>OV815967.1:16980000-19472500 GCA_929112965.1 Mythimna albipuncta
TTGAAATACTGAGACCCTACCACGACCTCATAAGGCTCCTCTTTGAGGCGTGGCTGGAAGTTCCAGCCTGGGACCACCTCACGGCCATTTGACGACCTAACCTAAGAGATGGAGGTATATATTATGTATATAGCCATATCCCTCTTTCTCACTCGCACGTTTGTCATTTTAATACGTTATGGCAATGCCCCTGGTCTTTATACTTCTTCCACATTGTAATTTATATTCACACGGAGCCCTGAAGAAGGCTTTGCGGAGCCCTAGGGTTCCGCGAAGCACACTTTGAGTATGGCTGCTCTAGACGCTAAGCTTCAGTGGGGCCCACATATAGACAAATTTTCAAAAAAACTTAGTTCAGCAACATATACTGTAAGACAAATTCGAAATTTAACTGATTTAGAGACAGCCCGTTTAGTTTACTTTAGCTATTTTCATAGTGTCATGTCGTTCGGTATTCTATTATGGGGAAATGCCGCTGATATACAGACAATTTTCGTTTTACAGAAAAGGGCTATTCGTTCAATTTATAAATTAAGTCCCAGATACTTCCTCAGAGATAAATTTAAAGAAATTAATGTAATGACTGTGCCTTCACAGTATATTTACGAGAATATTTTGTATGCCCATAAAAATATATCATAAATTTGTAGTTCCCGCAACCAGGCTCAAAAAAATAGGGGGCTCATTTAGGTGCCAATGTATACACTTCTATAAACTTCCTAGTCATATTCAACAACTAAGCCTTAATAAGTTCAAATCATTTGTAAAACGAAAACTTTATCAAAAGGCTTTTTACACTGTAAAGGATATATTCAGGACGAAAAGGCTTGGGATTGACCTGCTCCAGTACCTACTACAACTGTTGATATTTTTATTTTGCTTGTTTTTGTATTTTTTTTTTTTTATTTTCAGGTGTGCTTTTTCTTTTATATATTTTTTTACAATTTGACATTGGAGATTATTTTTATTTTACAAATTGACGTGTATACATTTTAAGTACCTACTTAAAGTATTTTTTTCTTTGACATAAATATTTACTTTGCTAAATATTTTGTAAACTATCGATTTCCTTATATTATTGTAAATGTGAGGACTATATTGATTGCTTTTTCTTTTCTTTTCAGTAATTTCAACGTATGTCTGGCAATTTGAGTATTTTCTGCGGCCAACCAAAATGTCCTATCTTTGGTATTGTTCGTCAAGTCGTGGAGCTCCTTAGTTGAGCTTTTCGAATACTGACAAATGCTTACACTGATTGGATAGGTCCACTCAAATCTGTATGGTTCTTTCTTCTAAAGACCATCTCAGAAAGATCTGCATGGTTCTCATGTGATTTGATCATTACATATTTACTGTATGGACTTTAAAAAAGACTTTGACCCCAGAGTTAGTTTCGGTGTTTCTTCTCAGGGTAGTCAGCTAGGAAACACCGGCCTCATCTAGCATAAACTGACGAAAAAAATTAGACGTGTAAAAGTGTTTTTTAAACCTATTTACAAAATAAATATCATTTATCATTCATCATGTTACGAAAGAATCGAAAGACTGTTTTTTTTACAAATAAATCAAAAAGTTTTTTTTTTTATCTTCTCTAAATGAATTTCTATAAGAGATAGTCAATATAAACCATCAATATTGAAGTATTAAAATTATTTATAATTATTGTAGCTTGTAAACAATATTGAACAAAACTACTAAGAGCTTATAAACCTTCGGCTTCGGCTTAGGCCGAAGGTTGTGGCGATTGCCGATTATCGGCTTCGGCTTCGGCTTCGGCCCAAAATCGACCTTCGGTCGGACACTAGTTTTTAGTCCGTAAGAGTCTGACACTATCTCCTGCTCCGCCCAACGGTGGGGGATGTTATTTGAATGATTTTTACCCACCGGAAAAAAAAAACCATAGTCCCATGTTTTTACTGCTTTACACGAAGATATCATCTGCATATATTACAGTATATTTTCATTTATGTAATGTAAAGACATGGCTTAAATATCGGCATTGTACCCTTGCGAAAGCAGAGCGGGTCATAAAAAAAAACTGGACAAGTGCGAGTCAGACTCGCACACTGAGAGTTCCGTGCAAACTACAATTCCCGAATGGAATCTCGAAGATTTTTCCGAATGGCAATTTTTTATTTATTTTTGTAACGTAGGTAACAAAAAATTTACTGTTTTCAGATTTATTCCTATACTGTGCTATAAGACCTTGCTTTGTGCCAAATTTCAGGATTCTGGGTCAACGGGACACCAATCCTATGAATTTCGATCTTTGAGATACATACGCTTTTTTGCGACATAAACGGCCGTATCTTTTTTATTCGTTAACTTAGAAGTTTGATTTTTTTACAGCTTGAAGGAACTGCAGACTTGAGTATATGGTTTTAATTTCAACTCGATACCTCTACGCGTTCTTGAGATAAAGGGTGCGGACAGACGGACGGACAACAAAGTGCTCCTTTAAGGATTCCGTTTTTTCTGGGACCCTAAAAAATATAAACAAATCGGCCGACTGTTCAATTTTATTAATCAATCACACAACAATAATCGGCATTGTTACTAAATAACATATTTTCATAAGGATTCGGTCTATCATCCAAAGGAACGCCGTGATCATCAGTCAACTCTTGTTTGTGGTTGTGGAAACGTACACTTACACCTACAGCATTAGGTCGCATTATAATCTTCGGAGATTCCCCCTTTAAATTCGCGCTCTGATAGAGCTCTTCAAAATCGTAGCTCAAAATGACCCTTAGATACACGTAAGCACCAGCATTTTCATGCACAAACTTAGCTATCGCGTTATTTAAATTCGTCCACGGTGATCGCTGGCCTCTGTTCAAGAAGCGAGTGCCAGGGAAGATGTTGTACAAATCGCGAGGTCCGTTGAATCGACGATCAATGATGTAAGTGCGCTCGTCGCCAGGCGCTGGGTCCATCTTCTGGTAATTTTTTTCCACACGGGTCGGTAGTTTACTCCCTACGCGATGGGTCGGCTTCGTGTAATTGGTGATCAAAGATGTCACCATCAGCGGTAAGAACAATTGATCTACTCCTTCGTCTGTCCATTCGCCTACCACAGGCATCATATTGTAGCTCAGGATCGGATTCGTCTCAGAAGAACTCGCAATGTGGATTGGACTTACTTGCCTTACCACGTGTACGGGAAATTCGTTTTGGTAGTATTTCATGACAGCGGTCATGTTGATTTCTTTGAAAGTTAAGTCTTTCGAAAAGTTTTCATATTTTGAATTTTTTACATGGACCCCCGGTGAGCATTCGCATTGACCACATCGCCTGTACCCTTGCTCAGTGTATGCTCCATATACATTGATACTGCGAAATATTTCCATCAGTTTCTTCTGCTTGTTCGGGAAAGGGGCGCAGTGTACCCAATCTCTAGAAGAATCGTAGCATCTGTAGTCAGAGCCACCATAATTGAGGCACGGAGTCTCACAGTAGGTAACTTCTTCGGTGTAGTCTTTAGTGAAATATATCACATCGTCAGGGTGACAGTCTTCCAAACCGTAATAAATAGTGCACTTTTTCGTGATCTTGTCACATGGTGTTGTGCACGGAAAGTATATATTGGATGTTGAGTGGCCGGTATGTATTTCTTTAGCTTCGTAGTTAGAACATTTGCCCCTAGAGCCATCGATTGTGCGACACGTTGTTGACGTTTTGTGACACGGGGCGTCACATATTTTTCCGTCATATGTGTAGTAGATAGCTTCTTCAGTAATATCTGTGCCAACTGTATATAACACGAAAAATATCAAGCAGGACAACGACAAAGCACTGACAGTCATGGTAACTGTTTCATCACTCATGCGACGTTCACTCGCGCTTATCATGTGGGTACTATGTATATACAGTGTGTTTAATATCAGGACCGACACAGTTTTAGTTAGATCCTGGTGTCATTTGCCAGCACAGAATTAATGAACTTTTAATTTTTAGTATAGTGTTTTCGTATATGCATACAATTTTAAGAGTTTCGCAAGTAATTTTTCTAGAATAAATTAGACATGAAATAGTATGTACCACAAACGTTACGTTCTATTCCAACTTCAAATCTGGAAAAATAAAACTAATTAAACCAACGGGAACAAAATATAATATACTGAAAACACGTTGGAGGTGGAGGCTCCTCATGGTAATTCTAGGTCACTTCGTGCTAGCGACCATTTTTGGGGGACCATTTATTGAGAGTGCAAAGCAACCCCTGCCTTTTTTATCCTCCTCCAAGTGTCGCATTGGAAAATAATAATAATATCTTTACTCAGTAAAATACCGTTTGTTAGTGTTTGCGTGTCTCTTGTGATGCTACATCTGACATGACCCGCTCACCTGACTGTATTATACTGATTGGCATACCAGTTCTAGAATATTCTAATGAGTTCCTCTGATAAATTAATGATTTTCAACTTGTCCCACAAACCAACAGAAACTTACGTAACGTACGTAACGACATGTGTCTGGTCTCTTGCCATCGTCGCGTGCCAGGCCATGGGGTTCCAATACGGCTGGAACGCCAACGGTGACAAGAGCGCGTCTGATGATGTCGTTGATATTCGCGTGTCGCGCTATGCGACCCGCACTTCGGCTGCATGACAGACCGTGGTGTCCGAGGTTGTTGACGACTTCGCCACAGTGGCAGCGATGAGGAGAACAGCTGGGAGCGCCTAGACGTGAGGCAACAGAGAGGCGGAAAGTATTAACGTCGAGCAAGAGCAAGTGCCAATGTTTGACGAGCGGTAGTGCGTGAAACCATCACTACATAGTATAAAACAAAGTCGCTTTCTCTGTCCCTATGTCCCTTTGTATGCTTAAATCTTTGAAACTGCGCAACGGATTTTGATGCGGTTTTTTTTAATAGATAGAGTGATTCAAGAGGAAGGTTTATATGTATAATAACATCCATTAAATAGTGGAGAAGTACTGTTATTTTTGAGGTTTCTAATGTGATGTCGTAAATAATTACATTTTTTCCGCTTACATTGCAAACGCAGGCTGAACCCTACGAGTTTTATCAAAATAATGTACTAAGTATTGTACACATTGAAAAGGTCTACAGAAAAGTCCGTGATGGTATATGTCTATCTCTTATGGATAACCCACAATAACTTTTTTTTGTCATTTACTTTTTACGACAAATAATGGCTAATTTTCGAAGCGATTTTAACGAATACAGCATTAATCCTTAACCAATTAAATACCTTGAATACATTGTTCATTTAATATAGATCTATATGGCCCTTTACACCGTACGATTTAAGTGAATATTTTCGAAGATATTACAGATTTAAAAATTGCGGGACGTAGTGTTTGCGGCGGTACCGGCCGGCCGCCCGGTGCGGCAAGAGCATTGCACCCGCGCGAAGCCGGGGCGGGTCGCTAGTAATATTATATAATTTGTATGTAAGTGCTTGTAAATAAATATGTGTATATTTTAAAATTAATGTAATACAGGCTATTGATTTATGAATTAATAAATGACAGTCAAAATAGAAAAACACTGCGCGTAGTATTTTTTAGCAGCAATTGTTATGAATGATTGATTTTATTGAGAATTTACCAATTATGACGAACTTTTGTGGACAATTTTGGGGTTTCGTTTTTTTTTCTTTTGACTACAAAAATATGATTAGTAACGGGTACGGTCTTTCCGTATCTTTTACTGATAATTTTTTTGTATTAATTAAATAGGGATGTATAGCTGCATTGATTTAACAGTTCAAATTAGATTGTTCAGTGAATCGCGTTAAGAGCATATTTTAGATTAGTTAGTATACATTGTGTATAGTTAGACTATACTCCATCTGTTTAGGTAGTTAACTAAATGTAAGTACATTATGATATAAGTGTGTAATGTTAGTGATTACCGACGAGGCGGTATTTAGACCCGAACCGTGGCGAGGGTCTAAAGAGAACGGTAATCATTAATTACTCACGTGTATCATACGACGTTTTTAAAACTAGTAAACTTTTGTGGCGGTAAAAATCTGTTTTCAGATGCGCACCCATATTTTTTTTTATTTACCTCCCAATATACTCACTGAAATGAGTAAACGGGGGTTGACCGGCGACTCGTGGGGGACGACCTGCGCCCATCCTGATACGACAAATGTAATATAATTATGGCAGGGGAGAGGTTGAACAATAAGGTTTTAGCTACATTATAGCACTAGTGCGTAATAGTGGTAGTGGTGGTTTTTTTTTATAATTTTTTTTTGGTGGTTTTTTATCGAAAAAATTGTCAAAAAAATGTATCTAAAAATGTTTACAATTAGGTATTTACCTAAACCGATCTAAGGTAATTAACTAAATTTGAATAATTTTTGTATGTCTTTTATAACTTATTTTATATAAAAAGACATATCAATATTGTTAACCTTTAGTTAACTACCTAAACCGATGGAGTATAGTTAGGTTTAGGATAAATAATTGTTAATATTTAAGTTTCTCATGTATATATTTTGTAATGTATATTTCATAAATAAAACTAGCTAAGAAGAGCTCGTGGAAATGCCTCAGATATTCAATTAATTTTTATTGGGTTATTCAAAATGCAGATGATTTGGGCGTTAGTCTTAGGGACTAACCCTCCAATCAAAGTAAGAATTGCGTTGTTTTAATTACACCGTACACCCTGTATGTATAATTAAGTAATTAAAAATAAATAACAATTTAAGTGATTAGATAAAATATGTCAAGCCATGTAACCTTTCACGACTAACGCGTAAATACGAGTGTGACGTTCACATCACTGTTTTAATATTAGCAGTGGTTGATATTTTCCTCAATCGTTTAATGGTAGAAACTTTTAATAACTGAATTCTGAATCAGAAATGTAAAGCTTTAAAAAGAAAACAAAAATAAAAGGAAGCGAGTCACGAGCATAAGGGAAGGAGGTGGTGGAAAGTGTGAAAGAGAGACAATCCTCATGCTTCAGCTGCCGCAGAATGGCAGGGCGAATCCAAGCCACTGCAGGCACGAGCTTGCTGTAAGAAACAGGCCTGGGTCAACAGCGCATTGTGTTCCAAACGCGCGTCAAAGACCTGTCAGTCAAATTGACGAGGCTTACTAGGGCCGATGCCTACCAGGGCTGACGGATTTTTCGAAAGTGTTACCTCGGCCCTGGAACACAAAAAACCACTGAAGAAACAAGTGGCTGTAACTGACTAAAAGTCAGTAAACGATGATTCCTAGGTAAAAAAAAAGATGGAATGAATAATGGATGGAAATTATAGTTGTTAGTGTTACCCATGCGAAGCGGGACTCAAAGTGTGTTTTGATAAGGAAAACATTCATAAAAAAACTGGGCAAGTGCGAGTCGGACTCGCGCACTGAGGGTTCCATACAAACATAGGTACCTATGTAAATATGTAGTTCAATTCCCGATTGGAGTCTCAGAAATTTTCCCGAATCGCGTTCTCGAGATGTTAGACAGACAAAGACATGGACAACAAAGTGACCCTATAAGGGCTGTTTTCCTTTTGTAGCTCAAAAGGATAACAGTCCTTATAGGATCCCTTTTAGGAACCCTAAAAATACATAAAATCGACCGATTCTAAGAAATCTAAGTATCGAACGCATGAATGAAAATCAGTAGAGTTTTTGTCTCTTTGTCTGTCACAGTCATTTGAATCTACCAAACTTCAGTAGATTCGGAACAAATGAAAATAAGTACACATATGAGTCTGTGACCCAAAAAAAACGCGTAATAGGTAAATAAATTATTAATATGGAGTCACTTTAAGTGGATAAATTAGAATAGGTATTTAAATTATACTGTTCAACGTGAAAGATTTTTTTTGGTTTTTACTTTCGTGGCCACGTCGTACGAATACAACGTTACTGGACAGGTGGGCGAGGATTATCACTCACTGGACAATTGAACCTCCGTCTACAATTAGACCTCCGTCTACGCCGTCGAGGTCGACCGCGGCGAAGGTGGTCTGACGATCTGATCATGATCACGGGGCAAACTTGTCCAGAGATGGCCCTAGACAGACAAGTTTGGAAGGAGAAAAGAGAGGCCTTTGAGCAGCAGTGGGACACACTGTAGGCTTTTTCTTAAAAAAAGATTTTTAATTGCAAACTATTTACCTTATAATTTTAAAATATTAAAATGATGAGTTATGATTTGAGAGAATGAAGTTATGGTTTCACGATTAAACTACTGAACCAAATTTAATGAAAATTAGTACAGAGTAATCTTGAACCCCAAGGAAGGCTCATAGGCTACTTTTTATCTAGCTTCTACTTCGCCTCCGCTATAACCGATATTTAAATCGAAACCGTGGGCAAAACCTAGCGTGTTATAAAAATAAAAAAAATGATTCGTTCAGAACCCTTTGCACTTAATCTGATTTTTAAAAAATTTGTGTATGTGATAAAACACATTCTACGCAATAAAACCTCACGTATGGTTGATGTCGTATAAAGTACAAAGTTTCTTTTGATTCCTGAATCATGTGCAAAAACGTCACGTTTATCGAAAGATAAAACGGAGATAATTTGCTACGGCTGGGCTGTCTCGTAAAAGTCTAGCTTTAGATTGATTTAGTTTATGGCCTAAAATCCTCAGCATGTATGTATACTGGGATTAAAATCCCGTTTAAATAAATAAATAAAAAAAAACATCTTTTCAGGTGTTGATGTATTTACACATAGGTTGCAATATTTGCAACTTTGCATCATACTATTGTCAAGTTGTATTTTCCTACCTTGCTTAAAATTAGGTACCCTTACCAAAACGAGAGCTAGATCTTTATTCTCTTCTTTTTATTCGACTACCTCCGCCAGAAGTAGGTGGGGATCGTATGTATGTATGTATATATCTCTCTATGGATTAGTCTTAGTTGTGAGAGTGTGTCACTCACTGGTTGGTTACACCGAAATTAAAAAAATACAGTGGCGTATTTTCGGTGCCAAATTGTATGCTTTCAAAAAACAGTTTGACAGGTCTTATCACGGACTTGTAGATTTTACCCATCAACGGACATCATCCGTGGGTCAAAAGTTGTTCTGTGACCTATCACCATTTCCATCCTGTATTGATCCGTTGTATTATATCTCGGTCAAAGTCAAAGTCAAAAGTTTTTTATTTCACATAGGCCTACATGGACACCTTCGATCAAGATCGAAGATGGGCACTTATAAAACGTCAAAAGCTAGTGCACGGTTCGAAATTGGTCTCATCCATCCCCTTGAACAAGCAACGTGAGTTACCGTTTTCGTGACACAGTCGTGTAGGATACCGCTTCCTGACATAGGTAGTCAAGTAGGATAAGTATCAAAATAAAGAGTTCGAGGAAACGATTTGCAACACACAAAGTTAACAGTGTCAAAAAACCCAACCGCAAAAAAACGACCCAAAAGTTGGAAACAGTTTAGATCCGAGTCAGGCACCTTATAATGTATTATTAGGTATCTCGTGCGAGACCGCTCTATGCAAGAAGCAGATGACCGGTCGATGCATTCATGCCATGCTAGACGACTTGCATCCAGCAAAGGATGTTGTACAGCTGAAATAATGTACTCTGCAATTAAGGTCTTCTTCAGGGCGTCCCCACAGTTCTATTCTTATATCTCGCGTGCAATTAAAATTCCGTAAGAGCGCTCCAAGAATAGTTTCATAGGAGGTAAGCAGTGACACCTGCGTGATCTAATTTCACGTGCCAAGCACTAACTATAGACTGTTAAGATTGTTTATGTTATGCCCATGCGGACGATAATAGCCCTGTACCTCTACCATGAGATTAAAGCAATAGTATTTATCGATACTCGATACCGACTACGTAAATATTTTGTATGGCAAATTTTGGTTCCGTAAGTGACCGCTAGAGGCGCTGCAACATGGTAGAGGTAGAGGTCGTAACACCCGAGGTAAACGAAGGCTACTTAGATATAGTAAGTATACATAATAGAATAGGTAACTACTGCAGCTTTTAGGTTGTAAATAGTAGTCAATGGTTTGGAGGTTTTTGACAGTTGCTCTTATTCCATAGTGCGATTCGATCACAGCTTACAGCAGTGGCACTGTTCCCCAAACCTTTTCTGTACAAAATACATCTAGGAAATTGGAAAATTTTATAGTTGCTCATAAATTAAAAATATGATTTTTCAATACACTAACTCGAAAACGTGCTCTTATCCCACCGCTTTTAGGCACACAGTGCAGAAAAGTGCACACTGCTCTCCCGCAACAATTTTATTACATTTATCGTATAAGGTTGCGTGGTTCGTAGGTTTGTAGGCGCGCATCGACCCTCGTTTATACATTTTCGTAAGAGTATTGAAAAAGTCGTTTGATGCACGTACAAAACCCTTCGTAGGCGAGTGTATTGTATGGAGCCGAGGGTTTCATAATACACTCGTGTGAATTCCACCTCGGTCGCAATGACAAATCTGCATTTTTACTACTACATCTACTACTACTATTACTACTACTACTACTACTACTACTACTCACTACTACTACTATTTACTACTTATTCTACTACTATTTTGTTGTTTATTTAACAAATCATAAAATGAGTTTCTGAAAATTTTAATATGAGCTCCGTTTTCATTTCCCACGGTTCTTCCTGCTCATTTATCAGTGAGTGTCAAAAAGGAATGACTTCGGAGAATGAATTTCGAACCCAGCATCTTACAGCACATAATAGTTCAACAGTGCTTAATAATAAGTGAACGCATACTTTTCTAACCTTTTAAATCATTATTTTCTTTGTGCACCTGCCATGTTGTCTTTCCATCACCCTTGGTTATCTGGTAGAGAATGTCCATAGCATTAAATCCGCCTTTGTAATTTTATGATGCTTAAAATTAAAAAAAATAATAACATGGGATAATAAATACACACAAGACACCCCGACCCAGAAAAACTGTCTATTGGATAGACCATATAAATATTTTGTTTTGTGCGGGAACTGAACCCGTGATACGCTATGCAGCAAGCATTTCTATACTTTTACGTGCTAGTGCTTCTAGGGAATAGCTGTGAGAGACTGGCCTGTTTGTTCTAGGGGCTCTGACTGCTATGCCGGAGGTCGTGAATCCGATTCACATCCAGGACAAATTATGTTTGTGTGATGAGCACGATCATTTGTTCTGTGTCTGGGTGTAATTTATCTACAATATGTATTTAGAAATATATAAGTTTGTTTATCAGTTGTCTAGTACTCATAACACAAGCACTGCTAAGCTTGGGGTCTAGTCCCAGAGCGGCGTTGTGTGATAGTTGTGGAATATTATTATTATTTATACATTTAAGGTAAATCTAAAATAATTCGTTTTCCTTACACAAATATCGTACAAGGAAAAGAATATACAGTAGCTATTTACGCTAGTTTCTATACTAAGTATAATAATTATTATCTCATTGTATGTATGTGCCAAATAAACGTATTTTCTTTCTTCTTTCTTCTTCTTTCTTTCTTTACGCCTATTTGTGTATTACTTTGATTAACATCATACTCAACACAAAATATGCGATGTTCACGTGGTTTCAATTCAATGTCTACAAACGATTTAATTAAAAAAAACAAACATCGACGGGCAAAAATATTTTTGAGAGAAGTTTTTTTTTTGTTTGTTTTTTTTTATGTTTTTTTTACATTAATTATGTTATTATTATTGGAGGCCCAAGAAAATATGTATGGATTGTGTGAGGAGTGGCATGAAAGAAAAGGGAGTTAGTGATAGTGTGACGGGTGACAGGACAAAATGGAAGAAAACCGTGTTGCGCCGACCCCAAGTAATATGGGATAAGGGCAGGAAGAAGAAGTGAAAAACCACAAAACAATCAAAACTAAGGTAAACTCGTCAAATTAAAGAACTTAGAGGTAAGATAGGAAAATATATTTTGTTTTTTTTTTAAATTGATATAAACTAGTGCTTAACTGCGATCCCACCTGATGGTAAGCAGTGAAGCAATTTATTGTTGATGGTGAGACACATTGAGCCAATTCACTTTCGCCTTAGAGACACCTAATTTATAATCACACGATTTTTGAGGTAGATAATCATCAAATCACTTCTCTCGCTCTAGGATGAAGCAAGAAGGCGTGTCAGATTTTACTGACTGAAATCTATGTCTTTCAGTTACCCTTCGCGTTCCAGGGCCACGGTAACTCTATCAAAACTTCCCGTGTTCATTTTGGGAACTGACCCTATTGGGTGGGCCCCTACGGTTTTGCTGAGCATCTCTTTAAAATAATAATCTATACTAATATATAATACTAATATATATAAATATTAGTATTAGTATTAGTATTATTAGTATTAGTATATATTAATATTATATATTATATAATAATATTATAAAGCTGCAGAGTTTGTTTGTTTATTTGTTTGTTTGAACGCGCTAATCTCTGGAACTACTGGTCCGATTTGTATGATTCTTTCAGTGTTGGGTAGTCCATTTATCGAGGAAGGCTATAGGCTATGTTTTTTTTCAAAATTAGGGATCCGTAATAAAATTGCTATTTTGTAACACAAGGTGTAAAATCGAAAACCTATTTTTGCGTGCGCTGCAAAAACTATTGACAATAGAACAAAATGATGTACTACGGGTTTGTAGATCTTATTAAGACCTCCAAAAAAGTCCGCGAGAACATATATCTAGCTATCATGGTTTAATCACAATAACCGATTTTGTGTTCAAAATAATTATTAAATCGTCTAGAGAGAAAAAAACTACGTTATATATGTATCGTAATATTAATCTTTATCGAAATTAAGCATTATGTTATCAAGAGTATTTATGTAGAAATAAAATAGGTACTTTTTGTTTCATCTCAATCGGATATTTCGTTTAAAAGTTATCACGTGTGTAAGATGTTAAGAGTTGGTACCACGGAAACGAGAAAAACGCGGGTGAAACCGCGGGGCACAGCTAGTAATAATAATAAAATTGTTTATGTGCACCTTCAAGTTAACAAGTTTTCTAAATTACAATAAATTAGATCGCAAGGTTAATTAATTGAGACATTTCAGTGTTACAGTTATTACCTAAGCTAATAACTTGTAGTTATAAGCATCAGCGTCCACCCTCATTGTCACAAGCAGATTTAAATGTCCTCATAATCACAACCACTTGATGCAAAAATTAAGACTAAAAAAGTCAGTAGACAACGACATGAGTGGCATGCTGCCGTCCTCTAACTAAAAAGCAGCTAAGTTACTTAGAAAACAAAGCACTTAGAGGACGGCAGCATGTGTGTGTGAACTCTACGCGCCGTCGACGACTCGGGCGCGGTCTTCACTGGACGGCCGGACGGCAAGTTACCCATTGCACGTTGTCCACGTGGCCGTGAATCGCCCTGCGTCACGTCTCCTGTGGCGATGGTTGGGGCCTACAATTACCGGCACGGATCATGAGCGCTCAACGTCAGAGAGGGGATCGCTTTGCGCATTCCATACATTGGCGAGCCAATCGTCGTCGTTGTTAGATACAGGCAGCAAGCCCGGGAACACATCACGAGTGACGTCTATGACACGTTGGCGCGGCGAGCCAATTACTGACACTCCCCGCCCCCGCGTCTCACTTCGCACCACTAAAGAGACCGAATATTTGACTTCTGCGCAACTTGAAGCCAGCGCTCAAGATCCGTGCCTCACGGTTGTCGCCATGGATTGAACCTCCACGATGACACGGCGGTGTTCACCCAAGCGAGGCAGACTATCGCCGTGTCATCCAGACGGTTCGCACAATGGTGACACCCGTACATTTAGTTCAACTGTATCCGAAACAGGAACCTCCCGAACTGGACAAGGCGGAAGGTGCAGACCTCGTGACACCTCTCTAGCCACTTCTTAAAGAGGAGACTTACCGCAACAATTGTGGCGTGCCAAATTAAATTATATTCCACCTAATTCTATCATTCGAATGCGTTTTTGAGTCATTATTACAACATAAATTCCAGAATGGTCACAAACTATTCTTATGTTAAAAGTTAACAAAGTTCTGCCTTGGAGTTGTGTAGCTTTATGTTATGCATTTTTGTGACTTATCAAGTTCCGCTCCGATAACAAAACCACTCGCACTAAATATTTTCCACAAGTTAATAGATAATATTGATAGGAGTCGTTCTAAAAATAAAAATATTTTGTATTTTTATTCGTTTTGATAAGAGCTGACATTAGATTTAAATTAACTGCTATATCATGTCACGTGATGCTAGATATTCATTATTTTGTATTCATTATAATATCAAGGTTAACACGATAACGATGCCTCGTTTTTTTCGATATCGATAACTTCAAATGTTCCAAAAATAAAGCTTGATTTCTTTCAGAACTGTTTATTTTTCAGTGATCTAACTTGTATGCGAAGGCGATAAACGTAAAATCCTCTATGTTACATACATAACCTATCACCGCTCACTGTAAACAATGTGCAGCTCCACGCTGAAATCCTATTAGTTTTTTTTTTCTGAACTAAACTGGTGTGCTTTTAAACATGGCTGCGACCGAGCGCCGCCGCTTAGTGTACTCGCAACCGGTGACGGAGGTACGCGTCAACGCGTTCGATAATAAATTGCGGGCAACAATAAATAAAAACAAATGTGCCAAAGGAATCCATTCCAGATACAAAAAAAATAAAAGTAAAAGAATAAACTGACGTGTAAAAGCGCGGGAGTGAGTGTATGGACGCGTTCCTATGGATGTAAATTAACCGGCGTTACGGAGCATTCTAATAATTCGAATTGTTCGAGGTCCGTTTAAAGATTGGAGTATATTGGTGTGAAATTGTGCGCTTTCGTATCCCGATTCACGTGACCATAGGTGAGTGACATCTAGTAAGGCTTGTCTAGTCACAGCTTTATTTTTAACACAAGAACGCTAGGATGCGCGGCCGCAACTATTTTTGGTTCACGGTGCGTTCACACCTATATTCTAAACTACATTCTCATGTTACAGGAGAAAGTTACAAAAATGTTTAATAACAAAATAAGTTTTTATTCTAACACAATTTCTATTAGAAATAATCATGTTTCAGTTTTATAGTGCTCTTAAATAAATAGGAACACTGCCAAGTAGCACAAAAAATCAGAATGACAAATGATTATGTCATTACAGAAACTTAATTTACATTAATTAAATGTAATAGGCTATTGTTTACGAAATCTCAAAATCCGGTAGGTATTAGCATTGGCTGATGTTTACCCTTTAAGACGCTATTGTTTTTAACACACTAGATACGAATGTTTAAAAAATAAAATTTTTTATTAATTATATTATTGAAACGTTATTTACTTTAGTAATCAATTTCCGCAAACGAGATTGGCCCCATTATAAACTATAAAAACACAATACCTACTTACATTTAGCGCAGGAAATAAGAGCACAATGTATTTTATTATCTTAATTAAGCATTATAAAGAAAATAAATGTTGATTGGTTTGTGTATAATCTAAATGCACGGTTAATGAGTTCGTTCACTTTAAAGTTTAGTCATGTATTATAAATTTTAATATTAACAAAATGAAATAAAATTGTGGTCGATTTTCGAAATATATGTAACACGACGTGAAGATATGATTTGAGTTTTATGTTTAACAGTCTTCACATACCTTCTAGCAAGGGCGGATTTTTGAATTGAATATTTTCAGTTAAGAACGCCTCAACCATACTTAAAAGCAAAATTTTGACAAGTTTTCAGGCTAAAGTAGAGTTAAGTTAAGCATTTGTTAAATTATAAATCGAGGGTTAGTCATGCAGACGCATAATCTAAAGTTAATTCATTATACTTTTTACCCATCGCTGGGTCGGGGTTGCACCCCTACTGATGTCAGCTGTAGCCGGCCAACGGCTAACACTATTGTACTGAATTTTATCGTAACCCACTATGTTTAGCTTCCTGTTACGTCCAGCTCACCCTGGGCAATCGACTTGGGGCGGTAGACACGCTAAAAAGAATAAGTAGTAATGTGTGATTTGAATATGGAACCTCAACTAAACCGTGCAACCTGTAACTTGCAGCGGGAACTGACCAGTACTGCTAGTGCTGGCTACTCCTCAAGGTGTGAAGAGTAGAGAATACTCCTGAGATCATCATCATCATCATTTCAGACGACTTTTGGACATAGGCTTCCCCAAAGTGTCGAACAATGAATTAACGATACTGTGCGTCCCGCATCCATCGGCTTCCCGCAATCTTCACCAGGTCATCGGTCCACCTTGTAAGAAGCCTTCCAACATTGCATCTTCCAGTACGTGGTCGTCACTCCAGAACCTTTCGGCCCCAACGGCCATACTCCTCAGATACACAGTGTCTTTGCCTTCGGTTAGCTTGAAGTCAACTATAAAAATAATCAGTCCGAATATATGAGCCCCGTGATATAAGAGACACTTCTTTATATCCTCGCTGCATAATCTGTTAAGTAAAAAGTTCCATATTCCAGAACGCCCAGTATGCTTTTGATTTTTAAGAAGATTGATGTGTAATATTTACGTTACAATGGAAACTAACTTACGTCCGAAAACAATAATTAAAGTACGTGAGTATATAAATAATTATATCCTTTACTTGTGCAGAAATAAATATTTAGTATTATTTATTATTATGATGCACCTGCTAAGTTTTTTGCTTGCACTTGCGCAGTATGAGAAGCTTAAGCCACAGCCATAAACAACATGGTTTAATCATAATAAATCTTCGAGCCACATAACAAAATAAATAAATTACACGCAAAAAGTAATCTTCTAGCTGCCTTCAGTTATTACCTCTTTTTATAATTAATTAAGAAGACGTAATTAAGTTTTGCAGTTACCTAATAAGTCAATGAACTTTCATAATATAACAATAGACTGAAGTCTGAAAACAGAGAAAGTTTCAACGCCATTGTTAATTCGCTCTTGTTGATTTAACAAAGCTTCTTGCATTTGTTTTGTTACCTTTTTAGAAAATACAATGAAAGGAAAAGCAATAATACTTCTTGAATCTTTTCGCTTTTGTCTTGTTAAAAATAAATAAATTAGTTGCATCTTATTTTTATTTTTTGAACAAAACAATATTAGAAAGAAGACAATTTCTCAAAAATATTAGCCCTTAGTTTCCTATACATTCCTTTTAAGTTCGAAATTCAAATTCGCCACAATGAAAGACAAAAACAGAACGTTAACAAACTTAAAACAGTTTTATTACCAGCCAGTGGTCAGTCATTATAACATTGTCATGCGGGTGCCACAGATTAAAAATCTGCTGGTAGCTCGAACGAGACCTTGAGTTTAAAAAAAATAAACTAGTTTTTTTGTGAGCGTGCTAAACTGCGATGCTATAAAGGCCGGTGGGCACGACCCGACTCGACCTATACTGACGAAAGATAAACTTTAAAAAGAATAATACATACATTGTTTTATTTCGCCGATATGAATCATGGTAGACAAATGAAAAAGAACAGATTCGCAAAGTGACACTTATAAAAAAAAGTAAGCATATTACGCATGTAATGAGATAAGTCTGATACACATAAAGGTGGCGCCACATTCTCAATGCCAGTGGCTTGTTTATGACTCGAACAGGATAACTTCCACGTATGAAGCAAATTATTCGAAATATCGCGTGAGTTTAACAAATTGAATGCGAATTGCCAAATTTAAGGTTCAAAATAATCTCAATCAATGTTTCATTGACATATTACATTATGAAATACATACTTTTATGTGACTTTATTTAAGATATTAGTCTCCTTTAAGAGTGACTAATGCAATATTTACTTGAGTTCAAGATAGTAAACTGTCCTAAAAAGATAAGTAAAATTTTGAAACTGTTTCACGGTTTACTTTCCCTGATTTGATTATTTTCTCCATGTCAGTTTTCATTACACAATAACTTATAACATTTGTATTTTATTGAGAAGAGAAATGACTAAAAAACTTCTTCCGATATAGGTGAAGCAAGAGAGCGTGTCAGATTACGGACTAAAAAACCTAACAGTGTTCCTTTAGTTGCCTTTTGCGAAGACTACGGTAACTCTTACCAAGTTTGCGGCAGTCCTAGCCGTAACCCTATTTCTACCCTAAAAAAAAAACATTTTTTTTCTGCATGTTCATTATTTAATAAAAACACTTTTACGTAAAAGTATCTACAAAAAAATCAACAAATCCTAGTATATTAACCCTGATTACTTTTACACGGTCCTTTGCGGTCTTAGGCAGATGATCTCTTATCTTAAACATTTAATTCCTTACTACACACGATGATTAACTGTTTTAACACCTAGTCTGATAAGCCAAAATATATACGCATACTTTTGGCACTGTTGCAATAAAAAAAAAGCTACTAACTTTCTATGATAATCTACACTAATATTATAAAGAGGGAAAACTTGTTTTTTTTTTCGTGTATGTTTGTAATGAATAAACTCAAAAACTACTGTGCCGGTTTGAAAAATTATTTCTTTCATCATTGGAAAGCTACATTCACCCCGAGTAACATAGGCTATATTTATTGCCAGTGCAAAGACGGGACAGGCCGCTAGTTTAAAACAAAACTGGAGAAATAGCCTACGAGAACCACCAGTCGTGCGATGATGCACCACCGGTACATGGTGGACAATCCACCCTTGTGCACAAAACGTTTTGGGAACACATTCATTGTGCGTATAGCTATTTCAGTTATTCCTCCTGGAGTCCATCTTTCCTGACAGCTAAGATCTTTAAGTCAAGAGTGAATAGGTTACTAAGCGTTCTACACTGACAAACACAAAATCGCTTACTATCAGGTAAGATAAAGGTCAAGCACGATCCTATCAACAATAATAAAGACCATAGGTAAAAAGTGCTCCTTCTCCTTTACCATAGTTTTTCTAGCAAAATAGCCATGTACTACGACTACTCTAGTCGATAGCCATTCAAAGCTACTTACAAAACTTCAATTGCAGCAGCAGTTAATCATCTAGCAATTACTACTAGGTTCGTCAAATCATTTAAGTAACCAATTCTCTCTTAGAGTTCCAACCTCTGAGCTTAAAAAGAAAACGGAACCTGGACGAGTTCTTGTCAGTCTACTAGAGGTCGGTTCAGACTATTTAAAACCCACGCAAGAATCAAATCGAAGCAATAAACAACTAACCTGCCACTACAAAAGGACTGCAATCACACTGTTTATGGATTTTATTGCATTCATACAATGTGTATGTGTTTGTCAGTCATGCTCGAGAACACCGCAAACCTATAGACCAAAATAATCGGTAACAAACCGAATTTACGTGACATTTATGGTAGAAACAAAGTCGTCGTCTCTATTGTGTCCATCTCTCTACTTACGAAAAATCAAAAATAAAAATACAAAGTTTCGTGCGATTTTTACGAAAAAACTGAGTGATTCTCTACTATAATACTATTTGCATAATATATTATAGTACAGAAAAGACGAGAATACTTAAAAGTTCCATCAATCGTGCGAAGCTAAGGAGAGTCGTTAGTAGATAGAATAGAATAAACTATATTGCACACCAAAAAAAGTAACACAACTTATAAATATATTATAATAATAGCATTATTATAGATCTAAAATCTAGATTTTAAATGACGCCACTTTTAAAAAAATACTATGACTAGGCAAACAATTTTGTTCGTTTTCAACATTAGTATTTACAGTAGGTTTAGGCTAATGCGTGTTAGACAACTATTAGTAAAAGAGCCTAATTTAGACTATCCATTACCTAATTCGTCTGTCTGCCTTATAGTTTTATACCCCATGGTGGTTCAAACTTTATATCAACCAATTTGCCCATAATTAACTTACCACACAAAAACGCGATGAAAAACCGTCCTTACGATAATGGCTGTCTGTCATGTGTGCCCATATGGCGAACACATTATAAATTAACTTTCATTTATCGAACGTGCACATCTTGATAAAGAACTTATTAAGACTCAAAAAATAAATTATAACCGTCTTCTTTTTTTAAGTCGGTTAGGAAGAGATGAACCATTTTGTCGATCATTTGACGATACATAGCCAATCAACAATAACATGAAACAGAATCATTTATTTCAAACGATACACGTGACGAGCGTGAAATTTTTAAACCGCAAATCATGGATAATGATTTTATAGAGAGAGACATCACAAAAACAACGTTTTACGTAGTACCGGGGATTTCCGAAATCATTCGTGTAATTTTATAGTAATTGCTGGCACCTAAGTAGCTGAATTGATCATTATCTTTATTTAAAAAATAACTCAGTTTTATTCAATAGTAATTTTATGAAACCAGATTTCAGACCGTTTCAAAAATAAAAATAAGCTTTTTGTAACCTTCTGAAGCATCAAAAGCAAGGAAAACTATTGATTCATGTATGGAAAACCCCATGGAAGTTGAGCCCCCACATGTGTATGGATATGAAGAGTAGGTACGCTAAGCTGTGCGCCGTATAAATATAATATCAATACCGTTAATTCGACTAAGCTCTCCATTCTACACTACACCTATAAAACCTAGACCTACATTTTCAGACAGCTACTTGGTTTAGAATTTAGAATATGTTTTATAGACGCTGAGCTGCGCCAACTCTTAATTAATGAATCATTTCAAATGATTGAAACGTCAATGTATGTTGACACCTGTAAACAACACAGGTTACTGGAGACTAGATTCTTGATAAACTTACCTCTTGACATAGTAAACTAGAACGCCAGGACGAAGATAGAAGAAGAGTAACGATACGGACGTAAGGTTCTGTAGTGGTGACCGCATACCAGAACACTTAATGTTAATGGAAGGCCTCCTTGAACGTGTACCAATGAATGTGGTTTACGTGGTGAGCTACAGGAATCCGATGAATGCAAGACGCACAGGACTGGTCGTCGTAACAATACCTGGAACAGACCTAGGAATAGAAGCAGGACGTCTTCCGGCTGAATTACAAAGATATGTTCAACATTGGAACGTAAAAATAAATTAAGTATATACTACGCGTTCCAAATGAGAATAGGACCGATTCCTATGTTTTGACGTCTCTTCGTACTGTCAAATCGAAGAAATTTTGGCAAAATTGAAGAACTTAGAGATGAGTAAAATTGAAGAACTGGATTCTGATTAAACTATTTTCGTTCACAGTAGTTCATAAATAAATTAACTTTTTCGTAAATTAATTGATGTTTAAAAATTTATTTCCTGGATTTGACAGTAAATCTTGATGTCACAACATGGCGGGCGATCCTATTCTCATTTGGAACGCATTGTACCTACCAATTTTTCAATAATTAAATAAGTCGGTTGTTACTACAACGCCATAATTTTATTAGGAAGTATCAAAGAGACCAATAAAAATTCGCACACAGAGATCATTCACTAATTCATTGAATTATGATCAGTTTGACCGTGACATTAGCAATGTCTCACTCATATCATGTCGCCAAATTTAAAGTCCGCGGTTTCATTTGTAGTGCAGATTTGTTATTACGATTTTATTAATGTGGAGCGGTTCGTGATATTATTATTATAACACTAGCTTTTGCCAGCGGTTTAACCCATTACATAAAATATTGGAATTATAGGAATAAAGCAGCTTGCTATTGGTGAAAAAAATTTTAGAAAATTTAAAACTACTACTAGTACTTTCCTTCTACAAACAAAAAAACGTTTTCCTCTTTATAATATTAGTGTCGATGTAGATAAGCCAATAATTAGGTTTTAGTTGCTAAATTAAAGGCATTGACAATGCTTGCATAAAGTGTGACAGAAACTGTTACATAAAAGCGAAATATAAAATGATTAAATCTCTGAATCTGCTTCCCCTTAAATTAAATACATTTTAGAGAAAAAAAAAGGTCCGGGCACGGTGTGGTGAAGCGTGCCTTCCGACAAATAAATAGAAGCGCCGCCTGCTCATTCATAACCATGAAATATTATGTTGAAAAAAAAAGTTTCACCCCAAACCAATATCTATGACACTAATTCTGGGAAGCACCGACCCTAGCGTGGGACACACGAAAAAAATCGGAGCCTTTGAGAATAAACACCGTGATGTTTGGCGCCAAATTCTATGGGGTGTAAAAGCCATTCATTTTTAAATTACAGACCGCCGATTGACGAAGGGATTTTTTTTTGTTACACGATTCTTTAAAAGCTATTTACAGATTTCTCATTAAGATTAATTCAGTTAATTGTAGGTACCAAGCAAGTAATTATTTCCTGGTTTTTTTCAGCGAATAGTAGATACTGAACAGTTAACATTGTTTGTTTTTAAACAATCCTTTTTGTCAATGACATAATCTGTTGGCTGTTGTATCATATAATCTAATCCTCCAAACTGGACAACACCACTGTATACAAAGACTATACATAGCGAATTATGTGTTTAGGAGCCGTGTGTGAAAATCAAACATACCATCATATTGTTGAGCCTTATGTTGACATACAAGATTTTCGTATTATCACACATTATTAAATATATTCAGGAATGTAAAGACACGTGATTAGTAAGACTGTGCGAAGCCAAATTCTTAATCAAAACCAGTTTCATTTCGAATCAATAATGTCTGCTGTTTAATCCATGCCAGGTTTGGATATCTCGATTGTACTGGTCCTAGGTATTTTTAAAGATCTGTAAATTATATTGCCAGTGTGTATCTTATCTTTTATGTCTATATCAAAATATTTAGTGTTTCTACTTGGCCTTACTATTTATCTGGATAATAAACACTAAATTGCATTTTTGTATCTTATTATCTAACATTGTATTGATGTTAATCGTAATTTCCTGGTATCTAATAGATATCTGGAGTTGTGCATATAGATAATATTATAGTAAAACGTAATATTATTTTTATAACCACATAAAAATATTATTTAAAAAAAAATAGAGTGTAGGTAAGTAGCATTCCTTTATTAATAAACTAACCAGACATAAAAGTCGTGTTTGTTTTTTTTTAATCATATCACGTGTTTAAAAATATGTAGGTAGATAAATAGGATAAGTATGTTTAATGCATCGATCTATTTGCATTCAATATTATGTTTGGCGAATGGAAAATTTGCTGGGACCATAACCAGTTGGAAACTTGTTGTTCTTATGAATAATACCTACTGCTTCAAATATTAGCGATGAAGATTGTCATTTTTCGTGTATTGATTGATATAAAACTACACTCTTCACCAATAAAATCTTCAACTTCAACTCTTCATTAATAACTTTTGTGAAAGAGACACAAAGCCAAAAATACGTGCGGACTATTAATAGACCATCGAACACTGGTGAATATTTAGCGAGTATTAACAGTAATGAATATGTATTAAATTAAAAATAGAACAATATCTTTGCAGTCGCAGGTTGACTACGCTATGACTACTCGTACATGACAGAAACTCATAAGACTGAAATAAAAGAAGAAAAAGCAATCAATTTAAAAAGTTACAGCTTAATAAATAAAATCTTATTGGTAATATCATTGAAGTTTTATTAAATCTCAGTGTATCTGAAATGTAACGTGACATGCCAGAGGTTGTGAACCTAAGATAACTTTTAAGAAATACGTCTTTAAAAATAAGAGATAATGTTGAATTTGTGTATGATCACGATGAAGGTTTTAGTGATCACGACGAAATTGTTTTTATAAAAAATTTTGCTATCCGTTACATCATTGTAATTGGCCGTTTTTTCTATGTCCATTGTTGATAAGCTCTAAACGATTTTTTTTTATTTGCCCAGACGCATGATGAGTTGTTTTTTAGAAGTTAGTTAAGTCAATATTTCTTTCTTCTAAGTATATAGAATTAAAAGGTATTTCAGAGGTATTTTGTTGTTGCTTAAGGATTTACTCATAATCATCCGTTTATTTACTGTACTAATATTGTATTATGAAACTGAAGAGTTTGTTTAGACGCCATAACCTCAGGAACTACTGGTAGGAATCGAAAAATTATTTGAATGTTGTTTCACCCATTTATTGAGGTAGGCCAGGCTAGGTTCATCATCATCAGACTTTTTTTCAAAGTTCCCACTGCTGGGACCCAGACCTCCTCTCTAGGAGAGGGAATTTGCCGTAATCCTCCACGCATGCCCAGTGCGGGTTGGCGAATGTAACATTTCTTCGAATTTTTGGTTCTAGGACATGATTCCTGACGATGTTTTCCTTTACCGTTTTAGGCTAGGCTATATTACTACAACGATGTGACCAAAAGAAGCGGAGCAGTAACTAAAGATACGAGTGAAACCGCGGGGTATAACGATACAGATTCGTTTTTTTATTTATTGTAAATGTATTTATTCTTCAAAATGAGTATAATTATATATTCATTAGTTAACGTTAATGTATCATTAGTTTAGTGAATGGTTCAATAAAGTAATTGAGTTTTTCAGTTGTTTATAAATAACAACGCAGGTAAAGCAATTAACTATTATTTTTCTAAAACTTTCGTAGCGGAAATTAATCGTGTTTTTATTTAAGTAATTATTTATTTTTAAATTAGTTAATCACGTCACGTGTACGAGTTGACGTTTAATTTTAGAGTTCTTGCCTTTTTTTGACATCGAGTAATCATCATTATAACTTCTCCAGGATGGATCAAGAGGCCATGTCATACTTTTACTGTCTATTAAAACCCCATTTGTATTCCTTAATTTATCTTTTTCGTTCCAGACCGACTGTAACTTTCTAACATTCCTATAGAGAAGACAATGAGAGAGCGAATGCCGGCGTTCGCTTGGGGTTTAATAAATGATTGTTTAGCGGTGATTCTTTGAAACTGAGAGAATGTCTCATTTTTCTGGCCTAATTTTCGTAACTACCTATTTTGTGTCACTGAACTGACACAAACGAGTGCCTTTGATATATTTCATCATCATTATCATCATCATATCAGCCGAAAGACGTCCACTGTTGGACATAGGCCACCCCCCCGCGTCGCCACAACGACCGGTCCTGTACGTCACGCATCCATCGGATTCCCGCGACCCTGACCAGGTCACCGTTTCACCTTGTTGGAGGCCTTTCAACGCTGCGTCTTCCGGTACGTGATTGTGGTGATACATTTAAGAAAATCTAATATGCAGCTTAATTATTGATATGAGGAATAGAAAACAATAACCAACATGCAATGTGAACAGTTTTTGTAAAATTAAAAATAAAAACAACGGAAAATTTCCAAAACTAGTTTAACAGGTCGACATTTCACAATTGTACAAATATTGACTGTTCGTAACGTCGTCGAGGCTAGGGACATCATTCTTGATTCTTAAATGAAAAATATTAATATTACGTTCTTCTTCTTCTCAGTCGGCACACTCTTGCCAGAGTGGTCGTGATCATCACTGTGAATCACGATGAGTAATCATCTTGGTAATGCGGCGCCATTGATCGCGGTCTGCAGCTTTCCGGGTACATTCGTAAACCGAGCACTTAGTTGCGGCCTTGATCTGGTCTGTCCATCTCATTGGTGATCTACCACGTGACCTGGTGCCCTCAACTTTACTTTGCACTACGAGACGCTCTATGGAGTCATTACTACGACGCGATACATGGCCGAAGAAGGTCAAAATGCGCGACTGCACTGTGAATGATAGGCGCTGTCTGAAATATTACATTACTATTTCTTTATTCTTTAATTCACTCACTTTTAGAACATCCTTTCTCTTTCTATCGGCCTCGAAAAGAAAAGGAAGAGAGCTCTCAGGAATTCACTTTTTTTAATAAAATATAAGTTGAGATATCGTAGAATGCATGGAAAGTCGTTTCGACCACATTCCTTGCAAAATTAAGTCAGTAATTTATTTATAAACATGTGTCGTATAGTTTGTAGCTATACTTGTACGTTATACCTTATAATATTCTTATATGTATATAAAAAATAATAGCTGTTCGTTAGTCTCGCTAAAACTCGAGAACATCATATCAGCCGAAAGACGTCCACTGTTGGACATAGGCCTCCCCCAAGCGTCGCCACAACGACCGGTCCTGTGCGTCACGCATCCATCGGGTTCCCGCGACCCTGACCAGGTCATCGGTCCACCTTGTTGGAGGCCGTCCAACGCTGCGTCTTCCGGTACGTGGTCGCCACTCCAGAACCTTTCGTCCCCATCGACCATCCGTTCTGCGTGCAATGTGTCCCGCCCATTGCCACTTAAGTTTGGCGATTCTTCGAGAAAACTCGAGAACGGCTGGACCGAATTGGCCAATTTTGGTTGTAACATTCGTGATACTCCAGGGAAGGTTTAACCCGTTGTATGCGGATACGCAGATCCACGCGGGACATGATAACTTTTTAATTGTGTCTCTAATTATGGCATACAAAAGTTTAAACGGTGAGAAAACTTTTTAGCTTTACGTTAGTGAAACAAATTCTAGATATTAGCTCACGCAAACAAAAAAAAAACATTTTACTTCTTCATATAATTTCGACTGGTCAAAAATCTTAAACACAAAGATAATCCCAATAGCTCTACATCATTATTAGAAGTCATAAATACTCGGATAGAAGTCAATTTAGACCATAAACAAAAACGTAGAAAATTCTATACCCGTTTTATGTCGGATTAATCACATTCTACAACTTCATTATTGTAAGCTATTCTGTATCTCAATTTAATTCATATTATACTTAATATAATAACGTATTGGAGGATTGATTTGAATAAAGTTTAGAAAAGTTTATAGCTGACTATTGCCATCCTCGATAAATGCGCTATTGGATAGCGCATTTATCACTAAACGAATTTTAAAATTCGAACACTAGAACTACTGAGTTCCTGAAATTAAGGCGTTCAAACAACCAAACGAACCCTACATATCTTTTTCTATACCTAAATACTATACATAGTGGGTATTAGATTTAACAGTTCTAGAACTTTAAAAGAGTTAGTGATGACAGAGAAGCTCTATAATATTGTAGCTACATATCTAAGTCCTTGCTACGTAGTTCGTAGACATGAACTGCGAAACAGTAAGTAACTAAGATACTAAGTAGCTGCCACTACGCAGCTGCTACGCAACGACTACGCTATGTGGAACATACGCCAAGTGCGACGGCTCTAACAGATTATATTGTATGCACTATACACTACAATCAACCCCTTCAAAACCGACTATAAAGATTAGATAAATATAAAGATAAGATTAGCTTTAATGTGAGAGGGACATCGCGTGGCTTGC
Organism: Mythimna albipuncta; assembly: GCA_929112965.1. NCBI lineage: Eukaryota > Metazoa > Arthropoda > Insecta > Lepidoptera > Noctuidae > Mythimna > Mythimna albipuncta. The sequence goes on from OV815967.1 coordinate 17,007,113, forward strand.
ACATTTGCTACATTGTCGCCCCCTAAATAAATTTGGTTTTACCAAAAACGGCTCGAGTGACGCAGTTGAATAAATGTACCGGGTCTGCGTATTTATGAATGTACAAATGCTAACTAAACAGTATGTTTTAATATTGCTGACAAATCAGCATACAGCTACAGAAGCAAATTAAATAAAAGAAACTTACAAAATTGATAGGTTTTCATCTGTCTCCTGTTGCCTGTATGTTTTATTACATAGGCCTGTCTCTGGTTCCACTTTCAAAATTAATATTAGATATAATTAGTCAGGTCCATAGTTTCAGTAGGAACATCTTGCGAAAATATCCGTCATACTATTTGTATCACTGATACAATAAGATCAATATCTCATACACCCGTGACCTCGGGTGACAATCCAACGAATATGACGTGGCCTCAAGTGTGGCCTAGCAGACAATACGTCATCGTTGACACCGATAACCGTAATAACGTCAATTATCACTGTTTTGTTGAACGACATCAACATAATTGATGATCATTAACTACATCGTTGTAATTGTCTAACCATTTAGTGCGCATACCAGAAAATTATCCTAATATTCGTCTAGTTAAAACCGATTTGAATAAATTTCCCGCTGGTTTCAGAAAAATTATAAACTACGTGACACAAATTAAACGCACGTGAAGTGTTTTGATTGGCTGTTGATAATTCGCTCAACCAATCACAGTAGCGTATGACACTAATCATTTTTTTTATAGGAACTGAACCTTAGTCTTTCTAGCCTGTTTAGAGGTGTGTAACTCTACAAAAAATGGAGTACCTAATTAGAGTAATATCTGCTAGACAGAAATTGGCACGAATAATGGCATGACATGCCATGTTCAGCGGTCACCAACCTATTGGCCCACTGGTGAGACTTGTCTCTATTTTCCGGGGGTTATTGTCCAGCAATAGACTAACTTGGCACGAGAACACGAAAAGCGTGTGACCCATAAATTACCAGATGAAAACGAATCATACAAGCCTCGTCGATGTCGAAAGTTTGTTTGACTTCTGGACAAGAAAAAACTTAATCGTTCGAATTTGTGTCAAGAGATGAAATTTTAATCTTGACAAATGATAATCCGCTGAGAAAAATGTAGCGTTACCTGCTTAGAACGCTTCATTTTTACGCGTGTAGCTTATAAGAATTGGTAAACTCTGTGTATTTATATGGTTCCATATGTGTTTAATAAATGTTAGTTCTGATTCACATTCTTGTAGTATTTCCTTGCCGTAGTTAATTTTATATAATAACGATGTTAATACCTAAATATTTCAAATAAGTATGTCCCCATACAATTAACTAACGTTATCGCTAGGTCAGTTCCTTGGCTCAAGCAGAGCAAAAACGTGAGACTACACAACAGAACATTCAATTAACTCTGCTCACCTCGACGAATAAAATAATACAATACCTTCATACTTTACTCCGTCGCAATCTAGGGCATGATCAGGGCTCTAGACATCAAAACCAGTCGGGCAGTCGATGTAATGTCTGTCTACCTACAAGGATTCTTTACTGCCATAGAAGGCTTACCTACGGCGCTTATAGACTTTGTGAAACTGACTCGTAATATTAATAGCTGGCACACGATGATTTACGCGATACCGGTCTCATTACTGAGTACTACGCAATCCTTTAAGGATACCGCGAACCTTGAGAAAAACGCCATAATTTAACTAAAGAAAAAAAGCAGCAGTAACTTTTTTTCTTTTAATAAAATAAAGGCGTGGCGTTCCAAATATGAATAAAATAACCCGCCAAATTAAATAATCAAATCAAAGATTGACAAACACTAATCAACCTTTGGTGTTCCAAAATTAAATATAAACAGGTGTGTCTTTGGATAGACGTGTTCTAAAACGTGTTCTTGTCTTTGCATAAAGACAATGTGCAGAGAACTAAAAAGTTTGTATAGTGAGATTTTTTGTATCGTATTGTTGACCATGAATCAAAATCACGTGTACGTTTTTTCAAACTTATTTAATGTTTGTGTTAGAATAATGATGTGTGCATTTCTAGCATATTGTCATCAAACACTGAGACGATAATAAAGAGAAGTTTCGTGTACATCAATGACGATTATAGCACATTTAACTTATCTACCTACTAAGTTTTTAGTAACAGATTAGACTTACGATAGGCAACAACGCAATTTATAAGCTCTATCAATAGGTACGTCATATTGTTTCGCCTAATTTCATTGATTGGAAAAATATACAATCTGCTCAAATGCAATTATTCTTAAATGTTTTTTATTGTATTTATTTTAATGTAATTAGTGACTTATAATAAATAAATTTAATAAATAATTTAATTCAGAGCGTCCATGATTTTTTTAGTTCGTTTAATAACTTATTTCACAATATTGTGCAACAACGGACACTTAATATAGGTGCATAGTTTGCAATATTTTCTAGATTGTATGCCCTTACAGCAGGAGCAAGGTACCCAATAGTTAACTATAAAATTTTGTATTTAATAAAATTAGAGAAAGTTCGAAGAAAACAATTGTTTTCATCATACTGTTTTAACAGAGCGGAGTCAGTCTTTTACTGACTAAAACACACTTCTGTTCCTTCAATTGCCCTTTGAAATCTAGGGCCAGTAACTCTTTTAATGAATCCCCTGCGGCCGGGTTGCCCCTAGCAGGAAAATATATGTGATTGATTCCTTGATAAATTAGACAAATTAATGTGAAAATTAACGGAGTCCGCATCCTAATAATTGCATGTCAAGTTATTATTTCAACCATCATAATTATATCCCTTTGTACGGCACGGCCTTGTAACTGGCCATAGTTTTGTCTATTATTAATAAGATTTAAAAATAAAATAAAAAGTTTCTGCTAATTTTCAAAAATAGAACGTACTTATTTTATGGTTTGTTTTTATTTTGAAATCTTTTATCTCTGACGATGATTCTATTTGGCCTCAAAATACGCAAAAAAAAAATTGCAATAAGATTATGGTTTAGGTTTCCATAAAACATTCGTCAATATTAAAGTATTTTCTATTAAAATCAAAATGTAGTTTTCCACAAACCAAGTATTATAAGGTCTGTAGGTTCCTGATCTACAAAACCTGCTATACCGGTGCGCAGAATGACATAGAACTTGAAAATTAACATAGCATTACGAGATATAAACATAATCATAAGATTATTTAACACAGTAAACGATCAACTAGCATACGTGAAACAAGTGATTTGTGTGACTTTGACGGGTGTGGTGTTGCTATATTTTATGTACCTACGTACTAAAACAACTTTCAAGTGTATTTTGAAGTGTGGAATTTAGATTAAATTGATAAGGTGAGTGGGTATTACTAAATTGGTAGTCATTTTTTTTTGGTAAGTATTTATCTATGAAAATCTTCACTTTCGATGGTCAAGTTCAAGATTAATGAACTTTTGTGGTCGTGCCTACTTTAACTGATATCGAACATTTTTAATAACCGTTTGTCCTACCACTTCGGTCCGGACTAAGCGTTTCGCCCCGTCGTTTGTACTGCGTAGGTACATGGAAAGACTGGAACAATTTGACTGATACGATCTTTCCGTCAGATTAGGGCCATGGGATTTTCTTAAAGACATACCTTGATCTTGGAACGCAAAGGTCAACTTAAGGATTCAGGTGGGCATAAATCCGTAAAAGTCTAACACGCCCTCTCGCTCCACCCTAGCATGAGAAAAGTTATTGTATTTCCCACTACAGAAGAAAAACATGAAAATCAAATCATTGAAGAAAGCATCATCACACACATTTAAATAGACTTATCCAGACAATACAAGCATTTGCCAAAACCGTGAAACTAGGACGTAATGTATATCGGACAAGATCCAAATTTTCAACTAGCTTCTACCAGCGACCTCGCTCGCGTGGAAGAAGTTTCTCCATACAAACTTTGGACCCCCGTTTTTTCTCGTTATGGGGTGAATTTTAGAAAGTCGTCTCCTAGTGCTCGCCTACGTCATAAAAGGAAACCTCCTAGTCCCGGTGGTTTCGGATGTGCTTTGATATGTCAGTCAGTCAGTTTCTCCATATATATTACTAGCTTTTGCCCGCGCGGTTTCGCTCTCGCTCTTCCCTACTCCACCCTACTATACCCTATTCTACTCTACTCTACCCTACTCCACTCTACTCTACTCTATCCTACTAAACTTCACATAAACCATCTACTAAATAGTCCGAACAAAGCCTAAACATTTGATTTAGATAGATGAGCCCGTTCTTGATTATAAAATTACAACGAAATGTGGCATTGATTTTTATTTAAATAGATATACCTCCTTATATACTTGCCTCTGCCAGCGAATTCGCTCGCGTGAAAATAGGTTTCTCCATACAAACTATGGGCCACGGTTTTATCTCATTAGAGGGTAAATTTTGGAACATCCTCTCTTAGTGCACACCTACGTCATAAATAATTTGACATGTAAAAGTGTTTTGTAAAACCTATTTGCAAAATAATTATCATTTATAAAAGGAAACTTTGTGCAAAATTTCACGCTCCTAATTCAGATTGTTTCAGCTGAAGGAACGTTGATATATCAGTTGAGGCAGCCAGTTTTTCCTTAATAGATTACAGATTCAAAATACTAATCCCGCAGTGCTTGAGGATGTTACTGCCACGCCCACTAAGTATCTACTGTATTTGTTCCGAATCACGAGTGTATAATTGACATACATGAGTTTACATGGGAAATCGATTATGTCATCATCATACTGTAATCATTTTCCTCAATAAATACCTAGATGTCTTTAACTCATAGTCATATTGAATACCAAATTGTTGTTTAACATTGGAATACAATTTTTGTTTGTTTATTTTCTAAATTCCGATTTTTGTTGACTTAGGACAGTAGTTGAATTATTGAGTTATTTTGTAAACACAGATTCTGCTTTCTGACTGCTTTGGAGACGGCGACGCACTTTGCTTTAGTTATTTTGTTTAATTCTTACCAAATTTTTACTAATCAAGGTATAAGACAGACACTTTTTTCTTCCTAAGTTTAGCTATATTTTCTGGTGAAGCCAGGGCTGTGTGAGCCTCCCAGCGTGGAGAGCCCCAAAGTTTGTTTAGCAAACCTCTTATAGAACAAGTGAAAATTTTCCCCTTTAAAAATGTACCTAATTGAAATAGATTGCAACACTACTTTAACACGGCAACTCATTTTAGTCCGTCAAACTCCCTCCCAAAGAAGTTTGAAAATATCCCACCTACGCCATGTATCCCACGTTTTTGCCGCCGGACCGTTAGTCACCAATCTACGCCACTGCCTACGTTTCTATTTCATAATCCTAAATGTGAAACAAACCAGCTAAACGGTAACAAACATATATTATACAATCACCAATAACTTTTCCACTGTAATTTATAATCCAATCTCGGAGAATAAATCATAAGACTTCCCTCACTTATCAATATCGTACAGTTCATTAAAAAGTCAGAGGTCGAACACATTCATGTAACATCGGCGTACGCAAGTCATAACGTCGCAAGCATAAGCCTAAATTGATTTATGTTTTTGAGAAGGTAAAGATAATAATGTTGGCGCCAAATCGTTATAGTTGATCTTCTTCTAAAAAATAAATGCTGATAGCGAATAAGTATGATCACGTTTTTATTCATATTAAACTTTATTTTTAAGTTAGAAATCATCAACTGACTTCTCTCGCTCTTAGTGGAGCTAGATAGTATCAGATTTTAATGACTAAAACCTACCTCTGTTTCTTCGACGTCATCTACGAAGTAGTTAAGCTAACGAAGGATGAGGTCGCACGCGTGAGTGAACGAACATCTTCACACCGCAGTCGCTGAAACCCTGTAGCCCGATTCACGTAATCAAAACCGTAACGATATCGTAGCGATTTAGTAGTTTAGACTATTTACGTAGGTATTCACATCCATCAATTGAGTTTGAACGACACCGATTTTAAAGATGTTTGTTTAAAAAAAAACTGTATTTCATTATCCCTGTAGAATACTTATTAATGTAACTGGAAATAAGTCGTTGGTAGATCGTTTAGTTTCGAGCTAGTTGAGTAGTCGTTCTATCCATCCCGATTAAGGAACACGTGAATACCGATTTTGGATAGGACTTCTATCGAACGACTATAAAACTTTAACGATATTTTGCTTTTTTGATTTTACGTGAATCAGGCTACAGACCTAGGCTAAGTCGTCGACACGGCATAGTGTTACATGCGCTCCTCAAACAAATGTCAGCAAATCGTAGGATCCCACTAGGGCCGCTGGGATTTTTTGGAAAGAAAACCCGTGATCTTAGAATGCAAAAGCAACTGAAGGACACAGGTCTGCACTCCACCTAGAGCGAGAGAAGTCATTGGATGACAAAAACGCCTGTGTTACTTTTGTTGCCCTTTTGCGTTCCAGGGCTGCAGTAACTCTTTCGAACCATCGCGCAGCCCTAGCAAGCTACGCAATTTTGCTTACCATCTCTCTGATGCAAGCCTGGAACACGACGCGCCGTCGACCCGAACCTTATCGGACTGCGAGCTACCGATTACTCACCGTGCATGCGAATCCTTCCCAAACAGAACAAACACTGCATACACAAGGTTAAATGTCTTTTTGGAGACCCAGTGTTTAAAATTATGTAGGCTTTAAATATAAACTTTGTTTTTAAACGACATTAAAAAAAAGACGAGGTCCTCGACTCGGATGTTTTTTTTTAATGAGATGAAGGTATTTAGGTAAGTAAATATAAAAATTTTAGAGTAGAGTATTGTAAAGCCCTTATCTACACTAAATCACTTATATAATATAATAAAGAGTTAAAGTTTGTTTTTTTATGGTATTTTTTGTAGGAGGTAATCTTTGAAAGTACTGGCCCGATTGACAAAATTTTTACAGCGATAGAAAGCTGCTTTATTCCTGAGTGACATAGGCTATATTTTATTTACGCGGCCGAAGCTGGGGGGAAAAGCTAGTATTTCATAACTTAAAATGGAATTTTACTGTAAATACAAAAGATAAATATTAAATTATTGTTTTCCTTTTTGCATAATAATTCGATATTATCTTTAGTGCATTGACCGTTAACATCAACTTGAGGGCCCCACGCGAATATAAATAAATAATATTGTTTAACATTTCATTATATCGATGGCAATTATGGAATATAACTAAGAATCGGTTGCCAAGTGATATCTACGTAGGTAAATTGTAGGGTCGGACGAATGTCAAAACAACTGGAGGTCGAATCGAGTATCTACATACCAAATTAAATGTCGATATTTGAACGTGTTTCCTCTGCTTTTGCTTTGAGATCTAAATCTGTACTCATTATCAGCCTTTTTTCTTGTTCCCACTGCTGGGACTCAGGCCTCCTCTCTAGGAGAGGGAATGGCCGTATTCCACCACGCGGGCCCAGTGCCCCCTTGTATCATCTCTCTAATTATACACTTTTAAAAAAGTATAATCGACAACTACCATCATCCCCTAAAATTCGCATTATAATTATAAATTATATCACACGATTATCGCAATCGTTATCACTATTGCATTCAGTGAGCGGCGTGGTCTAATCAATAGATTACACCGTCTCGTCACGTGATTAGGTCATGCTCTCGTGAATGATCTTTCGTCTAGTAAACTGAATGGTTGTATCGTGTTAATTGATAGTTTATTAGTGTTTAACATAGCATCACGTTTTATTCAGACATGACATTATTCGAGGAGTCCACGAAAAGATAAGCAGTGGTTTGCTTATTTTATTCATTAGTTTATTTCAACCAAAAGCGATTTAAAGCTGGACATAAATGGACAAAGTGATGGCTTCATGCACATTTGGATATTCTTCTGTTTATTTTTGAATAATATTTTATATAAAACAACAAATAACACTGACATTTGTTTTTTATATATACGAGTATATATATCGAACATACCGATAATTGAAATGCCGTCACATTTCAGTTTGTGCGTCCGTGTAAAAAAAATAATTAATATTTGCGTTTTTGGATAAAGTTACTTTTTGATACAAATAACTAATAAAACTTAATCAACTAAACAATTAAAACCACAATTCGCCAGACTCTTATTGTCCTAACTAATAGGGGAGGAACTAAAGTATTCTGAGGCTAAAGTTAGATTAAAGTTTACTTCAGGGCGGCTTTTCTGTTGAGAATTTCCCAATGGGAAAACCCTATAACCACCCCTGACTTAGGTAGCTCCCCTGACTTAACAGTTTAGTCATCCGCGTGACTGCTAAAATGAAGGGTGTGATCGTTCAATGAAAATGGCGGGCTTTTTACCTAGGTTATATGATTGAAAGAAATACTGGATATAGCATGCCACTAAGCTGGTTAAAAAAAAAACGTATTTTTGTTGTTGTAGAAATTTCTATTGGTAGAATTTATAACTACCACAAAAAATACACAAATAATTTTAAGTGGTGTGTATTTAACCAAATATGGTCTTTGTATGAAAAATATTAATATTGTGAAAGTTGGGCCAACTTAAAGGTTTTTAAACCTAAATATTTCTCTATCAATAGTTAGATAACAACAAACCAACTTGTTTGCCAATTTATCTACAAGATCACTACTATCCCACTCCAAGCCCATTCAAAATAAGGGCAGTAGCAATCTCTAGATACTGAAATAATTTACTATGCAAACACCGTCAGGCTATTGTTTGACTGCACCGAAACAATGTAGTTGCATAACACACATAGATATGCAAATATGCAATTATTTCACTGAATACAATAATGGTCTAAGTACCTACTAGCTTGTATGCAGAAGAGGCCACCAGTTGAATTCTCTTAGGATACCCCCTTGTAGTGCTGTAAGTACCACCCACTCTTTCTACACTGATAAAGAGGTAAAGTTTGTAAGATTAAGAGGTAATCTCTGAAACTCGTCAAAATGTGAATTTTTTTTTTCATCGATAGAAAGCTGATTCCTGAGTGACATAGGCTACATATTTCACACGCGGGTGAAGCGGCGGGCAAAAGCTAGTTTAAGACTTAGAAATATCAATTATTTATTAATTAATACCAAACACATTTTATTAGGCAACTTTCCTATAAATGTGAGATTGTAGCTTACGTCTAATGATCTAAATAAGTTTACAATTTCACTACACATGTTACACATAATTATGTATCTTTGAATACTAAATCCTAAAACTTATTATCAACATTTTGCATTACACTTTTCTGTAGGGAATCTTCCACTCCACTTGACCACTTCGCAACGATCTTCCAGCCACTAGACGTATAACAACAGGCGACGCATGTCTGTCAACACATATGACTTGGAGATCTTATGTAAATTGCTACAGAATAGTTTCCAAATAGTCTTGACCAATCAGAACGCGGTACCCCGCTCCCCGTAAGAATTAGAACGCAGGGCCCCGCTCCCCGTAAGAATCAGAACGCAGGGCCCCGCTCCCCGTTAGAATCAGAACGCAGGACCCCGCTCCCCGTAAGAATCAGAACGCAGTACCCCGCTTCCCCGGACCTCGGCTAGTTGACTGAATTGTTTTGGTGCACTAGTTCAAGCATGAGGCGTCTAGTAGCCGTAAGGTTGTTTCCACTTCGTTACTTTTTTTTTTAAATAATCTGAAATGAAAGCTTTTTCACACACATTTTTATGCAACACCTTTGATATCGTGGAAGTACAAACACATTATCCTATTGTATTAGGTGGTAAAAATGATAGTGTTATCTCGTTGTCCCTGACTCAATCATGAAAGCTTTGATTAGAGCTTTTTTGTTTTAGATATCAGTGACATGGATATACATTCAAATGAAAGTCAATTAGTTTTTAACCATAGCATATTGTAACCCTGTGTAACTCTACTGTTGGCTTATAATCTACAGTAAAATTATTAAAAGTGGTAAAGTTTGTTATTGTGTTTGTAGGAGGTAATCTCTGAAATTATCTACTGGTCCGATTGCTGAAATTTTTTCACTGTTAGAAATCTGCTTTATTCCTGAGTGACGTAGACTATATTTTATGTAGGTACGTAGGCGAAACCGCGGCCATAAGTTACTCATATACAATAATAGAAAAAAATATTAATTAATTGTAATAATATGTACTTTCCTTCTCGATATATTATATATTTTTTTTTTGTCTACGTGTGGAGGCTTGTTATTAGTGATTTGAAAATATCACACTTTTTATATCAATTATATTGTTAGTCTGTAAGACTTTCTTAAAATGGTATAAATAAATAAACTAATGAGTGCTGTTTAATGTATAAAATGGATTTTGTATCGGAACTCCTGTTAATGTGGCATTATCTATGTAAAAGCACGTTTATAGTCTGCATAGCTACCTATCTATCTACAAGAAGGAATCGTTTCTCTATTTGCACTACTTGACACATTGAAAATACGACCACGATGTTGTATGTTGTGCAAACAATTTAGGTATCACATTTTATCATGAAAATCTATTGATACACCCACGAGATACCCTTAACTCGACTCAGCCTTGAACTCATGATATACCTAACTACAAATGTTCAATCATACACTGAAATCGTTTCAACATTATATGAATGAGAATTGAGAAGTAGTTATATATAAGGCCGTGACTATACTAAGCATTTGAAATCAAAAGAAAAATAGGTAGCTACTATAAGTCGCGATCGCCCGGTACAAATAAAACTGCATTTCCACAATCGACTAAAGTGCTGCGAACAGTACCAGATTTAGCCAACACGAGCTCTGGTGCAATTTCTACCATTGTGGGCCCATTGGTACAGTCAAAGTCTAAATATTTTATTTTTTATAGGCCTCAGAAGCTAGTGCACGATTCCAAATTGGTCGTTTTCTACGGAGAAGAACTGGCAAGAAACTCTATGGTTACTCTTTTAAAAAAAGGGGAAGATATTACAATATTGATAGATATTATGTAAATAAAAGCACAATAAAAATAATCATAATAAAAAAAAAAAGTTGTAAAACGAAGTAATCTAAGAGTTCGTGGAGTATAAAGTGTTCTCACATTCACATTACAAAAAAGAGGCTATATAAAAAAAAAATATTTGTTCAATTAATTTTCTCACAGGCTGCAGGACCCTTAAGTAGCGATTACCCTATCGGCAGTTGCTTACATTGTCTTTATGGATAATCCGAAGACGATTAGATTTTATTTGGTTTCCTGACCTCAAGCGGGGCCCCCAGATGCGCAAGGCCCGTAGCATTTGCTACTCTTCTATGAGCCTAATCTGGCACTGGCCGCAAATAATGGTAGAATCTCAGCCTATATTCTTCTTTGGCAAGGCAAATGCAAGTTCTGTATTTTAAGGTGGCCATTAAGGGTATTTTTAATATCGTGCGGTTTTGATCACGCATGCGGGATTGCTCCGCACGCGTAACCCCCGCAAATGTCCATTTCATACAAGTATTTATTGCATGTGTGGACTATGCACGCGGGACCCGTTATTTTGCAATTTGAAATTTTCTGCATGAGCGAAGCCAACCCGCATACGTGATGGAATCCGCTCGATATTAAAAACACCCTAAGCGTTGGAACTTTTCTCGCAGATTTTTACTTTCAAGTGAAAATTCGTCCTGGCTCTTTATAACCATGCCCGAAGCTCCGACACTTATAAGTAAACAGCTAAGTAGCGTTCACTGAGGTCGTCACGTCCGCTCTTATCACTGTTATCAGTGTACAATGGTCTTGATTTACATTGGTACGTAGTTGTGTCAGTCGGGTCGATCAACGAACGTATTGGATATTGAAGCAAATATTTATGTTATTTGTTTTTTTTTGGTATGAAGTAAATTCACATGTTTTTTTTAAATTTGAGGTGCTTTTAGATCTTCGTCTTCCTGCCCTTTAAAGTCTTTATCAGTGACTTACACTTCGCAAGCGACTATATTCTAATACTCCAAGATAATGAAGCTTAATTATACAGTAATATTATACCTAATTACCAAAATATGGATGTATAGGTTATAAGTCATATTTGTGCGTTTATGTTTATTACTCCTACTACTCTCAAACGGTTGAACAGATGAAACTTGTCACACAAGTAGACAATATCCTGGAATAGGACATAGGATCCTTTTTATCCCGGGAGTACGTTGTCTTGGGATAATTTCTACCTTCATGCAGGTGAAGTGGCCGCTCCGATAACTGTCCGGACCACGCCCAAGTCGTCGACGGCGCGCACTGTTCCTGCGCGCCTCAAGGAGTTGTCAGCAACAGCAGGGACCCAGCCGGGTCGAAGCCTACTGGGGCCAGGGTTTTCCGAAAGGGCGCTCGAGCTATGAAACTAATGAAGGCTAGAAGAAACGGGGTGGGTCTTTTAGTCAGTAAGAGTCTGACACTATCTCCCGCTCCGCCCAAGAGGGGGGGTTGTCATTGGATGATTTTTTTCCACCATAAAAAAAAGGTGAAGTGTCCGCCACTGGTAAAAGCTGCTGCTGTTTATATACACTCATAAATAAATGATCATAAAGGCAAACGGAAATCGCAGCGTTGCAAGGCCTCCTACAAGGTGGACCGATGACCTGGTTAAGGTTGCGGGAATCCGATGGATGCGGTACGCACAGGACCGTTCATTTTGAGGACACTTGGTCTATCGGCTGAAATGATAATGATAATTATGAAAGGCTGACACCAACATTACCTCGTAACTTTTTACCCCACATGTGTTGGTTATTCTCAAGAGAATCTACTCAAAATATTTCAAACTGAATAAACGTAAAAAAGTGTGCACAAGGTCAACGTTTAAAAAAACCGTATTGCTATTTACATACACTTACCATGCGTCATGTTTCCATTGTAAATACAAGTCCGTCTGCGATCGCTATGAATATAGCAATGGAATTACGAACGATATAATTTCCGCTTAATTTTAGTTGAATAAGTCATTGCAAAGTGTAGATTTCTCTTTTTAGTAGATACTTTTTCTGGTACGTAGGTTGGCTAATCACAATTAAGTGTTTATCAGGAATTATTATCTTGCAGTTAGTGATTCGGTGACTACGTTAACTTAGGAGGTAGACTAGAATAGTGCTAGATTTGCTTTCTGGAATTAATGGGTGATTATATGGGTGGAAAATATAACTGTAGGATATATAGAGTGCGTCTACTGAAAGCGTAACCTGGAGTTTTTTTTTTAAATTAAATTGGCAACATTGTTTTGCCAAAAAACATCACGTCAAAGTCTATGGTTGCAATTGTCAGTTTTTGGAAACTGATATTTATTTTTCAAGAATAATTGCTTAATTGTGGGAAGAACAATAAACAGTAACGTGCAAAAACTGCTACCACCTATAACCACTATGGTTAATAAGTTTAAACAAAAACAAGAAGAGAAAGAAGGTGTTTTCAATGAAAACCAACATTGTTTACATACGATTTTGGATTTTTAAGTTAGTATGACGTTATAATCTTGATCCTTGTCGACTAATATTATTAAATAGTTATATCAAGAATGAAATGATATTTTTTTTCTTATATTTTTAGATAATCTGACATATTGCGAATTTCATAATGGACAAAAACATCGAATAACGAAGGCTTTTGTTAAATCGACTTAATCAAAAACACATGCTGAGTGGTAGAATGCGTTCAAAAGCAGTTGATATGTAATGAAAGATTTGCCTCACTCTTTCTGGTAGTGCATGAAAGTCTGCAACTGAAGTTAAAATCGCGAAAATCCTAGTACAAGTTTGAGAGAGATGCTGCTGCAGCAGCTGCTGAACTGTTTGTGTCTCACGAGTCGATCTGTATCATTTGAAACAATCAGTGGAGTATAAAACATGTTCCCACTTGACTAATCCCAAAAGATCTGAATTTTCTCTATGCTAAAACGAATCGATTCCAACCCAACAATCTTGAAACACATTAATAGTGTTGGCGAGACGTGATGAAGTTGAAATCATGTTGACTATTTTATTTGACTATCACGGTGTTGTGCACTTGGTATTCTTGCCAGAACGCCAAATGGAAAATAAAGAATATTATTTAAATATTTTATAGCAACTTTTGAGAGATCAGATAAAAAAATGATTTGAAATACTATCTAACATTTTGTGTGTTATTGACATTCACCATACACCCACCAAATAATTAAGTCTATACACATGTTTTTGACTAGGATTTAAGTTCTTGTACAACTATTCTAAAATTGTCTTAAATACAAAAAATACTCTAGTATCAAAACTTTTTTCTCCTACTATTTCAATAATACCACATTCAAAATTTTTGGTTGTAACCTCCTTTTCTCAGGTCACGCTTTCATTAGACGGACTCTAAAATCTTTGAAGATATACTCATCACAGTAGGTCAGATTTCTTCTTAAAAGACAACTGTTTAAATTATCCAAGAAGATAGTCTAAAAAAAAAAATTTTGGCATGACAGAAGATTTCAAGCCTACTGTCATTTTTAAAGGTTACAGTATTTGTTTATTTACGATAAAATTATGTGCTAAACTGCCCCTATTCGTAAATTTGAAGTTAATGGACTGAACAAAATGATCGATCAAATCGTGCACTTTGGTGGACGCTTTCGTTCAATGACTTGGAACCAGTCTGATACTAGCGAATACTAATAAAACGTAGGTAAAAAGGTAGACACTTACCCAAACAATGTTTTAAATCGCTTTCAAGCTATTAGCTTTTTATTTTTTAAGGAAATCTAGATAGATAGACTTCAGTTTTTATAAAGCACGATGTAATTTATCGAGAAAATCAAAAATAATCGAACAGTTCACGATCGGTTAGTTCCGTTCCTAATGTATTTTGAAAACAACAAATCAACCACCAACTTCCTTTCAGGAAAACCACAGTTTAAACACCAAAACATTTCAAGGTTTCCATTCATTTTATTAAAATAAACAGCACAAACAATTGTTAATTCAGAACAAAACCAGTTCAGTCCCGATTGAACAATTAAATTTATCGATATCGGTTTGCATTGAGGATAAAATGGCACGTCACAGACTAACGAAGTCATTGTATTGTGTTATTGTTTGAACAACTGAAGCTACTGTGTACCTACGCATCAACTACCTATAGAAGCACGTGGTTTGAGAATAACCATGAAACTCACTATAATTTATATTGTACAACCTGTAGATATAAAATAAATGAAGGTACGTGAAATGAGCAAAATTATTCGATCTTAATATAATATAATATTCCACAACTATCACACAACGCCGTCTAGTCTTATGCTAAGCAGAGCTTGTGTTATGAGTACTAGGTAGTTAACTGATAAATATACTTATATATTTCTTCATACATACATATTATAGATAAATTACATCCAGACACAGAACAAATGATCATGCTCATCACACAAACATTTGTCTTGTTGGGTGGGAATCGAACCCACGACCTCCGGTATAGCAGTCAGGGTCATTAACTACTAGACCAACAAGCCAGTCATCTTAACAACTATGATATTATGTCCTAATAATAAATAAACGTCTTTTCTTTGGACCAGTCGATAGCTTCGTAGGCTTATAATTACATCGTCGAATAATCTTAGAATCAAAATATTTCCACCCGATGATCTGCAGAAGTAAACATAGCCTAACTTAAGACATAGTTCCTTAGCTAATTTAGGAAAATAAATACTACTACGGAAATCCTATGCATGCGAGACGCACTTATTGTGGCGACACTTGGGGGAGGCCTATGTCCAACAGTGGACGTCTTTCGGCTGAAATGATGATGATGGTGATGATGAAATACTGCTAGATGGATAGTTGTAATTTGCTAGTCGCTGCTGCTGTAGATGAAGCTTGAGTAAAATACATTTTTATTGAAAAACTAAACTTTTGCCCGCAGCTTCGCCCGCGTACATAAAATATAGCCTATGTCAATCAGAAATAAAGCAGCTTTCTATCGGTGAAAAAATTTTAGCAATCGGACCAGTACTTCCAGATATTACCTCCTACAAACAAAAAAACAAACTTTACCTCTTTATTATATTAGTGTAGATAAAGACCTTTACGCGAGCAAACTACATAGTCTTTAGATATATTTACGAATGCTAGGTAGATACTACTAAGCAGGCATACTTAAAATACGGGTATATCTGAAATAGTTACCGCAGCCCTAGAACGCAAAAAGAAAATAAAGGAACATCGTAGAGTTTCAGGCAGCAAATGTCTGACACGCTATCTCACTCCACTCTAGAGCGAGAGAGCTAATTTGATAATTTCCCCACACCTAAAAAAAGTGCGTTGGTTTGTTTAGTACCGTTGTCCTGATAGGTTGCCAGTGTTTCACAAATAGCCCTATATAAAGCCTATATCAAACAGCGTAATGCGTAAATTAATTCGAAGGCTACCCATAGAGTTCAATTTGATAAACCTTTGCTGTAAACAGTGTCTCTTAGAAGTCTAATGAATATAGGTCATTCAGTAATAAATATATTCCAGCTTGCATCTTGACCTTCCACAATCTACTAGAGTCTAGATCGGTTCTTTAAAGACATACAGACAATTAGAGTAATATGAACCAGACAGGGCCACTTCTGATCTACGCCAATTTTTCCCCAAATCTGAAACCACTCCCCCTTCGCGATTCGGTTTATTAGGAAAAAAAATTGGAAATAAGGGGAAAATTTACTGTGCCAATTACTTAGTGCACAGTTTCCAGATATCGAACATAGAGAGGACAGAAATGAAAAATGCGAAATCGCCACTGTCAATGTGATACTATACCAAAAATATTCCTAATATACATTAGACACTTCGAAATAACTGGGGCAGATTGATACACCTATAAGAAAAGTATCCAAGAAGTTTCACGACTCTCTTCTCAATAAACTCACAATTACAAGGTCTCAAAATTCCCATTCTGGAACCTAGTATTAGTAGCTGCCTATAAACCCAGTAAGTTTCCGCAGATGGGTCTCTTATGAATCTGCCACATACCGAGATCCTTCCGTGCCTCAGAAAGTCCTAAATCGTTTACATTTGTTACGAGTAGTCAAAAACCTCCAGTCTTGGTAATTGGTAATCTCTGTGTAAAATAATTGTACTTAGCTGTCTCTACCAGCTGAAAACCAACCTCAACATAATTTATTTATGTATTAAATACTTTATGCACAAAAAAAGTACAGAGGCGGACTTAATGCCCAAGGCATTTTCTGCCAGTCAACCTTTGGGTGAAACATAGAAAAATAGTGGTAGGTGCAATAAACGAGAGAGAGAAGACGAATACAAGAATAGACATAGGTACTAATAAACCATACATATATAATACAATTATACAATATATACTCAAATTAATAAACTACATACCTAACTAATTGGGAAAGAGGAAGAGCAGATGATGATAAAGGCTAGTTTGAGGTTGGAAATCAGCAAATTACTCTCCCTGCTCTGAGCGGAACGAAAACTATGTGACTCTTACTGACTAAAACCCTTTCTTCAGTTGCCAAACAATTCCGAGCCCATGATAAAGGTATCAATAGAAACAATACCTCGATCGCGATAACGCGCGATTTTTCACGCCTGCTCTAAGAGTCTTCGAACAATATGTGAAAAACATGTACACAACACAAACTATCAGTATGAAATTGCGTCGTATATATTTACCGGTTGACTAGACACCTATTGAATGGCGTACCTCGGTTCTGCTTCAACACACACAGTTTTTGCATTAGTTTATCACGCATTGTTTTTGGCATTTGAATAGCGGTCAGTCCACTTAATTGTAGGTACGCCGACAACTACGCACTCGCATACATTTGAATTACTTATTTATAATATAGTTAATATTTTAGACATTTATTCATAAATGCATAGTTGTGTTCATTAAGTTGCAAATTGTCTGGTTACATACGCAATATAGCCAATGTGTCTGCTAGTTTATTATAAGGTTATTTATTATCAACACAGATATCTTCTATAAAACCGTAGGGTAGGGTTGAAGCCTTCTGGGGCCATAGGTCGACCGTCCCCCGCTTTTGGACGGAGCGGGAGATAGTGTCAGACTCTTACTGACTAAAAGACCCACCCCGTTCCTTCTAGCCTTCATACCGGGGCTGGAGCGCCCTTTCGGATAACCCTGGCCCCAGTAGGCCCGACTCTGTCTAGGGCGATCTTTGGCCAAGTTTGCTCCGCGAACCTCGTTAGATGGTGACACGACTTCGGCACAATCGACCTCATTCTCATCGAAATGCCCAATATCGACAATGTAAATGCCTAGGTACTTACTATTTTAATACTTTTGACCTCAAGTCGCTACCTTCTTAAGTAGCTCTAAACCAAATGAAAAGTGAAACGTACGTACCTATATTGTAGGACATAATCGTAAAATAAAATTTGCACCAGATTTCACTAGAGAGTGCGCTGAACGACCATTTCACCCATAAATGATTATTTAATGAGTTTTATCACTTCACTTAAACTGTAACTATATTTATTATCCCAGAAAAAATGTCATGGATCTAGCGCAGCGAAACCGCAGAAAACAGCAAGTTTTAGATAAAAACACGACCAAGCTCAATCCCCATTCATATTTTGTTTTACCTCTATAAAAAAGTATCTACCTCAATACTTACCTGTGTTTAGGAGTACCTATTACTATTATCTACAGACATCACTGTTATCATGGTACCTTGGTTGAAGTGATAGTGCACAAAGATGTAAACCTACAATGTAGAGCCTTTCCTTGAACTTTCCAATGTTAATCCAGGGTGTGGAAATTGCAGATTATATTACTAAACCAAATTTGATTTTAGTCGCAAATTGAACCAGATTAAGATATCAAGACATCAAGCGAATTCTATAATTTTTGTTGATTGTAGAAATACAGTTACGAAGATATACATTGTAAATACGCATAAGACTGTAATAAAATTATTTTCTCAAAGTACCTAACTCATACTTTTTATCTTTACAGGGCTGAATCAAGATGAAGCAACGGGTCGCGACAGACGAACGGCCTTTCAAAACGGGCTCAACAGATGACTCCCGCACCAGCGAGGAAGAACCTGCAGCAGCGTTGGTAAGTGGCGATCTTATAGTTATGGTTCAATCACAGACACAGATCTGTCACATCGCCGATCGCTAATTGAATGACTGAGACGAGCCTGATGTGTATGAAAATTTAGCTCTTTAGATATTGTAAACACTTTATTCTTCTTCTTTTCGAATCAATGATAAACTTGTTAAACTGTGGGGGCCAGTACAATAGTTGGCTATATGAACTTCAACATCGGTGGCACTCATTAAATTCACAATAGTACAGATGTACTGGCACTTAGGGCACTAAGGGCATTCTAACATGTGTTTTAAGTTCTACTAGCTTTTGCCCGCGCGGCTTCGCTCCCAATCTTCCCTACTATACCTTACTCTACCCTACCAAACTTCACATAAACCATCTATTAAATAATCCAAACAAAGCCTTTTGGTTTACATAGGCTAGCCCGTTCTTGAGTTATAAAATTACAACGAAAAGTATTGTTTTTTATTTTTATTATATAGATCTACCGCCTATTCCACAACTAGTCTTTGCGGCAAGGAAGTTAGACATTTAAAACCTTATTTGATTATTAAAATAAATGTCCATAAACAAAAATGTAAAAGAAATTAATTATGACAAGAAAAGTTCACTGTCATACGAGCCGTGAAACTAAAATTTTTATATAAAATAAAATAGCCAGCAGATTTGGTGGAAACCAAGAACAAATGGGGCAAAGCGAAATGTCCCCGATCTTCCTATTTGCTGGCTATGATAAAAAATTTAGCAATTAACACATTTATAATTTTATTCGCTGGCATCCACATCTGTTACGTTTTGTTAGGCTTCGAGCGACTTCCTAAGCGTAGCATTCCGGGATTCTGCACCACGAATGCAATTTGTCAGACAAATGCAATAGAAGTAAAATCCGAATGTGTTAGCGTCTGCAGTTGCGACGACGAAGAATACGAATAAGTCTGCAATGAACATCACCGAACAGCAGCAAGGTATGAAACAAGTTTAGAAGACTTGTCACAAATTTAAGAATAAAATGACAGCCCTTGAAAAAAAATTAAGAAGATACAGAACAATACGCAACATTGCTGAACGAGTTGTAAACGCAATCATTCTAGCTACAATTTCTTTGGCGTTCGCTGAAATTACTATGACTTGTCTGATAATGTTACTATAACTAGTAACTAAAACGATTATCATTATTATTAGTAGAATTATCTTAAAGGAAATTTGATTAATTCACGATGGCTTTGAGAAGAATGTGGCACAGGAGGAAGGAGATTCTACAGAAAGCAGCTGAAACAATGATTGATGTATTGGCTTGGGCCACGCTAGTGATGGGAACTTACATTTTGTTGGCATGTGCAGCAGCTTAACCTTTTGAAGCTCTTTTAAGTCTAGTTATATGGATTTCACACTTACTAGAAAAACTAAACTCTGAAACTACAAGAAACTTACTGGATTGCCTTGCAGTATTGACCTCGTTGTTATTTCATTTAAAATTAAAAGGCATGTAGTGCCTCAATGATTCAGAAGATAATAAGACAATTCTAACAAAATATCATAATGATAAAAATAGTAACATGCAAAAAATTAGTCCGGAATGGAAATAGTTATATAGAAACAGAAGCCAACTACTTTAAATTTAAAGACTCCCCTTGCTTATTCCGCATCACATCAAATAAATCGTCCATTAACTAGTTCCATTCCGATGTTAAATTGTTTGATTTTCAATTAACAATTACAAATAAATGTGTTTAACATAATTTAGTGTTTTCTATTGAACTCATGAGCTACATATACTATACTTAGCTAAATCGTAGATTCAGTGGCCATCATATCACTTATCACTTGTTTTCGAGTCATAATCAACTTCATACAAAATCCAGGAAATAGATTCGCTTCTTCATTTAAGAATACATTGTTGTGGAACAACACTGATTAAAGTTCTTCAAAAAATATTGTAATAGAGTCTGTCTAGTAAGTTAAACGACTTGGGTAATTATTAAGATTTAATGAAATCAGATGTAGTCAACACTGATTCAATAATCAAGGTTGTTAAGAGATAGAGATCATTGTTTACTCACAGAAGAACCTTATAAAAAGTACCGAATATAAGTATTTTTTAAATGATTACATGTTATACAAAATTCCCAAGTCGGTTGACTTATTAGACAGACTTATAGTACAAAACATCTAGGCCTAAGATGCTTTGTTCACTCTTTGAGGTTTTCAGAAGCAATACCTCCTATCCTGTGATAATACGATCCTATTAACACTAGATAGGGACTTCTTTCATTTGACGTTAATGGTGCTAAAAAATAATAATTCACCTCTTTGATATTGATATTGTTTATTGTCTATTATTATGAAGTTTGAGTTTGTCAAATCAAATCAATTATAAACGTCAACCAGGCAATTGAAACTAAAATACATTATAAGATTAAAGGCAAACAACTATTTATAGAAATAGCTGGTATTAAAATTGATAATGGTAAACATTATAACCATTGCGCCGGAGGAAGAAACTGTAATGGCTGTAAATGGCGGCAAAGGTGATGTGAAAACGAGACACATTTAAGAGAACCTTGTGAAGTATCTTCCACTCTTGAGTAAAGCCTGCTTCTGTGTTGCTAAACTTATAATCAGAATGGAGACCGATGAGATAGACATGCCAATAAGATAACCCTGTACTGTCTAAATAAATCGGGCAATAATGCTATTGTTGCCAATACCGTCACGATCGAGTACGAACGTTCTGAGTTCGGCATGAAACGGCATTTATTATTTTAGATTATCAAAGCTTAAAACGAAGAATCCTTTAAGACTTCTGTAATAATTGCACAGTAGAGATAACATTACAAATTCGACAAGCTACTTACAGAAAACAGCGTAATATGTGCTTCGACTGCTGGAATATCTCAAATTGATTTATTAGGGCCATTAAAATAACGATATCCATTCAATGTTTTCATTCCGAATGTTCAGCAACAGTTTACTGACTTGCTCTCTTCTAAAAAACTGGGAATATCTTACATCCCCAGAGCATATGGCTTTAATTTTGTGGTAATGAAGACATGGGCAAACGCCAATGCTGCTATAGTGAGTAGAACTTGGATTTTTTTGGCAAGAGGCAAGGGTATTAAAAGAAGAAAGGTGTATGTTCAACCATGTGAGAAGTTAGGCTGTGGATATTGTTGATATAGGCTTCTAAACCTTTTTCATTGAATCACCATATTTTGTGCAACGGTGAAGTAAAACTTACACTAAAATTGAATTTTCTTTCAGGTCGTACCTCCAGATGGCGGTTGGGGTTGGGTTGTTATGGTCTCCTCCTTCTTTTGCAACTTCTTGGTGGATGGTGTCATCCTGTCCTGTGGAGCGCTGATGCCTGCCATCAAAAAAGAGTTTAACGTAAGTTTAAGATACATCATCTAATAAAAACGGATCCCAGAACCGTTTAGTTTGCTTCTGCTCTGGTTCTGGCAGCGGCATGATCGTATTGAAACATACTCCAAGGATAAATATCCTATATTCTTATCTAGTTGATGTTCTATCTATATTTTACGCAGGTGCCTTTCATACAAATCTCTTGAGCTGTTGATGCATAATTAATTAACAATCATCCAGCCTTAATGTTAATAGGTTAACAATTAAAAAAAGAGAGACGTTTAATGTGTTGCTTGTATATAGAAAGAAAACTAGCTACAATATGCGGAAGAAATAAAAACTACAATAAAATATTGTCTTCTCGCGCGTATCTATTTCTGTGTCCACACCCTCACATGTATGAACAGCGTTAAAGTCTTGCGTCACTACCGTGCCTCCGTTTTATAACTTTACAATGTGCCCAGAAACAATAGATCCTTAGAAATACACGCTAAAGGTCCGATATTGCTAAGAACGACAGATCTTTCTGAACTGGTCACTTCATTTTTAACTGTGTTAGTGTGACCAGATGTCTGGTGATGTGCAGGCATATCCTGTTGAAGTTTTATGTCTCAAATGACATTCATTGTTTCTGTATCGACGGTTTCTCCGTCAAGTATCAGTTCAGATCTTTATTGCTGTTTTCTGCTGACTTTTATACTATTATAATCGTTTCTAACAAATCTCGGATTGCAAACATGTCAATATCGATATCTTAAAAAAAATTACGTTGATCGTCTCCATAAATACAATTCGGAAATCATTGGTAAACAGGTGCCGCCGACATTGAATCATGAAAATGTATAAACAATGACAAAAGTTACGTTCTCAAACATCGTCAAGGTTGCCAGTTTGCTGAAGTGGGTCGCTAAGAAAACGAATACTGATTATATTATCGAGTGGCTGTGAAATCGAATAACTAGCATTTTGACGATCACATATATATGGTGGGTCATTGTGCCAGATTTTTACGTTACACCTTTTAAATCATGTGCATCAGATCATTATAACGTACAGGCAATGAACATAACTCTAAGTGAACGGTCGTGCCTTGCCTTGCATCTTCGTTAGTATTGTAATATTAGTCTATAATAGAAGTTCCTATCGATGTATTACTAAAAAACTCCTTATATAAACTTCAAGATGCACAAAACAGTCCTTTTTGATTACGTACCATAAGCTTGTTAAATTTTGGTTGTATTCATAAAGATATTCATAAAGTCCAATTAAAAGATGCCAGTGAATTCGAGGTAATTCGACAATGGCGCCAACTGCCGCATCAATAAGCAATATATGAAGTCTTCAACTCGTCTGACACAGAATTTCTGAATGAAAATATCGGAAGATATCTCATTGGAATAAAAGAAATATTATTCAGCTCAACTGTTTAAATCTAAATACTTAAACGTGACTAGATTCTCAGAATCTCAGGTTTGCTTCGAACTGGCTAAAACTGGTTCTTCTTAGTATCAAAATAACTTACGGTACTTTGGGATTTCCCTGGACGACACAATCGATTATTTTGAGCTTAAATTAGGCTCCTTCGGATTGGAAGAACAAAATTTCTGCAAATCATTTTATTTTGTGTGAAGAAGCACTTGATTAGCTTTCATTTTTAGTGCTTCGTGTTTTGATATAATGAGGCTGATTTTTTTACTGTTTTAATGATAGACACTATATATACCAATGTATTGTAGTCTGTAATTTTGATTCTAATTAAACCGTAGTACAAAATGATGATAAAAAAATAAGCGAACGTCATGTTTTAAAGCGACCCGTAGTTTGACCGTCAATGTTGTGATGTACAATATAATTAACATAATGTTAAGGCCAAGGTTCCATCATGGCGCTACAACGATCCATTCATTCGATTACTCAGTCAATCATTGAATGAACTTTAGGTACTTCGACGGTAAAAGCGGTGGGTCTACTAGCTACAGGTGTAAGCATTTGCCTACGGTTTATTGTAGGATTATTGTAACATGTTTTTGTTTACCATTATAGGATTTAACAAATAGTAAAATTCTGAAAGTTCTCAATTTAGCATCTCTCTCTTCTTCAACCCATATGGATCTACGCATCCATGAATAATCTGTTGTACTACAAGTTCTCCTAGATTGCACACTATCAACATCTTCCAGCCCTTGTTCCGTGTTATTGGAAGTTGGCGCAACACAATTTTTTCTTTCATTCTGTCCTGTCACGCTATCACTAACACACTTTTCTTATAATATATCACTCCTCATACAATCCATCCATATTTTCTTTAACCTCCCTCTCCATCCATCCACATGTATATATATCTATTCAAAACTCTTAGTAATATTTGTTTCATCCCTCCTCTTTACATGATGCTCACCATTGTTTAATATCTTGTCTGCAGCCGCAGTCAACGTTTTCCTATTACCTTGACCACTATAATTAGGATTGGACTCGTACTAACTGAAACTAAAAACTGTACAAAGTTCAATGTCGATCAAACTGAATAACCCCACTTTGCTTGACCCACTAATTATGCAAACAAGAGAAGCCCGCGTTCCCGTCTGCTAGCCAAACAGCCCAGTAACTAAACACTTCCAATAATAAAAGTCAACATGGGTTAATAAATCATTTTATCGTGCTGCCTACGTCACAGAAGCCCGCACTCGATCTAAAGGCAATTAATTACACAATTTACACCAGTTCGATGTCAAATCGATGCTAGTTAATGGAATTTGCCGTGAACAGAACTAATAGGGTTGTCCCTTGAAACACAAAAAATAAATGTCGATAGATTGTGTGTGTCGGATTTCTGCGCAGCGTACAATTTAAGCTAGCAGTCGTTGTAGTAGCCTTAAAACTGTATAATAACATTTGACACTTAAATTACCAGTTAAAGATTTCTTTGCTAATTTTGCACCTGAAATAATCAACACGGAATTGACAAAAAATAAATAAAAGCTTCGAAGGCTTATTAAAAAAACTTGTTGCGTTCTCCGCGTGATGAATGTCCATGTTCAGTGAAACAGCTCTATTAAAAGTTTTCCACTATCGCAAGTGCACTAACCCTTGCAATGCTAAAGTACATAAAGTTCCCACATAACAGCGCGGGGGCAATGAACGATCTCGGCCTCGAGACGCCATTTAACCAAACAGGTTGCATTTTTAATCCGATTTGTTTCTGGTCAAATCCGATGCTTTATTATTGATTAGCGAATGTTTTGGATCAATTTTAAATATTTTATTTATTGTTTATTTTAAGAAAAGCAATGTATCGATTATAGACCAGTGTCGATAATTTTTAAAACAAAAAAAACGAATAGTAGGATGAAACCCATCACAAAAGGAGGAGAATATTATAAAAATGAAAGGAAAAATAATTTACGGGCGATCTGAGGTCGGGAAGGGGGTGGGGGTGACTTTTTAAGGGGAAAAAACGGTTTTTCTCGATTTCCGGCAAAACTAAAAGTCCTATGGAAAAAAGTCAAATCGCAAAGTTGTAGGTAATAAAAAGATCTAAAACTTCTGTATTAACACTTTTTTCACATAACCTCAAAATTTATGTGAAAAATTCAAAAAACCATGTTTATGGTTTTTTATTTTTATCTCTTTCAAAAACCAATATTTTATCACGAAATTTGGTGAAAACTTACCTTTTTATGTCCCAAATACGCTGTAATTTATTTGATTAGAAATATTTATTTTTTCACCTTATTTTGAATAAATATCGAAAAATCACCCTAATTTTCAATCGAAAAATCACCCGTCAAAATATCTTTTTTTTTCAAAAAGTTTATATGGTGTCTGTTCGTTGAAATCTCTACTTTCCGATGGTGAAAAAAAATATATATGTTACCATAGTAAATCTTCTCAGCAAATGCAAAAAACCGAAAAAAACTCGAATTAGAAATTTTTTTTCAATTATTATATTGAATGTAGAGCTATTTATTAAAATTTACACTGTAATTACTCGAAAAACGTAAAATTACATGTTACATAGATAACAAAAAAAATTGCAAATCAAAATATAGTACTATAATTAACAAACAAATAAGTTGATAAAATTAATACTTAATAAGACGTCTACAATATTTGGAGAAAGGAGTCGAATCTTCTTTAAGTTATATGCGTAGATGCCTATTTATAACTATTTTTAGATAACTTATATTTATCTGAGTGACCTACGAAAAATTTTAGCCCATCAAAAGGTATTTCATAGAGGAGTGGGGAAGGGGCTAGGCGGGTCCGGGTCTTACTACATAAATACCTAATATTTCGTAGCAGCTGTAACAACCGTTAGCCTAGCCAGTATTCGGAATACAGTATAGTATACAACATCGTTTATAAAAATACACGTGCACGTTGAGTTTCTTGAAGATAATTATGACAAGTTTGCAAAAAAACTAAGGAGTTTAAAAAAAATAATAATCTCCTTTATTTTTCATAAACAAACTTAGTTACTCCCATAAAATATATAAATATATAAAATACATATCGTAAATATATTTTTAATAACTAACTTATGGCCTATTTTCATATATATTTCATATATTTTAGATACATTCAAAATATATCCTAAAACATAGCTAAAAATAAAATAAAAAAATTGAATATATCTGAAATATATTTGAAATGTAATATATGTATGAAAATCGGCCAAAAGTTTTTTGCATTTGCTGAGAAGATTTACTATGGTAACATATATATTTTTTTTCACCATTGAAAAGTAGAGATTTCAACGAACAGACACTATATAAACTTTTTGAAAAAAAAAGATATTTTGACGGGTGATTTTTCGATTGAAAATTAGGGTGAAATTTCGATATTTATTCAAAATAAGGTGAAAAAATAAATATTTCTAATCAAATAAATTACAGCGTATTTGGGACATAAAAAGGTAAGTTTTCACCAAATTTCGTGATAAAATATTGTTTTTTGAAAGAGATAAAAATAAAAAACCAAAAACATGGTTTTTTGAATTTTTCACATAAATTTTGAGGTTATGTGAAAAAAGTGTTAATACAGAAGTTTTAGATCTTTTTATTACCTACAACTTTGCCATTTGGCTTTTTTCCATAGGACTTTTAGTTTTGCCGGAAATCGAGAAAAACCGTTTTTTCCCCTTAAAAAGTCACCCCCACCCCCTTCCCGACCTCAGATCGCCCGTAAATTATTTTTCCTTTCATTTTTATAATATTCTCCTCCTTTTGTGATGGGTTTCATCCTACTATTATTATTTTTCACTTTTTATTATTTTTGAAGGCATCTACCCTGGTCTATTAAGGATTCGACAGCATTGAGTCTATAACAATAGATGACATAGAGGCGAGACAAAACATTCTACAAAAATAACAACGGTTTATCTGTTTTGCAACTAAAATACAAAAATCAGTCTGATAACGCAACTACTATGAAAATAAATACATTTGCCCCCGTGAGAACGTAACAGTTGGATTTCTGCCAATTTTTTTAGCAAAACAAATAACTTTTAGTTGCATCTATTTTGTAATCTTTCAGTATTACAACATAGTGGTAAATTGTTTTGGAAATTGTACTGGGAATTACGATCATTTGGAAGTTTCATCAATTTCCATTTTTTTTTACGGGAAACTTGAAAAGGAAGATAAAATACAATTGGATTTTCATCATATTGTTGTTCACCCTCTTAGCCTTTTTATTAACACGCTTATATTAGCTTCACCTGTATGTTTGTAACCAACACCTTTGAGCTCGATTTTCTTCAAACTTTGCACACCCATCAAAGACTGATGACAATCCAATAATCCATTTTTTTTTTAGTGAAAAATCAAAATATAGTTTAAAAAAACTAAAAAAACACGCTTTCATCACGCGTGGGGTGCTCGATTTACGAAAAATATGGTACAAAGCGCCCCACGCTTTTTTCACAGTTATATTAATATTTTTCGTTCATTATTATTATTCTCCACCTATATTGAAAATTATTGTACACTTTTTAGTTTGATATGCTATGAAAGCGTGTTTTTTTTTTTGTTTTATTAAACTATATTTTTCATACTTTAGTTAGAATCAGTTCTTATGTCACGGCACCAAGACATTCTGTCAACGGTAATCAGTTTTTTTTTAAATAATATAAACTAGTGCTTGACTGCGATCCCACCTGTAAGCCCGATTCACTTAATGAAAACCGTAACCTATCGTAGCGATTTAGTCGTTTAGACCATTTCCGTATTCACATCCATCAATCGAGTTTGGGCGACAATGATTTTAAAATCGTTTGAAATACGTCGATTTAAAAAAAAAAATCTGTATTACATTATCCTAGTAGAATACTTATTAATATAACTGGAAATAAGTCGATAGATCGTGAATACCGCTTTTGGATAGGACTTCGATCGAACGACTATAAAACTTCAACTATATTTGGCTTGTTTGATTTTACGTGAATCAGGCTACTGATAGTAAGCACTGCAGTAATGCTATTGTTGATGGTGAGGCGCACTAGTTCTAAACTATCATCTTAAAGATTCTGATGATCATTCTGTACAGTCAAATCGCGTTTTAATCCTGTACCAATGATTATCCTCAGTTCAAAACTAGCTCATCGTATATTTCCTGGAAATATGGATAGTATGACAATTTGCATTGGTAATAGTTGGATCAAGTATGTAAGCTAGCGTCAACCGATTTACAGTTACAAAAACAAAAACATTTTGTATTAGTTGTAAAGCAACATCAACATCTCTATTTCTATGAGTATAAAGTTTAATATCATTCAAGATTTTGATGGAATGTCGAAAATTATGCGGACTACGTAATACCGTAGTGCGTAAACGCCACAACGCACTTATAAGCACTGATTTAGTGCGGTAAGTGCATATGCACTTGGATCAAGTTGAAACTTTCGTTGGGAAAATTCCGCAATACTATTTTTAGGGCACAGCTTTGCTCATAAGTAGGGTTACCATATCTCAGGATTCATCTTGTGATTTCAGGGGTTTTGGACTCTTCTCAGGATATTGCGGCTCGAGTTTGCAAATCTCATGAAATCTCAGGATTTTTTAAATTGTCAATAAAGCTTAGATTAGGTTAAAAGTTAAACAAGCTTAAACGAATAAATAAAAAACTGAATGAAAACTTAAATAAAATAAAATTAATTTCCTTTAGTGAAGGGGGTTGTGCTGCTACCCCCACCACTTTTGAGTGCGATGTGCGCATAGTTAGATCCGCAATTTGAAAAAAATCTCAAACTGCTTTTTACAGTTTCTCAGGATTTTTCAATGGAAATCGAGCCTTTTTTCCGGACTTTTGAGTTTTACATAGATTCGTGGTATTGTAAAGAGAAAGCAATTTTTTTTTTGTAAAAGAGCTCAGCTCTTTTTTAGTAACCGGAATGTCATAGAACCAAAAAATACACACAAGTGACATCTACTAGCCTGTACTGGGTCCGCGTGGTGGGTTACAGCCTAGTGTTGCCAGGCGTCCGATTTCAGCGGGACATCTCGATTTTTAGGGGTCTGAGGACGCGTCCCGATTTACACCTGATCGGGACGCTAAATGTCCCGATAAATTTGCAGACGAAGAATAATGGGTAGCTCGTCAGTCGCCCGTCCAATAAGGACCAAGCCCTAGCCGATGACGCGTCATGTTGCATATACTCCTCAAAGAAATACCAGCAAAACTGAAAGGCCCTAAGTAAGGTTGATTTCTGTAGGGCTACGGGAACGTTTGAAACAGAACGTTTGACCTAGAAAGCAAAGGGCGACTGAAGTAGTCTGGGTTTTAGTCAGTTGAAGTCTCGTTCCAACCTAGAGCGAGCGAAATCATCGGATGATATCTCAACGCAAAACAAAAAAAATATTTAAAAAAAAATTGTCCCGATCTAAAACCCTAAATCCCGATTTGCTTTACCATCTGTCCCGATTTTTATCCAATCGGACCTGGTAACACACAGCCCATTCCTTCTCTCAGAGAGGAAGCCAGAGTCTCAGTAACACAAAAACTGTACAAATGATGTAGAGATCTAACAGAATATCATCACTAAGTAGTTTATGTCTAATTACTTAACTACATGCTTTAAATAGAAACGACAGCGTTCCTAACTAAGTTATACTCGTAAATAACTAGCAATCCAACAAGACTAAAAATAGTAAAAGAGAAATTAAACCGCTATGACATCTAAGTAATCATATCGCATCAACTATGATTGCTAGAAAACATACAATTTGACTAAATATGGACTTGATAGTTTTTACCTTGGCCAATTACGAACGGGTTTCATACTAGCCCTGAAGAAATCCGATGGTTGTCGGCAGGTAATTCTTAAATGGAGTTATCCGCCGTAACAATTTGATTTTAATTCTGTTTTATCGATAACCTAATTGTGATTATATGTTTATGAATTAAATACTGCGTTGTTTCCGCGGATTCGCTTCTTGACCCGGTAGGCCAAGGCGTAAGGGGTACCTTAGGGATAGTGTTTTTTTAGGATCAAAAGTAACTTAATACACACCAGAGATAGTATTATTATTATTATTTATTATAATCTTTATTGTACACCAAATAAACAAAAAGTAAAGCTTAGTAAAGCTTTCTTTGTGCAAAAGATTTTTTCTTATATCAAATCAGTATTCGGAGTTTTACCAATTTTTCGCATTTAGCCACTTTTCCCATAACTTCAACACTTCAACAGCTCTAGCTAATAGTAAATAATAATAAGTTTTTCTTGACCTGTTTGCTACATTGTTATGGCTTTTATTGCGGTTCAATAAAGATTACGTACTGATACCGATTAACGATCGTGCAAATGGTAATCAGTAAAGTTGCAATGTTTTCTTGACAAAGAACGTAAACAGTAAACACGCATTAGAAACAGCTTATTTTTCTCCACATCTTCAATAACAACAACAAATTATAAAATAACTCTATACCTACTTAGGTACTACTTCGATTGTATATTAACTGTGCTTACTTACCCTTGAACACACTCCTAGGGTATTTTTAATATCGTGCAGTTTTGATCACGCATGCGGGATTACCCCACACGCATAACCGGCCCTACCCCCACAAATGTCCATTTCATACAAGTATTTATTGTAATACGTAGAATACGCACGCGGGACGCGTTCTTTTGTATTTTGAAAACTGCATGCGGGAAGGACCCGCACGCGTAACCTCCGCAAATGTTCATTTTATACAAATATTTATTGTAATGTGTGAAATACGCACGATATTAAAACATCGTTAAGTTAAGAAAAATATCTTCAGATTTATTTTTCCGCAATTTTTGATCATCTTACATATCTAGTTAAGTGGGTAAACATTCTTCATCCCAAGTCAGTAGACACTCAATAGCTTCAAAATAGATATCAATGAATTCAATATCAATAAGTAATTGACTTATTTATATTTTTGTGTTATGTACACCAAAATTAGAGTCTGGTCATAGATATAAAAAATAGGCCAACTGAAAGTACAAAAGTGGATTTTAGTTAAAAAGTCTGTGTGACACTCCATGTCACAACGCGAACGCCCAGAGTGGGAGAAATTATTTGATGCTTTCGTACCTCAAAAAAAGGTGCGCATAAATGGAGCTATCATGTCGGCACTAGACACAACATAAACAAACAATTAAAATCTGCAGACAGTTATAACATATGGTCGGTTGTGTCAGACACAACGCAACAATAACAGTAGCTACACAGGTAGGTACTCAAAAGTCAACGTACAATGCTCTCTGTACTGAGGGCCTCGTTGAAATTCAATATCTATTACATAAGCCGACGCGACGGTCCCGTTATGCTAACATCCAACGTTGCACGCCTGAGAAACAACCTATGCATCTTGCTTATGTAAATAGGACCACACATAGACTTCAGGCAACTTAATGGACGTGCCTAGGCGTTACAACGAGCTACGGTACTTAGATGTTTGTGTTTACCACGAGGCGAACTTGTTAACTAAATGTGTTCACTGACTATACAGTTATATTTGCATTTTTCCCAAACGCTAGATGTCTGGACTGAAGCGATATTTGAAAAGCCCGTGCTTTATGATAAGGAAGATTGCTAGTGTAACAAAATATTCAGAGCTTGGGATTTCCAAAGATGGCTACGTTTGTGTAAAAGGGGACTAACCCATTGCAGTCTCCGACGGTAGCAACGTTGTTTTTGCTTTACACAAAACATTTGAAGACGTAATTTGTGAACTGAAGAAATACGTGCGAGCGATAACCCGGTCTGTTATTTCATGCAATTTATTTAGATAAGATTTTTTCGTTCACGTCTAGAACGTTTTAAAACCGGAACAATTATAAACGACTGTGTAATTACCCAAAACTTGACAGATCCAGTGTTGAATTTGAAACTGGTTCTTGGCTTTAGTATAAAGTTAGTTAATCCAAAATGGTAGCATTTCTATATAATCGATTCAGCATTATGGGTTCAAGTGCTCTTTAACTGTGCTTACAAGACCCGGTTAATATATCTAAATGTCACTTTAATTAAAACTAAAAGTACCTACACAGAGCGTACAGTGTCTGACACATGCCTGTCAGACTAACAAGGCCACTGGGCCACATGACCGGAGGACATTGACAACGGAAACATATTTGACCACGGGAAGTAACCGATTTACTTCCACATCGCACTCGAATCACTGAATTGTAACGACTCGAAAGCGATACTAGTTTCACATTGAAAGCTGTATATGGTCATGTACATTCAAAGCGCCAGTCCACTAATCAATGTATATCTACCAACAACATATTCTTGTCGTATTTTTTGCGATATCTTCTAAGAGTAGGCCGCCTTGAATGTCTCGACGTGGGAATTGCAGAATTTATTCATCGACGATATTCTTTGCTGTTACTTCCTGTAATGAGGCGTGTTTGCAGTTTGCTAAGTATTTGCATATTAACGGTAACTGGTTAATTGTAATTTCTTCAAACTAATGAGTAGGTATACCCACATCTTTTTAGTGCGACATTCTACATCGCGCAGATGTAGAATGTCGCACTAAAAAGATGTGGGTGTTCTGAGCTATTATGTTATGACCTATCCGAACTGGTACTGCTGTATCTGTCTACGCGAACTATTTTACGAAGCTCGGTTTTCGTCTAGCGTGCCAACATATTCTGTGCCATTTGTGTCAAGGACAGAGTTCATTGAGATTTGATACATAAATACATATCTTTCAACGATCATTTACAGTTCTTGGATGAAACAGGAAAACGAAAAACAAATCATGAAAAACATAAAACACGACACGAAACAAATCGGACTATTTATGCCTTTGTACAGCTCACTTTTCCTAACTTTCCATTTCATTGAAATACATAGCTATATTTTTATACTTATCTTTTATTTCAGGCTACTGAAGGTCAAGTGGCGCCGATAAACTCTCTTCTTGCTGGATTCTACCTTCTTCTTGGACCTATAGCATCGGCTTTAGCAAACAAGTAAGTTTTTAGAAGCTCTTAACTATTATTTTGTGAAGGAACGAACGGAGTTTTAAAGTGTGTGCTATCCAGGGGCAAATTAGTCATACATTTTTCAAACACTACATTCTAACATTACCCATCTTAGCATCCGATTAATCTTAATCTTGGAATCCTTACTAATATTATACGCAGTTGGAAGATTGAAAAAATAGCACCATCGAGTTTGAGTTCCTTATATTGTAATAATATCCAATTTATATTGATATAAAATGATTTTTCCCATAAAATATACGTACATAAACTTATTCATTTCACTACTTAGATTTGCGTCTTTATCTTAATAGTAAGGGCTTCTTCACACGTATCACAACTAGGGAATCCAATCCCGCAAGATCCCTCACCATTTCTGCGGGATCGGAAATGCGGGATTACTCATGCGGGATCCCGCACGTCTGCGGGATTGAAGTTTTTTATATGAAAAGTGGATTCCGACGTTTAGTTTATTTATTAGACCCAGCTCATCCTTATTAAAAAATGATGAAACAATTTTACATTGAACTCATGTCATTTTTTATCTGGAAAACAATTATTTTGTTTTCGATTTCACCTTGCAATGGCGTTGCGCCATCGGTACATGGTGGATATCCCACCCATTCGTACAAAGCGTTTTGGAAACACATTCATTATGCGTACAGCTAAAGAGTGGAATTCCCTGCCGGAGTCTGTGTTTCCTGATAGCTACAACCTAGGGGTCTTTAAGTCGAGAGTGAATAAGTTACTTCTAGGCAAGCGTGCTCCATCGTCGGCCACATCATCACTTACCATCAGGTGAGATAGTGGTCAAACGCGAGCCTATCAATAATAAAAAAAAAAAAAAAAAATATAATTTTTGAATTTTTATTTTGTATTGTGCGAGTCCTGATTCGCAACTGAAACGGAAGGTAGGTAATCAATGTCAGTTTAGGTACTCTATGACCGGGGATTCCCCACAGCATGTGAATTCAATTTTCTAAAAGATGAAGGTTCGTTAAATGTTTTATTGATCCATAAAAGCAGTTGATTTTCTATGAAAATATTTTTAGAAACTGGATTCAGGAATAGAACTATTTGCATAAGTAGGTTTTATAAGAAACCCTCGATGTGCAAGTCCGTCTCGCTCCTGACCAGTTTTTGTGTTTATTACTACATAAAACAAAAAAGAAATTAAAATCCCAGTCCCGCAAATCCCGCGGGATACGCGGGATTACTTATATCAATCCCGCAGGCGTGCGGGATTGGATTCCCTAATCACAACCATACCCCTTCGCAACAACAAAATGCTATCAAGCAATGGTTACGTGTAAATAGTGTCGCTGCAGCTTTTTGTAGTTGCGTTGTGGTACCGACAAAATGTATATGTGGTTCGTTGTGGTCGGCCACTAGTTCGCAGTGTCGCTGGTGGTTGTGTTGTGGTCGGTATCACACACACGGTCGATAAAACGACTGCAAAATGTGGTACGTGTGAATAGTCCTAATTATTTTCAATACGAAATAAATGCCCGACCATGTGGTGTGTTTGAGGTGTGACCGAGGCTGTTGCTTGTTTCTGCTTTTATTTGCATCTGATACTAAATTGTACCTTTTTTCATATTCTTTTTTTTTTTAATTTCAGGTACGGATTCAGAGCGGTGACAATCATTGGAAGTTTGATTGCGGCTTTTGGTTTCGGGATCTCCTTCTATGCCTGGAGCCCCGAATACCTTTACGTAACTTATGGATTTATTGGAGGTAAGATAATCATCTCAGACAAATCATTTACTTAGTGTTAAAATGCTATAATATAATATACTCGAATGGAAAAGAGAATCTTATATATTATTCTGTAATGTTTATTTTTGTGAGCTTTTTCTAGTTCGTAGTCAGATTCTACATGCTGTTACCATTGCTATGCACGCATCAGGTTCGCTCGCTCCATCGAGAACTTCTTAACTATCTGGCGCATTGATACCTTTATTATGGAGATCGTGTTTTTCTAAAATAATACCTTTGTTCTCAGGTTTCGGTGTGTGCTTGGTATTCATGCCCGCCGTGTTAACCGTTGGCTTCTACTTCGAGAAGTGGCGGGCTCTCGCGACGGGCGTCGCGCTGTGCGGCTCCGGGGTCGGCGTGTTTGTCATGTCACCTATCACGTCATCTGTCGTAGAGAAATATGGCTGGAGGTACGCCATACTTGGTCAAGCAGGTCGGTAACAACCGAATATATTTAGAGACATCTTATTTTGTATGTATGTCATATTTGCCCTTCTTATTATAATACCAAACATGATATTGTTTCAGGTATGATGCTACTGTGTATTGTCTTTGGTTTAACATTTAGACCAATAGAGCCAGTCCACGTAGTAGTAGAAGAAGAAACAGTTGCAGTAGATGAAGAAGAACGCAGCAAGATAGCAGCTGAGAAACTAAAGAATATGATGAAACTTCAAGGCAGACTGGACTCAGGCATAAGAATGCCGAACGACATGAAGTTCCACACAAAAGCCAGTCCACACACTTGGATGGGAGTATCAAACAATACTCGTTATCCAACCGCTGAAGAGGTGTTCCGTGGAAGCAGTACTGTTATCAATGCTCAACAACGACGCTCATCCGCCACAGCAGGAACAATCAAAAGTAACCTTACCAAACCTCATTACGAAACTGTAACTGAGAAAGACGAACAGGAAGAAACTAGTGGTACCACCCCGGAGGCGACCCAACCTTTGATAGGTAGAGAAGGATCTGTCCTTAGGGTGATGTCGCGCACTGACTTCACACAAAACCGCCGCCGTTCCTCAACCGCCGATTTGATTGCCAGACCTTTATACCGTGAAGACATCTTCTTCGGAGCTAGTTTGACCAGGTTACCGCAATACACGTCGAGGACATCCATCGGGTACCACTTGGCAGTAACGCACGTACCTTCTGCCGAAGACGAAAAAGAAAAAGAAACAGGTAGATGTCGCATGTGCCCTGTGGCTGTGCGCAGAGCTCTGGCTACCCTGTTGGATGTGAGCTTATTCAAATCTGTGACATTCGTGATTCTGGCCGTGAGTGGATTCCTCACGATGACGGGATTCTTTGTGCCGTTCGTGTATGTACAAGACAGAGCGAAGGAGAACAATGTGCCGCCACAACACGTTGACTGGTTGGTGTCGACTATCGGAGTGGCCAACATTGTTGGTCGTCTTGTGTGCGGGCTGGTGTCGTCGATGCCGAAGGTGTCGCCGATGTGGGTCACCAACATTGCGCTCACTATGGGTGGTCTGGCCACAATGCTCAGCAACTGCTCCTTCGACACATATTTCCAGTACGGATACTGCGCCGTGTTCGGCCTCTCTGTTGGTAAGTTTCTCAGTATTTCACCATCTGTATCACGACACATTTCTCTGCTGCCAAATCATTTCCCTGACAGAGTTTGTACTTCGTTAAGTACCTATAGCTAGAACCTGGGGATCGTAAATAGGTCACTTCTAGTCGAGCGTGCTCCATCCTCGACCATGTCATCGCCTACGATCAGATGAGAGAGTGGTCAAGCGCAAGCCAGTCAATGATTAAAAAAAAAACTAAAAGATAATCATATTGAAATTCAGCCTATTTTAATTAAAATCACATACCTAAACAGCAGATTGACATACCTATCCACATATTCTGAAAATTATAGATACGAAGCATCGTTATAATTTCAGTGATAGAGACCGATGCTGAGGTATCTCAGTAAATGATATTTATTTTTGCAAATAGGTTAAAAAAAGTTCAGTATAACTTACAAATCCAGATAATTTAAATAAAACGATGATTTCTACCGAATTTTTCGACTGTCGTGGTTATTCTGCGGGCAGTATTATGACGTGTAGAAATATAAAGACAATAAGCACGAAATAGCACACACATCCCCTTTACCTCATCCGTGGAATTACAGGGCCTTTGACCCACCATAGTGGCCCATTTTCCGTTTTTCCAATGTGAATATAAAGCCATGTGTTTGCTCATTGTCTGTTCAATTTCAGCTTGCTTCGCTGCGTTACGTTCTATCGTAGTCGTCGAGTTCCTTGGCTTGGAGCGGCTGACCAACTGCTTCGGTCTGTTCCTCCTCTTCCAAGGACTTGGAGCTCTCATTGGTGCTCCTATAGCTGGTAAGCTTCATTTATTTTCGATAAGGATTCACTGTTTCAAGGAAAACCGCGAATTTTTAATTTTTAAAAGTTTTTTGGTACCTATAAATCAGTTTCAGTAAGTATGGTCACCCGCGAGAATTATGATCCGGGATAGTAGGTACTGGAGTAACAAGTAACCTATTACCTCCAGGTCGTAGTGTAGCTGTGAGCAAATTTTTACCAAAATTCCGCATAGTTTTTGAAGCGTGATTGATACACAAGGATACAAATTTAAAAACATCGAAATTACCATAGATATAACGTAGGTAATGGGATAGATAGGATGGCAAACATGCCAATACCGACGTCCCAACCGATGGTGAAGGATCTAAGGGCCCGATCTTTAGCCGCTCCGGGCAAAGATAATTTTCGCCGCCCTTTACATAGGTACACAAAAACATAACAGTCATAAGTCTTAAGTCTTAAACATTTCCACTATCCAACCTGCAGTAGGTTGGAAGGTGGCACATAATATTCTCAACCTGCCAACTTGGGTGAAGATAGCTAGGTCGGAAGGTCAAGGTCGGGAAGTTAATTTTGCCACCCCTCATTTTTTGCTGCTCTGGGCAAATGTTCGGCTCGCCCCCCTTAAATCGGGCCCTGAAAGGATAACTACAAAACTAGAGGCATCACAAAAGCATTGCCATTTCGGTGGCTGACAATAACTAAAACTGACTTCATTGCATATAATGTCCTACCTACCTTCAAGCTTGCCCGCATCATCTTTGAACGACGATATTATCTAGTCTAAAAATATTTTAATTGTTGATAACATCTAGTGCCTAAGTTATTTTAATAGTTAAAACTTAAACAGAAGTGCAATAATTTTTTTTTATAGACATAACATGCATAAACAATGTTGACTGCCCTTATATTCATATATCTGATGCATTTTAATATTTTTCGCAGGAATGCTATACGATGCCACCCACAGCTACGATGTTTCGTTCTACGTATCAGGAGGATTCATTCTCATTTCAGCCTTGATGTGTTACCCCATCAACAGGATTAACAATTGGGAGAAGGCTCGCGCCATTGCTAAGCAAAAGGCAAATAACACCAGCCCACAAACGATCCTCAATAAAGTATAAGAGAAAGGACATTAACAAAAGCACATTGTTGCGGATAACACATTAGTGCCAAAAGGACTCTATTGAAAAATAGTGAATGCAGTTTACCAACTACCGGATAAGTGCGTAAAAAGAAACGTAGCCGGCATTCAAATGTACCAACTGCCGAAGGATGAGAGTGCACTAATGCGTGTAATGAATAACAAATTATGCCTTGCATAGTTTGAATACCAGCCTTATTCCCGTATTCATGAATGACCTTATACGTAAGCGATGCACTCACTGCCATTGTAATGGTTTTAACATTACCTTGGCGCATTCG
This sequence comes from Mythimna albipuncta, assembly GCA_929112965.1. Classification (NCBI taxonomy): domain Eukaryota; kingdom Metazoa; phylum Arthropoda; class Insecta; order Lepidoptera; family Noctuidae; genus Mythimna; species Mythimna albipuncta. Next base: position 17,046,475 of record OV815967.1, read on the forward strand.
TTCATGAATATGGAAATTGTTTTTGTAAGACTTGGATTTTTTTTTAATCTACATTTATTTACAAAATGTACCTAGTGTTACGTTAGTTTTATCAGTCAAATTTGAAGATCAAGTTACATGTAATTTTAATTTAATTTTAAACTAATAAACACAGTCCTAAACATGTACCTCGAATACGAAATTATAAATTAGAAACATTCCCAATAGTTACGGAATGGTCAAACAGCGTGAACCCTTTTCTTTACGTGTGGGAATCTATCAGATGACTTGTCACTGATTAACACTGATTAAAGCCACCTGTGTACCTTCAGTAGATATTTGCGACAGTCACGGTAACTCTTTCAAATAATCTAGCATTCCTGGCAAGCATGGGTCCAAAGGGGCTTCGTCAATCTTGCTGAGACGTCTCTTTGAGGCGCGCGTAACACAAGTCGACGCTGGGTTTGGTCCATAAGGGCCAGGACACAAGGTGCGTTGCGGCGCCGCACCGCAAGCAAATATTTCGACGAATCGGCGGGCGGGCTGTGCGAGCGAGGCGTCGCCGTCGTCGCATATGTACCCTCTGATTTGTCGAAATATTTGCGGTGCGGCGCCGCAACGCACCGTATGGCCTGGCCCTAATGCCGGCCGTACACGTTCAAACCTATGGTCCAATCGGTATGACACTACCGATTGGATCAAACAGATTTGACCGTGTGTGGGACTGGATTGGTATGACAACATGTTGGTCATACCAATCTACCTCTTAATCCAATCGGTAGCATCATGTCGTGCCGTGCCATGCCGTCTGAGGTACCCTTTAGTTTGACCAGTCCTTAAACCTTTGACAAAACTGCAAGAGACGTTTGCTTTTGCAATAGATTTGATTAAGTCAGATAAATGCATTTAAAATAGGTTTAGAGGTTTAAAAAGTACAAAGACTCGAAATATAAAGATTATAGTTTCGCAGTTTTGTCCGAAATAGTTCCCCTAGGGAGGAGATCTGAAGCCAAAATGTACTTTAAATTATAGTTGTGTTACATTTAACATTAGATACTAGCGTGTGCCTAGTTCATACTTTAAAAAGTGGTGCATAATATAAGACTACATTTAAATAGAGATATTTTGTTGTAATAGTCTACTGCATATCAATGCGAGATGGGTGATGACCTAATGATGACGATACGATGTCGTATGGAACATATCTATGTATGGAACATAGAAATAAATGATATTTTGTAGCACTTGTGCCTTATTGTGTGAACTGACTTGCTATTTTATTATGTAATATTAATATTTACGTAAATAAAATTGGACTATCAATGGCCGTTGTTATTATTACAGAAGTTTTATTGTAAATAATTGGTAATGTTTCCAAATGTATTGCACATCACATGCAATTATTATAGACGTAGTGAATACTAACATATTTTATTTAGAGTAGGTAAGAACTATTACTGTGGCTGTGGTCTTCTAGCGTATCTATGCTTAAATTGTGTACCTAATTAAGAAATCATAGTCATTTATTTTCGAATCGTAAATCACTCGTTTCTTCATGAACTGTTCATGTTTTTACATTATACCAACTTTTCTAACGGTTTTTACCCGACAGTCCCAGAAAAGGAGGTAATGCCTTTTGATTGTATACAGCTATCTTTACAGTTAATGACTTTTGTATCTTATTGAACTTTACCTAAAACTATATGTAGGTAAGCTACTTATTACATGTACTTAACTATAGATATTTATATATTTTCGAGAAAGATTTTGACGACAAAAGTACAATATACATCTTTTTTACAGTACTTTGTGAAAAATCGTTGTTGTAATATTTTGTAAAGATACTTTTTGATGGTGACTATGATTTTTTTGAGTTGTTTAATATGTTTATCGATGCCACAGTGCCATATAGTGTTACATTATGTAAGGAATTATCAATAGGTACACGTCCGGACTATTGTCTTGCCGTTAATCATGACAACGTACAAATTGTCACTTGGGATTATGTCCAACCGTTTTGTGACGGTATCGTTAATTTGCGACAAGGATGACATAAATTAAAAAGCATAAATTTACAGGAAAGTATTTTTTAAGTTTAGATACTTAGTAAATATATATAATATATCCTCATAATCTTTTGAGTGAAAGTCTCTAAACAAAAAATTATGACGCAATTTGTAACTTGACGAAATACAATGTATTAATTTGATACCGTAAAATTATAATGATATACTTTATATTATTCTCTTATCTCATTAATCTCTTTTTTTGAGATTATGTTATGCTTGTCGTAAAAGAGCGATGTGTATGTAAAAAGCATACAGTTTTCCTTGGCCCCTTTTGAAATACACATTATTTGCCAAAATAACCTGGTTTTATAGTTTTATTTACTACCTACCCTGTCATATGTCCTCTTAAAACAAAGTCCTCCATCTCGTCTGTTCGTCTGTATGAATGCGATAAACTCAATACTACTGCCCCCCTAGCCAAGTTACAACCGTTTCGCTTGCGCCGAACGCTTCGAGTTGACCTTGCTGCCAATTCTTTTGTTCTGACCACGTGACTGAGCGTTAAGACGACGTCATTCCCGTACATTTGAAGCTTTCTATAAGCGTTAACTATTACAGATTAGCAATTTGGCTAGGGGTTCTGAATAGATTTTCGGTTTTCACCAATAGACACGAGTCGAGTGAGTCTTAAGGAAGATTTAGGTTTATAATAAATGCCTGTTATAGGAGAAAAAACCGAGAATTTCAAAGATTTGTAGGTAAGCCGTGCATAGCTGGGATGGGTCTCTAGCTTCCAAATAACCGATTGTAACGTTAGTCCTATGCGTAGATCGCTGTGGCGCCCATGGACGTATAGATTTATTATATACTAGCTGTGCCCCGCGGTTTCACCCGCGTTTTTCTCGTTTCCGTGGAAATACCGAGATAAAATATTGCCTATAATTGCCTCCCTCAATAAATGGACTATTTAATATTTAAAAAGTTTTCATAACAGATCAGTATTTCCCAAAATTACCGCGTTCATTAATGTATTTATTATACTCTTCAAAGATCTTATACTTACAATCATCAACAAATATATTTCGAAAAAAATTATTACAGGATTTTATGTTGATAAAAAACTCCATGGCCCATAACTCATTAGGTAATAGGTACCAACTGTTAACATCTTACACACGTGATAACTTTTAAACGAAATATCCGATTGAGATGAAACAAAAAGTATTTTACTTCTACATAAATACTCTTGATAACATAATGCTTAATTTCGATAAAGATTAATATTACGATACATATTTAACGTAGTTTTTTTCCTTCAGACGATTTAATAATTATTTTGAACACAAAATCGGTTATTGTGATTAAACCATGATAGCTAGATATATGTTCTCGCGGACTTTTTTGTAGGTCTTAATGGGATCTACAAACCCGTAGTACATCATTTTGTTCTATTGTCAATAGGTTTTGCAGCGCACGCAAAAATAGGTTTTCGATTTTACACCTTGTGTTACAAAATAGCAATTTTATTACGGATCCCTAATTTTGAAAAAAATAAATCATAGCCTATAGCCTTCCTCGATAAATGGACTACCCAACACTGAAAGAATCATTCAAATCGGATCAGTAGTTCCAGAGATTAGCGCGTTCAAACAAACAAACAAACAAACAAACAAACAAACAAACAAACTCTTCAGCTTTATAATATTAATATATATATATATATATATATAAGTATAAGTATAGATATTTCATAAAGCCTTTTTAAAACCCCGGACCCAAGAACGTATATTAAAATGTTTACCGCTATATGTGTGTGTCATTGTAACTTTTAAATGGGTGTACCGATTTTGAAGCGATTTTTTTTTAAATTTGAAAGTGATTTTTCTAGCGATGTTTTATCAAATGATCGATATATATCGATATAATATCGATGTTCTGCCTTTTACTAGTTATGGCTGGATAAAGCGCAGGCCACACCGGCAGCTAGCGGGCGGGCGGGCTAGGCGGGCGAACATCGTTTCACCTCTTTACATACTTCGGTTCACACCGCGAGCTACCGACGAACCTAACGAGCTAAGCTAACGAAATATCCGACGATTCCAGCGAAGCTACTCGTTCGCCTCGTTGGCGCGCCCGCGCTTCGCTAGCTTAGCTCGCCCGCCAGCCCGCTCGCCTGGTTCGTTCGCCCGTCCTCCCCGTTTCGAGTAGACTAGTCGACGCTCGTCGTCTACCCCCGCTTCGCCCGCTTAGCCCGCTCCGCTCGTCGCTCGTCTTTCCGTAGTTTTCGGTGTGACCCCATAGTTTAGTTCGCCAATATTTCGCGTAGTTTGTATAGTTTCCTTCGTTCGCTTCGCCCGCCCGCCTAGCCCGCCCGCCCGCTAGCTGGCGGTGTGGCCTGCGCTTAAAAGTGGGCTTGACTAACCGAATAATAAACCGAACCGTTGTGGTTGTAATTATCTTGTATAGAAAAAAAAAAAATTATAGGTTTACTTATTTACATTACAAGTTACAAGTTTTATTAAGTATGTGTGTATTTATGTATGTAGGTATATCTATTTATGTATTATTATTTCATTTATAATATTTCTAATTTTGAAAATTGTACACTGGACCCTACCCTCTACTGTCATCTCTCTCTATCGCTCAATGGTTTGCTGGAAGAAAACTCAACTTTGAGTTAAGCTCGCCTATGTACATGAACTTTGTTATCCAATTATTTTGTGTTTTTATAGTGTACAATAAAGAATTAAGAATTACAAAACTGTATGATAAATAAACTGTCTAACTGTTTAAAAGTTATGGGGGTGAAAGACATGATTCGTAGATATTCGTTGAAAGACAGAGAAACTATATTCCTCATCGGGAAGTCGGAGCAGCAAGCGGATTTTCTGTCCGTATACCGGCCTATCATGCTGCTCGACGAGGTGGGCAAGCTTTTTGAAAAAGTACCTAATGTCAGGCCGACTCGTCGTGCAAATGGTACGGGCGGGGGCGGGGCCGGATCTTGAAGACGGCCAGTAAGTAGCCTGATTCACGTAAAATCAAACAAGCCAAATATCGTTGAAGTTTTATAGTCGTTCGATTGAAGTCCTGTCCAAAATCGGTATTCACGTGTTCCTTAATCGGGATTGGATAGAACTTAACTGGCTCGAATCTAAACGATATACTTATGAAACACTTATTTCCAGTTACTAATACCTAAGTATTCTACCAAGATAATGAAATGCAGTTTTTTTTTTTAATCGACACTTCGACCAAACGACTTTAAAATCGGTGTCGTTCAAACTCGATGTGAATACGGTAATGGTCTAAACGACTAAATCGCTACGATATAGTTACGTTTTTGATTACGTGAATCGGGCTACTGTTCGGCTTTTGCAGAGGGCGCTCCATTGTGAACGCCATCATGCGCGTGAGAGCCCTCACGACGACGCGGATGTGGTGTCCCGGGGCAAGGATCTTGGCGGTGTCTTGTCACAGTCACAGATTTCAGAATACTGCCAGGCGTACTATTCTTTATATAATTAATTCCATCTCCACTGCTCTCAAAACGCGGTGAAGAAAATCATCGTGAGGAAACCGGCGCGCTTAGAACAAAAAATTTGAAGACGTATATGTGACAACCGCCAATCCGCACTGGACACATCATCATCATTTTAGCCGAAAGACGTCCACTGTTGGACATAGGCCGCCCCCAAGTGCCACCATAATTACCGGCCCTGTCGTCTCGCATCCATCGCGCTAGGCCCGCGTGGTGGAATTACGGCCAGTTCCCTCTTCCAGAGAGGACGCCTAAGTCCCAGCAGTGGGAACATAAAAAAGGCTTTATTATGCTTTGTTAGTTTCGCCAAACGCCTGAATCGGACAGCGAGCAGCGAGTAGGTACGTTTGAGGTCCAGTCCTGAAGTCAGACTGTCATTGTAGCGATCTCATACAAACTCAAGTGCTGAACACTTGGATCTAAGTAGGTACCGAATAATCAATCTAACACTGTGGAAGAGACGACGTCCACAGACGCTAAACAAAGAGGCAAATAATAGGTATAATACTCCTGGGTCTTCTGTATAACCTGCCGGACCGTATATTATGTATAAAGGTATGTGTTCTACAGTGCTAAAGCCTTTTGGGAATGCGGCTTGTTCGGGAGGCTGGAAGTCGTCGAACCTGCGCAGCGCACGAGACGATTCGTGATGACTCTGGAAAACAGCTTGTAGAAATGGCTCAGAAGCGGAATGGGCCTGAAATTCTTAGGGTCAACTCACACCGAAAGAGCGGCGAAGGGCAGGGAAGCGCAGCGACCCGTTTACCGTTTATAGAATTCGCCGGAATTCCCGCGGCCCCGCGGGCATCCGCGCGACTCGTTCGAGTTTCTCATGCGATAATAAGTATTAAAGCAATGAAAATAAAGAAAATAAAATTCATATGACACTGAAACTGCGCTCCGCTTCGACGCTCTTTTGGTGTGAGTTGACCCTTAAGCAGGGCATTGCCGACCTTTTTAAAGAAAACTATCACCACGCCTCTGCTCCATGCATGTTTCTTCCTCAAGTATAATGCAATCGAATAACTTCTGAAGGGCCTTCAGGCCCGGTATTCCACCCGCCTCCAGCCTCAAAGCCGTAATTCCGTCAGCACCCAGCGCCTTGACGTTTTAAAGCTGCTTCAGAGCTGTCCTAATCTCGTACAGATTGACGTCCGGGATATCTTCGATATAGTGTCGGGTCAATCTAGCTCTTGGGTCGTTTGCTATCTTCGTTGAGTAGTTTATCAGTAACTGCTAAACTACGGAACAGATTTTAGTAGGTAACGTTTTTGCTATTATAATAGATAATGTGGACAGGGAAAGTTTGTGTATTTGTTTGGGGCCACGGTAGTGCCCCCGACAAGTCGAGCAAAAGAGCGGCCGTAGGTACCATCCTTTTCTCGAAACATTTCTGGCCATTTTCGACCCCCTATTCCCCCCCGTTGTGTATAAAACATTAATGTCTTTGGTATAAAATATTAGAAGCCTGAATTTTCAGTAACCAAGCAGGCATTGTATAAACACGGTATATTTCAAATTGAAATCAAAACGTGTCTCACATATCTACCTATTATATTGTTTAATCCGATTGCCAAGTCAATATTTAAAATACAAAACATTTGTAATATTGATTTGGTCACTACAAGAGGTTGCAGAGTAGGGTAGGTACTAAATATACTAACCGACTTGGTATTACATAGATCTCACAACTTTTTACGCTAAAAGAACCGAGACTTGGTTTTTTTATTTGTTTTTGATGGCAAGTAATTTACAGCCATACGAAGCCAGGGCACGTCGCTAGTAGATTATAAAATAAAAGAGATATTGGTGCAAAAAGATGTTATATTTGCATTTTATTTACAAAGCATAAATCTAAGAGTTGGAGTTGGGTCCGCGTCTGCGGCCGAAGGTCTGCACAACATTCACGAATCTGAAACAAAACAGAAATTCGTTAATACTCAGCAAAATTGATATTTAACTCTTATCGGCGACTTTTGCCGCATGTATCTTGTATGTTTAACGAAGGCAAAAAGTAGTACAATTATGTGTCCTTCTCAAGGTCTGCCACACTTTCTAGAGCACCGATTATGAGCTAAACACAGGCTGAGCCGCTCCACTCGCGGTGTCAAGTGTGGACGTACAACGACAAAACAAAAATCACTGTGCTCGAACGCAGTTTTCCGCGATGCATTTGTTCGTCAAAAACCTGACAATAAGCGGAGCAGAGACGAGCACGATTCGCTCGAAGCGCGCTCATTCGAGGCTTGTCGGTCCACTCTACACGAATGTGCTCGACTCGTACTCCGCTCGCGCTCGGCGCCTCTAGCGTATTTACCTTCAGCAGGTTTTATGTCAGCAAAGTATTATATTCGACCTATTTTATTTCTTGTGGATGCATTAGGATGTAACAAAAAGATGTACCTATTGATTGCTGTTGTAATCATTTGTCTGTTGTAAATAAAGTAATGCTAAGCAAAATACACATTAAACCTAGCTTATGTATGCAGCAATTACTAATAACCTACAATTAATTATAGCACTTAGTAAGTACCTACTTGAAGATATTTTACATGGAAATAGCATAAGCTGTGATAAATTTTTGCTCTTGTAAATATGCATTTAGATTAAGAGTTATATATTCAATGAGTGCAATAGAAAAGTACTAACAAATTGCTAGGCAGGAAGACTAAAAGAGCCTTCCTTCCTTGTTACCTATACAGCATATTATCTAATGAATTAACTTTTTTCATTAAAAAATGCAATGTAAATACAAGAAAGAGCTATCTGTTCAACTGATACTCTGGTGCAAAAAGTGGATCAACTTCAATCCAACAGGACTTTAGCTAGATTGACTTCAATCCAACAGGACTTTAGCTGGATTGACTTCAATTCAAAACGATTTTAGCTGGATTGACTAAAATCCAGCAAAAATACACTAAAAGCAGCTAGTTCAAACTCATGTGTCACAAACTTTCTCTTTTATATTTTATATTCATCATAAATAATGAGATTATAATAATTCAGTAAAACTAAGAATGCATTTGCATTTCACACTTCAAAATTAAGACATATTATAAACCCAAATTTACCGTCTGTTGTACTGGATCCTACGCTTAGCACGGCCAGTCTTCTTCTTCTTCTTTTGCTGCTTCTCTACTTTGGGGGTCTGTCCTTTGACCTTACCTGAAAGGGTAAAATAGTGATATTTGATAAAGTGCTATCGATAGATGCAGACTGTGAAGATTACTTATTAATGCATAGTAAGCATCCTATACCCCTCTACAACAAAATTTGTTAGTATGCAGATAATATACTCATGAGCGTTCTGAACTATCACTAGTATGATTATATCCCCGTATTTCGGATAGCAATATTTTCGATATTGGCAAGGCAATTTGTTGATGCACTGACAGTGCTGATAACACAATTCAGAATGAGTATATAACTGTATTGAAACTCTTTGTTAGTACTGTTTGACTATGGAAGTAAAAAAAAAATCTAGTAATTATAGGAACTAGATTCTTTTTTATAAATATTAAACGAGTATCACACAACACCATCTAGTCCCAGACAGCAGAGCTAGCTCTAAATATTAAACAATTGATAAACAAACTTATATATTTCTAAATAAATATTTATTAAAGATAAATTACACACTACGAATAATAGACACAACAAAATAATTATCAATATATTTGGGCACTAAAGATTCGGAGACACTGAAACCCTATTTTAACTCTAGATATATTAAATTAAATATTGAATAATCATCAAGATATTTTGTAGGTACTAGTGCTACACGCAAAAGTAACCTGCCTCTTAATTATTGCAAGTTATTGTATTAACTTACTACAAATTGCACAACTTGCAATATTATGATGTACAATGCGTTCCAAATGATTTACTGTCAAATCGAGGAAAGAAATTTTTAAACTTCTGTGAATGAAAGAAGTTTAATCTGAATCCAGTTCTTCAATTTTACTCATCTCAAAGTTCCTCAATTTTGACAAAATTTCTTCGATTTGACAGTAAATTGTGACATCATAACATGCAATTGATCCTTTTCTCATTTGGGACACATAGTATGAAAGTATGTGTCCCAAATGAGAAAAGGATATTAGCAGAGTTTAATTCATTAACCCCAAGCGAATGCCGGCGTTCGCGCACGTATTGTCTTTCTATTGTGTCTGTATTTCCACAATTGAAAGGTTAATGTCTCATCTAATAAAACACTGTTATAAGCTTGTTACTACTTTTAAGGCAAGAATATAATATAATAACTATTCATAAACTTAAAACTTCTGAATTCTAATTCTCATGGTCAACAATAAAATGTATTAGGTCTACAGATGCTATTGTATACTGTACTCAATAATAAATATCATTAAGTCTCATGCTCTGAAAATTAATTATCATTTTGAATACCATAATTAGAGATACGGTAAAACTAACACAATGGAAAGAAAATAGAGGGTGAACGCTCATTCACTTGGGGTTTAATGAATTAGTTACTCAAATAGCATGCAGACGAAGTAACTTACCAGCACGAGCCAAGGATCCGTGCACTTTACCACCGAGCAGTGGCACTGTGAGGTCAAGCTCATAGGATGAAAGCTCTGATACCAGACAGGAATCTTCAATAGGGGCACCACAGAGGGACAGGGTCACCTCCTCAGCACCAACCTCAGCAAGGGCACGGATGCGCTCCTGTAATGAACGAGATACATTGTTATTCAATAAGGTGATAATTTCAGAAGACTGACCTAACCTACAAATGGTTATTTTGTTGACTAACTTTTATATTGAGCGTGTTTGAAAGTTGAAAATTGTTAGCTAAAACATACTAATGCCAGTTTTGAGCAACAGATTAGAAGAAAATATTGAAAGAACTAGCATAAAAGCGAAAAGATCAAAATAGATGTCATACGGTCATGTTTGAGCAAATTATTTTAGCGTTTACCTTGATTTGGCCAATGGTCTCCTGTTCATTAACGTCTAAGACGTGCGTCGACTGTCCTCTGATGTGCAGCTGCATTTTGAGGCCTCTGAAATGGAAACGCAATATTCAACGGCGTGGTCGGCTAGCACGATAACAAACTTCTCGTCATTCTTGACGGTAACGACCAATTTAACACATTTTATGGATAGAGAATTAATATTTTCACATTTACTAACACTTAAATTTTCGTTTTTAACCAGAAAATCACAAAACTTAATCCAAAACGTGGAATCGTATAAAATACTAACCTTATCAGCCAAGTCTGACAAGCGAAAGAAACAAAAATGGTGGACGGAAAAGGAAACACAGCAGTTTGTCATTTTAGTCGATTATTTTAGTGACAGTATTGTCAAAATCCAATCAACTAAATCTGCATTTGCTTAGTATTATTTAAATAAAGATGCCCATTCACAGTTGTGGATGGATTCATAAAATAAAAGATTGGCAAGCATCGCCATATAGATTTACTTCGTCACGATATCTTTACCATTTTTATTCATAACACCTATCAGAAATATTCAGGAATGCATTTTAAGGTTATGATTTCATTAGCCCTGAGCCTGCTTGTGTCGTATAAAAAACTGTTTGTGTTTTTTTTTAGCATGGGACATAGGATAGCATCAGCCTTTTATTGTTCCCACTGCTGAGACTCAGGCCTTCTTTCCAGGAGAAATGAAACGATTGGTTGGACCTCTTTATCATTTACAATGCGTTCCAAATAAGAATAGGATCGATTTTTACTCCATGTTATGACGACATCAACATAGCTGACAAAAATCGAAAAATTGGATATGGCGATTTAATTTATTTTTTTCACCACCTGCTGCCTGCACCTGCGATAATGTCGTTTTACACATCATACAAACCTCACTTAAAACAAGTCATTCTATCCCTAGGAAGATAATGCAGTATGGCCAATCCCTAGGGAATAATGAAATTTGAATTTGGAACATCAAAAATCGTCAACATTGTGAATTAAAATGTACTACATCAGATTTTATTTTACTCTAATAATTACCCAAGTCGGTTGACTTATTAGACAGACTGTACTGACGGAAGCATTAAAAAAAAATCGGAACTTTAAAATTTTAGAGTAAGTAGTAAATTTTGTTTGTTTGATGAACTTGTAAATATAATACTTTTAATTCTCTAATATATGATTTGGTCGACCAAATCTCACAGACGGTGTAAAAAGTAGAGTATGCAACACGGGGATAAAGCTCTCTTTGTCTTGGGCGGCTTGAATTCCTCACTTCACTCAGGTTTTTTTATTAAATCGTCAACATCTCTGTGGTCAACATTAGGTACAAAATGTACGTGCATCGAATGAGTTTATCCGAAATTTAAACTGGGCACTAAACTAAAAAAAAATATTAAAAGATTATTGACGAGTTTCTAAAAAAAAAGTAATGAAATAGAAAATTGTAACTTTAAAATCTTAGAGTAAGTACGTAGTAAATTTTTAACTTTTTAATAATAAATTGTCTTATAATTATCTCACAGAAAGTGTAAAAAATAGAGCATCCAACACGGGAGCAGTCTTTGTCAGCTTGAATTCCACACCTCACTCAGGTTTCTTTATTAACTTCCTCGCGATGCTCAGGAGTTAATTATATTAATCCCTCACTAACGTTCGAGATTAAAATGTCGGGCATGTCACCAACCGGGTGAATCAATCCGTCACATTATCTCTGGTTGTTCTCGTCTAGCTAACAGAGAATACTTATGTTGTGATTGTGATTTAGTGACTAAATAATTGGTCAATCAAAAACAGTGACAGTGACGTCCAATCAGAAACTACTACTACCAAGGTCCCCACTATCGGGTTCCCACAATTGGCGACGTGGTCTTACTGGTGGACCATATCCTGCCACGTTGCACTTGGCCTCGCGGCCAAATTGTTGCAACCTACCCTGGACCTGACGGAAGCACAAGGATAGTCGACATACGAACATTAGCGGGAGTTCTCCGGCGACCAGCTACGCGACTCATCGTGATTGTTCCTGCCTCGTCACCTCGAGCAGCTGAGGTGCAACGCACCGAGGGGGAGACTGTTGGTGACGAGTGAATTGTGTTGTGATTGTGATTTAGTGACTAAATAATTGACCAATCAAAAACAGTGACAGTGACGTCCAATCAGAACTCAGAGACACGGACACTAAAGTGATTTTTGTATGTGTGAGTGAATCAAATAACTGTAAGTACTTTAGCCATAAGTTAACATTGTAAATATTAGCTAATTACTTCGTTTAATTAGTGAAAAAAATATCTAAGTTGTTGTGCAAAATTGTTAAGAATATTAATTAGAGTCTTTAACATCCTTATTCAAATATGATTTGTTTCTATTGTAATGCAAATAGTCTGAAACATGTGACCTTGCCCACACTTAAGTAGTATTTTGAGTATAATTTAATAACTAATAGCCTCAGATACTTGAACTGTGTGCCTAAAGTTAATTAAGAACTTATAGAACCTCAATACAACAAAATTTTGTTAAAATGTTATATGTAAATTAGTCAAACAACACATAAATTGTAAAAGCTAAAGTGAAAATTAACGCTTGAAATGTATTCAAAATTCGAGGTTCTCGTTAAGGTAAAGTTTTGTAGTACATTAGTGTAGCATATGTTTGTAAGGGCCGACGTCGTCTCCGGTCCCGTGCACTCCTTTTGAGAAATCAAGAATAAATCAAGGTTAATCAAGATTGGTTGGTGTTTCATTTGGAATCCCCTTCAAGCAACTTGCTCTGAAGTACTCTCTTGTGGAATCGGAGGTGCCATACTACAGGTATGTGCCCGAACCAGTTCTCGATAATGGCGTTATCACGTTGTACTGGGATTGGTCCATCATCACTGACAGGACTATTGTAGACAATAAGCCTGATATAGTGGTGTTGGATCGAAGCGAGAGGCGTGCAATGATTGTTGACATATCCGTTCCGGATGACGAGAACCTCGCGAAAGCCGAGAAAGATAAACAAATCAAGTTTATTGACTTGGCTCGCGAGGTTGTCGATATGTGGGACGTGGATTCAGCGATTATTGTACCGATAGTCGTTTCAGCCAATGGCTTAATAGCCAAGAGCCTCGACCAACACCTCAAGAGGCTCTCGTTAGGCGACTGGATCAAGGGCTTGATTCAGAAAATGGTACTTCTGGACATGGCTCGTATAGTCAGGAGGTTCCTTTCTCTGGAGCCCTGACCGCGGGTAGCTTGGACCCTATTCCCGATACTGGTGGGACACTATTTTATATTTTTAAATGTTTTTATTTTATTTTTTTATTTAAATACTTAAAATATAATTTATATGTTATAATAATGAATAAACGAATAATAATTCTGTTAGAGATAATGACCAAATTGATCAATGATGACATCAGTCAGTCAGTCATTACTGTACTTTTTCAAATTGTTACATTTTAAACATCACGAAATAGTTAATAAACATGCTCGCTGGTGAATTAGCTGCTTTAATTTTCGATATCATTTTGCATCTGTTGTGAAAAAAGAAACAGAAAAATATTAAGACATTTGGTTTCTGAACGTTGGCAAACATTCTGTCCACCCTAAAGCTCGTGATTGGCTGTCTGAAAAAAGCGGCTGACTGTGCCGTGTGATCTGTCCGATTTCGATGTGATTTCTTTTCCCGAAAAATGGTTAAATAAAATAGATTAATACCGCCAATTTCTAGAGGTAATCGGGATTCTTTACCATGCTGTCGTGGCAGCTCCGTCAGTTTTTGTTTGTATTAGTACATTGGGTTGTGAATTTACTTGTTGCTATTCAAAATGTTTATTCCCGATTCCGGATCAAAAAGTGCATTTTACCTCAAGACGAGGTGACGAAAAGTGATATTAGAGTTATATTAAAACACTTGCCAAGAGTTACCAAGAAACTCAAACATTTGGTGATCCTGGCGGACACTGATCAACACTCGTTCAGTGATTTGGCTCGCATGGTTATATGGAGCCTTGTAGCCGGGATATCATACGTGAGCTTCTACGATAGCACAGGTAATAAACTATTGAGTTAGACACAGTTGCGATATGCCATTACTTTAATTTACTACTCTGACTCTGAAAATAAACTAACCAATAAAATTGCATTCCTTCTCTATTATTTTGAAACAATATTAGAATGTTCCTATGCTTGCTTGCATAATATAATACTTTCTTTTACTACATTTTCAGCTTTATTGATTTGATTACTACCTCGTACATCAGATAGGCATGATGCATTGACACCAGATAAGGATGATGAAATATCTAGACTTGTTATTACTGTTTACCCACTATTTCCCAAACTCAATGTCTTATTGTCTTGAATTATGTAGGTCCCAGGTTAGACTAATATGATATTCATTGGTAACAATTTATTTTCCAGGAGAATTAAAAGAAAATGAAGAAAAACTGTTCCTAGAAGTGGAAAAAAATAAAAAGGGTGTGCCAGGTTGCATAAAATGGTGCAGGAAGCCAGACTTGAATGGCTACACAAACGGGATGCAAGCCCACACAGTGTACATAAACATTTTCACTCGTAAAGATGGAAGACCCACTGTAGTGCAATGTTTACGTCAGATAGCTGAAGATAGAGTAGTATGTAGTAGAGAATCTGCAGAATTTACTGCACAAGAAATAGATAATACTCTAAAGTTAATGTACCCTTCCATTCCAGATCCAGAATTAGTTTTATATACTGGTCCATTATGTTGTACTCGTGGGTTATTGCCGTGGCAAATAAGACTCACTGAGTTTATACAACTTTCCTTAGACCATAGTGTAAATATTGATAATTTTATAGGTGCATTATATAGATACAATAAATGTGATCAAAGATTTGGAAAGTGAGGTTCGTTTAGCCTTGGTCAAAGGCCTAAGTTTAAATACTGTTATGCAGATATCATCCATTGGTTAAAATCATGAGTGTATGTGTAAATAGGTGCTTTATTTAAGAAACAGATACATAATAATTATATTTATGGATAACATGATCAATGCATTAACATTTTTATCATTATTCATTAGACAAGGCCTATAATGTGATTCATATAAATAATATTATCATCAATATAAAATTGGTATAATTACAGTTAACTATGTTGTCTTGAATTGTATGAATTTTATGAAAAACATAGTGTACAACAATACAATCAGTGAGCAATAACCTATAGAAGATTCATTAAATATGAACATATATTTATAATTTTTAAAGTAAAAAAATATACTTAACAATAATGATTTGCGATGTTTTACTTAATTTCCAAGTAGTATCCATTTAAAAAATTACTTTTCACAATTTCCAGTGTGCAGTTAGTTATCCAGACAGCTTGGAAATATTCAGTAAAGTAACAATGCAAGCATCTTTAGGGGGTAGAAGTGCCTCAATAAGTGAGAAGGTAAACTTTATCTTATATGAAATTGTAGAAAAATATCAGCTACTTTTTTTTAACGAAATTTCATGGGTTACAAGCTTAAAATATAGGTACTGGATAGCTGTATGTGTAGAGTTAGTACTCCATTTTTGCACTTTTAATTCCCATTCAATCTATGTATGGGTGTTCTGGCTAGGTACGTGATTCAAATTGGAAGACAGTGTTGTTGTGTCAGCTAGTGTCAAAAGATTTCTTTGACACCACTTCAAGTACAAACAAAAAACAAAATAGGTAGCTAGTATTAACCATTGAAATTATTCACCATATCAGACTAGTTAGGAGAGGTTTGTGGTTTACATCCATGGCCTTGTATGTTAATTTTTAGAATTTTATAAATGTATCAAATACAATGTAAAATTGTTCCTGATTGATAAATAATAATAATGATAAATCTATAAATAACAATAAAAGTCTTACGTACATACTTTACGTACATAAGCTCGCAAGGTACGCGTTAACCCCATACTTAGAACTGAAACTCAAATTTTTTTTTCTTCAAACCCATACCTATGGGGTATCTATGGATAGGTCTTCAAAAATGATATTGAGGTTTCTAAAATCATTTTTTACTAAACTGAACAGTTAGCGCGAGAGATACTTCCAAAGTGGTAAACCCGTAAGTTACAGGGGGACCCTGTAACTTCTAAAATAAGAGAAGATAAAACTAAAAAAATATGTACATTACCATGCAAACCGCCAACGAAAAGTGGTTTGAACGAGATCTAGTAAGTAGTTTTTTTTTAATACGTCATAAATCCAAGAAATACACTATTATAAAAACATCGATCAAAGTTACAACGAACTACAAGAACTTTTATTTTATGTTACTTGCTGCTACGGAACCCTTCATGGGCGAGTCCGACTCGCACTTGGCCGGTTTTTTTATACCTACTCTCGGTGGACACACGCTAATGAGCGTTTGAGCCGGAACTGTTCGACGAGTGGTCCGAGACGCTCCGAGATATCGTGTCCGTGAGCGGTGTCTACAGTACAATTCACGAATGATGGCGGCCGTGAAGTTAGCCTTTACGTACGTTCGCGCATACTACACTCTTCTCGCACACGCACGTCGCCATTTGGTTCCTAAAACACGTTACTGCGCAGCCTTCTGCGCAAACTTCACGCCCGCCATCATTCGTGAATCATACTGTATGTGTGCGTTGCTCGAGCGCGCTCTGTATGTAGATTGACTTCTGTACCTATTTTGTGGTTCTGATGAGACAAGATGGAGATTCTAGCTGTTCTATGTCCACTTTCACAAGTACCTAGCACACCTTTAGAAATGCGCGCTTTTGGATTTTCAACGCTCTGTTCAACGCCGACAGTTGATATTCCAACAACACGCTTTTATATAGGCATTCGTTTGGGTGACAATGTCATTGAAAATGGGCACAAACTACGATGATGAATTTAGCAATAGAAACACTCGGAGCTAGGTTTCATCATATCCATGAACTTCAGTTGCCTCAAATACCATGATTTCCATTGAGTAGGTAGGTACCTACCTACCTAATGGATGCGTTGACCTCAAGTTGGTATGTCTACCATGAATAATAAGCGTCATGCTTGATATCTCCAGTGTTCAAAAGGTTTGCGCCCATCTAGCTTGTTTGTACAAAGAGGACGTTATTTTTGTATAAATCCTTCAAAAATATCAGGTGTGTTAGAGTTGAAAATAAGTTTAATAACCCAAATGTCCGTTGTTGAAGTAGAACTGACGCCACGGTTGGCTGCTACGCTGCGTGACGCCGGTTCGATTCCCGCACGAAATAAATATTTGTATGATTTACAGATGACGGAGGTGTTCGGGGTCTAGATGTCTTGTTTCGTTTGTGACGCTCTCACGATACGTACATCCTAGGGCGGGGTAGTTTTTTTTTTTTACTATTGATGCCGTATGTAGCCACTATCCATGCTTGTCGCCGTGACATGAAATCAAATCATCAAACCCCTTGCGCTCTGGGCGGAGCTAGAGGGAATGTGATCCTTCAGTTGCCCTTTGCGTTCCAAGGTAGGTAACTCATTTGAACGATCCCGCAGCCATGGCGACTTCCTATTGGAAAGGAAATAAATGCATACTTGGTTTTAAGTCAACCTACAATAAATAAAACAAACAACATATGAGTGAAGTGTTTATTAAAGTAATACGCGGATAATAGTGCACACTAAAATACTATACAAGGGACTAATATTTACATCTTGCACGCACTAATGTTTGCTCCCACCTGCAAGAGAAAAATAAAAATAATATATCACAGCCTTAGCTTTTTTGATGTCAGAAATGTGTTCAGCCTAAATATAAACAAATGAGATGTTATCAAGTATCGGGCGATAGTAGTACACGGATGTTCCATATCACGATATCTTCTCCAATGTACTATAAAAACACTGTTATCTTCATGACATAAGTGAGAAATTGAGTCATACATTGCTGTTCATTCAAGTGATTATAATTAGTACGACCTCAAAATGTATAAGATACTGTTTGATTTCGACTAAGTTATTTGTTCCCTGAATAACAATAATTTATTAAAATATATGCATTTGAAACACATCAATTTCCGCGTTAGTTACTTATGTATATATATGTCACACAATATACCTAGTCTCCACTAGATTATTATTCGGACGGGACGGGCTGAACAATTTTGAACATGGTCGCTAGTCATAATTTACAACATCAACAGGTTAACAACATTTCTGACATCATCCTAATTTTCATAAACAATGTTAGTAAGAGGTCGAGGTAGAGTTGTTGATTATTTAGCATTGCTATAAATATACATAATAATATAATTAATTATATTATACCCTTAATACTAATATTGCATTACTTATTTTTTAGCACTCAACTTTGTTACTCTTTAGCATAATCAACATAGATTGTTTTTTTTTTCTCTAAGTCGGACACACAAGTTTACAAGATAGATAAAAGTACAACCTGCTGAATGTGTAACCTGATGTTCACCGGCGGTGGCGGGAGTGACTGCCGCTGCGCGATCGACGCCGGTCGTAGTCCCTAGACCGCTCATACCTATCGTACTTGTCGTAGTCTCGGCCCGACCTGTCGTAAGACCGGTCGCGCTTCGAGCTGTCCCTGTCGTATGACCTCTTGTCCCCCTTGCGCGAACGTTCTTCGGATCGGTCCCGCGACGACTTCTTGCGCCCCGAGCGCGATTCGTAGCTGATCGAACGCGACCGCTTTGTACGTTTCCTCGGACGCTCCTCATCGGAGTCATCCCTGTATTTGTGTTTATCGTAATCCCTACTCCTAGAAGATTTATGTCTATCGTAGTAGTCGTCTTTCTTCTTGGACCTGACTTTGTCAGATCTCTCGTATTCATCGTAGTATTTTGATTTAGAGTAACTTCTGTCGCTTGACTTGTGAGACTTGTCCTTTCTGTGTTTTTCTTTCTTTGATTTTCTGCGAGAACCGCTCGAACTGGAGCCTCTGCGTTTACGTTTCTTGGATTTAGTTTGGACGACGGCGTCTTGTTCCGTCTCTGAGGATGATTCGCTCGAGCTCGATGAGGAATCGTCTTCAGAGTCGCTGGTGGTAGTGGAGCTATCTTTGTGATTAGGTTTTCCGGACGATTTGGAATAGGGGCTCGGAGTGCGGTCTCTCTTACTCGACTTTTTACTTTTCTCCTCTAGAATAGTGTCTAACTTCCTGACTCCATCAACCTTGTCAGACTTATGATTACTTCTCTTATCTTTAGAGAGGCGACGTTCAGGTAACTTGTCGGGGGTCTCGCTGTCTGGTGGTGGCGTTGCAGAGGATCCTGTAAAGAGAGCATTATTTTGTTTATTTCCAAATCTTTGTCAAAAATTTTCTTTATTTTCAAAATTGTGACCGTTAAGATTATAAAATGAACAGATCTCGAGGTTAGTGGAATATATTATAATAAGACAATAATACGGAGGAGTTTTTTGTTTGTAAACGTACCAACAAATATCTGGAAGTACCAGTCGGATTGGAAAAAGTATTTCAATATGGGATAGCCAGGATCATGACGAATAGTATCTGATTACAATATCATGCCATGACGGTTATTACATAAATATAAAGTACTAACGTGAACGCCGTGGTCGTTCGGGCGTGACGTTGTTGTTGGGCGTGGTGGGTTCCTCGGCCTCCCGTGCTTCCGCGCGCCGCACCTCGGCCTCGATCTCCCGCGACGTGCGCTCAAAGTCCAACCTTTTGCGCTTTATGATGTCCTGGTAACAACATGGGATAATGTTATAGAATCGACTGCCCCAGAAGGAGGGTAATTTTTGTCGAGAGTATACACCGCTAAATTTTTAATCCCGTGGAAGGTCGTCAATAAAACGTCACCTGAGCGAGTTCAATTACCTGTACGTAGTAGTCAGCGTTGCGTACTAACTACCTATAGGTCCTTGAACTCGCTCAGCTGACGTTTTCTTAAAGAAATTAATTTCGTACATGCGTAAATTAATACGAGTTTTAAAAAAACGGTACTTTATTTTTTAAATTTTATCTTTACAAATCGATAGTGTTTCATGTACCGGATCGATCCTCCACGGGATTAAAATGATCAAAATTTTGCGGTGTATCTATATGTTTGTCATTTCTATGGCACGCATGTGGCAACGGCAGGATGGATTTTAATAAATATGGCTAAATGAATTAAAAAAAAAAACAAATGAAATCGATTAATTGTCAAAAGAATGGTGTCTCGAAGAAGAGGTTCTAAAAGTATAACACGGTAAAATAAGAAAATAAATGGAAAAAGTCTCATGTATGTCAAGTTTAATGTAATTAACCGTGCAATTTGCATGTTTTTTAAATTGGTAACTATTTATCCTATGATTCCAAATTTAGCAGTCGCTATTGTGAATTTTTAGTACAACTTTATTATTAGTAAGTATTACATTTTTAATTTTTGCATGAATATATTGAATCAATTTTGGGTTGTGGAGTGTAAAATACAAGTATGTAGCTGCATTCAGTTAGGCTGGAAACCAACCCAAACAGTGTTGGATAAAGGCTGTGATATTAAGTTATTTTGAAAACCAGCGTCAGACAACTGCTACGGTTGTCTGACAGTATGCTGAACTGAACCTATTTGGCACTACCGTGAGACACAATGTTGCTTTTTTTTTATTATATTTTATTAATGTTCCAATACTTGTTTTGTTCATTGTGTGCCAAATAAACATGTTTCCTTTTTCTTTTATTTTATATTTCAATTGTAAATCTAACCCACATTCGATTTACTGTGTCAAGTGCGTAGGTACTATATTCCGAACTGAATTACCTATTATATTATCAATTCAATGTTAATTACTGCGATTTCTACTGGTATCTATCGTCAATTAACATAGAATATAGTATTAGTTACACGTACGAAAGGTCATTCGTTGGACAATCGTAAATCCGTGTCGTTATCTAATAATGAAAACGCGTGACATCATAAATGTAATTTTCATCATCGTCTTTTTAATGTTCCCACTGCTGGGACTCAGGCCTCCTCTCTAGAAGAGAGAATGAGCCGTAATCCACCACGCTGGCCCAGCGCGGATTGGTGAATGTCGTCACATGTCTTTGAATTTTTGGTTCTAGAATAGCCGGGGTTCCTCGCGATGTTTTCTTTCACCGTTTTGAGAGCAGTGGTAATGAAATAAATTACACAAAGTAATGCGCCTGGCTGGGTTTGAACCCGTGACCTGAAAAACTCGTAAGGTTGGCTTTGATTCTCTTTCGCACAACCCATGGCCTTAGTAGGCTTTGACCCTGCTGGGCCACTACAGTTTTCAAGTTTTGGTTGCACAAGGTTTCCTTTTAGGCGAGAACTAAGAGAGATTTTACCAAAATTCTATAAATAATAAATTATAGGGGGTTGAAACGGTGTTTCAAAGAGAAACCTTTACGCAGGTGAAGCTGCTGGCAGAAGCTAGTCAACATATAAAAGGTGTAAGGGATAGGCCTCCGCAAACTTTAAGGGCTTGCTCATTAGACGAAACTGAACAACCTTCCACAAGATTTTTTTTCAGGAAACGAAAAATAAAAATCAGCCTCACCATACAAAATGATAAACTTGATTGGACAATTTATATGGAGAGGACGATTTTATTTTTGATTCCTGAAAAAAATTTTGTTAACTCGCATACATATGAATTTACATCCAACCCCTGTATGTAGTGTATGTAGGCTGTACAAATATTCGTTCCGTGTGGGAATCGAACCACCACGCAGAACAGCAGCCGCTTGCTCAATAATATTCAAATTCAATCAAGTAGCATATTGTTCAATGACCTATAGGTAGTAGTCGGCGTTGCGTATAAACTAACTACAGGTCATTGAACTCGCTCAACTGACGTTTTCTAAAGAAAATAATTTCGTAATTATATTCATATGTGTATCAATTTTCGATTCAAGCTTCAGTTGTTTCAGAAAACTGGCTATTAAGGTAGCCATACACGCTAGAGAATAACTGACAGGTTTGCCTGCACAGTTATACCTGTCAGGTAAGCTTGTGTGGAAAACTGCACAGTTTTGCAATATACACGTTCAGGTTTATTTGTACAACTCATCTGTACAGGCAAACCCGTCAGGTATACCCTAGCGTGTATAGCGGACATTAGACGGACAGACAGATAGGACAAAATAGATAGGTACAGAAGACAAACTACATACAAAGCGTGCTCGAGCAACGCACACATAGACACCGCTCACGGATACGATATCTCAGCTCAATCGCCCGGTCGCATACGTACAGTTCGAAGCAACGCGCTGACCCTAGCGCGATCATCTAGCGTAGGTATAAAAAGAGAAGTAGATACATGAGGTTGACTTCTGTACCTATTTAATTTGTGTCCTGGGTTAAGTTTTTTCATTCGTTCGTTTGTGACTCTAAAATGAGAGTAACCTCTTACCTGCAGCTGTTGGTCAGAAACGTCGTTCTGTTCATCGTCGCTGCTGTCGTCGCTGCTGCTCTCGTAAGCGCCCAGCCCTGCACACACACACACCACAATAGTAACCACCCAACAACACACGCAGAACGGTGACGTAACACTGAACCTACTACTTCATACGATAGAGAAGACATGTTTGTGTATGCAACCATTTCCGATCAATTATTCATCACAAGGAAAACATCGCATCTATAGAAAACTAGTAGCAAAGAAACTTTTTTCATAGACACATCAATAACCAATAGAATACGATCTCAAAAATTAATAAAAACAAATCACGAAATCACACAAACAGTAAACAAAGTTCCTTAAAAAATTCATTTACATAAATGTTTAATAATATGTAGGTATATAACATCTATAATAAATTCTGTACATTTCTTACCAATTATCCACTAAAAACAATGCATTTAAACACTGTTCGATACAATGTATTGCCAATTAGGTCAATACTAAAATACTAATTATGATGCTGGGCTGCTGAAATGAGAAACTTGAGTAACATACATGGCGGTTCAGAACAAACTTTCAACATTTTTGATAGTTTTTCTGAAATATTACGAGAAAAACCACCATTTATGTTTTGTACGGAAATATCTGGCAAACTATACAGTTATCAGGCAAACTATACAGTTATCAGCTTATTGGCTGAAACGATGCTCCATATATTTTTGTAGAAAGTTTCAAGTCAATTCAGTAAATGAACATTAGCATGTGTAAGCACTGTGAGCGTTAGTTTGCGAGATATTTGCGCTCGCTCGGCATTAGGAACGGAACTCACCGAGCCCACTGGCGATAGCGGCCAGTGCCTTCGACTTGCTCGCCTTCATGGCGTTGAGGCGCGACGCTTTTACCATATAAATAAAACCAACATTAATCACACACACCACATGTATTCAATTGTCAACAGGCAACATCTGAAATAAGACTTTATTAGCGATAAATTAAAACACATTTTTGCACATCACAATTCTTCTTCACATAGGGCTGTCTCCATAGGAGACGGTATTGTCACATTGCGTGTATCACAGAGTCAGTACGCGATAGTTTCTCGTAGTACAAAGTAATGTCTTGACGGAGACCGTCGTTCCGTTTGGGATAAGCATAGATGAGTGGAAATACCTTGTAGGGCGGTATATCGGGCCAATTCTTCCTGGCTCACCGTTTGGATCTCCTGGTCCGTCACCTCAAGGAGTATTTCTGTGAGAGAGCGACGGACAGCAAGCATCTGGGGATTGTTTAAAATATTAATATTTTGGAGAACGAGCCAGCAGCTTATTTGCTTCTAAGCTGCTGAGTGGTCGCTGGATACAGGGCACAGTACGTGCGCTAAATGGTCAGTATCACCAAGGGCTTCTATGAGCAGCTGGGGTGGATCGAATGACACGTTTGTGCCACCCGTACGCAAAATACGCGCTTCAGACGTGGAGTTGTGGACACCAGGTTGAATTACCAATATAATATCAACCTCAGATATTACATGGCTTTTTTAGAGGCCAGTAATGAATTTTGATTAATAGACATTTTTAATAAGTCGTATTACTTATAGCAGTCCCTTAATAGTTGCGAATTGTCAGGTAACCTATATGATTTCCGTT
Source organism: Mythimna albipuncta (assembly GCA_929112965.1). Taxonomy (NCBI): domain Eukaryota; kingdom Metazoa; phylum Arthropoda; class Insecta; order Lepidoptera; family Noctuidae; genus Mythimna; species Mythimna albipuncta. Next base: position 17,070,950 of record OV815967.1, read on the forward strand.
GAAATCTAAATAATTGAGAATCACACATCCTAGTGTTTAAGAACGTCGCGAAAAGCATTTGCATTTGACTGAAATAGACAGAGACCTACACCAATTTTCGCTCGTATTTTGTGATTTGTACATCTTACCACTTCTTGCATGATCTCCTCCTTACTCCTCTTGACGAGCGGGGCTGGCTCCTCCCTCTCCTCTCGGAGGGGCGGGGCTTCTTCCGCAGGCTCCTCCTTCACAGGACTCGACGATGATGGCTCTTCTTTCCCTGGTTCTTCACCTTCGGAATCTGATTCCTGAAACAAAATAATGTGGTAAAAAGTTGAGGAGAAAAGTAACGACTTCTTTCGGTGGCATTCTTGTTGGTCGTTGATCTGATTAGGAATTAGTTTCAGGAACGAAAATTATTTTAATCCATACTCTTCTTTAAATTATTTAAACTAGTGCTTGACTGTGATCCCTTCTGATAGTAAGCAGAGATGAAATTTTTGATGGTGAATCACACTAGATAATAATACACTATAATAATATTATAAATGTGGAAGTACCTCTGTCTGTTACACTTTTACGGTTAGACTACTGAGCCTATTTTGATGAAATTTTGTTGATGCTTGAACTCCAAGGAAGGTCATAGGCTACTTTTTATCTGGCTTGGTATTAAATTTGGCGTCTGTAATAACCGACATTCAACGGACGAAGTCGCGGGCAAAAGCAAGTTATTTAGTTTTGTTTGTTATGCACGACCATAATTAGTAAATGTCGAGAATCTTTTAACATCAAAATCATCATCATAATCTAAAGGTTAGTTTTTGTCCTTCAAGGCTTACTTGCAACAATCAGTTAATTTTACGGGTAATAAACACAGATTACAATCTAAGGGTAACTTCCTTGTGAACACAAGGTCTACTGAAGGTTACTGTCTCGCTTCTTTTCCTCTAGCTGGATGGAGCAGGGCGATTATTTGAAATCGAGAGGACATCTCATTCATCTGGCTTAGTTTTCGTACTATATCTACTTTGTGTCAAAAATGTGTGCGCAAATTAGTGCTTTTGATCGGGAAAACAAATATGCAAATTAAAAATATGAAATTGTACTACGCGTTCCAAATGAGAATAGGACCAATTCCTATGTTTTGACGTCTCGTCGTACTGTCAAATCGAAGAAATTTTGGCAAAATTTAAGAACTTAGAGATGAGTAAAATTTAAGAACTGGATTCTGATTAACCTTTTTTCGTTCACTGTTTATAATTTTCTTCTTTGTCTTAAATTGATTAATGTAAAAAATTTTTTTCATTGTAAAGAAAAAACTAGGCCAGATGAATGAGACATTCTCTCGGTTTCAAAGAATCGCCTCCAGCAACGAATTCTGAGTTAACTTAGTTAAAAAATAGTTGCAGTAAATTCGTGAGGAAACTAGTAAGTCCTTGACCCAAAAATGCGAAAATATGTGACATCTATCAATGTGCACTGGTCCCATTCCTTGAAAGAATGTCTGAGTCCCAGTAGTTGGAAACATTATAAGTTCGATTAAGCGATTATCTATGGGGCCATATAAGTTACGGTGAAAATCATGAAATTCGTGTGATAAATTTGTTTTGATCGTTTTAATCCCGTGAAGGGTTGATCCACTAACTTTTCTTATAGGACAGTTTATTATTATTATTATTAGTTGTGGAAATATTATTTTCTTACAGGACATTGAACTCGCTCAGCTGACGCTTTCTTAAAAAAAATAATTTCGTACATGCGTAAATTAATAGGAGTTTAAAAAAAGGTACTTTATTTTTTAATTTTATCAAAAAATGCCTTGTTTAAAAAACATATCCCTGACGCGTAATATGTTTTTTAAACAAGGCATTTAATTTAAAGTATTTACACGAGGTTCACACAACCGGTTATAGAGATGTAGTGCATTATTAGAAACAATATGATGATTCGACTAAACAGTAATTTCGTTTCTTTTTTAATAAATATCTGTAACGTTTGCTTCAAAAATAATTTCTGAATGATATATTACCTTTGCTATCTTCTTGTGGAATTACAGTGACAATTAAGTAAATCCAGTACACCAAATCGATTCATCGATCGCATCCCTAAATCCTAGCAGGCGCATTACTGACACTAAGTGGAGAGAGGGAGAGAGAAGGAGAGAGGTAAGATCTAACCGCTAACCCTAGCTCACGTGAAGACGTTCGTGTCTGTGTTTTAGTGTTTAAATTAATGATAATCATATCGTTTAATCATTATTTTCGTATTGCGTGTTGAGAAGTAAGTGGATAAGGGCAGGAAGAAGGTGAAAATTGTATGAAAATCTGGACAGTAGTTTTTGAGTGCGCGTTTATACGAGTGATGCGGTGGGAGACATTGTTAAACGAAAAAAAAAAATCGGCTTATTGCATACAAAATTATAAACTTGATTGGACAATTTGTAAGGAGAAAAAAATCTCGTGGAATGTTGTTCACTTTCGTCAACTGAGCAAGCCCTTAAAGTTTGCGGAAACCTGTCCTTTACACCCTGTAGGATAAACCAACCATACATGCCCCAGTCGGTAATGTGCCCCACTTGCCAAACTAAGATATGCATTTAATTTGCATTATATAATTTACGCCACCATCATACATGTAAAATCTCAAGGCTCAAATAAGCATCAAATTTTAAATATGTGTCTTAGTTTTGTAAGTCAACCAGCCATTCATGCCCCAGTCGGTAATAGGCCCCACATTACCGACTGGGGCATGTATCGCTAGTTTACCATATAAGGTTAATAAAGTTTATAAATCGCTTGTAGATCTCTCTCCATTATGATAGAAAGCATTTCTTACGTGTCTGTTACGTTCCATTTTCAATTCAATCAAGTTTTCTGTCTAAAAAACAAAATATGTTTACTAAAATAACCTGAAGCCATTTCTACAGTTCTAACAGTCTGATGTCTAGTCTTATTGTAACTCCAGTTAATCTAGATAAGAGCATGCCAACTAGGAACGTAGTCAGCCAAGAATATCGGCCAACACTTCCTGCAATATTATTAGGGCGCCTAGTTATTTTAATTGTTTGTTATTTGACATACATTCCTTTTTGCATGTACGTGAATCTATTAGAGTGTTCTCAATTTATGCGTTTTTTGACGGCCTGCTGCGGTGGAGACGCGGTGCGTTAGTCGTACTGAGTACGGACGATTTTTCATACAAAGGGAACGGTCGACAACAGGACGGCAACGTCACAAGCACCACTTGTACAATTCGGTGTTGAAAAGTGCGGTGTAGAATAGCGCGTCACTGGCATACAAACGTACGGCAACTAGATACGTTTGCAATTTACGGTACGTTCATACGGCGTTGAGTGTTTCTCTACGGAATCGGTTTTTTGCAGGATTCGGTTTAGTGGCAACAGTATTTCAATGTATGAGTTCACACATGCATTCAGTTTCAAGACATGGTAAAAAAATCGAATCTTGCTGAAGTTGACATCCGATTTTGCGACTACAAACTGTTCCGGCCGTATTGCAAAATGTAAGATCCGGTGCAGTGGTATAGCGCATTCAATACATGCGTTCATACGATACACGCAGGGGTAGATTCGATTATGTCCCGTCGGATGCGGCAATCTAATATGTGCTGTGTGAATACAACATTCGGTTTTTCTAGATCCGATGAAAATAAGATTCGGCAAAACGTGGCTCCGTGTGAACGTACCGTTAGGCGCTTGTTGTCGGACTTCTAACGTACTGTAACCGGTTAACTGCGGCAGCGTAAACGTGCGGGAACCAGCCGGTTGCAGTACGCATAAATTGAAAGTGCCCTTAGACTTCCTTTTTTAAGGATCGTCCATTAAAATGAGGCAAAAGATGACATTTTTTTAAGAGGGACCCCCTTAAAAAAATTACGAAATATGAAAGGTACTCCCTTTGTGCGAGATATCACGTGTTTTATTTATTTAATTTATAATTTATGTACACACAATTTACAGAAAAAGAGAACATTATAATAAAACTTTGTACAAAGGTACAAAGTGTATTATATTTTTCATTGAAATTTTTTTAACTGCCAACGATTTCTTAGTTGATGATAGTATTATTTGCTAATGAATTACGGTTTATTTTTACTTTGTTTTAGTTAAATCTAGATAAAATAAAATCGTCATTGTTTACTCTAAATTAGCTAAATATATTGTATAAGTCATAATTACTTAAAAATATACATTTTCTGCCTATTTTCATTGTTACTAACAATTCGCTTTTTTCTTCCATTAGCCTCTGCTCAGACAGTGATGAGCAGAATTGAAGAACTGGTTTTTTTTTTTTTTTTTTTTTTTTTATTGTTGATAGGATTCTGATCAAACATTTTTCGTTCATGATTTGTAAATAAATTTACTATAGTAAATATCTTGTTTTGCTCAGCCTACCCAATTACCCAACGTCACAGCAGCGCAAAACCGATCTTATTCTTGTTTGAAACGCATTGTATCTAGGGTACACCCACACTTGGACAAAAAGGGTCGCCGCACACAGGCCACTGGCCACAACCACAAAAAGCCGTCACAGGCATATTTCCTGTAGGCTTCATACATTTTATATGGGTTTGCCGTACTCGGTTAACTACGGCGGCCACCGCATGTTACAAATCTCCGCCGCACACTACAAATCGCTACCGCACGCTACAAATCTCCGCCGCACACTACAAATCGCCACCGCACGCTACAAATCTCCGCCGCACACTACAAATCGCCACCGCACGCTACAAATCGCTACCGCACGCTACAAATCGCTACCGCACGCTACAAATCGCTGCTGCAGCCACTAAACGCCGATTCAAAATGCCATCGCTCGCCACTCGCGCATTTAAATCTTCTTCGACACAGTCTGTCAGTAGCTGCTTCTAACTTCTTGTGGCTGTGGCATGTGGCCAATGTCCGATCTAGATGTCCTGGTTATTCTCATTGTTTCGACTGGCGCCCGAGTTCTTAATTTCTTTTTTTTTTATTGTTGGAACACATTTCTTACTTACACCATTCATTTAAACGACACACCCAAAAGTTTTTTATTTTTTTAAAACAAACGAACTCTTGTTCGTACTCCTACTGCGGGATTGACTCAGGCCTCCTCCCTAGGACAGAGAATGAGCCATAATCTACCAGGCGGGACCAGCGCGGGTTGGTGGATGTCCATGTGACATCTTTAATTTTTTAAGGACGTACCGGTTTCCTTACGATGTTTTCCTTCATTGTTGTGAGAGCAGTAGTGATGTAATATATTACTAGTAATGTCCATGGAGGGGTTTTGACCACTGACCTATATACTGTTTTCCACTAGATATGCTGTTCGATATGTTTGACAGCAAGCTTTTTGCTGTCAAAACTTTAAGGAAAAAAGAGATGCAGAGAAAAAAAGCTGCAGAAAAGTGTACAGTACTCTAAACTATTTTTTCATTTTGAATTAATTTCGTTCGAATTTCGTATTATTCCTGCTGCAGGCATTATATAAAAGCAGATGTCAAATTGCTACTAAGAATACCCAGTGCATTATTATCGTTAGTAAGTAGTGTTTATAGCGGTTATTTGAAATACTAACGAATTTGCTCTTAGGCGGCAACACAGGTTGTCCTCCAGCTTCTGCTTTCATTCTTTCTAATTCTTCTTCCTCTAATCTCTTCTTTTCCTTCTCTGCTTCTTCTCTCGCTTTCAACTCTTGTTCACGTTCTATCGCTTTCTGCTTTTCACGTTCCATTTTCTCTAAGCCTGAAAAATAAATAATCAAGTTTAACATAACATGATAACTGGGATAGCTTTAAAAAAAAATGAAGAAATAGTTTTGCTGCCCATAGAAGGTAACAGATATGCGAAACTATTACGCATTTTGCTGGCCACAAATTTTTCCAAAAAAAAATCCGTTTCATAAGTTTTTTACAGTTATTAACTTATTATACATTAGACCGTTCCTGTGTGTCGCATTCATCGGATTCCCACGACGCTCTCTAAAGCTTCAGTTCAGCTTGTGGAAGACCTTCCAACGCTGTGTTATCAATCTATACCCGCGTTAAGAATAGAAATTTAATGAAACCTTTTTTATTGTCTGTTCAACCGATTTTAACTTCTATTTCGTAGGCATAAGGATATTACTGCAGCTGCCATTTGTCGTGCTACCAATGTAATAAAAGTCAAAATCGGTTGAACGGACAGCAATAAAAGGTTTTCTTAAATTTCTAATTTTATTTTGAACAGACTATATAAACTTTCGGCACCATAGAGCATTTGTTCTGCGAGTAAAATGGCCAGGCCATTGCCACTTACGTATAAGTTAGGTGTTTTTTTTTTTTTGGCAAAAAGTTTCATTTACACTCTGCCAATAAACCAATTTGATATAAGTGCCTTCTCCGTTATATTTTTCTAATAAAGCAGCAGTTACCTTCTCTAATCCATGCAGGAAGCTGTCTTCGTTTAGCTGCGTCAATAGTAGATGATGACATAGCTGTAGGCATCACTATGGGCTCGATCACGGGCGGTATCGCCGGCGCTTTTTCTCTGTAAAATTAATAAAATATTTCAGAAAAATTGTATGTTGTTGACTCCTTCAGAATTTGATTTCTGAAATTATCCAGAATTTCTATCTTTCAAATTATCGACTTTTCTCCACTATGTATAAATGTGTTGTACACATAAACCCTTTCTCATAAATCACTTGTGACTCTTGGTAAAAACTGCATGAAAATCCACTCGGTATTTTTTGAGTTAATCATTAACAAACAGATGCAGTAGGGGACTTTGCTATAAGTTCGTAAGGAGGCTTCATGACTGGCCTGTTGGTCTAGTGGTTAGTGACCCTGACTGCTATGCCGAAGGTCGTGGGTTCGATTCCCACCCAGGACAAATGTTTGTGTGATGAACATAATCATTTCTTCTGTGTCTGAGTATAATATATCTATAATATGTATGTTATTAGAAATATATAAGAATGTGTTAACAGTTGTCTAGTACCCATAACTCAAGCTCTGCTTAGCTTACGACTAGACGGCGTGGTGTGATAGTTGTGAAATATTATATTATATAACGGTTTACACTAAAGACTATTGAGCTGAGAAGCTCATATTCGTGATATTCTACCAACAACTTGGTGTCAATTATAACATATTAGGGTCTCATCCAATAGCAAGCTATCATAATGGTCAACTAATTTACTGACCATAGACTTGGTAAGAGCTTCAGTAGACAAACTAGTTCTATCTTACCAAGACGGGTTGATCTCGAATGTGTGTGTAGGTTAACGAACATTTTTTCTTTTGTGTACGTAATGTCGGATCTTAAGCTTACAGAAATCATACGCACGTCGCATACATGACACATCGTAGAAGACCAAGCCGCCTTCATAAAAAATATATTTTTTGCATTGTAGCGGCACAGTTTCATCCTATCGGTCAAGCTGTTTAGGAGTCAGGTGGCTTGCACACGTATTGAAGAATTATACATATTCTAAAGATATAAAGAAGATAGTGCGGTAGTCTTACAATATGGTGTTAAAAAGGTCTCATGATATATGTATAGCAAATATCATAATAGATAGTTTCTTGTTTAATTTTGTTCCGTGCAAATAATTATAGTTCCATGGCTGAACGGAACCTTTTGTCTACCCACTTATTCTTCTTTGTCACGCTTATGCAGCAAGGTTAACAGTAACATCTTTTGTTTGTATTCAATAGGAACTAGGCTTTACGTCGTGATTTTAAAACAATCTTTGGTTTGTATTCTGTGTTTAAAATGTTCTACTTATTATTTAAGAGTGTGACGTCATTATACGAGGAGTGGTAGGTACAGTAATCATTAAGGCCAGGTATACGGACGTGTAGCTTCATAGACGCGTATTCGTCATTATATGCTTAATGTACGCCTGCGTGAAGCAAGCAGTTTTGTATATAAGCTTCAATGTCACGACCAGAGATGTGCCGTTGCCGGCAATATTGCCACCAATATTCATACTTCGGGCAATATTTCCGGCTATATTCCCACTTCACGGCAATATTGCCGGCAACGGCACATCTCTATTCCCACCCAAGAAAAATGTTTGGGTGAATTTTGTGATGAGCATGATCATTTGTTCTGTGTCTGGCTGTAATGTAGGTGAAATCAAACTGGCATAGCAGTCAGGGCCATTGACCGCTAGACTAACAGGCCAGAATAGAATATCCCAGATTATGATGGCCATATTCCCACTTCATGGCAATATTGCCGGAAATATGCAACGGCACACCTCTAGGCACGCCGTTGCCACTTTGTCGACATAGTTTTATATGTAAGCTTCACGCAGGCGTATAATGACGAATACGCGTCCATGAAGCTACGCGTCCGTGGACAGTCCTTCCAATGCAGTCCAGAGGCCTTAGTCAATATGGGAGTTTTAGTTGACCTTGAATCATTTTAAACGCTTCAGTATATGTAAATAAGTAAATTTTTGGAAAATTATCCAACATTCACACATTATCTTGCAATCAATGTTTAGACTTTTTGAATGATCAACTGACAAGAAAATTACTGATAAGCTTTCATTTTAAGTAAATGTTTACAGCGAGATAATAAAAATCTTTATTAGCTGATCTGCTACATCCACGAGGTCGTCACTCCACCTCGTGAGCGACCTGACAATGTTTCATCTTCTTGTATACTGTGAACATTTTCTGCCGGGCTATCTAGTTTTTTTTTCTATATTAAATTAAAGAGGGTTTACTCTATCTAGGGGATGTAGAATACAATACCTACATTTGTTTAGAGTGGAAGCTAGGAAAAGTAGACTAGGGAGATGATGATTTGTGTCAGAATGTAACTTTATGCAAAATCGCAAGTAGAAAGAATTTTTCAAATCCTGTGGAAGGGGAAACTGTCAAGTACATAAAAAGGATGTGCACAAACTACAGCGCCATTGTGTAACGCGCGTAGAAAAGAGATGGCGAGATGTTCCCATCATGCGTCCACTCTTTCTCGTAAATATTTGAATTTATTTTACTTGCTGTTTCATTTAAATACTAATTTGATGCAGTTTTCAGAAAAATATTTCTTTTTTGGATTATTTGATGTTTTGTACAAATCATTTTACAAATATAAACCTAATTATAAGTCAGTCAAGCAACTAGTGTTGGTACACTTGCCAAAAAATTATTAGCTTGGTACATAGCTTGAACAAACATTTGTTGGCAAAAGAAGAAGTTTATCTCACAATCTCACCTTTGTGACCTGGAACTTCTGGAAGGCTTATGATCTCTGTTCTTGCTCTTGGAGCGTCTATCTCGACTGGAACTGCTGCTTCTGCTGTTTGGCTGTTCCACCTGGGGGGCAGTCCAGTACCCATGCTGGAATGTTGGCGCTTGGGTGCCTGTTGTGTATCTGCGGTGGTTGGATACGATTATAGAAGATATACAGGGTGTAACACATAGCCCTCCACAAACTTTAAGGGCTTGCTCAGTAGATATCTAGAGGGTTATCCCTTACACCCCGTCGATATGTGTATTATTGGAATATAAGTATTATAGAAAACTCTTATTGTGCGTACAGTTACAGAATAAGTAAGGCCGACTGTCCTCAGACGCGTAGCTTCGTAGACGCGTATTCGTCATTACAATGCGTTCCAAATGAGAATAGGATCGCCCGCCATGTTGTGACTTCACGATTTACTGTCAAATCGAGGAAAGAAATTTTTAAACATTAATTAATTTAACGAAAAATTTAATTTATTTATGAACTGTGAACAAAAAAAGTTTAGTCAGAATCCAGTTCTTCAATTTGACAGTACGACGAGACGTCAAAACAGGAATCGGTCCTAATCTCATTTGGAACGCGTAGTAGACGCTTGGTGTATGCGTGCGTGAATGTGTATCTTACGTACAAAACTATAGCCTACTGTCCATGGACGCGTAGCTTCGTAAACGCGACAAGACGGCACGAAGCTGCCGCTTCGTCGATATCCAAACTAATATTATAAATGTGAAAGTAACTCTGTCTGTCTGTCTTTGCTTCACGCCTAAACTACTGAACCGATTTGTGTGAAATTTGGTACAGACATAGTTTGGAACTTGAGAAAGGACATAGGATAGTTTTTATTGCAAAAAAAATAAAATAAAAAATAAAATTTATTCCGGACATACAGCGCCATCTATTGGTCAAGAGTCGGCATCAATTCAGTACTGAAATTTCCGGAAGTGACTATTTCATGCGAACGAAGTCGCGGGCAAAAGCTAGTGGTTTCATAATTTTGTATGCAAGCTACACACAGGCGCGTACGCCAAGCGTATAATGACCAATACGCGTCTATGAAGCGACGCGTCCGCGGACAATAGACTTAATAGTAAACAACAAAGGAACATACACTACAACAGTACAACTAAGGAAAGGAGTTCCCAGCCGGATCCTGTTTCCTGATAGTTTATAAACTAGGTATCCTTGGCATCAAGTCAAGGTTACTTTTTCCGCATCTTAGGGTGTGTTTCCATTGAAACGGAGCTTGGCGGAGTAGTGCAAAGAAGAGCAGTGAAAAGTGTCTCCATTAAAGTGGATTTGTGTTAGTCTCTGCTCAGCAGCCGACTCCGTTTAGTTTGGGCCGAGGTCGTGTGTTCAATTGTTTTATTTGGAAGTTCCCTCAGCCCCACTACATCATGATCATCGTGTTAGCCGATAGACGTCTACTGTTGGACATAGGCCTCCCCCAAATGACGCCACAATGAACGATCCTGCGCGTTCCGCATAGTCATCAGTCCACTTTGTAGGCCTTGCAACGCTGCATCTTCTGGTACGCGGTCGCCACTCCAGAATACCACTAACGTCGTTTCTACTGATGCGGAGTGGACATTTCGAGCGTTGTAATTGGCCAATTCACGTTACGCTCTCCACGTCACCCAGTTCCGCGTTAGTGGAAACGCACCCCTGGGCTAGCTTACTACATCGATTACGTCATCACTTATCTACAGGCGAGATAGTGGTCAAACGCGAGCTTTGAATAAAAATTGGTTTATGTATGAAACGGTCAATCAGACTAATAGATGGCAGTCTAAAATGCACCTTAATTTTATGAAGAAAAAGTTGATTTTGACTATGTAAAGTATCGGCACGTAATTTTGCGAACAGGCACCTTTGAACCTTGAATAAATATTCTATGACAACCCTCGCCAAACTTAAGTGGCAATGGGCAGGGCACATTGCACGTAGGACAGATGGTCGATGGGAACGAAAGGTTCTGGAGTGGCGATCACGTACCAGAAGACGCAGCGTTGGAAGGCCTCCAACAAGGTGGACCGTTGATCTGGTCAGGGTCGCGGGAATCCAATGGATACGTGATGCACAAGACTGGTCGTTGTGGTGTCGCTTGGGGGAGGCCTATGTTCAACAGTGGACGTCTTTCGGCTGATATGATGATGACAACCATACTCTCGTAATCTTGATTTAATGTGTGTAGTGTAGTGAGTGTGATACGAACTAAAGGACGCCAAGTTTAGTTACTACTTCTAATCTTCCAAGGAGGTGTTCCTACTTCGCGCCCACTTTTCCTCTTAGAAATATTTGAAATGTTGAATGATAAGGTCGACTTTGCTTTCGTACAGTGTTTACCAGTGCATAAAGTTTTAATTAATAAATGCTGCTTCCTTTTATAACCAACTTTGATGTGGTTTTCAGAAAATAGAGTACTTTTATGAAAAATTCCCTTTGGGATTAGGTCAAGAATTTCCCATCATAACTTGCTGAGCCGCTTTAGTTTGGGAACAGTCACTTGATGACCTTGAATACATTTCCAAGTGAAGTCAAACTAGAGCAATTTTCCCCTAAACAAGGCACCCCTTCTGCATATTTAATTCAAATTATCGTACTGCAGTATAAGGCCGCTTGTACACGTTAAGAAAAGTCGCCAGGCCTATGCAAGAATTCGTGTCGTAAACAAGAACTGTGTACATATATAGCTTTGAAATTTGGGGCGGAGTAGGTGATGGGTTGCCACTATAAATTTTCTTGCTTAGATCCGACAAAAGTCTTATTCTGTACACGATAAATTGTTCTTATCTGTCAAAGACACTATGAAATTTCTTGGTGCCCTCAAGACGCTTGTACACCCCGCCCAAAATTTATCATGGCACCCCCTCACCTACCCCGCCTCCCTAACGCACCATAGCAACTTCGTGCGTGAAGTCTGTTGCAGACAAGATTTTCTCTTCGTCAGCGTCAAAACGGTGGACACAGTTCGTGTAGAAACGACACGAATTCTTAATAGGCCCGGCGATTTTTTTGTAACGTGTACAAGTGGCCTAATAATCGATTTTATCCGTTACAAATTGAAGCAGAAGTTATTTATACCTCATCCATATTCGGTGGGAAGGCCTGTTTACATTCGACTGTTTAGCATAATATTGCCGACTGGATACAGTCCAATTTAGTTTTGATGTTACTCGGAAATATTGGAAATACTGCATGCCAAATTTAATTCGTCAGGAGAAGTAAACAAGTGTTCGTAAAAATAAGTTTTATTAAATCTATAAAGCTTTCGGAGCATGTTGCAGCTAGTAAAGAATGTAGTCAGATTTAATTTTTACTTTCACATTCTAAATTCCATTTGAGCGCTAAATTTTGAGAGTACTGGTGGTCAGTGGTAACGGTCCCGACTTACGAGTCGTACGTTGAGGGTCCCAGGCATGCGTCTAAACATTGTGTAATTTACGAAATTTGAGGGTCCCTGGTATACTCGATTCATGCGGAAGTGACGCCCGGGTGTCGCCACTGTGCGGAACGCTCGGAGGACACGGTGGAGCACACAGTCGAGGTGTGCCCTGCTTGGGCGGAGCATCGCCGTGCCCTCGTGGGGGCGGTCGGCGGCGGAGACCTCTCGCGCCGGGCCTTGGTTGAGGCCATGGTCCGGAGCGAGGAGGAGTGGCAGGCGGTCGCCGACTTCTGCGAAGCAGTAATGCTCGCAAAGGAGGAGGCCGAACGCATCAGGCAACGGCGTTATCGCCGCCGCCGTCACCGGGATTCTGATCCCGATTTCCGGCCAACGTAGACACGGGCTTGCGGACAGTGAGCAATGGGTAGCTCGCTGTCCGGCCGTCCAGTAACTGTCCGGACCTAGCCCAAGTCGTCGACAGCGCGCACTGTTCCCGCGCGCCTCAAGGAGTTGTCAGCAACAGCAGAGCCCAGCCGGGTCGAAGCCTACTGGGGCCAGGGTTATCCGAAAGGGCGCTCGAGCCCCGGTATGAAGGCTAGAAGGAACGGGGTGGGTCTTTTAGTCAGTAAGAGTCTGACACTATCTCCCGCTCCGCCCAAGGGCGGGGGATGTCAATGCATGATTTTTGCCACCATAAAAAAAAGGGTCCCTGGTATATATTTTCATTGCTACATCACTCACCACTGCTCTAGGAAGGGACCTACTGCGATTGGACAAAGGCAGTCTACAGTCTAGTGGTGGGGACCATAGCAGGACACTGCTCACTAGGGCTTTCAATACCGGTATTACGGGATCCCGTAATACCGTGATCACGGATATATTTTTGTATTTTTCAATCACGGTATTGAATCGTTAATACCGTGATTACGGTATTACAATCCTTAATATAAATTATTGCGTTTTGTTGTAATAAATCGCAAGAAATTGTATTATTAATATAAATTACGTTGTAATATTATTCTGACACTTGTATTAAGTGCCAACTCTTATCTCCGACTCTCCCGCCCGCACCTCGCCTAGACCTGTTTCTGAGTCGAGCGAGCCTAAAGGGCCTATTACACTGCGCGTTATTCAGCACAAGACAGTCTGACCCCTGTTACGCTATGCGATACTTTTTTCTTACAATTTGCAGTATTTACACTTTTGTAAATTGTAAATATTATTGTGAATGTAAGAACTATGTGGTAGAGTACTTTTCTTTTATTTTTACATGATGTCTGGCAGTTTTGAGTATTTGATGCAGTCTACCCAAATGTTTTCACTTTCTTTGGTATTGTTCGTCAAGTCATTGAGCTCCTTAGTAGTCCTGAGTTGAGCTACACGCATACTGACAAATGCTTGCACTGACTGAACAGGTCCACTTAGAACTGTGTGGTTCTTTCTACAAAAGACCATCTCAGGCTCAAACTGCATGGTTCTCATAATAATATGATTTGACCACTACATGTTTTGCTGTATGGACTTTAAAAGAGACTTTGACCCCTAAGTTTGTTTCGGTGTTTCTTCTCAGGGTAGTCAGCTAGGAAACACCGGCCTCATCAAGTTTTAATTAACGAGAAAAAAAATTGACGTGTAAAAGTGTTTTTATAAAACCTACTTGCAAAATAAAGATCATTTATCAGGACCATAGACTAAAACGGTCTGAATAACGCGTAGTGTAATAGGTTCTTTACGACGTTATTGTTTTGTTAGTCAGTATTGCAAAAGCGCCCGGGTAACATGTGCATGTGAACTTCGTCATTGTGTATTTTTGATAAGTTTGTGATCTTGACGAGCAACATGGTACACCTATAGTTTGTCTCAATTCTCAACGGATCTCGCAATCGTATTTTTTTTTTTTGTTTTTGTTAAAACCGTTGACGAGTGATGAATTCACAACAGATAGAAGCATTTAAACTTGTGACATTTTACACTTTGATTAATGTATTTTTTACTTTAACGAATCACGTTATCCGTTAGATCTACAATTAAATAGTAAAAAAATTAATATTTCAGCAGTTTGAATGTGGCTTTGTTTTCTAACTTCAATTATTATTAATTTTGCCTAATTAGTACTTATTAATACCTACTACGTGTACAAAGTAACAACTCAAAATTATACATTTAATTGGTAGTTTGGTACAATAAATACATGGGAAATGTTCTTATATTAATAAGAAAGACACGAGTCTTGATGCTTGAGTGCATACGTTCGATACGTATCGAACGTATGCACTCAAGCGTCAAGTAAGCCTAAACCTCAGGCAGATCTATGGTTTTAACCTACCTTATTTGCTAATCGCCGGTAAACAATAGGTACGGCAGCGCCATGCTTACTAGAACCTTATTAGAACGGACTGATTCGAAAACAAAAATACGTTATAATGTGGTTTTATTAATGTCCTAATTAAAGTTCTTATGAGAAGGTATTAAGATAATTACAGTCAAGCACTAATAAAAAAAAAAAAAACTTGAGTTCAATACCGTGATTACGTGATCACGGTATTGAATATTGTAATACCGGTATTGATACCGGTATTGAAAATCTCCGGTATTTGAAAGCCCTACTGCTCACTGAATAAACACTTCTTCACAACGAGTATCACGGATAGTTCTATGTGCAGAGCATGCCGTCAATATTTCATTGAAAAACACGAACCTTGGGAGCACCGAATATTTATAGATGCCCTGAGCAAACTGAAAAGACTCATCTGCTTCTGGAGAGAAGTGGGCTGGTTGGAATGAACTGGAGCATGGCCCACGTAAAATGTTCCACCAAGGAAACGACGCAAAACCGAACCAGAAAACCACGACCCACCACGGACGAAACGAAAACCAGACTACAAAGATACGGTAAAGGAAAACATCAAATATATCATATATCATAAACCAAAACATCGAAGATATATGTGTTTTCCACCACAAAAAAAGAAAACACATGCACTAGTTATGTATGGTAGATTCCGGCTTATTCCCTCTCTTAGAGAGAGACCCGAGTCACAACTTTCAGTGGGAACATTATAAGGCTTTTTTTTTTCGATGGGAAAAATCATCTTATGACAACCCCCGCTCTTGGGCGGAGCGGGAGATAGTGTCAGACTCTTACTGACTAAAAAACCCATCTCGTTCCTTCAAGCCTTCATACCGGGGCTCGAGCGCCCTTTCGGATAACCCTGGCCCCAGTAGGCAACATTATAAGGCTAACTAATCACAAATATTAAAAAAAAAAAAACAAAATAATGAATGTGATAACAAACTTCAAGGACAATATTAACATAATTATTTTAATAAACGTATCCCAGACATTAATGTTAGTTTGTTATTAATTCATTATTATCATCAGGAAAAACTAATACGTTTAAGGATAAGGAATACGTGAATTTGCAATGATGAATTAACTAGTAACATGCAACCTCATTGTGTTATTTATTTCCTTCAGGTAACCAAATTGAAATAAATAAAATAATTTAATCAAATATTGGTTACAGAAAACCATTATTCATATGCATTATGATAGTATACTACGAGTAGCTAAAAGCAGGGAATTATTTGCCATGGTAAATAATTATGCATACTTTATATTATAAAGCCCAAAGGCGATGGAAAGGGCTATGCTCGGAGTTTCCTTGCGTGATCGCATCAGAAATGAAGATATCCGCAGGAGAACCAAGGTCGCCGACATAGCCCGAACAATCGCCAAAGTTAAGTGGCAGTGGGCAGGACACATTTCTCGTAGAACGGATGGTCGCTGGGACCGAAAGGTTCTTGAGTTGCTAGTTTGTACAGTAGCTAGATTAGAGATGTGCCGTTGCCGGCAATATTGCCGTGAAGTGGGAATATCGCCATGAAGTGGGAATATTGGTGGGAATATTTCCGGAAATATTGCCTGAAGTATGAATATTACCGGCCCGTTGCCAACATCTCTAAGGTAGATGCATACTAAACTAAGCCAATACTAATTTAGCTTGGGGTATTAAACTACATAAGTGAACATCTTAT
Source organism: Mythimna albipuncta (assembly GCA_929112965.1). Lineage (NCBI taxonomy): Eukaryota > Metazoa > Arthropoda > Insecta > Lepidoptera > Noctuidae > Mythimna > Mythimna albipuncta. The sequence continues at coordinate 17,087,596 of OV815967.1, forward strand.
CAAATTAAATCGTTTATATGCCTTGAATGTATGTAGGTATTATACAGTAAAGATGTTATGAAAACACAGTGAGCCAGACACATTCTGCCTGAGTTTTGGAACGCAAAATTTAACAAATGTCATATCAATGAGATTCGAGTAAAATTTTAAAATTAATAATAAACAAAATTACAATGGTCAGCATCAAAATAAGAGCAAAAAAATGTATATAAGTGGACGTAATACATTAGATACGTTAAATAAAAAATATTTTTGCCGATCAGTGTTATTGCAATAAGTATTTATAAGTGAAAATAAAGCACAAAATTGGATATTAAAATAAAATGTCAATAATATTATAATTTTGAAATGTCACACCATGTCATAGCAACATTAAAAAAAAAAAAAAACATTTTAACTTATGTAGAATTAAGAAAACACTATACTTCATACTGAGGCATCTTACTTCGAATTAGTAATCAGAGCAATGTGAGGACCTTGAATCTCTCACATAATTCTGTTAATTTATTACTCAACAGACTGTTTACTTTAAACAACTGAATTTTACAAGAGTTTATTTATATACTGTTCTGGGCATTAATACAGTAAGCTAAAGAATACAATATTCATTGTTCGTAATCTGGGATATTCTGTCCTGGCATGTTGGTCTAGCGGTCAGTGACCCTGACTGCTATGCCAGTTTGATTTCCACCTAAATTACACCCAGACATAGAACAAATGATCATGCTCATCACAAAATTCACCCAAACATTTTTCTTGGGTGGCAATAGAGATGTGCCGTTGCCGGCAATATTGCCGTGAAGCGGGAATATTGCCTGATGTATGAATGTTGGTGACAATATTGCCAGCAATATTCCCACCCAAGAAAAATTTTTGGGTGAATTTTGTGATAAACATGATCATTTGTTCTGTGTCTGAGTGTAATTTATCTATAATATATTATATTGTCTTTAGAAATATATTAAGTATGTTTACCAATTGTCTAGTACTCACAGTACAAGCTGTTTAGTTGGGACTAGATGGCATTGTGTGAAAGGTTTGGAAAACTAAATTATTATTATTAATTTAGTTTCAATAAGTGCTCTAATAATAAGCAATTGAGATTGTAATAAATCATAGGGAACTTATCAGTTATCAGTCTTGATAAACCACCTTTATTAACTAGGGCAGTGTCCATAAAACCAAACGATAATAATACATATTATACTTTGAAAATTAATGAATACACATTCAACTGTGGAATAAGAATAGGAGCCATAAATTCAGTTTTTTTTTTGTTATTAGTGACAATCAATATTTGATTTTTTGCTTTCTGTTTTCAAGAACATGAAGAATTAATTAAATACTGTACATCCCTTTGCAAAATAGTTGCTCTCAAAACGGTGAATGAAACATTGTGTGGAAAGCATGTCCTAGAACCAAAAATTCGATGCCATGTTATATCCACCAGACCCACACTAGGCCCGTGTGGTGGATTATGGCCATTATAAGGCCGACTATGCTATGCCAAAATAGTTTATACTTGCTGTAATGTGCTATTATGGCCAGTATTGTGAATAATGCTGTGGTACCAATGGTAGATGCTTATAGTAATGAGCATTGTTAACACACTCAATGAAGGAACACACAATACACATGAGTCATCAATGAGGATGGACATGTACAATGCCAGCTAGCAAGGAAGATCTGACTTTGGTGAATTTTTGTGTAGAATTGATAATAAAGAGATATTTTATAAGACACCTTTTCTTCAGTGGGAATCATCAATAACCCCTCCCACTTTGGGTGGGTTTTAGCCAGTAAATGTTTACAGACTAAAATCTAACTTTATCCTGTCATTTGCAGTTTTTGTTCCAGGGCTGCGGTGACTCTTTCGTAAGAATCTCGCAGTCTTAGTGGCCGTTAGCCCTAGTCGGCTTTGTCCAGTTATATCAGAATATGTACCATATTCCTGTACAATTATAGAGTCCTATTCATGTAATTCGGTCACTTTTTTTTTTTTTTTAAAGTCGTTATGCATGTTTGTTTTAAGATATTCTACGACTTGGTAGTCAAAATATTAAAGTTTTGGATTAGGTCTCTTTAATGGTACAATGTTATTAATTGAGACCAAAAGAGAACCCAAGTTACCTAACCTTGATCCAGATCGTGGCCTGTAACTAAACAACAGCAAAGTTTGCTAATGTGTGTAGGTATTTTAGAGGTTGAGAATCATAAGCAACTACCAAAGATTAGAAATATAGTTTGAGATTGTGGTATGTTTTCTAATTATCAGCATAGAATAGAATAGAATTTATTGCACACTAAACTAGTAACAATTTCACAGAAACTTGAATCTATTGATACAATGGTGCATCACAGATGTTATATAGAATACCTTTAGATAAACTTTATTGTACACCAAAGCGACAGCTCTCGCTAACAGCGATATATACCAGACAACCTTAGGATGGACTCCAAGAACTTAAAATAACATAAAAAGGGGGGTATTTTGCAGTGTACTGCAAATTAACCTTTAGAATGTCGTAATTAGAGACACAATAGAAAGACAATGAGAGATGAAACGGCGGCATTCGCTTGGGGTTTAATGAAACATATTATGTCATAATAAATAACATTTAAAAACAGTTGGCCGTCTGATTGCTAAAGGAGTTGTTTTGAGATGAACCAACAAAATGAAGAATTATAATAATATAGTTGATCTTACCCAGGCATAGGAGCAGCTGTATCAGGTGGCACGGTGTATCCATCAATAGGCGGCATACCAGGATCAGGAGGTATTTTAGGCTCCCCAGGCCCTGAGCCTGACCACCCCCAACCTTAGAAAGTAAAAGTGTTGTAATCTGATGAATCTTTATGACTGCCACTTACCATAATATGAATAAGTGGCAGTTGTAAAGAATCATTTTAACCGTTGCTTTGCCAACATTATATGGTCAAATTGCATTATAAGCAAACATTACACATTAGGTTTTGTTGTTAGTTTTCTCACAGTCAAAGGTTTCATTCACGACGAACCTACTGTCTAATGTGATGATTGACGTTTTATAGTACTGATTGACGAAAACGATAATTCATGATTGATGGAATTGACTGACGCTTGCATGATCGTATAAAGGTCGCCTTATTATTGGACAAATATCATTAAGAAAAAATTGCAAGTGTCTTTTTCTCCTTTTCAATGTTATGAAGATACTGAACTGTTTGCTTGCAGTCAACCCTGCATTCAAAAACAACCAAAGTAAACCCAGGCAGAGTAGGTTGGAGTAAGCGGCCTTCTGCTTGACATTGACAGTAGAACTCTATATTCGCATTCAAAAATGCAAGGGTAGAGTTATTACCCTATGATGTCATTGGAGTTAACTCATATACTCAAATTTGAATGCAGGGCTGAAAATATTGTCTTTTGCTATAAAGATAAGAAGTTAATATTGCTCTGCAAATTAATAATAGCCGTATTTTTTAGGTTACTACTAGTTACTAATTGTTCTGAAGTACACAGCATAATCATAGCAAGTGCTGAGTGAACAAGTTCCTATTAGTGCACTGATTAATAATGCAACCATACCCCAATTGTTCCAAGATCCTCCCCATGAGTTTGTTGAAGAGTTCCACTCGCCGCCGGCAGGTCCATCAGAGTTGTTATCCGGGTTCTCGACTTCCATAGGCGCTTCGCCCTCTTCTTCGGCAGCCCTCAGAGCAGGCGGCGGTGGCGCGGCCACGATCGCCGCCGCTTCCTTCATAGCAATCCATTGTTGAGCTAAAGCAGCCCAGTCTACGTGACTAGTGTCAACATTTTGATACGCTGTGGGATTCAAAGCCCACTGCGTGGGATACGCAGTATTTGCGGCATCTCTACCGGAGTACATGATCCTTATAATACGTCAAATTACACTATCACAAGCAATCTTTTTAGGCTCTCATAACACTAGGAATACTAAAAACGTTGTACGAAATTGTTTGGTTTATAAATTAGACTAATTATGCTAAATTCACTAGAAAAATTCATTTCAGGCTCATCCGTCTGCAGCACATTTTCAATAGACTAAAAATTATTTGTTTTTTTTTTTCTAAATGTTGTCATCATCATCATAGGATATCTATGGTGTCCTTATTTTATAATGGTAACATTATTATTAATTTTTGTTATAAAAATGTCATACACATAACACAAAAATGAAGTGTGTGTTAAAATAAATTAATGTATAGGAGTAAGTTTTAATTATTATTTAAAAATATTTTAGAATTAACGTTTCGATATAGCATAAAACTACTCCTGCCATCTAGTTAACATAAATGTAGATGTGTTAATTGTTTTACTTAAACATCAATAGATGGCATACTATAGTATAAAAATATATAGTTTAACTACTCGACAACAGATGGCGCTGTGATTAATGTGCAGTGTGATTTAGGAAATAGATTGCCGCATGCATAGTAAAATAATCGTGTGCGAACCAACAAACATTTAAAGGTTTATTAATTTGCTAGTTTTCACCCTCGTTGGGTCTTTGCCCACGTAGAACTTTACATTGTTCAAAATCTTGGTCAGGGCATCTGAATACATACGTTTTGAAAACATCTCCTTTTTTTAGCAATGCACTTCAGTACCTCTACCATGAGTTTAAAGTAAGTAAGGTAGTAGTAGTAGTGAGTATTTGTCGATACTCGATACCGACTACGTAAATATTTTGTATGGCAAATTTTACAGCGCCTCTAGCGGTCACTTACGGAACCAAAATTTGCCATACAAAATATCTATGTAGTTGATATCGAGTATCAGTATCGACAAATACTATTGCTCTAGACTCATGGTAGAGGTACTGCAATCATAAGCGAGTTCATACTCCTACTCACTCACACGCATGTAGTCGATTAAATAACTTATTATCCAGTGGCGGTCTGTGCTGTGACCATTACTTTTTCTGAGGGCTGGTTCTGCGCTTGAGTTTTACCTATTGTTTCTGTTCTTATACAAGTTAGTTATTCAACATAACTAAACCAGAGCCTTATGATCGCATGTTCTCTGTATGAACGGTACTTGCATCTCAAAATATTTTACCATTAATGATAGCAATATTCCTGTAATTTAGGTATTGCAAAAGAAGTAATGAGTGTATTTAATGTGCGATTATTGTTAGCAACACCTTGGTTCGTTAAATCTAGATCAGTTTTGTAATCATATAAGTAGACTTCTTACAACATATTTGATAACGGTATGTAGTTGTTGTGTACATCGTTAACAAGGTATGATTAATAGTAAGTATAGAGGAAAGGTTTCAATAAATAATCGTGTAGACTTAATATTTAAAATTAATTTATTATTCGTCATTATTATTTATACATTTACAATCATTTTCAGCCATCCATCGCATGTGCATCGAATCACTTACACAATTTGTCCACAAACTTACATTTAAATTTAAATTTAGACATCGAACTACCCCTTCATCTTTCTTGGGGTGCGACGACACAGAGCGCGACCTACGCGTGTCGCACACTTCACTAACTGGTACTTCAATCACTTACATAACGCAAGTCTTTCTATTTGCACTAAATTAACTTAACGCTAATAAAGGTTCTTCCGCATCGTGTTTCTGACTGACGAATTTTGAGTTCGTTTTTTTCCATTGTTCCTTTTTGTTTAGCATTTTCTGCTTCGTCGCTTGCAATTTTGATTTGGCTTTTGATAACTTTGGTGCACTAGTCGTTTTGTCGATGCGCTCTAGGGTTTCAATAATGTTCTTAGGTTTAGATAATACTCTTCTCGTCTCCTCGCTAATTTCATCCATCGTCGAGTTCTGGTTCGCATAGACTACGACGTAGTGTGAGTAAGCAGAATTCGAAGGAGTGTTGATATCAGCGAAATCTCTGAAGTTGGCGAATTGATCTTGATTGTAGTTCGGTCTAGGGTTTGCGATGTAGCCAATTTCGTATGAAGGTCTGCCGTGACCATTGTTATAGTACGTATTGTATCCATCGCCAAATTCATCGTCATCATTTTGGGCCAAGAATGTTCCACCTCTAATGATTCCAAAGTTTCCTGAGCCGAGCAAACTGGAGCTCGCTTCGACAAGTGGAGCTGCAGTGGGAGTGCTCTGTTTACCAAAGTTATCTGCGTTTCTGTTATTATAGCCTCCGAATAGAGGGTAATTCAGAAGTGATCTGTAAGAATTTGGTCTTTGACTGTAAGCTGCTTCTTGGTTATTAAAACCGAGTCTAAAATTGTTCTGTTGTTGGCGTGGTTCGAAGAGGTTTGCGAACGTTGGGAAGAATGTCTGTGAACCTCCGACGAGCTCTATGGAGTGATCAGTGTGGTCGTCTGAGGCAGCTGCTTCAGGTTCTTCGTACTGTTGTACGAGACCAGGTGGTGGCGCCACGGCCTCTGATATGATTTCTGATGATTCTGCATTGAGGTCCTTTGTGTCATCTGAAACAAACAATAGATTTGCATGGGAACGTGTATAGGACTTTGTTTTACTTATCTCAACTAACACAATATATTAAAATTTTTATTTCTGCCCATATTTCTAGAATTGAAAGGAAAGATTGCTTGATTTTCTCATGTTACCAATAAATTACAATTACTTGGAACCTTGAACGGTTTTTCTTTTATTTAACAAGGATAACCCAACAGTATCCAAGGTACTTTTAGATTTCTGCATCTGATATTCGATATCTATCAATTCTATTACATATTCAGGTAGCTTAGAAATATGTAAATTATGTGTTGTTATGGGCGTCGAAAAAGCGTTTGACGTTGTATAGTTACATTTACATGTGCTTATGACAATGTACGCTAATATTCTGTGACGTTTCAATAAAGAAATCTGCTACCTTATACATCGGACTAACATGGTTCCTGTTTGAATAAATTTAATTAATATATGAATGAAATTGATTATATGAAGGTTTTTGTTAGAAGCCGGATTTGGGTACGTATTTGGGAGGTATTACATTCTACTTTGTCTGTTTTAGTATAGTTCTTATCTTTATATTTACGCTGTGCTGAAATAGTTGTCAGCGCAAAGTTTCAACACCTGTCTAGCTTTTTCTCAACAATATTTAGGTTTCTAGTCTTAATTAGTTCCGGCTGATTAATATTATTTTTCGGAACTGTTGCTATTTGACGTCAACAAGTCGATTGCTAGGCCGTCATATTATACTTACCTTACCTGTTATTCCAGTCGTCAGTATTTTGAGCTTCAGGATATACGTAACCGCTGTCATCGGTTTGACAACCGGATTGACAGAATAACGTGCTTTCCTAGATATCAATCTGTACTTTACAAGATAAAGATTATCTTGTTATGTAAATATTGGTCATCTGGCTACATAAGATCAGTCAAGCTATGCTGACATGAGTTTGAATTAGGAATGACAAACTTTGTCGATGAAAGATTATGGAATAAAATATCGTAAAGTTTCAGAACAGCTTATTAGATTCTGTCCTTCACATCTCCTTATATTTATGCACATGATAATATATCAAAAGGGATTTATAGTTCGCACTCTACTTCATTCAATCTTATTGACTATTCATGAGAGAAATTCACAATCGGCTCAACATTGTGACACATTGTTAGACAATATGCTAGTAAAAGCGTTTTGTAGTTACGACAGCTGACTAATACTCGTAATGCAATTGTAATGTGACATGTTAGTCCTACTGAAGTTGACGCATTTAATTTTGGAAATAGGTTTTAAAATAAATGTAACCAAATCTGATCTGTGTTAAGCCTTCTAAAGAGCTTATCTCTTCGGATCCTTATCCAAATAACTAGACTTTGCGAATGACTAGACATTGTAGAGTAATATACAGAAAGACTTGAGCCTGAGAAGCCAACCCTAAATTGAGTAAGCCGTAGCAGATTTAAGCATAACCCTAATCTAGAGTCCGCTTAACCTTTCGATTGTTTAAGACATGGATTCACGTTCGAAAAAATATTTTATAAGTTTTGTTAATTATATTCGTTTGGGTTTGATATTGTTCTGAATTAATCTGTTTCGGCGGTAATTAGTGAATTTTTCAAGGGAATGATAAGAAAAATAAACCGTTTATCTACATACGACGGCAACTATTACGAGCATGGTCAAGCTCACGAAATGTTAATAGAGATCTCACGTTAGGACTATATTATGTAGTAAACGTTAAAATCCTGATGATGATCGCTCTCAAAGCATAAACAAATATGGATATTGCAATGTATGATGACGGAACAAAATGATCGTGGGTAAAAGCAATCCGGCAATGTATGGAAATATATTCGAGTGGAGTGCTGGCTGTTGCAATAATTTGCTATAATGGCACCTCTAGTTACGCGCCATCACGTGTCGTATTGATGTGGTCAGTGGTTGCTGTCGTATGAGTAGGTAATGTTCGATATTTCATGCTCTTGTTAAGTTGTTATGTTTGATGATGTCATAAACTGTCATTCTTTCTCTTCTTGATTGAGTGGTGTGTTTTCCTGTTCTTCTAAATCTACTACTGGTTGCAGTTTCCAATATTTGACTGTCCGCATGTGTAATGATGATCAGATTTTTGTCTTTAGCTTTATCATATTTATTGTAAGCATTGGAAATATAACAAAGTAGTGGACTTTAATTCTGTTACTGAAATCAATACAAGATATAAATCTTGCTGCAGTTCCGAAAAAGCAAGTAGCTTACTTAAAAGATATCTTTCTTTTGACTATCATCACATGCTTAACTATACTGTTACTTGTTATTGTATTTTAGTTACCTGTATACATATTATTATCTACTTTGAAAGATCTTTATAAATATAGTCTTTTGTTATAGACAACTTGATAAGTAATTGCTTCATCTTCACGAATGTTTCTATTAAAGGCATGTTGAAGCTAACCGTATATGGCGCTAGCATGTAGCTTGACAGGTTGCATTGTCTTCATAATTCCTATTTTCTGTAGTGGCTTCCTAAAGAGACCTCAATGTTTCAAATAGATTTTTATTTACCTTACTCTTAATTACTCAATTGCCCTGTATATTTTGTCGTTTATATCTATAGGTATAATTACATTATTGTTTGTTTGTTATATATTATTAATTAACTCTTGGAATCTTACACGTGTTACGATCGATCGTTACGAGTGTATTCTTTGAACTAATATCAATAAGTATGTGTCGCATAAATTGATCATTAACTTCTTATTACGTACGGTTACATGTCTAGTTTTCTGTCCATATAATTATGTAACGTTTTCCTGCATATATATCACCGTCAAGTCTGCACTGTTTTTCTGGCTACACTCTAGAATCATCGCTATAGCCTTAAATTAGTCACAATCATAGCTGATCTAATTTAGGGGTACCACTGATATTACAAATAATTTGGAAATATCAAGTTGCTTAAAAGCAAGTATCTGAGGGAGGTAAGTTAAAATAGCTTCCAAGAGCTAGGATACGTTCATTGCAGTCAGCTTCTCTACCACCTTTCCTCTAGGGCTATATTTAGTATTTACCACGGTATGAGCTATTCCAATGATTTTGGTAGATGTGGAAAGACTTAGCAGTATCTTTTTATTCTTCTCTCTGTATTAAGTATATTTTTTATCACTGTTCTGTGTGTGCAGATTTTTCAAAATACAGACAAAAATATCTAAAGAATAAATATTGGTATTTATTTTATTACAAAAAAGTTTTTAAGCAACCATATTTATTCTTCAGGTAAGAAGTATCACCAAATTCTGAGTTGAATTAACCTATGTTTTCACATACAAAAACTAGTAGAGAACATCGATCTACGTAGCAGTTATCTTTATATATTATGTTCCTTATGTGTGTATTTTAATCCATACTTGAATTAATGATCATGCCGCAATAATTCGCCATTAGCGTCTAGTTACGTATGATTACATGTCTGGTTGTCCGTGTTGTGGTTTCCTGTAGAGTGTAGATCAAGTGTGAGACACGACCACCTTGTATGCAAGTACGTGTGATTTTTATATGCAACTCTATATTTAAGTCATTATTGTAGCATTCGAGACTGTTTTGTGAAAAGGTAGTTTACATTTGTATAATGACTTTTCATTTATTCTTACGATATATAAATATCATATAGTTGATTTTAGGGATGTCTTACTTATTTTTGTTAATGTTATCTTTGAATGTTAAACTGCATCGAAATGTCTCATACTTTTTTAGGATTTAGGTATTTAATTACATCGTTAAATAAACCCAATCTTAAATAAATAAGTCTTTGAGTTCATTTAAAACGGGTTGTTTTAGCGTTCATGTTTGCATTATCAACTTACCTTATTTAGATGTTGTATTTCGAGATGCAGTTCTTCAAACTTTGTTTGTTCATTGTGCAAACTGTATTTTGTAGCTTCTATTGCTAAATTTGATCATAGATCAATGTACCCATCTATAGCTCAAATAGTGAAACTGGTAAGTGAAAACCGAGCTGTTACATCATATGCAGGTACCTTGGTCCACCAGTTTGTGGTTTGCGGTCTCAGCTTCGTGTTTCCTACTAAAAACTATTTCTCGTTCCAATTGGAATGAAATCGAATGGAACTGAAGATTGTGTTGCGACCCCGGATTAATTGGGGGCACGTAATCAGAATGGATTTGCGATGTGGTCATCGGATGAATAAAGATAGACGATTTGAAACAATGGAGGTATTGTGGTTGGGATATAATATTAATGTAATAGAAGAGTCAACGGTTTGTTATATGAAGCATATAAGAAGGACGAATGTCAGAATTTCCAATTTCGAAATAATCTTTAAGGCGATCGACAAACATGTCGATCGAAATCTATCATAGTTAATTTAAATATACGTGTTCGTTAACAGTATCTCATGTTTTAATTGCAATTCCAATTTGTAGGTAATTTTTTTGTTCGTGATTTAATTGCGCTCAAATATTGATACTGGCATGCAATACACGCAAAGTTGCTAATTAACGGTACATCGCCATTTAAAAAAACAATTTAAAGTTTGATTGAAACCTCTTTACATCACTTAAGTTTGCAACATAAGACTTTACATATTACGTGTTTTAAGATAATCGTCACTCATGCCACTAACCTCTAACCCGGCCTACTAACATGGGTGTTCTAAAAACTAATATTTTCAAAGAAAAATAACATTGTGTTTTGCAAGCGTGACACGGGTCGTAGAGAAAGTGCCAGTTGACACGGGGGTAAGTTGGAACAGCGTGACAGGACTAATTGAAGTAATTAATGATGGTGGCGAAATGGTACGTGTTGTGATTGGATGTCTTGAGATAATAGTGGGTACTGTAGGTTGGTCTGTTGTTACACCATTACTGTGATGTGCAGTATTTAATTGTTACACGTTTGTTGGCAACTTCGCAATGTTTGAATTGGGGCACTGCTCTTGATGCACCGGTTGCATAGAACTAAACTGTGTGGAGTAAGTATACTCCTTACTATATATACTCCTTAACTCCTTACGTATATGCATGAATAGATGTATATATATATACACCTATTCATGAAGTCCTTTACATCTTACTCATTCCTCTTCAGCTGGAACTTAAGTCTCTCTTTTGTAAGAGGGTTTAGGCCGTAATCCATTTTTTTTTATCGATTTAAACTAGTGCTTAACTGCGATTCAGCCTGATGGTAAGCAGTGATGCAATCGTTGATGGTAAGGCGCACTAATTTATTAAGAGCCTAAATGCGGAGACAGATTCAGTCTATAGTTATTGAGTAATTAAATCTAAGATTTAGCTTTCAAGCTGGATAGAAGTAAGAATATTTTTGTGAAGAAGAACGTAAAATTTCTCATTTTTATTTTCGTTATATTTACGAAAATATCTGCCTATTGCAGAATGACTTGACAGTTTCCTTTTAGATGATTACATAATACCCAGTTTTATTGTAGGTACATTAATTATATTACGATATAAGTAGTAAACTCATAAAAATAAATATTTCCGTACTACAAATGGAGAGAAAGGGAAGTAAACGTAGGCGGTATCTTTTGACTGAGATTTCTCAATTTGGTATTGACAAACCTAAATAACTTGGAAGTCATTCTACGCGTGAGTTCCACATAGTCACGTGCTTTGATGTTTATACGATGCGAAATTATGGATGTAATGCAAGATATAACGTATGTTTTAAGGACATAATTTTTTTTTCGAGACTTATATCTTTGAATCAAACGAATCCAGGTTTTCTACAGCTTTTTTTTGAAGTCATTTGCAAAGTAAGTTTCATAGTTGTACAAGTTGCATTTGGGAATCTATTGTGATTTTCTGTGAGAAGAATATATAATAATAATAAATCGTTTATTTTCAGGCATCTTGGCCCATAGACATACCTTACAGACTAACATAATATAATAATATATAAATGAATTGGGGCTCTAACTAATGTATCTATAGTATACTATTTTTTAATCCAAATTTAGACTTGTAGAGAATGACTTGTTACATTAAGTCCGCCCACGAAATAAATAAATTTAAATTGATTTACAGCGGTTTTTGTTACATTTAATAATAACCTTATTATTTTGTTTTTTTTTTATTCAGGTGGAAAATCATCTAATAACTTATGTCGCTCTATGGTGGAGCAAAACGTTGTCAGTCTTTTACTGACTAAAAGATGAGTTTTGTGGGAAGACCTCCAATCACACACAAATCAGTAAACGTAGGATGTGACTTTGAAAGTTGATCTAACCTACGTAAGTAAATCTACACTAATATTAAAAAGAGGTAGGTAAAGTTTTTTTTTTGTTTTTAAGTTTTTTGTTTGTAGGAGGTAATCTGTAAAAGTACTGGCCCGATTGCTAAATTTTTATCACGGATAGAAAGCTGCTTTATTTCTGAGTGACATAGGCTATATTTTATGCACGTGGGTGAAGCCATAGGCAAAAGCTAGTGTACTAATAAATTAGTTTACGTAGGATGTGGTAGGAAACTAGACCTTACCTACGTAAGTAAATTGTAGGTATATTTAGATAACATATCCAAAAACAATTTTGTCTAGAGAAAGTTAGAGAACTTGACCAAAAAATTTGGAATTGACCGCATTGTCTAGTAACCTTCCTCCGCTATGAAGATATGCATCTTAATGGCCATTATGACATAAGTCACATAACAAGTATGTTTACAGTTGGACTTGAAATATTTTTCTTCTAAATGATGGAACATTATACTATAATTTGGACAGTTACTGATGTTTTGATACCGAGACAGGTTAAAGGTGGACATGCAAATATTCATATTTTTGTATTTCAAAATTCTATTTTAGGTTACGCCTTCTAAATTGAAACACTAGGTTATATTGCACCAGGGTTAAAAATCTGACCTTACATGTAGCACAGCATTATAATTATTTTTATAATGTCATAATAAATTAATTTAATACTGTGGTTAATCTGAGATCGAGTGACTAGCTTTTAGCGGCTTCGCCCGTGTGTATGTAGGTCTTTTCATACAAACTTTGGCCCCCGTTTTGGGGGTGAATTTTGGAAAATTCTCTCTTATTGCTCGTCTATGTCATAAAAGGACGCCTTGTATAAAATTTGATGTTCCTAGTACCAGTAGTTTCGGCTGTGCGTTGATATGTCAGTCAGCCAGTTTTTCCTATTATATATGTATATATATGTATACATGAAGAAGATTTATGGTACCTACTAAAGATGTGAGGAAACTCGGGCTGAAATCGTCCACTATCTCATTGGTCGACTTCTAAGTCGCAGGCTTTTTGAAGACAATCTGTAATAAGCCAAGGACTGGTAATAATTGATGGAGGTGTCACAAATCCAAGAGAAGTGATACGATACGATTGGCTTTTGAAATTGATAACGTCAAAATGCTTTTGATGATATATTTTGTGTTTTTTTTTTGTGATAATTGTCGTTCAAGAAATTTAATATTTCAAATTATTCATTCAGATAAGGCTGAAAGCCAGAGTTTTTTGCAAGCCAGTTTTATGTAAATAAACACTCCAAAAAGCGCACCCGTCACCACTTCTTCCCAACTGAAAAACCAATTTATCTAGGAAGAAAAAATGGCACAGTGGCTAAGCGATCGGTTACAGCACTGTTTGTTTCAAATTCTATTTCGGCACGGAGCAGCACGGTTGCCTAGAAGTAACCCACAATGGTATAGCACAGCATAGCATAGTCGGCCTTATAATGTTCCCACTGTTGGGACTCAGGCCTCCTCTCTAGGAGAGGAAATGGGCCGCAATCCACTACGCGGGTCTTATCTAGTGCGGGTTGGTGAATGGCACATGTCTTCTAATTTTGGTTCTAGGACATGCCGGTTTCCTCACGATGTTTTCCTTCACCGTTTTGAGTTCAGTTTCATACAATGGTATGCAAAGTTATTAATATTGGACATCAATTGACTACTAAACTGTTTTGATAACCACGCTATTAAACTCATTGACCCCTATTCTTCAACCTTCGCTCAACGCCAAACTGTCAATGAGATTGACGCTTCAAATCAATAATAACAATTAGTGTCAGATACAACAATGCCCTAGAGTATTCCTATGATTTGAATTGATGGATCATTTATTTGTTATTTGAGTCACCGTGTAATGAGAGTGGAAGGTAGCTTGCGTAAGTTTTCAATTGGTTTATTTAAAGTTGTAACATTTTTTGGTGGGATTAATAAGCTTAAAGAGTCCTAAAGTCCATAGAAGTTATGCTTTAAACTGACTTAAAAAATAAGTAGAGGTTTTCATTTCGGTATTTAATGTTTTGTTTTTGTATCGTTTTCGATGATATCGCCGTCAAATGTTAATGATTTTGATGATTCTTTTTTATTTGGAAGAGTAATATTTTTGTATTGGTGAAGTTTGGAAGATCTGTTAGGTGAATTTTTTCACAAATGGCCCATCGAAGAATTTCGAAGAGATAGGAATAAGTAGGTTTATTGAAGAGTGCCCCTTCATTTTTCGGGATTCACATGCCTGTTAATTGTTACTAAGCTGCTTGTCTTGCGGAGATTTATAACAGCAACAAACTACAAAGCGGTCAACCAAGAAGGCGCAACCAGTCTAAAGTAATTTTTAAAGTATTGGCTCACAATGGCATCAGAGGAGGCTTATGCTCTGCATTGGGTTAAAGTAGGCTATAATTCTACAAATAAGCCTGTTAAAAGGTGTGAGAAAATGATTTTTTTCGTTAAATCTAAACTTATATATAAAGAGAAAAGATTTTTTTTTTTTACCGATTTTAAAAATTCTCTCTTCACTAGAATAACAATTTTCTACTTTCATGCGGGCGAAGCTGCTGGCAGAAGTAAGTCTCATAAATGGACAAAAACGGAAAATTATAAAAACAAGAGTGTGCTATTTGCATATCGAATATGCCAAATCCACATTCAAATACTCATCGATTGACGAAATCTCGCGTGGAGTGCAGTGAACCAAGGCAGGGTCACTCATTGTCGGGTCACTCAGTGATCATGATTTGACCTCACACGTCCGAATGAAATAGAGACCGTAAAATAAACTATTACTGAACGTATAATCAAGAACATAAATATTGGTTTGTAGTACTAACGGTTTATTTTTTGTTTTTAATTTTAGGCCAAAGGTCGATAGACGTTTGGCTTAGTCATAGAGCTTAGTGGAATCTTCGCTTGAATGTTAGAGCCTTTTTGTTGTGAGGAAATTCATTGATCATAATTCTTGCCGTTATTTTTCATGTGCGGTCAGCATGCGCACTTTGGCTTTAGGTTTAGATAACAATTACTACAGATCGGTTAAAAGTAAGTTTACTGTATCGTCAAGTTTACGTTTGACACTGAACTCTCTACACATTTTTACATCTAGAACTTTTTTTTTTTGTAATTTTAACAAATAAATATTTAAAATTTCTGAGTAATATTAAGTTAGTAAAGCGTATTATATAACAATATTTATTGAATATTAGCATACTTTTATTCTCCAATATTTAACATTATAATTAATCTGCTCTTATATTTCAAATGATAGTGTTATTTTTTTGGAGGCAGTAATACTAAAACCAAAAAAAAAAGTTATTATAAATAGTAATATTCGCAATCCGAAGACATGTGACCAATCCACACTGGGCTCGAAGGGTAGATTTCGGCCCATTCCTTCTCCTAGACAGGAGGACTGAGTCACAGCTGTGGGATCATTGACAGCCTGATTACAGCTATGCTATCCTATTACGCTAAATAGTATTCATGTATGATTTCAGCCGACACACGTCCACTGTTGGACATAGGTCTCCCCCAAGCGTCGCCACATCGAACGTTCCTGTGCGTCCGGCATCCATCGGTTTCCCGATACCTTCACCAGGTCATCGGTCCACCTTGTAGCAGGTATTCATGTATCCCCATAATTAATCAACAAAAGTCCAATATAACACAGAGCTTTACCAAAAGTCTGATATAACGCAAGTGCGAAAGCTCCGCAACAAAAGGCTCTCCATCTTGTTTCGTGCACCACTCCTATAAATCAGATTATAATATTGATGCTCCACCGTTACGAATTAAACAAGGAATTCAAATTACTATTGAGAAATGTTTAATTTCACCATACCATATTTGTGTATACAGGGCACACGCAATTTTTCGCCCAGAATGATTAAATTACTCCCATTATAACATCGTGGGTTATGGATAAAAGGAGATTGTATCATCGTTATAAACTGTTGCGATATGGCAATCATAAAAATACGCATTGCCGCACAAGTGCGTTATTAAAAATGTTAATTATTTGCAATAGGTTGTAAGTTATTGTGATTCAAGCAATATTGTGCGTGTTCTTTTATTAATTCTTTAATTTATGAAGGAAAACTTTTCTGCTTCTGGTATTGTTATTTTTCTTTATATTATTGTTTTATCGGCAGATTAGCCTTCATTAGTGTCTTCATGGAATATAACTAGATCAGTAGCTTTTCCAGGCGTTCTGATTACGTCGATCGATCTGCTTTTCTTGTCTGTTTTAGAAAGACACTAACTGGTCCAAGTAGATATACTCATCGACGTAGTGTATTTCCTGCGCATCTACCTCGACTCTACGTTTGATGCTGCTTCACGACACGATTTGGACTAGAAAAGAGCCGTTGCTGGCAATATTGCCCGAAATGGGAATATTGCTGGCAATATCGCCACCAATGTTCATACTTCGGGCAATATTGCCACCAATGTTCATACTTCGGGCAATATTGCCACCAATGTTCATACTTCGGGCAATATTGCCACCAATATTCCCACTTCACGGCAATATTGCCGGCAACGGCACATCTCTAATCTGGACGCATATCACGGGGACTGGTACAAGACGGCGCGGGAAAAGAATGTCTGTAAGGACTTAGGGGAAGCCTTTGCCCAGCAGTGGGACAGTAATAATATTCACAATTATTCACACAACGCCGTCTAGTCTCAAGCTAAGCTGAGGTTGTGTTATGAGTGCTAGACAACTGATAAACATACTTATATATTTTTAAATACATACAATTATATTATAGATCAATTACACCCAGACACAGAACAAATGATCATGCTCATCACACAAACATTTGTCCTGGGTGGGAATCGAACCCACGACCTCCGGCATAGCAATCAGGGCTACTAACTACTAGATCAAGAGGCCAGTCAATTGTAATGGTCTGTTACACTGCTATGGTTATAACCTATGTTCATTTCAGTAAGTAATTATAGGTAATCTACACGATTTATGTTAATCTACACCATCCCGTTATAAATAATGATTTGGTGTTTTTTTTTTAATTTTGTTCATCGTTTTGTTATAAAAAATAAATCTAGACAGATAGCGAGAAATAAGTATTTATCCGATGTGTGGTTAATAAATAAGAATGACGGTAATTAAAAACAGTCAAGCGACATTGTACAATTAATTATTGCACACTCTAGGTACACAGTAATGCATGAAGAATTATCTTTGCAATAAAATTAATAGAAATATATTTTTACATTTCCGCATTTTAAATTACCATATTATCGTAATAAATACCTAAAATGACCAGATTACAGCTGTAATGTCATGGAATTTCTATAATACTAGTGTGTAACGACTTCCCTTTGCAAATATCATGACAATATCGTGTTTTCCTGACAGCCTGAGGTAAGTATATTACTTTTGTACATTGTTTCCTTCACTTATCTAATGGTCATCAGTGATCAATATGCGTGTTTTATTGTAAAATGATGTTCAATGTGTCTTTAATACCACACCACATTTGTAGTCTTCTTCTGTCTGTATTTGTTCTTTTAGTTTTAAGTTTTTGTGTTTACATACACAAATAAATAATATTTGTTAAATAAATGTAACACTATTTGATACTTAGGGTGAGTTGCACCATTTAACTATAACGATAACAAAGCCGTTAACAGTTGTCAAATCGTCGAATTGACCAATAGGCTGCCAGGGTTATCCGAAAGGGCGCTCGAGCCCCGGTATGAAGGCTTGAAGAACGGGATGGGTTTTTTAGTCAGTAAGAGTCTGACTTTATAATTCAATGGTCTGACACTATCTCCCGCTCCGCCCAAGAGCGAGGGTTGTCATAAGATGATTTTTCCCAACGAAAAAAAAAAAAAAAAAAAAGAAACCAATAGGCTGCCGTTTCACGGCTGGTTATGGTTTGGTTATCGTTATAGTTAAATATAGTTAAATGGTGCAACTCACCCTTAATTTTACATAGTTTTTATTAGAATTTAACGTTACTCAGATGTCAAAATTAAATAATAATAAGGGTATAAAAACTTAAACCAAATCTGTTAATTCTAGTTGCAACACGTAACTTGACATTTATTAATAAGATGGTTGATATTGTTTTTAATCTAGCGGATTTCATTACCTTACCTAAATAACAACTTTTTAAAATATGAATTATAATTTTCTGTATTTTTACTTCAAAAGCGACTGGATTAGAGGTAGGAGAGGAGCGTTTTTTGAAAATAGAATGTTTCCATTTAAAATTTTACAATTTAATTTAGTTTAGTAATCATCTTCGCGTCAAAACGAGAATTCTCAACTACACACAAGCGAAGCAAGACGTCAAAGCATTGTGAAAGCATTTGTGCAAGTAACTGTACGTTTCCCAACGCATCTGTACTCGTCTGTACAAGTGTTACTATATGGAGCGTGACATCGATTTTGTGCACACGCGTACTCCGGTTATGTGACAAATGACAACATGTGTTATGTGCGTGACGGTTCTGAACTCACTGACGTTTATGTAAAGCGTGGTTTTGTTCACATTACTGCCTTTAATAGTGTTTGTAGAACTTGATGATTTTTTGAGACTCATCCGCTTTTTGTTAGTAGATAGCCCTAAGTGAATGGCGCGATATGATGATTGTATCAAATGCGTTGGTAAATTGAGATGCAGCTGGAAATCAGTATTTTACATAGAACGACTACTTATCTGATCTCTACATCCCTGATATCGTAATCGTAGGTTCAGTAGGGTCGAAGCCCGCTAGGGCAACGGGATTTTTAAGGGTTACTTGTTGGTTTATTTGTTCTAACAAATAAACTAAACAGTAACAACTAAACTAGTGCGCCTCACCATCAGAGATTGCATCACTGCTTACCATCAGGTGGGATAGTTGAGCACTAGTTTATGTCAATTAAAAAAAAAAGATAGGGCAACTGAAGGACACAGGTGGGTTTTAGTCAGTTAAAGTTAGACACGCCGTCTCAATCCACCCTGGAGTCCCAAGTCGCCGACGGCGCGCACTGTTCCCGCGCGCCTCAACTCTACACTACTCTACCCTACTATACCCTACTCTACCCTATCAAACTTTACATAAACCATCTACTAAATAGTCCGAACAAAGCCTAAACATTTGGTTTAGATAGGTTCTTGCGTTATAAAATTACAACGAAAAGTGGCATTGATTTTATATGTAGCGTGTTGTTGAGCTCCTTAGTAGTCCTGAGTTGAGCTTTGCGAATACTGACAAATGCTTGCACTGACTGGACGGGTCCACTCAAATCTGTATGGTTCTTTCTTCAAAAGACCATCTCAGACTAATCTAAATGGTTCTCATGTAATTTGACCATTACATATTTACTGTATGGACCTTAAAAGAGACTGACCCCTGTGTTTGTTTCGGTGTTTCTTCTCAGGGTAGTCAGCTAGGAAACATAGGCATCATCTAGCTTAAACTGATGAAAAAAAAATTTGACATGTAAAAGTGTTTTTTTTAACCTATTTGCAAAATAAATATCATTTATCATTCATATATATAGATTAAATAATTCTGTATATGACTTGTGAGAATCCGTTACCAATAAATTATTACGACTACTATGACTATGTCATGTATTTACGTAAACGAGAGGGTCTATTCTGGTATTGAAATAAATCACTGAAGCTGTCGTGAGTCTTATGACACGTGCGTTAAGAGTCTGTCGTTTTGTTATGTGCACGTCTTTAGGAGATTAGTGACACTTTTCGCAGAGATTTCTGTTTGACCTGTGTAACGAAATGTTACAGACAAAACATAAGTAGGTATGACAAAATAAATGATTTTTCATGAAATGTTACGATGCTGAGCTGGGTTAAAACCGTGAAAAGAACTTTTGAAATGCGAAGTCTAGAGAAGTGTGTAAGCAACAAAGTTTCTTTTTAGACTTCCTTGTCGCCTATTCAATTTCTATAGGCCAATTATTTTTACTTAGCGTGTTGTGGGCAGGGCACATTGCTCACAGAACACATTGTTGATGGGGTCGAGTGGCGACCGCATACTGGAAAATGCAGCATTGGAATCCCTCTCAAAGGGTGGAGGACCGATGACCTGGTGACACTTGTGGGAATCCGATGGATACGACGCACAGGATTGGTTGTTGTTGTGGCGACTCTTGCGGGAGGCTTATGTTCAGCAGTAAACTTTATTCGGTTGACATGATGATGATGTATTGATAAGACTTCTCCCAAGTACTTTCAGAAAGACAATCTTCTCACGTGCTACCTTAAAGCTAGAACTATATTAAATCGACGTACACGTGTACCACTGATTTGTACGTAGAGCGACGTCACGTGGCGTGGATCTAGAGTAGCTCTACAAGTCTAGTTTCCATAAAAAATGTATGGAGACTGACGCGCCCAGAACGGCGTACATAGCACACGTGTGCGCAGTGTTGTTCTCTTAGTCACGGTAGCTTATTAATAATAATAATATTTTACAACTATCACACAACGCCGTCTAGTCTCAAGCTAAGCAGAGCTTGTGTTACGAGTACTAGACGACTGATAAACAAACTTATATATTTCTAAATACATACATGTTATAGATAAATTACACCCAGACACAGAACAAATGATCATGCTCATCACACAAACATTTGTTTTGGGTGGGAATCGAACCCACGACCTCCGGCATAGCAGTCAGGGCCGCTAACCACTAGACCAACAGGCCAGTCAAATATTAATCGTTGTTTGTGACACTAACGTACTTACGTAGTTAGAGCTTTGCTGATCTCATTATTCCTGGTTAACTCCTTTGTCCAATTCGACTAAATACGAGCCTCACTAGTGTGGGCATAAAATCATCACGACATTTCAATGTCGCTATGTACGCAAGATAAAGAAATACGGAACACATAAGCATGACGCACATTATTACAACCATTTATAATAATAGTTCAAAATAGCTATTAATAATTTCGTTCCTTTGTCCATTTTGTTACATAATTTTAGGCAGTTATTAACCGGACAGTGGACGTGTTATTATGACTAAAATATGTAACAAAGACTGAGCTTTATTATTATTCGGAAGCGAAAAACTAACAACAATTAATCATGTTTGTCGAAAAAAACAAACCAGATAATTAGTTGCGTATCAATAACAAAGTTAAACTGTCAGTAAAACTGTTGGCAATCACTACTGTATCCGCGTTGTCAAAAAACTAACGCGTTTAAAATAGTTACTTTTATAACGTTTGAGGAAACGTTACACAAATCACTATCGTTGAGGCTTAACGCTTACAATTTTTTCCGCGTCAATAACTTTTAAAGATGCACGCGAAAGTCGTACCCACAACATAATTTAATATTGTTTTGCACGACGAATGTCAATGGAATTCTTGCAACAACATTTGTGTCTAATAGCTCAATGGAATCTATAATAAAGTTCAAGCTCTGTTAGGAACTATTGGTTAGTTCAAAGAATACCATTTCTTGACGGTTGATTTTGCTGGTGCTGAATCCCATCTCCCGTCCTTGGGCGAGGCGGCAGGGCGTGTCAGACTTTTACTGACTAAAACCCATTCCTGTTCCTATGGACGTAAGCACATTTTTTGTGGGAACCCATAATGCATTATATACTGTTAACTTGTTGGCAAAATAGTCTGTGACGAGGGAGAGTGACAAACTTTTACTGACTTAATCCTACCTGGTTTCTTCACTGGCCTTTTACGTTCCTGGGCCACGGTCACTCTTTCGAACACTCCTTGCCTTTTATGGTATATCGGCCCTAGTTTGAGATGCGTGTGGTTCTCTCCCTTGTTCTGGGCTTGGTCTTTACCGGAGGTTGAGTTTTCCAAAGCTCGCTGTGCACAAACCACAAGCTAGTAATAACCACACCAGTTCAGTGGCCGGGAATCACATTGAGACTCCAGACGTCACTTCCTGCGGCGGCTTAGGCGTGAACACGTTCTTTCCATGATACTTTCCGCTTTGTTAGACTGGTAATATTTTTATTTACACACAATTTAGGCCTCCAATAAGGTGGACCGATGACCTGGTCAGGGTCGCGGGAATCCGATGGATGCGTGACGCACAGGACCGGTCGTTGTGGTGACGTTTGAGGGAGGCCTATGTCCAGGGGTACTATTCTCTAAGAAAGCGCAGCGCTGGCACAGCGACGAGTCGTGAGCGCAATACATTGAATTAACAATCCAATGTAAAGGGGCATTGGGTTGTTAATTCAATGTACTGCGCTGACGACTCGTCGCTGTGCCAGCGCTGCGCTTTCTTAGAGAATAGCACCCCAGCAGTAGACGGCTGATATGATGATGATGACAAATTTTCCATAATGTAACTAACTTATTTTAGCATCCGTATTTATAATTGGAATTCCGAGGATGAGGACCATTAAATTAAAAACCAGTGAAAATACTGGGCATTTGGAAGGATATTCAGAAGTTATCACATTAATTCACTACACTTAAAAGGCATTAGCGTAAGACCTACCACAAGGAGCCTTTTCAAAACATTCCAGCCCCGATAAGATCGGCCGTGAAGGTCATTCGGCCGCAAAACCGGGTTTTTATCGGTTCGGGTTCGATTCGTTTTTCGAATAATTTTGTGGGTGTCGGCCCTTACCTTTTAGTTGGTTGTTGATGAAAGTGGTTTTAAAAGGATGTGCGCTGTATATCTTATCGTGCAGTTGGCGTATTAATTTTGGTTACACTTGATTTGTGTGTGTTTGAGATTTATGGGTTGTGATGGGTAGTTCTTCACAGATTTCTCAGTATGGTGTGAAATTCAGTTAAGTTAAAGACTCGAGGAGGAGCATTTCTCGAGTCGAATTCCTTGTTACTGAAGGTTGTGAAGTTCCCGTTAGATGAGTTTCTTATTGATGGTGTCTCGCCAACTGTGACTGTTCTTGGCGTCATGAAGTGCGCGGTGCAACTGGGTGTCCAGTGTGGAGCGGACCTGATTTGCCATTTTTTTTGTGTTGCAGCCTTTTGATCGTCTGCCATCAACCATACCAGTTACGTTAACCTGTTTAAAGTTATGGCCATTTCTCCTGGCAATGTGGACAAAAAACTCTAGTACTTTGCGCATACAGGTTGCGACCTTAACACGTACATATTTATTTACAGAATTATAAACTTTAAAACCATCAATAAAACCAGATCAGTTTGTCTAACGGGATGCAAGGGATAGAGGGAGGCTTTGCCCAGCAGTGGGACAGTATAGGCTACAAATATACAAAGTTGCTTAACTTTATGATTGTGAAAACTGCAAATTACTTATAAGAAATAAGGATATCCCCGTCAGACGGAACATAACATTTCCAGATAGGTACTAATAAAATCAAGTGCTTGAACATTAACAAAATGGTAGTAAATTACAGTCACATTTAGTATACCTACCATTAAACACTGCTTTCTCAGGCGCTTACGTTCACAAACAACGTGAATAAAATCGATCGACAATTTAATTTTCCTGCCTATAGCTGAGCATGGTGTGGTGCTAGGTGATTGGGAATAGTGTCATTGAATTTTCTATCAGGAATTTCTCAGTAGCAGCCCGGAGTTTGTATATGCGCCCCGTTGATAGAAATGGATTGGATTAAGGGCTCCGACTTACGAGGTTGAGTTGTACATACATACAGTTTTATTTATTTATTTAAACTTCATGTACAGTAGTGGTACATAGGAGGACTTAATGCAACAAGGCATTCCTCCCAGTCAACCTTTTTATAATTTATTTCTTCTCTACACAGTGTTTAG
Source organism: Mythimna albipuncta (assembly GCA_929112965.1). Taxonomy (NCBI): domain Eukaryota; kingdom Metazoa; phylum Arthropoda; class Insecta; order Lepidoptera; family Noctuidae; genus Mythimna; species Mythimna albipuncta. Next base: position 17,112,014 of record OV815967.1, read on the forward strand.
AACGAGTTTGTTTTACCTTAATGCGATTGACACGTTTATGACGTATGACGCTCCGATTGGCCCGCTCTAAAATTTTAACCAATCAGAGTACGCGCCGAACGCGGTAAACGTTTCGATCGAACTCAACGCATAACACACAAAACGGTGAAGGAAAATATCATGAAGAAATCGGTATGTCCTAGAACTAAAAAATCGAAAACGTGTTACGTCCGCCAATGCGTACTGGGCCCACGTGGTGGTATTACAACCCATTACCTCCCAGTCCCAGCAGTGGGAAAATTATAAGGCTCATTATTATGCTTATGCTATTACAAAAAAAGTGTCAACATACAATTCCACAAAGCAAACATCACATTCAAGACCAATTTCCCTTTCTAGGTCATTGATGAGTCAGTGAGGCGCTAACCGCCATTTTTTTTCCGCACGACTCCTCTACTATTACGTAACGTAAACGCGCTGAGGTAACGTTTACGTTTACAACTTTACTATGTTATTAGACTATCTCAACGCTTTGTTACTCGATTAGGGACGTGCCATGTTGCGTGCGGGCTTGCGGATATTGTAGTGTTAAAGATAGTTATTTTTAGAATGTAATGATTTACTGCAGGTTTTATTGAGGACGGTAATACTGTGAAGTATATTTTTATTTTCTAATGACATGCTTTGGAGGAACGCATTGATGTTAAGGACATGACTATAATAAAGTTGACGGCAATAAGTGATTTATGGAACTAGCAAGTCTTTTTGGCCTCGCACAGGACTTTTCTATTATATATTTTTCTTTTTAATGTTTTTTTTTTAATTTTAAGTAAGAATTTATAGATTTGTAAAAAAAATATTTTTGCGAGTCCCGAATGTCCCTGACCCGAGTCAAATATTTGTTCCATGTGGGAATCAAACCCTAGTCAACATACAGCTCACTGTTCAGCCACTGCGCCAACCATATCGTCTATTAGAATAATTATGTAGATATTAAATTATGATTACTAAAATTATAGAAAACGTGCCTCGAAGCTAAATATTATGATTACTTAATCGCGTTATACGCATTAAACGAACGTTCGACATCCCACGTTCCTTCGGTACATCTCTAATTCACCCTAATTAGAAGCTATCTTCTTAAATTGATACATAAAGTGTTACTTAAGCTGTAACATTTAACGAACGGCTTTATTACAGTACGTAACTCTATACAATCATACTACATAATACCTATTAGTCCTTTTAAATTGGAAAGTATTAGTAATAAAATGATCTTAATCTTATAAGCTGACACTAACGTTTTCATATCTGGTGTTCTGAGATTTGTCTAAGCCTTATTAAGTAGCAAAATTTATGAATGGAAATCTTTATTATGACTATTTTTCTTCTTCAAAATTTGCAGTTGTTGTTCCAATTTTTCTTGCCAGTCTTTGCAAATGGTGTCCTTTGATTATTTCTACTATACATTGTATACAACTCTTGTTTTTCTACTGTTGACTTTCTCCTCATATAAATTTGTTGAGAATCACAATAGATGTCGATGAAGATGGATAAAACTCCGAATGAAAGAAGAATTTTCACCTACATTTTGAATCAATGACCCGATATTGCCATACTAAAATGTAGCAACTCTATTGCTTTGGGATAACAAGCAATGGAGTAATATACCCACCAGTATCGATTTCAGACACAGAGATATGCTAAGTTTTATAAATGAACGTCATTTTGAATTTCAAATGAATAATGTTGGCTGTATCCATAAGTCATAACTACGTTGTATAGTAGGCTACTGATTTACCTTTATTCAACAATAATGCAGCTAACGTCTGACTCGCATGAGTATCGCTGCAAACGCGCTTCAATGGCACGTTTAAAAACCGTGGTGTGCACAGGCCCTAACACTGGCGGTTGTCAGCATTATCCCATCATTGGCATTAGAGAGGTCCAGGCTCAAGGATGAACGCTTGGAACTAAATATATTGTGTCGCACTATTGAACGAGACTACAAATAATGGTATTTACGCTTTGTGAAGTAGCACGTTTTGTTATTTGAGTTATATGGCTGTAAGTAATAATAATAAAGGAGGCTGTCATCTGACGGATGGCTTGAACCAAAAAGCAGTACTCCTGGACACGGCGCGCATTGGTAGGAGATTCCTCTCTCAGGAGTTCTGACCACTAGTAGGTTGGACCCTGTTCCCGATGCCGATGGCCGATTTTTTTATATTTTTAAATATTGTTTTAAAATGCTTTTTTTTAATATTTAAAATATAAATGATCTGTATCCGGCTTCATCAAGTTTAAAATGACTGAAAAAAAATTTACTTGTGAAAGTGTTTTTTTAAACCCTATTTGCAAAATAAATATCGTTTATCATTATCATTTATGTATTAGAAAATAAATGGAGTAATAATAATATTCCATAACTATTACACTACACCATCTAGTTCCAAACTAAGCAGAGCTTGAGCTATGAGTAGGTACTGAACAATTGATAAACATACTTATATTATTCTAAATACATAAGATAAATTACACCCAGACACAGAACAAATGATCGTGCTCATCACACAAACATTTGCCCCAGGTAGGAATCTAACCCATGACCTCAGCATAGCAGTCAGGGCCACTAATCACTAGACCAACAGGCCAGTCATATGTGCATCATTGCAACTTTTGGGAGCAATATCCTCCCAAAAAACAAACTTAGAGTGTATTTCGGATATATAAATCAACGCCCTCGATGTTCCCACGCCTTCCTGATGTTCGCATCGCGATTTGAAAATATGTTTTTATTAAGGACATTGTACATCGGCTATACGAATGATTTATTTGAATCGAATATCTTCTTGCCGTAATTTGATTCTAGTGATTTATTCGAGCAAAATTTTCTTGTTATGAATGAAACTCGGTTAAGCACAGGTAAGATGTAACCTCTTTAGGTACTGAAGACGTTGGACTGCGATATTATTTCAAACGACAAATTAGAAGGAAGGAAAATAGAGCTAGCTAGAGCCAATGCCTGCCAAAGCTGCGGTATTGTTGTAAAACAACCCCGCTCTTAGGCGGAGCGGGAGATAGTATCAGACTCTTACTGACTAAAAGCTCACTCCGTTCCTTCGTTGCCTTCGTACCGGGGCTTGAGCTATCTTTCTAATTAACCCTGGCCCCAGTAGGCTTCGACCCAGCTGGGCCCCTGCTGTTGCTGACAGCTCCTTTAGGGGCGCGGGAACAGTGCACGCCGTCGACGACTTGGGCTCGGCCCGGGCAGTTACCGGACGATCGGACAGCGAGCTACACATTGCTTGCCGTTCTCAAGCCCGCGCCTACGGTGGCTAGAAATCGGGATTAGAATTCCGGCGGCAGCTGTAGCGTTGTGAGCTGAAAATGGTAACTGAAGGACCAGATGGATTTTTTGATTGAACTTAATGTTAGATCAGTTTTGTCCAATGATAAATACATCGTCAATCGTGAACATACCGTTGTTCTCGTTTCCATTGTTACTAGAGAGGAACTTGAGAAAGTAGACTAACTAGTTGCATTATCAAAAAGACGTCTACGGAGAATTAAATCATCACCAGTAATGCAGTCACGACTTCTTTCAAATATTTCGAAAGCTCATGAAGATGAAACAATATCTCACAGCACAAATGTACAGTCGAATAAATAGATTGGCACACTACATATTTTTACAAGCAATGCAAGGAATTGCATGCAAGTTGAATTACATTACGGGGTGCGAACGGTCGACTGATAACATTATACCTCAGTAGCTCGCAATGTAATGCAAGTTGCATGCAATGCTAGCAGATGGAATCCTTTTAATATGATTAAGGTGAAAGTCTCTAGGTTTCCTAATCAATACCTAACGCCTCATCGGCTAACCGCGTTTGGATGAAATTTGGAACCGGGTAGATCATGGCTTGTCATCGTCATCACTATCATAAATTCAGCTAAAGACGTCCATAGTTGGACCTAGGCCTTGTCCTAAGTGTCACCACAACGAACGGTCTTGTACATTTCGCGTTTGTACTATGGCTTGTATTTGGATATAAGATTATTATTAGTCCCAGATTTTAATGTCATCAAAAATGGTTCGTTGTCATTGTAAGTAATAAAATTCATACGTTTGAGATAATCTTACACGAGTCAAATAAAACACTTGACAGCTTAACACACTCGGAAAACAGTTTCAACGACGTTTATAGTTCTTGCACACCATACTTTTGGTTTGACTGTACATCGAAGCTTCAAGCTCACTTCCCGATGATGTAAGATAAGTAATCGATCTCATTTGTCAAATCATTGAGTCGTGTCTCTATAATGTGGACTAATGAATTTTTGTGCAAGCAACAAGTTACAAAGCTTATGTGGAGATTGTTATTGTTTGTAATGTTACGTGGGCGTAATCTTTGGTGTGTTGAATATGTTTGTCACTAATGTAGTTGAGAAAGATTGTGGTGACATAGAGCAAGTGATAGTTATTATTTGGGTACATGTGTTTGAACGTATTATCTTCTTCTTCTTCATCTAGGTTTGTAATGTCTTTTCAAGTTCTTCTCTGTTACTTATCCTTGGCTGACACTATAAAAAGTTTGACAACTTCTACATTAATGTCAAGTGTTACAACGCATTTTGCTTTTGCTGAGAATGAAATGATGATCGTTTAAATCAGCAGAAGGATACTATAATATTTCATCTACAATCTCATGACGCTTCGATTGATGGAAGGTTTTTTTATTACAGAGATATGCGGAATAGGGTGTATATTCCTGTAACCTCCATTGAAAAGACTGCCGTCTCTGATTTATGTAAATGAACGATAGTTGTTTCTTGGACTGTAGTCTTGAAGAGAACTTTGATACCACAATATGAGATACTTAAGTGACGTTAGATCGTTACTTCTTAAGTGGCGGTATAAATGCCGCTACTATAAATTATAAGAGTTGTAATAGTAGAAATAATCTAGAAAATCATACATAGGTAGACGCTTATATAATTAACCGAATCATAAGCATTACGATATGGATACGATAGTCATGGTCATGACTTCATGAGCTGTTTCTAATCAGATCACCGAGTTGACTCTCACTTCGTAGGTCGTTATATCCAATGCATTGAATAAATAGGTAAATGTGTATAATCATACCTGAATGGCATTGCGACAAACCTTTTTGTTTATTATTCAATCATGATGTAGATGAAAGCAGAAAGGAGGGTAATGAGCTTTTGAGTATGTGTTTAGATCTGTTCTAATATCTCCTATGAGTAAGATGGCGGTGGAGATTAATCTGAATTATTTGCTTGAAGATATACCTAAAATTGTACAATATAGATGTTCTTAAATATCTACTTCGTAACGAAATATTAAAAACAATATGTTGAAATCAGTTTAGTCATCAAATTATATAATTATCTTTTTATTAAATCATGAGCTTTATCTGAGTGAAATGTATTAAATCAGAAGTAAGTTAATTTGAACTGTCACCATTGATGCAATTTTTAGGGTCCTTTAGTGCCTTAAAAGGAAAAGGTAACCCTTGCAGGATTAATTCGTTATCTGTCTGTCTGTCAAGACTCTTTTTCTGAGACAAGTGTAGAGTATACAGTATATTCCACGTGGTATGTATACTGTATACATCAAATTAAAATACCGAATATTAAGGTCGTATGGAAAAAAAATATGGTAAAGATACGGCCGTTTATACCAGATATTTAATTACTCGTAAGGGAATTAAAATCTGTAGGGTACGTACCTAGAATACGCTTGCTATGCTTTACTTTTTATAAAACAAAAACAATGCACGAGCACAATCACGAGTGAAAAAATACAATAATTTGTAGTTTTATAACTAGTACAATGTTTTGGCGATTACTAACTTATATTTGCAGTTTGAGAAACCATGTCAATGCCAAACCATAAAAATATATTAGAGTTTTCCAACTACAAATTTAAGTATTATGTTTTAAATTCTACTTATCGGTTTGTCAGAAAATAAAATAAAATCACGATGATACGGAACCACTCAAAAACCAAAACTGAACTGAAATCCGGTTACAGCTGATTTAGAAGATATCTATGTGTTAATTAAAGTCGGACAAAATGAGAACAACTTAAGACCTAGTGAGTAAGAATTAGTAGCGAGTCCAGTTGAATAATTGATTTCCAATTTATGTGTTGGAATTTTAGCACCTACCAATTAATTAGTGGACACGATTACACTGCACTGCCTAATTAGTAGGTAAGTATGAAGTCATCATATTACAGTTACTGGATAATTTCCAATCATTATCGACTGACTTCCTACTTTGCCGCATCATGAAGTTGCATAATCTCCAATAGAAAGGTACGCTTCATGGGATCCACTTTGCCCTTTGGTAAGTTTAATTTTCATACAACTGCAACGTGGAAGTGAAGATGAATATTTATAGTGGGGGCGTGTCTAAACAAAATTGATGTCTAATTGTTGTTTGTTACATAAACAACTGTTGATTTCATGTTTTGTGCAGCAATATATGCATTATCTTCAAGACGGCAGGTGTTTGAATGAAAAGAGTCATTAGTTCTCGCAATGAAACATGGAAAGTACACAGTTCCCTCATAGTTAAGATTACATGGAGTCCCATAAGATGACGTAAGTCAAGCTAGAGACACGAAGTCTGTAAGTTTGCATTAAGAAATATTTGGTTATGTGCTTTACGCCATAAAATACGCAGAATATAGAATCAGATTGACACTAAGAGAAAGATTTCCTGGTTAACGAACAAATAGAAAAAGTACATGAGTATTTTTAAAGCAAACTCTTTTTCAGAACGTAATGAAACATCAACACTTCGAAAAAAATATTTGCCAGTTAAGTTTTATAATGGTGTGAAAAACTCATATCATTAATAAATTAAACAGACAATAACAGTAAAAATTTAAATCACACTAAAGATATCTCTAATGAAAACATTAGTAAGGAAATTAAGCGTATTTCGAAAACTTTAACAACTCTGATGATCTTGATTACAAGGTCAATGCATCGATCGTTACCAGCATCTGAGGCGTAGAGCCGTTCATTCATTTTTACGAATTGAGTAAAGATTTGTTTCATTCAACCCTTTATTACAATCTATAGATATCGAAATTAACTTCGTGGTTCTATTTATTTGATTCTTAATAAAAAAAACTGAGAAGAAATCTCTCTGTCATGTATAGAAGTAACTGAAACATGGAGTTCCACAAGGGTTTATTCTAGGACCACATTTGTAGTGTTTTTTAAAGTAGATATTTGTATTCACTCAACATTACAAACTGTAAAAAAAAAGTTGCTATACCTGGAGATCAATCCTTTAAAGCCAATTGATATGCGGAATTATCTGAGTCACTTCATGTTTTATTAATAGCCCCGTTTATGCTCCATTCACTGACCACAATCATAGTCGAGTACGTCCTGTTCAATGAGAAAGTGAGGTCAAAGTTATTAAAAGGAAAAAATAACAAAATGGAGCTGCTGACTTAACCGATGTTATCGAATTATGACACATTGGCAACTGTCAATTTGGTAACATGGAGGTAAATATAAACGAAAGTGCGTCAGCATGGCACGACAGAATAAAATCGTGTCATAGCTTGACTTGTCTTAATTAGATCTAGGTCTTTGTTCTTGGGTTCTTTATTTACACTTCTAAAATTGGTTTTATACTAGGTTCTTTATTTTATAACTTCGCTTTGAAGTTTCAACACTGGGGAAAGCAAAATATGCACCATACATATTTGTTAAATGTATTAAAAAAAATCGTGTTTCACACTTTTATAAATCTTTTTTATATTTTTTTATCTGAGGTAAGGATACACAATTTTTTTCTCTGTGAATAAGTGTTAGGCCACCATGCGAGCCTAACTGTTCTGAAAAATTGGTAGAAGATATGCGTCTTCGAATTTTTGGCTCTAGAACATAATTATCAGCTTTCACACGATGTTTTCTTTCAACATTTTAAGTGTAATAGTAATGACACAAAGTACAGAAGGTGCCTAAAGCGTCTGACTGGGTTTTAAGCCAGTCTACAAATCGAAGCCCTTGTGGTACATCTGATTCCTTGTAGTAATTATTTAATAATAATATTTTATATAAAAATGTCATGTTTCTCCAACAGAATCATTAAGACATGAAACTTGTCACTTATGCTTTATATACATCATACAGGAAAGTATCTCCATGTCTGCAATCTACTTTGCCTACGTCTTACGTAACGAATCGAGACGTAAAGTTGATATGACGTGCGTGGATTATGACATCGATTTTATGCGTCGATTGATCGATCACCGACCGGATGTTTAGTGTCATTACTAGGTAGGCCGTCAAGGCTTTAACTGTTTGTAAACATTTGAGCATCGGATTACGACAGATGGAAGGCAAGGGTCAAGAAAAGACTTGCCGGAAAAGTGGCGGTAAAGCTGAGGGATGAGTGAGGGAGTAGCTGGAGAGACAGCAAAGCGGCTTTACTTATCGGCTAGGCAGCTACTCTCCGGACATGGTGCTTCTGAAGTTTACTTGTACCGCAAAGGCCGGGAGCCGACGATCGCTGGCCACCATTGCGGCATTGCTTCGATGACACGGTACAACATGCTCTTGAGAGTGTGAGACACCAGAAGTGGTATGGTAGCAAAAGAGGCAGCAGAAAAGGAATAGGAGAATACAACTTTCCTCCATAGGAAGGATTTGGATAGCCAAAGAAGAAGCGTAGGGCGCAAAACGATCTCCAGTCACCAAATAGTGAGGCCTGCAGGTAACAGGAGCCTAAAACGGCAGTGCATCGTGTTCTACCCGCACTTCTCAACATCGTGTGGTTTTATTAGTCAATAGGCTTTTGAGTGACCCAGATGTCCATCATGATTTATACATGCAAAAAAGGGTCATAAAAAGTTTTCATAAATGTGGTTCAGTTAACTAAAGAGGTTAATTACCAAGTAATATTATCTATTTTGTGCTTTTGCTTCAAAGCAAAATCCTTTTGGTTCTGGAACTTCTAAATACGGTTTTTCTACCTTGAAAGTCATAATGAATACTCTTGGCAGATGATTTAGTGGGCATTTCTCATTAAAATATCGGAAATCACAAGCATCACAGTTATGTTAAGGCTTAAGCATTGTTTAAGCACTAACATATAACTCATTATTTAAGAATTCACGCAACATACAACTATGTTTCTAAGATTAATAAGCATGATATGAACACATTACAGTAAGTACAAGCCCATGATAATGTCTTAGAGTAATTAAAATTATACGTTAATGAGTATTTCGTTAGGTATTAACATACGACCTCAGTGTGGAGCTAATAAAGAACAACCTTCATTCACGATCCTAAGCATTCCTTTGGTTTAATTGTTGATTACATTAACGGATTTGGGTTAAGATGTCCGTGAAGGAGAGGACATATCTTTACGCTTCGCGCCGGATATTGATGAAAGAGACACTCCGGCTCTCGGGAGTTGCAGGGCTATTCCCAGCCACTGTAGGTTTGGGCTTTATAAGGACATTTAAAGTCACCTAAAGGGCAATGAAGATCGGCGTTTTCTTGCGTGATCACATCAGATATGAAGATATCCACATAAACACTAAGGTTACCGACATAGCTTAAAGAAACAAACTTAAGTGGCAAAGGGCAGGGCACATTGCACGCAGAACAGATGGTCGGTGGGGACGAAAGGTTCTGCAGTGGCGACCACGTACTGGAAGGTTTCCCACAAATTGGACCGATGACCTGGTGAGGGTCGCGGGAATCCGATGGATGCATAACGTACAGGAGCGATTGTTGTACTGACACTTGGGGGAGGGGGGAGGCTATGTTCAACAGTGGACGTCTTTCGGCTGAAATGATGATGACGATGATATGGTACACCTCACCTCACATCAGACCTGCAGGTCTGCGGTCCGCGAGCAATATGTAGCTAGCCGTCACCGTGGCCTTAGAACGCAAATTACAACTAAAGATACACAGGCGGGTTTTAGTTAGTAACAGTCTGACACTCTTTTTCGCTCCACTGGGAACTCCAGAAGTAAAAAAATGTGTAAGTAGTCATGTATACTGTTAAGATACTGTATGTTTTTGAATATGAGTATGAATATATTATACTTAAGTCATGATGGTCAAGTGGTAGATACTTGTATTGGCCAATGTTTGCCACACTCGTATGCCTGCTTTGTGTATTCTAAAGATGCTGTTTTTTTTTAGTATTTGCTTAGGGTTTTTAACCTCCGAGTAAGTTTCCGTATCACTAGTAAACATTCTGTTATTTCACATTCCTTACATAACATTATCAACAAACATCTTAGTCCCTACTCTAATACCCTCGCGTATCTCGAGAAAAGTTCCTTGTCATGTTAACTTACATCATACGTCGTTAAACAAGTAAATATGATTGTAGGTTAATTTAGTGACAGCTGCGGTATCTGCATATGAAGGTAATTTTATAGACCCTAAGTGTTAGGGCGTGTGCACATTGACGTATAAAGTAAAATCGCTTAAGGTTCTCAAGAGAAACACCAAAAATGCATATAAAATTTCAAAATTTTAAAAAATACACCACACTGAATTGCACAAAAAATTGATGAAGAACCTAAATTGATGAAACCGCGAGATATTTGCAAAACTTTCCTTAATTTCAAGAACAATAAAAAAAATGTTTATAATTTAGTCAATCCTGCAAATAGAAAAGATTTGATTTTTTTTCTAGCAGATTTTCGGTCACGCGGTGAAACTGCTGGCACACCTATTTCGGTTCTTCATTTTTTTTGTGTTCAATTTCAAAAAAGTTCAATTCATTGAGGTGTATTATTAGAAGTTTTGAAAACATGATACTGAATGGTGTGCAGTAAGCTTGATCGTGTGTGGCTATCAGAGTGCTTTTTTTTTTAAATAAACCTTGTCCCTTACTAGGAATTACTCCCGTATCTTATATTAAGACACCCTTGAGGAGCTAGCTTACTGATAGCCACATCAGATCAAGTTTACTGGACGCAGCTTCAAGCTCGCTGCAAATTTGACGGTAAACTGCATGGTGTGTGGCGTATATAAGTGAATGCGCTCGAAAAATCTGACGAACACCATAGTTCACAATACCTTGAAAGTTATAGAGCTTACCCAAAATGTTTTTAGGCGCTATCTAGTTAAGGCATTTGCTTATGTAATCGAGGAGTTAACGTACAACATACAATAAATACCTATATTTTATATTATCTTTGGTTGTTCTGTAATAAAAGAGACGGAAAGCATTTAAAAATTTATGTACGGGAAAAACATAAGAAAATGCTACGTGTGTCTACACACCTGGTCCTCAACACACGTCGAAAGTTTAATTATATATCCGGGAAATATTATTTGAATTCGATGATAATTAAAAGCTGCATAAAAATAGTGATAAATACTTAAACTGATTGTACACTAATTGCACAAGACTTTCCGTTACCGGTTTGAATTCCGTGACCAACACGATCATTAAAACCCCTTGGCCCTTTGGTCTTTAATCCCTTAGAAGTCCGCTAGCTGTCACAATATTATGTCGTCGTGACGTAACAGTAGCCCAAGTACCTCTCTATTAATATCTTCCATACCGGTTACCTTCCATACTACCTGTACCGGTATTTCTGAAGTACCTCTACGTACGGAACCTCTCACGGAAGTGCAGATAGGAAGCGAACGTCCCACGTTTTTCTTATCATTGTTGAGATTCCGATTATTGCATTGTATGTTGGGGGTATGGGTAGTGTTGTGTTTTTGATAAAGTTATGTGACGTAAAAAATATGAGTATTTTGTGAGTATCTAACGCTGGATGTTCCCGAATTGGTGTTGTCAGAAGTGATTCCGATATGATCTGAGGTCACGGAGCCGGGATCCAAGTAAGGACGGTGATCACCACGGTGATTTTAGTGAAGTAAAAGTTGCACACTCTCTGGTCCTTTCTTCATCAAGTTGGAACAGGTCCTTTTGATGGTTTTCTTTCGAAAACAAAAAAGGGGTATACATACCATATAAACACCAGATTCTTTTGTTTAGTTTATTCAAAATTTGCTTACAATACATATAAAAAGAAGAAGAAGCAATTTAGAAGGAGCAATTTGCATGTAGTGTTTGCCTGTAATTGGTTGTACAGTTAGATTTAAGACACGATTACTTATATAAGTTTCTAGAAGATTAAGGTTCACCAATATAGATATTAAATTGGTGAACCTTAATTTAATAAACAAAAATCTGCCAAATTTTAAAACATTCTGTCGGCAACTTTTAAAAGTTTCCTTTATAACTGGTGCTCATTATATAATTACTTAGGAGGCTTTTTTTTTCTACTGTATAAATCATCCAATGACAACCCCCGCTCTTGGGCGGAGTGGGAGATAGTGTCAGACTCTTACTGACTAAAAAACCCATCTCGTTCCTTCAAGCCTTCATACCGGGGGCGCCCTTTCGGATAACCCTGGACCCAGTAGGCTTCGACCCGACTGGGCCCCTGCTGTTGCTGACAACTCCTTGAGGCGTGCGGGAACTGTGCGGGCCGTCGACGACTTGGGCTTGGTCCGGACAGCGAGCTACCCATTGCTCACTGTCCGCAAGCCCGCGCCTACGGTGGCACCTAACAATATTACGATACCTCTATGCTTTCTTTTCCCTTTCTGACACTCCTAAATTGATGAGTTTAACCCCTGTTTTCTGATTTAAGCGATTGAACTTGAGTATTTCTCAAACACTAGCCTAGCCAAACCTTTTAAAATTTAGCAAAATAGGTACTCAATTCAGAAGCCTATTACTTTCTGAATTGAGTATATTTTGAGTTAAGAACGTCTCAAACCCTACCAAATATTGACAGTTTTTAAGGCTAAAGTAGAGTTTCAGTTATACTCAACTCACAAATGCTTAAATTAGAAGTTGGAGGTTAAGTGTCTCATTTTAACTACTCATTTATAACCTGTCTATGAGCGTTTATTATAGATTGGAAACTATGCTCTAGTATCGCTTCCTAACCCTATACTTTCCTTTAAAGATGAAGCGATCATTACCTCCGCTAACCACGCCAAGACGATGCGAAAATAACAGCACCACCGTAAGTAAGACGTAACAGTGTTTAAGGGTTAATATTAGCCTATTATCGTGATATAACCGTTCGGTATGTACGAAAGTGTATTCTATTCCTTATTTTGGTACAGTGGTTATGTAGTGCGGTTTAACAACCGATGTTTGTGTACTCCTACTAACTAACCTTTACACGTAATTCGCCATTTATTGCTAAATGTGGCAAGTTATGAGTATATCTAAACTTTATAACGCGGAATTATCTAGTAGAACCCCAAGGGGCCTCCTTCTCCTCCTAAGCAGAAATAAATAAATAAATTCTCTAGCTCATAAAGCTAGAGAGTGTCAGACTTCTGCTAACGAATAAAACTCACGCGTGTTTCTTTAGTTGCGCCTTGCATTCCAGGGCCGCAGTACTCTTTCATACAACTGTAGGCGACTAGCCACAAGTTTTTAGCGGTATTACTTGATGTCAGATGAATACGATGACAAATCAAGTATCACAAAGTTGACAAAAATTTGACGCGCGCTCTCGGACCCTAGAGAAAAGATGTTGTAGTATTACTTTAGAGGATGTAGGCAGAAGTCTTTGGATAAGATGCAAATCCCTCTTGTAATTCTTATTGTACCTCAGAGTCAGAAGTAATAAACGCGTCTTTTCTTACAGGAACTCATGAGCATTGGGTCATCACTTTCTCAAAGCGTCGATTTCAGCACAAGACAACATAAAAATGAGGTTAGTTAGTATGAAGTTCAATGCAGTGGCAAAAGGTTACCGTTTCTCATTACGTAGGTAACCAGTAAATCTGTGACTTAAAAAAATGACAATAAAGAAGATAAAAGTATACGTTCACACAATACGGCTATAAAAAAATTACTGTGACCAAATTAGGTTTAAAGTGAACATGTACTCGTAAAATCTTTAGATCCGGTCACGTAATAGTGAATTTCAACTTCACAGTCTGTATTCTATATTAATATGAATGACGAACGTGAAAAGTTTCGCTTTTATGTATCCCATAATATAAAAAGAAATACATGTGGTGTGGAATGCAAAACGATTTGTGTCGTTGTAAGCTGTAAATAATATGTAGTAAGTATAGGAAGTTTTACATCATGTTTCCACCCAACAAGATGTCAAAAGTTATAATAAAAGACGGATCTGTACGTTTCTCGAAAATTAGGCAAGTATATGGGGTTTTTAACTAATGTCAATAAACGCTGATATATGTCAAAATGTCAATTCAGATTCCCAGTATCACACTCAGGGTTTGTTTCACTATGCCCGAATATAGTCTGTCTAATAAGTCAACCGACTTGGGAATTTTGTAGAATATTTAATAATTTAAAAAATACAAATATTCGGTACTTTTTATAAGAATTTTCTGTTAGTAAACAATTATCTCTATCTCTTAATCAAACTTGATTATTGAACCCGTGTTGACTACATCAGATTTCATTAAATTCTAATAATTACCCAAGTCGTTTAACTTATTAGACAGACTCTAGCCACTATTCCCGAATAAATTCAAAAATGGAACAGAATTTGTATGAAATTATCTGCCAAGTAAGTTAACGGCAACTTAATCATAGGTGGTGAAACAAGCTCTCAGTCTGAGTATATATATAATAAAAGAAAGCGATGATATAATACATCACAATAATAGCTTAAATAGCCATATGTATGTTTTTACTACTGGGACTTAATAATATTTTCTAAAAAAGGGACTTTTTTGAGGCGAGGAGTCATCAAATGATTTCTCTCGATCTGGTAGGGGCGAGAGGGAAGGCTATGGTACTCTTTTGAACAATCTCGCAACCCGGGAGAGGGATACCTGTATGTATTTCCTTACATTACAATTTGGGATATGAATCCTTCGCCACCAACCCTGGTATCAACTTGAACTTTGTGTATTTTAAGTTGATTTTCAAGTGACCATTTTAAAAATACCCTAATAAAATATGGATTGTAATTAAATTTGAACTCTGGCTTGTACAACAAAAAGTTAATTCTTCCAAATTATATCGAATTCTCATTTCAAATGTACGTGTATTGTGATATAGCATGTCGTATGTCTACGAAATCGCATTTTTTTTAATGTACTCCAGTGTAATATTTAATTAATGCGCACAATTAATGTATAAAACATTCGCCGCAAATGTGTAATTCATAATATAATTAATGGCTGTGGTATGAAAAATAATTAAACAATAATTAACACTAAGTAAAACTAGTACAAAATTAACCATGTGCGAATCGGACTCGTACACGATAGGTTTCGTACTACAATATTAAAATCGAGCAAAACAAGCCGACAAAATACGTTTCTTGTATGCAAAGTTGCAAACCTTTTTAATTGTTAACTATGTATTTATAGAAAAAAACATTCCTTGAAAATTTCAACTCTTTCCTTCTTAGAGTTTATGAGATACGATCCGTTGACCGACAGAGACACAATCATACGGACGGACAGTTTAGGCTTAGTAATTATAGGATTTCGCTGGCACCTTTTGGCTATAGAGCCATAAAAAGCAGTCATATCTTAACCAAATATAGTACGATGCAAACACATTATTCTACTAAGACTGGCCTGTTGGTCTAGTGGTTAGTGGCCCTGACTGCTATGCCGGGGGTCGTGCGTTTGATTCCCACACAGGACAAATGTTTGTATGATGAGGGTGTAATTTATATCTATAATATGTATGTATTTAGAAATATATAAGTATGTTTATCAGTTGTCAACTCATAGCAAAAGCTCTACTTAGTTTGAGACTGGATGGCGTTGTGTGATAGTTGTGGAAAAAAATATTACTAACACTATCAGCTCAAATACTTCAACCAACAACAAACAACATCCACATTTCAAAAACAAACATCAATTTTAAAAATAACAAATAAAATTAACAAGTTTACTGGATCAGTGGGTAAGAAACGAGTATCAATATCGATGACATTTCGACAGATTATGTTAATTGATTCGATGATATAACGAACAATGTCCGAAGTGGGCCAGTGAGGTTCTTGACGTCTGCGTGTGTTCGTAACCGACCGACCGTCATCTTGGGAGGTCGGGAAACTTCGGAAATATTCGGTGTTGATTGAGGCAATGATTGACAATGTGAATAATTAATTTTGTAGTGTTGATCAATGTTGTTAACATTATATTTTTTTTTTAAGTCTAGACACAATGTGAAAACGTTTATGAAATTTACAAACTATCCTCTTTGTAATCAATTTTAGATAGATATTAAATAAATGTTTTACATATTAACTGTTGGTAGTTTGGTTTTCTTCTTCTCATATCGATTGACTCAACTCTTTAAATTTTGTTGACCGGTATTGTTATCTAGATCGCTCTATCATTTTCCAAGTTTAGATCCTGGAACATATTTCGGGTAAAAACTAAAAACTATACATAACTTACATATCTTGGATGTCTGTAATTAGCAAGGATCTAAAGAAAGCTCAACTCTTGACTCGATTACCCAGAACCGAAATATGTGGCGAATAGTGATGAGGAGAGCCGAGTCTAAAAGACATGAGATGGCTAGGAAAAGAGAGAGAAAGAGAGAGATAAGCTACATGTACATCAAGGTACTGATAATGTGTACTCAACCTAAGTCAACATGAAGAAAGTATCTAATAAATAGATCGGATCGGATTCGGATTTTAAAATACAAGACATAACGATTTTGACGACATTGGCTACAAAACAGTCATAGCTTTGATTTTAAAGTTGCAGGTAAGAATAAAAATAAAAAGATGTCAATTTTACACTTTACTTACCATTGTTTATTAAAAAGAGAAAGTGTACAGAAGTATCGTGTCATTTAATTTCAGAGCTTAAACAGCATATTATTTAGCATTTTAATTGTATAAAGCCGTTATCGAAATTAAGTGACGCAGAGAAAGAGCAAGATTAAATACTTTAAAGTTTTCGGTTCGTGTCGATGTCTTTATGGAGATATCGAGTTAAGGGCATGAGCTTCTTGAGTAGCCAGCTACGGTAGCACTAGATAAAATAGCCATATTTATTTCATGACTAGCTTTTACCTGCAGCTTCGCCCGCGTACACATAGTCTATAATAAAGTAGCTTTCTATTAGTGAAAAAGTTTTAGCAATCGGACCAGTACTTCCAGAGATTACCTCCTACAAACTAAAAATACACTAAAAAAAACTTTACCTCTTTGTTAGATTAGTGTAGGTAGGCCAGTTCTTTCTTTCTTAATTTGAATTACACCTAGTAATCTGATCTTTATTTGCATGTCGAAAGCATACAAATTCAGTTGAGTCCCTGAGTCTGGTGATAGACGATTAACCTGTGTTATAGGAACCAGCATTCTCTCCCGGGAAGAAAAAATGTAAAGATATGCTCTATGATGAAACCAGTGAGTCCAGATCATATCTATTGAGGCACTCTTACATTAAAGGTTGAAGATAAAAAGGAAAAAGGGGATAGAGACGCTGGCAAAGATGAATGTGATGGAAAAGGGCTTAGACTAGTCAGGATATCAATTAAGTCTATATTGTAAGAACCCTACAGTAAGTCTGGTAGTCTGGTTATGGAGAGAGACGGAATCAACACGTGTAGCTAAGTATCATCACTGGAATCAACGTGTACCGTCATCATTATCACTTCCGATAGTTTTCTAGATAAATTAGGCCATTGGCAGAGGTAACGTGGCGTGCAAAATCGTATTGTTTTTGTCTCCGTTGCATCGGCTTTGCATCAAGCCAGTTCGGCCATGACCTAATCGATTTAATTACGATTCAGTTCTATTGTGACATGATTGATTTATGATCTTTAATTAAAGGTTCTGTGCAGTGAGCTTGATAAGTGTTTATAGGCTTTAGGCATTAAGCAAAAATGTCTTTGAAGTCAGTCCGCTGATTATAAATAGTATTAACAATTCATTTGCACTATTCTCCTTATCTCTTGGTAGTATCGGTAAATTGTTAGGTGGGTGATTCTTTGAAACCGAGAGTATGTCTCATTCATCTGGCCTACTTTTTTCTGTACAGTTTGAGGTTTTTATTTGCATATTAGTTTTCTCCGATCACTAAATGTATCAAAAGTACTCATTTGCGCCCAGTGGCTTTTGACACCAAATGAGTACAAAAACTGAAATGCTCTCTTAGTTTCAAAGTATCACCCACCTGTACTTATTTTTCATCCTAGGGGAAAAACTGATCCAAATTTTACCTTTCTTGAGTCAGTAAATGAGCAAAGAATTTTATTTTTATACGTATAGATATTTGCACTAGTAGCAAAAGACAGCAGAAGAACACGCTATGCATGATAACCGCTGGAAAAAGTCCTAGGATGACGTCACTAAGGACGTTCCAGAAAGCGGTGGCAAAATAACAAAAACATGTCTGGAAAAAAATGGAAGAGGTTTTTGTCTAGCAATGTGCATTCTACCTTAACAAATAATAAAAACAGACCTAGATAAATAATATTTAAGAAAAAGTCAGAACAGGCAACAGAATTGACCATCTGCTCACGTCCTTACAGGTCGCGACATTTACATAGTGTGCCTTGAATACCGTTCCTCAGTTATATCACTCGTTATACAATGAAGCTTTCTCCTCTGTATCTCTTTAATTCATAATATATTGCTTGCTAAGGAATCTCCAGCCTATTGTTAATCATGTCTTGTTTGTGGAATTACCATTTTAGCTGTATCAACACCTACGTAAGTTAACATTGAATTGGTATATTTATTTTCTTCAATATTGGAGCTATATTTATTTTAAAAAGCGTGTGGACATTTACCTTCGTTCCATCATCGGGCCACTAGACGTATGACGTTGCGCCTAGAGTATACAACATTAGTTTAGCCACAACCTAGGGGTTAGTCAGTAAAAGTCTGAGACTATCTCCCGCTCCGCCCAAGAGATGATGATGTCATTAGATGATTTACCCACCGTAAAAAAAACCACCTAAGGGGTTTTTAAGTCAAGAGTAGGGTAATTCTAGGCAAGCGTACTCCATCGTCGGCCACATCATCGCTTACCATAAGGTGAGATAGTAATCAAACGCAAGCCTAAACATAACAAACAAGAAACCTTCCGTAAGAATGAAAGATTATTTGACGTTTTGTTATGAAGCAAAAGAGGCGTGAATTAGGAAGCAGCCCCCCTAGCCAAGTTACAACCGTTTCGCTTGCGCCGAACGCTTCGAGTTGACCTTGCCACCAATTCTTTTGTTCTGACCACGTGACTGAGCGATAAGACGACATCATTCCCGTACATTTGAAGCTTTCTACAAGCGTTAACTATTGCAGATTAGCAATTGGCTAGGGGTACTGAAAATGATAAGGACGTAAGTAGACGGCATGTGTTTTGCAATGCAGCAAAACTTATAATTAAAATCTGGGTCTAAAATCACGATTACTCTATGTGCCATACAAAAAGTAATCATAAGATGTCCCAATATAAAACAATACCTATCTACGGATTGCGTGTGCAACAAAAGGTTTCAAATTAAGATCTCGCAATAAAAAATTGCCGCTCTCGCTTTGAGTAGCGCCACATTTTCTGAGTATTTACTGGTAAATATTTGGCAGTACTAAAGCAGAACATTTTGGTCTAGTCAGGGAGATCTTTATCGTCTTATATTGGAATGTCACTTTATGAATGAATGGTGCGTCATAAATTGACAAGGTCTATTGGCCTATGTAACAATTATATACAATATGACTTGTGTTCAAAATTGGTAACTACAATGAAATTCTCGCCTTACAACGTTGCTTATAAATTACCAAACCTTAAAAATAACAGGTTTGATCATCAAATTTGCCGCTCGCTAAAGCGAAAGGGACTGTCAGACTTTTACTGACTAAAATCCGCCTGTGTTCTTTCAGTTTTTTTTTTTCGTTTCAGTGCTGCAGTCACCGCTTTTGAACAATACCTCAGGCCTAAGACAACTCAATGTGATCCTGGAGCCTTACCGTGACGTGTTAAAATGTGAGTCGTGCGTGCGAGAAAGAGGGATGGCGCTATATATTTCGCGCCCTCCACCCTTTAACAGTTCAGTTTAGGTCGCAAAATGCATCTTGTTAAGATGGCCACTGGTTTTACAAACTTGCTGACCGGGTATTTAACCTTTTGATTTTTCTCTTGGCAGAACTATCCCTATAACATTTCCACAATTGAAGAAAGACCTACCACTATCTACTGGATTGACAATACTCAACCATTGATCAAACTCAATAGAAAAACTTTCAATGGTCAATCACGAAAGGTCAGAGAGTAAGGGCGTAAGTTCATTCCAATCGTTTGTTCATTGCTATTTACTTCCGGACAGAGGT
The DNA here is from genome assembly GCA_929112965.1 of Mythimna albipuncta. Classification (NCBI taxonomy): domain Eukaryota; kingdom Metazoa; phylum Arthropoda; class Insecta; order Lepidoptera; family Noctuidae; genus Mythimna; species Mythimna albipuncta. The sequence continues at coordinate 17,132,364 of OV815967.1, forward strand.
CATGACGTAATGGTAGGTCAAGTTAGCTTTCCATTGAAGTACCATTAAGTGTCTATTGATCAGTATTTGTAAACACATTGTGTGTCGATGTCTCTCTGTCAAGAAAGGTGTGGTCACTTTTGTAAAAAGAAAACAGTTTTTTTTTCTGTGTAACCAGCTAGGCTTAGAAGGCTGTCCAACTTAAATAGCAGGACATATGTCTGCCGTACTGAACGTGCAGCAGACATATGTCCATGAACTGTGGGCCAAAGTTGCACAGAATTGGTCTCCTGAGACTGTGAGACGGAATTGCATCAGAACATGGTCTTGTCCTGACGGAATGAACTAGAGAAGTTTCGCTAGAATTGGAACAAGGAAGCCAAGGCTTGCAAAAGATGCCAAAAGTGGAGAGAGGTCTTTGCCTAGGAGTTGGACAGAACAGCCTAGCTAAAAAGGTCTGCTTTTATTTATATTAATATCTCGGAAATAACGGTAAGACGTTGGTCGACTGGTAAGTATTTATAGATTTTGACAGGCGTTACGGGTATTCTGACGACAAGTCTTACCTAAGGGTATTGTGCTAACCGGTAGCTGGATTATAGAGATCAGTAAGGAAGTCGCGATATGTAATATACTGGTGTTCAGCAGCTTATGGTTGGACTGGATCCAACCTCAACAAGGTGGGAAAATAGCTTCAGTAAAGCGAGAACTACACTAGACCAATGCACACGTGTAACACGCTTGATTTGTATGTGGAACGACGTCACGAGGCGTGGATCAAGTGTAGCTCTACAAGGTCTAGTCTCCATATAAAATGTATGGAGACCGATGCGCTCAGATCGGTGTGTGTAGCACACGTGCGTGCAGTTTAGTTCTACTATAAAGCTTGTCCGGTATCACAGACACGTGCATTTTGTCATAAGTTTAATGTATTTGTTTAGCCCTACACTTCTTCACTTACTTAATGCGGGGACACAAAATCTTCAATATCTCTCAGATGATGATAGTCATCTGAAAGCTATTGATGAGTTTGTATCTATCTGAAGGGTTCCTTATCGCCCTTGCTATTTATGACATCCAGCCAGTCGAACCAACTACCGGAGTTCCGTAGTTATTCTTGCATGTCGGATACGTACCTGAAACAAACAAAATTAATTGTTACAAATTGATAGATAGGTATTTATTAACTAAAAAAATGAAGCGTGGAGAGATCGACTTCGATCTAATAACAACAAATTATTAGGTACAGTGATTAAAATTAATGATTTCTGAAAACAGTGTTTCAATGTTTTTAATCAAACACATCACGCTAATTTTATAATGTTGGAAGTTTGTATGTGTGCGTGTAAGTTTGTAACTCCAGCACGCTTATACGTCTGAACGGATTTGGATGAAATTTGGCACACGTGTAGACCATGTCTTTTAATGGGATATATGATGTTTTATGTACCCTTGATATAGTTATCTAGTTTTAAGCCGGCAAAGCTAATGTAAGTTAAAATAAAAAATAATACTAAAAGCAAACATTAAAACTTTTTAACAGTCGACCTTTGACTAATAGAGGAGAATGTCTTGTGTAGCCACAAGGCATAAGTCTGCTTAATGTAATACATATATAGATAATGTGTAAATAAATAAATAAACATCAGAAAAATAAGAATAAACATAAGAAAAATAAAGTGCCTTCCAATGTTTACGTTCTTCAGATATGCTTTTATAACGAACTAGCTATTGCCCGCGGCATCGCTTGCGTACATAAAATATAGTCTATGTCACTCGGGAATAAAACAGCTTTCTATCGGTGAAAAAATGTTAGCAATCGGACCGGTACTTTCAGAGATTACCTCCTGCAAACAAAATTTACCTGTTTATAATATTAGTGTAGATACCCACAGCGTTTATTATAGCTAAATATTTGTTGTCAAACGGATGTATTTCTTTAACCCATTTATATCAACTCTATCCGTGTTAATTAAACACCATTCACAGGCAATATTAACACATTCATCTGAAGTATTGGCATAACTGTCATGGCTTTGTATTGAGTCAGGCAAACTGGCATGCCAGGCGAGCTTGCTCGTAATTGGTTGGTCTTTGTGACTGTAAAATGGTGTTAGATTTATTTTTTTGGCTGTTTAAAATGTTAGTTTTTTCGGTTAGTGACCATTGATTTTTGGTGTAGAAGTTTTTTTTAGGTGGGAAATCATCCAATGACTTTTCCCGCTCTTGGCGATTCAAGGCTTGGGTTTTCCTTTCCGAAGCGAACCCATGGCCCCATTAGGTTTCGACCCTGCTGGGCCCCCTACGGTTTTACTAACATACCCTTGAGTCGCGCGTGCTATACTACGCGCCGTCGCAGTCGTCTACGACTCGGGCTCGGTTTGGGCTTTTTACCGTTCGGTTACCGGACGGTTGGTGTAGTTGGTAAGTCTAAAATTAAGGTATTGTATTGAGTCTGGCAAAGCGGCATGCCAGGTGAGCTTTCTCGGTAACTAGTATGTACTTATAGGGTTACAATAAAGGTAATGCCATAATTTTGTTGTTTGTTTGCAATTTATAAGTTATTTCTGTTATTGATTTTGATGTAATAGGTAAGTCGAACATTGAGATATTGTATTGAGTCTGGCAAAGTGGTATGCCGAGCGATCTTGGTCGGTAACTGTTCGATCTTTGTGATTGCTCTAACGGTGACATATTCAGGCTTTATATATTTATTTATTTATTTAAAGCTTTATGCACAAAAAAATTGTACAAAGGCGGACTTAATGCCTTAGGTATATATACTTTAGTTAAAGGATATTTGTTTATAATTGAGATTATTTTAGATTAATAATATAATTGATATTTGGCTTGTGGTAAGATTAGTCTTACCAAGAGTAAAATATCAATTGATAAAATAAAGTAGGTAGTTACAGTTAGCTAACCTGATAATATAACGAAAAGTGTCACACTAGTCTTCAAACAATTCAAATTGAATGGAGGAAGCAAGTCCCTTAGATAAAGGCTAGAAAATGCTGTGTGGAAGGGTGTAGACTCATTTTTTCTACGATAAGACAGTTTTGTCAACAACAAAAACTTTTTGCCGCACAACAAAGCTACATAAATCATTGCCTCACAATTAAAATAGTTAACTAACCCGTTCCCCCCTACTGAACGTAATTAAATATAATAAGTGCGTAACTATTGCGATGATTGCACTTAATAGTTGTAATTGCACCATTTAACACAGTAGCTTCAACTGTTGTCTATCATATTAGTTGTAGTTGAGGTGCTATATTATATTGAGGTAAACTTCAGGAAACAGAAATCCTGTTTTATTGATAAACTTTTGCATTCATGTATGTAGTTCAGGTTATGTTGAAACATACACCTTAGCTATTTGAAGTGTTTACTGAGTTAAGAGCTTCTCCGGTAACGATATCCTGCACGGTTCTTGTACTCGTACGTTATAATGTCAAATTGCTTCAAGGCATGGGACGTAGTTAGGATAATGTGTTCTCACGAGATTTTACTACGTTATTTATGAATATATCTCGGAAACTTGCGAATATATGAACGAGGTGAAGTTGTATGCTGACGTCACATTTGACTTTGGCAAATCAGTCGTCTGGAATAGATTGTTTATTGCTCGTTACCCACAAACTAGTGTCTGGAGAAGATTTCTGATCAGCATCCTAAGCTCAAAAATATAATATAGTGTAAAGGCTAGGTAATACAGTGTAAAATTAAAGTATACAGTCTTACTTCTTATACAAGGTGTAAGGGACAGCCCTCCACAAACTTTAAGGGCTTGCTAAGTAGACGAAACTGAACCACCTTCCACAAGATTTTTTTTCAGGAAACGATAAAAAAAGTCAGCTTCACCATACAAAATGATAAACTTGATTGGACAATTTGTATGGCGAGGCCGAATTCTTTTTTCGTTTACTGAAAAAAAAATTTGTGGAATTTTGTTCAGTATCGTCTACTGAGCAAGTCCTTAAAGTTTGTGGAGGGCTGTCCCTTACACCTTGTATAATCAATCGATAACTAGTGGCTAAGATATAACAGCCGTTCGGGTTGATCTTTCGCATCAAGATTAAGCTACGCTTGCCGAGGTCGGTCTGTAGATGGGTGACCGTCCCGAAATATCGAGATTCCTTTATGCCTTGGAAAGCAAGTTAAGCCATTGGTTCCGGCTGTCATTTGCAGATTTTTGACAGTTAGTCAGAAGGCAGGAAATCTGGAGGTCATGCTAAATGGAGCTCAGATAAGATACAGACCATGATCCGGAGCGAGGAGGAGTGGCAGGCGGTTGCCTCCTTCTGCAAAGCAGCAATACTAGCAAAGGAGGAGGCCAACCGCATCAGGCAACGGCGGCGCTCACAGCGCCCCAGCCGCCACCGGGATTACGATCCCGATTTTCGGCCACCGTAGGCGCCGGCTTGCGGTCGGCGAGCAATGGGTAGCTTGCTGTCCGACCGTCCGGTAACTGTCCGGACCGAGCCCAAGTCGTCGACGGCAAATGCACGAAGGAACGGGGTGGGCTTTTTGTCAGTAAGAGTCTGACACTATCTCCCGCTCTGCCCAAGAGCGGGGGTTGTTATTGGATGATTTTCCCACCGTAAAAAAAAGCAGTTGTTCCATGTAATTACAGATATCCAGCTGCATCTGGTGAGAGTTGAAGCCGACTCTAACATGCTTGGGCAAAGGCTAGCCAGATTTATTGTAAGGCAGTAAGGCATTTTTTTTTTTAGTGGAAATCCGTATGTCCTACTTTTACTATCTAAAACCCGCTCCTATGTCCAGTGCTGAAGTCAATTATTTAGCGAGCGTTATGCCTCAATCTTGCTGTCAAAGTCAAATCTTCACTAAATTGACCATTCATTTATTTCAATCCAATGATTAATTCAAATGTCGTCTTGCGTTGAATTATAATCATCTTGTCAATTATTATAACTATTTTGTTGAGTTTCATGGTGGTCCGTAAGTGCACAATAATTACTGACACTGGAATTTTATTGACAGATAATTTGGCTTATAATTTTTTGAGTTTTTGTCTCTATATAGACTTAAATAATTTGTTCAGCCTTCGTCGTGAGGTAAATAATAATAGTCTGTGGCGTGAAGGTTGCAAAGTTAGTTAAGATTATGCTACATAGCCTGCTGGAGCCTCGGAGTGCTTTGAAAGAGTCATTATGGTTCTGGAACGTGAAGGGCAACTGAAGACACAGGTGAATTTAAGAATCAATTTGCTAATAATTAAAATAACCACTGAATTTCGCTCTTAAATATCCCACCAAAAACTTCTCACATGTTTAATCAAAGTGGAGAGAGAGAGAGAGAGAGAATGGCCTGTTGGTCTAGTGGTTAGTGGCCCTGACTGCTATGCCGGAGGTTGTGGGTTCGATTCCCGCCCAGGACAAATGTTTATGTGATGAGCATGATCATTTATTCTGTGTCTGGGTGTAATTCATCTATAATATGTATGTATTAGAAATATATAAGAATGCTTATCAGTTGTCTAGTACCTATAACACAAGCTGCTTAGATTAGGACTAGACGGTGTTGTGATAGTTGTAGAAATAAAAGTAATCATAATACCTACATATTTTAAATTAGGCAATACGTATAAATAAAAAAATCTTAAAGCTTCGACCTAGGTTACATAATTAAATAAGTAGATCTGGGACATAAAGGTATCTGTTTCATTCTGCCATTCTTGGTCAGAAAAACACTAAAAATACCTAAAAACAGCATTGAAAAGGATCCTATCCATTTGTGTACAAAACATTGAGTTATTTAGGTGTTCGTAAATCTTGTTCGTCTAGTATTTTTCTTGTAGCTGTCAGATAATCATCTATGATCCAATTATATAAGAATGATTAGGTATTTGATTAGCGGCCTTGACTAATTAAGTATTGATAACGAATCTTGATTATGTTTGTATACTTGCTAAGCAGGAACTATATAGTGTCAATTAACTATGGTAATTCACACACATGTATATGGGTGGGGTGAAACGCTCTGATTTCTCCACACCTATATGATTTTATCATATATATGGTTATATTCCGCAGTCTTTGGTGAGATATTTAAAATGTAGTTGGACTGTTTATTTATGACATTTTGTATTTAATTTTAACTGTATCTATGACATCTTTTTATTGATAATAATATTATGATGAAAAATATTTAGCTTTTCTTTTGAAAAGTCAAGTTAGATTAATTGAGTACACTAACTGTGAATATATTTGCACGCCATGTTATGGCAGGAGATCCTGAAACAAATTTACTGTAACACCTTATGTACCATATTTAAAATAGGTTTATGTATTTGCGAGCTAGTTATCTATGATGTGAGTATTTGTTTTCGAAACTCATATTAAATCACTTACCTAAGAGTGTATAATATGACATGTCGTTAATGTGCACGCAATAAGCAAAAATGTTTATTGTTGGTGTTTTTCTAAAAACAGTATACTTAAGTGTCGCAGATTATATTGAGCAGTCATGGATGAATTATTATTTACTAGCCTTTGCCTGCGGCTTCGCCCGCGTGGCGTTAGGTAGTTAAGGAATCGGGCTAAAAGGTAGCCTATGTTCTTTTCCATGTCAAAGGCTATATGCATGCCAAATTTCATCCAAATCCGTTCAGTCGTTTTTGCGTGATTAAGTAACAAACATCCAAACATCCACACTTTCACACTTATAATATTAGTTATGATTATTCCCCTTATTTATTCTATTTACGTTATAGTTATAGGCCTGCTCCCCTAGCCAAGTTAGAACCGTTTCGCTTGCGTCAAACGCTTCGCTTTGACCTTGCCGCGAATTCTTTTGTTCTGACCACGTGACTGAGCGTTGAGGCGATGTCATTTCCGTACATTTGAAGCTTTCTACAAGCTTTAACTATTGCAGATTAGCAACTTGGCTAGGGGTACTGTTGTGTCCCACTGTAGGTTAAAGGCTTCTACCCTTTCTTCCGCTTTTTTCTATACTTGGCAACATCTGGTCAATCCATTAGGTAGGAGTTCAGCTCGACATGCCATCCCTTTCAGCGTCGCCGGCTCCTGTTGTTTATTAATTTTATTTATTTATTAAAACTTTATGTACTAGTAAAAAACATTGTACAAAGACGGACTTGCTTGCCTTAGGTATTTTCGACCTAAGGGTAGTGCTGGAACATAACATAATAAGTTATCCAGGACCCAGTCAGTCTTTTTTTTATGGTGGGAAAAATCATGCAATGACATCCACCGCTCTTGGGCGCAGCGGGAGATAGTGTCAGACTCTTACTGACTAAAAGACCCACCCCGTTCCTTCTAGCGTTCATACCGGGGCTCGAGCGCCCTTTCATCATCACTCAATTTTTTTTGCGGCAGATATTGCCCAGTTCCATTTTATTTTGGCGGCTAAGTACCTTGCGTCATGAATTAATAAATATATTAGTCAGATTGGAGGTCTATAAAAGTTAATTGTCACTTAAATGGTTTTTTAAAGCCTTAAAATATGTCCTCCTTTCATTTTAATTTTGTGTTCTGATAAAGACGCGATACACTGAAAATATATTCTAAAGTCGGTAATCTTGCACAAATATAGGTATAAGAAAAGAATGACGCAATGAGTATTGTCAAGATATAGTTTTAAGGCTCGTCCTACACCTACTCATTAACATTTTGAAAAGGAAAATAATTTGTGACCAGACTTGATGAGTTCGAAGTGGCTCAGCTAACTCATTAAATTCAAGGTAAAGAGACCACACCTCGCCTCGACTAATTATTAGTTGTCTTCACTCACGACTGCCTAGATTGGTCAATAACCTTTTTGGAAATATAATAAATTAAATGTCTGTGAATGTTACTTACGTTGTTCGTTACTTTTCAGGTTTTTACCTTATATCTGATTTTGTAAATTTATAAAAAAATGGGCCTATGTCTAAGCCTGAAGCAACTAGCTGTAGATTATACTAATATTTGTTCTGTGCAGAAATCGGAAGCGTCACGCAGTAGCAGTCAACTTCTGTGCTCAACCACTATTTTTTATCGCACTGGAAATCCTTATGGATATCTTCCGCCTTGAGGTGCTTCGTGAAGTATGTTAGACTTGTACTGACTAAAACTACCCCGGTATTCCCTCGCACACTTGGGTCGGGCACTTAAGGTGCGTTGTGTCTTTTGCTACCCCGGACAGGTTCTGGCCCACCGTCCGCGGCTTTACCACGTAGATGGGAAGTGAGGGGTTGACTCCTACACGTCTGAGAGAGGCGCGCGCGGAATACTAGGTACCTCTATATCGGGTCCAGATGGAATCGCTCCACCAATGCGCTAACCATGCCTTCAATTTCTACAAGAGACTCTTCACACAAAACATCCATAGGGTCGTGAATCCACCAAAGCCGAGACGTGTGCGGTGTGCTGTAGGTATGCTGTGCGAGAAGAGATGTTTTATTGATAGAAATTCAAATTTAAAGAGATATTTTCGTATTTTATTGATTGTTTAAAGAACATTTCCTCTCGGCTCGTCTCGTCTTCGCTTTGGTGGAGTCCCGGCCTAAGTTTGAGTTATCAACTTCACGCACAATACTACGAGTCTACGACATCACTCTAGCGTATATTTATCATCATTTCAGTCGAAAGACGTTCATTGCTGGAGATAGATTCCCCCTTAGTTTCGCTACAATGTCCGGTCCCATGCGTTTCGCATCCATCAGTTTCTGGTGACCCTCACTAGGTCCTCGGCTCCTCTTATGGGAAGTCTTTCAATGCTGCGACTTTCGGTACGTGGTCTCCACTCCAGCAATCTCGGCCCTATCAAACATCTGTTCTGAGAATAATGTGCCCTGTCCACTGCGACTTAAGTTTGGCGATTCTTAGCATAGCTTGTGTTATGCTCTATTAATTTACAGTAAAAACTCCTTTGCTTACAGATTTTTTTTTAAATGCGTCGTAATTCCAATCATTATTTGTACACGACCTTACACATTCCACGCTCGATTGGTACCAGGTAACCAGCAGTGTGCAAGAAGTGAATCAGTTAACCCATCGACCTCAGAGGCTTAATATTGTTATGTCAAGGCGAGTCAAGGAGACGCCTTGCTTGCACTAATTCTTGTTGGTTTCGTAAGACACACAGGTGGTAAGCTTGGCCAACATTGTTGAAAACTGGGATAAGTAAGAGACATAATTTTTTTTTAAGTGTCAATAAAAACAAAGATAGCTATAGGAACAGTAAATTTATTGAAGCTAATTTTTTACGACTATTAAAACAATAGTTGAACTGTTTCCATAGGTAAGTTGGTACGGAACCCTTAAGACGCGAGCCCGACTCGCTCTTGCCCAATTTTTTTATATTCTTCTTTGTTTTTTTTTCTAAGTTTGTAAGAAGTTTTGCAAAATCTGGGGTCCATAGTACTCAGCTTAACTTTAAAAAATTTTATGATACATTTTTTAAAGCTAAGTTGAGCTTCATAGATACATCTAACTTTTATTACAATATAAGGTTCGACAGTTTGTCCTTGAAATAATTCGTTAAAATGCAAATAATAAAGATTTATACCTAAGTGGAGATTTACTACAACATCTACACAAGAGCGTAACCGGAAACCGACAGATACTATTCTCCTTACTCACTTTTCCTCACACACCTTATATTGTTTAGGTATAAATTATAATTAATGTAAATAATAATTGACTATGTAATATCTGTGGTGTAGGCATATCGCAAGGATTCGTTTCCTCCCACAGAGGGTACCTACGTAAATAGTTATCTCAAAGCGTCATCTCTTTTGTATGGGAATGTCAATCAGGCATAGAACAATGGATGATCATAGCGGGGATTATAATATGGATATGAAGTAGTGCCTTGAGACTCGTCTTATACATATATGTGTGTTGTTTAAACTAATTATCAGCTGTCAGTAGTTACACAGCGGAGGTGTGCTCCGCTTGGCAGAATATCGTCGTGTCCTCGTGGGGGCGATCGGCGGTGGCGATCTCTCGCGCCGGGCCTTGGTACAGGCCATCGTCCGGAGCGAGGAGAAGTGGCAGGCAGTCGCCTCCTTCAGCGAAGTAGTAATGCTAGCAAAGGAGGAGGCATCAGTCCGCGGCGCTCACAGCACCTTACTGTCCGACCGCCCGGTAACTATCTGGACCGAGCCCAAGTCGTCGACGGTGCGCACTGTTCCCGCGCGTCTTAAGGAGTTGTCAGCAAAAGCAGGGGCTCAGCTGGGTCGAAGCTTAGTGGGGCCAGGGTTAGCTCCGAAAGGTAGCTCGGTCCCGGTATGAAAGCCAAGAAGGAACAGGGTGGGTTTTTTAGTCAGTAAGAGTCTGACACTATCTCCTGCTCCGCCCAAGGGCAGCAATGTGATTTGGATGAATTTACCCACTAAAAAAAAAAGCTGTCAGGAGTCAAATTATAGAAATTAATTATTTTGTTATACATGAAGCTTTCGCAGAAGGCAGTGTATTCTGTAAACTCTTACCACAGTCCTTCACTTCTGTTATTCGTGTGTTAAAATGTGGACATTGGAGTGGGTTACTTGTTTGTGCATGTAGTTTAATGGTTTTTTTTTGTATTTTCTCTAGTATGTCACTTTTTTTGTCCTTAATACAATAAAAAATAAAATAAAGTTAGCAAAAAAATATTTGGATAATTTTTGAGAGAGAAAATTATTTGTGAATATTTGTATTCAGTATCAATATGCTCGAGACAAGAATAAACTAGCTGTAAAACTAAGAGGATAACTAAAACACAGACGTTTAATAAGATATAGCGTACCTACACTCCTGGATACATTCTGCCACATGAAGTGAGAGCCTCCCACAAATTGGCATGGCTTCACTTCACATGAAAAAACAATCACTTCAGATGAATAATATCAGTCAGAAGCAAGGCTTACTGTTAACAGTGGCGGATTAGCTACGTAGCCAGAGTGGCAAATGCTACAGGCCCCGCGCATTGGAGGAGGCCGCAAGGACGTAAAAAACATATCAAAATACCTGTATCATATGAATTCTAACCAGTTCCAGGTTTTAAATAAAGACAATACTTATGGACCCATCGCTACTTAAGAGCTTCGGGGCCTTTTTATAATAAGTTAAAAGGGTTTTAATTTTGTGTCATTTATAAAGATTTAGGGAATTTTGGTAGAATTTGCTGAAGGCTTCACGCAAGCCTAATCCGGCACTGACTGTTAATCAAATAGTTTGCCTTGATGCAGAATAAAAAAAGGAAAAAAGTATCATATCTTAGTCTTACCTAAAGCGTTGATAATTGAAGTTTACGATTATAATACACCACATAAACAGTAAGATTGTTAGGGTTCCGTACTCGAAGAGTAAAAACAGGACCCTATTACTAAGGCTCCACTGTCTGTCTGTCAGTCACCACGATGTAACTCATAAACCGTGACAGCTACACAGTTAAAATTTAATGATGTATTGATCTGTTACCGCTAACAACGAATACTAAAAACAGAATAAAATAAGTATTTAAGCGGGACTTCCATTCAACAATATGTTTTTTTTTTACACATTTTTGCTAGATATTAATAACGGTAACTGGTAGACACTTGAATTTTTTTTTATCAATAAGTTGTATTTAGTAAATGAAGTCGTTATTATATTTAAATAAATAATTAATTGTTGTGAGTGCCAAAAAATACTACCAGATAAATTCGTTACCATTTCATTATTAGCCTAGTTAATGAAAAAAAATTAAGAAGTTTCATACTGATTAACACAGATCTAAATTTCAAATGACATTTACAAACAAAATTAATTTCCCTAACAAAAGCAGACTTAATTTTCTCAACCAGTTTTTTGTTTGCCATACTCTGTAACAGTATTTACTATACACAATTTAAATACTATTGTTAACTTCGTGATGCTTTGAGTAATAATCAAGGCTGTTGCTTAGCAACCGTTTTTTTTTTTTCGAAACAGTAGGTCACAGTTTACAACAGAGTGTTACGGTTTGATGGATTGACACGCGACCGATGTTCGTCCTGATAAGTTTGATGCCCAAATTAGATTAGTGCAGTATGATGAACAGTTTCGTTGTGCCTAATCATAATATCAGTGAGTAACAGTGTAGAAATTGTTTCATCAGGACCTCTTGAGATGCTTCTGATATGTTTACTTCAATTTATTATAATATTTTTTTTATTATTATTAAACAACAACATTAGGATCACATCTTAGTAATGCATTTACATACCAGCTTTGTGCTGGTTCATCGCATGTTTAACAGTGGTGTGTCAGAAGCGACAATCTCTGCGCCAAAAACATATTATTAGGCGAATAGTACTTATACAATTAACTTTATGCTTAAAAATAAACATTTATTTTTTATTATCTACGACCCTCACAGTAGTCAGTAGACCCTGAGAAAAATTGAACCGGACAAGAGTACTAAAATGATTCTTATTCCACCAATTAGCACTGCTCTGTTTGGCATTAATAGATATTGATGAAATAACGAGCATAATGAGTATGAAATAACTTTGTTGTTGTGTTCGATGATAAACCTTCATTTATGGATGACGGTAACGCAATATGGCGTGTTCTGATCTCTAAAGTCATTGAAATAGCATATTACTTTTTACTTTTTACTAATACATGTTTTCTATTATACGGATAAATTAAAAAAAAACTCACTAACTATTTATGTTTAGCTTAAATTCTGGTTAGCGAATTCTAAATTCAAATATTCCAAAGAAAAATTTTGAATTAAGAACGTGCTAATCAGAAGATAATTTTAGGGTTCCGTACCCAAAAGGTAAAACGGGACCCTATTACTAAGACTTCGCTGTCTGTCCGTCTGTTTGTCACCAGGCTGTATCTTATGAACCGTGATAGTTGATATTTTCTGAGATGATATATTTCTGTTGCCACTGTAACAAAAAATACTAAAAAATAGAATAAGTTAAATATTTTAGGGGACTCCCATACAACAGACATTTTTTTGCCGTTTGTTTAGATAATTGTACGGAAAACTTCGTGTGCCAGGCTGGCTCGCACTTGGCTGGTTTTTTATGAATAAGGCTCCTGAAGTTTTTTAGGATGTCACCTAAACCTATTTCCTAAGACCATGTGAAAAGCAATAAATGACTTGCAAAATCCGTTCCATTATTGCCTTGTGAACAATTGTTAAAGTTTAAACTTAATTTTGATTATAAAACCATAACAATGGCCAGGTCTGGTAAAGTTCACATCCCTCAAGGTCCATAGTTTGCGAGATAATTGAATATAGTCTTGGGCGCGTCTTAACTTGAAGATATGATCAAAACATTTGGAAATATCTTTATTATTATAGAGTTCCGAAATATATTTAAGTGTGAGGTTTGCTGTTTCGAGCAATCATGAGCTGTTAAAATTATAGTGTTCTAAATGTTATGTTTTAACTGCAGTAGGTCTAATCATTTGCAAATATTCATGTACAAATGAAAGTATCCTTCACCATACACCATAATACCGTAATATCCATCCGTTTTATCGCTCGTTATAATTAGTACGTACTCCTTCTGTAGCTGCATTTGGTAGAATATTGTATAGACTAAGTACGACCTCATAGCACCCTTCTTCATGGGTGGATCTAGAGGGTATGTCAGTTTTCTATAGCCTAAACACCACCTGTGTTCTTCAGTTGAACTTTGTGTTCTAGACCCATGGTTACTCTTTCAAAAATTCTCACAGCCCTAACAGGTATCGCCCTTACTGGGCCCATTCCCTTTTGCTCCGGACCACGGCTTGAAGCGGAGTTGGAGGTGAGAGGTCGCCACCGCCGATCACCTCCACTAAGACGCGGTGATGCTTCGCTCAAGCGGGTCTCTGACCCGCTTGAGCTTCCACCGCATGATGTACCGTGATCTGTATGCGATCCGCACTATGGAGACACTCGAGCATTTCTTCCGCCCGAATACGAAACAGGAACCTTATTCGGTGAGGACCTGCGTCAGGCGGAAAGTGAGAGCCGTGGCGCCTCTTTTGCTACAAAATAATGTCCCATACTAAACTTTTTTGCAATGCAACAAAATGTTCCTCGGAGGATTCTACTTCTAGTAATTTTCAACTTGCTAATCCGAAGCTCCTGCCAAACATTCTCAATTATTCCTATATTAACATCTTTTATTATTTGTGACTTATATATACATCAAACAAAGCCCGCAGCTCCATGGTGTAGTGTCTCGAACGCTTGCGATAGGTCGCTCGTGCACGCTGTTGAATGTCGCCATGATCACGCGCTGCTGCTAAGGGACTATTCTGCAGTTTTATGGTATACCTACGCTTTTATGAACGTTTCCGATTATTATGAAAAAAATTGAGGGAGAAAGAAATAGTATATAATTATTTTGTTGTGGTTTGTGTGTATTATTATATGTGTTGTACATACATACAATACATAACACCCGTGTGCGTGTTTTATGTAGATAAGCGTTGTATAGAACGGGTTTTTTAATTGAGTATTTTGAGTTAAGAACTTATCAAATTCTAGTTAAATGCCAAAGGATCATGACCATCAACGGTCCTGGTTTTTCTCATGCATCAAGATAAAAATTATATTACAATTATTTTCTTTATTTTTGAAGTCATTCTTAAATTGGAATCCCAATTTTGCATAGGGGTTTATTTTGTAAACTTAATAAGTTATGAAATTGTTTTGCTAAAATGAAGTACCTACCGCTGGGCACCGGCTATTCTTACGTTAAAGTGTTGCCGTAATCAAAAAAATAACTAAATATATTGACAACTCTAATCGATTTTTTTTTTGTATACGATTACTAATTAATATAAATGTAAAGTCATTGGAAAGGTAAATCGCGGGGTTTTTATAAATAATAAAGCGAGATGATAATACTGTGGTGTGAAATAATTAGTATTTCACACACACAGTAGTCGTATTATTTTGCTTTCAAAACTTTTTAAAGCAATTTCACTTTGTTGGCTAACGATACATATGAATGATTGCATAGATTTTTTTTTAATTATCTTGCTTCGGGTTGATATAAAACGAACCTTTTTAATAAATTAATGATTATAGAACTAAATCAGTCATTTGAAATAATTATGTGTATATGTATTTATTCGAGTAATCGATTTTCATTTAAAGTCTAAAGTGGCAACATTGGTGTTGGTGTCTCAAATTGAATTGTCATTGTCAATGTCAAAAACTCCAATGTCAAATTCGCGTGGTGCATGCTAAGTTTGTTCGTTGCGATTTAAATATTACAGTTTTTTTGTGTTGATCGAGTCCTACTCTCCACAGTAATTGTGATATTCATTGTAACTATTTGTTTATTTCTTGTTTTCAATCACTATCGCTAACTTTAGTGTGAAATTGTGAATCTTACTCCAGGACGTTTTTACGCCAGGAAGTTTTCACTTTGTTTGAAGTTTGTGTGTGATTCGTATTTTGTTGTACTGTACTGTACTATTAAGCGACTACTGAAAATGTCGACCACTTCGCGTGAGGTACCGACAACAAGAACAATCGACCGGCGAAACCGGTGTATCAACTGTTTTTTTGCAATCCTAAGAAACCAACGCAGGTATTCTTTGGAACAAGCTACTACTCAGATGATCAATGTGTTACAGTCATGGATCACTCCTACTCAGGTAAGCACATTCTATTGACGTTTTCATACCTATCAGTCTATTTCTTGATTTCTCAGACAGTTTAAACCTACCCAGTCATTCTCTCTTTTATATATTAATTTTTTGCTTTTTATAAATCACATATTAAAAACTATAGACAAATGATAGCATAAAATCAATGTCACAATGCTGAAATTGGAAGCTCTCCGTGCTGTAAGCACAAAATATAATTATGTTGTGCGGCCCATTCAGTTGGGCTTGAAGTCGGTGATTGTGACATTCCTTTGCTCATTCTATTATACTATATTCTAATGACATTTTTTTTATATTTCATTTCAAATATATTTTTTTGATTGCAGCTGTCTCCAGGAAGTATAATTTGTTCCGAGTGTTTTGGACTGCTATAAAATTGAGTTAACACAATGAGCGAAGGAAGTGCTATGCCTTTGCTTGCTCTTGGACATAGAAGAATCTGCTTCCCTTGTGGAAATTCTATTTTACGAGCACCAAGAACATACCCTGTGCGACATGATCGACAAGAAAGAAACATTTTAATGAGACTGGTTCCACTGCACTTGGTAAATATTTATTAGTATCTTATTGAGAATATGGAGTGTCTAATACAGAATCTGTCTACTCGGGCCAACAGAAAAAATATTTAAGCACCTTATTTTTTTTAGGTTTCCAGAATGGAACGTGTATGTGATGCATGTTGGAGATCAGCTACGAGAGAAGTACAGAGGCAACAGCAGCATGATTCAAATCGTCCTACTGTAGCACATGCTGTGTCAAGTGATGATTTCAATATTCCTGAGCCATCTCCTCTTCCTTCTTCACTCCAAGAACACGGTTTTGTCACCCACATGCCAGAGTCTCTCCTCGAAAATGAACACCAATTAACAACCCAGCAGGCGAATCGGTCTCGTCTAGTAACCATGTGTCGCTGGGTCGTAGAAATAGTCAATGGTAGGATAAAAAGAGACTATAGACTATTCCGTCATGTATTCAATAATAGAGCTGCTATGCACCTCAATGATGATTTTAGGATTTGTTGTGCCTTATTAAATAAGTTTCATGTTGCCATAGATGACCCACCGGAGGCTTTGGAATATGTTACAATAGCTAAAAGTAGACTTTTTCTAGTAAACCATCTGGCAACATATGTACAGCAAGAAAATCTTAACAGAAGGAGAGCTAGCTTCCAAACAATTGATAGATTTCCACGACTCACAATTACTGACCTTAAGCGGTTTGCTCTAGGTACATACCAATTAAAACAGGCCAGATCTTACTTCGGGGAACATGTTCGTCAGTCTGGAATATATTCAGTGGAAGTGAATACTGAAATTGATGAGGATATTCCTCTGATTTTAGGCCTTAATAATTATTTGTTAAGAGGTAGGATTAAATCCAGGCATGTGAACAGTCGTACATATTACACGTATTTATTAATAAGCAGAGACGATGCTGTAGCAAATACATTACAAGCCATTGTAGGTTATTGTTGCAACTGCCTTGTTGGTAAGCGAACTGTAGGCTGCTGTGCTCACATAATGACAGTGGTGTGGTTTCTGAGTTGGGCTCGATACAATGATATCACTGCTCCAGCTTCTTATTTAATTCATTAAACCCCAAGCGAACGCCGGCGTTCGCGCACCTATTGTCTTTCAATTGTGTCTGTAATTATCACAATTGAAAGGTTAAATGATTTTTTTAATGAAAATGATGAATAAAGTCATTCGCTGTTCCTATATATATATAGGTACCTACCTACCTACTTACTGTAAGAGTTAGATATACTATGATTGATTATATACCTAGCTACATGTTTTAAGTGCTACCAGGTCACTGAATCAAATTAAAGATCTATTTGAATTCTATTGTTTTTTTTTTACAGCTCTCCTTTTTTTGTATTTGTAACTGTTTTAACAGGAAATATAAAGGCGAGGTACTGATTTATTTAAGTCTCTATCCCATCAGATATGCTAATTAATCTGCTTTCCAAACTACGACCTATAAACTTACCTCTATACACGATGGATATTTCTATTTTGAGGTTAAGTTATGTACGTTTTCTAAAAAAAACTTGGAAATGCGGGTTTTGATTCCAAAATAGCAATTGTAGATGGTTATTTGGTTATACACGACGGATATTTCTATTTTGAGGTTAAGTTACGTTTTCTAAAAAAACTTGGAAATGCGGGGTTTGATTCCAAAATAGCAATTGTAGATGGTCATTTGGTTAATTTATAAACCATCTAAAACAACTTTGGAATTGACGCAACTCTGTACCGTGGTCCATATTGTCGTGGTCATTCTCCTTTTGACAGGTTTTCAGGCTAGTGTTTGAGAAATACTCAACTTCAAAGATTTAAATTAGAAATCGGGGGTGAGTGATATAAACTCAATTGCTTAAAACATTTGAGGATACAACTGAACTGGCAATGATACTAGTGCGCCTCACCATCAACGATTGCATCACTGCTTACCATCAGGTGGGATCGCAGTCAAGCACTAGTTCATATCAATAAAAAATACAATAATAATTTGGACCATTATTATATATTCTTTATTATATATTATATATTATATATTTTTATCATATAAGTATGTACATAATAGAGATAAAGTTTCAGTAGGTATCTGTAATTTTGTAGGTACGACCTCTAAGAATATTTATTTCGTGCACATAACCACTTAAGTTATGATCAAAATGTAAATAAAAAAATCTTTCGTGGGAACATGTTAAATATTTGAGGATATTTTTTCTATTATTCAAAATTTTGTTAATTAATTACATATTGTTTGAAGTCCTTGTAATATCAGAATACGTACAAAAGCTAAACTTTTAATTAATAATGTGACTTCAAATATTTCATTGATTCTAACAATCCTTGCGATTGTATATTATAGATTGTAATACCTAAATTGAATAACATAATTAGACTTAGGAAGTCTTTTGTGGGTAATTATTGGCCATATACTTCGTCACGATTATCGAATTATATGTATTTATTTTACTGTTGGATTATATAAGGCGTGGGAATATCCTCTAAGTAGGTATTGTATCGACTATTTCTAATGTGTACTATATTTGGGATAATGAAAATAATTGTGGGGGTGTTTAGTAATCGCACTTTATATGACATGGATCGATTGTTCCTTTGTTGGCAAGATTAATATCTTAAATGTTATAGGGATAAGGGATTTGTGAACGAGCCATTGTTAGTCAAAATAGCATCACTCAAAAATCAAGTAACATTATGACGTTGACATTGACGTTTTTATAGCCCGTTCCTCTTTAGTGGTTCCGTTTGTAGAACACGTAATTCGCACTAAACAAGTGAACGTAAAATGATGATGCGAGAACTTATCGTTCATTCAACATTATTTATCTCCTCATTGTAAACCTCGAAAACGAGGTCCTTGAACTATTGGACAAATGTCTACTACTTACTGAATGTCAAGATGCTTAGAAGTGGACCTGTGTTTATTTAACAAAACAGCTATGCTAACAGGACTCAATAAAGCATTCGAATAATGTCTTATGTACTCGTCATATCTAGTCATGAAGTACATTATTTTGACTCCCAGTGTAATTACACTGTCTGTAACTTTATTTGACCCAAATTTTCATTGACTTTTCGAGCACTACTAAGCAACGGTGTCACACATTCGATTAACAAATACACAGTTATTATAAAAATGTGTACAAAATACGTTGTTTCGTGATAAAATGTAGTGTCAAATTGTTCCGGTAATTTTTTTCTGTCAAAATAATCGTAGGCCGTTGCGGAATGGCGCGTGCGTTGAATTAGTCACGCCACTTTTTATCTGCGACTTTTTACGCTATCCATTAACCTTGGACTAATTGTCCGGTGGCTTTCTAATTGGTCATATTTTTATCGTTTGCCGGAACGTGATCAGATAAACGCTCAATTACGAGTTTGCCATTATAAGCCATCCGTTTGAAAAACTCGCGAACTATTTCTGCGTAGGGTAATTCAGTAACTTTACTGAATTAACCGTTTTTGTTCGATTTCTAAACGCATTTCTGAGTTAAGTAAACCTTTGTCAATATCTAGATTGACTTAGGTTTTTAAAACAAGTCTACTGTACCAAGCTGTAAGATTCAAATGAGGAAAGAGAGTTGCTACATTGCCTGCAAGCGATGGGTCAGTCGGCACTTGTGCAATATTGCAGTTTTTAAATACATCGTTGGTATTTCGATCAGTATCAATATATACGGCGCTGGTTCCATTCGAAGCCTGCTTGCGATAATTATCGTGCATAATTAATTTATAACTTTCACACGATGCAAGTTGTAGAGTGTAATGATAGTGTGTAATTTTATGTTATGGGTATGAGATTAGGCATCGTTTCAAAATGCGGATCTTGAATAATGAACGTATCATTAATATTTGACTTGTATCTTTGCTTTCTACAACACGCATTTATTATTTCTATAGCACCTACCTACACATTGAGGAAGCTTTAATTCTATTTCGAAACTGTACTTAATAATATTCGGATATCCTTCAGATGATTTTCAGTTGTCGGTAAACATTTACTCTTTTATAACACTTCAATACACAGTCACGAATATTATCTTGCTAACAACGACTAATTTGTTTAAATAAACAAAATTTTATCATCAAAATATTATTACAGATAGACACCATTATTACAATATTCTGATCAAATTAGAAACGAATATGATAAAATGATGAAGAAATATATAGTTCAAGTAAAATTATGTACAAGTTAACTAATAGTAACATTTTCTATTGTTTGTCTACAATACAACCTTCATATACATAAAAAACTGTTTTATTTAAACTCAAGGACAATTAGTAAAGAAGTGTGAAAATAGAATTAATGGAAACTGAAGTTAAACCAACAGAAGGCCGGTTTGGCATGTAACTTCTACCACTTAAAATTAGATAAATTGCAATAGTTAGTAACCCTGTTAGTTTCTTTTTACAAAATCTTCAGTTAAGGACTTACATTGAAAATATTTTTTTTCTCATCACAGTGTTTTTATTAACCTTTCTACTAACCCATTTATAAATATGTTTGAGTTTAAACCGCTTCTTTACTTCAAATTCAATTTAAAAAGACTGATATTTAAATCCGTCTTTTTAAATTGAATTTGTTGCTAAACTTATATAACGTTTTTTTTTGTACACTGCTCTTCTTCAATTAAATTTCTCGTATAATCGTAAACTTATCGTCATATTTCACGTCTAAACATCTAAACAACTTCTAATTAGAAAGTAAAGAACCTCTCATACTAGTTAGAACAGTAGTAAGAGTGAGTACATCGTGCCCTTGACCGCGGAAGACAATGGATGCGTGTAAGATATTCTGACGCCGTCATAACTCACTGTGGGAACTTGGTCGTGGTTGCTGACTATTAGGGACAAACTATGTTGTACGTATAGGTATATATGGGTTTGCACTTTATGTATTGATATGTATGCTAATAAGTTATTTGTGATCCTTTGGGTGATGAAGTTGATGAATATTTATATTTGAATACAGAAAGATCAAACTTAAAGTTACATCATTTTTTTTTTTTTTTTTTTTTTTTTTCGATGGGAAAAATCATCTTATGACAACCCCCGCTCTTGGGCGGAGCGGGAGATAGTGTCAGACTCTTACTGACTAAAAAACCCATCCCGTTCCTTCAAGCCTTCATACCGGGGCTCGAGCGCCCTTTCGGATAACCCTGGCCCCAGTAGGCTTCGACCCGGCTGGGTCCCTGCTGTTGCTGACAACTCCTTGAGGCGCGCGGGAACAGCGCGCGCCGTCGACGACTTGGGCTTGGTCCGGACAGTTACCGGACGGCCGGACAGCGAGCTACCCATTGCTCACTGTCCGCAAGCCCGCGCCTACGGTGGCTGGAAATCGGGATCGGAATCCCGGCGGCGGCGAGAGCGCCGTTGCCTGATGCGGTCGGCCTCCTCCTTAGCGAGCATTACTGCTTCGCAGAAGTCGGCGACCGCCTGCCACTCCTCCTCGCTCCGGACCATGGCCTCGACCAAGGCCCGGCGCGAGAGGTCTCCGCCGCCGATCACCCCCACGAGGGCACGGCGATGCTCCACCCAAGCAGGGCACACCGCGATTGTGTGCTCCACCGTGTCCTCCGGGTGTTCCGCACAGTGGCGACACCCGGGCGTCACTTCCGCTTTAATTCGGAACAGGAACCTCCCGAACTTGCCATTTCCGGTGAGGACCTGTGTCATGCGGAAGGTAAGGACGCCGTGAGGTCTTTCCAGCCACGCCTCAAAGAGGGGACTTATCGCCATAATTGTGGCGTGCCCAGCACTGGGTTGCGATAGTCGCTGACGCCATTCCACCATGAGATCCCGCCGGAGCTCTGTCCGCCATGCCGCGACAAAGTTACATCATCGTAATAGAAACAATAAAAGGTATTATGATTTGAAAGCCTCCACACCTACCAGGGACACAGAGGCTGGCAGAGGTGTCAATTTATTAAGATTATTACAACACGAAACCGTGTACAGCGATAATGCCCTAAGTTCAGAGATCGCCAATCGTGTTGTGTATTACAATTGACAAGTTCCTAGTGCTTAACACGCAAACACTGGTGAACATCCTTCAGCTGACTCTTGACTCTTATCGTCAGGGGTGACAAACGGCTGGGAATACGTTCTGTTGCATTATTGCCTTCATTATACTAACCACAAATACTGAGCGCCATACACGCAGTATTATTTTGCCATGCACGTTGTATTTTGGTAGACGGTAAACAAGGTCAATTTTTATTAATATTAAATTCATTAAATATGATTCACTTATACAACAACTAAGGGCTTAATTATCTGATTTAGTTTTGATTACAGATAGAAAACAAAAGTGACTGATGAGATTTTACCTACACATCATAAGCAGTTGAAAAACAGTTTCTTTTTAGAAAAGAAAACTTCTGTAAAGACTAAACCTGAAATGATTGAAACGGCCTAACCGTAACGGTATTTAGATTCAAACTTCGGCCTTATTTTGTTTGCAAATAAAATTGCAAACAAGAACCATTATTACGTATCTATATAATAAAATATTAAAAACCACCATTTAACTTTAACGATAACCAAATCATAACCAGCCGTGAAACGACCTCCTATTGGTCAATTCGAGGATTTGACAACTGTTAACGGCTTTTATATCGTTATAGTTAAATGGTGCAACTCACCCTAAGTGTCATATATCAAGTGTCATATATATCAGTAAATCAGTTTTAACCTATTCTTTAAATTGCAAAAACCGTACATTGTTCTGATTTCATTTGTTTTCAATCTTTGCACAATGATTTAACACCTACTAATACTAGTAATAAAATAGAATCACGACATCGACAAGATTCATAAATCTTATTGTATTAAACTCCCGTTACAGTAATATAATTTATGAAGCAAAGAATAGAAATATTCCAT
Source organism: Mythimna albipuncta (assembly GCA_929112965.1). Classification (NCBI taxonomy): domain Eukaryota; kingdom Metazoa; phylum Arthropoda; class Insecta; order Lepidoptera; family Noctuidae; genus Mythimna; species Mythimna albipuncta. The sequence goes on from OV815967.1 coordinate 17,155,375, forward strand.
TTACCGATGCCATTATTTCTTAATGTGTGTCAGATAGAAGTACTCGATGTCATGTTAATTTAATTTGCTTTGGACATAGAGCAGTGACATCTATGGAGTACTCAATTATTCCTTAGCTTAAAATAATATAATCTGTGGTGGTTAATGAGGACGTCTTTTAAACTTAAGTTTTTGTGACTAAATTGGATGTAACTTAAAAATAATCTAAAATCGAAGTACGTTACTGAAAGTTTTCTTAAATAAAAAACACTGTACACTTACTAATCTACCACAAGCTTATAATACTTACTTACGTACTTATATGTGTAAGTATACAAAGACATGACTTTGAGATAGTTAAGAAAAAAAAAAAGTTTCACACTGCAAAATAATTTTCAGTTAATAGTTTATTGGGTTTTAAATGAAATTCCATTTTAATCATTCTCAAAACCTAAATGATGGCATTGGATTTCTCCATTTACTCAGTGCTCTGTGGCCAACATGAAGCTGTAATGAAATATAATATCATCATAACTCTCCAACAATACTTGATAACAGTATTCTGACCATTGTGTGAATAATCTGCTTGTAATATATTTACCGCAAGCATGGGTAACTAATAGATTACTGAGAATAGGTACTTTTGGTAAAATAGATAAGAGCTGGTAAAACCCGCATTGTGAGTTTTTAAATCCATATGTAACGGTAGATTTAAGGAAAATATGTATGATCGTAGAATAGCTACGATTATATTTTAGGAAAGTAACTGAATTAGTATTATTTGATAAATAAGTTACTTTATAAATATCACCAAAGATGTTGCATAATTTGCATATTTTATATTTATAAATTATGCTTCGAATATACCTTCTTATTTACTTTTGTGTTCTTTCTCTTATTAAGATAAACAGAGAACATGGTACTTAAATAAATCTTTATTTACCAACGAATGTAATTTTACAAATATTTTCTACAATATGTAAAAATAATTATGTGAAGAGCATAAGCCTTAATGTTACCCGCCTACTTATTCTCAAAACGAATAAATCTGGGCTGCTAGAGCTTATATTAACATCAATTGAGATTCAAAAACAAACATCATCTGACTTGTTTGAAATATTATTAGATACTCAAATCGGACAGTAGTTTAGTGGACTACAATGCTAGGAGCTCAATGTTTGCAGATTAAGCTATAGGCAGACAATACAGAAGGTTCAATATGCTGTAAGAATGTAGATTAGGTAAGCCACCATAGGTGATGACATCTCTTGACATAATGACAGTAAACAAGGATATGCACCTGTTGTTTCTTTTTTGACCTTCTGATACCTTTGAAGAAGTGGAAATAGGCAGTTGATATGTTTATGCAGACTGGACAGTAGACGGGTTAGGAAGACGTTAGAGTAGAGACCCAGCTATAGGAGCATAAGCAGGTCAAAGACTAGTCGAAAGACGATCTTGTTTAAGAAGTAGACAAAGTCCAATAGTAGTTCAAATGCAGGACGCCTAGAACCAGGACCTAGACCATGACGTTTAAAGTAAGATTGTTTTAATCTTGTTTTACTGTGCGTAAGAGACAGAGCTATACAGGTTGTCTAGCGCCATCTCTTACCCACACCGAAACAAGAATAAAACAATATTACTTTGAACGTCATGATAACTCTGCTGCGGGGTTACCATGACGTTTAGCATACAATACCAGAGACCTAGACTTAGCATTTGGTAGATATGGGTTTAAAAATAATGTAGAGTTAATTCTCCGTGAACAAATACAGCATGATGATGAGCCACTGCTTAGTCCACCAATTACTAGTTCAAAGAATTTGGTAAAGTTTTCGTATTATCCGAGCTTTCACTTGACTTTTTCTAAAGTTTGTGTTGCATATCTTATTTCTTTTTGGTAGGAAATCATCAAATGGTTCTTACCACTGTGCGTGGCACCTATGATTGTTGCTCTTTGCAATTCAGAACCGCAGTCACTCTTACGGTTAATCCCGAAGCATTTCAAGCATATTTGTGTTTGTTTTGAATGAAACTTCTGTCTACTTTTATCTACTGCACGTTTAAGCGGTTTGGCGAACAGTTAGATATTGGACACCACCAATATTTATGCAATATTTCTTAGTCAAACAGTGAGTCAGAATCTAAGTAGAATAGGTTCTGACGAGAACATTGACACTGCGAGGTTTATTGCACTTCGTAATTATATGTTACATTCCGTTTTCATTCGGATTTGATTGATGCTAACAACTTGCAGATTCTTTATTGGACACCTTTGATCCATTGAGGAAAAGGTATATAAATATTTGATTAAATGCAGGTAGGAAAGCAATTCTCATGTTTGAGAACAAAGGAGTTTGCTTTTTGTTACGACCTCCTTTTTTACATTGTTGACTTGGCCGAGATCCACTTGAACAGGAGTTCAAAGATCAAAGTTCGCAAAAAGGAACAGGCTTGACTGTTTTCAGTTCATGGTCGTAGCAAGGCTTAGCGACAATTATGCTTTATAAATTAAGTGCATATTACATGGAAATTGTTATTATAGACGTAACTTTGTAAATTGTAAGCATAGATACGAGCAAAATATATGATTTGGAAAAAGAGGAATCAGTTTCAAAAACTATTTTGTAGAATGGTTCGAAAGAGCCAATTGAGAGAATACAGATGGGTTTTAGACAGTCCACAAAAAAATCTGACACTCTTTTGCCCTCCACTTAGACCGGGAGAAGTTCTTATGTAATGGAACAAAATCTTTGGTAATCAGAAGTTATAATAAAAGTATTCATTCAAATAAGTGTGACTGTGAAGTCAATAAGTAGATATTTCGTGACACACAATTCAACTATGTATTCGTGAAAGACCAAATATAACACTAACAGTTTTCTACTAGTAATATCTATTAGGTTTTGACAGCGATCCATTAGTTATATACTAGTGGTAGCACAGAAGCTAGAACCATTAAGATTACGTGAGCAATCAATCAGTATTTACTGAGAAGAAAAACTTGAACTTTAGGGTTGCCAGTAAAAATAATTTGAAAATGCTGTTCATTTATTAATATCTTCTGCCAGCGACATTGAGATTGATAATAATTCGTAGAATATAATTGAAAAGGAAATTGATATAATTCTTTTTTTGTTGTGTTCGTTATTGTGAGGAGAAGTTTCTTATGAAAAAAAATGAAAATTAGGGTAGTGTAGGGTAGTGTAGGGTAGATTAGGGTAGACTACGGTAGAGTAGTGTAGAGTAAGGTAGAGTAGGGTAGATTAGGACAGAGTTGTGTAGAGTAGGGTAGAGTAGGGTAGAGTAGGGTAAAGTAGGGTAGAGTAGGGTATAGTAGGCTAGAGTAGGGAAGAGCGGGAGCGAAGCCGCGCGGGCAAAAGCTAGTATATTATAAATAAGCATCACATTTGTAACTGTTTTTTATTTTTATTTTCTTGTTTTTATTTTTTAGATGTGTGAGTGAACATAAATGATTAAATTAAATACCGTTACAGACAATAAAGACATTACTGAGTTACTTAAAATTACCATTTTATATAGTCATCGTAAATATCTATCAAATAAAAGAAATACTAAAAAAATCAAGACAAACAGGAAGATATCAACATAGGTGTGAAAACCGATAAAAGTCTAGTTATACCAGTTGACATACCAACCCTAGATCAAGACTCTCATGTATGGGAACAAGTTCTGATTCCTGCACACATGTTGATATGGTGGAATGAAATTCCGCTTCCTCATAAAAGCTGGTTGTAAGTCGTTAGTAAACTTATTACTTACGGCTTTTTATAGAAGCTGTCAGCCTTACGCTTGTGTAAATGGTTATATGTACATGTCAAATTGATGTATTAATTGTTTTGTTTTTATGATCATTTGAATATAATAACATTTTTAGGCTCGTAGATCATGCAACATTTTTTTCTATTGTTGATAGGCTCGCGTTTGACCACTATCTCACCTGATGGTAAGCGATGATGTGGTCTACGATGGAGCACGCTTGCTTTGCACTTTTCACTCTTAAATTATAAACTTCTAGGTTGTAGCTATCAGGAAACACAAACTCCGGCAGGGAATTCCACTTCTTCTACGTTCAATATATGTGTTCCCAAAACTTTTGTACGTATGGGTATGATGTATACAAATTATACATAGGTAAGAGTCAATACAGTTTGACAGGCCTGTTGGTCCAGTGGTTAATGACCCTGACTGCTACACCGGAGCTCGTGGGTTCGATTTCCACCCAGGACAAATGTTTGTGTGATGAGCACGATCACTTGTTCTGTATCTGGGTGTAATTTATCTATAATATGTTTATCAGTTATCTTGTACCCATAACACAAGCTCTGCTTAGCTTGGGACTAGACCGCGCTGTGTGATCGTTGTGGAATATATATAATATAATACTTTGTTCAGAGGTAGAATGGATCAGTCCACGTCGATTGGAATTTCTTACTACTACACCATCAAATACCACCAATCGACGATCGATTGATTATTGTGGGTCCTTTGTTGGAAGCCCAAATCCAATTAAATGAATAAATAAACATCCAAAGCTGTTGCAGATTAAATTTCCAAAGATTTCTTATCTCTTCATAACAACAACCAAAAGTGTAACAGGTTATCTCAGATCAAAAAATTATGGCAGATCCATTTGCGAAGTTGTTGAAATCGTAAGACAAGTTGATAAAAATCAGCCACTGCTTTACACGAACCTTTTTCATATCGATGAATCTTGAGATATCTATCAACGCCTCGGAAGTACTGGCTGATACATTGTGTTCACGAGATGTAAAGAAATCGTTACGTCGATCAGTGAATCGCTAATTCCGTTTTTCTCACGTGCGGAGTGTGGCTGTTATCTAACTCTAAGTGGGCTTACGCCCTATTGCTTTTTAAGTGTTTCTGTGCTTGAATATATGCGTAATGTAGACAGTGTCTTATTTTTTTAGAGATTTTGTGTGCAATAATAAATAGAGGCACAGAGTATTGTACACAAAATTATGAAAATTTAAGTGCCGAAGGTTGTCTATAAGAAATTGCCCTGTGCGATAAGACCGCGCAATATTTGTGCTGTATTTTTTATTTATGTGGTGTACTATAAAGAATATAATAAATAAATATTAAAATATTTCTCTAACCGCCACAGAAGATGCCTCGGGCGTAGAGAGTCACAGGGCGATTCCCGATCATCACAGACTCGGGCTTGAGGACGTCAAGTAATGGGTAGCTCGTCGTCCGGTAAGAATAAGCTCAAGTTGACAAAACGTATTCTCCACGCCTCACAAAGAGATGTCAACAAGATAGACGTTGCCCGTTATGACTGATGCCTGCTAGGGCTGTGGAATCCAAATTTGGAAAGGGACACTGGTGGGTTTTGTCAGTATATGTCTAAAATTCTTTCTCGCTCCACCCAAAGCGGGAATAGTCTTTCGATGGTTAACGAAGTAAAAAAAAACATTACAATATTATATTTCGAGCTGAAAGTATATTTTAACAAGGAGATTTGCTTACGAGTACTTATGTAATCAGTAGATTATGTTTCTTTACAAATCGTTTAATATTTTTTTTTCGGTTGGTAAAATCATTAAAAAGACATCCCCCGCCCTTGGGCGAAGCGGAAGATAGTGTCAGGCTCTTACTGACTGAAAAACCCACAACATTCCCACTTGCCTTTCATACCGGAGCCGTCTCCCTTTCGGAAACAGATTCTAGCCCAGGTAGGCTTCAACCCAGCTGGGCCCCTACGGTTACTGTCAACTATGTCAATTGGCTCAACTTGAAAAAATATGTCATTGTATTAGGATTAAAAACAAATCCATGTTGCAACTTAAATTATTCTAATCTTGATCGATTAATAATGGTATTGACAACCGTGAATATCGCATTTGTATACCTAGTTCAGACCACGATTTCACTATTTATAGCCCTGTAAAATAAATAGTAGGCAAAGAAACAATTTAATCTGAAGGCCTTGCAAGCCTAGCTATGGAATTACCGCGTTTAATATTAAATTAGTTCGAAATGAGATCATATCTGAATGAAAAATCACTTCTCATACGTCGGTTATTATCCAATCTGTAAACGCATAATCCTTAGTAATTTAAACCAAGCAAGCAAATTGGTCTAATCATATCAATCTAGTTATAATGAAGTTGGGACTCGTGAATACAAAGTTAGAGGCGAACAGGTGAATGCAAAGTTATTTCAACAAAATGTGGAAAATGTTGTTAGCTTATGTGGTGAACGTATAAGATTGTTTGTGAATAATATATACAATCATCTCATCATTGTCATTTAAGTCGAAATACGTCTAATTACTGCTAGGCAAAGGTCTCCCTATTTTTTTTTTGTTGTGAGGTGTACTCTCCGTCGAAATAAATCGTAGAACCATCTTTAATTAAACCACGGCAAACTTTAATTCATTAAGCCCCAAGTGAACGCCGGTGTTCGCGCATCTATTGTGTCTGCAATTTCTACGATTGAAAGGTTAATCCAAGTTCATTTTATTAAATGACCTACTTTCCATCAATATTTACAATCTCCAAAGCACTTTTATCGATTATTCATTAATCAAAATAAATTACTTTTACTGACTAAAACCCACTCGCGTTTCTTCAGTTGCCCTTTGTGTTCCAGCGAATCGGTAACTTTTCCTTTAGGCGTATCCATATGAACTGGTTCTATCTTTTTTTTTGTGTGTAAGGGATTCTAGTAGTCTTAACAAGATAAGTTCAATTGTAATATCAAATATTCAATTTTCTTTTTATACAAATCATTGACATTTAGAGTATGTACACCATCCTGAACCCCATTCCGAGCTCTTAACACTAACCATCTGATGATATAAACTGAACTGTTAAGGGCCATAAAACAGTGATTTTCTGAGGCCTACTCCTCTGTAACGGCTAGGTCAATTGTTTTGAAAAAAATATATGTTTATTATAGATTCATGAACAATAATATCAACATTTGATTTTTTCGTGCAATTAATACTTTTGTCAAAAAAAAAAAAAAATGCAATTTCGCAACTTTTCCCTACTCCTTCGAAACGGCTTGGACCTTTAGAAGCATTTTTACACATAACAATTGGTGGTTAAATATCCTTCAAAGTGAACATTGCATATGTAAATCAATCAATATCTCGCAGAGAAAATGGATTTAAAGCGCTTTCCGGGCGCTGCTGGCCGCAAATAAACGCACAGATTTGCGTACTGCCGCCTAGGCGAGTGCGAGAGTTGCGTTCACATAATTTCGGTCAGATGGTTCAAGGGACTATACGCCATAAAGGGATGGAGCTCTGTATAGCTCTTTTTCGCTCGCACTCTTGACATTTTAACACGTCATGGTAAGGCCCCTGGTTTTGCAAGTATATAACATTATTTTTAGTATATGCAAAACCTGTATATAGTTTGTTCAGAATCAATAACTGAATAGATTCCAAGAGTTTTTACACCATATTATATTTTTTTTTCAAAAATATTTAAAAAGGTTACAAGTTGGGCACCACCGACACTAAGCGTAACGCAAGTCACGACAGGTCATAGTAGAGTTAGGCGCCATTAAACAGTTGGGTTATTTTGCACCTGCAGCTGCAGTGCAAAACAACCGTTCAGTCGTCTGGATGGCACGGTGACCTTGTATTTAAAAAAAAAATAACAAAAATCTAAAAAAAACTATTTTCGGATTTTTCTAGGAAAAACCAATTATATAATATATATAGAAGAATATGTAAAGAAACCAAAATTGTCAACCAAATAATTTTCTTACAAACTTGGAGAAAACACGAAAATTAAGCATTTTTCAAGGACATCCAAGTTGTATAGACGTATGTACAATCGGCGCTCGAGGGGTTAAAAAAGTGAAACTAATAAATGAAAATAAACAACTACTCTCACGCTAACACACAGTTATCACACTTAGAATAGAATAGAATAGAATAAACTTTATTGTACACCAAAATAGTAACAATTTCACAGAAACTTAAACTTATACTGTACTGTATTGTACTTATCTTAAACAAAAAAGAATACCGATAAAAAATATTTCAACATATTTCAAAGATGCGTAATATGTCATCATTGATGTTATAAAAGTTATGTAAAATAAATCCCTTCTGATATATGACTCGTATGTTGTTAAGAGATTATTTATGTATTTGGAAATATATAATGGCGACGTAATTGCTTGTTGTAATTAATGGTTGTTTTATTGATTTACGATAGCTTTCAATTGCTTGACTTATTACGAGAATGTGTCCGATTTCTCTCAAAGACTGAGGAAATAGTTGACAATTATATTTGTGGTATGTACCAATCAGGGAATTATTTGAATTCCAGTCATATTAGTATATTAGCTGGTTGTGAGATTTTTCGAAAGAGTTACTGCGGTCTTGGAACGCAAAAATTAAAAAAATAAAATTTAAATTCAAAATATTTTTATTTCACATAGGCCTACATGGGCACTTATAAAACGTCAGAAGCTAGTGCACGTTTCCAAATTGAGAAAGAGCAACTGAAGGAACACAAGTGGTTTTTTTAATATGGCTCTCCCTATCACTCCACCCAGAGCGGGAGCAGTTACTTGATGATTTTCCACCAAAACAATCTGGTAAAAGCGATAGATTAAGTGTTCCTGAAAAGCTTACTCGTGAATAAGTTACTTCTAGGCAAGCGCGCTTTAACGTCGACTGCATCATTGCTTACCAACAGGTGAAATAGCAGTCAAATCAATATATCTATAATAATAAAAAAAAACAAATCAGATCAAAAAAGTTTAATTAAAAAAATACTTGTATCATAAATATATTTGTACATCCTCGTTGTTGAGTAACAGGTATACCAGCTTTCACGTTACCTCAGGGTAAGCACTAGTCAAGATGTGTTTTGCTTCCTGAACCTACCACCTCTGATGCTCTCACAGTAAACTAACATCAACTTAAGTAACTTTAGAAAGCTTGTTTCAATATTGGATACATTCACCTGATGTCCATCTAAATTAATATACTGTAGATAAGAAAGTAAATTTGTTTGTTACCTTTTGCGCATAAAGCTCTCGCACCCAGCTGTGAGCTGGCACCTAATGACCGTTATGACCTGTCGTGACCCGCGTTGTATTTAGTAATCTTTTTTAAATGTTTTTTGGCAAAAAATATAACATGGTGTAAAAATTATTGGAATCAATTCAGTTACTGATTCTGAACAAACTACTCGTATATTGATTTTGATATTCTATTTGATTTTGATATTTAATTTCATTTTGATGTATTATTTGATTATTTTAATTTTATTTAATGATTTAATTTTTTACCTATGTTGCTGTGCCCTTACAGGGTCCATAAATGTTCCTTAGCTCTAAGCTATTGTAACATCTTTAATCACATTATGGTATGCAAATAAATAAATGAAATGAAATGAAATATATTCAGATTTCACATATCATGTTGTAATGTTGTAAGAAGTACAGAAAAGGACCGTGAAAAAAAAATACTTTCGTCTGTTACAATAACTTTAGGATGCTATGTGGTACATATTATACGAAGAATCGCTAAATTTAAGTAGCAGTGGGCAGGGCATATTGACTGTAGAGCAGACGGTCAATGAGACCGAAAGATTCTGGAATGAAGACTGCGTACCGGAAGATGAAGCGTTGAAAGTCCTTTTACAAGGTAGATCGATGACTTGGTGAGTCGCGGTTATACGATGGATGCGAGACCACATGCCACTGCACTACGATTCTTTTGTTTTTTTTAACCATATGAAAGAGGTGATCTGGGAAGTAGTGATGACAGTTTGCCATTTTACATACCGTTTTCCTTATATAGGATGTACTCTCAATAAATCGCGCTTAGCCCTAACGCACTTATTTTTGCTATTAGGTACTTAGAGTCGGCGCAACTTTCCATACTTACTTGTCAACCATAACGTCCTTCTCAATACCATTCATATTTACTTTCGTTATATCTCATCTGATGTTAATTAGAACTAGTGAGTTAAAAATTATGAACCTTTACCTAGGTAATCTATTCAGTCATGACTTGTAGTTTCCTTGTTTATACTAATATTTCATCCAAAAATTCATAACTTACAAACAGCATAAGTTCATGTAATTAAAAAACAGTATAATTATACCCAAATTGCGTTGTTGAATGCAATTCATCACTTCCACTTGCCGACTTTCCATCCGACAAAATTACAAAAGGATCATAATTTAGTGGTAAATGTAACGCTTTGTTTTAATTTTAATTAGTTCATAAGACAGTGTATTAATTGGTTATCGGCTGTCGTTACAGTTTATTTAGCACAGATTAATCTGCCAATCGATTATCGATCGTAGTTGTTTGCATAACTCGTCTTGATCGATTTACAACAGACGTGAGAAGGCATCAATGAATAAGAAGTGACAGAGGATGACTAAATTGTTGAAATCTGTGTCTTTTTCATAACGTAAGATTGAGATCAAGAGCAGCAGTTTACTGCTGTTAATAAATCCCTAATTGATATTTAAAGGAATTCGGAACAGAGTGTAAAGGGAAAAGGGAGGATCCTTCAACCAGACCAGAGGTTATGTTTGGTTTGGGTGACGGCCCGATAAATGATTTCGGTCTATTGAACTTAAATGTTCGAAACGCGCGGAGAACTTCAATTGCGCGATGCAAAATTTCGAAAAAATTAGTTCCTATGTGGCGTGATAGATGTCACTAAAGATATTAACAGTAGTCAAAACAATGACGTGATATGTTAAAGCATTTATGTCTGCAGACTAAATCTTTAAAAACGTACCTACAGTACAACCTTATTGTTTTGGTTCCTGCCGGCATAGTTTTCGATCAGAATGTAGTGGTCTTGTACATGACCTGACATCAATGACTTCGATGGCATGATGTAGGTTCCATGGAAGGTGGGTTGACTACAAGATTTTTTGAAACAGTCACCTCGGCCCTGGAATGCAAATGGCAACAAAAACAACACGGGTTGATTTTGGTCAGTATAAGTCTGACATCGATCTGAAAAACAGTGGTGGCAGAATGGTAATGGCCCCAATTTACGAGTTGTAGGTCGGGGGTTCGAAACCAGCCAGGCGCATTACTTTGTGAAATTATTTCATCACCACTGCTCTCAAAACGGTGAAGAGAAAAGAAAAAATTCGGAGATATGTGACATTCACCAACCCGCACTGGGCCCGCGTGGTGGATTACGGCCCATTCCCACTCCTAGAGAGGAGGCCTGAGTCCCAACAATGGGAACATTAAAGGCTAAATGGGCTGATGATGATGAAGTCTGACATTCCCTCTTTCTTGATTTAGAGCAGGATAAGCTATTTGATGATTTGGCGCCCCAAATAAATGGTCTGTAATGTGTAATTAATATTTAAGTCATGTATGTATAACTAGCTGCTGCCGACAGCTTTGCCCGCATATAAATAGAAAATTGTTCCAAGCGAACATACTACATATTTTAACAAGTATCCTATATGCTATTCCATTACGTGTGTGTCTATCTAAATCCGTTGGAGCATGAAAAAGTAACAAACATACACACACACAATCACAAATTTTCGCCCTCTCTTGCGTCGTACTCCTCATTGTTGAGAGTCCTAACCTCCCTGCTTCCTCACCATCATATGAACGATATTCCTCCATCTGTTTCCGTCTCTGGCGTGAAGGGCATTGTATAGAACAGTGTCAAGAGCGATGCGGATTTGGCCAGACCAATGAATTGGGCTGTATCAACGAGGCCTTTAATGTCAGAATAATAATAATAAAAGGTCTATTTCAGAACTTGCCATATTTTGTTAGTAACAATTTAAACTAAGAACTAGTGTTAGTAACATATAAGACAAATAGGTACTTATTCTAAAACTGGGTGAGACACACTGAACCTGGGCAATGTCTATTTGACCGCGTGCAGTCGTATCCATCGCCCCAAGATCGGAGAGTCCCACTTGTCAGCCAGCGTTCTGAGAATGGTGTTGGGGATGGCGCGTACTCGGAGCAACAAAGAGGCACACCTTTTGCGCATAATGCACGAATGTTAGTGACACATCTATTCTGTTTGTTGATTTTATAAAAAAAACCTTATTTAATATAATTATTGTATTTTCGCTACCAAAAATTGTACGAACAGAGGTGCAAATCTTTTCACTTCTCTAGATAAAGCGTGACAAAGTTGCGCTAAAAATTTTAATTAGCCATGGTTTGTGTTGTAAGAGCATTGTCACGATGCACCGACCACTAAACCGCGAGGCATGCTCCCGCGCAGCCGGCACAGCTTATTAAAAAGTCAGCAGCTTGGTCTATTAACATTAATATTGCATAATATTTATGTAAATATATACAGAAGCTAGGAATGTTTTGCGAAAGAGTTTGCGCGTTTGTTGTTTATTGTCTCTTCAGCTTACCGATTTAAATTCGCTGTTAGATAAAGAAGTATAAGTTTAAAGGGACAAAGAATTAGAACTTTGTATCATAGTACCTTTTATTCAGCTCAAAATTATCTATATGATACACATAACTATTGGAAGGGTCCAGATTTCATAGAAAACCTTCGCATCGTTCTTTATAAAAACCTTTAAAGCTTTAGCTGTTTTATGCTGCAACAGATAGGCGTTCTCTCTGTTATTCAGTCAAGTTATCAGGGTTTATATAAACAGTCGAGGATCGAAAGTGCAGTTGCATCTACCAATGGTGGTAGTGTCTATTTCTTTATTTATTAAGACTTCATGCAAAAGTACATAGGCGGACTTAATGCCTTAGACATTCTCTACTTGTCAACCTTGGGTTGCAAATTAGTTAGTTATGAATCATTTACCCTCTTCTACAAAAAAAAAATATATACTTCAGCATTTGTTGAGTAGAGCTGAACATTTGACTCCTGATTGTAAGTATGTAAATTAAAATTGAAGTGGAATTTAACATTGTATTCAAAACGTAGATAATTTATTTATCATCTCTTTGTTTCATTAACGTGATAAATCCCACAATAACATTATTGGACTTATCATTGAAGCAATGAGGCGTTATATTCATGCAATTGTTCAGTGTATTTCTTTGTTTTTATTTTAATCGTCACACAAAGAAAATATATATCTATTTACCTTAAGGTAGATACCGAAATAAATATACATAGATATTAGCTTCATTATGTTTTAAGTAGTCACGTTTACGTACTGTCCACCTCATAATTATTATTAATATCTTGAATATTATTTATTACATACTAGTTTCTGCTAGCGGCATCGCCTGCGTAAAAGTGGAAAATTATCCCAAGTGAACCTACTTGCCCGATAAGAGGGACACATTTTTCTAATGTATCATACGAATTCGTTAAGCTGTTTCAGCGTGAAAGAGTTATAAACAAACATACATACAAACTTCCGCCTTTAAAATATTAGTGTCATCTATTAGTTTCAAATAAATAAATTTTCGATAAGTCATTATTTTAAATTGCTCATATTCTTGTTTCAATAAAAAAAAATCTAGTTCATACTTGGTGTATATTTACATAAATATCGCATTTTCATATAGTAACATTGCTATATTTATTATGTAAAAAGGTTTCTCATAACATTAGTTATAAGAATCGGACATTTATGAATTACAGATGAATGAGATACAATGACAAAACAAGATCAGTCGTGAGTCGTGACATACTTGGGATAATAACAAATAAAATTCATACATTAATTACAATATAAAGCAGATTAAGTATAAAAAGTACAGTAATACTGGCCTTATTAAATGTTGTATTATAATTGAAACAAAAAATCTAGAGCAGGGAATAACAGTACACCAATGAAAAATTTATATCGTTGTTGGTGATCTGAGGATATCACATTATTTTTTAGGCTATGGATTATACACAGAAAATGTTATTTAAGCGCTCCAGTTAAACGTCCTCCCACCCTTTATATTTGTCGTTGTCACTTTGCCGTTCCTTCAAGCCTTCATACCGGGGCTCGAGCGCCCTTTCGGATAACCCTGGCCCCAGTAGGCTTCGACCCGGCTGGGCCCCTGCTGTTGCTGACAACTCCTTGAGGCGCGCGGGAACAGCGCGCGCCGTCGACGACTTGGGTTTCGAAACGGATAGAGTCGTTTTTTAGGCGACTTCATGTGAAAGTGAAAACAGGAAAACTAAGAATTTGTGATGTTGTAAAAACTTTTTACTTACCCAAGTTAGTTAGTTAGCTTTTACCATAAGAACCAATATTATACGAGAGCGAGCGAAGTGAACTCGATTTGAACACTTCGCCTCGATTTTTTTTTTTGAAATGATACGTTTTCCATTTCTAAAGTTTAAAAATTTTAAGAAAATTTTTTAGTAATTCTATTTTGATTATTTTTTATGCATCCATTAGTTTTATAAATAATTAATATTATTTTGTTGTAGCTACCAACGGCCTTAAATTTTGCGGCCACTAATTTTTGCCGCTCTGGGCATTTACTCGCTTTAAGCCAGTGAATCGGGTTCTGACACAGAGAACCAATTTGACAATTATGTATACATATTCTTGATAGAAAAGAGAAGCTTCAAATACAGAGTGTTTTGTACTCAAATTAAATAGATTGGGAAGAAAAATAATTTCCGTTATTGCCATCAAATATATACATATTTAGTTTAAGTTGAAGCGTTTGAGTTAAAAAGTATTCCAACTTCAAGTACGTTTAAAAATTCTACACTATACCGAATATCTAATTTTATAATTGCCAATAAAAATACATCGAAATAAGTTTTGCGGTCGAATAAGCATTATTTTGAATTGTAAGTCATAACGAGCGTCACGTTTGAAGTGCCAATAAAAGAACATAGGTATTTTTCTTACACAATGTTGGGGAATAAATAGTATCACGTAAAATTCAGAAATGATCTTTCTCTGTTATAAAATTATGGCTTTATTACACGCTATAATTATTATTTAAGTGCCTGCCTACATACAAAAAGCCTTTGTTAAAAAATCGTTTATTATCTATTGTCGGAAATGACAATTGATACATTTACAATTTGTCAAACATTTCATAGTTTCAGTAATACGGATATCTTAACACTGCAATACGGATCCACCGTGAAATGTTTCTTTATTATGTTGAAATACAATGCTTTTCCATTATATACTTTACTCTGTCAAAATAAGGTTTTGTTTAGATAAAATGGCTGCTAGGGGTTACCCCATGTTGTTGCGGTTGGGTGTTGTGTATATAGTGCACGAATTATATGCTTAATGTTCCAATTATGTGCATTTACGACAGGTACCTACTCGAAATTCCGATAATGTGATTAAATCAGTTTTGGGTGTCAACCGTAATTACTTTGGCATACTTTATGCAAGATATTGACGTTATTTAGTAGTAGAAGTCTCTGAGTGTTTAAATTTTGACGTCAATTAGGTTTATAATGTTATATTTTTTATATTGTTTGACTATTTATAGTCAAGAAAGTTATATACTTTATAGATAGTATTTATACTTAACATTTATCTTAAAGTTTTTGCCTAACTTGGTACAAATGGAATTAAAAATTTCGTAACGAAACCTAAATTGTGGAACATATAAATGACCAAAAAGAAGGACGAACGCAGAGCTTTAAGCATTTACAAGTTTACTGAAAAAAAGAAGATTTTCTGAGGGTACAAAATCATAAGAGAAGTACATAATCATACCTATAATGTCTTCGTCCGGTAACTGTCCGGACAGAACCCAAGTCGTCGACGGCGCGCACTGTTCCCGCGCGCCTCAAGGAGTTGTCAGCAATAGTAGAAGCCTAGCTGGGTCCAAGCCTACTGGGGCTAAGGTAACCTCCGAAACGTAGCTCAGCCCCGGCATGAAATGCAAGAAGGAACGGGGTGGGTTTTTTAATCAGTAAGATTTTGGCACTATCTCCCGCTGGAGGATGTCATCTGGATGATTTTTACCCACAAAAAAAACCTATAAGGTCTTAAGCAAACGTTTTCTAAATTCTAAGGCAGTGGAATTTTAGTTCTACCTGGTTTTGAAGACTCATTTGAATATCGAATCAACTAACAGAGGTGCTAATGTAATGCAATATAGTATTAAATTGTGATCCTAGTCGCGAGACGTGTCTCAATCACTTCCCACCACAGGTACCATCAGCCAAGCGTCAAACATCTCATCATTGTCCTTTTTAACCAAGTACATTAAACAAAGTACAACATTGCAAAACAGAACGGAAGACACAGGGTCGTCACTCACTGTGATGTCAGGTTACCTTGAAGGCCTGGCTGCACCGTCAAGGTGTTCGCTTGTCGACTTTGCGGTCTATATGCGTCAAATGGCAAAAAAAAACGTCGATTTGACATTTAACAGTAAAATAATACTTTGGTCTCAACTACTAAAAGCAGTGTCTTGGTCGTCGAACTTTAGACCAACTAATGCATTTTTAAGCTATTGTATAGGTTCTATCGCGGGCCTTGAGCGTGGAGATCGAATCCAGAAATTCCGTAACGAAAATAACCTAACACCCCCCCACTCATTTGTTTTTTGAGCGTGGTGACCGATAAGAAAACAAATGAGTGAACAATCATTTGAAAAATCAATTCAATGTGTGAAAGTGTAACTTCAATTAATATCAAAGAAAAAAAATACTCCATAAAAAATATATATAATTGCATAAGTTGATAAAAATGCTATGCAATAGCTTTACCGCGGCAGTTCCCTAGTGCCACACGTCTTTTTTTAATTGCTTCTTACAGGTTGGGATAGACTGAATCATTGTGACTCTCAGACTTGGTTATGAATAAAATGACTGAAAAACGAATAAAATATGGAGATTGAAGAAGCTTTATCGCATGTTAACACGTTTTACAAGCATCTTTGAAAAACATAACTATTACACAGAAACTAAAAAAGGTTTTTTATTTTATTTAAAGATTTTATCTTTATTAAACACACAATGTCGTAGATATAATTTAAATAGAAACGTCAAATGTCAATAAATAACCCGCAAAGGTGCCCATAACACTCGCTCATTTTTTTATTTGTAATAGTTACAATGTTTTACTGTAGGACTTACTTAGAAATTAGTTGTGCTGTTGGAAATTTACATGGGTTTCACTTAATAGAAGCCTCAAGAAATATGGAACGTAACACGTAACGTGTTTTCAAAGAGTGTCCATAGAGTTCCTTCTCTAAAGAGAGATTTACACTTTGTAATGTGCAATTACATAGAAAGATAAACTTTCTGATTGACTGATTTCACGATTATTCAAAAGTGTCTGTAAATATTTTTTTTTTAATAAATGTTTTGAGTTTGAGCTTTTGAATTTTTATTTAATAGTTCAATAAGGAAGTTTAGTGGTCTTAAAAACTATGTGCGTCTAAGAAAATAATAAACTTCGAAATCATCATGTAACAGTAAATATATAAAAGGCAATAGAGTTACTTTATGATAATTTAATAGCTGCAGATTACCGCTTTGTTATACAATTTTATGTTCAAATATTGTATAATATGCAGTCGGTTGCAAATACGTGGGTAATGCAAGTTATTTTGATGACTGGGTAGATAAAATCTTAGGTATGCAATTCCAACTGCGAAAATGTAAATAAAAAAAGAGAACGCGTGTTATGCGTGATGTTTATTTGTTTTAAAACACAATTAAAAATTTGAATAATGAGGGTTTTCTAAACTGACGTTCGCTAGGTGGCAGCACTAAGTCGTCATGCCCAGGAACCTGTGAAAATATTATATTAATGACAAAACCTAAATTGACGTCAACGTCATGTTATCTTTTTCAAGATTAGAAAACCTCTTGGCTAATTGACGCCAACTGGTGGTGTAAATTTCCCCGAGAACCCTCTTTGGTGTCAAATCTACCTACTATCCTTTTTTGAGTGAAGTTCAGTTGTTGGCTGGCTTATTATTTGTAAATTGATTTCTGATGGATATTGTGATGTAAAGTTAGTGTGGTTTTGAATCTCAATTGTCAGCACAACTGGACAATATGTGGAATAATTGAAACAGGTGCGATCTCGGTAAAATGTAGCTGAAAATTTTATATAGTAGTGAAGCTCACTGAGAAGTGTGACTCAATCCATTTGCTGCCAAATAAAATGTTACATTCGCATTTTAATGGAAAACAAAGTGCATAAAAAACAAACTAAATACTTTCTAAACTGAAACAAACCGTGGGAAGCCTAATAAAAATAAAAATGAACCGTAGATTAAGTGGATTGTATAAGCGATAACAATTGTCAATATGTTAATTTAAGGAGTGACATGAGCTACTGAAGTAACGTGATAATTCCATACATGAGCTCATAATTGGATACTGCGATATTTTTATTGAGATTGGTGTCTTGCCTGACTTTTGACGGCCGTAACGACTGTCAAAAGATGTATTAATGTCAGCTGGGCCTAATGGGGACAATATTACTAACAAAAGAGGAGTGTCAGACTATTACATACCAAAGCCACCTCGGTTTTCCCTCACCCGGTTTTCCCACGTTGGGGACTACAAGACGGACGACAATGACAAACGGGTCTCGATCCGCAATGGGGAGGAGTGTGGATCTCAATTGAAGGGGCGCCTAATATTTCCGATTCCATCAACCCAGTACTTATTTGGTGGGCAGAAAGGGAGCGTTATCCACACTTTTCCGACGCTCGATGCGCATGGTGCAGGACGGGTAAGCATTTGTAATCTTCCTTTCCCCAGGTGTCACATACACACAATATTCACATTTCCAATATTTCATCGTCGTTTTTCGATTATAAACGCACAAAACTAAAACAATATTAGAACGGACGGATTTATGTATCCAATAAACAAATAGACTGTGAAAAGGGCACATACTAATAAATATACAGCCAAATGACAAAATCGTGACGTAGGTGCAATGAAAACGTCACAGATAACAAATAGGGCCTTACTTGTATCTAACAACTGTTTTAATTACAATGCGGGCAATTTAAATCACCACACTGAACAGAAAAGTACAGAAGGTCTATAATTGACGATGCAAAAAAATCAAACTATTACATGATTTATTTAACTCCGAAAGACGTCTCGGCTAAAAAAATATTAACCGTGACTCGACGTTCACACGACGTAACGAGTGATAGACTAGGTATTAAAGAACTTACTGCTGATAAGTTTTGAAGAGTATCTTATTTTTAGATGGGACTTCGTCAAATAACTAATCCTGTTCTGGGTGGAATGAGAGGGAGTGTTTTATTGCTGTTGTAATTATTTGGAACAATCCCGCAACCCGACCAAACTTTGATATTGAAGAGCTCGTGGAACATAACGCAACGTCGCGTCGACCCGAACTTGATCCTTACGGAATGGCGAGCCACGTTTGAAAGAAAAGAAACTTAAAGCTAAATGAATGCTAGTTGCAGATCAAGACCTAAGCTAAGTTAGTTTTAGCTTTACTCAAAACCGTAAACTGTGCAAGTTAAGCTAACTATTACATATTATTTAAGCTATGATGGAGCTAAGCTAAATTGAAACCAAATGCAGGTCTTTTTTTTTTTTCTGCTACTATGAATTCTATATTTGGCCAGCGATATTCTGTCACTAACAGTGACACGCTATGTATTTGGTTGTGTTAAAATGGTTCTTCTGTCCGCAACTTCGTTTTGCTATTGAATAGACAATTTAATTAAAGAACAGTAACAAACAAGGGCATTTTGAATGCCACTGCAATGTGTGTCGACGATGGCCGTGCCTCATGGCGCTCTGATACGAATCCAATCGATTTATCGAAGTTACTATTTGTTTAATTTATTTTTTATGGTTACTACTACATGGTATACAAAGTAGTAGTGGTACAAATACAATAGTATTAACTATGTAGTATACATAGTTAATACTATTGTATTTGTACTACTCTTGGGAAACAGTGTTTTTCTAAATCGTGCTTAATGTTCTAACATTAGATTAAAGTGTAGGTAGCCACAGGAGTACCTTGACCAAACCAACGATTTGATTTTTGAGATTTTCTCGTCCCTGACTTACATTGAAGGTAGAAAATGCCGTGATTAATTTAATTAACTAGGAAGGTAAATTATAATACCAACATTATCGTATGATAGATATGTGTTATAAATGAGCAAAAAATATGCCATCACGAGTTTATTAGAATAAATTCGTTACATTAATATTCAATGAGATCCGAAAGGAATTTAATCTTGATTAGTTTCGATTGTCAATATCAATTTAGGGCACGCAATTGTTCAGGCGAAAAACGACATATCATGTTAGAAAAAGCGTGAACTCGGAAGTGAACACACAAAAGTCACAGCATGCGAGAAGTAGGAAGAATAAAGTTACGCGATTGTGTGAAAAGGCAATTACAAAAATTATGTAAGTCAATGATGGAGATAGTTGCGCGCCTTGAGTCGAGATACGATCGATTTATACTTAGACAACGCACTGCATACAAAAGCTTACCTAGAATAAAAATAAATCCATGTTTACCTCGACTTAGTCATCCATTATAGTCTCGGCTTAAAATGGAGTATGTCCCAGTTACGCTCCAATTTATCTGACTTCCTAGTTTTTTTTTATCAAATTATATGTTCGTGATTAGTAAATTCTGATTCTTAAGTTAGATCAGAGGTTCCCAACCTGTGGTCCATGGACCACTGGTGGTTCCTAGTATAGTACAACGGGTTGTTTTCCGCAACTCCACGACTAAAGCGCGTATTTTGCATACAGTGGTGGTCCCTAAGTGCTAAAATATGGTCCGCAAAAAGTTTAAAATTTCAAACTTTGCAACAGAAAAGTAAAATTTGCTGCGAATTGATTTTAAGTTTTATTAGAAATATTGAGTTTTCTATGATAATTCCCTTTATTTTTTTATTTTAAAGAATACGTAAGAGCACTACAATTTTTGTACTTATTACATTTTGTTTTGTTTGTTTTCTTTATCTTTGTATTTTTTTTTTACTCAGTGGTTCCCAACCTTTTTTTGACCTGAGACAGGTCAAAAAAAGGTTGGGAACCACTGAGTTAGATAAAAATATTTGATGCGAAAAACTCGAATTGACAGCTCCAACCAAGCGAGAGTGATTTATGACATCCGACGAATAAGGTCAATGTCATCGATTGTTAAGCTGAAAACATTTACTGAACGGTTTTATTTAAACTGGCAATCTGCAATACGTATTGCAGAATAGAAAGATTTCTTAACACATGAACGCTAAGTATTCTATCGGCATTTCTGCGAGTGATGTGCAAACTACTAAGTAGTTGGAGTCTGCTCTCGATTTCCCGGAATGTGTTGAATCGTGTAATCGAGTGGTGTATCTCGATTCAGGCGATGTGCGATGTGATTACATAATACGGCGTCATCCGACACGCTGTTTCACTTTCGCGTGAGTTACAGTTTCGCCGTATGTCGTCCGGGCACGCTCCGAAAGGCACGCTCATCGGATTCGATTTTATTTGGGAACCGGTAGTCGATTGCACATTTTCCGAAGGCCGAGGATTTTTTGCTAACAATACTCGTTCGTAGCGAAATATTTACGAAACATACGCGTTTATTAATGCTAATGATATGCGAAGCGTGTAATTTGTGACGTTTAGAGAACAACGACCGTTTAATAAGCGGTAACTTATTAACTGCATTCGCACGTGCATAATAGAGAATTTTACGAACGTCTGTGTATCAAATAACATAACATAAATTATATAGTTAAATAATGAATGGATTGTGGGAATGTTATGTGGTAAATAGCGGTGAATTTATAAAACCATTCAAGAGTTCTAAACAAAGATATTGCTTTTTGCACAGTTTGTCGTGATGACCCAGTAGGTGTCCTGATGACCCATTAGGTATCCTGATGATCTTGTAAGTGGTCCAGTGGTTAAGGCACCCACTACTCATGTAATGAAGTTGCGGGTTTAGGTTTAGTTTAGTTGCGGTAGGACTTCATATGTACTTATCAAAATATGTCTGGGACATTGCTGACACCCTGTGCCTCGGAAAGCACGTAAAGTCATTGGTCCCGGGGGTGTTATTCGTAGATCTTTGACAGTCGATACCTATATGTTAGACGCTAGTAAGTCTGACGAACAGTCTATCCATGAAGTATTGTGTTTCTCAGTAACTGAGCTGTGGAGGTCTGATAAGTAGTCCCACGATGACATTACAGGTATTATAATACAGTTAGATTGGAAGCCAACCCCAAGCTAGTTAAGAAAAGGCTAGAGAGATGGTGAATCAATAAATGCAAAAAAATAAATATGTACAACCATTGACCACGCAAAACACATGTCACTACTATCACTTCAATTTGTTCTTGACCCACATCGATCATCTGAAATGTCAAATGTTTGATCCATTATTATTATTCGGGCCAAAGAGTTGGTGAAAGCATTTATCACATTACGGGTGATTGACACGAGCGGAGTTAAATGGCATTTGTCCAAGGTTGGCGCCCATTGTGCCGCGTGTTGGTTACGCCCGCTTCGGTGCGCTTGCCTGTTAGCAAAGGCATGTATGGGTGTGTAGAAGTTATAGGCAAGTTGTAAAGTCACTCGCCAGGTTATAATGTGCCTGCAAAGGTTTTTAAATAAGTATAGTTTTATGTCAAGGGTCAGTTTTCTGCTTTCATTTGTTTTTTCATTGAAGAAAATTCTGTTTCATTATTTCTATCCATATCCTTTTATTTTTGGGGGTAATTAAAGTCATTAAACCTTTGTGTTCCAGGGCTGCGATAACTCGATTAAACAATTCCATAGCTCTGGATTTTATCATTGTTCTCGTGATTTGACCAAAACTTAGACGACTCAATTAATGATTTTGCAAAACTCACTCGTTTATGTCTTTTGTATACAAACAATTTAAAAAAAAAAGACGTGTGGCACACGGGGACTGCCGCGGTAAAGCTATTGCATAGCATTTTTATCAACTTATGCAATTATAATTATTTATTTATTTTATTTATGCAGTATTTTTTTCCTATGTTTTTTTCCTTTGATATTCATTGAAGTTACACTTTCACAAATTGAATTGAATTTTGATTGATTGTTCACTCATTTGTTTTCTTATCGGTCACCACGCTCAAAAAACAAATGTGTGGGGGGGTGTTAGGTTATTTTCTTTACGGAATTTCTGGATTCGATCTCCACGCTCAAGGCCCGCGATAGAAGCTATGCAATAGCTTAAAGAGGTTTGTTCACTGATTTACCCACTAACATTTGAAATAAATCAAACAAAAAGGATTTTTTCCAGGCAACCAATAGAAAGAAAGAAAGAAAATACGTTTATTTGGCACACAGGTACAAACAATGAAATAAAAAATGATTTTAGTATGGATCTTACACTTCAAATATATCTACATTGTATGTCCCACGGCTGCACCAAATAGGTCCAGTTCAGCATTATGCCAGGCCACTACGTAGCAGTTGCCTGACGCTGGTTTTCAACTGAACCTTGCTAAGTCTACGCACCCATACACTAACCACGTTCAGAACACACAAATAAAATAAATCGCGTACAGCCAGCAACATGTCTGCTACAGTGTCCGACAGTTTTAGCTACTGATGAATCATTTTTATAGCATGCTTTAGTGCCACACTAAAACTTGCAAATTTTGCATATTAAATTACTTTGTATTTAATAACAGTTGTATTTGTAAATAAAGTTATACAATTACGGAGACTGTTTGAATAGCAAGTGAACGTAGTCGGTCTAGAAAAAAAAAACGTTAATATTGTCAGACAGTCGTCAAATTGAGAAGTGCACATTCAAATATTTTATGACATGTTCTAACTTTCATTTTTTCGCTTTCGGGTTCAGGTATAAGTATATAGCAACATTGGATTATACGAGATCCTAAGGATTGATTTTGAAATATGGAATTTCTCAGTAGCAGAGGAGACTGAATATATTTTATGGCTATAAGCTAAAAGAGCTACATATCGGGACATCATGGAGGCTTATGGTCTGCTGTAATGGCGAAGGTGGAGTGATGAACTTGATGCTTACCGGAGAGACTGTAATGTAATGGCCAAAGACGCACATGTGTGGAAAAGGGATGGTAAAGATTTTGCCTCAGCAGTATGATACAAGATATTTGTTTGGACTGGTGGCGAGGGAGTTAGTGATAGCGTGACGGTTGACACGACAGAATGGAAGAAAAAAAAACGTGTTACACTGACCCCAAATAATACGAGACTAGGGCACGAAGATAATGACAATGAGATGCAGAATATTTTAGAAAATAAAAACAAAACAAACGTTTACACTGGATGTGGTGGTTGTGCATGAACGATTTAAAAAGTTGCAAGGGGAACTTCTAATGACGAAATATGTACTTAAACTAAACTACCAAAAATAAAACGGATGAATTCGTGTACCACAATAATATTTTCAGTTTTCTATCCCCAACTTTATTTTCAAACTAGCTTCTGCCAGTGGCTTCGCCCGCATGAAAGTAGATTTTTTCATACAAACTTTGGACCCCCGTAGGAGATGAATTTTGGAAAATTCTCTCTTAGTGCCCGCCTATGTTATTATTTATTATTATTATGAGCCCGTTGTGTCCCACTGCAGGGCAAAGGCCTCCCTTCCGTTATTCCACTCTTTTCTGTCTTTAGCCATTTCTGGCCGCCTATGTTATATCTAAAATTTCACATTCCCAGTCCCAGCAGTTTCGGCTGTGCTTGGATATGTCAGTCAGTCAGTTTCTTTTTTTATACATATAGATGATATTTCACGATTACGTATAAAGTAAAGCTAGAACTACACTGCACACACCTGTGCGACACACGCCGATCTGGGCGCGTCGGTCTCCATTCATCTTATATGCAAACTAGACTTGTAGAGCTACACTAGATCCACGTCACGTGACGTCGTTCTACTTACAAATCAGACGTGTTAGACGTGTGCGTCGGTCTAGTGTAGTTCTAGCTTTATTCGTTCTTATATCATATGTAAGCTTGTCAATGTTCGTCAGTGATCATGTACGGGACCCGGTTGTTAAGATTAATGTACAGCGATAATATTTAATTGAGATTAAATGTCAATGAGCTTGAGCTGGGTCAGTAAGAGTGAACGTTATTGATATTGATGATTTGGAGGCGGTACTAGAAAGACGTGTTTGAAAACTTGTAAATCGGATTATAATGTTTGTGCGTTCACGTTACTTTATGAACTAAGAGTTGGACACAATCTGCCAATATACAAAAAAAAGGTGAAAAAGCATTGTGTTTGCTTTCAATCAGCCCAAGTCGTCGACGGCGCGCACTGTTCCCGCGCGCCTCAAGGAGTTGTTAGCAACAGCAGGGACCCAGCCGGGTCGAAGCCTACTGGGGCCGGGGTTATCCGAAAGGGCGCTCGAGCCCTGGTATGAAGGCTAGAAGGAACGGGGTGGATCTTTTAGTTAGTAAGAGTCTGACACTATCTCCCGCTCCGCCCAAGGGCGGGAGATGTCAATGCATGATTTTTCCCCACCATAAAAAAGCCATATTGCGAATTTCGCGTCGTAGCACATAAAAAAACAACAGCCATGATGAATTGTACAAATAAAGAAATGCCATGACGCATTCTGAACCCTGACTGACGCAACCACATCGTACAAATAATGTGTGGTTATTTTTGAACCTTAGGGTTTTAGCGCACCGGGCACCAGTACAGGTCATGGTCCGGATTGAGAAGGAATGGCAGACAGTCGCCTCAGTAATGCTAGCGTAGCAGTAATACTAGCGAAGGAGGCGGCCGCACGCGTGTTGGAACTTTTTCATGCCCCAGCTGCGTACACCGATCCCGATTTCCAGGCAACGTAGATGTGGGCTTGCGCACTACAAGCTATGGATAGCTCAGCCGTTCGGACCGAGGCCGAGCCTAAGCCTAAGTAATTAATTTATTAAACCCGATGCGAACGCTGGCGTTCGCGCACCAATTAAGCGTAATTTTCACGATTGAAAGGTTAATTAATGATTTTCCACCTAAAAACCTTTTGTGAATTCTTTGATGTGAACAAATCGCCAGGTTGTTGAACTGCACCATTGAAATCACAAGCACTAGTACAACAAATAACCAAATGAATCACGTAAATTACTTTCCAAGAATGAACATAAAACAATAATCCTCCAAACAGGAAAATGTCATTTATTCGCAGAAAAAATAAGCTACTCTTTGTGGATAGGGGATTACATTTTTTGGGGACTGCTTAATTTAAGGTCTCTTTCTTGGTATTTAAAGCTCATCAAAGTTCTTCGGATTAGGTGTATTGATTCATACGCAAACGATGTTATTGTTAGGTATCATCATCGTATCCTTTAATAGTAATTGATCTAACCACGATGGGATCACTCATTATTTTTCTCAAAATATTTAAAGTAAACCATTCCGAGAACATTAAATACATTGGCACAACTATCTAAAGATGATTTTTGACTGTTCTAAATAATTATTTTTTCTAAAATGAACTTCTGACGAATTGTATCTGTTACAATAAGAAAATTGTGCGGAAACTGTTAGTATCTATACACATTTTAAACTCATTTAAAACTCTAGGCTAGACGTGATTGGTACCATTATAGTGTTTTTTTTTAATAAGTACGTGTTTGTTTAAGACCTAGTTTTTTTTTTGTATTGTTTCCACAAACCAGTGACAATCGTGCCAATAATATTATTTAAATGAGTTTGCCGAGGTTACATATATGTCAGCAAAAATCGTATTTGAATATTGTCATTAAGAGTTACCATTTATCGTGGTTTTTTTTTAGTGCCGTAAGCGAAGATGAGATAGATAGAGTGATAAGATCACACTCTTTGCAGGGATTCCAATCACATACCTGAA
Organism: Mythimna albipuncta; assembly: GCA_929112965.1. Classification (NCBI taxonomy): domain Eukaryota; kingdom Metazoa; phylum Arthropoda; class Insecta; order Lepidoptera; family Noctuidae; genus Mythimna; species Mythimna albipuncta. The sequence continues at coordinate 17,182,124 of OV815967.1, forward strand.
CAGGCGTTGGATTGGAATCCTCTAGAGAAAATTAAGTCTGGTGGTCTTCGGCAAACTTGGCAATACAGTACTGGCCGAAGTGACGATCATTGGATGGACATGGAGAAAGGTGAAACGTGAAGCTCAAGACTGGTCGCTTTGGGTGATTACTGTGAACACCTTCTGTCTTAGCTTTGGGATAATAGGACATTAAGTCTTGACTTTCTTACTAGAAGAAAGTCAAGTCAAGAGTTTTATGCATACCTAAGATAGGGATAGGAATAATAAAATTAAATGCAGTTTAATACACGCCATACATTTTGAAACAAAAATACAAACAAAAGAAAACGTAGGTGTCTCTAGTGAACACGCGTGCCAAAGCCGGTTAGTACGAAACTGGACAAGTAGGTCAAATTATTAATACATATTATATGTGTAGACATAAATATTAAAATCATCTATATTATAATATTCTGTGGGTCAATGATCGAGTTGTTATATTAATTTGATTAAACTATAAACAACTTTTTTTTATAACTATATAACTAGTCGAGTTTAAAGAATGAAATTTTTTTCTCCTTAAATTTTTACATCAACAAAGTTTTTGATGAAAAAATTTAGAATGTAACAAAAGGTTATAGAGATCATTAGTCTTTTCACAATAGATTTAAAAACAAATTAGGATCCAATAAGGTTATTGATAATGATATAATAGATGTTAAGATGGTGAATACTATAAATACAAATGCTGTTGAATGTTATGACTTATAATTTATTTTAGATAGTTTTGACACTTACTGCAACCGTTTTGACCTCTGCGTTAACTTTGGTGTTAATAGTAATTGCTTACGTCTTTATTATCACCATTCAATCATTAATTCAAAGCTGTATAAGGTTACACCTAAATGATTTTCAGATGTTTAGCAATTAAATATGAATCTTGAACTATTATCTGAATGGGTCATACAATGTTAATGAAAAATTAAATCATGTATTTTTAACCTGCAACCTTACGGTCCATTTTGGTCAACATAAGGTCAATCACTCCATTAAAAAATGGAATGTCACGGTTCAAACCGACTTCAGAAATTAAACCTTTGGTTGAGTACTTATAAAAGTGACACAAGTGTTTTTGTAACGAACTAACTTGAAGAATTGACGCTTGATCATGCAACTACAGCAAAAAATACGATTATCTTTCGAATGTCGCTTCCAATGGTTCATGACCCCTGTGGTTTTCTTTATTTGCATTCTTTGATTCTACAAAAGATTTGAAAACTTTTTGTGTGGATTTTTACAAGTGAAGTTCAGTATTGGTTTGATTGTTCGCAAATTGATTCCTACTGAATTTTCTGGTGTAAAATTTATGTAGTTTTTATCTCATCTATCTACAAAACGAAATAGATGCTGAGAATTTTATTGGTATGTACTACCTCAACAAAGATTGCTAAGAAGTCTTACTCGATATATTTACTGCATTCTAATTGAACACTAAGTGACTGCATTTTGTATCAAAAACTAAACTTTTTTAACTTGACACAGGCTCAATAGACAAGCTGTGCAAAGCCAAAAAAACTACGATTTAAAAATTCTAGGTTTCTTTGTTTATTTATTTGTCTCTTTATGCACACCGAAGTACAGAAGTGTATTAATGCCTTAGGTATACTGTGCAACAATGTGTGAAGAAGTTAATACTACTCAACCTTTGCCCTTGGTCTTCGCAGACAAAAACAAATGAGGAGGCCTTCCTATCTTGGAAGGCTTTCTCATTCTTTTTCCAGTACGCGGTCATCACTCCAGAATCTTTATACCATCTTTTCTGCGAGCAATTTACCCAACCCACTGCCAGTTCATCCGTACTTGACTCAAGTTAATCATACAAAATTAAATTTAGAATGTTTCGTCGAAATATCATGCTAAGTAATTTGGGCGTGTAGGTAAATATAAGTTAGGATGACTCGACCACTATTAGTGGAAGTAATGAAGATGAGTTTCCGATTGAAACGAAATGAAAAACTATTTTATTATGTTCCTATTTCATTGAGCACTGAGAGATTGCAACTCGAATAATTAAATCAAACCTAAGAAAACAGCGCGGATCATACTGACTATTTCAAAAAAAGTAAACATTTGTAACGCTGTAACCACTTATATTGGATTTACCTGACAAATATATTTGTGCCTATTTCGCTAGGGTCGTACGACCAAATACTTAATCTCATTTAACTCTTAAATTCCCCTAAGTGACACGGTTTAAGAGTTAAAAACTGAGCTGATTCAAACTATAAATGAAGAAGCTACTACTCATGCTCATCTTAATTTTTCTGTAATTCTGGCCTGTTGGTCTAGTGGTTAGTGACCCTGACTGCTATGCCGGAGGTTGTGGGTTCGATTCCCACCCAGGACAAATGTTTGTGTGATGAGCATAATCATTTGTTCTGTGGCTGGGTGTAATTTATCTATAATATGTATGTATTTAGAAATATATAAGTATGTTTATCAGTTGTCTAGTACCCATAACACAAGCTCTGCTTAGCTTGGGACTAGACGGCGTTGTGTGATAGTTGTGGAATATTATTATTATTATTATTCTTTATTAAACACCAAAACAAGTTATGATTTTTAGTGATAATAGAGTTCATGTGATCATACATAACACACAATTAAATTTTCTCACAGATAAAAACAAGTAATAGAGAGAGATCATAATAAAGCAGTATCTTCACCATAATTTTCGTAATAAACATGCAAATATGGTGCACAAGCCCAAAGATATGAAGATTGCAGAATTCTACATCAGTTAAATTAACCGAAGGAACATCAAAATGAGAAATCAATTATTCAACAATGATACTCAAGTGTCGCAAGGAAATTAAGGAACGGCAAATAAGGAGGACTATTAAAGGTAATATAGAATTGAGGATCTACTTGATTAAATTTTCATAATTTGTTTTGTAATCAACCGTTATTATTCCTTGTACTTAGTACAGATATGAACATATGTTACAATAATTTGATTACGTTTTTAATTTCAGCAGGGTCTTTAGAAACAGGGTCACTTGAAGTTTCACAAGGTGTTTCACATAATCTTACTATTGCAGGATGTGCCTTATTTTCTTCGCCAGCATGAAAATAGAGAATTATCCCAAAAGAACATACTCTTGAGATAAAAAGTACCCTAAGTACTATTCCAAGACGGGCTACCAGTGTGCCAAATTTCATTCAAATCTGTTTGCCTTTATAACATTAGTGTGATATTTGAAATAAATTCACTAGAATCAATAATTCCGCCAAAATTATAAAAATATATTGTGAAAATGCATATCTTCCAATTGCAATCAATTCAGACATCATAAACAGATGCTGCTATGCATTCTTATTCAGCCTAATTTATTCCTAATCGGAAATGACAACGCGAAAGTCAAAGCTGTGTCGCTATGCATTCGTAAGTTCAAAACGTTACTCAATGTTTGTGACTAGCATTTTGCACATAATCTGGTTTTGACAATAGCTTGAACAACTGATAATTACAGTAAGCAAATTCTAGTTCAATATACAGCTGTACGTATGAATAAGTAGTTCCAATAACGATATTGTAATAAACTACAACATGCAATAGACAAGCGTTGCGAAGTATTGCGAAGGTTTATTTCATTCATTATTTCTTATAGCTGTTTTTGTAAGTACGAGCAATATGACATGAATGAAGACGTAAAGAATTGACGGGGCTTGCTAGGGATGAGAATCACTGAAAGAATACCGTCTGGTAACTAAGTAACAGTCTGACACTCCCTGTCGCTCCAGAAAAAAAAGAGAAGAAGAAGAAAGTGAACAAGTTATTTGGTGATACCACCTCAAAAAAAGAGGCATAAGAAATTCTTATCATATTATAATGAGACTTATTGTCATCAAAATTAGACTTACAACCGCTAAAGAAGTAAAGGTGAAGCATATCTACAGCAGTAAAAACAAAGGAAATAGAAACAGTAATGTCGAGTTTTATAAATAAGTATGTACTGCTATTATAAACTAAACAGACACGTTTCGAAACGACTTGTTCTAAACTAGTTCAGTTCGGGTGTGTATTGCTAATTTGCCAGCACAAACTAACAAAGAAGTTCTTTGCAACTCACCCGGGCAAGCGAAACGCTATCAAGGCCGCTGTAGCGGCGAATGCAGTGTCAATATCGAGAGTTTTTACCAATATTTGCGGTTATGAATATTAATTCCTATTGATCGAGATATTTTTTGAATTATTGACACAAATTCCGATCGCGTGCCTTGAGTTCTAATTCCAGTTATATTAGTCATATTTGATTTGAACCAAGTTTTAGACACAGCGTTTTGCATTACTAATAACCATTCAAGCATTGTAGTTTCTGAGCTTTTAAATCAAATATACCGAGGCTATAAAGCGAGTTCATAAATAACAAGTTAAGCATACAACATCCAAGTACAAATGTTAATCTTTTGACGGCATTGACTTCCCATAAATAGTAAGAAAACATCAACGCCTTACACGGACCATAGAAGAATGCCTTAAGTACACGTATATTACTCACTCTATAGAACGAATTGGTAATGTCACTCAATTGCAATGCTGTAAGAACGGTCACTTGCAATAGTAATAAGCCATTTCAAATGCATAACACGTCAAACATAATTTATAGCAGTCCATGTTTGGCAATAATAATTTGATTGAAGAAACTCATTTTTGATGACTGTCTCCATCTATTTACTTCTTTGTGTTTTCTTTTCAGTTGACTGCTGACTGCAATACGAAATTGTTATAACCCGAAGGCCGCATTATTGTTCTTGCCAATGACGATTTAGGACAATTGAATGGCACCGACATAATTGCCCATTTTCGATTACGTTTCAAACATCACAATAATGAGGATTTGCAAAATCATAGTGATTGTAAGGATGGTGTTGCGTTCTGTCCCAAGAGTCACGATTTTTAGACGCGGCGCGGCAGAATTGTTAGAGTTATACCAAGGTGTGTTGAAATGAAGTGATATTACAAATATTACAACGTATAATATAATAACCGATAATGAAACGGCTTTACCTTAATATTCAAAGAGATTTTAAGAGCTTTGTTACTTTGAAATCGACGGTAACTTTAAAAGCATTTCGCAAAAACTCGACCACAAATTGTATGTAGATTAAAAAATGTCACATGAAATTACCAACTAGTTTTATGCTCTTAAAATATTTCGAAACCGCACTAGACAAAGTGTAAAATAATGTCGAAAGTAGTGCTCTTAGTGAAGTAGTTGTCAATGTTAGTTCTAAAGCAAATTACATAGAAACAGTGGATACAGATGTTCTTTGTTTACGTAAAGTATAGGAAGCAGGCCACTCGATAAAACATTTACCAGACAGCTAAAATGAAGTATCCAATTCGTTGTCATAATTTTGCAACTCTTCATAAATAGTTTCCTCTATTAAATACAATTAATATGTTTAATTAAAACTTCCTACCATATATCCACCTGAATGCTAGTTTCTATCTGAAACTTCACATTGTTATCAACGTTTAGATTTTAAAGCAATTTTGCAATAGCGTCTGTTGCTGCAGCTATCATAATCGTGTATATGCATTTAATCGGATGCATCTACAATCTATTGTGTCGGATAAGTGTCAGGTATTGTGTTCTAGATTTGAGAATAATGGATTGGGTAATAGTTGGGTGACAGTGTTCACTTGTTTTTGATTGAGCTAGATAGTTTTGGGAACACATCCGAGTTTTTGTTGATTTTTTAATTCTGTATCAAGCAGGACCTCATTAAGCATGATTTGAATCTTATTGTTCAATTCATTTAAAGTTGCAGGAAATAACTACAAACCTACTTTGTTCTGCTCTTTTCGGTTTTTTTTTTTATATTTGTTAGACAGTTCGCTAGTGGCTCTGTGTTCTTAAAGTCTTTTACACACAATTGCATTGCGGTATGATGCAACTATTGCTTCGACAGCGATCCTGTTTGTTTTGACATGATTCCACCTCCCTGACCTTTAGACATGTTGGAAGATGGAGCGGTGCCCTATTTAGATTTCACTGTAGTTGATTTACTATTCTATTGACATTTGCATTTATCACTACTAGAACTATAGCAGTATAGTAAGTATTCTTCGTGTTTTAATCAAAGACTACGATTTGACAATACGAATGTTGCATGTTTTTTCCATTTCATAAATAGTGAGATACCGCAACCGATACTAACCAAAAAACCGAAAAATAATTTCGTTTTTTATGCAACTAATTATGATCAGCTTTTGTATTTCCTGAAAGTAATTTGGTAGACGCAAATACTCATAAAATAAATTATAATTTAAGCTTAAGAATTGAAAGACTAGCTAAAGCTGTGTTATTTTATTTTTTCGTCTCGATTTGGTTATGACGAAAATATATGCTAGCAAAGGAGGAGGCCGACCGCACTAAGCAACGGCAATAATATCCCAGCCGCTGCCGAGATTCCGATCTGAAGACTTAGGCCACGGTAGGCGCAGGCTTGCGGACGGCGAGCAATGGGTAGCTCACTGTCCGACCGTGCGGTAACTATCCGGACTGAGCCCAAGACGTCGACGGCGCGAACTGTTCCTGAGCGCCTCAAGGAGTTATCACCAGAAAAGCTTGGTGGGTGAAAATCGCAAGGCGGGCATTTAATTATCAGTCGAGCTCTGAACCGCCATGGACACACACCAGAAACGAGCGGTTGCGTTATACTTATTTCACAGAAGAATTCAAAACAGAAGGCTTTTATAGCTCTGGGTGGATCGGATTTCCCTGCCCGCTGAAGGCAACTGCGGGCGCTAATCGACCTCAAAGCGTGCGGGCGCTACCCACCGAGGCTGCGGGTGACCGAAGCTCGCGTGATTCTACTAGTTTCTTGCTATTGCAGTGGGAGCCGCAAACAACTGCGCACACCACGGCCGTAAAACGCGTCGTGAAACGTGTTTTAATTTTTTACATATATGTCTCTAGCATTCTACAGAAATGAAAACCGCTTCGTGAGTTTTTAGCCTAAGTAAAAGGCGGAGTGTTAAAAAATATGGTAATATTTTTTTATTAATTTAGTTTTCAATTCATATTAGACTTTATATAAACACACACATACAGTATCTTAGTCCTATTTTCCATAAAGGTTCTAATGTTGAAAAACCGGTATGAAAAAGAAAAATCGAATTTGGAGACATCACTTTTACTAAAAATCTGGCAACATATTTTCAGAAATTGACATTTGCACATGTCAAATCATAGTCTTTAATTAAAAAATGAACCATATTTACTTATCGATTTATTTTGTTCTACAAATAATCTAAATATGGTTTTTAAATTATCTGAAGCAAAATGTACGAGAACGTTTGCTCTTTAACAGATTTGGCAAATATACTTTTTTTTTTTATATTACAAGAACTTGAACGTTCAAAACTCATCAATATGAATATAACATTCGCGTACATCCACATCTAAGTGTCGAAATAAGTGCTGAGCAGTTGGAACAAGTCTAGCATTCCTCTCGAATGTCGATAAATATGCTTGGTGAAGAAATTCTCGGAAAGCACTCGTATATAAGCGCGAATTGACCAATCGCTCCACTTGTAGCTGGGGAAGTGTGAAGATTGATGGTTTGCTCATCTTTTATTACGTCAAACATGTAACCAAAAGCACCATAACTTAGTAATTCTCGTTCACATAAACGCTACCTATAATTAAACAGAATGAAAATTGTTGTTATGCTATTGCATTTATATGTTTCAACACTTCAAAATCCAATTCAACAAAGGTTTGCATTGCGAGTGAAATTGCAGAAATATTATACAACAATAACATAAATAAGTACCGTAACAGTTTGACCGTTGATTAAAAAAAATAGGTCTCGGATTCTTGATTTAATCTTATTTTAAAAATGATTTACAAAAATTATCCATGCTCCATTAATATAAGTATGTATGTAAAGAAGAATTATGTAACATAGCCGACCTTTTAAAACAAAAAACATCACGTACTTCTTATTTCCATATTTTTGTCATTTGAAAACATAACAGTTACAAATAGATGACGTAATTTTATTGAAAAAATAGAAAATTTCACTTTTCCTTCAAAATAAACAATGGTCAATAAAAGCATTTGAATAGTGGCACTTTCGACTTACTTTCACTTTACCTTGGGCCGAGTTGTGTGGAAGCATTGACCTGCGTCCGCGCAGCTGAAGTATTGATTGATTGTAATGGGACCCTATATTGTGGTACACAATATGAGTTTTATGATTGCAGTAATGTTGATTACGGTGTCAGAAATACGATTTGGTATTGTTATTGTGCATTTTTATGAAACTATCGACTACTGTGTTAAGTGTTGCTACATCACATAGTAAAAGAAAAACAGGTTTTGTAAGTATGAAAAATTATAAGCGTAGCTAATTGTTTGTCACTATTGGTCTTCCAATAAAATTTGATGATTGTTTAGAATTTGTCTTTGTATAGTCATACATTTATTTAATAGTAATAAAAATATTGCTCAGTGCATATAAAAAGAAAAGGCTTGATACACTGACTCATCAACACTGAGCCAAATACTTAAACCTAGAAAGATATATTTATTCAATTCTTCCAGGGCTGAAAAGGAGGCTGAAGGGTTGTATGCGAGCAAAGCCGCCAGCCAAAGTTAGTTACCGCAAAATGAATTAATATACTTAAGAAAAAACTTAGGCCTTTTAACTTTTACGTAAACGTAGGTAATACTTTGAATTCGAAAACCGCAAGCAAAGTTAATTTTATAATTTTTACAGGGCATTGCAAAATAGAAATGTTTTTTTTTTATTATGAAATTGTATTTTACAGTACAGGCTAGATATAAGCCCCCACCCCCTTTTCAGTTTATCCATCCTAAGGTTATCTGGTAGATAGGACATAGGCCTCACCCAAGCATCGCCACAACGAACGATCATGTGCGTCCCGCATCCATCGGATTCCCTCTACCTTCACCAGGTCGTCAGTCTACCTTGTAGGAGGCCTTTCAACGCTGCGTTTTCCGATACACAGTCGCTACTCCAGACCTTTCGGCCCCAACGGCCATCTGTTCTGCGAGCAATGTGCCTTGGCCATAAAAATTATATTCTAATCTGATAATATCAACCCAGTAGATATCAACTGCGTACGAGAAAATTGCGAATCTTGATGTCATTCAAAAACTTCTATTTCTAAATCTAACCAGTTTTATGTACTTCTCAACATTAAAGTATTGCGCCTAGCTGCTTACGACACTTTGCATTTGAGCCGCCTTTTGTCCTCCCCGTGATGAAACGGAATCGTGAAATTAATTTAATATCAGAAAACCGAAGCCGAATTTAATAATTAACTAGATAAATAATGAAGCCGATGAAAAATGCAATACACTCGTTAGCAACGCTCGTAAACGATCATAGTTTCAAAAATGGATTTCAGTATCGGGGTTATTTATTGCAATAAAATAATAACAACACTTAATAACACAATAGTTAACACTAAAATGTTAAATAATTATTTATTATAAGTGTCGAGGTTTGCGCAAAACAACTGTCAGTTTAAAACTATTTTATCGATATGCAGACGATTAATTTTATCGATCATGTTCGTTACAAAATAATTATAACACTACTGAGTGACATAACGATAATGCAACGTATGATTAATATTTTTTGTCCAATCGAAATATTCTGAGTCACAAGCATTGCACTGTTTTGGAGATGATAAGAATTTACGACAAATACAATTACTAATAAATAATGCAATGAGGTTGCGTTAATTAATTAAAAACAATTTGACGCTTATCGATAAAGCATGGATCGTGACAAACGTGCTTTACCTCACAGCTCTGTTATCTCTGCTTCCTTTGCATCATAAATAAAACACCTGTTAAAGTGTGGGAAAATATTTACAGATTTAATGATGCTCTTTTGTTACAACTTTGCGAAGGGCGAAAATGAAACGCGGAGGTTCCTCCATTATTCAATTCAGATTTTAAATATCAACATACAAAAATCTCTGCTCAAGGCAATCTTAACAACAATTGAAAAGATTTAAATTGAAATTAATCTTGAAATATACGATATTAATTCCTGAATATGACAGGGTTGAATCCAAGTTATGCACCCTACCTGCCTTAATGAAGACGAGAGACGTTGAAAAGAACCTTCGCTCATAAATTGACTCATGTGGAATGCAACAAATATTGACTACCATCTAAAACCAGTTATAACCATCCTAAAATAAAACAATGTACATTCAGAATTCTGGTCAAATGCAAAATTTGGAATTTCTGAGGGTCATCCAATAAATATGAATAAAATTGTGGCGCCGCAGGGCCGACCACATTTTTCCTCGGACACATAGCACATGGTCAAGTAAACATTTTTAAAAGTTGGCCGTAAAAGTTGGAGCACATTGTCAATATTGGAGTGTCAGGACCAACAAGCTGGGGGTATTGAACTGAAGAAGGATACACGCCAACGCTCAGGTAAGGAATAACTTCGAAATCTGAAGTACCAATCAATGATTCGAGTAACACCTTTTCAAGAGATTTTCGTTAAGCCGACCGATGAGATTAGGCTAATAACATCGGACATAAAACCACCTGTTGACGAACCAAAATGACAATTCAGAGACAATTTCTGCACTGGTTGCTAACAAAAACAAAAAGAACTGAACGTGGACAATGTAAGTCATGCGAACGTTCGTAGCCTAGTTACGGCAGTTACGACACTATAGAAATGGTAATGAGTGAAGACATTAACTAAACTAACAAAAACAAGCGAAGCTGACCCGTGAAGTATCTCACGTAGGTTGCACAAGAAAGCAATGCTCCTCGGAAGTGAACGGTTCCGTGCGACGCCAACAGCTAAACTAACAATGGTGCCGAAAACTTACCCAGCATAAACATTAGTACCAAAGAGCCTTACTGAGTTTCTATTGTTACCCATCCTACACTGGAGGTTGAAGTAATTAAGCAATATTAGGAATGAAGAAGGGAAACCTTGGTAGATATTCATCCAAACAATTTATGAGTATTTGTTTTTGTTATTGATTTTAGATACCTTGGACAATTATGTGGTGATGCTACCGTGAAATAATCTCATCCCATTTTGTAATCAAAACATCGTGAATCGATTTTGGTGTTAAGGTCTTTTAGCTCTTTTAAAATTTATACTGTAGGACACAAACATACTTAACAAACGACTAGCAAAACCTCTGTTATTATAAACAATGCAATCTAAGCCATTATTTCCGGAGAATTGGGACATAAGAATGCTGGAGCAATGGAAAATGAGACTTGAGTTTAGATATTTGCGATTGTTTTAGTTTGAAGATTTACATCGTCAATTTTCACGGTGTTATCAAATATTAAATTGTTCATCGTTGACATCTAGGTCAGGTCGTCGATGTTCTAAGCAATGATGATGGATTGTTAATTTGTTACTACGAATTATAAAGTTATGCACCTAAATTCGAGCAATTATTTCATGCACGCACAAATTACTGCTATTGCTCGGCGTATAAATGAATAATTTGCTTCAAATTGCTTTAGTTACTTCTGCTAATTAGATGCATACTTATTTACATTGAATCCATACATGGTAATTTTATTAATAGTATCAAATATGATATTAGTTCAAAACGCTATTTTAAGTTTTGGATTCGACAGCATAAATTGTATATTTTCAATCATTTTCTAAATCAATTACAGTAATTTGAATTTACAAGTAGTTATTTTGCGACATTCAAATTCAATTAGTAGTTTTTGTTTTCCTTCTAACTTGACGATTAGTAGCGCTAAGTCTCGACACTTTCAGTAGGTCATTGTCACTCAAAGCGTGCAGGCAACTTTATCTGCTGTGAAATTCGGCGTAAAAGTTCTTTATCTATTTTGCAAGATGGTTTTCGACTAGCTCTCGGACCTTGCGCAATTTTTTTTTTCCATTTGCAACGAAACTAATGTTTCGATTATTTTCGTTAGTATTTAAATTAACTTTGTTATTATTTAGTTTCTTCAATGGAACTTTGAGCACGTTTTTTCTATTGTTTTGACTAAATTTCTAGCGTAGACAATGCGTTGAAATTATTGCAATTACTGAGTGTACGTGTATATTTAGGAAGTCTTGTATTTATTTTAATTTACATAGAAGTTTGAATATTTTAAGGTATGCTTGGATATTGAACTGAAAGGAAATTCAGGTAAAAATATTAATAGGGCACTAACCAATATTTAGAGTAGCCTTCCTGTGATCTCCCGTGGGAACAGCAATAACAGCAGAAATCAGAAGAAACGTGACAGGAATCCACGCACTGACACCCATATTAACAGTTCTGCACGAAATTCTCTTAACAAAAATTATAAAATTTATTTAATTAAAATGATATTATTCACGATGTATAGACGCAACTATTTCCCGCGTGTGTTCGGTAACATTTGCGTCGAGGTGGACGTGTTTCCCTCTCCGTGCACTGTGGACGACTAAACCTCGGTGCGGTACTTTCTATCTGCTTTATGCGCAAGAGCAATGTCTGGTGCACCCGCATCGCTGACGCACCACTGTGTAGTTGGAAGCAGAAGGTTCGTTTAGAACTATGCGTGTTAAGTAGCTCGCGCTCTTTTAGATGCCGCACAAAACAGAAACGGACGTTCGGTCTATTTTTTTTTCTTTATTATTATGTATAGGCTCTACTGTCCTGGGGTTCCTCTCCTCTTTAATCGACGAGCTTTTTAAGAATAGCTAGAGCAGTAGTGGAAACCCCCCTTCTGTACAGTTTTTTTCTGATTGTTGATCCAGCTTAGGTTCCTATTTTCAGATTACTTGATGTGATTACCTTAACTGCTTAAAGTGTTGTAGTCCTATTCACATATTATCTTATCTATATGAGATAAAAAAAGTTTGATTTTACAATATTTCAGTATAACAGTTACCTAATATAAGATCAAATAAGTGAAATAGAAACATGTGGATCAGAACAAAAAATATATAATCTGTGACAGAGTCTGCGCAGTTTACAATGTTATCATGCTCTTCTTTAAAATACAACTATGACGTTTATTTTTATTTTATTGATACAAACTGGTGCTTGACTGCGATCCCACCTGATGGTATAAAAACAGTGATCAAGGAGTTGTCAGCAACAGTAGGGGCCCAGCTGGGTCGAAGCCCACCGAGGCCAGGGTTAGTTTCGAAAGACAGCTCGAGCCCCGATGTGAAGGCTTGAAGGAACGGGGTGGGTTTTTAGTCAGTAAAAGTCTAACACTATCTTCCGCCCCACCCAAGAACGGGGGTTGTCATTGATGATTTTCCCACCACAAAAAAAGGTAAACAGTGATGCAATCATTGATAGTAAGGCGCACTCGCTTATTTACCTAACTGAAACAGATAAGGCAATCTCAGCATATAATAAAGAGAGAAATAAAAATAAACTTATTCGTAAATGACATGATTATAATCATAACAAAAATAAATTACTAATGAAGTTAGTCAGTGGTCCAAATAATGTAAAAAGATTTTAAAAACAATAACACGAATTAAAAAGTCAAAACAAAGATGGGCCAATTACTTGCTTTTTTGTGGATCAACACTTGAGCAGGCTATATGATGACGACCACTAGAATTTGTTAACAAGGATTCTTTAAAACGCATAGTGGGTATTCTGTACTTTCATATTGCGTATACGCACGAACATTGTCGTGTCGTATTATCGGATTGCATTTTTTTCTATTTATTGTGATAGTATTGTAACGTAATAAATACAGTAGTTACAGATTTTCTGATAGATGTTTGAGTTGTTTCCTTGTATTTGACTATTTATAGCCAAGTTCATTATGTGAAGACTTTGCGTGTCATGTGGTCCGTCATTAATTTACTGCTGTAAAATATTTCTATTATTAGGATTATAAATCTAAAAACAGTTTATGGAAAACACGTATAATTTAATTATATTGGTAAGCATGGTAGTAAAAATGACATGGATTTAGTCTAGGTTTAATGATTTTATTGATTTGGATATGGTTGTTTTTTATGACCCTAATCTGCAGAATCCGATTTATTTTTGCTGTCTAAAGTGCAACGCTCTCATAATGCTAATATTTTTTAGTATTATTCTCTACAACAATATTAGGATCATTTTATTTTTTTAAAGCTTTAAAATTTATTGCACTGCAATATCAATTTGAGACAAAATTTGGGACGTCGTAAAGATAATCACAGAAGGACGTCGTTTAACGATCTGTTAAGAATTTAAGAACTTTGTTTTTTTTTTTCAAGGTCGCCGGGGTCAAGGATGAAGTGCCAGGGACAGGAGAACTTATGAGTTTGTGTGCAAATACCAAGTGTGTTTTTGACCTCATAAGGATTATTGACACCGACTTGTTTTGCTATGTGGTTACGGTGCATTAAAATGAGTGATGCATTGTGTGTGATCTTGCGATTTAGTCATTAAAAGATATTCAAAAGACATGCATTTATTTTTACAAATTTTAGTAACAGTATCCGTGTTTAGATCCAAACAACAGTGAGGGTTCAATGAGGCAGTCTTTAATACCTTCTTTTTGTATTTTTTTTTCATCAGGTTGTAGTTTATTAAGTAAAGATTAGCGTTTATTACGACCTGTATACACAGGTAAGGTGCAGCAAATATAATTTGGCAAAGGTTTTATCGATCTGTTCCAAAAAAAAAATTTCAGCTTTATCCTAAAGTAGGTATTTATAGTCTATGATATTTCTGAGGACTACGTCGCGTGAATCCGCAGGAGCCCAGCAGGGTCGAAGCCTACTGGGGCCATAGGTTGTGTGAAAGTGAACCATGGGGCCCTGGAACGAAGGAAAAGAAGGAACAGAAGTGGGTTTTAGTCTGTAAAAGTCCGACACGCTCTCCCGCTCCACCCAAGACCCTCTCCCGTCTTGGGTACCTCGGGACCCTCTCCCGTCTTAAATGATTTTCCACCGAAAAAGTCACATGAATGAAGATGCGAGAGAAACTGGACTATATTATAGCTAAGCTGTGCCTTTTATGAGAAAATAAAGAATAAGAAATGATATTTCAAAATTTACCTCCTAAGGATACTGTTGGAGGGTGAATTATGAATATCATACGAAAAAGGGGTTCCTTTGTATGGAGAAATAAACTTAAAACGCGGGCAAAACCGCTGGCAGAACTAATATTATAAACAGGTAAAGTTTGCTTTTTTTTTGTTTGTAATCTCTGAAAGTACTGGTCCGATTGCTTTTTTCACCGATAGAAAGCTGATTAATTCCTGAGTAATATAGACTATATTTCATGTACATGGGCGAAGCCGCGGGCAAAAGCTAGTATATTATAAAGCCTGTTTACACAACTTGGGCAGAAATTATTTCATTAACAACTTGCCTAGATGTGTCATACTCATAACTAACTTCATCTAGCTTGTTAGTGCTATAAGTACAATAACACTTGTAATAATACTAGTAATACACTACATTTGCGTTGCAAACAGAGCGTTACAAGTATTAAAAAAAAAATAGATACTATTAACCTGCTTTCCATGGATAAGTAGCCGATGAATTATTATTTAGAAAGATGCGTAGCGCAGGCTGCAGAGCGGTTGTACCTTAAACTTAATTGGTGGTGACAAGAATAGTTTTAATTTGTCATTTTTCAACTTAAATAAAGCCAAATTAGCTGTTCTGTAGTTTTTTGTTCACATTACTTGAGTTAGTAAGTATCTTGAGGTATAGAACAACAAATATTTATTGAGATTTTAGTATTTGTATGCCCTAATAAGTAGTCCTAGTTTATGTATTGTATATATGTAAATAGTACACCACGAACTACCTGCGTATCTTTTTCTCCTTCTCTGTCAAATCCATCCAAAGGTTGTCTTTAAAAAATTGCTTTTAGAGATAAGACCACCCATTGTGGCACCCTATTAATTTTAAGTTTCTTATGTAACTGCTTTATTTTTGGTGTACAATACAGAATTTATCTATCTATCTATCTATCTAATAAAATCATGTCTTATATTCGGGTTTGGCAAAAAGGAAGGCCTCCTTTCATTCTTTCACTTTTTATCTGTCCTAAGCTACACCTGGCCAGTTCTTCAGATAGTAGTCCAACTTGCCATGTCATCTCCTTCTGGATCTACCTCGACGCCATATCCTGTTGTTCAAGATACAGTCAGTGGTTGATTCCGCACTATTTTTTTGCGATATACTGCAGATATGGTCTGCTCAATTCCATTAGTAAGCACTTTGTCATTTACAATAATTATTGATAGATTTAAACTGAGCAGAAGGCCGTTTTTTATTTATCCTTTGCTGTGTCTATTTGCAGTTGGTTTTGCTGACGTATCACGTATTACAAGGATTTTTGTCGAAAAAAATCCACTGTTGGACATAGATCTCTCCTAAGTATCACCACAATGACCAGTCATATGCATCTTGCGTCTGTCTGATTTTCGCAACTCTGTCCAGGTCTTCGGTCCACCTTGTGGGAGGCCTTCCACGGCTGTGTCTTCCGGTACGCGGTTGCCACTCCATCACCTTTTGATCCCATCGTCTATCTGTTCCACGAACAAATAAAGGAGGTTTTTAACTTATTAATTCATTAAACACCAAGTTAAAAGCACCTTTTGTCTTTCTATTGTGTCTGTAATTTCCACGATTCAATCGCCTTCCACGGCTGTGTCTTCCGGTACGCGGTTGCCACTCCATCACCTTTTGATCCCATCGTCTATCTGTTCCACGAACAAATAAAGGAGGTTTTTAACTTATTAATTCATTAAACACCAAGTTAAAAGCACCTTTTGTCTTTCTATTGTGTCTGTAATTTCCACGATTGAAAGGTTAAAAACTGCCTTCTGCCGTGACTCTTCGTGGTGTCACCATAGCATAGCATAGAATTAGTACTTCTCATTTTCCTAATGATAGTCTACCAGTGACCCGCTCCAGCTTCGCAATTTTCAAAAATCATTACAGCTTTTCTTAACTACAATAAGCATGTAGTTCACTTAAACTTTCCTTATTAATTACTCTGTGTATTAGCATGAAAATCCAGTAGTTTTAGAGATTATCACGAACATACAGATTGACGCGGTGGGGGACGTTGTTGTATGCAGCGTAAGTATATCTCCTTTCTATATCTATGAAGGATATAATATGAATGTGTAGTACTAAAGTTTCATGTAAACCCCTTTAAAGCATCTAAATTCTCTTGAGCGTGAACAAGTAACAAAAATAGGACATACGAACATAAATGAAAAACCTTTTTTATTTTCTTGAGTAACTATTTAAGCTAAGTTTCAAGCTTATAAGCCCGAGTAATACAATTTTCTTCCCTCTCCTAGAGAGGAGGCCTGAGTTCCAGCAGTGGGAGCATTACAAGGCTGATAAAGGTACCATTCGAACCTCAGCTGCAGGTTGCGGATGGAGGCTCCGAATGCAGGAAGCACACGCATGATACGAAGCCGTTACCTGCATCTACAGCCGGGAGTGATTCTGAGGCTAGTTGCACGTGCTCCCAGTCGCAGATCTATGATTCAATCCAATTCCAATGCTATCGGCTCCGAGTAGCGATTATTTCGGGACTTTTCTAAACAGGTTGAAGTGACGTAACCACGTGCGCATCGACTTGTGGCTGTAGTAGTACTGTTCTGCCATCGGCCGCGGCTGCAGGTCGCGGCTGCACTTGCAGCCGAAGCTCGGCAGCATGTGCGGCTGCTGCCGCGTTCTAAATGGTTATCACAAAAATCCATACTGCCTACTTCATAGAAAACCAGTCGTGTAGTTGCAGCCGGCTTTGTGCTGCCACCGCATGTGCTGCCTGCATCTGCAGCCTGACTCCGCAGTTACAATATCATCTTTATGCTTTATGTTAATAAAATTTTGCATACAAAAGAATTTCCCCCTTTTAACTCCCTTAAAAGTTAAATTTTTAAAAGAGGAGGCCCTCTTAGTGCTTGCTTATGTCTTAAAAAGAAGTCTTGTGTCAGCCTTGATTTTCAGCTGTGCGTTGATGTCAGCCAGCTTCTCCTTTAAGGTGTACATCATCATCATCATTTCAGCCGAAAGACGTCCACAGTTTTTTATAGGCCTCCCCCAAGTGTCGCCACAGCGAACATGTGGTGTACATAGTCGTCTAGAATTCTTTATGATACAATATATTTACCGTCTCTCGATACCTACTAAAAACGGTAATAAACATTTTCAGTTTTATACTAGGTGTTTCAAAAGCCTAACCTAGACTAAAGACTCGTTAGATTTTATGCGCATTGTGTTACACACATATTGTTTTTGAAATGAATGGCCTTTTGTAACCTAAACGGATTAGTATATAAAATAATGTCACACTATAAAATATAATTGGCATGTGTGTAACCTTAATAAATATTTACCAACGTTTCAGTAAATCATTAAGCGATTATTGACGATACGGTTGGCGCTGTGGTTGAGCGATTGGCTTTTGCACTGCGTGTTATGGGTTTGATTCCCGCGTGGAACAAATCTGTGTGTAGCCTAGAGATAATTGCCCCGTATCTAGGTGTATCGTGTATTTGAGTTAAACATGTTCGTGAATAAACTTACGATATGTTCACCGCAAGCGGAATTCCGATCCCGATTTCCGGTCACCGTAGTCGCGGGCTTGGGGACGGCGAGCAATGGGTAGCTCGCTGTCCGACCGTCCAGGTGCAGCTGGGTCGAAGTCTACTGGGGCCAGGGTTATCCGAAAGGGAACTCGAGCCCCGGTATGAAGGCTTGAAGGAACGGGGTGGGTCTTTTAGTCAGTACTGCATTCCTCAAACTAAAAAGCAGCTAAGTTACTTAGAAAAAAAAGTACTTAGCTGCTTTTTAGTTAGAGGACGGCAGAGTAAGAATCTGACACTATCTCCCGCTCTGCCCAAGAGCGGGAGTTGTCATTGAATGATATCTTTAATTTTCTGCGGGATGGTGTTAATTTGTGATCTATGCTAATTTTTAATTTTTTCGCTGTCGTCCTACTAGCAAGTCTTTATGTAATGAGAACTGAGTTGGTTCCTCCATGCTTTGAACGAGGAGTCTTCTTCCCATCATTCTTTTCTTCTTTAGAATTTGTTGCAAATCAACTGTGTAGTTTCTGGTCGGTTCTTCCATATATTATATAAAGAACCAATTAGGACCGTGCATTAGCTTCGATCGTTTTTCGTAGGCCTATGTGAAACAAAACATTTGGAACTTAATTCTTCTATAACCAATTATTTATTTGCTGTTATCTCAGAAGTCTAAGTACACCATTAGATTATATGGATAAATTCATTTAATTCACTCGCACAAATCGAATTCAATCGCAGAGAACATCGCTCTCCTAGAAGCAGATACAAAATAATGGTATTTCAGTAATGACCATAATGCGTGTAGGTACATTGAATGTTTGGCCACCAACTTGCAACACTCGTAGGAAGCCGATCAACGAACTGTGACCACGTGTGGTCTGCGAAGGTCGGTGATTTGCTGTTGCTAGCAATTTGTAAGAAGATAGGTTTTGAATGAAGAACCTTCAATATTTTGTTTATTTGAAAGTTTTGGTGAAGGTGAATGCGGTGCTGGAATCTTTTAAATATAATTATTTATACAGTTTTTCATTGGGACACAAAATCGATCTGCTCAGCTTTTTCTAACTAAATATAGTCTGTCTAAAAGTCAAACGACTTGGGAATTTCGTATAATACTTAATCATTTAAAAAATACTTATAGGACACTTTTTATAAGGTTCTTCTATTAGTAAACTATGATCAAGATCTCTTAATTAACCTTGATTATTGAACTAATTAGTTGACTACATTCGATTTCATTTTGGTCTAATAACTACCCAAGTCGGTTGACTTTTTAGACAGACTCTAGGTATGCTATAGATAGTTGGCTTTTAGTCTAAACAAATGCTTAGGCTAAATTTACACCGACGCAGAATGGAATGGAAGCGATTCTTTGCACCGAAATTGTACATAGCATAACTAACTTTATGTCAATTGTATAATACCTATACAAATTAAATACGAGCCAAAAAAAGTCCGAGTCTTCCGGTGAATCCTCGCGCATTCTCGAGAATTGCCCTAGCGCGAATTTCCCTAGAATTCACGCGTCATGTGGCGAAATTGACGCTTCTATTCCATTTCATTCCACGGCGGTATAAATTTAGCCTAATGCTGCATTCGTTTAGACTAGTATCTAATCAGGTATGTGAGAATGAAAGTGACTTCAGGAAAAACGGTGGCACACTGATCACGTGCTGCCGTGCACAGGGGAGTCTTCTCACAGTCTCCTCAGGGATGTGCCCTAACAGGCTTTGTACTAATGGTTTTCTGGGGTGGAGTTTTGAGAGGTTACTGAGTCTTTTTCTATATGCTGATAGTGATCACTGGGATGGTTTTAGTGAGATAAAAATCCAGGAGCCTATTGTAAGTTGCCCCTCAACAACAAAAAAAAAACCCAATTATGAAAAATGCATCTATTTTTGTAAGCTTTTTTTTTCTGACTGACAAATAGATGCCATAGGTACGTGTAAAACTAGAGATCATGATAATGACTAATAAATAGTCTTGTATTGCAGATCTGCGCTTACCTAAGTCGATTATCACATTGCCCCGCATCCCGCATTCATGCAGATCACGATCAGATCACGCACCTACATGCGAAGAAAGACGCACTCACGCGCGTGGGTGCGGGGCGACACGCATGATATGCCACACTAAGTCTCGTAATGAGTGCGTGCCTGCGTGAATTTACAAAACGCATCTACGTGCGTGAGTGCGTAAAAAACCGCACGATGATGCAGATCTGCAATCCCGCAAGGCAAGTACGTGCATAGGAGCGTTTTCACGCGCTACGCTGCGTGGTGCGTGGCAGTGTGATAACCGCCTAGTGTTATTCTTCACTGTTTATAAACGCTGTTTTTAGCGCCACCTGCCATGTTGAATACGAACTAAACTGTCTCTGCTTAGCCTGAAAACCTGTTGACGTCAAAGTTAAAGGTTTGAGTACACAAAATTCAGAAACCCATGCCTTGTGTTTGTCTAGTCTTGTATTGCAAATCTACGCTTGAGTTCATCAAATCTTCACTGTTTACAACTGTTGAACACTGAGACACTTGTACAAATTATTTGTAATACCTCATTTGTGTAGGTGAACCCTACATATAGTTTATTTACGTTTACAATAAACTTTTGTATTTGTTTATAGCGATTGTGCATGATTTTAGCGCCACGTGTTGAAGTTAATGTATGTTTGAATCAGTTGCACTTTGCGATTTCATGAACGTGCTTGTCACGTTCACAATACGTTTTTAATAGTTATTATAACGATATTATTACAATGATACTAAAAAATACCTTTTATAAAGTACATATTCACAAAAGAAAATAATATATTAACTTATGTAAAGTGACATCTAGTAGTGGCAGTTAGTACTACTTAGATAGTACGGTGCTTCTTCTCATTACATGGTACGTAAATGTGAGAAAAGATGGCGCTTCTAAATATCTGTCGTCTGCCATCTAGTAGCGAGTAGCGAAACTATTTAGTTAAGTTATAAATTTTCCCACAGAGAGCGCGACAGTCGCCACTATTTTTATTGTGTCGAACTTTTCATTTATATTTTAATTAATTTATGTAGTCGGATTTATATATTTTTCGGATTTTTGAAGAATTATTTCGACTAAAAACAAAAAAAAAAAAAAATTACACTAAGCACCAGCAAAACCAGCAAACTTAATAGATTTATTAAAATAATTACTCCAAACGCATAATATGTCTACCTACCAGTTCTGTGTGACCCGTACTTCTTCATATTTTATGAGTAAAACTAAGTATAATCTTTAATTTATCTTAAAGATATATAGTTATTATTGGTGTCACAGCAATTAAATCGATAGTAGGTATATAATATTAGTTGGGTATCTTGGTTTTGTAAGCCGTTTTTCATTTTTACCCATTGGCCTCAAAAAGAGCGTACCTAATCTCTTTATTTGGTGTATGCTGTTCACTGCACTTTTCAATCAGGTAGGTACTCAGAGACATGTCAAGGAATATGCCTCAAATCAATTATATTAAGCATTCAGATAATACTATGAAAAAGTTATTTAATCGTTCTGTTAAAATATCTCGAAAAAATACTGATTCAATTTAAATGAAATTGGGTTTAAGAAATTAAGTTTCGAGAAAAGAGATATTTTTTTAATCTCGATGAAACAAAATTCACAGGCAAAAAGTTACAAAATTTTGAAATATCAAACCAGGCAGAGAATCTTTGTTGAAATGGCGATACCAAACACAAACTAGTAATAATAATAGTTGGCTATTAATCAAGTAGGTCTATATAGAATCTTAAACCTTCAAGCCATATAAAGACATCTAAAATTTATGTTTCATAGATTATTGAAAACATTTAGGTAAATACCTGAGTGATTAGGGACGAATTATGAGCTTATAACTACATAGCTTACGGTTACAAGTTAGGCTATTTGTAAAGGTTATAATGTCTAATATATTAGCTATTAAAGTTTAGCTACAGCAGTTATAACCTTATGTTTTATTATAACCATTTCCTGTAGGATATCGGTTAAGTTTTAATTTCCTGCGGGATCATGTAGTTTTCTATGCTAATCTTTAATTTTTCCGGCAGTATGTGGGTAGTACTAACAAGTTTATGTAATAGAACTAAGTTGGTTTGTTTGTTTCACGTTTTGAACGAGAAGTCTTCTTAGCATCCTTTTGTCCGTTTCTTCTTTGGAGTTTCTGGCAAATCAACTTCTTTTCTCTTCGTTCTTCTATATAATATTAGATTTGGTATATGCGAAAACCAAAACACGTGTCAATTATTTTTATGTAAATAATCTATGTACAAAATTTCATTACTCTATCATGATAAATCACCAAGTTATAAGCTTGTTATGCTATTTAGTTGTCCGCACAAATACATGATCGCCGGGCCATCCGGGTGACTAAGGGGTTGTTTTGCTCCTGCACCCAGCTGTGCGCTGGTACCAAATGCCTGCTATGACCTGCCGTGACCTGTGTTGTATTTAGTGTCGGTGGTGTCCTACTTGTGCCTTTTTTAGAAATATTTTTATGAATTTAACGTGGTGGAATAATTATTGAAATCGTTTCACTTACTAACTCTGAACAAATTATATTCCGGTTTTGCATATACTACAAATAATGTTGTATAATGTAACAACCAATTAGAACCGTGCACTAGCTTCAAATGTTTTTTATGTAGGCTCATTTGAAATGACATTCTGAATTCAATTCTTCTACATCTAAATCTCTATGTGCTGTTATCTCAATATCTCAGTCTTCATCTACTTTTTATTGTATTGATTACAATTATGAAGTTATAGCTCGTCTGGTAGTAAAGCTACACAGTTGAAGACGGGTTGATCTTGGTTTTGTGTGTAGGTTCACGTACACCTTTTTCCTCCGAGTGTAAGCTTCTGGTCTTAGTGCTCTGGAGCGGCTGGTGTCACAGAACAAAGTTTATGCATACAAAGATAATTAGCACTTGAATCTACTCACACATTCAAGATCAACTCGCCTTCGTGGGGTAGGATCACCGTACTGTTGACTTTTTCGCTTTTGTTATTTCATATAAAGCAAATAAATAAAGTGAGTATTCTATTACTTATTAGTAGATATTCTAGTTAACTAGCTTCTGCACAACGGCTTCGTCTGCGTGAAATTTTGTTTCTCTATACAAACTTAGGATCCCCGTTTTGCCCCTTATCCATACTCCGTAATCCTACACACTATACGGATTCTACCTGCCAGCAATTTTAAGTTTGTAGGTGTTATAATTTCTGAGACTTGGTGATTATTCAGTGAGTTGTGTTTCGCTTATATATATATACTTAGATTAATCATTCACATCGTCGAGGTACTGCACCATCGCTGTCCTGGCCCGTACTATTTCTGGATGTATTCTAATATGGGTAATACATCTACGTTGCTTTATCTGTGTGTGTGCAGTTTAAATGCCAAAAGGTAGTTGTAAGGTGAAAGTTGAAGAAGAAGATGAAGTAAACACAGGCTTACGTGATTGAATCCATTTATTTCATTTTATTATTTAAATCATGTACTTATATTTCACATGTAGTAACAAAACTTGCATTGGAAAATTATGCAACTCGTATATAAAACATAGGTAATATTCACATGGTATTCAGTTCATTAATTCACTAACATCTAACGGCACATTTCTATACAAACTTATGTATAATTTACTTATTATATAAATAAGCAACTTACTATAAGGCTAAAAGTCTTTCTTGGCTAAAACGGCATGTTTTGCCTGCTAATAATACTCGAGATACATTAATAAGAGAGATATTAAGTAAAATTTTAATAATGCACCATATAAAAATCAGATTCCATCAAATAGCAATAGGTATAGAGATTAGTATAAATTAAATAAATACTGAAAGTCAAAATTCAATAAATTAAGATAAACTTATAAATAAAGCTTCGTCATAACGAGAAATAGAAAAAAATATAACAGTTAAGTACAAAGGAACTGAACAGAAAGGCTTAAAATCTAAAACTTTCAATAAATTAATGATTAATATCTACAGAATACTAAATATCACAGAGAAAGTACCCAATACTTAATCAACAAAACATTGTTTCGTCAAGCACTTCGAATACAACCAACATCTGTCGTGTTAGAGAGCGTGCGCGAGCGCTTACATATCTACCAATAAATAAGTACAACAGGGACTATACCGATTGTAAATTAAATAAATAATTAGTCGAAGCGAAGATTAAGTTACGTCACAATACTGAACAAACATATATTTTATCTTTCCGTGTTCTTAGATCTTCTATCTTTCTTTTCTTTAAGTTTGTCCTCGTAGTCGCGGCATCTGCGATTGCTCTCGATGACTTTCTTGCCTCGAGGACACCTGAACTCGGAATACCAGTTGTTGAGAAGATTGCCATACGCTCTGAATGCGATATAGTCATTCTTGAGGCATTGCGGCGCGTCTACCTTCATTTCTAAAACGTGCAGGTCTTTGCTTTTGCTGACCTGAGGTACTGGGATACCAACAAAACCCATATTTTCCCTGATTTCAGCTATGGTGCTGTATAATCTTTGAAGAGTTTTCCCTATTAACTCATGGCGGGTTTTGTTGTAGCTGCAGAATGGATCGTCGGCGACATCTACTTCAACGTCGATGAGTAGTTTGAAGATATCATGGTACTGCACAAGGGACTTGTACAGCTTCGGCATCAGATACGCAAACTGTAACAAAAAGAAACAGGTATTTAATAAAATGATTAATTAACATCCGTTTTGTCACACACAGTTAATGATGCTTGTAATTAATGGTCTAGCTAATTGGAATTTACAAATGATATCAATGAATGAAATCCCTGATATAACGGTCATTGATAACTACGCTCATTGTCTTACGATTGTTATACCCAAACGTCATCGTGCTTACATCAGAGAATATCGACGTAATGGAGGTTGAATGTTTTTTATCGATGTGTCGTGGGTTTATCAGTTTCAATGCAAAAGTATCTTTAAATCACTTTTTTTTTCTAATGATTTGTAACTGGCACTCGTAAAAGACCTTGGGGAACTCCAATAAAATTTACGGTTTCCAATAATTTTATAGATAAATAATAATGGCTTCTGCCATCGGCTTCGCTCGCGTGAAAGTAGAAATTGTCCCAAGGGAACATGCTGCCGGGGTAAAAAGCATTCTACGTGCTATTTTAGGTCATAGTCTATCCGAGTGCCAGATTTTATCTAAATCCCTTTAGCTGTTTCAACGCGATGGAGTAACATATATAGAAATATACTCACAAACTTTCGACTTTATAATGTTTGATTTCTGCAGAAATCATGATTATATATGCAAATTTAAAGTTAATAGAGATAACATATAGATATAAACTTTTACAGCTGTTCAACTGTCTATTAAAAGGGTCATAGTGCGAAGAAGCTTATGTGTGAATTAAGCACGTCATATCGAGGATAGTTTACGTCGCGGCAAATTCGTGTCGAGGCTGCGGCGCCGTGGGCATTTGTGATCGGTATGACTATTCCAATGATGCTATTAACACTACAATCGTATTCAAAATGTATTTATACTTCACCAGTATTTATTTGAAATTTTACTTAACAATTCACTTTAATTGCACTTTCTAGATGATTATTATACGCGGCACGACTCTGTCCCGTGTTTATAACTTTAGCCCTCGTCGGATCGCCGTTTTCTTTATTAGAAGACAATACTGAAGCGTAAAGTACGGTTGGGCCGTTAGCGATTTGAAATTCAAAGTACCATATTATCTTTTAAGGATTATTTTCAATTAATAATCACGTACCTACCACCTTTAATGGTTCTTTTGCTTTTGAATGGCAGGATTAGTTTAAAAGGATGGCACAAACATAAGTTTGAAGTTATTTTATTTTGTTTAATCCTAAACTTAACGGCAGATATCACCAAATTAGATTTTACGATCTCATACTGTCAATATTGTATAAGATTTTTATAATAAGATTGCGGTTGCGAACAATAGCGTTCCTGAGCATTGCATCAAACGTTTATTTTGAGATGCAATAAATCATTTGTAATTGTAAGTAACTTTAAATAATTACGTAAAGAATTGTAATAAACTTGGTAGAACTATGGTTGAGTGACATAATCGAGTGTTGGCATTATGACATTCACAGTTTATTCAAGACTAGCACTTTGTCAGCGACTTCGTACGCGAGAATAATTTCAATAAAGCTTTAACACTCATTAAAATTTGTTTTGGGGGTAGTTTTGAAAAACTAATGATGGCAGTCTATTTATTATTTATTTTGTGAAGAATTTGTGTCAAGTTTCAAGTTTATTTACATAAGAAATAAGAATCCTCACTACAATCTTTAAACCCCCTTAAATTGTACTTTTGGGGGTAGTTTTGAAAACAAATGATGACAATCAACAGGTTATTATGCGTTTAAACTTTCAAGTATTTTGGCATATAATAAGATTTTGCCTAAAAACGAATTGCCCCTTTAACCTCCCCTAGAGAATAAATTTCCAAAAATCCCTTCTTAGTTTTAGCCTGTTAGAAAAGGACGAATTGTGCAAAATTTCATGTTCATAGTACCAATAGTTGATATCAGTCAGTCAGTTTTTCCTTTTACATTATTATATTAATTAGTAAGATTATGTTTACATTCTTGTAAATCATATTTTAGGTTTGGTCAATGATTAAAAGCTAACATTGTAATGTTATTTCTAAATACATATATGTTTAAAAGGATTAAGTGAACTATCTCGCTAAGTAGACTTGTCTTGAAGAAGCTTTCGTCAAGTAGCTCAGTGCCACATACCACAGTTAGTGGGCGTTGTCGAGACACGTTGTTGATTATCAATGGCCAGGTTTTATCGACCAAATACATCAATATTTTCTAGTCTAGTTATCTCGTAGTCAATTGCATAAGCATGACTATTAAAAATAGCATAGCTTGAAGAAATAGTATAGCTTCTAAGGAAAATTTTATTTCTTTACTTTGTAGGATTAGGATTTACTTCGGGCGAATGTATTTGTAAATTCGTATAATATGTTGAATTAAAATACATGACTAATTGACTATAATAGAACCTTGAAACAATTTGATAACATTATTTTATTTATGATTCATAGACACTTAAGCAATTTCTGTAAATCAAAGTCTATTTGTAATACATATTTTGTTAAATTCAATTTTATTTTTCTCAAACAGTAAATGCTTCAAAGTTACATGAAGATAAAAACGATCTCCCTGAGACACATCACGTTCTTTATAGACAATGATGCGTTTACTTAGCACTGTATATATTATTATATACCTCAGAGTGCCAGACAAGCCGGTTCACCTCGGTACTTGTAATGGATCGTTTATTATTGTCATTTAAAAATGCGACATATTTATTTATTGCAGTTATGAGTTCATGTTTTCATATATAATTATTTATGTTCAAATCTTGTCAAAAATGCCACTCCAGTGCTCTTTTACGTCATTCATTGTATTTCATGATAGATATTTGTTATTATTATTTTCATGAGACATAAATTAATGTTTATGAGTAACATGTCGGTTTGGTGATAATTTCTTTAATTATATTATTTGTGGTTAATTTTATAGTTACATACGCGAACAACGACGTTTTAATTGTTTTCAGGAGTACCTATTATATAAGGATGTTAATTCCGTCCTAATGATTTAGGTTATTTATTAACATTTTAGTTACATTATTTTATTTATGACGTACATAAACCTAATTGCCTTATTAATGCTGTACCTAAATTTCCAGGAATTTAAGATAACTAACATATTTACCCATACTTATGAAATATGTGTATGAAATAATAAAATATATATTGAAAATAAATCGTAAAACTTTGTATATTGTGACACACATTAACGTGCGATTCTTCCTGCTTCCACTTAGCGGTTAATGAATGAACTCATCTCATCACTCATTGTTCCTGGAACGTGAACCTGAGCCGTTCGGCGTTTGTTTGTGTCGATTCGTATGTCACCAGCTTCCTCTGGCGACGTGCTCGCCTGAATGAATGAGTGATTCACTCCACCAGCTGGCCACTTGTCTAGCCACGAATATTTTCAGGCCACATATTGTTTTAATTTGGACAGTCTCCACTTTTGTCTGTCTCTTAAAATATACCAACAGGAAATATCGAATTGAAATTTTATCTTCAATGCACTCGACCAGCCTTTATATGGCATCTTATGAAATCATAAGATACCAGCCTTCATGTACAGACTTTATTTAATCCCTCGAGTATTTAGAAGGCAATAAACAATCGATTCTAAAATTAATCGTTAATATTTTACGGTTCATAAAAGCATTGAGAACTCGCCGTTGCGTTTTCCCAACTATTGTGAAGGCGCGACGCCGAAGAAATTGTCGGAGCGAACGATAATAAAAGCGTCGGGCTATGTGAGCAAATATGGTCGTGTATTAAAAGCCTGAAAACCCGACAATAAGCCGTACATTTGCCTTAAAGAGGCGAGCTTAACCTCCGAGACGTGTCGCAGACAAACGCGCCACTCCGGAATCGTAAGTTCACATTCGTCTCACTCCGACAAATAATGTGTTTTTAACATTTCGTGTTGTTTTGTTAAATCGTAAATACTGTACAAACACTAGCACGGAGCGACCGCTAAAGCCCCGGCCTCTTGTCACTGTGAAAGCGCACCGTGTTTCAACTTGTGGAATTTCTGCCCTTTATTCAAACACTGAAAATACCGGCCGGCCGCTGTCGCCCCGTGACTCGCGGAATTGTGTGAAAACAAATCCACTACAAATTAAAAGTATCCTTCGGAATTATTCACAGTGCTCTTCACTCAAAAGCTTTAGCTCAGAGCTTGGAGGGTCCGATAAATTAAATCAACATAGAGGTGTGTCCACGTTAGTCTTTCTTCGGGCCCTCTATTTTAACGTCTCATTTGAGCAGTATTTAATTTTTAAATTGTTCGTATGTCAACTAAAGCCGGAGCGTAGAGATCACTTGAATTCTAACGCTTTCCTTTGCCCAATGTCAAATATTTAAATTTCTTAAGTGGCCGTACATTGACTGGCTGGCGAGACATAGGTAAGAAATATTTAATATTCATCGGTTGGTGCACTGGTCGTCTGCGGGCCGCTGCGTTAGGAAACTATTTGGCCTGCGAGTCGCGGGCAGACGTCGCCGCGTCGTCGAGTGTGTAAGGACATGTGACGCTCCGAATGCACACACACTTATTGTCTCGCGTCGCATTAACTTTTGTGTACTAATTAGTGGGTGACCAATATGAATACATAACAGAAAGTCTCGAACTCCAGATGTGTGTTCGGTAAATAATAAGAGAGGCTTATGGAAGGCTCGTTAAATATTGCTTGTGTGTTTTATATTTTTACGAACCCAAACCGGTACGGGCAACCGATGAACTGAATACAATTTTTATCATAATTATAAGGTGTTGTGCTAAGATACCTACGTGTAGGATGCGTGTTGAGCCATGGTTTTAGGATCGCGTGTGCGGAGCGAAATCATGCGGTGTCAATCTATGCAAATTTCCTTGAAACATTTAACTGGCTCCTTAACTTGCTCTGCTCCCACCAGTGCTAACCATAAGCCTCTGATTTATATATCACCAGCATTTAATGAGCCCTTAGCTTCGACCCGAACTGCTGTTTACCAGATGCGAGGGAACCGATGATTGTGGGCCAACTTTGATTGGTAATGAATAGTGGGCGGCGTCATCTTTTTTCAAACACATCTTCTAGATTAGAGGATGATAATTTTATTTCGAAGGCAATTCGTGATGTTTTCATTTATACTTAATTAAATCATATCATTAAATAAGGACATGAAAACATTTTGAATTAATGACATAATTTGATTCGTAATAAAACATACAATAGTTAAAAATAAATAAGTTGCCGATGGATTAATCAACGTAGGATTAAGCGATTTCGACCAAACAGCTCAGTAATGAAGTTCTATAAAACACTTAAAGCTGCAGCGATTGTCCGACGAGAGCGGCTTACAAAATTAAGGGCTTGCACTCCTAGTTATTGCCCTTAAGTACAATGTGAAGTAAATAAACGCGGTACAAAGGCCGACCACATGTAATTTGGATCGTCGGAACCTCATTTAAGTTGCAACGGTGAAGCCTCGAGCATGGCTAATGTACTCGGGATCCTTTGTCTCAAATAAAGCAAAAATAAATTAAAAATATCGTAAAAACATTGAAAGGGCAAAAAGAGTGATGGGCCGGGGCACCACTCCCTCAACGCGATCCATCGCCCCTAATAATTACACTGTCAGTTGCGCAAAAATTACTCCAAACATTGTAATATATTACAATTCATTGTAACTTCTTGCATCACAGTTTTTATCAATATGATTTGGATCCGAAATTAGAACAGTGATTTGGTCCACCTAAACGCGACTTGCAAAAACTTGTCGATAGATCAATGAGATCACTCATTAAACAAACGGAAATAATCTAATCTAAGGTATTCAGACACTCGACATTTCTTACATCACTGATTGTCTATATATGAAATAATGTTATTATGAGGATACTTTATACCTATCTATTAATATAATGATAGACTACTTTCAAACATGTGTTTCTGTCAAGGCAAAAACTTAAGGTGTATAAATTAATCAGTGCAAAAAGAGACTCACTTTGCGTTCAGAGATGGTCGCGCCGCGTTTTTTGTAGTTGTAGAAGTGTATGTCGACGTAGTTGATGGTGGGCAGCCAGTCGGGCATCCCGTCGCGATACTCCCGTGTCTCGTTGAGGATTCTCCTCTCCTCATTGAAAAACCTCCTCGTGTTCTTCAATTTTTTAATGATCTTTCTCGTCGCGTTTTTGAAGCGATCTGAGTGGACGTTTTTCTGTAGTCTCATCAAACCTTGCGAGTCTTTGGTTTGTGGCAGGACGTTTTGTCTTCTGTGCGGCCGCCGCCTGTGCTCCAGCATGCGCGTGTCGGGCTTCATCCTCGTGTCTTTGGTTAGTGCTAGCGCCTCGTGCTGCCGCCTCTCATGCCTGATCTTGTGTTCTAGCGTTCTCGCCTCGGATGGCATCACAACCATTGCTATTATCACTAGTACTGAAGTAGCCACCAAAAGCTTTTTGGGAAAACCTGCAACAAAAATGTAGATTTATTAACATCAAATCGATATTTTAACCGTAATATTAATAAGTAATCATTTATGTGGTGATATCGTTGTTATCTTTATGATTGCGATTAAAAGAAATTGATATAAAATCTCTTTAATCGGACGCGTTCGCGCACGTTTCAACTCTTGTTCGGGTACAGTAAGGAGATTCCTTGAACGTGTTGCATAATTTGGAAGGAAAAAAAGTTCTTATGCGTTTGTGAACGAATTCTGTGAGACTGTTGACTTCAGAGCGGTGATTCCGTGGGGTCACATAAAAAATAATAAGGTGCGTGATTATGGTAAGGTTGCTACATACACGTCTGTACGATCTTCATCTCCGAGCACTTTCACACCGACCATTAGCCCGGGGTGGGATGCGTGAGGCGGACGTGATTTTTGTTAATCAATTTTGACTTGTGGGAAATTGCCTGTATTTTTTGGATGCACTATTTAGTTTAAGAAAATTGCAGCAGCCATTTTAGATCCTTTTTAAATAATTGATTTCGTGTTCGTTTGAAGATGTGATCTTAATTCAGTTGTATTTAAAGTTTCGGCTATGATTCGGTACAAAAAAAGTGATTGAATGATGGAAATGATTTTCACAATTAAGCAGTGACATACTTTGACGTCACGCGCGTCAGCGGAAAGCGTCACGCCTATTGTTTATATTATTGCACAAATATTCATATGTTTCGCCTTGTTCGATTTAACGTTTGAGAGTTATTGAAGGTTTTGATGTTTTGCGCCGACGCCATAAAACATATTTTATGTCCCAAGCAATGCTGTCGAGGCGATGTTTTCAAACTTTTAAAAGGAAGCACCACCGGCTTTGAAAGCTTAGCTTTGTTCACTTGGAGTGCTAAAACGTAGAAAGTACTTGTTGCAGTTTTTATTAGTTGTCAGGGACTCGTCAAAGAAAATATACCGACGTTAAGTAGGCAAGAATAAGTTCGATTTTGTTTAATTTTCCTTTAAAAAGTGTGACTTATGTTACAAACTTCTGAAATTAAATCATTTTTAATGTAAACGTGACCACAGCACTAATGTTTATGAGACATGAGGATATTATTATCTATTACAGGTATGTACATATTTGGTTTCGTATGGATTTTCAGAATCGATCATCAAACATGTTACGTGTATTATCACATCGGCTGAATGTTACAGTGAGTTTACACTTTTGTATTACGTCACACGAGGATAAACCGAGGTTTATGGTCAGTGAATCATTAGGTCAATTCGTGTCGTTGACAATATAATTTATGTTAAGTAAATACGGCGTAACGCCATAGGATAAAAAAACGCGAGTAAAAAAATTGACACACCGTGTTATGACGGGGTTTCTGTGGTACAATCATTTAAGTCTGTGGCTATTGTGAGTGATCAGTAGCGGCGTCTACATTGACGAGATCATCAAACAATGCTAACGTATATAATTGTTACCGCGAAAACTGGGTACTGTGACTTTTCCATCGTGTGGGGTTTCCCCAACCGATTGTGATCTAGGTACTTAATCTTTTATTTTCGAGTAAATATGTGGAACATGTAATTTTATAATTTTTTTTACTAGTTTTATTTTTTTAGTGGGTTGTTAATATTCTTATGCGATTTACTGTTCATAACAGAACAAAGTTCCGATCTTAGATCGCGTCCTAAAATTACTTTGCAAAGATTGGATTCTCTCACGATTTTCAAATTGAGATCCCAGATGGCCATCATTATTGCACATAAAATCTTATATCATTAAGTTAATTCAAACACGACACAGCTTGGGATAAATTAAACAATTATCGTTGTCAAAAACAAAGTCGACTGCAATATGAAATGTTAGGGATATAGCAAGTAAAGCTTGTCTGTATCGGATGACATCGCGAGCGTGTTTCAGCGAAAAATCCCTTTGATCGATTGCCGACGGCCCGATGTTGAACATTCTCACACGACTCCGCACCGCACTCGACTCGCGATACATTGTCCACTTCCAAAAATGATCATCGAATTCGCTTAGACATTGATTTTTGTAAGTACCTACCACAATTAGTCATGTCCCATTTCACCTTGTGTGAACCGTCTTTCAGAACGTATGGTCCTCTTTCTAAGGAAGTTACGTATGCACATTGGTGATATAAGTAAGCTTATTTATTAATTTACATATCTTATGGAAATATGATTCCGTATTCATTTAATTGAGATAGTAGGTATCCACACACATGGTTGTACGTTTACTTTACGTTACGATATGTAGGAAATGAAATCGTTATTATCATATGATCACCTTATTTGTATAATCTCCTTTATTTCAAGTTTACTTTTTTCTGCGTCGTAAATAAAGTCAATAATTAAGAATTAAGAAAAATCTTAAGCAAACGAATATGTGTAGACGGTAATATGATAGCTTTATTAGTTTGCCTTCATTAAAGCTTACCCACAAAATAAATGTCAATTGTTTACATTCGACGCGCGAATGAGCCGCACACTTGAGTTCGTCAAACAAATAATTAAGACGCCTACCTTAGGCGTCGAAGCTTTGAATTAAAATTATAATATAAACACACACCAGTTAAAAAGACATCCATGAACAACGCATTGATGTAGCTCCTTTGGGCAAGTCCATGTTCATGCGAACAAAATATTCCCGATAAACGCAACGTCGGAAAATGATATAAGAACTTTTCAATCGAATTAATTGTCACTGGCCGCAAAAACAAAGCACTCGCGAACTGTCAACACTGTTAAATTAAAACACTTTGTTTTGAGTTTGGAAGTCACTAGTGTTGTAGATATATTAGCACTGGATAATAAAGTGTTGTATGTTGTCGAGCGTGTGTCACCGCAGTGGTGCGAGGAGCGAGTGTGCGAGACTGGCGCGCGAGCAGCCTCCACTCGTTGAATGGGCACCGAAATGCGGCACCGTACGTCAAATAGCCGGTCAAACACTATGCGAAATCCCTTACCCGCCCGCTGGAAAGTGAACTTCGACCCTCCCGGAGACTTCCTTCGACCTGTTATTTTTTTTTGAATAGTTTTATTTTTTCCTGATCGATATGAAGTTTTTTGTCAGCTTATATACCTTGACTTGCATATTTTTTCTCCATGAGAAACTAACACTATGAAAACTGTTACACATTTAAGAAATAACTTTCATCATTTCGATTATTCGTTTTAATTAATGAATATATGGCCATAGCATTGTAAGTGATGACTACTGATTGTGAAATTTAAGTATTTCTATTATTATCTATTCAGCTATCGGGCAAAGGACTCGAGATTTGTTTTCGTTATCTGTATATCTGTCACCCTTTATTTTCTTAGTCATAATACTAAATTACATACAATAAGTCAAATATACTTACTTATTGTAGGTAATTTTTTTTCTAATATTCTCACTTTGTTAATATGAAAATATTTTATTTTTTCAAGTATCATAACAGCACAGTACACCAAAAATAAAAAATAAATATATAAACCGATTTTTTCAATTATTTGTTAATAAATTTTTAAGCAATCAAATAATTTATAATTAAATAACAATTGTAAAAAAGCCCTTAATAATCATTATATAAATTATAAAACCTTAAGAACTAACTAAAAGTAACTTAGAGCGTGACGTCTAATTCAAAGGGTAAGTAAGTTACAACAAAAAATACATAGGAAATTTTAGCATATAATACTTTTTTATATGAAAAGATCTAACCCACTGCTCCAAATTCAACAAGAATTAATTAAAAGAGCGACTCCACGGTCGTCTGTTTCCACATCTTGTGCAAGTGAACATTCGGTTAGACCTCGCGGTGATTCATCGATGAGTCTATCCTAAAGTGACTTTTTATCGGGCATTAGTCGCGGCACACGGCACACCACTAACCCTGGCTAAACTCGATCATTATTAAATATTATGAGACTAAAAATCCAAATAACAATCAGTTTTTGTTATTATATTTATATTGCGTAGGCGTCAAGTGCGAGCAATTTGTTGATCATTTAATCTGTACCACTCATTCTTTAGTACTTTCGTGCTCACGATAATGACACATTGTACGATAAGTCTATACTATTAAACTGATACATTAACTAGTTTATGTAAATGAGCGCCTAGATTTAGAGGCTGTTTGATTTATAAACAACTTTCGTTTTCTTTTTCACTTGTCAATGACTGGTCATCAAGAGAAACAAGCGAAAGAGTCCAAGGACTACAAAAGAAAGTAAACTTAGAGTAAAAAGTGTGCCAAGTCTGGGAAAGACTTGGTTGACACAGATAGGATGGTTCACCTACGTGCGACTTGGGTCATACAAATCCTTCGACAGAATAATAAATCTGTTCAGTTGATTTTGGTGTACTGGTTGTTTGGTTGCTCGTCTGTGGATAATGTTCATAGCATGTGGTCTGCGGTTTAGAGTTATGAGCGAACATCTCAATGTTTACATTGACACGTTTTTTGTTCTGTGGTTAACAAGGCGATGTCATTGTGCGTCTGCTTAGTGATAGTGTCAATATCGAATAATTACGATTTTGTTTCATTTTCAGAACGATCTTTATTTTTTATGTGTTTTAAATTTTTTCACTTAATTTACTTGTTATTTTATTACATTTAATTTATTATAATAACAAATAAATGAAAATGATAATGTAATACGTAACGTAACCTAACTTTCAGCGTTCAGGAACGTGGTTTATGCAAAGGCCACGCGTTAACCGAGGCCGAGTGACCTAGTGCGCTTACAATATTTTTTCTCTCGTCTATACAAAGGAGTTTCCCATCGCGATCGTTTCCGATTACTGACATAATAACACGCCTTTCGATTAATACACGATTAGCTTTTTATGCGGACACATTATGTGATTGTAGCAGGCTTTTCCGGCGCTTGTCTCGCGAATGACTCACGGATTTTCCGAATTTTTCGCTACACTAAGTTTGTCGGGAACTACTGAAAGCCCACAATATCAAGACCGTGTAGCATGAGCTCACTATTACTCACTCCCCGTGTAGAAAGTCGTTAGATCCGTGAAATATAAAACGATTCGTCATGTCACAAATATTGAATTGTAAGTGCTACAAAGTGATCTACACTTATAAATAAAACTTGATGTTTCGTAACTCATTTTTTAATATTTAAAACGGTTTCTGTTATTTACGTGCTCCCTGACCATTAAATAATTGATGCAAAATATCACGTGGACCGGTCTGTATGTTTGTCAGAAAAAATGTCGAAAATTCCTATTGAGATACTGAGTGAATTTTTGCGAGTTATGATCACTGTTCTTGTTTAGTTTTGTGTCGGAAGTTTGAAATAGTTGTTTAAATGGTAGTGTTCTGAAGTTCTGTTTCTTGTAAGAAATAGCGAGCGGAGTGGCGTGTGTTCGCTAGTAGTGAATATATTTAACCTCTAATATTACTGCGTTGATATGTTCCACGTTGTTTTAAGCAAATATTATCCATCTATCCTTCAGCCGCGGCGTCCGTTACGTCTCTTATGATGATTTGTTTCTCTTTTAAAAAAGTGTAGCGCTAAAATTACCGATAAAAGGTTTGCCATTGCCGTGTAAATTGCTTTTTTGTTGAAATTTAAAGTGCTCGGCTATGATACTGACCTGAATAGAGGCGGATGCAGATTATAGTGTAATTGTTCTTCAAGATCAAGTTCGGAGAACGATAAAGGAGGGATTAACTTTATTTATCAGTCGTGATGAGAGGAGATAGTATTGCTCGGTGTCTGCACGGATATCGAATGCACTTCTAGCAGATAATCTACCGTAAAATTCCTTTACCAACATAGTTTCAGCAGCTAATTTAAGTTTACCGTAAACTTAAAGGCTAGCTTCCGCGACAGTGTTCACCTGCGGCCGCCTAGGCAATGCCAATACGTGAAATGGCATTGTTTGCGAGCCACAATATAAATCACACGTTGTGCCTACTATTCGAAAGCTTCTACTCATTGTGCACGTACCCCTAACCCCTTTCATGGTACAGACTAAAAATAATACTCAATACGCGGCTCAGGAATGACCAGTATGCCAGTAATGCGGAAGGAAATGTTTTATGCTGTGTCCTCAAAACTGAATAAGGTAACTTAGTCTGTATGAAAACTGTATGGTTGCTTTGCTTGTAATATATGCGGTCTTAGACGGGGTTAAGTTAGTGTATAATTCAAGCCTAATGCTATTGACTGTTGTGGCTAGGCCGGAGATCGAATAAACAGAAGATTTAGTGTCGATGGTAGTTTTATCGATATTTACATAATCGAATAACAGCCATGCGTCAGAGTTAGTTTATCGTTGTGTGCAAGTGAAACTTTTACAAGAAGCTCATTTACCTTGAAAACTAAAATAAATAAAATGTTTTAAATGTTCGAAGCGCTTTCGGTGAGCGCAAGTTTTCACCAATTATACGATGACTAATCGTTCATTGATGTAACCGCTTTACTTAACTATGAAGTTGAAATGTAACTTATAATTTAGTTTCATTGAGATATTTTAACAAAAATGTCGAGAACTATGTATTTATTTTAGAAAAATGATTCTAGTGAACAAATATCTGAGGAATCTAACTGATATTTCCGGTCTCATTTATTCGGATTTTTGTGTTTTTTTTTCGCGTCCACAACTTTCCGAAACTAAACGAAGTATTGTTTTCTTTTATTTATATTTCTACAAATAGAGATGGGATGACGCGGAATACAAAACAAATAATGAGTAATCACTCAACAACGTAAACCGCGTAATTTCCTCGTATTATCAGTGTCGATATTACGAAGTATAGAAAGTGACGTATATTATTTAATTTCCTTTGCTCGCATATACCGTTAGGTCACTGAAATTTTATATTATGTCAGAATATTTTTATCAATGGTTATGTATGTATGACTGTTTCAAATAAGGTCATTGGTTTAATTCATCATTGTGTATAGGGATATATCATCATAAATATTTATTACCTACATTCGAAAGCATCGCTAGATTTTACTTCAGTCCTATTTATATAAAGAGCAATCAAGAAACGTTGATAATAAATCTTAATCACCTCTGTCAATGTTTAAATCCAATTAATAAATAATCACTACAAGGATAAGATAAGAAAATAAATAAAAACTTACTATATCTAAAAGTATATCCTTGTCTCCTTGAGGAACATCCGTTGCAGCAACAAGTGCATCTATCGATCATTTTAATATTAATCGATTTATCACAGATCATTATAAAAAATAAATCTTTGGCATAAACTGTCACAACAACTGTCACATATAAAAAAAAGTTCACTGTCACTTCACTTTTCAAATTTAGAACAGGTGTAAGCACGTGCGTATTCTGTAATTCTGTTTATTTAATTTAATTTACGTGATGTTCGGGCGTCGTCGAGTCGAGTTCCTCTCGAGCGGATACGTTCAGTTCGCCGCGTTACGTGTAATGTGTGTCCTGAACGGATTTCTACGGCTTTTATGTGGCCGGTCGGCGCTCCCGTGATAAAGGGTGCAAAAAACTGATTGTTTAGAGGGCCCGCCATGGGCCTTACGTCACGGATACGACGTAGATCGCGATTAGGACGTAAACGACGTGTGGGCTTACGCAATAGCTTGTCCAAATAAATACATGTGGCAACAACCGGATCCTACGGGTATGTGAATATGCGATTCCTGGCGCTGAACACATGTTTACAATGTTTATCAGATTTTAATAATATCAGTTTTTATTTTATTAAGTTTTGTTTTATCTATGTTAGCGTTGATAATAATGCAATTATGATAAGCTTTTGTGTTTTGTTTTGTAAATTGGGTAATAATGATTTTTTTTTAAGATAAAAGTCTTTTATAAACTTGTACAGTTTTATTGATATAAAATACATTTTTACTGTTTACACAAACATTTCGCTTTTTAAATTCATAAAATGTTAATTTTATAAATTTAATAATATTATAACTATAATAAATATGAAGAAATAATAAATGTTGACATTTTAACTTGATGATAACATTTATTCAAACACTGATAAAAGTAAAACCTACATGGTAAGTTACAGTAAGTTTACAAGCAGTATTCAATGAAGAATGTTGAATGTTACTACGTTATAACTTAAATATAACTTATTATGTTTTGAAAAAACAGCGAATCAAACACGGCTCCGACTGCTAGCCAAGTCCTTCTACGGAGTTTATTTTTAAATTCCATTTCGGCCATATTAGAAATGCGTTTAAATTTCAGCGGGGTTGTCGCTGCAGCATCCCGCCTCCGAGAGAGTCCGCCTCTCGGCCTCATTCCCGAAATAGTCCCGTTCGATTGGTCGCTCAGAATAATCTCTTCGCCTATTACATGCACTCGCTTAAACTTTACTACATTCCATAATGCGAGTACTTGCACGTCACGGGTGGGGTGAGTTTTGCTTTTTGTCCCAGAAATGTCCAGAATGACACCGTAATTAAACTTACTTCCACACAATACCGCTTTTGTTTATAAACTTTTATGCTTGTAAGTGTACGGTATGTAGTACTTAATTCTTTATCGAAGTATTTATGGAATTCAGTCGCGGAAGTTTATTTTTATAGTAAAAACCACAGATAGATCACACGTAATTTATAATATAGTATAAGTTAAATTCCGGTTTCCTCACCATCCCTAGTCCTAGAACCAAAAATTCGAAGAACTGTGATATCCACCAGTCCGCACTAGGCCCGCGTGGTAGATTACGTCTCTAGATGGGCCTGAGTCCCAGCTGTGGGAACATTACAAGGCCGATAATATGATGAGATTAAATTGAAGTGAAAAATCATAGGAGACACAGAATTTTGAGCAGCGTTTACCTTCAAATATCCTCAATATGCAATTAATCAGAGCACAATACGTGCACTTATTACATTCCAACAATATTGTCATTACCTGAATTAGATTTGATGATGCTCAAGGAAAAATAGGTCATAAAAATCCCTCGAACCTGAATGAAGACATGAAAACAACATATTTCCTACAGCAAATCAGCTATTTCGAAGAAGACATACCTTTTATATCTTATTATGACGTACGTTACGTTACATGCCATTTTGTAACAATTGAATTATTATTAATTTATCTAATTAATTAAGTTACAACATAAGGTTAACTAACTTAACTATAAACATATAATTTGAGATGTAGTTTTCTTTATGTCAATATATTGAGCTTTTTATAAAGTGCGATATAAGTGATATTATTAACCACAATATCACATAAATCGCACAATTTCAAATAATAATGAATGAATAGTGTTATTGCAAATTAGACATACTAAGGTACTAATACATATCCCCTAATTTTTTTTAAAGAATTTTATTATCTTTAAAGATAGAAAATATTATTTTATGCAACGATTTTTTTGATAGACTTTTAAAACGATTAATATCTTAACAAAATATATTTTTTTTAACTACAAAAGACCTTCAGTTATCATAATATTTTTTTTTAAATAATAGCTACCGCGGCATAACAACCGCATTTTATGATTTTATTCTCGTTTAAAATAACTGCATTCTCTGTAAAGTACCTAGCTATTAAATAGGGCGATCAAAATAGATAGGTACAGAAGTCAATTTACATACTCGTACAAAGCGCGCTCGAGTAACGCACACAAAGACACCGCTCACAGACACGATGTCTCGGTCGCATCTCAGATCACTCGTCGAACAATTCCGGCTCAAACGCTCATTAGTGTGCGTCCAGGGAGCGTAGGTATAAAAAGTGAAGTACATACATGAGATTGTCTTCTGTACCTATCTATTTTGTGAACTGATAATTGATGATTTAAATACTTTCGTTAAAAAAGACGTATTACAGCCGCCATTCATATTTTATTAAAATAAACTGACCTGCACAGTTAAAAACCTTAAGAAAGTTTGTATACGGGCTACCCCCGTGGTTGGAATTATCAACTTGGTAAAAAATACCATAAATTCATGTACGAAATTTCATAACTGTATCATGAAAAATCACAAAGTTATAAGTATGAAGTTACTTGGTTGTCCGCACAAATACATGTTCACCGGACCATCCAGGAGACTGAGGGGTTATTTTACTCCTGCACCCATCTGTACGCTGACGCCTAATGCCCACTATGATCTGCCGTGACCTGTGTTGTAACAAAGGTCACAGCAGGTCTTTAGTGTTGGTGGCGTCCAACTTATGACTTTTTAAAAATATTTTTGGGAAAAAATATAACATGGTGTAAAAACTATTGGAATCCATTCAGTTACTGATTCTGAACAAACTTTTATTCAGGTTTCGCATTAACTAAAAATATTGTTGTATAGTTAGTGAATAATCTAAAAAAATAAAACAATAAAAATCATTTGTCGTAGCCTAATTATTAAATAAAAATATGAATGTTGTAATTTCTACTGGAGAAATAACGGTACAGCACTATCTTCCCGCTCCGCCTAACAGCGGAGGATATTATTACATGATATTCCAATACCAAAAAACCAAATAACAAAATGAAGCATAATAATAATCGTTCAAGCACAATCGATAACATAGAATTGCTCGGCAACAGGAAAAGATACATGTAGTTGCAGTACCTATTTCTGTGTCGAATTATTTTATCAGGACATTTCGGTCAGTTAATAGAATAAACTAAAACTGTAATATATTAAATTAAATAAAAAAAATATAATAAAAAATTTATAATTATTTTATATATTTTTATTATATAACTATTTATTTTCATTATCTGTTCATTTTGTTGACTAAGTCAAAAAAGACAGAAAAATTCTTGTACATCCTCAATCAATCAACCAATCCGCACTGAAGCCCGTATGGTGGATTACGGCTCATTCTCTCTCCTAGAGAGGAGGCCTAAGTCCCAACAGTGGGAATATTATAAGGCCGACTATATATGCTATGCTAATCAATCAATCTGACTGAGCCCGTTTCTGACTATGTTGGGGGTCGGTACCCAGCCTAAACAGGAGTGTTATCTGATCTCTATCATCATCATTTCAGCCGAAAGTATTCTACTGTTGGACATAGGCCTCCCCCAAGTGCCACCACAGTAAACGGTCCTATATGTCTCGTATTTATCGGATCCCGCAACCCTTACCAGGACATCGGTTCATCTTGTTGGCGGACTACTTCCTTCGCTGCATCTTCCGGTACGCGATCACCACTCCAAAACCTTTCGGCCCCAACGGCCGTTCTGAGAGCAATCTGAGCTTCTTTACCCAAACACTGGGTAACGCTAACCAGCTTCCAACATTTTCTAACATTACTTATTTAGTAACGGGAGCATTGGTGGCCGAGTGATTACAACCCCGACTTACGAGTTGTAGGTCGTGGCTTCAAATCCAGCCAGGCACATTACTTTGTGTAATTTATTTCATCACCACTGCTCTCAAAACGGTAAAGGAAAACATCGTGAGGAAACCGGTATGTCCTAGAACCAAAAACTTCGAAGACATATGACATTCACCAACCCGCACTGGGCCCGCGTGGTGGATTACGGTCCAATCCTTTTCCTTGAGAGGAGCCCCGAGTCCCAGCAGTGGGAACATTGAAAGGCTGATTATGCTTATGCTTTTTTATTTGGTAGCACAACCTGATAACGGAGTGTACGCATCGATCTATGAGATCTATCTCGTGACTCGGGCGCATTGTTCGCCACAATTACCGCGCCGATCACCTGGCTAATGCGAACAAAAGACTCGTTATTACGTATTAGAGTTTCTGTCACACCGTCGTTGGTAAAATGATGTAAATCAGCCTAAAAGTCGATGGGTCTTTAATTTTGGTTATAATGTTCAAGAACATGAGCTAAAGTAGCACCGGGAGTTTTTTTTCTTTAGAGGTGGGAAATCATCAAATA
Organism: Mythimna albipuncta; assembly: GCA_929112965.1. Classification (NCBI taxonomy): domain Eukaryota; kingdom Metazoa; phylum Arthropoda; class Insecta; order Lepidoptera; family Noctuidae; genus Mythimna; species Mythimna albipuncta. The sequence continues at coordinate 17,225,611 of OV815967.1, forward strand.
TCTTTTCTCGTGAACATGGCCGTTCCATTATGGTTGCCATCTCCTTCGCTCACATTACTGCTTTGCAAATGGAGAGAAACGGTTCCCATTCCTTCTAGCTCCGCACCATGAGAGTACAGAGGTACTCCGAGAAAGTGGGGCAGATTTTCACCGTATAATCTCAGAATACTCCGGGCGACCGCATTATGATGACACCCGGGCATTTCTTCCGTTTAAATTCGAAACAGGAACCTCCCGAGCTGTTCATAGCCGATGAAGACGTGGATTAGGTAGACAGTGAGCAATCGTGGCGTACCCAACAAGTTAATAAAATAATAGTTGAGAAAACTTTTAAAAGCAGAGATATTATTTTGTATTTTTTTTCTATATGACATCAAACAAATTCCTTAATTTATTTTCACGTATGTTTTGTTAACTTTGCAGCAAGCTATCATATTTTGTAATCAACACGATAATTCCTATACAATTTAAAGCTATAAAATAAATCAACGCGATCGCCTATCCATTACGGTGTAACAGCATCCTATGTGAACTTATTAACGCACAAAAACCGAGCCTCTCAGGGAATCCTAACTGGTGCGCGTAATATATAATGCATTCAAAATGAGGGGTTATTTCGAACATCCTGATACATACGATTACTGAGAAAATGTTATTACGTTTGGCTAGAGAAAACCCCATGTGATGATAACTCATTGTTTATGCAAATCCGCCATTCTACGGTGGCTCATATCCGATTGTTACAACCTCCGTTTAAAGTTCAGAGTTCCTGTGGAACACGACTCTTTAAAAGGTTTGAAACAACATTCTTGCTAATATTATATCATAAATTATTACTTAACATTAAAATTATTTGATCGTAATTTATCAATAACGCTGTTCTGTATTTAAGAAACCTATTCATAATAGGTGCTTAATTGAAAGGGAGTCGTTTGTCTTGGTATGATTATATGAAGGGGAGAGTTAATTTTTATTATTTAATTATAAGGCTTTGTCGCTCAGCGACCACATCGCCCAGTACAGAAAACATAAAAACTTACAATCTACCTTAAGGCTAACTCAAGCAATTGTCTAGCTTTATCGGATATTGAAGAAGACAGGATTGTATTACAAATGCCAATATTATACATTTTACAGAGTCCAAAAACATTGATTCTTATATTTTCATTACGGACACACTCTATTAAGATGTGTAAAACATCATCAACCACACCACAGTCATCACAATTTAGAGACAAGGGTAGAGATGAAACCCATGTTACTAAAATAGTTATGCGTATACATACAGAAAACATAGATCAATTGTGTGAAAAGTGATATGAAAGAAAAAGAAGTTAGTGATAGCTTGACGAGACATAGGACCGAATGGAACAAAAAAACGTATTGAGCCGACCCCTAAATAACACGGGACAGGGCAGGAAGACGATAATGATTAATATATAGTTAATAATTATAATACAAGTCCTAACGAAGGCAATTTTATAACTTAATTAAATGCGGTCCAATTTGCTGAAATCACTTTCAAACGAGGAAAAGACACAAATATTGTTCTCAGAACAGAACGGACAAAAGAAAAAGATCTAATCAAACGTCAGTGTCGGCATACAACAATCATTCAAAAGTGACTTATGGCCAAATCATAGGGATATTCTGAAAAATTTTGCGGAGGTTCAGGATGCCGATCAAACAAGTTTTGCTTTATGATTTTACATTTTTGATGACTAACCCCTAACATTAGGAGGTTATGTTCTGAGAACTGTTCTCAGGAACCGGGCCTAAAGGAAATGCCAGAGTATTGCGTATACATACGTATTAGGAGGTCAATGAGAGGTGTATGTCTATTGTAAGGACGTGAGGTCATGTTCGTGTAATCGTTTGATAACAAGAACTGCCGAACAGTGGCGTAATTTTTTTAGGAATTCTGAGGTTGCACTTGCGTTGTTCATTATGATTTTAACTAATAAATTATCAAGGAACTTCCTTGTATGTTAAAATTGTTGGTGATATTTCTTGGCTTTTTCTCCGAATGAATTTTAGCTTTTCAATTCAAAGGGAAACTAGATTCAATTTTCTAAAAACTGATTAATTCTCGAGAATTCACAATTAATTAATTAATTGAAATGGAGAATTCACAAGTCTTTAAATGGTTTAATTGCAATACATCCTTTGTGTTTGTTTATATTAAAAATCCTTCAAGAAGTTCAATACTTAGTAAGTTGATATAAGGATCTATTTTTGTCACACGCGTGCCGGCTTGAGGGATCCCAATCTTAGAAGCGTTAACGACGTCATCTATGACGTACAAACGTAACACAGCTGACCCATTACTTGCAAGATCATAGAAACCGTGACTCATGAAGCTTTTCTCAAAACATAGTCAAAGTTTATTGTAAACAAGCCATAAATAGTCATATTCTTACAGGGTGGGGATACCGCTGATACGCCGCACGTGGGCCTGATTTTGAACATTGATTGACGTCAATGATTTCTGATTAAGTATTCAGGATTGATTTAATATGAGATAGGGCTTACGTTTAAAGGCTCACGTCGCCATCACTTCCTTTGGGATTTTCCCCCATGAAAATTTTCTTCCGTAAGACACATTTACCTGCTTTAGACGCTGACAGCCGATTTAAGGAAATGTGAGACATATTTTATACGCGTTCAAAGTAGATCAGTTAGGTCAATATCCTCTTCAAAACATTTGGAGTTCATTATTGTTTCAGTGAACTTGAAGTTTTTTGTGCGGTTTTCCTGAAGTGACGGTTACACTTTCTCTTGCCTTAAGTGGGTCGAGTGCCTTTTCGTTTGCAGTTTTAAAAGATCACAAAATGTTTATTGACATATCGCTGTAATTTTTTTTGTAATTTGTTCAGTCCCATTCTTTGGCCTCTGCTCGTTCTAACATTCACGAACCCGCGCTTTTAACTTAAAGATAAAAGCGTGTGTAAAATAGAAGACCACCTATAAAAACAGGCAACATTATTTTAAAATAAGAACACAGGTCAGTTAAGCAGATGGACATTCATGTTTAAAATCTGTTCTTTTTATAAATCTAGCCTTAACCCCTTGGGACCGTGCCATTATGTATGTCAGCGTTGTTTTGTAACCACATGTACTAGTGACGTAGGTATAGAGTAACATGCTGCGATTAATGGCAACATTTTTGCTTACATAGGCTGTTGCCAGCCAGAATATGATGCCCAAATATAGAATTTTGGTCATCGACCATTTATTTTTGGAAAAGACACATGTCTAGGGAACTTTTTTTTTGTCTTTTAATCTGATTGGTCACTTTAAAGTGAAACACACACACACTTGCTTGGACGGAGCATCGCCGTGCCGTCGTGGGAGCGATCAGCGGTAGAGACCTCTCGCGCCGGGTCTTGGTTCAGGCCATAGTCCGGAGTGAGGAGGAGGGGCAGGCGGAGCATGAGCTCATCGCCCGAGTCGCCGCCGGGATTCCGATCCCGATTTCCGGCCACCGTAGGTGCGGGCTTGCGGACAACGAGCAATGGTACCTCGCTGTCCGACCGTCCGGTAACTGTCTGGACCCAGCCCAAGTCCTCGACGGCACGCACTGTTCCCGCGCGCCTCAAGGAGTTGTCAGCAACAGCAGGGTCGAAGCCTACTGGGGCCAGGGTTAGTTTCGAGGTTTAGTCAGCCCTGGTATGAAGACACAAAGGAACGGGGTGGGTTTTTAGTCAGTAAGTCTGACATTATCCCCCGCTCCGCCCAAGAGCGGGGGTTGTCATTAGATGGTTTTCTCACTATAAAAAAAACTTATTCACACTAATATTATAAAGGCAAAAGTTTGTACGTGAGTGTGAGTAAATGTTTATTTGATACTTCTTCATGCTCGAACGGCTGAACGAATTTGGAGGAAACTTAGAAAACGGGTATGGAATACCATATAGGACACTTTATATCCCGAGAGTACAAAGTTTTACATTAACGCGGGCAACTCCGTTCGCAGCAAAAAAAAAAATTGAATCTTCAATCCATTAAAATCTCTGTCATAATAATACTCTGCAATTAGTTAGTGCGGTTCTTTATGAAGACAAAAGTGTTAAATATGCTGACCTTGCAGTTTAACAAACGGATATAAAAACCATATTTTCACTGAGCTGAGTAATGTTTATGAATATTGAAGTCACTTCCGAATCATACTTCAAAGTAACAGTTACCAAAGATTTAGCACGTGTGCATCCTTGTTTACCCTCCATTTAGTGAGTACAAAAATTTCTAAAACAGTGAAACAGCAATGTTCTGCTTCATTTGCAAAAACTGTACAAGCTGTTTTGGGCATTTTTGCTTTAAAAACAAAGGTTATAATTGCGTCCATAAATTTGTTAGTATTAATTAGTACTGCGACGATCATGTAGAAGAGTCACGCTACGGAATACCCGGTTAGTTTTTGCAACTTAACCATTTCTGTGTATCAGCAAGAGGTGAGCGCGTGCACTAGATCTTTTTGCTGTATAATTATGTCAATATCGATTATGAAAGAAAAACAGACATTGTCATTGTAGGGCGTCGAACATATAACGATTGATCGCAAAAACAATATGTGGGATGTATGAGTATCAACGAACTTTATTCAAAAAATATCAAAAGAAATAAGATAAAATCATTTGGCGGCAATGATTGTTGTGCCTACATCTAATTTGAAACACGACGTTCTATTGTTGTTTCCATATACAATACATTTATCTATAACAGATGTGTACAATATAAAAACATACCTTTGGAACGGTTATTTTCATCGTATTTTCTTCTAACACATAAATAAATATAGCTAACTTCCTCTCTAATAATAAACGGAGGAAAAAACCTCTATTACTCGACTATAATAGTAATAATTGCTTTGAGCCACAGTGTGACAGAGTCTTCACCGATACCTTCGACCGTGGGATTGTATCTCTGCGCCGTATTCAAATCGGTATCGAACAAAAAAAATATCATTATTGGAAATGCTTTCCAGTTTTTCCGGTACTGTGAGACCGCAATTCACTTGTCATTATTTAAAGGAACAAGATTAGAATAATTGTCTTACAAGATGCACTTTTATATTCAAATGAGTCTTTGTCCATACGTAAATAGTAATTGTGGTTTGTTCTTTTTGTACATCTGTTTGTTGTCCTACATTTATTGGACCAGTGTTAGAATTATGAGAACAATTAGAATTAATTGGTTTATGTTGTTTCTTTTCTGCGATTGTTATAATACATATTTCTTTATTTAGAATAGCGTCTTTTGTTTTAAGGATTGTACTTTGGCTTGTCAATGTCATAGACGAGTAGCTGTACTGCGAAGGAATTTCAGATCGTCATCATGTTTAAGTGCTTGAACCGTAATTTCAATCAGAACACCATTATCCTTTTTATAATATCCAGGTCTCTTTCTATTGCTATCTTCATATTATTTTATTGCAATGACCCTGCTTTTTTGAAGCAATTTGGTTATCAGGATTAAACGTCTTTGAACTGTAGTTTTATCTAGTTTCGTACTCATTATTTTCTTTACAAGTAATATTATGTACTTCAACTGTTGCGATAGGTCAGTATTCTCACTGTGTCCAGTTTGACTGCTAAGTTTGACGTCATAATTGACGTTGACAGCTGTCAATAAATCATCCTCAATTTTGAGCTGATATTCTCGATTGAATGATCATCTTTTATTTTAATATTTTCAAAAGCCTCATTTAAAATAAGAACTTAAAAATTTAATTTAGACCATAGAATTCGCTTGAAACCTTCGTAGATAAAATGCTGGCTGCAAAGATTATATAAAATATCGTCTTGCGGATAAAAAATGGCGGCTCTGCGACAACGCGGTTAATGATTCTCGATGTCGGTCGATTTACTCCACACTCACCGGTCCTGTATTTCCTGTTCGTATGTTGTTACGCAAAATTCTTGTACTAATATAAAATTCCATCTGTGTTGTTCTATCACGGCCATTGTGATCTGCAAATTAGTTCTTAGATATTCATTTGCTTTGTTTACTTTTAATAATTGTGTAATCAGATAATGGAGATGAGTTTTCACAAGTTTTTGTTCACATGTACAATGTATGTTGGAACAAAGGTTTTGCTAGTTATTATGATATTATGTACCAAATTACCATTATAAAACAAAAAAAATATTATGTTAGAATTTTGAGGGATTGACTTTTAGTTATTATTGCCTCGTTTTTGAGCAAAATGATAAATGTTTAAAAAATCACAATGAAAGAACTGAAAGTATAATTATGAGCATTATATAGCTTATTATAATCTTCAACGATTTATGTGATAAAGGGCGCTTATCACATTGGGGCATAACCGCCTTTACTGTATTTGATTGTCTTTACGCTAGGCTTTCCCCATTCAGGAATATATTAAGGTTGTTTAATTTTATAACTAGTTATTACAGATAGATATTGCTGGGTTCATCCCCGATTTTGTAAATAAGGAAAATTTATCTAATTTATAGTGAAAGAGTTGTTATTTCTTTGTTAGGTGGTTTAAACTATTCAATATATTACATATTCATTTTCCTTCATTCATAAAGCTTACAGCATACGCGCACGTCTTCAGTACCAACATAATTCAATTTACAATGAAGCATTTCTGGTCTAAGTCGATACAAAATATCGACCTATACCAGAAATGTTTCATCAAAACTAAAATCTGGAATTCTCCAGAAAAAATGAAGTGGTACTGCACCAATGTATGAAAATGTATATCAGTTTCTGTCAGAATAAACTACTGAAATATTCATTGTATTAATTTGCTGTCGGTCGCTGATCGGGCATTTCATTCACTTTCGTTTCTAGACGTTTCTAGCTAAATTGGACGTTTGGAAGAATCTCTGAAAGGACATACAAAGGTTAGTAGTTCAAACTAATAATAAATTCGATATGCGTGTATATCTATGACATTAGGGTAGTTTCCAGGGTCAAAATAATTACATTTTATTTATTAAAAATAAGGGACATGTATTTTAGATTATACACAAATATTGGACACGTATTTTTTATTTTTTTCGATTAAACAAAAATTACAAAGATATAGCCCACAAAAGTTACGTGTGACGTCACCCCGTGTGAAAAAATGCAGCACGGCGGGCGTGACGTTACGCGTAAATTTAACGGGATATATCTTTGTCATTTTTGGTTTAATTTACAAATAAAAAAATACGTGTCCCTTATTTTTGAATAATCTAAAAGACGGACTAATTACACTTTTTACGGCAACTAGCCTATTATAATATTAATACAAATTACTTAAGGTTCCTCTGACTGGAGAGTTGTCATCACATTACGTATGGAAAAATGTTTTATTTTTTGTAAGTGTTACTGTCCTAATGCTAGGCAAATGCCTTCTATAGTCCACCTATATCTTCGTTTTTCACGCCCCATTCTAAAAAAGTTTTACGGCGATAGGCCGTAGTATTTGGATGCAGCTGCCATTGTGCGTACACGATTTGCGCATAGAGATGCAACGTCAGGCGAAATTCCACTGCCATTATAAGTCGAGGCGTGGCGAGCAGAGTTCCGGCAGGATCTCATGACGACATGGTGCAATCCCAATCCTCTTCTTCCGCATGATGCAGATCCTCACTGGGCATGGTAAGTTTGGAAGGTTCCTGCACCGGATTTGCCATTGTGTACACCCCCTGGAGAACACGGTCGAGCAAACTGTGCAGTTGTACCCTACTAGGGCGGAGCACCACCGTGTCCTCGTGGAAGTCGGTGGAGGCGACATCTCGCACGGGGTTAAGCCATGGTCTGAAGCGGGAGGAAATAGAAAGAAAGAAAGAAAAAGACGTGTGGCACTCGTTTTTATCAACTTATGCAATTATAATTATTTATTTATTTTATTTATGCAGCATTTTTTTCCTTTGTTTTTTTTCTTTGATATTAATTGAAGTTACACTTTCACACATGGAAATGAATTTTGATTGATTGTTCACTCATTTGTTTTCTTATCGGTCACCACGCTCAAAAACAAATGAATGGGGGTGTTAGGTTATTTTTGTTACGGAATTTCTGGATTCGGTCTCCACGCTCAAGGCCCGCGATAGAAGCTATGCAATAGGTTAAAAATATTTTATTTGGCACTTTGGTACCCTACAATAGCAAATCTCTGGCCTCAATAAGAAACCTTTTAGCTCTTCTACATTTGATGTGTACCTATTCCAGCAGAGTTGTTGACCTTTTGAGGGATCTTCCCATATCAAGATTAACATAAAGCACGCAAATGATTACTGATGTTAAAAACTCGTAAATTATAAGTCAAGATTATTTAAACATACAGTTGTTTGTATGTGTGGTAGATAGCTAAGAAAAATGACGCTCATCGGTATAAAGAGTTATTCCCCTAAGATTATCCCGACGTTAATTTGAAACAAGATGTGCAATAATGCACATATCATAAACACAATTAAAACATCCGTCGCTGGAGCGGGTACTCATTTTGCATACACAAATGATGTTCAAAATAAACAAATGTTCGCATTAGTCTGATATGAACGTAAAAAATACCGGCTATGCAGAGATAAGATGGGCGAGTTATCTATGAGTCCCCACACACGGGCCATAAAAAAAAGCCCCTTCTAGCTTCTCCAGCCACAAGCTGTCGTGCGCTTCAGCTTTTTTGGCGGCCGCTTCTAGCTTTTTTTTGTGGCCCGTGTGCGGGGACACTAAGGGTTTTGTTAGGTCACCGTGCGAAGTAGGCGCTGACAGAATCCTAATATACATAACTAATTTCTGTGTGTCCGTCTGTGTGTTTATCATAAGGTAATTTATTTGTTTACATTTTTTTTAATGATATAAAATGAGCTTGTTTGCAATCTCACCTGATGGTTAGCAGTGATGTAGTCGTTGATGGTGAAGCGCACTAGTTCATTAAGAGAATATTCACTCTAGCGTTTAAGATACCTAAATTATAATCAGACGGGAAGACCGCAACAGGCAAATGGTTCCAGTCCTTCGATGTACGCAATCTAAACGGCAAAGCGAAACGGTTAGTCCAGGTTATAGAGGTGCTAACAATGTTAAGATGGATGTATAAACGTGGTGTACGTCGGGTTGTCTGATGGTAGAAATGGTGGTTTTTTTTACCGGAGGGTAAAAACCATCCAGATGACATCCCCAGCCCTTGGGCGGAGCGGTAGTGTTAGACTCTTACTGACTATAAAACCCACTCCGTTCCTTCGTTACCTTTCATACCGGGGCCGACCCTGGCACCAGTAGGTTTCAACCCTGTTGGGCCCCTACGGTTGCTGACAACTCTTTGAGGCGCGCGAGAACAGTGCGCGCCGTCGACGACTTGGTCTCAGTCCGGACGTTTACCGGAAGGTCGGACAGCGAGCTACCCATTGCTCGCTGTCCGCAAGCCTGCGCCTACTGTGGCCGGAAATCGGGATCGGAATCCCGGCGGCTGGGGCGTGAGCCGTTGCTTGATGCGGTAGAAATGGTGATGGCAGAAACAAGTCATGTAATTCAAGACTAAGGAAGGCAAGATCTCTATAGATTCTGTTAGGGTTCCATACGCAATAGGCGTCAACAGAATCCTAATCTAATTCGTGTGTCTCCGTCTGTCTCTTTATTTAAGGTAATGTTTTTATTACATTATTTTTGACACCAATTTGTTTTTGGTACTTAAATCAATTTCACAATAAAATGCAATCCACTATCGGTTAGTTGTCAACAAACATGTAGAATGGAATTCGACGTCAAAATATACTATTATGAATCAGTGGTGGCATCGTAAAAGATGAATAAATTACCATTGCAATTACTTGTAATCGATTCGGCTGGTTTTCTTAAAATTCTGATTCTGATTAACCTGGCAGCTGACCTCAACGTAGTCGGAAAGACGTAAAAAAGTCCTTCTTTGATGTTGTCAATTCATTTTCATGATCATCATTGAGCCCGTATCTTAATTTATTTGGCACAACGTGTTTTCTTCATTAATATATTCATGTGTGCTGTAAACAATAGTATGGCCAGGACTGAAAACTACTGGTTTAGGTACCTACCTACGTTGTATGGATGTTCAGTGTGACCAATTTAGATGTAAACAAATTTAACCATATATCTTAATCATAAAAGACAAGTAATGAATCTAAAAAAACAGATGAAAGAAAAGTTACTTATGTTAGGTTTTGATTGTTTTTTTAACCATAGTATTATTAAAGCTATTTTATATTCGATTATTTATTGCAATCGACTAATTGTGCTGGCAATACCGAAACGTATTTGAGGTTATCTGTAGAAAGTGGGAATGTAGTGATAAGCGAATCCAATGACCTGTAGGTAGTTGGTACGCAACGCCGACTACTACCTACAGATCATTGAACCCGTCAGCTGACGTTTTCTTATATAAATTAATTTCGTATACGAATTTTGAATAAAATGTACTTTATTTTTTATTTTTATCTTTACAAATCGATAGTGTTTCATGTACCGGATCGACCCTCCACGGGATTAAAACGATTAGAATTTGAGGGTGTATTATGCAGTTGTGTAAACATTTGAGATACATATAACTACACCAATTTTACAACACAGTACAATAGACCTAATAAGAGTCAATTTGCGAATAATTAAAACAGGTGGACTTTCTTGCACATTTTTTGCCATAGAGATTGGAATGTGCAATTAGCATTGACATCGTTCTGACTGAATGACATCTTGAAATTTCAAATGTGCCTGTAAATGATTTATCTGAAATAAAATTATTTGAATCTTTGAGGCATTAGGTAAACTTTACTCGGAAAAAAACTACACATGGTATCTAAGACAGGATTGTCATATTTCAGTATTTGTCCCAAAACTGATAGGAAGATGGTTTTTTTTTTAATTTGTAAAATTAAAGTCATTTTCTGTACCAAGTAAAAAAAAAACTTTAAATAGTACCTAGTAATAATCCATTTTTACACATTAAATTTTGACTAAGCAGGTACACCTACGGGATATTAATGAGTTTTGCCATAAAATGTGGTCACCATCATAGAAATACTTATACAGTTCCCACTAACTGATTCCGTTAGGACTACTGTAAGTGCCCAATGATGTGGTCTAGACACCATTGTCCCCGGGCTGGTCCATTGCGAGTCGTGGGCGTAGGGCGGATACGTGTCAATAATTATAATAACTCCGTTACTCGTCATATTGTTCTCAATTAGAAGATAATTAATGTGTATGTAATGAGATTGAATTTATTTACACTTTATTATTTTTTGGGGTTCTGTACCTTATAGGGAAAAACCGGTCCCTTGAAGCTGTGAAAAAATCAAATTTCTATGTTAACAAAAAAAAAAAAGATGCGGCTGTTTATGTCACCAAAAGAGAAATATTTTGACACTCTCAAGGGAATCAAAATTTATAAGGTTGTAAACTTTATTGTACACCAAAAACGTAACATGGCTTATACCTAAACTTAAATCTATGGGTACCATGACAGTTTTATCATCAGACAGCCTTACAATGGATTGAAAAGACTAAAATAATACAGGGGGTAGTGTGCGGTGTACAGCTAACAATTTAATCAAACACAAGATAAGCATTATATGAAATAATAACAACTATATAAAATACAATACATAACTTTGAAATAATTTAGATATTATTATAGCAAGGTGTCACGGTACAAGTATAGATATTTGAGTTGACTTTTTTAATCAAAGATATCATGCCGCTTCTTCAGTCGGCAAAAACTTTCAGGAATAGGAAGCTTTTTAGGTGCTTTTGAAAACGTGACTTGTAATTGGCATCATGGCAGTCGATCTCACCTTAAAAAAACAAAATTAACCAAGATGCTAGCAAAAAAAGTTGATCCTAGGCAAGGAAACATGGTGATTACCGTACTTTTCTTTATAATCTACAACTATCACACAACGCCATCTAGTCCAAAGCTAAGCAGAACTTGTGTTATGAGTACTAGACTACTGATAAACATACTTATATATTTTTAAATACATACATACATATTATAGATAAATTACACCCAGATATAGAACAAATGATCATGCTCATCACATAAACATTTGACCTGGGTGGGAATCGAACCCGCGACTTCCGGCAGAGCAGTCAGGGCCACTAACCACTAGACCAACAGGCCAGTCAAACACACACTTATTGACTTGATTAAAAAAAAATATAAACATTTCCTCCTCATCGCCTTAAAAGTTGAATTTCTTTGTACAAAATGTTTCATTTTCTTTCCTTGACCCAGGCTTTGCGTTGATATGTCAATCAGTCTGTGTCTCTTTTTATCTACATTTCTCTCTTTTTATCTACAGTGTCTCTTTTTATATACACTAATATTAAAATTGTAAAGAGGTAAAGTTTGTCTTTTTACTCGGTTTTCAATCTCTGAAAGTACTGGTTGCTTTATTCTTGACATAGGCTATATTTTATGTGCGCGGGTGAAGCTGCGGGCAAAAGCTAGTATGATATAAATTGCAAAATATTGTAACGGAACCTAGATGCAAATATCGCAACGGAGCTAGATTCAAATAAATAACGAAATCAATAGACATTTTTATATCAATTTCTCCTATTAATAAAGACATTTCCGGCGAGAAAACACATAATAATGACATTACAAATGATACTGATATATCAATGGGATATTTAATGGGTTTTTTATTAGATTAAAGACAATGCATAATTAGGCAATCAATTATGTGGAATAGTTCTCACATACAGCTATGTTTCCGAGTGTGGATGTTGGTAGTAAAATATAATTTAATATTAAGTCTGTACCGTGATCACCTAGAAACAACTTTTTTTGCTAGTATGTTGGTTAATTTTGTTTTTTTAGGTGACAAACATCTAATGACATCTCCCGTCCTTGGGTGGAGCGAGAGGGCTTTTCAGATTTTTACTGACTAAAACCTACTACTGTTTCTTATTTTGTTTGTTTTTTTTTTACGGTATTTTGTATGGGTTTTACCTGAAATAAATGTTTTTTTTTAAATTTGTCTTCGTTCCAGGGCCTCATAGTTCACTTTCGCACAACCTATGGGGTTAATTTTGACTGAAACAGTGCCTATTGTGTCAAAGAAGTGGTTTAAAGAAAAATCCATAAAGCCTGAGATAGGTACACCAAGGGACAAAATGTCCCTTAATATGACACGTAACGATCAATTTACGTAACGCTACAACGTTGCCCAGTGTCCCACAACTTGCCCCCAATATTTTACATTGCATTCACGTGACGCGCATATTGTTGGATAGTTCATTGACAACGTTGCGCGTTATGTTACGGTCTTGGTACGAAAGGCAACAAAGGAACAGGGGTGAGTTTTTAGTCAGTAATAGTCTGACACTATCCCCCGCTCCACCCAAGAGCGGGAATGCCATTGGATGATTTTCTCACCTAAAAAAAATTTTAGGGGACAGTTACTTGGACATAGGGGAAATAAATTTTCAGTACATTCTAACGTATTTTTTATAAAAATAGCAGCACAATACCTCTGTACTTTTATAAATATTTATACGGTCTTCAAACATAATAATAATTTCACTGCATCAATATTATAATGTACTGTTAATTCATAAAGATTAGATAAAAATATTTATGTTTCATTTACGCATCGGAAGTATTTATAATTTTAATAAATATATATATTAATATCTCTGTCATTAAAAGCACCGCTACTAGTGCACGTGTGTATCATTTTAGATACTTCACTTGTTATGCAAAATGCGTATAAGTGAACTTATGTAGTACCTAAGAACGGTGAATATGAACATTATTTTGTGAAGAAAATATTCTCTTTACTAAGATTTATCGATATTACATGGGATAAGTAGCGTAATTATTAAACTGGGTACATTATTATTGGTAATCACTGGCCGTGTTATAATAAGAACATTTTATAACATTGAACCCCATACGGAAATTGAACATGGAATTTTGCGTCGAAGCGTCTACTTATACTTAATAGCTCTATTATGTATAACAAAGCTTTCATTAAATGATATATTTAAAGATGATGATTATATTTTTACTTTTTTTTTTTAAAATACACCCGTGTTTTTAAAGTATATACCCATATTAGTCCACTACAGTTAACAACATTTCATTTCATACCCTTCTTTTTCCGTGGGAAGTCATCAAATGAGGAATCATTTGATGACTCGCTCTGGATAGAAAGAAAAAGAGTGTCGGACTTTTCCAGTTCTTCAACGCATTCAGGCCTGCAGTGCCCCGACTTTTATAACCATACTAGCTTTTTCCCGCATCTTCACCGGCGTACATAAAATATAGTCTATGTCATTCAGGAATAGAGCTGCTTTGTATCAGTGAACAAATTTTAGCAATCGGACCAGTATTTCCAGAGATTACCTCCTACAAACAAAAAAACAAACTTCACCTCTTTATTGCGCTTGCACCACCATGCGCAAGCGGTGTGCGTCCCTGATACGAAGAGTGCGGGACAGCTCCAATATATTTCTGGCTATTATTTCCAGGAGGTTAGATTGTCCTTATATCAGACATTGCTGCAGTAGACATATTGCTGGCGGAGTCCAATAGTATGTACTTATTTATGTTTTATTTGTGAGTGAGAGTACTATTGGTTGCCTGAAATAAATGTTTTTTAAATTTTATTTATTAATTTAAGTTACCCTTCCCGTTTCAGCACCACAATGACTCTTTCGTACAATCCTGCAACCTTTTTTTTATACACTGTAGTTAGATTTATTTATTTTATATTCCACAAGCATGCGTTGAAATCTTTAAGTAGGGTTTAAGTTGCAACTGTAATACAATGTGGAAGATCACATATGTATGTGAGAAATGTAAATAGTCAGTAATTTTTTTTGAAAGATGTTGAAATTGGGATAAAATTTTGCTGTAAGTTTGCTATAATTATGGTAAAAAAATCCATATATAAATAAATGCCAAGAGATCCTAAAAAAAAACTCAATAGTTTCGTATCTATCGGTTTTTTTTAATTATATAGCATATAATTAAAAAAAATATATAGCATAGCATTTAAATCAGCGTTTTTGATTCCACCACGCTGGCACAGAGTA
The DNA here is from genome assembly GCA_929112965.1 of Mythimna albipuncta. Lineage (NCBI taxonomy): Eukaryota > Metazoa > Arthropoda > Insecta > Lepidoptera > Noctuidae > Mythimna > Mythimna albipuncta. The sequence continues at coordinate 17,240,650 of OV815967.1, forward strand.
GGTTGGTGAGTGTCTTCTAATTTTTGGTTCTAGACATGCCGGTTTCCTCACGATGTATTCGTTCGCCGTTTTGAGAGCAGTGGTGATGAAATAAATTACATAAAGTTATGGGATTAAATATAATGACCACAATAAAACGCTTTGGTACCCTTAGTTCTTTTGTCAAAAATATATTACTTGACACCAAAAAAATGACATCCTAAAGTTACAATAGTATTTTAGTTACGACTGTACTTTAAATTGTATTCGAACACCAAATGTAGTAAATGATAACCAAATCTTAGCGAGCAAATTAATGCGCTCTTTTTAGCCCCTTAGAGCAGTATGATACTTTGTCTAATCAACAATCTATCTTAGTGGAATTTTAGGGCACCCCGGGTCGGATAGATTTAGGTTAGAAGAAGGTGGCGGGGTCGTAGTGAGCGAGCGAAGCGAGCGAACACAGACCCCGCCACCTTCTTCGAGGTTATTTTTTTTTAAACCACCCAGAAGTAGGAGCCCCGCGTAGCGGGGCTCCGTCAATCTCTCTTGGCAGGTAGTTAACCTAACCTCAAAATTTTAACTACTGATATCTCCGTAACCATGGGGTTCTGCCGATGCTTTATTTGGATTCATTTTGCGATGTTAAAACTGGTTATAATTTTACATTAAAATGTAGGTTTAATTTTGGTGATCATTTACTATTTTTGTCTATTATATGTTACTATATCTGGTGGTAAGTTAAACATAAGCCTAAAGTTATGTGCTTGGCTGAGTTCGAACCCACGACCTATTCATAAGTTGATTTTTGATTTTGATTTTGGGGCCGTAACCATTCGGCTACCACTGCTCCCCTTACCAAATAAGTAACGTTAAAAAATGTTGGAAGCTGAATACGATAAAGAAGCTTTTAATGCCTGACAGATCAAAAGTTATCGCGTTACCCAGTTTGTTGATAATGGAGGTCAGATTGCTCGCAGAACTGATGGCCGTTGGGGCGGAAAGTAATGTAATGCTCCTGGCTGGATTTGAACACTTTGAACCCACGACCTAAGTCGGGGACGTTGCCACTCGGCCACTACTGCTCATGAAAGTTTAGGTAAACTATTTTTTAATAGTTTACCAATACTATCCACCACTATTACGAAGAACTTCCATTTTACGTCATAAGTTCAAATGCTCTTAAATGGGTTTCTAACCTTCAATGATTCGTCAGCTATAAACATTAGGTACTTCGGAGTAAAACCTTCAGCGGCAGCTTTTGTTTCCATTTCTATTGACATTATCAATTTGAACCCACATTTTGTATGGGAGTTATTTATAAGCTCATATGTTAATTCCATGATTACTTACATACATACAGAATGGCGTATTTTTATGTTCCGACGGCCAGTGACCGAGACTTGTTTGTTTAGTAGTTTGACATACAATACTAATTAACGAATCGTAAAGAGTAATTTGTATTTACTATTGGTTTGAGCAAATATTGCAACTTTATCTTTATCTTTGCTTACCGGTTTGGTTTTATATTTCATTTTGGTTGCCTGATGAGCTTGACTGGCAAGTTTTCTTCCATCTTTTTTTTTAAAGTTCTGCATCTGTGATCTGCAAACAGTATATCATCAGCGGTTTTCTTATGAGATACTAGCTTTAGTCAGTGGCTTTAGCAGCGTGAAGTTAGGAAAATAGTCCACGGGATATTTACTCCCGGTACAATAAAGTATCCTATGTCCTATTCCAGGATATAATATGGTCTACATATGGGCCAGCTTAAACGTGTGAGCGAAGGAGTAACAAATGTACTCAAACCTAGGCATATATACATAGATACATATACGTATATAATGTTTGATACAAGTTTGTATCTATATGTTTTTATAGGTAGACATAGATACAAACTTTCGCCTTTATAATATCGGTTTGTTTGTATTGTATGACACGAAAGAAGCTGGTGCAGGCATAGATATTAACATCATTAAGCAATAGCTCCCCTAATTATAGAATCCCCAGAAGTTACTTTTGACCGGTTCAGGATAGGCTTGATTTTATATTGACCAAGAGTAATGTTTAGAGTATTGGTGCATAGTAGATATTACTGATGTGTTTTCCTGCTTTAGGTATAGTCAGCCTTTGCAGCGTTCTCTTAGAGAGAATGGGCCGTGTCTCATGTCTTCGAATTTTGACATACCGGTTTTCTCACGATATTTTCCTTCACCGTTTTGAGAGCAATGGCGATGAAATAAATAACACACAGTATTGCTTCTGGCTGGGTTTGAACTCTTGACTTAAACTAGTATGTTGGGTCTGGTACTGGGCTACTACCGCTCATGTTTTAGTCAAGACCTAAGTCGTCTCATCCCGGAAAACTGGTGTGGGTCGTTGCAGAACCAAGTAAAGAGTAACTACATGTAAGATTATTTTTATTAAGGGAATATAACTAACCAAATTGAAATGGTGAAGGAATTCAAGTTGAAAAAATCCAGCAATCCTCATTGAGTCTACGTGGTGGATTACGGCCTAGTCCATTTTACGGAGAAGTAGTTCATGTGCCTGTTATAGTCATTTTTTAGGCCTATTGCATTATGCTTGTGCTACTCAATGATAAATGTATGATTGTTGACTAACCAAAGACGTATGCCAATACATCCCGACCTGTTCTTTCAAGGATGCGAGGTAGTAAATTTTTGATTATACTCGTACCTAACAGCAGTGTCATAAGTAGTTTGTGTAGGTAGTTCAATGGTGTATAAAACTAATGTTGTGTTTGTAATTATTATAACAATTGAAAAACGCGTTGGCGAAACTTATGGATGTATTTACCTAAATGATATTAATTTTAGTGCCCAATAAATATTGATTACGACCCTGTAATATTTTATTGAATTCAAAAGGCGTACTCTGAAACGATTTTACAAAACAGTGTATTTAATGAATGGATCTATTTTAGGTCTATTTGGTCTGCCTTTTAGTAGTTGCGTTCCCCCATTCTAGATGCCCCAGTCGTTCGTTAGAAGTCACAGGGTGACTTTCGGCGACCGAGGTGCGGGCTTGTGGACGACGAGCAACAGGTAGCTAGTCGTTCTCTCACACCATCTAGAACGGGAGGACTCTTTTGATGATTTCCCATGAATAAAAATAAAGAGTTACGCTAACGACTGTAGACCAGGAAGACTTTGGTACGAAATCCAGGTCGAGCAAAGTTCTTAAAGGTTTTCTATTAGTTTTTTCAGTGCTAATTTGGAGTTCGGATGTGCGCTCGGTTAGTATTTGCAATTTTATATTTTAAACAAGACTTTCAAAATATGATCGTGCTCACTAGGTATATTTAGAGATGAATTAATGTAATAATAAAATAAAATAAACCTATGAATTAACGATCGCACTATGATTACGTAAAATACTATGTATTTAGCTAAATCCGGTTGACCCGAGGGGGATCTCAATATATTCAAGAAAAGACTAAGCAAATAACGATTATCTATGACGTCAGACCTCCATGAACATCACGAAAATTCACACCAAAAGTTTGCACACTCATCTCTGAGTCTGAAATTTAGTGTGAAACTCTAGGTTCACGTAATGTTTTCAGCTGTTCAATGTTCCGTTGGATTTCTGAAAACTGCGGGCCAGTATTCGGAAATTCCAGAAATCGAAGTCAGTTAGTTCCAGGGAACTGTGCGCCATGGTCGAACGCATCGTCAATGAACTTCAGGAGCCTTAACATGACGTGTTAAAATTTCAGGTGTGTGAGTGAGAAAGACGGATGAAGCTATACACTTACGGTAACCTAACCTAACACACAGATACGACACACTACCGGCTTAACCTTGTATCTGTTCGAAACACCGACTTACGAAATTAAAGCTATTTTGTACTTTTTAGTGTTTTTTTTTTACATTGAAGTCTGTTTATTTTTTTTTGTAAAAAGTTTTTTCGAGTCATCTTAATATAAGATTAGTTTTAGTATATAATGCGAAACTTGAAATATATGTGTCTAGTATTTTTATGTAAAAAATCTATGTACAAAATTTAATTACTGTATAATAAAAAATCTCAAAGTTAAAAATGTTAAATTGTCATGTTACATGGTTGTCCGCACAAATACATGGTCACCGGGCCAGCCGGGCGACTGAGGGGTGGTTATGTCCCCGTACCCAGCTGTACGTTGGCTCTTAATGCCCGCTATGACCTGCCGTGATCGGTGTTGTACTTAGTGTCGGTGATTTCCATTATGTGATTTTTTAAAATATTTTTGGGAACAAAGATAACATGGTGTAAAAACTATTGGAATCCATTCAGTTACTGAATCTGAACCAATAGGTTTAGCATATAATAAAAAATATGTTTTACAGCTCCATTTCTTTAACAGTTCAGCTTAGGTCGTAAAATGGATCGCGTTACGAGCTCATGGTAGGCCCAGGTGTGATAGGGAGCAATAACTATAGATAAAAAATAAAATCTACGATAACAACAAGACGGAAGTCATCTGTGATTTGTAAATCCTTCGTTACTATGATTTTTACTTCATTTGATATTTTGGTATCCGTTAAACGTTGCTGTCATAGTTTCACACTGTCTATTGAACAAGCTGATTAACAAATTCTAATATTTCTACTGTTATTTAGTGGATCAGGCACGGAGTATTTAAGGAAAGAGAGTTATCTACTGATTGCAGTTTCTTTATTAACTGGAATATCTCTGATGGTTCCCCTGCATTAGTAAGTGTAGAGGGAGTTTCAAATTTTTGATCTGAATCTAAAACTTCAGTCGCAAAAGGCAACCTTTGCGACCCGGCAATTCTTCTACCGTGTCAAATGTAGGAATCTCTTAAACTTACCATGTCCAGTGAAGATTTACGTCATGTGGAAGGTGAGGATACCGTGAAGCCTGTCTAGACACTATTTAAAGAGGGGACTTACCGCCATACTTATGGCCATTTAAACTTAAGTTAAATCACTTATTTCAATATCGCTAAGACCCTTTTACAGTCGCCATTTCCACACTCTTCAAGATCGTGACTTATCATCGACAACATTCTATGCTTATCCATTCTATCTTTTACTAACCAGATAATAGAGATGCTACGACCATTACAATAATCAATGACACCAACAACAATAGTAAAACAAAAGCATAAATAATAAATGAAAGAATAACTTTTGCCAAGACAGTAATAATTTTAAGTACAGTTATGCCTGTCTACTAACACTAAGCTTCATTTAAATGATTGCGTATATTAAAACCTCATTGTTGGATTTCCAACCCTTGACCATGTGCCGAAAGTTGAAAATCCAACACAGCGTACATTTTTATTTAGTTGTTTCATAGTGTTAGTGAAAACCGACATTAGTTCCTCTTCACTCCAACCTTTATGTCAAGTGGGAACTGACCAGTAATAAAATTATATTAGGCTCAAGTCGTAACATTAAACAGCCTACGTTCACAAAGGAAGTTTCATGGTTCGTTAAATACTAATAATGTTATTGTAATCGAATTTTAAGGAGCGGTGGTGAGGTTAAGGGCTTTGGCCAGATCTGCATAAGCAAGTCTTTTGGTTCTGGACGTTGGGTAACTTCCTTTAGCTGTACCTTGATGATTTTATTCGGATATACTGGTTAATTGTTTTTAAGAACTTTAGACTAAACCTATCGCCACTTTGATTTTTCTCTAAACTTGCGGTGCGCAATAAATTGCATTAGTCTGTTAATAGCAAGATTATACCTCTACCAATACTTCTATTGAAAAAAGGTTTTTAAATAAACCAAAATATTTTAAGAAAGTACTCCTAAACTGTCCGGTTGCCGAGATATTTTGAGGTAAAGATTGTTGAAATGCGAATTTTACTTCTAAATGTATCAGCATCGACGCACTTTGGGTTACTATAAAAATACATCGCTGGTCATTTATACTTTAACTTAGTATAGTCTAGTATACACCCTTAAATTTTGATCGTTTTAATCCCGTGGAGGGTCGATCCGGTACATGAAATACTATCCATAAGTAAAGATAAAATTAAAAAATAAAGTACCTATTTTTCAAAACTAGTATTAATTTACGAATGTACGAAATTAATTTCTTTAAGAAATCGTCAGCTGAGCGAGTCCAATGACCTATAGGTAGGTTGTACGTAACGCCGACTACTACCTACAGGTCATTGGACTCGCTCAGCTTTTAGACTGTCTTGTAAAAGCTGCAGCTTGCAAACCAAAATCAAAATGGCGATGGACAATGTCAGCGTCAAATTAAAAAGCTCAAACCTATAAGATGCTTCGGTAAGCTAAATAATATGAGAAGTGTGAAAACAAACAATGATGGTAGTTTTTGATGGAATGAATTTCAAAACTGAAATACATTATTAAAATGTCACATTGCTAAATGTTGACAGACGCGTGCCCCACCCCAACATGCACATTAAGGAAAAGACTTGACAATCTATGTGGGCAGCAAAGGAGCGATCGTTGTGGTGGTTCTTAAGAGAGCTCTATGTCAAGCAGTGAACCGCAGAAATATGTGATGACCGTCTGAAATTTAAACTTATAATTTTAAACAATAATATCGTTTTTACATAGAAAACAACCTGTGGTAGATTGAACTGTATACAACAATTTTTTTTTGTGTTGATAGAAATTTATTTTGTCACTTAGTGTCATAAAATATTGCATTGTTTTATATCTGTGAAAAAGCATGACTTTTTTTGCGAATGAAAAATACCATAATGTATGTATTACTTGTGCATAAGTCAAGAAACCGTAAGTTATGGAAATTTACAGTTAGTGCGGTATAAATTTACATTTCCTCGTCAAAGATTCTACGTCAAAAACGACACAAAGGTGCGTTTAATATTTCGTATTCGGTTCGCTAATCGCTCATCATTAGGAACTCAGGTTGCAAACCAAAGTTATCTCTCCAATCTCAAACAGTATTAAAAATATAATACAAAAGACTTAACGAATAATACATGAGATTCTTTGTAAAGATGTGATTGAACTGTCATATTATTATGATCGGACCCTTGTCAACGATTTAATTTGACGATATAATAACAGCGTTAAATGATTGAGTAGGTGGCTGCAACTGTTTTGGTGGGTATCTATGTTTTAAGTTTATGAAACTGAAAGAATTGAAAGTCGGATATAAAACTGAAACGAAGCCTGACCGCACACGGCCTACACGTAATAGCCACAAATAGCGCTACCTGATGCTAGGAGCGGCTGTAAAGTTAGCTGGCGCGAGCGACAGCCAGTTGTGGTCGATGGCAGATATTTGCGATTGATTGCCGCTTTTTACTCCGTGGTTGAATTTCTGATATAAATAATTCTATATCTATCCATTATTCCGATAATAATATACACATATATAATAAAAAAACAACCTTTAAAAAACTCATGATCTATATAATATAGCTAGGTAGGTAGTTTGTCGAAAGTATCAAAATCAATTAGCTGTTCGCCAGTCATCAGCTTAAAATATTATTTTAGATAAGAAAAGAAATCGAAAATCAAGTTCAAGATCACTGTCACTACTTAGACAAATAGGCAAATCTTTGTTTATAAACTACTCTACTAATCTTTACAAGCTGCTATAAATCTAGGCAAACACGACTGTTGAGCCTCCGATGTTAGCTCCACAGCCATAGATCACAATAGACAGAGATACTCAGAAGAACCACTCGTTCTATGAAGCTCATGGACTCTTGGAAACGGTCTGCCACTAGACGATGCAAAGGCTGAAGACAACATCACTGTACTAAGCATGCAAAAAACTTAGAGAATTATGGAATGCAATAAGTTATGTACTGAAAAATGTAGTGGATATATTTTGTAGATGAATGATATGAAAGCTGAAAATAGGGACTTAAGCAATTGTTGAAATGATAGCTAACAGCAATGCACAATGCATAAATGAAGACAAAGATATAGCGTTTACCTTGTAACATTTGGGGTAAGAGAAGGAAGATAAAGATTTTGTATGTTGTCTTCGTGAAAATGCCTTGTTACAAGTTTCTAATAGTGTACTTTCGACGCATTCTTGTGTCATGGTACTACGGCGGGCACCGATACGTACTCCGCCCACGTGCACTATGGAAATCAGTAGGTCACTAGGAGCTACTTACCGCGAGATGTGGTTACACTAGATTCGACTTTGATTCATACTCGCAGTGGGCGATCCACGCAAGGTCGATGTACTCAAAATTTGCGGTACCATTATTTGCATATATCTGCGGGTCAGACGCGAGAGAAAAAATGACACCGATAGTCAGATTTGTAGTGGTGCAAATTGGTATCAAGGTTACATACTCTCTCTTTAGTGGGTAAGTGTAACGCCTAAAATCAACTTATGATAAATTGCTCATTGTAGTGAGATAAGTGTCGTGTTTGAGTGGTTTCCTGTGTCGGAGTGAAAGCTGGCGGGTGCAAGGATGCTGAGAATTGATGGCACTCGGTGTTAACGGTCCTTTGAGATTATTATGAATGTACCTTTATAGTAATGACGTGATTTGCTTATCTTATTGACCTCATAAAGGATACCATGCATCTGCATCAGGAAGACTCATTCGTTATTTCTTCGTATAGGTAGGAAAGTTAAAAAGACGTAGAAAGGCAATGGAAAATTTTATTCCATAGTCAAGAAAACCTGGTTAAGCTAAATAAACATACTCAATCTCATGTCGAAACATATATATTTAAAGCATTAATGTTTCAAGAACTAGGCTCGTTATGTTTCATCATACAGCAGAGGGCACTTATTAACGACGTGAACACGGCTCATACCCACTTATTTACAAGTTAATTATTGGAAGTTGACAATATCGAAAACTGGTAGAAACGCTTTACCGGCCTAATAAGGCGAAACAGAATTCCATTTACACAATTAGGCTTATTACAGACGCTAATTCGTTCGAAGGGGACAAGTATGCTCAACTTGAGGATCATTACACGAAGGAAATAATTTCTGCATACCGATGTGCAATAATTATAATCATTATTGCTTGGGTTTTCGTGACACGCCTTAATAGTACGTGTGCTGATAGCAATTTACGTTTCGCATGCAATTCCTATAAAATTATTATTTGTAATTTTTTTGGGTATATTAAAGGTAGGCAATTAGTGTTCTTTGTACTTTTGCTTTTTGAAGGCTGTACCTAGTTACTTTGGTTTTATATGGAATGTCTTGACACCTGTTGGTTGGTGCGCAAGTTGCATTGTCAACCAACAGGTTTTTCTCAATCATTAAATAATTTTGATTCACATATTCATTGTAGGCATTACGCTTAGAGTTTATTTTTTACCAGCTGTGCCTGTGACTTCGTTCGTGTGGACTACAGGGTTTTGAATTTATTTTTTCTAAAATAAAAGTAGCCTATGTTACTCCTTATTACATCAGCTACCTGCCAAAAAAAGTCCCGCCAAAATCGGTCCAGCCATTTTAGAGATTAGCCCGGACAAACAGACAGATAGAAAAAAATGGTAAAAAATGTTATTTTGTGTATGTACCGTATATATATTCGTATGTATGTAATAAAAAGCAGTTATTTCAATATTAAAAACAGACACTCCAATTTTTTTTATATGTATGTATAGATTGACTTTTATCAATGATAGTCCGCGAATTTCACATTTTTGATCGTATGGTAAGTTTCTCAATACGAAGTTTGAAACTTAATCCTCTCTTGATGCTCGCCTACGTCCTAAAAGGAAACTTTGTGCACAATTTCACGCTCCTAGGCCCTGTAGTTTTACTGTGTGTGGATATGTCAGTCAGCCAGTTTCTCTTTTTATATTTAAAGATTGAGATTTTAATCAACAATACAAGCCTGTCAGTTTGTCTTACCCAATTTAATGACTTATGTGTAATGTAATGTTGTTGTATTGTTGATTATAATTCTGTAAAGCCACATTTATAATTTACCCAAATCATATTTTAATGAACATAGAGCCTGTCACTATAACCAAAAAACTTCAGAAAATTTGAATTACGCGGGCCACCCCATAACATTCACCTTAAGAGGCCCAAACGCAAAAAATGCAGATAGTTCTTCATCATCATCATCATTTTAGTCGATATACTTGTGGCGACACTTGGGGGAAGACGTCCACTGTTGGACGTCTTCCCCCAAGTGTCGCCACAACAACGAACGATCCTGTGCGTCTCGCATACATCAGTTTCCGGAAGACGAAGCGTTGGAAGACCTCCTACAAGGTTGACTCACCTGGTGAAGGTAGTTCATAGACAAAACAAAATAACAAAATTTAAGGCAATTCATAAATTCCTTTTGTTTATTCAGTCATTTATCATCGTTCAAATCACAATGCTTCAAACTGCAGCCATAAACTATTAACATCATCTGCATATAATTATAGCCGTACAATGATCCAAAAGGTCTCCCACAGTAAAATTATTAATAGTGACGTCATTGTCAGTAAAGGGCCTAATACAACGCCAACAAAAGAATTACGCACCAATAAATAAATCTTACTTTCAATGCAAGGTCGAAAGTACACCCACGGGAAGCCTACGCTAATATCTTTAATATAGCAAAAACATCTATAAATATGGCTATAATAGTAAGAAAGTTTGCTATAAATATTATTAAAGATATAAATCAGTGAAATTGGAACGATTTGAAATTTGCATGTCACTTAAATGAATTTCTAGGTTATGTTTTGAAGTTTGTGATGCAAATTCAAGTAGAGATCTGAAAGTGGTATACTAGTATTTTTTAATAGTTTTTTTTTTAATGTTGTTTATTTCTGTAAGTTATGCACTGTCAATGAGTGCCATAGATCAAAGAAAAAATTAGGATTCTTGTAGGAAAAGTGCTATAGTGCTGAAGCCGTTAGAAAAAGCTAGTTATGAATATTTCGTAATTTAATCAGTACTAACTTCTGCCAGCAGCTTTGCCTGTAGGAAAGTAAACCATTATCTCAAAGAAATATATTCCTGAAATAAACACCTATTGCAATTTATGGTCTACCAGGAAATACGTAATAAATTCAATCACTCGTTTGAGCCTGAAGTAGTTAAGTTTTGCTTCGTATCTATTGACAACGATTTTAAAAAATACCAACAATTTCCTCAACGTCCACACATTTTCCTAATATGGAAAATGTTAGTTGGAAAGTTATTGAAAATTATTGCTGTTATAACTTTTTCCTCGATTACGTGATAATTGATTGTTAATGTACGTATTAGGTAATGATAACTTTATACGGACTTAGTGTATTGTGTTACTGCAGAAGCTCCGCTCATCACGATTATAATCATTTCGTTTGTGAAAACTGAGTTAAACTGATAAGTTAATTACATTTTTATATTTTTTATTTTTTTTGGACTTTAGCCTAAGTCAGAAGTGTATAAAGAGTTAGAAAGCCTTAACCCCTTTTATTTTCATGGGATATCATCAACTAAACAACGTTATTTTTAGTATATGCAAAATCTGATTATAGTTTGTATAGAATCAGTAACTGAATTAATTCCAATAATTTTTACATCATGTTATATTTTATCCCAAAAATATTTATAAAAAGTCGCAAGTTGGACACTACCGACACTAAGTTCAACACAGGTCACGGTAGCTCATAGCGGACATTTAAAGGCCAGCGCAGAGCTGGGTGCGGGATCAAAACAACCCTTCAGTCGCTCGGATGGTCCGGTGACCATGTATTTTTGTGGACAGTTATGAAATTTTGTATACATTCTTTACATAAAAATACTAGACACATGTTTCGGGTTTTTCCATATACTAAAACTAATTTTGTATAATTTCTAACACTCAGTGAGAGAAAGCATCAGAGTTTTACTGACTAGAACTCACCAGTGTACAGTATTCCTTCAATTACCCTTTACGTTCCAGGTCCGTTCCGACTTTCGAGCAGTGTATGAGTAGGAATCGTCGACTGCGCGTAGGGTTCCACATGCGCCAGGCACTCGGCCTGAAAAGAAAGCCCTGATTTTAAAACCCCAAGGTATAATGAAGAACATAGTTGTGGTTTGGACTGGGAGAAGTCATTGGAAGTTTACCCACTTCAAAAAAAGATTGGACAGGTCTACTCAAATGTGTAATCGTTTCGTCAAAAAACTACTTCAGATATTACTCATATGATTTGACCATTACATGTTTGAACTTTAAAATACACTTTGACTTTCTGATTTCATTTCGGTATTTCTTCTTAGAGTAGTCAGTAAGGAAACACCGACCGCATCTAGAATAGAATAGAATAGAATAGACTTTATTGTACACCAAAAATTAATACAGCTTATACAAAAACTTAAATTTGTGGGTACAATTATGTTATGTAGTTGTTTATGTTTCTAGTTTGAATTGACGAGTAAAAGTGTTACTTACAACCGATTTGCAAGATAAATACCATTTAGCTTAAAAAAAAGGCGGGGCCTCTGTTTCCATAGATCAATCGTCAGCATCCTTTCTCAACCTACCCCAATTCTATACCATCATTAGAGCCACGTTGTGTAGGATTTTCGACTAGACAGCGTGGGTAGTCCTAGAAAGTAGCGCTTGATTGACTGCTCAAATGTTGCAAGTACGCGTGCGCAACATATGAACTAAATGCTAAGAAATGATGTCTGTTGTTATGTAGCCGTTTAGTCGACCGGTATCTATTTGTAATGTTTTGGATTACTGATTGAGGCTGATGTCATTGTTCCGGGGAAGCATTGAATGCAAATAGTATCCTGCTTATTGGGTACAATCGGCTAACTTGATGTATGACCGCATCATGATGGAACTATCTTTTTTATTTTGTGGTGTGTTAGGTCTTGACCTCGATCTCTTGGTGGAAGATGTTGAATGAGCTCAACGAGGGGGCTCAAAGGATCTCTGTTCAAGTGTCCATTCATGCTTTAAAGGTTGAAAGTGTGGTAGGGAACACAAACTCTAGCAGAGAGTTCCACTCGTTGGTCGTGAATAAGATTGAAGAAGAACCTTGGTACGACTAGTCCAGATGTGAAACGCGTGCGGATGGTACCTATCTTGAAGTACATCTGGTAGATTGGTAGAGAAGGAATGTGATCGAATCCCGTAGCTGCAATGCACACTGTCAGAAATACAATCTGTACAAGACCAAATGGTAAACGGACTTTGGCGTTCTTTTGACGAACTTCTACTATTTATTGGTACTGTGAGGACTGTAGCTCTGGCTCGAAGTGTAGGCTCCTAGAATCTGGTGTTTATGAAGATAAACTCTTGGCTCAAAATTTCAATACTTTATATACTTAGCTTTGCTGTTAAGTGGTCTATCAAAAATTGTCTTATAAATACATTCATCCGAATATAGAACCTCCTCCTTTTTGAAGTCGGTTAACAATTCAAATATTTTTCTATCAAATTCAACAAAACTGGAGTTAACGTTGTCAAATTAATCTTATATAAAAAAACACTGTTTTATAAAATATATAACTCCAAAGTAAATAAAAAAAAATAGAAGTCTAAAACTGAACTATAAAAAGTGCCCTGAAAAGTATAAAATAAGAAAATATTCCTAGACTTAGTGATGTTTTGAGGATAGCCGTGGTCTTGGACCTAGACTTATAGACAGCTAACTACTATTTAAATAATACAGATGGTATTCTATAACTAAATTGAATAATAAAGAAATCTTTGATAAGGTTTTTAAAAGTAATGAGGGAACAGATGAAGATATATTGACTTCGCCGTGGTCGGGTAGTTATAAAAATCTATAGAAATATATATAAATTACAGGCTCTATTTTATTATAAATGAATCACTCGAAGTAGGTACTATATTAGATAATGATCATAAAAACTTACATATATAAGCACTTTAGCACAGAGAGGCGTGTAAATTCAAGTAGATACGTAAGTTGGTACGGGGATTTCACTGACATATGACCAGTAAATTAAAAAGAGGTAAATTACTTAATGTGCCACAAACAAACACAGGTCAAGTGGGTATCGTTGATACGGCATTTATTTCTAAACAAACTTTTGAGATTTCAGGTGGGTGATACCGCTCAACTTTACTTAGTTTACCTACTTCAATATCTTTTAAAAAAACTTCTACTATTTTGAGCATTATAGCAACCACTTTTATCTCATCTTGACTAATACATTTTGAAGTATCGTCATAGCGGTACTAATCCAAGTAACCTTTTACATCTATTTTTTTTATCATATTCGCGACATAAAATACTATCCAAATGAAATAGTACTTGGCAGAACATGTCTGCCGCATACCCGGTAAACTGTAGGCTAAAGTTGGACAAAGTTGTTGCCCTGAGAAAGTGAAATGAGCAGGCTATAAAAAAAAAGCAAGATGAACTGGACAGATGTCGCCAGAGCTGGGAGAAGAAACCGTGGGCTTATGAAAGATCCTTCCTCTTTCATAAGCCTATGGTACCTTCTCCTAGAAGACATATACGAGGCGTATTATCATTCCGCACTAAACGAACGTCTTCTTCTTCTTCCTGCCCTTATCCCATATTACTTGGAGTCGGCGCAACACGTTTTTTCTTCCATTCTGTCCACACTGAACGAACGTGTCTCCAACTAAATTTGCAATGAGCTTTTCGAGTGTTCAAGTTCCTTTGAGACAGTATATTTTTTGACGGTTTTGTATCTTCAGACTCACATCGGGGACCCTTGTATCCTCATATAAACCTTCCAATAACTCATCACCAATCGAATATGCCTCCAAACGATTAATACCTTCAAAATTAATTAGAAAAACGTGCTGTATGCTAATAAAAGTTGACAAATAAAGTCAACGGTAGCTTTGTTGAGTTATATTGTGAAATTAGTGTCGTTAGTCGTATCTTCACCAATTTAGGTGATGTTTAGTGAGTCATTCTAATAGTAAGCAGGTGGATCCTCGTTAACACCTACTAAGTTATTACTAATGATACTGAGTGGCCTAAATGCCATAAAGTTTTTTTAAAGAATATTTGCTGAAGAATTTGTATGAGGAAACTCAGAATTATTTTCTTCGATAGCTTCTTTTTTTTAAAGTTTGCCACTAATGTTAATACAGGTTTTTTATGTTTTTTTTTCTTATGGTGGGAAATCATCTGTCAATGACTTCTGACGCCCTAGGACAGGAGGAGTGTCATACTTTAAGTAACTAAAACCAAACCTACGTTCCTTCAGTTACCTTTGTGTTCTAGGACAGAAGTCGTCCCATCGTCGTTTCACAAGTCGATCCATGTCCCTAGTAGGGTCGGCTCTAATGGGTCCCTACGATTTTGCTGACATTTCTTTGAAGCGCGCGTAGAACACTACGCGTTGTCGATGACCTGGGTTCAGTCTGGACGGTTACCGCACGGCCAGACGGTGAGTTACCCACTGCTCGTCGTCCGCAAGCCTACGCTTACGGTGGCTGGTAGTCAGGATCAGGGTTTCAGCGACTCGAGCGGGTGCCCGTTCCTTTACGCGTGCAATCGTCTCCTTCGCTAGCATTACTGCTATGCCGAAGGAGGCTCTAACTGCTACCCATTTCTCCTCGCTCCGTACCATGGCTTGTACCAAGGCCCGGCGCGACAAGTACTAATGTTAATAAAGTACAGTAATCAACAGCGGTATTCGCGTAATCATTTTAATAATTCATCAAACATATTTATTATCTTGAAATATATATACTCGTATGTTGTGTATCCAATAAGTCGTAAATCGATGAGACGAAGACGTTCGTAGTTGTATCTCTACATAAAAGTCAGGTTAAACTTGTCCATATTTGAACGGAAATCGAAAATCAAATAAATATTAATGTATTGATAAATGAATAGACCTTTTCAGTCATTTTATATCATTCCTCATTCGTCGTAGAAGTGAGGTTCTTTTTTTAAAAAAAATTGCAGGTATCTATAAACAGAATTCTTTTCAGCCAGATTTTGATCACAAGCTCCATCTCTTTCTCTCATACATCTATTACTGTATTACTTGTTATATACTGGTATACTGTAATTTATTGCAAGGACTTTAATTGTTTTAACGCGGACCAATGGCGTCGGTTTGTAGAGTTATTGACAGGTGTGTAATTTATAGGTAGGGCGTTATTTCTTTGACTAAGATGTGAATTACCAACTGTCATTGTTTATAATAATATAATATCTTATTTTAATGATGTTACTGTATGAGTGTATGCCGACGTAACCGCGATAATTAGAGGCGTGGGTAACGTTGTTAGGCCTTGCCCTTTGGAACTACATTAAGGTCGCTAGGCTAAATACTTCTCAGTTTTCAGTTTAATACTTTTCTATAAAAAATAAAATATTAAAGTAATTAGTAATAAAGCATTAAAGTAACTAATCAAATAACAGTTAGTGGTTTTGGGAGGTAAAAATCGCAGAGTTTTTTTAAATACTCGTATTTATTCCTATTAGATATTGTTATGTAAAATTGGTGTAGTTTTGTCATTGATATCAATGAGTTTTGTACAATATTGTAGAATCATAGAAACAGGTGCCATCACGGTTAAATGGAGTTGTAGTATGGACTACTTTAAAGAAGCTTGCCGAGAAGGTAATCAACCTTTTCGATTTATTTTGTGCCAAATACTATATCGACGAAAAAAAAAGAGTGAATAAGAGTTAAAAATTAGAGTACACTTTTGTAACGTTTACTTAATGTCGCTTAGATCATTTTGCCTTTCAATCGTCGATATAAACATTAAAATATGATAAAACTGTATTTTATAGAAAAACAATGGATGGTGTTCGGTATCAAAACTAAATATTTTCTCAACTTGACACTGGATAATTGCACTAACCAATTGAAGCCAAGAAAAAAAAACACAACTAGGAATAAAGAAGTTTATTCTGACTGACGTTACATATCAGTTTTGTCAAACATTTAAGATACAAGATTGTTGATTCTTCAATGAATCAAAAAGTATTTTGAACTCCAGTCTCTTCAAACCATCATCACTTCAGTTAAAGGACGGCCACTGTTGGACTCCCCCAAATGTCGCCATAATGTATGGTCCTGTGCGTCTTGCATCCATTAGATTCCCGCGACCCTTACTAGGTCATCGGTCCACCTTTCTCTTCAAATACTTAGAAGATTCTTCAAAAGAAAAATAAACTTCTGTCGACCTAAGTTATTAGATCCGAATAAATTAAATAAAAAATCCAACTTTGATTATACTGGTAGTTATGCATATTGCCGCAGGCTTTGATACGCTAATCATAATTTTCGATAGTTCCAACAAAATGTCAACATTATAATTATGTTACACTTGTTCTAAATAATTAAGACAGTTTTTCTAGTTAATTAATCTTAAGTCCTACTTCTTATCCGGCTCAAAATCCGTGATATTTATGTTAATTATTTTGGGAAACCAAATTACATTTCCTTACATTTAGTGGGCGTGAATAAGTCCGGGTTCTCATTATTTGTGCTAAATTATATGCATGTGTCCTTAAGTGCTATATAATTTTATATAATCAAAATCAATTTGGTCAGAATTCGATTTTTAAAAGTATCTGTTATTATACGCCAACACAGGCTGAATAGCGTGCAAAATATACACTTTTACTAATTTCCATAAATGTGCGATTCAACCGGTAACGTTAACTATGACGTGTTTATGACTCTATTATGTAAGAGCGTCACTTGACACCACTATTTCAAGGGTTTTCAATAAAAATAATATTTCTTTTTTTTGTGTAATTTTATAATTATAGAAAAAAACTTTGTATTTTGATTTAACTTGTATAAAAATATAATATTTTAAATATATTTATTTATTATTAAGTATTAGTTGTATGAAAACTGTGACTGATATATTTCACCACACATGGGTATTAACTGTGGCGTCGGCAGTTCGGCACCAATTTACTTTAGCTTCCAAATTATTTGAACGAATCTATATTGAATTAATTAATTTTTTCTGTCTAACTTTGCTATGCGTCTGTCATGTTTGGTGTAACATGCATGCATGCATGGTTTGGGGCATAGAAGGCGGGATACAAGGTGCAGCATGGTTTGTTATTCGGCTCCACATCTTGTAAGATTATAGCCACACTTTGTGAGGTTGGGGACCACCTTTCTATTTAAAATTCTAAAGTGGTTCAGGAACTAATTAGCCTAACCTAAAACTATTACCAAACCGTGACAGCCCTGACAAGGTCCGAGGTCACATAATATAGTCGCACACTCGCTCACTAAACTGAAATGAATCACGCTGTATAATGAAATTTCAGATGACGTTTGTGTATTACGTCATCACTTGTGTCTCGACTGATAAATCTTTCAGGGTTACTCACCTCCATGCGGGGGAGACACTCATGAACTCATAGTACTACATGCTTTAAATATTTTTCTCCGGATTAAGCTCGAAGACATTCCTAACATTCTTTTGACATTATTCTTTTGTATATGACTGTACGATTAGCGGATTAGTAAGGGAAACGTTGTGTAATCTGGCTTTATTCCAATGTTTAGGATTGTGATTAAAACTTTTGACAGATTTGTTTTGTAACGTCATTTTTCTGTAACATTTTCTTTAGTGTAGATACAAGCTGAAAAATATAGGATACTAGCTTTTGCCCGTGGCTTCGCTCGCGTAAAATTCGGGATAACATGGTTCACGTTAGCCTATGTCACTCTCCATCCCTTCAATTATCTCCACTTAAAAAAAACACGTCAATCACGAAAGACGGACAAACAGACACACACACACACTTTCCCATTTATAATATATTTTTAAAAGTTGATATAATTTCAAAATTTTAGTCATTAAAAAAAATCTTTTTCTTCCTGAATCTTCAAGCATTATATTGTATTTAACTATGTTAATGGCAAAGCATCGTAATGAGAATGACTTTACGTCGGGGGAATCGGGATCCTCAGTAAAGAAAAACATAACGTGAGTATAAGTAAGTTACTTAAAAAAATGCCCTCCATATTTTTTATATACTTCATCATTTTTCGCACCAAAGTAGTCGCAAACATTCATCAGAAAAACTAGAAACCAAGGCTTTAGACGACATCGATTCAGTACCTATGATTCATGTAAAAACGTTAGGAAACAATCATTTGTATTGACACGTCCAAAGCATTATGTCACTAATGACTACAATATTACATGAAAAAAAGGTGTTTCCCAATTTTACCTAAACATAGGATCAGTATACAATGTGTTTCCCATAGTGCAGGAAGGAAATACTTCTGAATCACCTGTGACCTTCCTACTTACTGTCATCGTCAGCATGAAATATTTCGCCCACTACAATGGCCTATGAATCAGGGGTACGTGGCCAAAATAGGTTGTGTTACTACATATAGTAAACAGACATACGAATTTACTATATTGCCAAATTAAGATTTGGTGAAATGACAAGAAAAATTTGAGCAATGATTATCATCATTTCGTTCAAAAGGTTCCCCAGGACATATCAAGAATCATCTCAGTGAATGTTCTTTTTTTACGTGGGAACCTTTAAATGGCTTCTCTGAGTGGAGTGAGAGGAAGTGCCAGACTTTTACTGATTAAAAACCCTTGTTCTTTACGGGGGCCATGGAAATTTCTTAGAATTGCGGCCCGTACCCTGACTATTGTCCTGGCAGGCATCGACCCTGGCCGGCCCCGTTAATTTTGCTGTGATCTCTTTGAGATGCGCTATAGCACAATGCGCCATCGATCTAAGCTTGGTTCTTAGAGGCCGGTGGGACAGTGAACAACTCATTGTTCGCCATCACATTTTCAGCCGCTTTCTTTACTCGCTATAATGCTTCGTAGAAAGTGATGACCATCTCCCACTCCGTCTTTCTACATACCATGAACTTGAACCAAAGCCGGACGCAAGAGGTCACCGTCACCACCAAGAGGCCAGTGGCAACGGCGCCCATTGAAATTCGGCACAAGGACATGGCGGTGCTCCCCCGAAGCAGGGGCAAACCTTTGCCGTAAGCACCACTATATCCACCAAACGGTCCGTACGATGATGACACTGGGCATTTCTTCTCACTGACTTCGACTCAGGAACATCCGTCAAAATAACTGTGTCCTGTGAGGACCTGCGTCAGGCGGAAAATAATGACGCTGTGGTGTCTCTACCTCTACTCCTCAACGAGGAACTTTACCGATAGTGGCGTGCTCCCAAACGAATGTTCCTGCGTTGCCCTTTTGAGGATTTGCTTATAAAATATTTCAAAAACAATGAAGTCGATTCTCTAGGATTTTTTTTAAATTCTTTATTTTTTAAGGGATTTTTATTTCACACGGATACGTCAACCCCATTGTACCTTATACTCTATTTACACACATAAACATATTTTTATATTATAAAGTAAGAAAGGTATTTACTGCCTTAACTTTTGTAAAAACTAATAAACTATAATACAAAACTAAATGCATAATTTGTGGGTTAACCCACAAATTATGCGTTTAGTTCTTTCTGACTTAGGGTATGCCAATATATTTTGGATAAGTACAACTTCCCACATGTTTAAATTAAATTCTCGAGCCAGAGCTTCCCTTTCATTTTTGTTTTTGTACTCTAGGATTTACGCAGCATTGTTAAAATAGAATTAGACAAAAACCGCCTTTCAATCGTGGAAATTACAGACACAATAGAAAGACAATAGGTGCGCGAACGCCGGCGTTCGCTTGGGGGTTTAATGAATTAAAGATGTGCCACTTTTGTGTTCTCCAATATTTTTTCATTGTATATTATTAAAACTACAGTGATCATCATGCTAAATGTCAAGTTAAACGAACTCCACTCCTGGACTCCAAGCATCGTTGAACCAACCAGTTCTGTGTTTCTGGAAATCAATGGGTTCCCACGGTCTCAGATCATATGACGGTCGGTCAAGTTTTGTGTAGTCATATCTTGGCTTGTCAGTATCCAGACTCATTTTAAATGCTATTAGCACCTAAGCTATACATCAAACCGTACCAAATATTGAACCGACTTCTCAAAGAAGCAAAGGAAAACGCGTTCTTTGAAATATCTTTCATAGCTTCAACTTATAAAGACTGTTCTACAAAGTAAACTCATAACATTACCATATGTATGCCCAAGTATACAAGGGAGGTTCCCTTTACCCGGATTCTAGTGTTTCATATTCCCCTGTATTTGTACATAGCCTTTTGATCGTTTACGATGCTTTAAATGTACGAAGATGGGCAGTTATCTGACTCATTGTACTATAAAACGGCTATACCTGGTTTATAGACACTCATATGAGCATTGCTAGTGGCTTATTTATTAATGTGTTTTGTATTTACACTGAATAATATTTAATGTTTTGTTTCTAGTCATATTTGTATTTTAAACGGTTATTTTTTATTGAGAGAAATTGTGTGCATATTAAACACACGTCAAATTAATTCATCTTTTTATACACACCAGTATGAAAAAATGAATTAATGTGACGTTAAAGTGAGGTGCATGAAAGGAGTGATAACGAGAGAAAGAAATAAACTTAAATCATATAGTTTTCCAAACGTTTGACGCACCTTGGAAAATTTGCAGTCGATAATACAAGACGACTAATCATTTCACGATGATGGTAAACTGAAACAGATCTCATCAGAGCCACGATCAACAGCCCTCCAGGATGACCGGACAGAATGGAAATGGGTGGAATGCGTCAACTCCAAGTAATAGGACCATAACAGGAAAACATTGACGACTCACGTACATTTCATCTTCGTTCGTTTCGTTCTTATATTCCATCCCAAGGTTGTCTGGAAGACATCGCTTTCAGCGATAAGACCGCCGCTGTGCACATAGGTTTAAGATTCTGTGAAATTGTTACTATTTTGGTGTACAATAAAGTTTATTGTATTCTATTCTATTTGTAAAATTTTGTATCATAATTTATACGTTAAAGTTGATCTTTTATTTTCGTTTCATCTGTTATTTTTTTTTAAGATTTTTTCCACAATATAATATGTATCATCATCATAATCATCATTTCAGCCTAAATATTTCCACAGCTGGACAAAGACCTTCCCTAAATGTCGCCACAACAATCGATCCTGCACGTCTTGCATCCACCAGATAGAATTTCTCTGTCCTATTAACAGATCATAAGTAAAACTGTCACCATTCGTCCACACTGTAATGTATTAATGACTCGCTTCTAAATGGTGTTAAATGAGAGGTAATAGCACAGGATAATGGTCTCTAAACACGACTGGCAGCTGTAAAACTTTATTTATATTGGCTTGCAACCCACACTGTCTGGCTTAACTTTCTTACAACATCAATGTATGAAACATATGATTTAGACATACGTTACTGCAGTAGTGATTTATACGAGCAACATTTTTTTATCGCATATTTATGAATGGAATGATAGAGACCCGTGTTATAAATAATACAACTGATATTTATTTTGCAAATAGGGTTTAAAAAAAAAACTTAAACTAGATGAGGTCGGAGTTTTCTAGCTGACTATCCTGAGAAGAAATATCAAAACAAACACAAAGGTCAAAGATTTCAGTGGACCTGTCCTAGCTACCATATGAAATTGAACAGACTGGCTGTTCAATTACATATGGTAAAGTAGGCTTTTCAACAGATTATGCGGAAAGCTAAATTAATTTATAATGACCTATTAAACCCTTATTTATCCTTAGGTAAAGGCCTCCTTCTTTCTTTTCCACACAATCCTGTCTTTTGTTAGTACGGGTCAGTCCGTTCAGTAGGATTTAAATTCGTCCCGCCGTCTTCGCATTGATCTGCCGCGATATTATCTGGCGTTTAATGGAACCCACTCGGATAATATATGACCATTCGGCTATTAAGATATAAAAAAAATTACATTGTACATATTATAGATGCAGCGTTGAAAGGCCTTCCAGAAGGTGGACTGATGACCATTTTTTTATGGTGGGAAAAAATCATCCAATGACAACCCCCGCTCTTGGGCAGAGCAGGAGATAGTGTCAGACTCTTACTGACTAAAAGACCCACCCCGTTCCTTCTAGCCTTCATACCGGGGCTCGAGCTCCCTTTCGGATAACCCTGGCGCCAGTAGGCTTCGACCCGGCTGGGTCCCTGCTGTTGCTGACAACTCCTTGAGGCGCGCGGCAACAGTGCGCGCCGTCGACGACTTGGGCTTGGTCCGAACAGTTACCGGAGTGGACTGATGACCTGGTGAGGGTTGCGGGAATCCGATGGATGCGAGATTCACAGGACCGCCACGGTAGTTACGGCAACGTTTGAAGCAGACCTATATCCAACAGTGGACGTCTTTCTGCTGAAATGAAGACGATGATTTACATGTTTTAGTAGATGCCCAGTTATGGAATTTTTAAGGAAAAAAAAATAGATGAAATCATCCATTAAACAAAAATAAGTTACGAACTCCAGCACTCATCAAATTGTAAAAACGTCGTAAAATAAGTACATTACTTTGAGAGCTGAAGATAATACGAGGACAGGATATTTCGCAAACAACATGAAACGCAATACCATAGTGTGATATCGGCTCTATTACTCGCGCCGTAGATTTACAGCAGGCTAGCCCGCGTAAACTTAGTTGACGTTTACAACTAGTCCCCTCTGGACGGGATTGGGCTGGAAAAGCCGCGATATTGGCCGATTTTGTATCAGTTTCTGCAAAATAAACCACCCAAAAACAGTCCACTACTAGATATAGACCCGCCCTATATCTAGTAGTAGTAGTGTAGTATTATATATACTAAATTGAGCATTTTCAGTAAAGCTTGGCTCACATTTTGAGAGATTTTCAGACTGAAGTTGAGTTTGTGAAATAAAAGTTCAAATGAAATCAGAAATCGGGGGACAGGCATCTCGAATAGCATTATTTTAGATTCCTTTTTTTGGGATGGGTAATCATAAAATACAGCCTCCTTCTCTGGTTGGAGTGAGAGCGAGTGTCAGACTTTTACTGACTAAAATCCAGCTTTTGATCTTCAGTTACATTTTGCGTTTCTAGGCCACGGTGACTCTTTCGATAATTCTGCAAATTCTAAATGATGCCACAACATAAATTGACGAATCATTTATTTACTTGTTCCTGTGCAAATATACTTCTCTAATTGCACACTATTTAATCTGTTTCGCGGTAACTCTCACCAAGCTTACTACTCTGCAAAGATTGGGCTCTAGTTTGAAAGCATCCACCTTGTTTGAGAGCAGGTTGGCGATCGCGGTGTGATTGTTGCAATGCACAGAGAATGCTGCCCTTTCTCTGGTGTGTGTCTTAGTCACCTCTTACGACACCCACGGGAAGAGACGGTATGGTGTTATTCTTTACGTTCGGACACTAAATATCCAACCTTACGTCTGCATAATGTAGATTTGAGAGTTGTGAAGATAAACTGGGCATAATATTCTGCTTTTCCTGAAACTCAAAAACCACTGGCAGTTAAATGACAGAGATATGCGGAACAGGGTGTAAGTCCTACAAACTTCTATTGAGAAGGAATGATCTTCCAACCGAGAGGTTTGGATAAATGCCGATCCTCCCAACCGAGCTTTTTTGTATAAAGAATCACACTAATACTGTAAAGGAAGAAGATAGTGTGCGTGTATTTTTGTTAGATTTGCACGCTCAAACAGCTGAATGGACTGGAAAGAAAATTGGCACATGGGTCTATAAGCGGGATATAAGCAATTCTATTCCAGGACATGTCCTGGAATAGAATTGCTTATATCCCGGAAGTAACTCTTAGGATTTTTTTTTATAATCGCGCGGGTGAAACTGCTAGCAGAAAATAGTAACCAATAAAGCACCAGAGAAAAGAACAATACGTTCTCGTATATAAAAACGGCAAATTCAAGATATAGTATCACTTTAGTCTCAATCAAAGCAAAACACTTGTCAACATTGACTCTTTGAAATCGATAGGGTTTTTGACAGATTGCGATTGTGAATGTTTCTAAAAAATACAAAAAAATCCCTTTGATTTTGTGAAAAAATAACTGTCAATGAGATGAGAGGTCTCTTAATTTCACTATCATGCATCCATGTTCTAATTCAATAAAACCTGTTCTAGCGTAGGTAACTGCTGATGTAATGGCCCCAAATTAGAGCTTTCTAGAGGGTACTAGCTTTTTGTGAATATTGAATTATGATGATAAAATCAACATTTCCAGTCGGTGAAAATACTATCTACTTTTATGTCAGCCAGATAATGTTTATTATTGAAGCATATTGCTTATGACAAATAAGGAACGAGTGGGTGAAGGAAATAATGTAATTATTTATAGAAACTGACGCTAAATTATGATGCGAAATTTATTTTAAGCAATTCCGCTTTGTTTTTACTTTCGATTCGTTTTGAAAGTGTTAACCTGGGGTCAAAAGTGTTAATAAATAAATGCGTTATGTTTATGTTAATTTTGTTGGAGGTGTATCAGATGTCGTGCTTATTAGTCATCGATTTTCTCAAATATTATCATATGCACTTGTTCTAAAAAATGCGTTGCCGTTGGCAAATTCGGTCATTAGTAGACTCGGCAATTGCTGAGCTCCAGTTGCGAAAATCGTTTTTAAATTCGATGCAGTAGGTAAAGAAAATGATAGCATTTTTTTGAAGTGAAAACTTCTTTAGCGGCGTTGAGCACTTTTTCTGTAATGGGTATAAAATCTTAAACTCGCGTCAGGACACGTGACCTGATTGAAAAAGCGTAAGACGGATGGTAAACTTTTTAATGTAAAATAATTGTAATAGTTTTAAAGTGTTAAATTTTTAATGTAATATAAATTGTCATGTTTGTGTACGATAGCGCAATAAATGAATATTGTATTCTACCACATAAATGATAGTACTTTTATACTGATAAAGCAATTGGTGCAAAATTATTCCCTAACCATTCCAAAATATCAAACATGCTCAACGTTAATAATCAAGTTTTCACTTCTGCCGGCACTCCCGGAGTGCCATTTTTTTTTTGAAAGTTTGTGGTTTGATGATGTCGTTTAAAACTCATTGCAATGCGAACTATCTCAGCTTATATAGGTAGTCGAAGTTTTAGGTAATATGAATAATAATTACGGACCATATTATTATAATAACTGTATGCATTTATTGCATACTAGCTTCTTTCAGCGGCTTCACCTGTGTGAAAGTAAAGAATTGTCCCAAGAGAACCTAAAAATAAAACCTACATGTATATGCTATTTCAGGACTTGGTCTACCCGTGCGTCAAATTTCATCCAACTCCGTTCAGTCGTTCGAGGGTGAAGAATTAAGAAACATACACACACTCACAAACTTTCGTTTTTATAATATTATTATTGTGACTGGAAAAAAATATACCGAAACGTATGAATACTGTAAAACACAAAAAACTGACAATCGAAAAATTTATACCAATTTAAAAAAAAATCGAATATGTCACGTTTTTCTGTCTATTTCGAGTTTTCAAAAACCTGTACTATAACAAAGTAGGTAAAAGCACAGCAATGGAGAGTCCCATTTATTTTCATTGCGTCTCTTGGTATGCACGATTGTATTCACTTTTATGTAACTCGGCGAATGCTGAACGTCATTCAGTGGACGTTTATTGAATGAAGGGAAGCGGCTGTCGGGAGCGATTCGATTTGTTCGAACGAATGAATGGACTATAACTCGGAGTTTATGTATTTGGTGGAACGGTTGAAGGTGTGTCTGTGAAGGTATTAGTGTGCCAACAGAAATGGAGCTTTTAAAATTTGATTGTTTTTGATGTGTTATAATGAAAAGGATTTTTTAATGTGCATCGATTATGTCCATTACTTTTATAATTTATAAGGCATTTAATTATTTTTTATAAATAAGTAATTTTTATTTAATTTAAACTTAATTAAAATTAACTAATTCTAAAGTTTTGTTAGCCATTAATTTGGTGTACAGTAAAGTTTTAGTTTTGGTTTTTCATTTTTTATTTTTATTCTCTAGTGTGATTGTGTGTGTGTTGTATGTTATTTCTGTTGTGTTTGAGTGTTTCAAATTTTATTTTTGTGATCATACCTACCATTTTTACGGCATTTAATTCAACCGTTACGATTCTACAAAACTGCAGTTTAGTTTTCTGATTTGCCAGTATGTTACAGCACCTCCAAGCAATTCCCCGTTCAATAGCTTATTGCAGACAGTTACTTACTGGCAGATGGACGGCGCTACAACGTCCACGCCCACCGCTAGGTACGTGCAGTGCCACTTAAAAACCTATTGCAACTGTGCTGAGCTGAACTTTTTAAGTAGGTAGCGAAGAAATACGTAATACAAACTCTTTGGAAAAGGGGGAAGATATATAAAAAAATGCTTTTTACTTGGAAATGTGTTTTAATCGCTTGTAGAAGGTTTGTGCGGAAGTTAAAGGTACGAAAAAACGATGCAATAACCTTTATTAGTAAAAGGAAAATAGAAGAGAAGGGAAGAAAGATATAGTTATTAATTATAAACTGTAAGACTATCCAAGTCTACGGAGTAGTTACGGAGTAAAGACGAACAGTCTTTACTCCGTAACGGACACATGTCGATGAACACCTGAAAAAAAAACTATGAGATGATGACTAGGGAAAAGTACTTTTCCCTAGTCAATATCTCCCTAGCCGTTTCCCAACTGGCTTGGGGTCGGCTTTCAGACTAACCGGATGCGTCTAAACTCGTGTTTTACATGGAGCGACTGTTTATCAGACCTCCACAAACACAGTTACTGGGCAACACAACTTTCTGGTATCTGACTACCTGTAACGTCTGTCGAAAATCAACAGCTTTAAATGCTTTTCGAGGCACTGGGTGTTCAATAATGTCCTAGGTAAGCTTAGAAAAGTATCTACCTACTTGTATGAATTAACAAAATTGCAGCGGTGCCTACCCATAATACTGTGAGGGGTATAATTAATATTTTATTAGTATATTAGTTGGTATTACGTATGCATTTCATGTTATTGTCTACACTAACATAATAAAGAGGTAAAGTTTGTTTTTATGTTTTTTTGTTTGTAGGATGTAATCTCTGAAAGTACTGGTCCGATTGTTAAATTTTTTCAGCGATCGAAAGCTGCTTTATCCCTGAGTGTGACATAGGCTATATTTTATGTAGGCGAGTGAAGCTGCGGGCAAAAGCTGGTGTCAAATAAATATAATTCAGAAAAAAACATTGAAAAATCACTTGTTAACAAACATAGCGCAAAGCAAAAATTCGGCATCGTCGTTTTTCTTTTTAGAAAATTCAACAAAGAGAAAACATGACTGAGGTGATAAAAAAAAAAACCATAGATAAATCTTAAACTTAAAACAATAAGGCCCAAAGCATAATTAAATTGAAGGTAAGTAAAGATAACAATATTTACAATTTGCAGCAAAATGAAGGGTGCTATATATATCTAAATATCTCAACCGAGAGGTAAGAAAGGCTCCTGGGAGGCACAGCGTGGACTATGAAAAATAAATAAGCTTCACAAAAGTGTACTCAAATAGAAATAAATTCTTTAAGGGCCAAGCGCCCGAAAAGTGCCATAAAACAGTGATTTTCTGAGGCCTACTCCTCCGTAACGGCTAAGTCAATTGGTTTGAAAAAAATATATGTTTATTATAGATTCATGAACAATGATATCAACATTTGATTTTTTCGTGCAATTAATACTTTTGTCAGAAAAAAATAATTAGCAATTTCGCAACTTTTCGAAACTTTTCCCTACTCCTTCGAAACGGCTTGGAACTTTAGAAACATTTTTACACATAAAAATTGGTGGTTAAATATTCTTCAAAGTGAACATTGCAAATGTAAATCAATCAATATCTCGCAGAGAAAATGAATTTAAAGCGCTTTCCGGGCGCTGCTGGCCGCAAATAAATGCACAGATTTGCGTACTGCCGCCTAGGCGAGTGCGAGAGTTGCGTTCACATAATTTCGGCCAGATGGTTCAAGGGACTATACGCCTTAATATTTGTATCCAAACATTATTACACGAGTGAGTAGGACATAATTAAGATACTTTTTATTCCGGAAATATTTTCCCTAAAGTTAATTTTCGATTTTCACGCAGGAAGCCTCTCATCATCAACATCATCATGTCAGCCGAAATACGTCCACTGTTGGACACATTAAAAATCAAAATGTTTATTGCGAACTAAGTTAACAATGTTGGTGTTTGTTAGTTCGTATGACTTAGCAGCCTTTTACAAGCATTGTAATCATTCGCTTGCCCTTCTCATAATAAATTAACATGCATTTAACATAATTATTTTATATTAGTAAGTACAGCTAAATTAAAAAAATATAGTTTTGTCAAAATTGTGTTGGTTTTTTTTTTCATCGGTAATAAATTACTACACACTACTTTACACTATTAATATCACCGAATTTATAGTTATGTCAAAATTCAATTGGGTTAATTTGTGATTTTCACGGGCGTGTCGTTGAAAACTGAAACTAATAAAGGATAATTATAAGAAACATGTCAGCCGCATGCATAGGGACCGCTGGACGAGCGTCGCCACACTCGCCACACAGTGGGTCCCTACTGAAGTAAAGCGCCGTCGAGGTCGGCCTAGAAAGAGGTGGCGGGATGATCTGGACGCGTACCGCAAGGACTGGTTTGAGACGGCGCAGGAGAAGAAAGTTTGGAAAGACTTGGGAGAGGCCTTTGCCCAGCAGTGGGACAGCAACGGCTAGAAAAAAAATACATATAAGAAAAAACCTTTCTGCAATGCAAGAACATCACTTTCAAGAGCTCGATTACTAATAAAACTATGACGTACCGATTAGCCTTGTTCAAGATTATAAGTGCAAACAGATTTTATCAGTGCATTGCTACATAAACGGATCATCAGGGGAACCCCTATGCAACTGCAGTCCTTTCTAACTACTCATATATACTAAACATATGTGCAAATACATATCTATGACGTCAAAAAAGGTTTACCCCTGTTACCGTTGAGGTTCTGTTCTCAGTAGCTGACATTTGATGACGGTTGCTAGCGGTTTTCCATTATAATCGATTGATTCTAATCGATTGTGAGAATTAATAAAAGATTTTTTATCGATTATGGGAATTAATCCAAGATTTTTTTTTTAAATCGAAGAATAGTCTGACTGTCCGCTTAGTTTAAAGTAGTTACTACTGCCAATAGAAACTGGAAATTTAAAAAAGTTTTTCCCCTATGTTGGTAACAAATCTAATTTTAAACACAGAACGCAGAAAAACATACCGTTGTCGACTGGCAGCACTTTCCATACAAATAAAGTGAGTCAATGACTGTCAAAATATATAATAGCCATGGACACGAACAGCTCGTGAAAATTCTAACTAACCTGTGGTATAAAAAAATGCAATGTGCGTATAACCGTTTTTTTTTTGTATGACCCACCAGTGTTCCTTCAGTTGTGCTTTGAATTCCAGAGTCGCTGTAACTGTTTTGTATAATCCTGCAGATCTGGCAGGAACTTGCGTGCAATTTGCATCGGACACATGTATTATTTACTATTTACTACCAGCGGCTACGCCTTCGTGAAAGTAGATTTTTTTTTTTATTATTGATAGGCTGGCGTTTGACGATGTGTGGTCGACGATGGAGCACGCTTGCCTAGAAGTAACCTATTCACTCTTGACTTAAATTGTCCGAAGAAGACATACTCCCGGGGTACAAAGCATTTATGTCCTGTTAAAGAACATAGTTTACTCGAATGCATTTAACTGACCTGTTGGTCTAGAGGTTAGTGACCCTGACTGCTATACCGGAGGTCGTGGGTTCGATTCTCACCCAAATCAAATGTTTATGAGATGAGTGTGATCATTTGTTCTGTATTTGGGTGTAATTTATCTATAATATGTGTGTATTTAGAAATATATACCTAAGTATTTTTATCAGTTGTCTAGTACTCATAATATAAGCTCTGCTTAGTTCGGGATAATTGTGGAATGACAAATGATAAATGAATTATCTTGATCTTTATTTGCAAATAGGTTTAAAAAAAATTGTTTTTTTTTTTTTTAAACCTATTTGTAAATTATTATTATTAAAAGACATAGTCTATCCATAGTCTATCCGAGTGCCCATCCAAATTCATTCAACTTACTGTGCTTTTCGAGGCACGAAGGAACTTCGGTATTTTAAAATGGGAACCTGTAGATACACCAACATTAGAAATGTCAGTGGCTGGTTAATGAAGAATGAGAAATAGCAAGTGAACTTCTCTAATATTCTAAAAAATAAAGTTAGTTTTATTATTTGTTTTTGTGTTTGTAGGAGGAAATTAATCTCTGGAAGTCCTGGTCCAATAGCAAAAAATTTTTCACCGATGGAAAGCTGCTTTATTCTTGAGTGACATAGGCTTTTTGCTAGACGCGGGTGAAGCCACGGGCAAATACTAGTGAAATATGTACTTAAAAATGACGAACGCATCTTCAAATGCTAGTTCCGGAACGGAAGTTTCTCATCTAATTAAGTATATATAAAGGATATTAACACTTGAAACAAAAGTACAAAACAATAGTACTACTGTAACTAAACATATAATTCAGCGGGTGTAACTATTTGTATTAATGACACTTCTATATTGTACTTCACTTCTATATTAAGTGTTGAGTTATTACGCATACTATTTTCTCCTTCATGCACACTACGTAAGAACCTCTTGAATTTTTAATGTACCTAGTAATGAACTATTGAGTGTTGTGTGTAATCAATGTTTTTTATGTTTTATAAATTTTCTTTTCTAAGGTTATCTTCGTCGTAGGCGTAGAGGTTTTTTTCTCTATTTGTGATTCTATTCCGTAAAGTTAAATAACAAAACTCTCTCAAGTGGCCACATCACTGCTACACCCATGGGGAATTAATAAAAAGGAAACCCGTAGTCTTCGAACGTAAAAGGCACTTAAAAAACATAGGAGCATTTATTCAATAAAATTAACACGCTTTCTCGTTCTACCCTAGAGCGGGAAGAGCCACTAAATGATTTCCCACCTCGCATAAAATAGGCTCCATGCAGACTACAAGGGCAGAGACAATTGCCCAATTTCTCTTAAAAAGTATCATCGTTGACGTGCAATTATTTTCAGGACTTCGTTGATTTACATCTCGACACTATTCTTGAATTTTAGTTCAATTATCTAAAGGCTATTTTATTTTTATTTTGGTTATTTTTTATTCAATTATTAAAGGTCCCTCAACTGTGTGACTAGTAGCCAGGGTCAGTCCCTGAACTGCAAATGTTATTATTGTAATACTATAAACACGTCATACTAAAATAGATACTAGGACATCATAGGCTTAGAGGATCACAGTTTATTATTGTATAACGTGGGTGTTACAGAAACGTGATGTCGCAGTAAAGGATAATGCCACTAACTAGAAAAGATACAAAGGTTCACTAGTAAATAACTTTAAAAGGAGACTATAACACACGAAGGTTTTGGCACATGAAAATGAATGCAAACAATCTTCTTCTATACCAATCTTAAAAATATAGTTATAGCCGAAAATATTGTAAATAATTATCTGATCATTATCATCATCATCAGCCTTTTTGATGTTGGGTCAGGCCTCCTCTATAGGAGAGAGAATGTGCCGTAATCCACCACACGGGCCCAGTGCAGGTTAGTGGATTTCGCATGTCCTTCGAATGTTTGTTTCCAGGACGTGCCAAATAGCTAAGTCATCCTCATCATTCCAGCCCTAAGACGTCCACTGTTGGACATAGTCCTCTTCAAGTGTTGCCATAACACTGCAAGTGTAGCTCTTTCTAATAATAATTATCTATTTATCAAATTTCAGAAATTCCACTTTTATATCTTCGTCTATTGCAACTTAATGTTTGTTTAACTTTAGAAATATGCAATCAATAGGTATTGGCCGAAAAAATTGATGATTGTGACAATGGTCATGGTTCTGTTTTCTATTGTTTGCGTGCTATTTTGTCCAACAATTTCTATTCTTGTCTTCTTGAAGCCCTGATTCTTGTCATACGTGACGCTAAATTCATAATTCCTGTAGCCTTTTTCTGTATTTATTTCTTCTCTCTCCATAGCAATATTTACCGTTACTAATATTATAAATAGAAAATATTTATTTATTTTCCTCATCTTACATCTATTTTTATAGGTTTTTTTTATCCCCAATGCGATAAAGGCACTTTTCCTAACTTATTAATACTAACATCATAACTAATTATAAATAAAGCATTCCTTCTGAATTTACCCAGAGTACAACAAAATAAGAGAAGATATATATTTTTGTTTGTAATTAATAAACTCATAAACTACTGGACCGATTTAAAAAGTTCTTTCATCTGTTATAGAATGTTATGAGAAATATAGGCGTATGTTTTTAACCGACTTCAAAAAGAAGGACGTTATATGTTTGGCTGTGTGTATTCTTTTATGTTCACAGATTTTTCGGTCAATTGTGGTTTTGGAATTTTATCTTCGAAGATATAGAATGGAACTCCTCATAGGATCATAGCAGAACTGTCGTAACAAATAAAATTGTTTTGTTCATACATGTAGTCGATGACTGGCTGATGGAAGAGGGGAAGAGGTACATCAAACTCATCAGTTGATGAAGCCGGTAGGTCGGAACCAAATCTCTATAATAAATATATGTATTGTTTATTAGAATTGTCATGAGATGTGGGCTGGCTATTAAAATATTTCATTAGATATTATAGATACCTAATTTTAACTTGAGTTAAGTATGGCTGAGTGATGATACCACAATTAAAAAGAGTAAAATAAAAAACTTTTTCCAAAAAAAAAAAATACGATGGTCTCATCTAAGTAAAAAAAAAACATTAAAAAGTGCAAAATAAGTCGATGTTAAATAATGAAGAGACAAAACGATTACCTATAGAAACATCGACTTTGGTAATGAAAGCTATTTTGCACTTTTTTGTGAATTGAATTTTGAATTTTATTAGAAGTTAAAAAAAAAACTTTTGCAAAAAAAAACAATCTCTTTTTAATGTAAGAAGTTCTATTGAATTAAAGTACAAATATGAAAGTTACTACCTATGCCTGTCTATTTCTTACGTCTTCAAGCCTCTCACATGAATAGATAAAGTCCTGGAATAAGACATAAATATGATACTTAGCATCTCGAGAACACTCCCGCCGTGAAAAGTATCATATATACAGGGTGGCCAGAACATTGACGTCCAAAAATAAAATTTAGGTCCCTCGTATCGTGGGGTATCCGAATCACCCCCATGTATGTTCCGCGACTTTTCATAGTTTTCGAGTTATGAATTTTTTTCTGATTTTTTGAGAATGATCGACCAGACAATCTAAAAATTTTTTTTAAAAAAAGTACATGATTTTGTCGAGATTTTTTTTTTTTGCAACAGAATCATCATGAGTAGTAATTTTATGCATAAAATAACCAGCTTCGTAACTGTGATGGAAGTTATGAAAAAGTTGGTCTAAAGTGAAAAATTTACGTTCGTGAAATTATGACTTAGCTAGTCAACTTTAAATAAAAAATTTAAACAGGAGACTTCATGGTTCCTAAGTAGGCTTCAAAAATGCGCCAGACTCTCAGCTTTCAGAATCATAAAAAAAATAGCACGTAATGGGGCTACTTTGGCTCAAATCGGCCTTCAAAAACTGCGAGGTAGAAAATTCTTAAAATTAGCCATATGACGATTTTTTTTGCCTATTTTCTCGTTCCTAAGGTTAATTTATGAAAACAACCGAGAGTGAGAGAGATAGCAATAATTCGGTCTCTTATTCTCTCAGCCCATTGTTATTGCAGGTAAAGGAGTAGCGCCTTCGTTTACAACCCATGGTGCACGAGAAAAGATCGCGCAAAGTTTTTGAATCTTAGCTTTCCTTCAAAAACTGCGAGGTAGAAAATTCTTCTGCACTGGATTCATGCGGAAGTGACGCCCGGGTGTCGCCACTGTGCGGAACGCCCGGAGGACACGGTGGAGCACACAGTCGAGGTGTGCCCTGCTTGGGCGGAGCGTCGCCGTGCCCTCGTGGGGGCGATCGGTGGCGGGGACCTCTCGCGCCAGGCCTTGGTTGAGGCCATGGTCCGGAGCGAGGAGGAGTGGCAGGCGGTCGCTGACTTATGCGAAGCAGTAATGCTCGCAAAGGAGGAGGCCGAACGCATCAGGCAACGGCGTTATCGCCGCCGCCGCCGCCGGGATTCTGATCCCGATTTCCGGCCATCGTAGGCGCGGGCTTGCGGACAGTGAGCAATGGATAGCTCACTGTCCGGCCGTCCGGTAACTGTCCGGACCAAGCCCAACTCGTCGACAGCGCGCACTGTTCCCGCGCGCCTCAAGGAGTTGACAGCAACAGCAGGGACCCAGCCGGGTCGAAACGTACTGGGGCCAGGGTTATCCGAAAGGGCGCTCGAGCCCCAGTATAAAGGCTAGAAGGAACGGAGTGGGTCTTTTAGTCAGTAAGAGTCTGACACTATCTCCCGCTCCGCCCAAGGGCGGGGCAATCAATGCATGATTTTTTCCCGCCATAAAAAAAGGTAGTAAATTCTTAAAATCTGCCATCTGACGAATACTTTGCTAACCAAAAATGACTGCAAGAAAAGCTAAGATTCAAAAACTTCGCCCGATCTTTTCTCGTGCACCATGGGTTGTAAACGAAGGCGCTACTCTTTTACTTGCAATAACAATGGGCTGAGAGGATAAGAGACCGAATTATTGCTATCTCTCTCACTCTCGGTTGTTTTCATAAATTAACCTTAGGAACGAGAAAATAGGCAAAAAAAAATCGTCATGTGGCTAATTTTAAGAATTTTCTACCTCACAGTTTTTGAAGGCCGATTTAAGCCAAAGTAGCCCCATTAAGTGCAATTTTTTTTTATGATTCTGAAAGCTGAGAGTCTGGCGCAAATTTAAAGCCTACTTAGGAACCATGAAGTCTCCTGTTTAAATTTTTTATTTAAAGTTGAAAAGCTAAGTCATAATTTCACGAACGTAAATTTTTCACTTTAGACCAATTTTTTCATAACTTTCATCACAGTTACGAAGCTGATTATTTTATGCATAAAAGTACTACTCATGAAGATTCAGTTGCAAAAAAAAAATCTCGACAAAGCCATAAACTTTTTTATTTTTTAAATTTTTAGATTGGTCAGATCGATCATTCTCAAAAAATCAGAAAAAAATTCATAACTCGAAAACTATGAAAAGTCGCGGAACATACATGGGGGTGATTCGGATACCCCACGATACGAGGGACCTAAATTTTATTTTTGGACGTCAATGTTCTGGCCACCCTGTATTTTTTATTTATATTTAGAACAAACGTTCTCTTAGGTTAATTTCTGAATTTCACGTGGGCTTTCTATATGTACTTTAGCTTCTGCAGTTTCTTCCATTACAACAGCACCTACCCGGCCTACCTGTGTGGTGTTCAAGTGATGTGTCGCCGACGCCACTGCCCACATCAGATGTTAATCTTGGCTACCGTTGCGTAACACCATGCACCCATTGTGTTAGCTTTTCGTGCTTTCTGTTTGTTACCTTATTATTGGTTAAATGGCTTTGTTTGAATGCTAATGTACAGTGGTTTGATTTAATTAGCAGAATTTGCTTGGAAATTAGAAGATTTACGCTATTGTTTAGGTGTTTCGACTATGTCTAGTAAGTTGTTCAAGTTTGTCGAAAATAAACAGCCACGCGTACAGTTAACTTAGAATCAATTATAGAAATTAAATTACTACATAGATTATCAAATAGTCAACCAACATATTCTAAAAACATTATTATCTATATTTGTTTCCAAAAATAGTGCAGCCATAACAAGTCAATTCCTAGAAATATAAAAAGGACCAGACTGCTAACGTGTTGGTCCCAGATTAATATTTTGTTCGCACTTCGGAAGGCGAGGCGCGCATGCGTCAAAGTACTTGCTCTGACGCAAGTCGCTTGCCCAAGTGTGCGACCATGCCGGCGTATGCCAAATATTTGACAAAAAGACACGGGGGCTTTATACTGAGAAGCACAACAAATAAACCCTTTCCTGCCAAGTTTGTAACCAATATTTGTGTAACAATCATCTTTCGCACAGAAATGAGGTTAAAGACGAATTGTTTGATATGATTGATTCATAAGGCTCGATAATCGTTTGCGTAAATAACGTGCATTTTAGTGTGTTGACTTACTAGTTAAGAACAGATATTACCGTTTTGTTAAAGGAGAATGTTAATTAAGTGTTGCAGAAGCTGGTCATTATTTCCAACTTGGAGAAAAAATGAGAATCCTATTCTCCTCAGTAAACAATGTACAAACACAACATTATACACCGCTAAATTTTAATCGTTTTAATCCCGTGGAGGGTCGATCCGGTACATGAAACACTATCGATTTTTAAAGATAAAATTAAAAAATAAAGTACCTCTTTTTCAAAACTCGTATTAATTTACGCATGTACGAAATTAATTTCTTTAAGAAAACGTCAGCTAAGCGAGTTCAATGACCTGTAGATTTTTTTTTTATGGTGGGAAAAATCATGCATTGACATCCCCCGCCCTTGGGCGGAGCGGGAGATAGTGTCAGACTCTTACTGACTAAAAGACCCACCCCGTTCCTTCTAGCCTTCATACCGGGGCTCGAGCGCCCTTTCGGATAACCCTGGCCCCAGTAGGCTTCGACCCGGCTGGGTCCCTGCTGTTGCTGACAACTCCTTGAGGCGCGCGGGAACAGTGCGCGCCGTCGACGACTTGGGCTGTAGTTAATAGTCGTTTAATTTTATTATAACAAATCGATAGTGTTATATGTACCGGATTGACCCTCCACGGGATTAAAACGATTAAAATTTAACAGTGTTTAGAAAGGATAACACATACTATATTCTGGAATGATCGACTAGACAAATTGTTAAACATTGAAAAAAAATTAATAACACAATGATCTATCACCAAGACAGTAACAAAATTAAAGCCAAACACACAACTATACATCTAATCAGGATATCCAGTAGTTTAAAAACAGCACTTACCGAATCAAATCACTTAATAGACGGATATGTGCAAATGACCAGCGAAGTGCGAACAGTAAGCACAATGGGGAAACCCAAGTCGTCAATTGTACCAGTTCATTATATAGTAGAGATTTTATCTAGGTTTAGATCACGGCACCATCGAATTTGTTGTGATGATCTTACTCTGACGGATCTTAGTGATCTCAATCCTTTTATTGTCCGTCTATTGGGCTAACCCAATTCAAGTGAATTGGTATAGAATTTAAAATATGAGTATATAGGGGACAACATAAAAATTAACAATGGATTTTACAACTAGTCCTTATAGCTTATTAAAAATCGGTGCATCAGATTAACATTGAACAGTACAATACTATGAAATTCCTGATGTGAATTACTAAAAGGAAAAGGAAAAGAAAGTGGTTCAATATACGAGTAATCGTACCTTATTGTATTAGGAAGATCTTTCCTCCTTTTTTGCACAATAACAACCTTTATTTAAGGCGGATAGTCTCTTGAACCATCTGGCCGAAATTATGTGAACGCAACTCTCGCACTCGCCTAGGCGGCAGTACGCAAATCTGTGCATTTATTTGCGGCCAGCAGCGCCCGGAAAGCGCTTTAAATCCATTTTCTCTGCGAGATATTGATTGATTTACATATGCAATGTTCACTTTGAAGAATATTTAACCACCAATTATTATGTGTAAAAATGTTTCTAAAGGTCCAAGCCGTTTCGAAGGAGTAGGGAAACTTTCCGAAAAGTTGCGAAATTGCTAAATATTTTTTTCTGACAAAAGTATTAATTGTACGAAAAAATCAAATGTTGATATTATTGTTCATGAATCTATAATAAACATATATTTTTTTTCAAACCAATTGACCAAGCCGTTACAGAGGAGTAAGCCTCAGAAAATCACTGTTTTATGACACTTTTCGGGCGCTTGGCCCTTAAGAAAATCTGAAGGCACATAAAATTGGAAATCTGGAAAAATAGCACGAGGTCCTCTCATGTTTTTGCGTCAATTAACAGCCATGTAGTCAAGAACCAATTATTTAATAAGAAAATATCTAAGATTTTCTACTACAATAGCATTATTTACAACATATAAATAAATAAAATAAAAATGTATATTTTACACAATTAATATTTACTTACAGTCGGATAAAGACTCATATTTAACAAATACAGTGTTTCACAGTACATCTGATTCTAACCACCTAACTAGGACGAGGGCTTGTATAATGGTGGACCGTCGTTCAGCCATGAAGTTCAGCTAGGAAGTAAATACTCAGAGGATATCGCTACATTGCCACGTGTTTTGGCCTAGAAGACATAGACTATAAAAAATCAAAAATATTGGTAAAAAGTAACACAAAACAAGAAAAAGAAGTGATATTATAATCGTGTATTGTGTTGTAATATTAAATCAAAGAGCGTTAATCTTTCAACAATCAATCAATAACGATTATTAAATCCATCAAACTTTACTCATTTCATCGTCGACCACTCCAGCCGTTTCCGTAAAATGATTCAAATTTCGTTCGCTATTTACGATAGCACGATTTACGTTAACAACTTTATCGTTAAATATTTCTGTAGCAACTGCTTGAATGTATCAATGAAAGGCGCGTTGTTCGGACATACGTAATACCTTAGTACAAATAATGGCGCACCGCTTGTGACGTGAGTATCATCAAACATATTATCTGCTGACGATTTGCTGTAATTCTCATAATAAGATTATCTTATCACACCAAGCAAAAGGTGCTAATAATCATAGTTTGTCTATCATTGACGCCCGTTCGTGTTTTACTCAGAATAATCTGCAAATTGATTTGTTTAATAATCAACAATTCACTCTAAAATGCACAATGAACTCGCGTCATTGGTATTTACTGTTGTCCAATTTTTACTTATTTTTTCCTCTGATATAGTCGCTGTCGTAACTGTCATAATAAGATATTTTTAAATGGCTGCAAAGTGAAACGCTTACGTCAGATCCAATTGAAGAAATTGGAACTTCATTAATGTCTCCCTAACTTATACCTAATGTATTGTAGCCGGAAATATTAAATAAACATCTGTGCATTAAAGTAAATACGTATGTATTTTTTATGAGTGTTTCGATACGTTTCCTATAAATAACTAAAGTAAATACATATTTCATAGATATGATAGGAATTGATGGCATCATTCTTACTTCGCTGGCGCCGGCTACTAGTCATGATTGGTGATAAGTTATGTTTACACAAACATATTGAAATGTTTTTTGTATAAATTATTTACGTTCAGCCCAGATTTTTTGGTGAATTATTGAGACAAAATAATTTAATAAATGCAAGTTAGTTTAAAGGAATGCAATGTAATCTTAATAGTGGCGGCATTCCTGTGTGGTTTACAAATAATATCGATAATAATGTGCTCTAAAATCTGATATATTGCTTGTTTATTTTTCAAAGCTTTTGAACTCTATGGTTCTCTATGAGCGTAAAATATTTTTATCTTCAAACAGTCAGTGTAGATTTTTAGTTGAGGTTGTCAGAGGCGTGAATGGCGATACCATCGTCGATCATGGATAAAAAAACGTAATCAGCACGCAATTATAATGTAAAATTATTCAATCTGATATACTTACGACAGTATGTGATACGTTTTTTTAGAAATGATGACCTCATAACGTTGTCCTTCACTTCCCTGTCCAACCACTATATAGGACTTTTATGTAATTATATCCATACTAATATTACAAAATTAAATGCGAAAGTAACTTGTTTGTCTATTAACTCTTGACTTGGCACACGGACAAACCATGTTTTAGAATAGGATATGGGATACTTTTATCCTGAGACTAGGTTTTCTTTGTATAATTTTCGACTTTCACATAGGTGTAGCTACCTTCTGAATCTAGTTGAATATATTGAAGTGGTATCTTTATAAAAAACAATTATATGATAATTATCGTGACAGGTGCTCTTTTGCAAAAAGTTACAATTTGTCACCAGTCACTTTTAGTAGTAATTAATAAACCATTGATTGCTAGTATTATTATCTTCTATCTAACCGTAACAGTAAATTTAAAAATAATGTAACGATTAATTTTAACAGTAGTTAATAATTGGTTCTCTAACTGTACTTTAAAACTATTGATTGACCGCTAATTATTATGTTTAACAATCCAATTAGGAACTGTCACTGTCAATCAAAACATTGTGGGAAGTCAGTAGACATCACCTGACAAAAGAATTTAAAAAAATACTACTGGCACGCGCAAAACGACTTGTCAAGATTTTTTTGTTCTAATTATGAGTAATCTAATAACGGATTGTCCTGGATTATTGATGTTGTATTTTTATCGATTTCGATTCTTCAATGTCGTATTAAAAAAATAAGAATTTTAGACTTCATATGCAATAGTATAAATACTATGCTTTAGAATATTGCATTATGTATAATAGAACGATTAATTTTTGATTCACTCATGGAGTGCAAACGTCGTCACCAAAAGCCCTAAAATTTGAGTCCAAGAACACAGCTTGAAATTGAACAATTTCAAAGTAAGAGTCTTTTTCTTAACCTTTTTTCATATAAGGTAGTACTAATCGACGATTATACCTGTACGCGCTTTGCAAGTGCACCGAAGGGCAAAGCCCACTTGGCAAGATAGGGCTATGGATTACTATGAACTACTAATATACATCCATAAAAAGGCAGGGGTGTGCACACTCAATAAATGGGCCTCTCAAAACGGTCTCTCGCTCAAAGTGACGTAGCAACAAGAGGGCAACATATCATGAGATGCTTCAGGTGTGGAGAGGTATACCACGGCTATCAGGAAAATGACGAAAGTATAGTCAAAGTTTTTACCAGCATCCTTCCACCAAGCACGGTTGCTCTTTCGAATGTCCACTCAAGCCAGCCAATAAAGGTAAGAGAGAGGTGGGAGTTCTGTTTCTTGTCAGTGTTCATTACGGCTAGCCAGAAAAGGCAAGAGATGAGCAAAAAATTATTTGTACTATTACTGCTATTGTAGCAAATGAGTATACTCCCGGGATAAAAAGTACCCCATGAGCTTTGTTTTTCTTTTGACAGAACATTCATGTGAACATATTTATGTAAATTTTATTGAATAAACCATTTAAAAACAAGCTATTTCAGGACAAGGTTTTCCTATGTACCTTTCAGAGTAACAAACATACAAACTTATGCCTTTGTTATATTAGTACCGGCCGTACCTATGACGTAAATCATGGAAAAGAAGAAAGTGAGGATCCGGAAGTTATGTAGAAATTATCTAATGCGGAAATTATGTTTTCAAGAATAAGTATAATAGAAGGAAATGTTATTATTTTTTTGGTCAAGTTATTATTAGGTTAGGAGTTAATTCTAAATAATATATTTAGCATAGTAAGTGTGACAGATTTTCGGTAGAAAGTATTATGTATAGACCCATTTGACGACCTAAACTGAACTGTTATAGGGATGGAGCTGTATAGAGTCTCTGTCCCTCTTTCTCGCTCGCATGCCTGACATTCTAATACGTCATGATAAGACCCCTGAAACACTTTGCTACATGTACGCGTTGTAATGTCAAAGAAATAAAAAAAAAACTGTGATATATGTAAGTTCTCTTAATGATTTGATATTTTTCAAAGTATTTATTAGTTTAGCATTTATATGTATTTTATTATTATAAATAGGTAACTTATTTTATATTTTCCGTTTCAAGTATCTGTTATTTGTTTATTGTGCAAACATATCACAGTGTTGCCTTTTTTAACCCAAAGGTTATGACTTGTTGCATTAAGTCCGCCTATGTACATGAACATGAAGTTTAAATAAATAAATATACAAAGTCGTTTTTCTTTTGTTTCATGTGAGATCTCGCGCCTCATATTCAATATCTATTAGTACAATATCAATCTAGGTATGTTAGTCACAAAAACCATGTATTTGTTTAAACTAAGGTTGTTTTATAACAAATCATTGACTCGGAACAAATAACAAGTCGCTTGGGTAAACTTGTGATCTTCCGTAAAGAATAAGTAAAGTAAATAAACGGTCCATTCACAAAATATTAAGATGTTTAACATTTTATTTCAAAAGACTGTATTTTGTGGAATGACAGATATTATAGTGAAAATCTTTCGTATTTTAATTTCGGTTAATTTACGTGAATATGAGCTTATACCACTTATTATTGAAGTAGAATTGGTACGCGTTATTTTCTTACTATACTAGATTTTCATACCATCAACAGCAAGCAGCTATGCGCGATAGCTGAAAATTATCCCAAGGGATAAAAAAAAACCCAATATAATATTCTACGATTGAAGAGTGACTGGAGAGGCGTCACGGTGTTCACTTTTTCCGCTTGACGCAGTTCCTTACCGGACATGGTAAGTTTCCGGAGTTTTGCATCTAATACAGACGGAAGAAACCACTGAACACTCAGTGGTTTTTTTTATTGCTCAGAGGACATGGTGGAGCATACGATGGAGGAGCGCCTCTCTTAGGCGTAGCACCGGTGTGTCCTCGTGGGGGCGATCGGTGGGCGCAACGTTCTGCGAAGCAGCAATGCTCGCAAA
The DNA here is from genome assembly GCA_929112965.1 of Mythimna albipuncta. Taxonomy (NCBI): domain Eukaryota; kingdom Metazoa; phylum Arthropoda; class Insecta; order Lepidoptera; family Noctuidae; genus Mythimna; species Mythimna albipuncta. The sequence goes on from OV815967.1 coordinate 17,284,054, forward strand.
GGAAATGGCTGCACGCGTGAGGGAACACACTTCCGCACACTCCAGCCACTGGGACCCTGACACTGATTTCCAGCCACCGTAATAGTGAGCTTACGGACGACTAGGACGATGAAAAATGGGTAGCTCGCCGTCTGGATCAAGCCCGAGTCGCCGACGGCGCGTAGTATACCACGCGCGCCTCAAACAGATGTCAGCAAAACCGTAGGGGCCTAGCAGGGTCGAACCCTAATGGAGCCATGGGTTGACTTCTGAAAGGGAAACCCTGGATCCTAGAACGCCAGGCAAAGAAGTAAGGTGTGATTTTAGTCAGTAAAAGTTTGGCAGGCTCGCCCGTTCCGCCTTAGAGAGGGAGAAGTCATTGCATGATTTTCTATCTTGAAAACAAACAAGATGCATTTTGGAGAGTGTGCGCCATCGCAATTCTACCATCGGACAACCAGACGTACGGCGAATATTCACCCTTACGTTGTTGAAACCTCTACGATCCGGACTAAGCGTTTTGCCTCGTCGTTTATACCGCGTACGTCGAAGGACTGGAACAGTTTGCCTGCTGCGGTCTTCCCGTCCGATTATAATTTGGGTGTCTTCAAGGCTGTGTGTGTGTGGGTGTGTGTCTTTTTATAAACACCATCAAAGATTGCGTCGCTGCTTACCATCAGGTGGGATCGCAGTCAAGCACTAGTTTATATCAATTCAAAAAAAAAGGAAAGCCATTCCTTCTGTCAAAACTCTCCTATTCCGACTTCAGCCAGATGCTGAACCATGCCGGACAGCGAAAACTTCTTCATCGCTGATGTCGCAATTAAAAGTAGCATACACTTGTGTAGACACGTTCATTGGTGAACCTGTCGCAAAGGTCATGTGGTCAGTGGTCACGTGCCACGATAGGCCGGCCATACTGCGCAAACAATGCGCTTCACGTTTGCCTATTAACTGAGCACAAACTAAACGACGCAATTGGACGCTATTGATAGGTTTGCCCATCGGTTTTAGATGGTTTGTGTTTGGTTTTAAAGAAATTTGGGTATGTCTAATAGAAGGCAAAAATTTGGAGAAAAACCATAAAAAATGTGTAAAAAAAATCCTTTAAACTGAATTTCGATAACGGTGGCCAATCGCAAAAGAGGTTAGTATGCAGGAGATGAGGAGGGGTAGGACGGGATGGGGGGGAGGGAGTAAGTGAGGAGTAAGAGGGAGTAAGGTGGTGTGGAATGGGGGGGAAGGGGCGGTTGTGCACAAGTGTGTGCGCAATAGCTCTTTTTACCTAACTCGGCAATCGAAGGACCCCGCGCTCAGCAGTTGCGTTTGCAACCTCGAGACCAACCAAGCCGTCAAAAATTGTATGTTTGTAAAAATTGTACTCTATAGTCAACCAGCTTCAAAAATGTGTTGATAAAGACGAAGTGGTAAGCCATGACGAGTTGGTTGAATAGATAAACGAGTGGAATCGTGTTCTGTAACCAAAAAAAAACATACTATTTATTAACAAAGAGTTTAGACAGACAGACAAATTACTAGAGACAGACTGAAGTGTTGAACTGAAAAGCACTGATCCTTGATTATGGTTCACACTAAGATCACGTATTGCTCTATTATAACCAATCCTTCTAGGAACAAGAACCACCAAGCAAGAAGCCAATCGTAAATATTTTCGGAATATTTTTGACTTTACAGAAGAGTTGAATATCGATAGCTCATGTCAACCCCATCATTTTATAAATAATAATAATAATAATTATTATTATTTTATAAATTTTGACAAGGGAAATTGCTGATCGATTGTTGAGGCCCGTTTTTGTTGGGTCTCACCCATAACCTATTGAAATATTTAATATAGAAAATGATATTTAAATATCACCTTCGAAAACGGTTCATGAGACAAATCGTGTCCACATTTCGATGCACTACAAGGCATAAACGTTAGTCGTTGGTCCCTATTGTCTCCTTTATCATTCGCATTAGCATGTATTTTGAAAGGCTGCTATTAATAGCACTGGGTGCCACGACCTAATGCAAACGGTCAGGTATAAATCAATTTAACTGTGTGAATAAACCCCACACTTAACCATAAGTTACTCCTGATATCACTGGAAAGAATTTGTTTAAGGAAAAATATCTTTAAGTTTTATTATTGTCCTGTCTAATGTGATGTTCTGGGTAGATTTCATTTGATTGGTCGGATATGTAATGAACGAACTTTTTAGTTTACATGGCTGTAATGGTCGAAAAATAGCTAAATCTAATTCTAGCTGCATCAGATTGAGTTTGTGTTTGATTGCCTTAACTTTCTTGTTCAACAAAAATGTAGTTAGACATTGTATTGAATCCTTAGTCACTCGTCTTCCTGTTTTTACCCCTTGTTACTTGCAGTTGCAGGTTTTAAAGCAAGTTAAAAAAAATGACAGTTTTCTTCACTTTACTGTTTTTTTTTTATTTGTATTTATCCTCAAACGGTTCCCATCATGAGTTCTCTACACATCAAATGAAAATTAAAAGCTCAAATTCAATAGCCATTGAGGCTAAATACTCCTCATACCAATAATTCTGCTTTCTAAAGCCCTCTTACATTTGATCCCTCAAACAAAGATATATGACACCGTAGCTTCGTCAGTACAAACAGCTTCTAGGCTCACTTTATTTTACAACCAGTTAAAGTCTTAGGGAAAGACGAGACAGAAAATATAGTGATTTGTAAAACGTGTTAACTCACCAATGTCGTAAGAGACTTAAGAGTGGCCATTTATTATTTTCGCAAGCTGTTTAATTCTATTATGTATTGTGAAATGGATTTGTCATTTGATTTCTATTTGGTTTCTTGGTTTCTTCACCCTCATTCATTGTTTGAACAATGAATGAGGGTGTAACTGTTCCGAAATCTGAGTCTGCCTTCCCAACTTTATTAGGTTGTGAAAACATAATTAGCTACTTAGGTTTTGCTACAAGGTGCATTTAAATGCTATTTGCTATCTATTTAAATAAAATTTCTCAACCAGTGTCTAAAATCTAAATCATCTACTATCTTAAGTCGATATCTTTATAACTTTAAAATGTAATTATATTTATTAAATAGGTATATCAAAATACATAAACAATTATTTATGCTTCAATAACATGTTTTTGCTATATCACAATACATAACGATCATTTTATGGCACCTGTGCCCAATAATAATTTACGGAAGTCATCGTTTCGCTTTTTACATCTTATCCTTCTCGTATAGTCATTTTAAAAGTTTAATAAACATATCAATTAACATTATTATGGTCATAAAATGGTTTGAGTGCTATCAAACACGTGTTTAATGTTTTATACAAAGTTTTTTGTTGTATAACTTAAAATTCGGTGACTCAGTATGTCTGCATATTAAGTGGTCTATCCGGAATACATTTTTGGCTTCCTTTTCATCTCTATTGACTGCCATGTCAGCATTTGCTTTCTTTCTTACCATCTGTTCAGTTTGTTTTTTTTTCTATACTCATATAATAATATACTAGTCAAAATTACATCGCAGATAAAAAAGAATTGACTTATCGATAACATTATCTACTGCAAATCTTAGAGCTTTAAAGTAGGTTAGTAAAGCAAGTACGTGACACTTTATCAACTTAGCCTTCCTATCTTCATTACACGCAGTTTATTTTATAACATTCCAAAATAAGCATACATTGCATCACTTATGAATGACTCCTTCTTGTTATTATTATTCATCTTTAAGAACGATGCTACTATCAGTACTCTGTGCTTAGAAAAACTATTTAGTTAGATACATTTACCAGTCTTCATACTTTCTTCAAACTGCAGCACAATAATTTATATCTTGTGTTTCTCTTCAAAACTTTTATACCAGCTATTTCCAAAGCCTTTGGTACAACTAGATTATTTTTTCAATTAGCTTTACGTAGTCAACTCTGCTCGTACTATTTTTTTTTCATTTAAAGATAGCTTTATGTATTAACTTTAGTCTACCTGTTATTATATTTTCTTACGACATATCATTCATAATCATTACTTTAACCCAGAAATCATCATCCATAAAAATGTAAGCACTTCTTAATAAAAGGTCTCTTTTCCTTTTTGCACCGCATTCACAAATTCAGAAGTCATCATCGGCACATCGGCCCACATTCTCATTTATAGCTAATGTTTCTTTACGTGTTTTAAAACGGGTATAATGTTCGCGATATTAAAAGTCCATTTCCTTAAGCACCCATTCCGTGGCTGTGTCTCATCGCATCTCATCCTTAATGGCCTTGTATGGTAATATCTGTTCCACGTGAGTCAGCAGAAAGGGCTATTTGTGAATGAATAGTTTTGTGGTTAAATCACGTAAATAAAACCATATAATAGTCATAGTTACACGATTTCAAATTAAATGTTTATTTGTTAAAGTGGTGTGAAACGATGCCTATTTTTAGTAGATTACCATGTTTAAGACGTTGGAAGAGATGTATTCTCTAAACAAGTAGACTTTTATGTTGGATCATAAACCATCTCTAAAATTGTAATACGTGCATGATGTAACTGAAAAGTCTGCTTGTATCAAAACATATTTTCGACTTACATATCTATCATAATTTTAGCCGAAAGACGTGCAACATTGGACAAAGACCTCCTTCAAATGTCGCTACAACGACCAGTCCTGTGTTTCTTGCATCTATCAAATTCCCGCGACCCTTACCAGGTCATTGGTCCACCTTGTGGGAAGCCTATCTAGCTTAGTCTTCCAGTACGCGGCCGCTACAAATAACATAACACGAATCTTTGAAAAAAATGTTCTTTCATTACCTACCTATAGAGCGGCACTGATTTCAAAAACAGAATGCCGAAAACAAATCTATTTCTAGAAATAGATGGGATAAGAAATGAAAATATTAGTGTGAACACCGAATCAATTCGTAGGCCGGACATCCTTTATCAAAAACCCAAATACAGCAGAACGTTTAGTACATAATGAATTATGTTAATCCGTCGCAAATGTACCGATTGCGGAGAAACCCGACAGTGGCAAGTGCGACAACTTACCTAGGATGCTGCTATGTGGAAGTGAAGCACTAAATAAGTATAACTAGTATGGCATAATTATTATCTTGTAATGTGATGTGATATATTTACATTATCTAAGAATTAATTGTACTTTATTAATCGTTTAACATTCAAAGATAAAGTGATTTTCAGTTTGAAATTGAATATCTATTGATGATGTTGAACCGTTCAAAACACCATGATATTAAACTGCTTAAATAACATCAATATAGGACATTGTAATATACAAAGGCCGTGCAAGGAACACTCCAAGCACGGAATAAAACGCGACACGCCTACCTAATTTACTTACTAGAACATATCACACCGTAATTAAAGGTCATCTACGGGGTAGTATAACGCGTATGCTCACCTTTTTGCCACTTGCGCGCACAGGTTTGATATACATACATATTTTTCTAGTGCAGATATGTTTTGTGCATGGCATGTGATAGTGCTGCCCGGTGACAGAATGGTCTAATTGGCATATAATCATACTTTTATCAATACATGAAAACTTTTGCAATAAAAATGTTTCACAAGTCATGATATGTGTAGTACTAAGATACAGGGTACTGCGCAGACTCATCATTATTGGGTCTATACTACGATTATTCTAATAAATTGTAAATCTTTAATGCAATCCATAAAGTATAGACATAATAGGGTACAGACAGTTGTTGGGTACAGAACAGCAACATTTTAAATGGTAGAAGGAAGGAAGAGCGCTAAAATAAGTTTATTTATTTATTTTTAGTTATTTCTTAAAAACACACACCATCTTTATAGGTTCGACCCAATACAATAGTGGTTTTAACAATAGGAACAAATCAATTATCTTATGACTAGCACTTACTTACCTAAAATCAACTATAATACAACTATAAAAATACAAATAAAATAATAATAATATAAACTTAATCTAGTAAATAAAATCAGTCTTAATACCTAACATTTATTTTTTACCTAATATTTAAATATAAGAAATAAACTTTAATAAAACTCTTGCTAATTCCGTCACATGGCTCGAGAATAGGTCAATTCTCTCATGCACTTAATTTAGCACGCGTATTGTACGGTAATGTCGTAGTTTCTGTGTTTATTGCAAATATGTTATTTTTTATCTATATTTTCACTAATGTATTTTGTATATCAACTTAACATTTTAGTTGGTTCGTACATTTTAAATGTGTTTCATAAGAAAACAAATATAGTTATCTAAATACTATTTAATTTATCCGTTAGATATTCGTTTATTGTGTATAAGGTTTTGCCAGTTTTTTTTTTATTTATATGAAAATATACTCGTTTAAATTTCTTGCTATGTGTTCATGTCTACATAACACCATTCCTTCACATAGATTGTTACTCCCGGATTCAGTTGCCACGTAAACGATTAAAGTCTCAAATTAGTTCTGCTGTCAATCCACTAGAGCCGACGTCTTTATCAGTCAAATTGAGAATTCGTTCCAGTAAATTTATATACTAACCGCATTAGTTGACGAAAACCCCATGTTTGTGCGTGGATTGGTAACGCTTTTTTGTCATTCTTCATTTATTTTAGGGCTATTTAAATTATGTTCTCGTAGGTCAAATTCAAATTCGTTGGCCATTTTAGTTATGGTGAAGTTTTGCTTGACTTTTTTATGTCAATTCCGGATAAAATAAAACTTGCTGCAGTTGCTATGATATCCAGCTTAAAATATTCTCTTAAATTGATTCATAATGAAGTGTTACATGAATTTGCACTAATTTGAGGCCTGACGCGGAAGATAAGTACGACATCAAACTAGTAGGGAATTTTTTATTACCCGTATAAAAAGTTTTAAGACGGTTAATTTTGTTGCCTAGCTAGAATACGGAGCAGCAGTTAAGAATAGTCAACTTATTCCTCTTACGACCACAGAAGTACGTGAGATTGTTTGCAAGAGCTGCCATGGCGCTGGATCGCAGAGGGCAACTGAAAGAAACCTGGTGGGTTTTGGTCAGTAAAAGTCTGATACTCTTTCTCACTCCACCTAGACGGGAGTAGTTATTTCACGATTTTACACCTCAAAAAAGGACAACACAACACAAGTTTTTCTTTGTTATGTTTTATATATACATAGAGAGCAGTGGTGGCCGAGTGGTAAAGGCCCTGATTTATGAGTTGTAGGTCGCGGGTTCGAACCCAGGCAGGCGCCTTACTTTGTGTAAATTATTTTATCACCACAGCTCTCAAAACGGTGAAGTAAAACATCGTGAGGAAACCGGCATGTCCTAGAACTAAAAATTCGAAGACATGTGACATTCACCAAACCGCACTAGGCCCGCGTGGTGTATTGCGGCCCATTCCCTATCCTGGAGAGGAGGCCTGAGTCCCAGCAGTGGGAACATTAAAAAGGCTGATGACGATATATACATACATATATGAATATAAATAATAATAATCAAACACAAATATTTAATGGCTTCGGAATAACATACGATAATTGTGACAAAGTCCCTTTGCGGCTTAGAATGAAAGAGTTTAATTTATGTAAATGCTGGTCATTTTATTAAGCATGTACACAATTATGACAAAGTTGCCGCACTAAACATACAGTGACATTTACACTCAAATGCAAATAAAGTATAAACCTCTACAGCTATTGAAAATCTATCAAGTGTCGTGAGACGTGTGAACGCAGGTACACTTTGTAACAGTGTAGTGACAACCAGATGCAAATAAATACAGTGTTGGACAAAATAATAAGGCACGGTGGCGATATCGTAACACAACTAATAAACGGTAATTTGACACGACAAGTCAATTACGAGCCGACATAAACACGTATCGGCTTCGACGGAGTTTCGCTTGTAATGCTACAAGGGAATGCTGTGGGAAACGTATTTTTTTCTGTTTTTACCATATATTTTTTAATATTAATATTCTAATATGAAAGTTTAAAACATTAAAGTCCAATGGACATAAAACTATTATTAAATATTTTGTGTTTTATTAAATTAATTTGTTTCTCTTGCATAGCACTGGAAATTATTAACCAACATTGACATAAACTGTTCATATAATCCGATAATTCTCTTAAACAGTACAAACCACATGCCATGCAATACTAATTATAAAAAATACACTGCTTAATGATATAATTAAACAATCAGAACGACCTCAATGACTTTCTTAAAAGAAAATCCTGACCTTTCCGTTCGGAAACTTTCGCTTACCCTGAAGTATTTAATTAACCTGGCCGCTATCGAACGAGTCCATCCATTACGGAGTTCGTCTCATTAGCTCAATATCAACACGTCTTATGCCTTTAATAGATATATAATCATGCATATTATTTAAATTGCTTGACAAATTACATGTTGGTACCCAGTTGTACCTGCCCAGTTGTCGGTTAAGTTTCGACTTGCATTTCTTGCAAGCTTCGAGATGTGATGGCGAATTACTGAGAGTTGTTGTACCAACTCTCAATAATTCGCCATCCGAAGGGTGATTATTTATGGATTTTGTTTTTATCTGTGTTTTAAGAAAGTTTGAGTTTATAGTAAACTTACAGGAAGGTGATTATTGAGTATTATTAAGGACTAGATTATACCAGTGACTTTGCCTATATGAAGGTAGAAAATATACACCTAAAATATTCATATTCATAGAAGTCGATAAAGTATAATCTAAGCATATGATTTGACGCCGTGCGGACGTGTCCTGCAGTTCCGTCTCTGCAGTTCATTGCCGGCCGTGCGGGACTTGTGCGTAACGCAACGCGGACCTCTATTGTGCTACACCGATTTCTGCAGGCCTCTTCTGGCTTTACGAGACTTGTCCGCCATATTAGACTTTTGTTCTACTCCGTGTCCCTGCGAGCCTCTGAGGGCCACGGCCATCGTTCCGCTTCTACTACCCTTCCAGCTTCTGATGCCTACGAGGGAGTACCACGCCGAATAACTGACTTTTGTACCTTTATTATCCCTTTTATTTTTTGTAATTATATTTTTTTATATTTTTTTTTATTTATACACTTCTCCTTCTCCCTGTTCCTAAATTTTAACCACCTACGTTTCTAATAACTTGACAAGCTGTGCTTTCTTAAGTTATGCTCTATGTTTTTTTACCACCTGCATTTAGGACATGGCCGAAAGAGATACACAAGAATAAAAATAATGGTTTTTCTATGCAAGTAAACTTTAAATTTTTATGAAAATTCCTAACAGTTTTTTCAATGTCAGAACTGAATGTAATCAATCGTTCGACATCAAATTAGTTTTGTTATTTTGATGTTGAATGATAGGAAGGATTACGAAACCCAATAGAATACCAGTGAGGATATTTAAAAGTTGCACAAAACGCATGACACTGAGTTGAAAAGAGGACCATGGTCACAGCTGGGATACATCAAAACATGAAGAATTGGTTTTTTAAATAGATATTCTAAAATAGTGTGTTGTTGTGTCTGGATACTGACTTCTTTATCTGTAGTTGAAAGCATGTCTACAAAAGACGGAGGAGAAAAATCTAAATCTCTTTGTAACAATAAGTTTTAGTACTTTGTCTGTTGGACTATTGTCAATTGCTACGACAATGTTCATATACAGCTTTAGTATCTGTACTTGAGCTTTTTGTGTTAGTTAGTATTTATGTGCGTTTTAGCAATACTGGTTGCAACTGCTATTAAATTACTTACAATTTAAATTTAAAAATTAGTTTCTCTATCAGATTTTTTGACATCTACTTAGTATTATTCAACGTCAGTAGAGAGTAATTGAGTTGTGTTGCAAATAATGTTCTAGCTCCTATTTTGCCTTCTGTGCTTCAAAAAATGCAGTCAAAGTGATCTTTTTGCACGGTCTTTTTACCGACGATACAGTGGCAGTGGCGAAGTTTGCCATAAAGAAGAAGAATATATTTATAAATTTTTGTCTAAGAAAATAAAAGCTCAAATTAAAAAAAAAAAAATTATTCTGATTATCATCTCCAAATGAATCCGCCATAAAGTCCTTAGCTCTCAGACACGAGTCGCCAATTAGTAGTAGGTACTAAAGGAAAATGTGGCCGCCGGGTAAAATTACGAGACTATGGGTAAGTACATACACATATGTAAGTACGTACGCGTGAGTATTTGAGCGTCCCGATCTCTCGGCTCCTGACAAAACGAGTTATAATGCTCACAACACTACCACAGTGCTTTGTGAAGGAGTGGGACTGAGATTAGTTCGGAGAGTCTATTTTTCTAGCTTTATCATTTGGTATGAAGTTTGGTTGAGGTTATCATAGATTTATGATTTAAATTCTTTTTATTCTTGCACTGCAGTCCTGATAAAAACAGAACTTTCAAACTAAAACGAACGTTGGTGCACATAATATAGATGAACTTTTTAGTGATTGTTGATGGAATCCCTAATTGTGAACTTTCCAGTATTATTATTACAATAAGACATCATAAACCTATAGAGTTGATGCAAATTATAAATAATGGAACGTTCAAAAATGTTAGGCTACAATTTATTGTGATATAACAAGCAATCCACCTGGAATATTGTGGGAAGTGTTTGGATGTTTCATAATATCTGTGGCGCCAACGTTCTACTCGGATAAAGAAATCGTTTTAGTAACGGAAACAAAAGTATTGATGGACAATGCAATATTTAAAGGTGATTCAAGCTGTATAGTAGAAGTATAAAAATAATGGATATTTTTATACTTCTTTTTTCTTTTTCTTTGATGTCACAGTCATTCATCGATTAGAAGAATTGTTAGGTAAAAAACGAATGATGATAGTGCAAAAATGCAAAACTGAAATGATCGACTATTTTATTTTTCATATTTTGGTAGTAATACGCCTAAAATTGTACTTACTAGTGTAGGTACTATTTCTGGTACAATTTCTGTATCAAGACTTGCAGACCCATTTGAAATAATACAGGAAAACAAGGCGTCTAAGGTAATTGTCGACCTACTCTGCAGACATAAACCGATACTAGCGCAAAAGACAAATTAAAGAGAAAACTATTATCAGTCAGACTTGCCTTGCCTACGATGTAACACCGAGCAAATCACACGCAACATCACCTGTTAACTGAGAAACATCAAGTCTTCTATAAATCTCTCGTCACAACACATTCTCTTCGTTTGTTTTCGCTAAAGCTTTTGACACCAAAAATATGTTCGCCATTGAGCCACTTTTCCAGTGCCATCAACCATACGTGAAGGACGTCTATGAAACTCATTCAACCGACGGTAACCTATTTTGGTATGTAGGTCGTTAAGAATTTTGAGGAAAATCTGAACTTCTTGTTCTAAAACAGGAACTTCCAAACGCTTGAACTAAGTCGAACAAAATAAGACTATTAGAACACCTGTCTAGTTTCCGAATTACGCCATTTCTTTTATTAATTTGTTAGGCACTCATCCTATTTATTTGTTTTTCAGTATTTTTACACAAATCTCTAGTATTATGAGCTATAAAATTTTCTTGAACATACAAATATTCGGCCTCACAGCGTACGTTTTTGTTTGGATCTTTTTAAACATTTGAAATAGGTTTTCACGTTTATTGTTTCTTCCACGTGGCGCTGTGATCATGCGTTTTGAAGTTATTTATGAGTTTATTATTTAGTTTGCTGCAACGGCCATATAGACTAATAAATCTTCTGAAAGATCAACTATTACTAGTGCCTCGATCAGTACTTTATTTTTTACTCCTGCAGCCTTTCTGTACTTAAGTTTCAATCTTTTTATTGAGCTTTTTTATTATTGTTAGGCTTGTGATTGACCACCATCTCACCTGGTAAGCGATCATGTAGTCGACGATGTATAAATATTTCTCGACTTAAAGACCCCCTAAGTTGTAGCTGATTGTGAGCTTATCAATATTTTGTATTATAATGGTTCCTATAGGTTTAACCTAACTTATTTCATGTGCTATCTTATAAATACAGTTCTTATCACTTTTGATGCCTTGATTTACCCATCGTCGAATAGTTCGCCCTCTTTGTTTTTACTGTTGCTATTTAAAGGGATGTTATTGACCACTTGTCCTCTATTCATAATAATCTTTAAATGTATGCTTTTTCATACACATTACAGGTAATCAAACACAATTGACACCTTCAACACTCAGCCAAGCTACTTTCCCATTCTGAAGAATAATTGTGCGACTAAAATATGTTAACATTCATTTAGTTTCGAACATGCCACTTGCCCTTTAGGCGTAATCGTTATAGCCAATAAATAATGCTAATGTGCCAACGTTAATTGAACTAGCAATACGATATATGTTGGCAAGTGCTGTTAGTTAGATTCTTAAGGAGCCAGAATTAATGGGAAATGTGTAAGAGTATGTTCGTAGGCGCAAGAAACACCCTTTCACTGCTGGTTTTGAGGCAACATGCGACAATGCTGACCGGTAATTGAAAATTCATTCATTTATGAGCTTTTGAAGTGCTTAACTGGTCTTGGCTACAGTGGTAGCTAGGTTTAATATTCTCTTTCTAAATTATGGATTAACTGTATGCCTTTATTTCTTTAGAGGAAGCGTTATCACCAATGATAAGAGGTTCTACCTTATAGTCTATCAAATCGCAGAATATTAGAATGATCTCAATGCTTAAGCAGATTTCAATTTATTCAACGACTGGCTTGCGATATTATCGCAACTGTTTTGCTTAGGTGTCGGATTATCGATGTGTAGCCACTTTGTCATTTGACCATATGCTGCGATTCATGCCCTCACATATACGACTGTGTCGCAGCAAAAAGTTATCATATGCATATGCCCTGCGGTCGCAAATGGAGATCAGCGGTATTCAACCAGTACCGTTGCAAACAGATACAGTAGTAACCTCATACGTCAGACTACTAATGTTCGAAACTCATGAATATAATCGATCACATAATTGATTTCCCATTGACTTTTTTACCGTTCTACAACATAGTTTTGCTGATTTATAGTGGGCGTCCACACGTGTTTTGTATAGTGAATCATAAGACCATTGTTACTATGAATGTTATTTGGCATTCGTCAATACCCATATTGTATGAACTTTAATTTAAACGAAACTATCTAAGTGTTTCGCCAATACTCCACCAATGCGTTAATCTTCTCAATCTAAAGCGTCTCAAATCCCGTTGGGGCCATTTGATTTTAGACTTTGTTGTCCGAAAATAAAGTTTGATTTTGGTTGTTGAGTAGAAAGTGACAAGAATGTAAATGAGAGTACAGTATCGGCACCTGTGAGTCTGGTCAGCCGGTGACGTCAGAGCGGAGTAATGTAGCTTGACGATTAAGCCTCCAATCAAGGAGTCTATAATACGTTTTTGCGAGTGCCGCATTCAATTTGTTTTGATTATGATTAACTTGCGGCTACTAGTTGTGAGGTCGAGTTTCCATTTGATATCACTTTTGTGTCGTTTTGAATAAAAGTGAAACTAAATAATGAATAAGTTCAGGAACTTAAACAGTAACCTGGAGATAATTGGGGAGTGGTCATGGTATCAGGCAATTCGACAGGTACACCTATGCGGAATAGGTTTGATGTTGCTTTTGATGTTGTTGAGTTGAGTTCAGATTGAATACGTAAAGAAGGCTATTCGACGGCGCAGTGTTCCACGCGCGCCGCAAAGAAATATCAGCAAACCGTAGGGGCTCATCAGGATGGAAGCCTGCTGGGGCCATGGGTTCGCTTCTGAAAAGAAAACTTGGTCCTAGAATGAAATGCAACGAAGAAACTAGGAGTGGCATTTAGTCATTAAATATCTGACACACAAGGGCGAGAGATGTCATTGGATGATTAACCTAAAAAAAAAAAAACCAGTGGTGATTATCGACTCCCACCTATCGTGGACTACCCATGTCATTCAGCCGCTTAGCGCACCGCATCATCTATTAGTATCTGTATTAACTTTTGGATTTTACTGTATCATGATCATTGTATCTTGCAGCAGTACTAGATCGAGGGGTTACTAGAACTGTTAGGGTACTACGGTACCTTATGTACATTTTCTTCTCGTGGAATCGATAATTTTCTCTTCCCTCAAAGTTTTTGGCCACAGTATGTTGCCACGTTTATAGCGGTATCAGTAAAAAGAAAAAAGAAAAGGAAAGGACGGTCACAAAGCTATAGCAGGGAAAGCCGCGTGCTAAGTGACTGCTGATGTAAAGTGTTTTGTGAGTAGCTATTGGCCAAATGCCAATTATGTTTGTGTATTGTAAGTTAATAATAATTTTTAGGCTTAATTTTATTTTTTCTTGAAAAATCTTTAAGCATTCCCCACAGACTTCAGAGTCCTTCCGCTCTAAGTGAATCGAGAAAAGGTGTCAAGCTATTTTTTTGATGATATAAAACGTGCTTGACTGAGATCCCACCTGATAAGGTTAGCAGTTAATTGTCTAAAACCTACCCAAGTTTTTTCAGTTGCTCTTGCTTTAGTTGTCGATACATCTTATGGCTCAAATTGCGCATCTTCTTCGCAACGTTACTTCGCAGCGGCATAACTTTCAAGAACACCTTACTTGCCCCGCTACATAGCATAGCGTCAGTGGAAAGATTCACATAGTTTTGTAGCTTAGCTTTCATAACATAGCTCACCTCTGATGGAGAAGCATCGTGGAACTAAATAAAGAATGAATAAAAAATAAAAAAAAAGACGTGTGGCACTCGGGGACTGCCGCGGTAAAGCTATTGCATAGCATTTTTTATCAACTTATGCAATTATAATTATTAATTTATTTTATTTATGCAGTATTTTTTTCCTTTATTTTTTTTTTCTTTGATATTAATTGAAGTTACACTTTTTGAGCGTGGTGACTAATAAGAAAACAAATGAGTGGGGGGTGTTAGGTTATTTTCTTTACGGAATTTCTGGATTCGGTCTCCACGCTCAAGGCCCGCGATAGAAGCTATGCAATAGCTTAAAAAGAGAGGGGATGGGCCATTTGCGACTCATTGTATATTTGTAGATTAGCTATTAATCTACACTGATACTATAAAGGGGTAAAATTTGATTTTCTTTTTGTTTGTAGGAGGTAATCTCTGAAAGTACTGGTCTGATTGCTAAAATTTTTTCACCAATAGAAAACTGCTTTATTCTTGAGTGATGAAGGCTATATTTTATGTAAAGTTAAATAAAGAAAAGCTTAAATCCAATGAAACAGTTTCATTCTCCGTAAAGTTTGCCATTTACCTAACACCATACATAATTTCTAATTCTAGTCAAAGACATTGTCTCTAGGCTAGTACCTAGAGACTTAAGAGTGTATTATTTTGTTATTTAGACGAGCCATTTGACATTCACTAAACAAAATTTCGTATTCTTGGCTGTGACACTGTGTCTAGGAGTCATTGAGGCGTTATATCACAAGGCATTTACTATTGGTATGTCGTGATGATATCATTTTGCATTCACTAATCCGCTTGCCAAGTAATGCATTTGAATGCCTAGCAATATACAATTTTAATAATTTTTTGGGGGGTTGAGAATTGTCACGGACACGGATGGACACGGTGGAGCACATGGTCGAGGTGTGCCCCGCTGGGCACAGTATCGCTGTGTCCTTGTGGCCCTTGTGGGGGCGTTCGGCGGCGGCGATCTCTCGCGCCGGGCCTTGATCCGGAGCAAGGAGGAGTGGTAGGCGGTCGCTTCTTTCTGCGAAGCAGTAATACCATTTTTACACACGGAAAAAAAAAGGTAAAACTTTTGGCTCAGTAACGAAAAAATGTGTCGGATTTTTACTGACTGAAACCCATCCGAAGTTTGCTTAAATCATTATTTTAATCTATACCAATAAATAAAAGAAAGATTGGTATTGTTGTATGTAATGAATAAACTCAAAAACTACTGAACCGATTTAAAAACTTCTGTAACTAGGAGTATTTTTTTTTTTCTTTTTATGTTGGGAAAATCATCAAGATAACCCCCGCTCTTGGGTGGAGCAGGAGATAGTGTCAGACTTTTACTGACTAAAAACCTACCCCGTTTCTTCAAGCCGAGGCTCGAGCTGTCTTTCGAAACTAACTCTGGCCCCAGTAGGCTTCGACCCAGCTGGGCCCCTACTGTTGCTAAAAACTCCTTGAGGTGCACGGGAACAGTGTGCGCCGTCCAGACATTTACCGGATGGTCGGACAGCGAGCCACCCATAGCTCGCAGTTCGGAAGACGGGATGGGAATCCCAGCGGCGGCGAGAGCGCCGTTGCCTGATGCGGTCGACCTCCTCCTTTGCGAGCACGACTGCTTCGCAGAAGTCGGCGGCTGCCTGCCAATCCTCCTCACTAGGACCATGGCCTGAACCAAGGCCCGCCGTGAGAGCTTGCCGTCCATCGCTCCCGCGAGGGCACGACGATGCTCCGCCCAAGCAGGGCACACCTCAACTGTGTGCTCCACCATGTCCTCCGGGCGTTCCGCACAGTGGCGTCACTTCCGCACGAATCCGGTGCAGGAACCTCCCGAACTTGCCATGTCCGGTGAGGACCTGCGTCATGCGGAAGGTAAGGAAGCCGTGAGGTCTTTCCAGCCACACATCAAACAGGGGACTTACTGCCATAATTGTGGCGTGCCCAATCATACTAGGAGTATGCTA
Source organism: Mythimna albipuncta (assembly GCA_929112965.1). Classification (NCBI taxonomy): domain Eukaryota; kingdom Metazoa; phylum Arthropoda; class Insecta; order Lepidoptera; family Noctuidae; genus Mythimna; species Mythimna albipuncta. The sequence goes on from OV815967.1 coordinate 17,300,634, forward strand.
CTGTATCACGGAGTGGCATAAGCGCAATACAGGGTTATTTGTAAAACACTAACACAACCTTGCAGGACTGTATTACTAACATCATAAACAACAAATGTTGTTTTATCACTTTTTACAAAACAAAAACATTTACCAAAAATATACCTTTAAGATTTCGTTGTACATACGTTTATTTGTTAAGATCACATCATAACTTGAAAATGTCCTGCCTCACGCAACTAGCTAGCAAATACAATGAATACATTTGCCACATAGACACATTATTGCCCTTTCCAAGCGACCAAGCCAAAATAAGTATGAAATAATAATAGGTACCCAATAAATTGAATAAAAACAGATTTAAGTCAGAAAAAAAAAACAAAACAATAATAAATTAGAACTAAATATATTAAACTAAGCAGAAAAGAAAATAATGAAAATAAGTTAACCCACACGTTAACCTTTATTTGGTGAGAGTTTTCATGAATTGAGCGGTGGAAAGGGCAAACATGTGTCTATGTTTGCCCTTTACATTTTTTTGCTTGGTTTAATATTTTTAGTTCTAATTTTTAGACTTAAATCTGTTTTCATTCAATTTATTAGATACCTATTATTGTTTCGTTTATTATTAATGTTGTTACTATTATTATTACCTTTATTCATTTTTACACATACCTCTTACATTTTTAAATATTTCTTAATTAAATATAACAAAAAAAAATAATTAAAAATATAAAAAATTGTAGAACACCGGCATCGCGAGAACAGGGTCCAAGCCACCGGTGGTCAGGGCCCCTGAAAGAGTAACCTCCGTATAATATGTGCTGTGTCCAGGGGTACAGCCTTCTGGATCAAGCCCTTGATCCAACTGCCTAACGAGAGCCTTCTCAGATGTTGGTCGAAGCTCTTGACCGTCACGACTATCGGCACAATGATTGCTCTATCCACTTCCCACATGTCGATAACCTATTTAGTTTGTTTAGCGAACCCTCCTATCCAGGGCGTCAAGTTCCGTCTGAGTACATTTGAGTATGCCGAAACAGTACATTAAAACCGGTATGACATCTAACCTAACCCAACCGTTGAAAGCGCGCACCTTGTTTCCGCCTGATAAAAGACTATTCAGTACTTTATTCAGGCGGCCAAAGAAGCGCCACTTCAAAGATTGTTTCACGTCAGCAGCATTGATGCCTAACGCTTCCGACATACCCAAATACTTATACGTTTTGGTTTAGCAGAGGGATCTAAGGTATATGGAATCCAAGAGTTGGGTTCCCACAGATTCCATAATCTCACCTCGCTTTACATTCATGACTGCACATTTGTTCGAACCGAATTCCATCCTGATAGTACTACTGAAGGTTTCAGTTACCTTTAGTAGCTCCATCAATTGCTTGAGGCAAAAAGTTTTAGATCATCCATGTAAAGAAGGTAAGATATAACCTGACCACCTCTTCTCAACCGGTAGCCCAAGTCAGAACCCTCCAGCAGTGTGCTAAGAGGGTTCAAAGCTAAGCAAAAAAACAGTGGACTCAGCCTGTCACCCTGGAATATACAGCGCTCAATCCTTATCGGTTCGCTGCTGTCCTGGATCTGTCGACATCCTGGATAGTGAGGGACCTCCACTGCCTCATACACGACATCAGGAAGGTGCGAAGAGTTGCATCAACTTTATACAACTCCAGCACCTTCATAAGCCATGTATGTGGCACTGAGTTATAGGCCTTCTAATAGTCTATCTAATATGCAGATCTCTTCGAGAATGATGAACCTGTTGGCTAATGGCAACATCAATGAGGAGCAGCTCCTTAGTACCACGGGTCCAGTTCCTGCATCCATTCTGGGTGTGGAATATGTGTGGAATATTAATTGCATGATGGTTTTGAAAATATTTTTTCTCAATTATATTCTGTATAAATTGGTTTAAGTTACACATTGAGCCACCTTCTGTATTTGCATTACTGTATCGTACTATATATTTCATAATGTGTAAATGTTTATTTTTCCAAATAAATAAAATAAAATAAAACACACCCAGAATCACATTTTAAAGGTAATCATTATTTTTTATGGTAAGTCTTTTTTCTTAAGTAAACTTGTTGAAAGAGCTATAGATATCTATAACTTAAAACCACCTTCAAAAACGAATTAGGTATTGTTGTAAAACTAAGCAAACACTCCTAATGAGTTTGATTAGTTGCGTGTTAAAATATTTACACAGGTATGCACTAGATATTAGTTATTTTAGTCACAAGGATTTTGAACGGTTTTTTGTTGAGTTAATATATTTACTTAGAACTTACCTACGTCAAGAAAAATTGACTAAGACTAACGCAAATGAAGTGCTTATCTATCAAAACGTAATTATACTATAAATGACAAATAAAATCAATTTACACGCAAAAGACGTCGTATAATGAGGTGTAAGTTACAGCTTATAAGACGTCCTGCAACTTATAGTAGAAACGACAGTTAACGATCACACTTCCTATTTGCTCATTAGTAGATATTCGTGACTTCACACTGAATTACAAAACGACATAACCCCCATATTAATTTCAAACCTTAATAACTACGTGCAAAAGTTCTAAATCCAACGTTAGGAAGTGTTTTGTCAATCCAAAATCGTGCAGAGTCCACGAATTTTAGGCTTGCAATGCAGCAAGATAAGCCCCTAATGTTCATGCATTTGAAATGCGTTCTGTTACCGTCCCAGTGTGAAATAGGCTCGCTGTATTAAATGGCGGCCAAACCCAGTCCACACCCCGTTAACGAATACATTTTCGGCTTATCTTAAACATTGTCGCGGAAACGACGCAGACTTTACGTAAATAGACATAAATATTATGTTTTAAACATAAATTAACTGTGGTCCTAGGTATATTATTTTGTGTGTAAAGGCCAAAACATATTTGACATGTAACTGCTGAATACCTACTTGCTATGGCCATGCGATCAGTGAATGAGTTATATGTGGCCTAGTTAAAAGCTCTTTAGCTATGGATATGTTTAAATGTGATTACTCGGTTTTGTGTAATTGATACTTTATATCTGTAAGTGCTGAAAACTATCTTCTGGATTATAAAATGATCTCAAAAAATTCATAGTTCTTATTTTTCGAAAATAATCTATTCTTCAGATCTATTAACTTACGATGAATTGAGTAACTAAACTTATAAAATGTGATCGTTTTTGTCATGGATAATGTTTAAAGAAAATGAATACTCTGTCTGTCCTACAAAAGATTAGTTCGTTCTATCTATTTCTTTTTTGTTATAAAGTCTAAAGTTTATGTGTACCTATGTTTGTAATTCTTCTCACTCTTGAACGGCTAAATGGATTTGGATTAAAGGCATATGTCTTGTTTTAGTAATAGTACCTACCTACATAGATACCTATAGTTTTTATTCCATTAACACGCAACAGCGTTGGGATACTTTTTACTTTTACGCGGGAGTAGCTACTTGCAGAAGCTAGACTTTATTATAAATATAAAATTATTCAAAATAATAGACGATGAGCCGTCCGGTCATCCGGTAAGGGCCGAGCCCGAGTCATCGCGTATTGTTTGTTATACGCGCACCTCAAACAAATGTCAGTAAAATCGTAGTGTGGGCCTACGGTAGGTCCAATATCATCTAGGTTTACGGTAATTCCTGAAAAAGATACCGTGATCCTGGTAAACTAAAGGTTACTAAAGGTAGCAGGAGGGTTTTAATTAGTAAATTTCTAACACGCTCCACCCTCCCAGCCGCCGCCGGGCTTCCGATCCTGATTTCCGGCCTTCGTCAACGGCGCGTACTGTTTCCTCTCGCCTCACGGAGTATTGTCAGCAATCGCAGGCGTCCAGCGGAAGTGAAGCCTACTAGAGCCAAGGGTCTACTTCAGAAAAAAAAGCTCGGCCCTACCCTACCAAAAAAAAAACACACTTCACCCTAGAGCTGGATAAAGTCATTGGATGACTTTTCATCTAAAAATACGGCTTTATCTGGTGGTTTTATAGTATTGAAATATTCTGAGCGACTCTACCTTATGTTCGCAACAAAAGGAACATTATTTGCGGCTATAATTAAAATACCATTATATTTTCCAGGATGTCTGACTCTCTCCAGAATAGCCAGTTAATGCCAATTGTGAATTTAAATTAGACAGTAGGTATGTATCAAAAAGTATTTTAAACTTAGACGTAACGCTATCTATGGAAGATTTATATTTCATGCCTTCCAAACTCATGAAAAGCATTGAATGCTAATACATGATATTTCTTTTCACTTAATTGCAACTATTGATTTACTACTTGATTTATAGAGAGAACGGAACATTGACACTTGCAATATAAGCTGTATTTGTTACTGCCCGCGGCTCTGACTGTGATTACAAATTTAGATTAAATACTACTTTGATAAAGTGGGTATTATGTCATTTACATAATTAATATTTGTACTGGGCACCTTGCAGGGTTACTTGTGCATATTTCGCACGGAACAGACAAGGCAATGACCTTTACAGACTCTTTTAACTTTGGTTTTCGAAGGTAGGCATCTCGTGTTTGACGACAACAACGAATCTAAGCCATCATCACCATTATTTCAGTCCGAAGACGTCTACTATTAGACATAGTCACCAGGTCAATGGGTTTTAGTCCTTGTGAGAGGTCTTCTAACGTTACGTTTTCAAAGACGTGGTCGCGACTCTAGAACTTTTTTCCCCATAAACCATTTGTTCTGCGAGCAATGACCCCTGCCCACTGCTACAAATCCTAGTGGGATGATGTAAGTCCAACCTCAGAAAGTAGAGTTACAAAGCGGAGCGTCAGCTGTATGCGGTGAACTGTGTCCCACTTATTCTGCCTTCTGTATCCTATAACACCTCTGCACTGTCACTGATGAAGCTATGAAAAGAGCTCAGATTTGAAACAGTAAAAGCCTGGTGATAAGTTTTTGTTTTTTTTTCTTTGTCCTCGAAAACATCCAAAGGATGAAAGCTAGTTTATATTACAATCTAGCCTTATAAATAGACTAATAAGTAATTTAATTATATCCTAAACTAATACATTGTCTTTACTAAGAATGTTTCCAATAGAACTTTTCTTATAGTCTCTATTAAGGCGAATACACTTCGTTCTTGTATTTATTAGGTAGCAATTATGCTACATTACTACATTATTCACTATCACTAAACACTAACTCGAACGGTTTTGTTCTTTTTAGTCTTCTCACTATATTTCGTGTGGTCGAGAAGCTGGATTGCCTCGATGTTCACATGCTGATGAAGTCGCTTTTCGTGAGCTTCTGCAATTTTTTTTTTATCACTATGTCGATGAACTCAACTTTTAGATCCCGATGGAGGTGTTCATTTCGTATGTACCAAGGTGCATTTACAATTTCCCTTAGTATCTTGTTCTGAAATCGTTGTATGATACTGATATTGGTCTGTTTGGTGCAGCCTCACAGCTGAATACCATAAGTCCAAACTGGTGATAAGTGATGATATATTCGAAGATATTCGATTATGGTCCATGCTTGCCTAAAAGTAAAACATTCACTTAAATACTCGTTATATAAATATCGGGTAACAGATTCCGATAAGGGACTTCCAGTTCGTAGCACATACTCGTATATGTGTGTAGGTGGGATGACCTCCTTCATTATATCTAATTGCGATTAAGTAGTTGTTTCTATTGGGACAGGCACGGGGAAAAATGCTATTTTTATACTTTCCCGGATGTAGAGAACTAATAATGTCTCTTTTACGTCTGCATTTTACTTGGTGTTTTGCACAACAAGTCTAAAATAAAAACACGATAACTCTCAACAGTTTTGTTGTCTTAGTGAACATGTTTACTGTAGTAAATTTTATTATTATTATTATTTTATTGATATAAAGTAGTGCTTGACTGCAATCCCACCTGATGGTAAGCAGTGACGCAATCTCTGATGGTGAGGCGCACTAGTTTATTAAGAGCCTATTCACTCTCTCCTCCTCTTCGACTTTCCTGTTGGTCTCGTGGTTAGTAGCCCTGACTGCTATGCCGGAGGTCGTAGGTTCGATTCGCACCCATGACGATTGTTTATGTGACGAGCATGATCATTTGTTCTGTGTCTGGGTGTAATTTATCTATAATATGTATGTATTTACAAATATATAAGTATGTTTATCAGTTGTCTAGTATTCATAACACAAGCGCTTACCTTGAGACTAGACGGCGTTGTGTGATAGTTGTGGAATATCATTATTCCTTTAGCCTTGAAGACACCCAAATTATAATATATTGACTGGAAAACGTCAGACATTAATTTACACTTTTTCACGAAGCATTTTTTTTTCTTTTCTCGTGTAACTTTGAAGTTTTTACAAGGACTGTTAAAATGTTTGTGATTACATGTTTGATGGATGTGTGACATTTGGGTAGTGCTTGGTATTTTTTTTTTTTACCATGATTGTTTTCAAATTCAACGATTTGGCCACTCTATACATTCCGAATTAAAGCGGAAGTGACGCCCGGGTGTCGACACTGTGCGGAACGCCCGGAGGACACGGTGGAGCACACAATCACGGTGTGCCCTGCTAGGGCGGAGTATCGCCGTGCCCTCGTGGGAATGATCGGCGGCGGAGACCTCTCGCGCCGGGCCTTGGTCGAGGCCATGGTCCGGAGCGAGGAGGAGTGGCAGGCGGTTGCCGACTTCTGCGAAGCAGTAATGCTCGCTAAGGAGGAGGCCGACCGCATAAGGCAACGGCGCTCTCGCCGCCGCCGCCGGGATTCCGATCCCGATTTCCAGCCACAGTAGGCGCGGCCTTGCGGACAGTGAGCACTGGGTAGCTCGCTGTCCGGCCGTCCGGTAACCGTCCGGACCAAGCCCAAGTCGTCGACGGCGCGCGCTGTTCCCGCGCGCCTCAAGGAGTTGTCAGCAACAGCAGGGGCCCAGCCGGGTCGAAGCCTACCGGGGCCAGGGTTATCCGAAAGGGCGCTCGAGCCCCGGTATGAAGGCTTGAAGGAACGGGATGGGTTTTTTTAGTCAGTAAGAGTCTGACACTATCTCCCGCTCCGCCCAAGAGCGGGGGTTGTCATGTCATAAGATGATTTTTCCCATCGAAAAAAAGCCACTCTATACATAATTGGAACTTTTTTTGTCTAAGCACTCTTTTTCATTCCGTTTTGCTTGTAATTTGCATTCCATCTGTTGGTTTTTAGGCTATTTTACCTATGGGTCTAAATCTAGCTTTTATGTTCACCATTGAATATTTATTATCGTAATATATGACTTCAAGTGATTCTTTGGGTGTGTAACTCCCACCTACGTTGCACTAGCTGTAAACCAAGCTTACCCCACAAATGCAAAGCCTGAGCATCTATTCGTACGGACTTACGATGTGAAATAATACTTCCTGTATTGGTCATACAATCTACTTTAACAAAAGTCCTGTTTTACTACAGTCATGGACATATTAAGAGGAACGCAAAAGTTTTTTTTTTATATATATAAATCTCTTTCTCAGCCCTAAATACGAAAGGATATATTAAAATTAATCAATAAAACTGTTGTTAAACGAAATAAAAGTTTATTTGAAAAAAAAAGACAAATTATCTTCTCTGAATTTATCCACGATAATAATCTTCTTTATTTTTTCTTCTTTAAGTTTTTGGGCTCAGTAGTTTGCCACGTTTATAGCGGCAGAAAATCATCACTTTTGTTCTTTTATAGAGGAAATTGAATATTGTACAAACTTTTGACTTTATTTCCTAATGTTCTGTATACTTAGTAAAAGTAGTTAGTAAGGTACAATGTTGTTGCACCTCTAAGTGCTGTCAACACTGCCTTCAATCACCACCACCATGAGCATACTTTTTAATAATATATCATTAAGTAAACTTTGTGGAATTAGATTTATTTTTTTCTACAAATGCACTTTTAGGTCAGTTGTCTTCTTTTATCCCAAACCTATTCTAGGTATAGGATTAAGAGCTGGTGAACAGTATCAGAACTTTTCTCCCAGTATCATCATCCTACTTTCGATAATATACGAGTGAGCGAAATTGGACCGAGCTATTTGAAGACTTGTCTATCTATATCTATTCCAGTTGCATAAAATCTTCTTCATATAGTTTTGATGCTATCTGTCTCTTGATGAACTTCTTAGTTTATTTGTTGAAGCTTATTTCTGACCTTAGATAAAGTTGAAGTAAGATTTCTCAGCACACTGCTAACAATAAACCTATTGTGTCTTCCTATTGTACTTTTTATAACCTTGCCCTTTAAGTCTCTTATACTTTCGTTTGCCGATATCGTTTAGTATAGCGGAAAATGACGGATTTTGGAACTGTCTATGTTTGAGCTATTTCATTGTAAGTGAAACCATTTTCAATTAATGTTACATAAAAAAGTAAAAACAGAACTTGAACTTGAAAAACATAATATAATTAACATCAGCAAACTTTATCATTCATAACTATCAAAAAAAAAGACACTCTAAAAATAACTGTAATGTCCATGAGTGTGTATTATCCTCGGTACTAGTTTACGTTATGTTAGATGTAAATGAAAATCCCAAAAAATACTGACATTATTATTGCATCCGAGATGGTGGCGCGTAATATTCTACGTGCACCTCTCCTACACGTATAGGCGAATCACTTACCTACTCGACACAAGTGAGCGGGAGCACCGTGCTTTAGTCATTACGAGTTTATCAGACCCACATCAGACATCAGTGGGTGCAGACCCACCCAGGACATTCATAAGGATTACAACCCCGAAAAAAAAAAACAAAAAGGGGTTGTGTTGGCTGGCACAAGAAATTAAAGGCCTGTGCGGAGAAGAAAATAAAGTTTGGCTTGAATCTTGAATCATGATGATGATAAGATTTCAAAAGTTTAAAAGCAAGCTCTTTTCAGTGTCGCTGTGTTTGTTCTGAGAAATCAATGAAAACGATCCAAAAAATATAAGCATAATAAGGAAATTAAAGAAAAATTAAGCCAAGCCGACAGACAGTGATATAACTATTTTAATACTATAATTATGTCAAAGAGATTTGCATTGTACGTAAATGGTAGCGGATTTTATTATCTGTTTTGGTAGTTCGTTGTGTCATTATACATAATTTTATCGATTAATATTAATTGGTTAAGGCAGTATAATGCTAATTTGTTATATTAAGTAGAGTATTAAGGTCATACGCAGTGGCTTATTTTATATAAATTACGGATTGCTTAAACAAATATTATGATAAAATAAATAAGTTTCCATGAAGCATTAAAATAAGGTTAAGATTATTTAATTAAGAAAGATGTCAACTGTCCCTTTGACCCCAAGCTGTCAAAACACACCAATTCAATACGTAAAAAAGTTATTGTAATGAAGATATTTAACTTAAATTTATATAGCATTATATTTTTACGATTAACTCATCGAATGTCGTAATTAGAGACACAATAGAAAGACAATAGCTTATGTCGAACTGTGTAACTTAAGACATTCGAAAGGTTAAAAATATTTTTTACATGTACCTGGGATTCATGAGTAAGAGTTAGTGGAACGTAGTGAAGTTTTTCACAGGTTTCAAGCAGCGGGCTAGAGCTGCCTTCAAGCCAATCCCGCTCGAGGCTCTACGCGTGAATTGTGAGATCCATGGCCCTATGTAGGACTTCAATGTGGAGGCGTTTGCTAAGGAAGCGTCTGATCCACTGGCTAAACGCATCCTATAGAGTCATGGCTATATGGATGAAGCACAGTACGCTTTATGGTCTGGTTTCAGCACTTAGTCTTTTGTGGACCATTGTGCGTGAACCATGGCAGCCTTCAATCCAACCAGCCCACCTCACTCCAGAAGTAGACGACACTGTTCAGTATGCTCAGGGCATCTATAAGAGAATTCGGTGCTCCCAAGGTTCGTGTTCTTATTTGGCTGACGGCTATGCTTGAAGAGTACGTGCGCGACAGTTCTGATTCCATGCATCCTTTGTACAGAAGACTATCCGTGATATTTATTGAGAAAAAGTGTTTGCGGCTCAGTGAGCAGTGTCCTATAACGACGTTCCTCGCTACTAGACGTATTTTCAAGAATAATAACAATATTCCAGGGCCTCAAGTCTGCTATTACAATAGTGTCAGAATGGTCTATCATTGATGTCATAATTGACGATTTTGACAAGTTTGGTAATCTACTAATAGAATGGCGTCATTATGACTTTCCAATGGTCAACCACTGACACTCCATTGAAAGAAGTGACTTAAAATGGTAATCTCGTACATATTGACAAATGAATATTTGAAGTTTGCGGTAATCTGCTAAAACTTTGACAGTATATTTGATCAGTGTTTTACCATTAGAACGTTATTGTGCAGTTATTGGTTTTAATATGCTCGAAATTATCATTAGACCACAATTCTATAACAAGACCACTGACCGATCAATGATCGATCATTATGAATTAGCAGATTACAAACTTTTAGCAAAATGACAATTGAATCGTATTGGAATGACAAGTTTATAAAAATAGCAGACTCGGCCCCCAGAACTATCACACAATGCCGTCTAGTCTTAAGCTAAGCAGAGCTTGTGTTATGAGTACTAGAGAACTGATAAACATACTTATCTATTTCTAAATACACACATTTATAGACAAATTCCACCCAGACACAGAACAAATGAAGCTCATCACACAAATATTACATACGATAGATATTTATTCTCTTTTAAGACATTTCAACTTAGGAAAGGTTCAGTTGTTTTTGAAGGATAATGTCCTAAATGATTTATTTATTTATTTATTATTTATTTATTCATTTATGTACACACACAAACACTTAAAAATGAAATAGACAAATACAGAAAAAAGAGTACAAAGGTGCTGCTTATTTCAAATGAAATTTCTTCCAGCAGACCTGCGACAGGAGAGTTGGAAGAGAGATGTAGACACAGTGTATACAAACGAATCATTTACTAAATTATCTAAATTAACTTATATAATAATACATATATAAATACAACAAAACCAGTAATTAAAAACACTAAAATAGATACAGTACATAAAATACACATACACATACATATATATATATATATATATTATAAATAAAAATATCTATAAAATAAAACATTACGAGATGGTTGAGAGGTAATGATCTTTGACTAGTTTTTTGAAGATAGATATATTTTTAGCGTCACGGATGTTAGCTGGAAGTGAGTTCCACAGTCGCACTGCATGAAAAGAGAAGGAGTTGGAATAAAAATGAGTATTATGGGATGGGAAATTAAGATGGAATTTAAGGTGGGATCTGCATGGGGCGTCGGCAGGTCGAGTGAACGAAAAACGATCACGCAGGTAGCCAGGGTACGCAGGGTTGAAAAGGATGTTGTACAGGAGACATAATACCCGAGTGTTCCTACGAAGACGGATAGGGAGCCACTTGAGATCCTTGCGGAATTGAGAGACGTGGTCGTATTTTCTTAGGCCAAAAACAAAACGAATGCATAGGTTTTGCAAGCGCTCAAGCTTGTTTAATAGCTCCTCAGTGGCATCCAGGTAGCAGGCATCCGCATAGTCGATGATCGGCTGAATCAAAGTTTGAGCTAAATATATTTTGGTTTTAAAGGGCAAGAACTTTTGAAGGGATTTAAGGCTGTGGAAGGAAAAGTGAACTTTACGGCTAACCTCATTTACTTGCGCTCGCCAAGAGAGATTGCTGTCAATAGTGACACCGAGATTCTTGGCTAAGTCAGAGTATGCAATAGTTGAGCCGTTGAAAGATAAAGGCGACAAAGAAGAAATATCAAGCGCATTGCGATAGTAACGAGTGCCTATGATCATGGCCTGGGACTTAGAGGGATTAACCTGTAAGCCGTAAGACTTGGCCCACTGATTAATACTCTCCAAGTCACGATTCATGGCATTAATCGCTGAGTCTGCCTCAGTCACTAAGAATTGACGATACAGCTGCAAATCGTCTGCGTAGAGATGGAAGTTGGAAGTGATAACTTTAGTAACAGTATTTATGAAGATAGAAAAGAGAAGAGGAGAGAGAACGCCACCCTGAGGTACACCAGCAATGAGATCACACCAATCAGAGAAAGTCTCTTCAAGGCGGACACACTGAGAGCGACCCCGAAGATAAGAGTCAAACCAGGCTAACGCTGAGGAAGAGAAGTTAATAGAATTAAGAACGCCAAGAAGTATGTCGAAATCCACCGAATTGAATGCACAACTAAAGTCAAGCAAAACAAGTAAAGTGAGAGATTTGTTGTCCATAGCCTAGCGGATATCGTCAGTGACTTTCAAAAGCGCAGTTACAGTGCTATGACCAGAGCGGAAGCCTGACTGGTAAGGGGAAATAATAGAGTATGTCGATAGGTACCTGGTGATTTGGCCATGAACAATGTGTTCGAGAGCTTTAGAAAGGAAAGGCAAAATGGAGATGGGTCTGAAGTGAGATAAGGATGAAGGATTGTGTATCTTGGGAAGTGGTATTATGTGAGCTTGTTTCCAGGCTGAAGGAAATGTACCAGAAAATAAGGAAAAATTAAGAATGTGAGTGAGAATGGGGAGCAGTTGAGGGAGAATAGGAATAATCATTCTTGAACACAGATTATCATGGCCAACAGCAGAGGAGGAGATAGCAAGAAGAGATTTTTTTACATCGTCTTCGGAGACAGGACTAAGATTGAAAATTGGACAATTCGGTAACGACATTTTCGACAGCTCAAGCAAAGTGGAAGCTTTAACATCTGGATTAAGGGAGACAGGAGGAAGAGAAAAATGTTTATTTAGAGCGTTCAAGTCTAAATCTTTACAAGAATGTGAAGGAGATTTGCCGATACCAATTGTCTTTAAGAATTTCCAGACTTCAGAGGACTTGCGATCAACAAGAGAATCGTGGAAATAGCGTCTCTTTGCATCACGACACAGACGATTGCAGTGGTTACGCAGATTTTTAAAGTAAGCGAGATTCTGCTCCGTAGGTCTACGTCTGTACCTACTCTTCGCTTTGTCCTTACGAACAATAGCGCTCTTAATTTCAGCAGTCATCCACGGAGCAGGATCATGCTTGATTTTCACTCGCCGACGTGGCGCATGTTTGTCATAGAGACTCAGCAGTTTGGAATTGAAGCAGGTCACTTTCGCATCGACACTGGTGCTTTCAATTACCGAAGTCCAATCGACATCACATGCATCACGCGTCAACGCCTCAACATCTATTCCATTAAAATTACGGAGAAAGCAAAAGTGAGGTTTACGTTTGGGAGGTCGGATACGATAAGATAGATAGATGAGGTCATGATAGGAAAAGGTTGCAGAGAGCTGCCCAAACTCAGCAACATTATGAGGTGAGGATACAATCATTAAGTCCAGGAGAGAGGGCGTACAGTTTGGAGAATTATGAGTCGCAGAGAGAGGAAGAATTTGAAGGTTAAAGGAGGATAAGAGAGAACAGAGTTTGCGTGAACGGGAGTCATCTTTGAGTAAACAGGTATTAAAATCACCCATTAAGATAACGTGCTCGTATGATGGACAAAGATTATTTAGCGATGATTCTAAAGAATCAAAATAGTTGATATGTAGATTAGGGGAGTAGAATACCGCAAGTAATATTTTAGAATGGTTTAAGGTTATTTCCAAAAATAAGGATTCAGCCGACCCAGAGTACTGAGATGGTGAAGCACTAACAATTTTGTGGGGTAGGTCAGCACGTATGTACATAGCGACACCACCACCTCCCTTACCAGTTCTGTCATTTCTGACCAGAACATATCCAGGGAGTGAGTAGTGCGTAGAAAGGAGTGAAGGCTTGAGAAAAGACTCTGATATTAAAAGTGCATCAAGATGACCGCTGCTAAAGGATGCCAGAAGATCGGAGTAGTGACCAGGAACACTCTGAGCGTTAATGTGAGCTATGTGAAAATTGTTAGGGTAGTTAGAAAAAACAGAGGAGATGTTATCATGCAAAGTACGATGCGAAGATTCACTTTCCGCACTTACAAAACTACAAGTCGAAGAACATGAGAAAAAGCTGTCATTTAAGTCGACTAGACTATTCATAAATAAATACAATAATTATAAAATAAAATACAATAAAACAATAAGTTCAAATTAAATATAAGTGGCTGTTTGCTATTATAACAACCACCCTGACTCACCGATTTGTTGGAAGAAATTAACAAAATATACAGAAAAAAAAAAAGAAGTGAAACTAAGAACAATAAAACTAATAACAATAAAACTAACATAATAAAAATCGTATTATGAAAAACAAAGTACGGGTAAGTATGTTCAGAAGCTCAGTAAGGAACAAAAAACAACTGGAACGCGATTTAAGAAAAAAAAAAGAAAGTCAGATTAACAGTGACAGATGACAGTTTACTTCTGTCAAAAAGAAAAAGAAGTAAATATTAAAATAAGTTTACCGACATCCTAATATATTTTACAGATTATATAAAATTACAGTGACGGTGAAATAGAATTAACAAAATTACAAGAAGGATTACTACCGACACAGAAACCAAATTTGTAATCGCACATTCCCGCAAACTTGAGAGGCACCCCGTCGTCATTATAACATACTAATTGATTCGTCGGCGTGCCTTCCTCTGACCTCTCGAGGGTGTAGCAGCAACCTCAGGCGGGCAACCAATTGGCGGAGAATGTCCCATAGACTGCGTCGCGCCTTCAGAGTCGCAGGAAGCCTTAGGGAACCGTGAAATGAGGGCTCGTAGTTCACCCGGAGTCTCGATCTTGTGCCGCTTAGAATCGGGTGTGATGATGACTATCTTGCCCTCCACTGACCAGCAACTAGTCATGCCAAAGTGCTTACGTGCGTCCATGAAAACTCGGTGTCTAATGTGCGTCAAAAATTCAGAGATGGTTATGCCTGTTCCTTTGAGGGACTTCTTGCTCTCCCAAATGATGTGACGATGCTCAGAAGTATACAGTCTGACCAGGATAGGCCGACCTTTGCCTTGTGCTTTGCCCAGTCTGTGGCAAACATGGACATGCTCTTTCCCAATGTCTGACAAGCCCATTTGGTTGGTTAACACTCCGTGAACGATGTCAAGCAACTTTTCACCAGGATGATCAGGTACACCATGAAACAAGAGCACTTTCCTCCGCATTAGGGTTTCATGGCGGTCAAATCCATGCGATAGCATCTCAATTTGGCTCTTAAATTTAGAGAGCGCCTGCCAAACAAAAGTTTTGAAATCGCCAAACTCACTTGCAAGCGTTGATATGTCGAGTGAAGTTGTTGGTCGGACCTCCGAAGTTGCTTTCTTCAGTTTCATCTCATAATCTGACATACGAGAGTTGAACAACTGCTCCAAATCTTCCAAGCTTGTTGTTAATTTTATGTCCATAGTGAAGATGAAGTAAAGTGAGTAGAAAGAGGTATAATGTGTATTAGTGAGACTTGAAAATGATATATAGTGAGCAAAGGGTGGTAAGGGTACTTAAAATTCAATTAAATCATTAAAAATATAAATTAAAGTAAATTAAAATTAAATAAAACTCGGAGCTTACAAAAAAAAACGTTTTTACTGTGTCTACCCACACAGTGTATCCTATATGATTAAATGTATGATTAGCATAGTCGGCGTTTTAATCTCTCCACTGTTGGGGCTTAGGCCTCCTCTGGAAATAGGCACGCGGGCGAAGTGGGGGTTGGTAGATGTCACATGTCTTCGTATTTTTGGTTTTAGGACATGCCGGTTTCCTCACGTTGTTTTTCTTTGCCGTTTTGAGAGAATTCGTGATGAAATAAATTACACGAAGTAATGCGCCTGGCTGGGTTGCAACTTACGACCTACAACTCGTAAGACGAGGCCATTACCACTCGGCCACCATTGCTCTAAATAAATTAAAATAATTAAAATGTCAGTTAAATCCATGTTTATCTAAATCATTAACAATATAGCCTGTATTAGATGTAATATTTATAACATAATAAACTAATAGATGTCGTGATTGCAGTCGATTAAATATATTGCTGGCAATAAAACTTTAATAATTGTTAATGCCAATTGCTATTCGCTGTAGTTGGGGCGATTTGTAAGTGTCCTGATACACTAATAAGATCCTTTGTCCTACTATAGAAACTATTTATTTATCTATTAAGGTAAAACTAACAGCTTCTGTGTACAGCAATTTACAGGTAAGGATAACAATTGGCCTAAGTCTTACACAGTCGCCAATTACAGGTCAACTAAAATTCTCAAAAAAAAGAGTGATATAAAAATACAAATGTAGTTATTATATAAATTTAAATTGCAATGGAACAAAAACAAATGAAATAATACTAATACATAAACAAAATCATACAATTCAAGATATTATTAATTCAGTGAAATTGTAGAAACTTAACTAAAAAAAAAAAACAACATTGTGCGGTCTCCTGACTACGCCAAATAGGCCCAGTTCAGCATAATACTCGACAACTATGTAGCAGTTGCTTATTGATTGTCTTTTACTGAACCTTACTGTCAAGGTACGGATGGAAAGTGATGGTCTTACAAAGAGAGGAGGAGAGAGGAAGAGAGAGAGACCCCCCCTCCCGTCTCGTGGGGGGAAGAGGGGGAGGGGGAGGAGGAGGAGGGGTGAGGTTTGGTCTTTACTTGGTTGCACGGTCTACATTATTATCTTTACACTTTTACCTGTATTTTTTTACACTTTTAACTGTCCACCTAAGAGATACATACAAATTGTTCAGGAATTTGAGGTTTTAGATTCCAAATCTAATATTTACTTCTCATGAATTCTACGTTATTGTGTGTGTACGTTATTATCATTAACTGCGACTGCTAAGCAGGCGTCTTGAGTTCGACTCACGGGGCGAACTAAAAGAAGTGAAAGAACTATTGGGTTTTTCTTGCACACTGTAGTTTGGAAGTAGTTTTTGTGACACCGCCGTACCTCGGAAAGGACTTAAAGCCGCACCAGCACCAGCCGTACTATTCCCTAAGAAAACAGTCTTGAGCGTAGCGCTGGCGACGTGATTAACTCCAAATAGGTACATTGGATTATCAACCAACCTATTTGGATCTCGTCACTGCGGCCAGCGCTGGTACATTGGATTAACAATCCGATGTTTAGGTAAATTGGATTGTTAATCCATATAATAATAAATTTAAACATAGAGTGCACTTGTGTTTGCGCACGTATTTATGTACATAATAACTTCTACGAGATTAGCCACCGTGATTGAAATTCGGTCAGGAGGATTATGTTTTTTATTACGCGGTTGTTACAATTAATATGATCAAAACATTAGCAAGGTTTATGTTTTTGTAAATACATTTTCACTTATATCTATTAACTTATTTCTATCATCATAATTATATTCTGTTTTAAATAATGATTGCTCAGCATCCACAAACCTATGCCTAGGACTATGCCCAGCAGTGAATGCCTTAGTCTAAAGTTCACTTTTAGTTCACTAATTGCGTGACGATTTTCTTCTTTTTATTTGCAGGTCTACTTTAACTGCCATTTAATTTAAATAGTTAAGAAATTATTTCAACCAAACTTCGACATTGTTGTATGAAGATTCATCAATAAATAATCTCAACATCATATCTCTTATCTGTACCTACTTATTAGCGAAACAATGCCTCCTCAAACACCTCTTACATATTCAATCTTACACTCGATGACTACCACAGATAAAATCATAACCAATTTATCAAAACTATTAATCCTGCCAGATACATCCGACGCCCTACCTGAATACTTGTCTATGCTTAGATGCTTGCAAAATATCCTGAGAACGTGAGCTTTACCATAAACAAAGTCTGTATAAGTCTATGCGGTGGTTGCCGCACTAATTCCGAATTTGGAACATTTGTAAAAAGATTAAACGTGTCATTATCTAGGGTCAATGACATTATTTGTCATCGATTTTATAAGCTGAGTATTAATATTGTTTTTACAGCTGGCAATTTATTGTTTTTTGATAAAGATGATCGCATCTTTATTGTTACTCGTAGTCAGCAAACCGTGACTTAGTAAAAAACAGCAATGAATGAGTCTTCTTTGGATTATATACCATGACAGAAATTCGGGCAGTTAAACTTACTTGACTTGAGTTTTTGACAGTTACGAAATCAGAAACAGTGTGAGGAGTGATATGAATGAACAGGGACTCCCTGTTAATTTTTTTTTTCATAGTGACAGTGTAACGGGTGACAGGACAGAATGGAAAAAAAACGTGTTGCGCCGACCCCAAGTAATATGGAACAAGGGTAGGAATAAATCAGAAAATGATTTATGGTTCATTTGTAGCAATACTTGAGAAAAAACTTTCATCCAGCGGATAATAATGTTTGCCAATTTATGTTTTTTTTTTATTTTTTGGTGGGAAAAAATCATCCAATGACAACCCCTGCTCTTGAGCGGAGCGGGAGATAGTGTCAGACTCTTACTGACTAAAAGTCCCACTCCGTTCCTTCTGACCCCCGTTTCTTCTTCTTTCTTTCGGATAACCCTGGCCCCGGATAACCCTGCCTATTTATGATGAAAACTTTGTTATCAATGCCAGCTAACTGACTTACTTTGACTTATATCCTATCTACGCTAGCTGGGGCAGAAGGCGTCGACAGTAGTCACCCATTGCGACCGGTCTTGAGCTTTACGCTTCACCTAGCTCCATGGCCTACAGGTCAATCCGATGGCCGTCGCTTCTACGTGCTTCTACCAACACGGTAAGTCGCCAGGTTTGTCAAGGACGGCCACGCTTTCAAGACGCCAGCAAACTGCCTTTGTCTATTTTTAACTGCAAAAAAAAAAAAACAAGGACTTAATCTTAAATCAAAAACAAAAGTCACATGCCAAACGAGCACATACCTACTACGAGTATTTTATAATAGCCTTAATATAAACACGATCTGTCAGTTCAGATACAATCGACGTGAATCATATTACATCACTGGTGACGTCATGGACCAACCATTTAAATCGACAGCCTAGTCTGAGAATGCAAATTCGAAAATTTAAATGTGCCCTTCGGAACTGTGAACTTGTGGTCTAGACAATTGATACTGGCTGGAAACTTATTTGTGCAAGTTATTTGGCTCAACACAGCCAAATATAAAGATAAAAAGGGAAACTTATTTAAATGATGATGATTTGAAAGTTAGGCGATTATACGCACCCCGCAGCGTAGTGCGTAAAAAAGCTCCTACGCACGTACTCGCGGGAGTGCAGATCTGCATCATCGTGCGGGTTGTTTACACACTCACGCGCGTAGATGCGTCTTATAAATTCACGCAGGCACGCACTCATTTCATACAAAATCACGCATGGTATTAAGAGACTCAGTGCGGCATACCATGCTTGTCGGCCCACACCCATGCGCGTGAGTGCGTGTTTCTCCGCATTTAGGTGCGTGATTTGCATGAACGTGCGTGGATGCAGTTTCAGTGTGTTGGACTGTGCGTGTGTTCTATACAAATGTTGATACTTACAAGCAACGTTAAGATACGCATTCACGCACTACGCTGCAGGGTGCGTGAAAGTGTGATTATCGCCTTATACACATATGTGATTTGATGTTGGTTTATATGTTTTTAAAGGTAATATCCGGAGGAACAGATCTGTTTGCGACCATTCATTTGCAAAACTATTGTTGAGTAGACTTAGTCTATGGAAGTGTGGTCGCAGGAATTTTTTTTTTTATGGCATTTGAGCTGATTTCGACTATTCTGCCAGTATCCCGTTCGGCTAGTAATTTATAATTTGACGTTTCAGAGTGGTACTGCTTGTCAAAGCTATTTAACGTCCAGGTTTCAAATTTGGTACTTTAATTTACTTATTAAAAAAAATATTAAAAAAAAACTTATTTTCAGCAGTGTACACTTGGGTGGTGACATAACCGCGTTACTCGCTTTTTGCTATAAGGACTAAAGGCCTCGGTATTATTCTAAATCATAGTTTATTTGATAATAAATAATATTCGTGTAATAAGGACAGATTTAGTGGCGTTGTCTGAAATATGAGGCCATTTGTTATGTAATACAATAGGTAATTAGGACTTATTGCAAAATATTAGCTGCCATTCAGCGAATGCATGTAAGCAGTAGATAAACTTGATTGTTTTGATAAGGGGTCACGAATTTTGTCGACCGATTGGAACACTTGTAAAATAAGTTCATTTAAAAGTCTCGGAAGATTTATCTAAATTGCAAAAAAAAAAAAAAACTGGGCAAGTGCGAGTTCCGTACAAACTATTTAAATATTTTAACCGATTTCAATGTTAAAAACCGGCCAAGAGCGTGTCGGGCCACGCTCAGTGTAGGGTTCCGAAGTTTCCCGTCCGTCACAATAAGTGTCCTCCACCCACTTATGAGTTTAAAAAAATGCTTGCATATATGATTATACTACAAACAGTCCAGAAATTATTTTGTAGAACCCTTTTGTCTTTTTTGTACAAAAACTGTTCTTTCCATCAAGTTCAAAATAATTTTCCTAGAAAGTCCTCATAAAGTTCTACTTTTCTGATTTTTTTCATATTTTCTAAACTTATGGTTCAAAAGTTAGAGGAGACACACACATTGTTTTTTACTTTTGGAGCGATTATTTCCGAAATTATTGACATTATCAAAAAATGATTTCAGTAAACCCCTATTCATTTTTAAATACCTATCCAACAATATATCACACGTTAGGGTTGAAAATAAAAAAAAATCACTTCCCACTTTACATATAGGGGGGCTACCTTAGTAAAACATGTTGTTCCAATTTTTATTTTACCACTTTGTCGGCGTGATTGATATACATATTGGTACCAAATTTCAGCTTTCTAGTGCTAACGGTCACAGAGATTAAGCGAGGACGGACAGACAGACAGACAGACATGGCGAAACTATAAGGGTTTCTAGTTGACTACGGAACCCTAAAAAGCACTGAAAAGTACAAAATAACTTTAATTTTGGAAGTCGGTGTTAAATAACGAAGAGAAAAAACTATTATAGAAACACCGACTTCCAAAATTAAAGTTATTTTTTACTTTTCAGTGCTTTTTTAACATTGCAGTCGGTTATATTTTTTTTTGTAAAAAGTTTTTTTTTTATTGATTAAGTGTTGTTTGATCAGTATCTAGTAGTAGTGTCTTTGTGGTAGTGTACCTATGTTGTTATTTTTTCAGTTATTGTCAAAATTAAAAAAAAAGTTCAATGCATAAAACACGTCAGAAGCTAGTGCACGGTTCCAAATTAGTCGTTTCCTATGGAGAAGAACCGGCAAGAAACTCCATGGTTTTATTATTTTTATTTTAAGTTTCAACATGTTTATTCTACACTGTGTGTATCTAATGGTGCCAAATTATTTTTTTCATTCTTTCTTTGTTAGTAAGAGATGATGCCAAATCGTAGCTTACCAAAATGTGATATAAGACGTAGTTAGAACACGCTTAATTTCTTTGCCTGTAAATAAAATGATGTCATCGGAATCCAACAGTAATTTAAGTTCGTAATTAAATTAATTGGACTGAACCTAGGCATTTAAGTTCGTTGAATAATGGAACTTACTTTAAGTTCTCAGGGAATCATGAAAATTCATTAATATACGGCTTCTAAATAAGACTGGGTGATTAATAAGAATTGCTAAATACGCGTTAACGTCTCCTATGTCTCAATAACTTCGTTTTATTGACGGGCAAAGGTCATCAGTTCGAGCATAAAAGGATAACTAAAATTTCTTAAGTTTATAGTTAACATACTGTATAATGTCAGCTTGTCTATTCAATAATCTTAACTCATATGTATTAAGCTCGTTCCTTTGAGTATTCGCGAAATAGCAAAAACGTTAGACTTATCGTTTGGCTATTTTGTTGCCATAATATTATTTATTTCTTTTATTCTAAAGTGGTAAGTAAAATTGTGAAATAAGCTTAAAATAAAACCGTTGCAATGATTTGATAGTAGGTGGGGTCGGTAAGACACTTAGACTTCGTATTTAAAATAAAAGTTATATTTATATGTAACTTAAACTTAACACATTTCTAAATAATATCTATTTTAATTAATTTCTGTATCTACTTTTATTTTTTTGACTCCTTTATGCCTGCCGGTAGACTGTGCACCAAAGTAATTGGTGACCCTAAGTATATTGAATCTGCCAGCAACCAGTCAATTAAGTAAGCTAATTTATGAAAATGGAGGAACTAAAAGTGGTGGTGTGTGGTAAAAAACTGGGTGAGTAAATTTTATTGTGTGCAATTTTAGGGGTCTGGCACCAAAGTATTTGGTGACCTTAAGTACATTGAATCTACCAGCAGCCAGTGAATTTTGTAAGATCTTTTTGGAAGTGGTGGTGGTAAAAAAAAGGGTAGGTAATATTTTATTGTGTATAATTTTAGAGGTCTGGCACCAAAGTAATTAGTGATCCTCAGCAGATTGAATCTGCCAGCAGCCAGTCAATAATTGACTGGCTGCTGGCAAATTCAATGTAAGCTCTTTTTAAGGAAATAGTAGAGGCAAAAGTGGTGGTGGTGGTAAAAAAATGGGTAGATAATATTTTATTGTGTGCAGTTCTGCTGATATTGACGAAATCAAAAATTATCCATGGTAGGATCAGGATCAAGGCCCATCTTATCGCGTCCACAAAATTTAAAATTCTGCGTGGGTAGATAAAATATTATTTATTTGTTCACGGTAGGCTAGGCTAGGCTATGAACTATAAGATAATTTATTGTTTTATCTGCCACAGATGTCATAATAACATTATAGCTAATAAATTGTTAATGAGATCAAAATTGAACGTGCACGTAATATGTTAATGTGAATAATACCTGCTTAGATTAACTTATTGGCTTATTAATTCATCCCATGACTGTTATAGACTTGGACTTGGAATAGAAATGAGCTATGCGTGATTTTGTCTGTCTGACACACTTAGATTTATGGCCAGATCCTGTCGAAAATAGGACGTACTGAATCTTCCTTTGAAAGTTCTAAGACGCAAATACAAGAAGGCCTTGAAAAAAGTCAACAGTATACTCGGAAATTAAATTTAAATTGTATTATTACAGCAAAATTATTATTATAAAATAATTAATTACACACTTTGTATTAATTATTTTATTCTCTCATGTGTTTCTGTATTTTTTTTATCGT
Source organism: Mythimna albipuncta (assembly GCA_929112965.1). Lineage (NCBI taxonomy): Eukaryota > Metazoa > Arthropoda > Insecta > Lepidoptera > Noctuidae > Mythimna > Mythimna albipuncta. Next base: position 17,323,707 of record OV815967.1, read on the forward strand.
TAAATTTTAATTGTATTGATAATTTTGTATTTTTTTATATATATTCTGATTCAGAGCTGTAGAATTACAAATATATACTCCTTTATTATGACATACTTCAGACGTGATGTAATTGTTTTTCAGTAATGTCAAATGTAATGTGATGTAGCAGTACTTTAAAAAAAGGCTAGACTTAAATGCCATGTGGGAAACAAAAACAATAGGTATAACCGATATAACAATAATTACAATTGTCATATTATCGGTTTAGAACTGGTTCTGCCGAGATACGGTACTGAGAAATCTCGACTATTAAGGATGATGATGGATGGTCGAGTTTAAGAAGTACGAAATAGTTTTAAACGGGAGTTAAAATAAAAATGATCACCACTTTGCTTTACTTTGAGTTGCTGCTAATATATGCTAAAGACTCGTTTATAGTTCTAAACTTATATCATAAAGAGGAACAATTTTATACTTTTGTTTGTAATTAGTGAAGTTGAAAATTGCAGGATTGATTTTTATTGATTTATTTTATACAGATTGAAAGACAGTGAAAAACTGTGTAAGAGTGTATCCGAAATGATCTTTATGCCCGTTTTGTAAAATTAGCAAAATTAGATAATGTTTAATTAAGTCTGTTACTTAAAATGCGAATTCAGTAATTAAGATTTAGATCAGTTAAATGGCGAATGTCGCCTGTTGTTAGTATATCAGAGATATTGATCGAAGGCTTTAGACCAGTCATGACATCAGTATTGAAATAGGTCGAGTATGGTAAATACTAGTATATGAATTACTAAACAGGAATTATGTAAACTTTTAAAGGTAAACCTAAGAACTTAAATATATAATACTCGCAATGATTTTATTTAGTCTGTAGTCCATACAATAATAGGTATTTTAATCACCCGTGACAAGTAATGTTAGTGAAACATATCTTCCTATATGTAGAAAAGACGTGTGGCACTCGGGGACTGCCGCGGTAAAGCTATTGCATATTATTTTTATCAACTTATGCAATTATAATAAAATTATTTATTTATTTTATTTATGCAGTATTTTTTTCTTTGATATTAATTGAAGTTACACTTTCACACATTTTATTCGTATATATACCTACAGCTTCGGGCTTGCTCATTTTAATGATAGATACTAGAATTGTAATGAATTAAGGATATAGCTGCGTAGTTTTTAAATAGGCAATAAAAAATCAACTAAAACTTCAATTATTGTTTACTCTGTAGCAGTTCGGAGTTTGGAATCTGATGGTGTGATAGCTTTCGGGCCTTCGAAAGCATGTAAAGCCGTGGATTTTGCTATCTCTTTCGATTGTATGGATTGTCGTCTCATTGAACGATGAGAGTACTAGAAACTCGGACTATGAGAGTACCTACTTAAAAGAACAAAGAGTGTACCTGCGGACACGCTTGATCAATACACCTGACATCTCCTGTGTGCCTGGCTAATCACCGTTAAAATTAGCCTCCACAATCAAATTTTGATCGGGAAGATTATTATTATTTCTGTCGACAGCAGGATTCTATTTATTCTGTTGTATAAAATATTATAATAAAGAGGTAAAGTTTTTTTTTTTTGTTTGTAGAAGGTAACCTCTCAAAGTACTGTCCGATTGCTAAAATTCTTATGTACACGGGCGAAGCTGCGGGCAAAAGCTAGTGTACAATAAAGTTCATTCTTGTATTTTAAACATTTATTTTGGGTGGCCTTTTACCCATCACCTTTTCAATAGAGACAATTTTACAACCATATCCTATAGTTGAAGTCCGCTTGTGTCTAATCGACATTGGTTTGAGCCAGTAGTATCTGAATAATTAATACTGAAACTCAATCAAATGTTTGGACTCCGATCTCCTCTAGCCGGTCGGTCAAAAACCGGCTAATCTCCATCGAAATTGATCACGTCGAAATTTGGTCGGCAACTTTATTATTACTATTGCTGTACTGGATTTTGTTACTGAGTTGAAATGAGTTGTTCTATAATATGTTGTAGGTATCTAGATCTGTATGACGCGACACAAGCACTTCATGTCACCCCCGCGGCCCGATCCCTACACCCGTCCGCTATTGTACTATCACTTACTTCGAATAGACTTCGCAATATTTAGAACGTTCAATTTAAATCTTTTTATTTTTGTATGAAAATCTGATGGATTAAAATGTGATATTTTTTTTTAAGTTATAAGGCAAAAAATGTTGTATATGATGTTATTAAAATAGTCCTGAAAGGAATTTTTTCGAAAAACGAATGGCAATGCCAAAGTCACCGTGCTTATCGGTTTGTTGACCTCATTTAACAGAATTCGTATCAAATTCTTATTCAACCTCAATCATATTCAAATTGATAACAGGTAAAACAAATGATACTTAGAAGTCAAAAGTCTGTAAACCACAAATGTGAGACAATAAAATCAATTGTTCCTGTCCTATCGACAGCGTTTACATGGATTGAATATAAAATATATTTTTTTGGGAGTGACTATACCAGCGCTTGAAAAAACTTAATAGGTATGTATGATACATTATTTTAGTAGGGAAACCCACAATATTTTTCTGTGTGAAATTTTTATGATGTCACTGGTATGAGAAAGAAAAAAAAGGAGGTAGGCATTATGCCATGATAATGTCCAAATACGCACCATCCAGTTATCCCTTGCACTGTAGAATGATTTCCGGCTTACGGCCGGTGAGAAATATAAGAATATAATATATAGTTTGTGCCCGCGGCTTCGCCTGCGTACTTAAAATATAGCCTATGTCACTCAAGAATAAAGCAGTCATCTATTGGTGAAAAAAATTAAGCAATCGGATTAGTACTTTTAGAGATTACCTCCTATAAACAAAAACAAACTGTACCTCTTTATAATATTAGTGTAGAAGAAATATGAAAACTGTATAAGAACTAGCTGACCCGGCGAACTACGTACCGCCTAATAGTTATGTGTGATACCTTTTAGCTAAGCTGTCAACTCTACCCTACTCTAACCTACTCTACCCTACCCTACTCTACCCTACTCAAAAAGGGAAATAGTGATTCATGTATGTATATATTATATAGATATAAGAAATATAATAATAAGCAAACTTAAATATAAACTGTTTACATTAAACCTAGAGTAAATTGTATATAAATACACCAGAACAATATACATTTAGCCGTTGAAGTACTGCAACATGTAGGCACTTGCTGTTACACGGAATGCCTAGAAGATTCTTATGCCTGGAAGAACTAACAGCATTGCCACGTTTTATAAAAATGCTAATTCTTTGGGAAAACCACGAGCCGGCTCTCTTGTCACGCAAATTGTCGATTAGTTGGCTAGAACTATCCTTGAAAAGGAGGCTCATGGTTGGACCTCATGGGTTTCGTCGACCCAGGTTGCGTCCCTCATCAGATAATATCATCATCATTTTGCGAAACCTACCTATTACTTTTATTCCGATTGATGCAAGACGCACAGGACCGTTCATTGTGGCGACACTTGGAGGAGGCCTATGTCCAAACGTCTTTCGGTTGAAATTATGGTGGTTACTTTTATTTGGAGCGGCACAATATTCCCTTCTTTTAATCGTCATTTTACTATAGATATAACAAGCATCTTCAAGTATGGGCTACGGCATGTCGGTGTGTCCGGCTTTTTTTCAAATTATAACATTGTTATTTTTTTTTTAATGGCACTTCTACTTACTTACCTTTATGAATTGCTGTGCCCGACAGGGTCTATGTGGACTTGTTTGATTATTTTTAAGACTATGTATCACATGTGATATAGCAATAAAGAATTGAATTGAATTTTTATCAGGTTACTACTTGTTTGACTTTACGAGCATGGCAGTTGAGAGATTGTCATGCTCACTCAAATATCTCACTGATGGTGGCACGTGTTATTGGGTCATTCAGCTCCCTTCAAAATGGTTAAGCTGAGTGGGGCTGATACATATGCCATGCTCGTGAACGGGCGCCGTTATTTGAGACTGGCCATTTCTTTGCTGCCAGTGACTTAATTCAATTTCTATTTTGGTTAATATTATTATTTTTAAATTTTTATTACTTATCTTCATTGTGTTTTAACATGATAGAAGCAACAAGAAATATGTAACGAAGATGCATGTAACTCAACATGATTTAAAAGAGTGTCCATAGAGTTTCTAGCACGTTCTTCTCCATAGAGATCTACGCTTTGGAACGTGCAATTTAGCTTCATTTGTTTGACTGACCGACATTTTTGACAATTCAAATGTGCTTGTAATTGGTCTATTTGAAATAAATGTTTCTGATTTCTGATTGGAAAGCCAGTCTACTGTGTTCCTTCAGTTACTTTTTGTAACTGTAGGAACACAGTAGAGAGAGCGAGAACCGAAGGTTTTATTCAGTTAAGGTCTGACACACCCTCTCACTCTGCTAATACTAGCTGAGGAAATTATATGACGATTTTCTCATCCAAAAAAAAGGATCCTCAAGTCTATACGCTTTTGTCTAATCGAAATCTTTGTGAGCCAATAAAACAGATTCTAAACCAGTAATACCTAAACTCGAATAAATGATTGGAAACTCTTTTTGATCCAATTCGGTTTTCAATGAATCACTTTTGAAAGCTTTTAATGGCTTTAGATAAGGCTGCAACGAATAATGTCAGCGGAATCAATATTCGGCTCAAATTGTGCACACATTTACACAGTATAAATCATAAATCAAATTGAACCCTAATTCGTTGATCGTGACTTAGTTCAGAGACAAATTTAAACGATCTATATGTAGTTTGAACACTTTCAGGCTATATCGACGGCATTTGTCTTACTAGTTCGTTTAGGCACTTATTTATTACTAACACAATGGCTTGTACGATTTATATACTGCCTGTTATGTTTATAAAAAAGTCTATCTTAAAACAGACTACCTACTTCAGTGCGGAAGCCGTATCATCGAATTTTGTTTCTTCGAAATACTTTCAATGACATCTCTATACTACGGCGCCTTTTGACTTTTTGTTACTGCGATGTTTCGTTACATGGAAAAACTGTACTGCGAACGATTTTAAAGCAAAATAATGAACGAAAAATATTATTATTATTGTGATTAAAGCGTGGGGGGGGGGGGCGCTTTGTGTCATATTTTTTGTGAATTTTTTCTTCACAATAATATTAATATTTTTCGTTCATTATTATTATTTTCTACCTTTCTTGAATGTTATTTTACACTTTTCAGTATAATATGCTAAGAAAGCGCGTTTTTTTTAGTTTTTTTATTGTCCTCTTTTTAGTGAATAGCCACCGAATGTGATAAAAATATTAAGGGGATAAATGTTAAGTCATGTGTGGAAGTCAAAAAGCAGGAATCGATTTTGATCGTTAATCAAAATCGAGCTTATAGGCGGTGGTTACAAGCAAACAAACATACAGGTGAAGCTAATAAAAACGTGTTAAAAATATCACACTGCGAAGCCTTATTAAATTGACGTCTTGTTGCTGTGAGGTCACAATCACAATGTAATAATATCTGTTGTTCCTATGATCAGATTTTTTCCCATTCATAATATACCTCTCAATCAACCTGCCCTAATCTCAATCCATATGAGCTCGTCTCGTCGCAGCATATCAAATTATTTTTTGCCGTTACCGCCTGAACATACATAAAAGGTAGTTATTTCCTAAGGTATTTACTTTATTTCGTAATGTACTAAATATAATAAATGCTAGGTTTTCCTCAGCAAATAACGGCACCTAATAGACAAGACACTAAAATTAAATACCAAGTATTTGGCAAGGTTACAGCTTATTGTTCATCGCCAACGCAAAAACGTGAACGAACTGCGCATGCGCCTTACTGGTCTTATATTCAGCAGCTCTGATAACAATGACTGATTATAAAGGGTGACATAATACACTTTATTCTTGACTAATAAGTCGTACTAATGACTCAATCAACTTTCAAATTACATATTAATGGGGAACTAGGTTCTAAATCATCATTAATTATTGAAACTAGGACTTGAGTCTTGTATACAATGGTGGATTAAGTTATCCAGCACTTTTGATAATGTAAAAATTTTTAACATGCAACCATGTCTTATCTAATTTGGGGCAAGTTGTCTGAAAACCTGGCTGCGTATTTTAAGTATGCAGTACACTAAGCCTAATTAAGTTAACCAGTACTTTTGATAATGTAAAAATATTAACATACAACTACATCTCTTCTGATTTTTTGCAAATTGTCTGAAAGCCTGGCTGCATAATTTAAGTTTGCTGTGCACTAAGCTTAATTAAGTCATCCAGTATTTTTGATATTGTAAACTAATTAACATACAACTATATCTCTTCTAATTTGGGGCAAATTGTCCGAAAGTCTGGCTGCATATTTTAAGTATGCAGCGCACTATTTTTTTTTTTTAATAGCCATTACTGTCCCACTGCTGGGCAAAGGCCTCCCCCAAGTCCTTCCAGACATTCTTCTCTCTCGCCGTTCTCGTGATACGCGTCTAGATCATCTCGCCACCTCTTTCTAGGGCGACCTCGATGGCGCTTACCGTTTGCAGGAACCCACCGGGTGGCGACACTTGCTCAGCGGTCACTGCACATGCGGCTGACGTGACCCGCCCAATCCCATTTAAGCCTGGCAGCCTTTTGCACTAAGCTTAATTAAATTCTAGTTACTTTAAACAATCTTGACATTATTAAAAATAGTGTGTACAAAACAGTAACAGAAAGTGCCCACATAATATATAATTACAGTGTCCCCAGATTACCTCAGCGTATGCAATTGTACAGATTATCATTCGACGTGCAGTCTATATCAATATTATAAGGAGGTAAGTTTATGCGTAGGGGGTAATCTTTGAAGCATCTGAACCGATTCTAATTTTTTTCATAAATAAAATGCTATTTATTACTGAATGACATAGGCCTTTGGTATTTTTTACTTTCACGAGGGCAAAGCCAGTGAAAAATGTTGTGTGGTGTTCATACTTTATTATGCACCTTAAAAAACAAATAACTGTAAAAATTAAAAAGTAAGTAAAGAGTGAATAGTTTACTTTTAGGCAAGCGTGCTCCATCGTCGGCCACATCATCGTTTACTATCAGGTGAGCTGGTGGTCGAACGCGAGCCTATCAATAATAATAATAAAAAAAAGTCCTACTTATTTTTAAATACATTTTCAAACCTTATAGAAAACTAGCTTTTGCCAGCAGCAAATCCCATGTTTAAGTAGATAATTATCCCAAGTGATCGTACCCCCAGGATAAAAATGCTATGTCAAGAAATGAGTCAGTAAGAGTCTGACACTATCTCCCGCTTCGCCCAAGAGCGGGGGTTGCCATTGGATGATTTTCCCTACCAAAAAAAAGTCTACCAGTGTACCAAATGTCATTAAAATCCGTTCAACTGCGTGAAGGAGTAACCAATTTACATATACACATTTTTTTTTACATATTTTTGTGTTTAGGGTTTTATTGTTCCTTGTAGGACATATCAACCCCATTATGCTAAAGGAACAATATTCACAACATTAATTCACTAACAACTTAACAAGTATCTAGGTCTTCCACCTTTAGATTATTAGACTATCTTTAGAATTGTTACTTATACTTACTATTGTTATTACGCCACACGTAATAACATTAGTAAGTGTAAGTAACAATTCTTAAACCCGCACCGTAAACCCATCTCTTTCAACAACTATTCTACTAAGTTCCGATCTTCATCACGCTGTGCATATCCAAGCGATTTTGTGCACAGCTTGGTATGCACACGGACATGTGGTATTCAAACGGTTTCCGTACGTGCGTTATGTAACTAGATTTTCTTCTGGTTAACGTCATCTTGTCTGTTAAGTTACATTTAAAATCTGAACGGATTGTAGGTTTGAATGTTGATTAGTTAGTAAGATAGATATTAGAAGGTTGTCTGGAAAATAGAGAGGAGAAAGAAAGAAACGGAATATATTTACTGGAGACCTGCACAGGACAAACAACAGAAACTAAAAAAAAACTAAAGAGTAACTTCGAATAAAAAATAATAATAACAACACTAATAAGAAAAATAAGGACTTGTATGAGGACAAAATGGCTTCTGTCTTAGTATGCCTACTCCGATATTAAAAAAAAATAAAACCAAAGACGAAACGAAGACTACATATTATGATTTCATGTGCTATTTCACTTGAAACACACCGCCTCATGCATTAACTTACTTTTCCAATAGATTATAAGGCAGTGGCCGTTAGGCAACCGAATAAAAAAAATATTATACTGACAAACGCTTTGCTGGAGAACTATCTCCAAAGGTGGTTTTTCTACCACCTTTGGAGATAGTATGCGTCAGAATTGCATAACCTAATTCTGCCTAGCCCGTTCCATCATCGGACTACTAGACGTACGGCTATGCGCCACCGGTATATGGTGGATATCCCACCTACACGCACAAAACGTTTTGGGAACACATTAATTGTGCGTGCGGCTAGGGAGTGGAATTCCTTGCCAGAGTCTGTATTTCCTGATAGCTACAACCCGGGAATCTTTAAATCGAAAGTGAATAGGTTTCTTCTAGGTAAGCGCGTTCCATCGTCGACCACATCGTCGCTTTCCGTCAGGTGAGATAGCGGTTAAGCGCGAACCTATCAACAATAAAAAAAAAATAAGCTTATGTGTAAGTCACCCAAGAGAGACGCGAAGGTATTCCACAACCAACAAACTGAGGGCTCTTCGAAAATTATGCAGTACGAAACCACCAAAACAATCCAGTAATCAGCTAGCAATTGTTTTTCTTCAACATTCCAGCATTCAATCGCAGTCTGACGACCCAACACACCCTTGTTCCACTTGGCACACATATCTGTACATAAATCCACAACCACACAATTACAACTTGACTCTTGTAATTCATTATCAAAACAAAATTGTTCCGAGCAATTAAAGCAAACGACTTGGTGACAATAAACCATTAATTGTGTCGAAATGATTTATTCGTACCTAATAGGTAGGTATGGAGTGGTCGACACTGCATAGTTTGTGCAAACAAAAGATATACGCTGATTGACATTTAGAAACACCTAGCCTCGCCCTTTGTGAGATATCACACGGGACAATTTATTCAGTTCGTGTAAATTATTCTGTAAAGGGGTGTTTACAACTGCGATTGTTGACTTACTAAGCTTGGAACGAATTTTTTTGAAAATCAGAACATATATAATATATTCCAATTTCTGGTTATTAATTAGTTTATTTGTTTATACTCACATTGGAACGCCTTGCAACAATTACACCAGTAAAGCCGTGTGCGCAGTGGAGTGGTAGTCATCAAAGGAGCGGCGTGGCAGTAAATCACGTAAGTTCGCTTAGGCAGCATCAGGCCAGCACTCGTCCAGGATTTCACATGTACCAAATCCCATATCGAAATCATTTTTTTAATTTTCTTCGATGAGTTAATATATAGATATGTATCTTTATTCTCTTTCACATCCTTCTTCAACCTATATTCATATAATCATTATGGTGGATTGTGATAACTTTACGTAATTTCTAGTTTCTTGGATTCCTGTATAAAGTCCAACCAGATCGTCTCTCGGTTCACAGGGTTCGTTTTAGTTGTTATTTGCGTAGGTAGACTACAAGCTGATTAAAGGACGTTATTATGATCAGTTCAGTGTCTCCACTTCAACAGCTTCTATCTCAATTTCATCTTTCTATGTGTTACAGTTACCGCCATTGATGGTATATGGAATCACTCTAAGACAACTGTTTTTGTGAGAAATATTGTTGAATGGTATAAAGGCACCTTTAAACGTAGCCTAAATGTTGTTGCTTTTCCTTGTCGGATAAACTTTGACAATGCATTGAATTGAATACAGAAGTAGTGAATGGCTGATTCAAATTATTAGAAACTTGTGTTTGATGGTGTTCTACCTACACATCATCACTGGGATGTGAAATGTGCTCTCGTGATGCCTGAAATCAAATCAAAAAACTGTAAATAGAAGTTGATTAAGCCGTTTGAAGAGAGAACTGAAAATTTGGTGGCATAAAATGTACTTGCACTTTATATGATCTCTGAAGATTTTGTCTAATAAGAATAGAAAAGATCTATGTAATAAGTCTTAGATATTATTTAACATTTAACCCAAAGCTTAAGCTTATATGTATTCCTAAATGTGTCCTCAACCCGTATTTCTTCAATATCATCTTAGCATTTGCAGAATTGTTTGAAAGAGCTACTATGGCCATGAAACGCAAAGAGCAACTAAAGAACCATAGAGGTACGTAAGTCTGATACTTCCTCTCACTACAACATAGGCCAGGAGAAGATATTTCATGATTGCATTGAAGAAAATTCGATTTAGTCCTTTCCTTTTTCTAGTGCCAAAACCCATGCTCCCGTGCCTACATCATTCAGATTCTATCCACCTACCTAATGGTAATAACTTTTATATCTTTAAAAGGAACAGCACCGTTCTTCAGCCATTGACTTCAGCAAAACTTTTATCAATATCAACTGTATAACAGCATTCAACGATTTTGTTTCACTGCACATTATTTTAAACGGTACTTGCGACCTATTTATATATCGTTAACAGTTTTGTCTTGTACGTGACAATGTTGAGTTTGAATTTACTAACTTCAAATATGGGTAAACGTCATAACGTTGAAACGTGGTTTATGACTTCAGCGGTAAAGCCGTTTGATTTAGCCTAACCGTACTGAAATATTGACGTGCACCTGAGTTTGAATTAGTAGTAGGTAGTATGACTAGTATGATACTTTCAGTTGTAGATAGCTGAGTTCGATACATTGCAATGTGGACGTTTACTATTTTAGAAAATATCATGTAATTGGCATGTCTTCGGACTAAAAATCAAAGATATGTGATAGCCACCAACTTCCACTATGCGAGCGTATACAGTCTTCTTCACCGAGAGTGATTTATATTCCAGATGTAGGATCATTATTGGTTTTTAAAGATATTTTGCTCTGTATTTTTCTCCACATACATTAAATCCTAGATTTGGTCTATCGACGAATTTTTTGCATTGATGAATAGAAACTGATTATGTTACCGTTGATCAAAATAATGTCTTCCAAAAGCTTTTGCATTCATGATAAACTTACCTGAATTAAAATTTGAATAGCAAAAGATACTAAAACCAACTTTAAAAATAACAAATTTTGAAGTAACAAAAGTAATATCGTCTCTTTTGAAAGTGTTAGTACAGCAACAATATTTCTCAAGGAGATAACATCGTGATCCGAAATTATAAGCACACTTGAAGCTGTAGAGAACTCAGGAACATCTCCAGGTTTGTGTGTAGGATGTGTGTTGGACTCTTGTAATGTGGATATGAAATAGAATAATTTTCTGTTATTTTTAGGGATAATATTTTATCGAACAACATTAAAATTCGCATTCATAGACTGATTATAATTATTTTCTATTTTTGTAAAATCCAGTTACTACTATGACAGAGGGTATGTCATTTTGTTTTTTTTTTTTCATAATTTAAGTATATATAATATATTAATAAATAACTATTCGCGGACATTATGATTCACAAAAAGTAACTAATATAAAAACAGTGGAATATTTTTTCATAAGTAGCATCCCTACACACTTGAAGTTTAATTTACGTTAATTCCAGTTCAATTTTGAACGAGTAACAGTTTTGGCATTCAATATAACTTTAAAATAAAACCATTAGTTTCCTTTTCTGTTCTTATCTTGACCAGGGCATTTACATGGGTCCACTTTTGTACTCAGTTTTTTTACTTATTATAATTTGATATACATCTGTAAATGCTAATTCGCCATCTAAAAGTTTTAAGTGTCGTTTTGGTAAAACGTTATTTTTTTGTGAATGTGAATCAATACTTGTTAGAAATGATAATGCAGAATGCAAATGAGATTAATGCAATTTATTCTCTGTTATCGTGTATTTGCTTGTAAGCTTATTGATGTGGTGCACAGACCCTTTATTTTAAAGTTTAAATAAATCAGCTCTTATCCTAATTAGATGTTTATTGCTACGTGATTTATGTAACGTTATAATTATTTTAATGAGTGACTCAAAATCTTGTACATGAGTCAGTTTGTTATTTTTAATGCATTGGGATTTAACATGTGTGGTATTAATTCATGATAACAAGTAGAGTAAATGTTTTTTAAACTGAACAAATATCCCAAAAAAAAAACTTATTGGATTCCAAATTGTACATTAAAATCACTTTTGGAAATGATGTGTGCTAAAGATATCTGGTTTTCTTGATTAGGAATAATCTGCATGTTAAGGTGTAATCCCACCACTAAAAGCACCTAACAGCAACCGTAATTTAAAGTTTAATTCAATATTTATTTAAAATCAAACATTTGATATCAAAATGAGTACGGACAAACACACGACCTGTTTTTAAATCTGTAGATTTTTGAACTTAAACTTAATAGATAAAAATAGTAACTATAATAATAATTACAAAAGTATTCTATAATGTTAACATATTTCTTGTCTAATACTTATATTAATTGTACATTAGGTCAAATTAACAATTGATTAAATAAAGCATTTTACCAAAATTTTACTGTCGCTAACTACGAATCAAAAAAGAACACTTAGAAACAGTAATAACACACAATAGTAACAATAAACATTACTGTGGCCTATTATTTCTTATCCTGAGTTTTGAAATCCAAATCACTCCAGTCTCCAGGCTTTTGTTCTAAGTTTATGCAAACAAATTAGAATGCAGGTAGTGTCCATACAACGTAGTGGACAGACACTGCTTCTAATTTCTGTCAGCCTAGTACCTTTTGTAACGGGACGGATTAAGTGCAAGCAATGTTTATACAAGAAACTCCCAAGCTTTCTTCAATACTTGTGCTTTGTTAAAAATGTTAATTGAATTAGTGAATTGAGGTTTTACTAATCTTACGTAGTTGTTCTTGCCGCCTACTAGACATGAGAATTGTTGAATGTATGCTAAATTGTATTGTGTGCGGATTTTAATGATTTATGTTAGGTACATGTTAGGTTTGCAATGAATATTATTATCATAGGTGTCATCATAACTTAGCCTCACATCATTTACTTAATCACCCACATTAAACCTTATTGTGTTATTAACGATACACATTATATTTTCTGACAATTAAGATACAGTTTCTGTTTCCAAGTCTTCCTAAACTTATTTCTCACAACAGTCTAGGAATAGTTTCTTCAAGTGCCTCAAAGAGTATGTGAAAGTTTCTTTTGTTCAAAGCTAAATCATCTAAGTAATAAACGACGCAATGATGACGCAATTATTTGCTATGAAACTCAATACCTCCGATTTAATTGAAAAGCCTGTCACGTACACACTTAAAGCAGTATTAATCCAAACAGATAATATCATCCGCCGCCTAAATAAAGAAATAACAAGGAGTAACACACGATCAAACGATAATAAACTTATAGGCCCAATAATCGTTGTGCAGACCACCCGGCCACCATTGAACTACTGTAGCCCTCTCAAACATCGTTTATTTAAAGAAATAAACTAACAATTTCATTACAAAACAAAGATATGGATTTCCTACGAATGAAAGCGTGTGGGCAGCTATCCTCCATCGCGTTTGTGCGACGTACTTTTAACTAAACGGGACTCAATCATCGAGCATATAAAACCCATTTTCCTGTTCTATCAATATTTATATCACATTCGTTGGAAATCAAACTTTACCTTTCTAGTTTTTGAAATCAATTTGGCATGTTACTGTTGTTCAAAGAAAAATTTTAACAATATCACGGTGAGAACAGGTGGTAACGATTTAGTAGGTTTTGCTCTTGTAATTGCCGACTACTGCGACACTCTCGTGATAAAACGTATTTTAGATGAAATATGAAGCCTTTTGCTTCCTGTTTATGGTATAATCGGACTTCACCAGAGCATTTGCATGTAGATTTTCGACCTCAATATGTACGAATTAAGATTTGTGCCTATTTAATATTCAACTTTGGAGATTGGTCATTCCTTTGGGAGTCTGGAAGTTGTGGATGTAGTACGCTACGTAGTGGCGTTAGTTTTGAATGACTGGATGGAATTAGTTGTCTAAAGTGATTTTTGTGTCTTTTGTTATTCGAGTTTTTTTGTTAAGATTGAACAATAACCATACATTCTATGACTCTCATCTCTTTAGTTCAAACATACACGTTTTAGACTATGACCATAACCCTTCAGCTAACTAAATAACATAATAAAAACCGAAAAGGTAATAAATTTGGGACTTATTACAATTTTCACACCGAACGCTCATCTATTTATTCTTTATAAGTCCTCAATATTCTGATTTAAGGATAATTTTCTCTCAGATTTCATATTGCAACCGGAAGGTGTAGCTGTGCACGGCACGTGGGTGATATCCGGCACCCACGGCTGACGTCAGTGACCGGTACGGTTTTACAGCCGGCTGAATGGACTACATGAATTATGGTAGATACGTTAGGTTATGAATTATAGCACAGACTAGGTCAGATAAAGGTTTTGGTGAGGTTATGAGAGTGATTGCACTGCAGTGAGTTCTGCAAACATAAAGATGCAATTACAAACTAAAACAAATTGCGTCAATTTTTAAGAAATCTATGTTTTTTTTTAGTGAGAAATCATCCAATAAATTCTGCCAGGCTTTCACTGACTTCAACCACATCCATATCCTTCAGTTGCTCTGCCACAGGTTTTATTTTCAGAAATTCCTTGTGGCGGGTATTAGCCCTAATGGGCTCCCTCGTTTTTACTAACATCTCTTTGAGGCGCGTTTAGAACTGTACAAGCCATAAAAAAATAGGAGTTAGTCCATACCGGAACGGCAGGACGGCGGGCTACCCATTCCTTGTCGTACGCAAGCCTGCACGTATGATGGCCAAGGATCACTCTGCCCCGAGTCCCGACGCCCAGGACGTCGTGGCGACTAGGGTGTGAGGATGTCCGTTTCCAAACTGCTGTGGCCATCTTCTTCGCTAGTATTACTGCATCGTAGAAAGAGGAGACCGTATCTCATTGGCCTGCACCAGGGCCTTCAAGAGGCAGTCGCCGCCGATCGCCTCAACGGATGCTTCACTGTGTTCTCCAAGCAGTCCGCAAAATGGTACCTGGACGTTTCTTCTACCAGAATCCCCGCCATTTACTTAGGGGACTTATTGCCATGTAACTACAATCACAGCGGTTGTGCCCAATCCATGTGACATGCAAATGCCAAAAGTGTTAGAGTTTTTTTATATACGGCTTATAATAATAGGTTTTTCTTAATGTATGGATTGGTGTAGGTCACAGGAATCTGTGGGTAGCGAGAAACTTGGAACGAGACGTTCTGACGACGCGACGGGTGAAGAGCTCTTTGTCCATCACCACTGCTCTCAAAACGGTGAAAGAAAACATCGTGAGGAAACCGGCATGTCCTAGAACCAAAAATTCGAAGACGTGTGACATTCACCAACCCGCACTGGGTCCGCGAGGTGGATTACGTCCCATTCCCTCTCCTAGAGGAGGCTTGAGTCCCAGTAGTGAGAATATTAAAAGACTGATTATGTTATTATATTATAAGTAGCTGTGCCCGCGAACTTCGTACCGCCTATTTTTTTTATTTTTTATTATGAAAAATAGATGTTGGCCGATTCTCAGACCTACTCAATATGCTCACAAAATTTCATGAGAATCGGTCAAGCCGTTTCGGAGGAGTATGGCAACGAAAACTGTGACACGAGAATTTTATATATTAGATGATAACTTGCGCGCACATTAAGCGTGACATAAAAAAAGGGAATCTGCCACATTAAAAAAAGAAAAACAAAGAAAGGAAAATCTAGCAATAACTCAAATGTATCTAGTATACACTAGACATTTTTTTATTTAAACTACTCCTTCTTTAATTTAACAAGCGTCACTAAACCAATTAGATGAATGTTTAAATACTCCCATAATGCACTCTATCTTATTACAATGATTAACAACAAATAATTAACGCATCTGACCTTTTACTAGATAATTGAATTGCTTCATGCTTCCAAGAGTTATTATTATAACTGAGAATCTTTGCTATACGTCTAAAATCATAATGTGTTCATGTCACAGAATAACTATTGCCTATAATGAAATTAAACAAGTGTATTTAGAGGATATAAAATTGCTTGTTAAAGTGGTATTTATATTTAAGAGAATAGATGTGTTGGTGGTGAAATGTTTGGAAATATGGAAATATAAACTACTAGCTTTTGCCCGCTGTTTCGGCCGTCAGTGGTCTATTAATGAGTAATTGTTGTTAACACCTCTACAATCAGGATTAAGCTTTACACTTCGTCGTTTATACCGTCTACATCGAAAGACTGGAACTATTTGCCTGCTGCGATATAATTTAGGCACCTAATAAAGTAGTACGATCCCATACGATACCATCAACAATTGCATCAGTGCTCCATCAGGTGGGATCACAGTAAGCACTTTTCTTTTTATATTTTTTCAATTATGTATAATTGAAATAAAAAATTAGAAAGACTCTTAGTACATAGTCTCTTACTACCATACAACGGATAAATCCAATTTTTCAACTATCTACGTTCAAGACAATAATAAGTTAATAGTTTTAGCTCACTCTTTTGATTGATTAGACGATCCGAGCACAACTCCAAGTTTGCACCTTGATGTTTCAACATTTCTAAAATTTTTAGAGTACTTGTCGTATGTTACTAGGCATCCAATAAAAACACAGAAACCTTTATCGTCAATATTTATCGTCATCATTTTGTCTTGTTATATTTGGGATCGGCTAAAAACATTTTCTTTCACATTCCATCAAGCAGGCGTAGCCAAGTTTTGTTTCGATTCTCTTGAGTCGAACGCCTCGAGTCGGCCATGCCTCCGATTCCTTTGTTCTGACATCATCTTAACGCTCAGTCACGTGGTCGCCGCAAGAGATTCGAAACGTAACGGTGGTAACTTGGCTAGATAGGCTGTTCTACATATATTGATTCTCTATGGACGAGTTTGTGAATTCAGTATTTTGAGTTAACCCCTCGAGCGCCAGGAGCCGCCTTTGTTTACGTAAATCACCAAAAAAAAAAAAAACATTTTTTCGATTTTTCTTGTCCAGACGTATGTACAATCGATGCCTCAAACTGTATCTACTTGAATGCTTCTATTGACAGTTCTTCAAGCTAACTTAGAGTTCAAAAAATACTTGACTTCAAATACTTAAATCGGAAGTCAGTCAACTAATCTTGAGTCATTATTGAACAAACATGAATTAAAATAATGCATAATTATTAAATGATATTTGCGCACTGTGTTGAGGCATGAAACGCAGACTAGTTCCTGTGTCTAAAAGCGAATAGTTAGAATGGTTGACTTTGACTGCTGCGTACGTGAGTATATCAACGTAGTACTTATTACTTATCTTCTTGGACTTTATCTAGATTTGGAAGGTGCATTCTACAAGGTTAGTTTAGGTGAGATACTTGTGTACCTAATATCTTCTTCCTTACATCGTATTCCTTATTTCTGAGGTTTGCGATGTTCCTGTTGGATCAGCCTGTTACTGATGGTGTCTTACCGTTTGTGTCTATTTTTGGCGTCATGTAGCACAACGTGCCATTGGGTGTCCAATGTGGAGCGCGCCCAATTTGCCCATAATGTTGAGCTGTGGCGTATTAATTGGTTGCCATTACCCATGCCAGTTACGATGTTAGCTATTTAAGGTTGTGGCCGGTGGTGTGGTCATTTTTTCTAAAAACTCTAGCACTCTTCGCACACAGGTTTCCAATATTTATAGTGGTCTTAAATTGAATTATAGAAAACATAATTTTATTTTTCTTAACTTCCATATCAGTACAACAATGAAAAATCTAACAAAAATACATTCGTATACAAATTGTTTTATTTCATATTTGTACATCTTGTACTTTCCCATAGCCCTAAAACAAAGGGCTTAAATCAACAATCTCGGGACCCGTCGCCGCACTATCTGCTCACGTGGATCGCACCCTGACTTTACGACATATCTGAACATTCGTGTTCACCTTTATTCCCATACTGTTTCATTTAAATACTCGAACATGAAAACCTCGAAGACTCCCTTTTGGCATAAAACAGGAAGAAGTAGAATAAAGGCAATTTATTATAAAAATGTCCAAAGACATTATTATTGGTGTAGCCACCCATAAATATGATTCGATTACTCACCATTCTGCTACAATATATCGTTTTTATCGTTTGCGACCACCTCGGACTATCAAATCACAAAGCAACGATTTAAAGTACAAAATAATAAAGATACGTAAAGAAATAAAGTTTTACAATGGGTATCGGAATAATGGCGTCTCGGGTAAGGATAGACAATGGTGGCGCGAAATGTAATATTATATGAGAGTCGATTTATGATCACCTACGCTTTGGTGAGATCGCTCTAAAAATGGAAGGCTGGCTTGCAAGTACTCAGGAACGTCTGCGGGTCGAGAAAATAGATAACAAAGGGATTCGTGGACGTGCTATATTTGAAATCTACGATATATATTCTGCTGTTTCCAAGTACTTACAGAAGACCGACTTAGCCTCCAGGTCTAGACGGTTATGAAAACAAAATTCTAAAATAATTGTGAAATCATAATCATAATTTTCAGACAAAAAGACTTTGCGTGTTGAAAAACACATTAAAGACCATGCCAGTAGAAATGCGCTGAAAGCTAGTAGAATACGAAGAAGATTACTTATTAATACACAATGAGCATGACGAGCATGTTTTATCCCGTGATAATTCATCCCCGTGGGAGGCCGACCGGCCATCTCGGGTGTTGTTCCAGTTGATACCTAGCGTATTCACTTTTTTGGCTAAGAGGACTATGGTCTGAAGCGGCAGATAGCTATTTAGCCCTACAATACTTTATTACCTTGACGCCTCTTCTTGTTTGTCAAAAGAAAATCGAACGTAAGTATACAAGGTAGGTTGCTAAAATTTTTGAGTTGACTTCGCTCGTTCTTTTATCTTTGATTAGATTTTTCAGCTGCATATTTGAAGTTTCTTTGCTACGCTAAGTTATATTGAACCCAATTTTTTGAGGTCGCTTGCCCTTTTCCAATTTTTTAAATTGTAAAGTTGATGAATAGTAAACCGTGGCTTGTTGTTCAATCAAGTTGGTCATCCCTGTTATAATATGTCATTAATGAATACATTATGTCAGCCGTATTTTCTAATTTAAGGTAAACGAAAGAATAATATTTTTGCAATCTTCGTCATCACAGGCGTCACATTGGTGGTCATCTTCCTAATTAAAGGAAACTTTATTGAACTTTCTTTTAGAGATGCATGTCAATAAATAAATTCATTGTTACATTAAAGTTCAGTGGGTAGATAGAGGATTGAGGAAAAGAGTAAAATATTGGTATAATTATTTAGTTTAGTAATGGCTTTCATATCTTATTTTAGTTAGGGGATTTATGACCAAACAAACTGCGAATGTACCGGCAAAATTAAGACTTCCAGTTTTATCGAAAGTTTTCGTCTTTGCCACTCATCTACTATTCCTATCTTATCTTATCTTAGGATATCTTTTTCAAAATCCTTATTTTGTGATCACGTTCGCTGTGTAAGGAATACTTGTGCATAATTTTTGGACATTTTTAAAGTACAAAAAAAAGTTGAAATATATACTTTCATACCATTCATCATGTCCCGAACCAAAAATTAAAAGATATGTGACATCTACCAATTCGCACTGGGCCCGTGTGGTGGATTACGGCCCCATTCCCAACAGTGGGAATATTATAAGGCCGACTATGCTATGTTATACCATTTATGGCATCCTAAAAACATTGACTTTAGACTCGAATAACTTGATAGCTTCTAGGATTGTAATATCCCATATAATTTAGTCCTTTCTTCTTTTGCCATTTATGTGTAAATAGTAGTTTTAGTTGCAGTAAGATTTCTATAGCCAAGTACATGCAATGGTCTTAAACCGAGTAATTTTAACGCCATTTAAAAAAGGCCCCATAGTTTGACCCACCAGCACCATAGTTAGCACAGTTACCAGCCTTCCATTGTTACACAAACTAAAGCCTCGTCTACATGAATGGGATGCCTGAATGAAACCAGTCTGGCCATAACTTACGGGCGACGTATCACCGGTCTTAGAGCCATAATTCACTAGTTGCGAAATCAACGCCTTACAGCACGACTCGGAGAACGCGGCTGGACTCCAATTACAAAACAGTAGCATCTTGGTTTATGTTGGTGGAGATGTGGGAATGTTTTAATAAGATTTTATAGCTCTATTTGTTCATTGGACGGAGTTGATATTCATTTTATGGATGTGAAACTTTGAGTTTGATTTATATGTTTGCTAATGGTATTTAATTACTAATCATATTTGGATGTTGAGCGGATATCTCTGCTTTCTCATCTTAACTGAACATGGCATTGAATGGTTTTGACAGTATGTTTGGTGCAGAGGTTGAGTGATTGGTGGCGGCGCTACATATCGCGAGTACGATTCCCGCTCGAAACCAATAATCATGTGGACTATAGAGAGTTGGTCCGAAAGCAATACAAGAGACACTGAAAAGACTGTACATAGAATAGAATGGAATCGAATGGAATAGAATAGAATAGAATAGAGTAGAATAGAATAGAATAGAATAGAATAGAATAGAATAGAATAGAATAGAATAGAATAGAATAGAATAGAATAGAATAGAATAGAATAGAATAGAATAGAATAGAATAGAATAGAATAGAATAGAATAGAATAGAATAGAATAGAATAGAATAGAATAGAATAGAATAGAATAGAATAGAATAGAATAGAATAGAATAGAATAGAATAGAATAGAATAGAATAGAATAGAATAGAATAGAATACAGAGACTTTAGATTTAAGATAAATAGAATTATTCGGGACATGCACATCACAACGGTTACAAACACAAAGTAAATAATAAAAAAGAACAAAAGCGTAGGAGTTTATTAAATAAGTTTTAGAACACACCCACGATGAGGAGTATTTTTAGTCTTTAATAAATATTGCCTGTATAAAAACAGAATATAGAGTTTACAGCTGTTAAGAGAAATAAAATCGATTCGGAATTCCCTTGTAGGCCCTGGGCTTTTCGAAAAAGATATTTCGTTTCCAAGTTTGCAAAGACAATTTTAGGTTACTGTAATTTCAAGAGCTGCGCAATTCTTCAAAACAAAAAAAACACTGAACAGTACAAAATAACTACATTCAGCCGAACATAGAACCTCCTCCTTTTCGAAGTCGGTTAAAAAGAGTCATGGCCCTGGAACGCAAGGTAACTCAAGGAAGGTGGGTTTTAGTCAGTAAAAGTCTGACACTCTTTCTCCCTTCCACGTAGAAGTTATTCATATTTTATACAGAATCTTTATTTTTCATATTTTATATATTCAAAAAATATTCCGTTTGTCATGGAACATATTTTAAAGGTACACTCAGTATGTTTATGTGAACTTAATAAGAGAGAAAAAATTCTGTTTTTTTTTTAGTTATCATAAATAACATTGATCTGCTAATACATACCTCCAACGAAAACTACGTAAGTACCTACATCTTCCTAAATAAGTTTTGCAACAATAAACTCTAAGTCCTAATGTGTCTTTGCATATAACGGTTTATAGTTTTTCGTGGGTGTACACGATATTAAAACATTAAATTTCCACTAAAATATAGGGAACAGATATGTTTTATACCCATTGGCTTCGGTGTTTATGACTACTTGGCTGATAAAATTAATATTGCCCAGAAAATCAATTATACTAATATCATATCTCGTAAATAGGGCATGATACTAAAATTGTAATGAAATATTATATGTGGAAGTAGGTGTTTAGTTATTGCAAAGTGTTTAATATTTACTGTTTAATTATTTCAATCGGTATGTCAGTGATTGATCAATACAAGTAGGTTTAGGTTAATAGGTAGGTAATGAAGTTTAATAAGATATTACTTGAGTTGAATGACAAACAAAACAACTGTAAAATTAACTGTTTCTGTTAAGAAATTATTAAGGTTTTAATGTCCAAGTTTACTGTACTTTTAGACTGAGAAAGTTGACTGTTTAGTTCTGTTAGTAGCACTTACTTATGACATATGTATTATAAACTTCATAATGCCGAAGATTCTAGCAGAGTTTAATTCCAGAGTTTCGCTAGCAAATTTAATTCGGCTAGTTTTTCTCCTATTTGTATGTAGATAATGTATGTGTATATTAAAATCATGTCCCAGACTCAGTAGCTATTGAAATTACACGGTATGCAAGGGCTGACTTTTATTTTGGATAGAGGATAAGTACTGACATACCCCCATAGGAAAATTATGGGTTCCTTCTATTTGGCAGAATCTTGATACTCCGATTTTTATTTGGCATAACTCACATGGCATAATCTTATTTAATCGAATATTTTTAAGGCATAAAAATTATTTAGCATAACTTTTGTTCGGCAGAATATTTACGTGTCCGAATTTACAATGGCATACTTTTATCTTGGCAGAATTTTGTTTCGCATAATTACCTTTGCCATAATTAATATTATGCATAATTTTGTTTAGCATAACATTTATTTAGAGATACGATTATTTGGTATGGGTGCATATTTGAACATCAAAAATTAAAATAGACGTATCTTCTTGTAAAAATTAGTGTTCAAAACATCAAAAACTTATAATATATGGAATAAAACTGATAATTTAAATAAAATAAATTTATGCTGTCGAATGGTTAGATAACCTACGTGCAATGTATTTAAAATCGAATGGTCTGCAAAAGTGACATAGAATGTTCTAAATATAGCATGTATTGGTAGCATTTTCAATATTAAATTAAATTTGTGTCATAAAAAGTCAATACGTTGTGCTGCAAAATTTTGTGACAGAAACGAATCGCTGCGTAACCGACTTTACGCAGTCTTGTCTGCCCTACCCCTAGAGTGTAATTTAAACCCGCGTAGGCGCAGAGGGGTAGGGCGGCCCGCGAGCTGAGGAGCAGGTGGTTTGAAGGCCCGCCACCGCGGGTGAGGCTGGCCGGCGAAGCCGGCCAGCAAGCCGAAGCTGCGGCGGTGAGCGTTAAAACCATCTGTGACGATAAGCTCGCGTGGCGCCGCCCAAACCCCGCAGCGCCGGAGCCGTGACAGAAACAATGCTTGCTGCATGTTGCATGCCTGCTTGCATGCTGCATGCCTGCTGCATGTTGCATGCCTGCTTGCATGCTGCATGCATGCTGCATGTTGCATGCCTGCTTGCATGCTACATGCATGCTGCATGTTGCATGCCTGCTTGCATGTTGTATGCCTGTTTGCATGCTACATGCATCCAAGCCGACAATATTTTTGTAATTAGCATTTAGGTTAGCGTTTTGATATTAGTAGTAATATCATGGTGTATTCTTGTTTGCATGTTTGAATGCTTCTTACAAGGAACTAAAAACTGTCTTTCTGCCTTTCCTTCCTCCTTTCTGCCTTTCTGCCTTTCCTTTCTGCCTTTCTGCCTTTCCTTTCCTTTTTCTGCCTTTTAATGACTATCGATATAAAATGTATGCCAAAAGACGATTCTGACTGTGAATTTTCTGCGATATGATGGTTCTGCTTTTTAATTATTATGGATATAAACATTATGCCTAAAGATGATTCTGACTAACAAAATTATGAGTTTTGAATGTATGACAACTGAGTGTATGCGAAATGATTTTCTGCGAAATGAAGTTTATGCTATCCGTTGTTATGCAAAACAATATTATGACGTAAAAAGTTCTGCTATAAAAGGTAGACCCGAAAATTATATACCAGTCAACAGCGATACGGAGGAAGTTTTTGACGTTGTTTTAGACTTTTACTAGTTAAAAAAAAATTAACATAAAATTTTAAATCTTAATATAATTTTATTTATATAGGGTGACTGGTAATTAGTGTATGGTGACTGGTATTAGTATTTTTATTATGGGAGCAAAGCCGAAATCGCGAAAAATATCAGCTGCTCAGTACATTAGGCAAACATAAATGTACTGAACAGCTGATATTTTTTCGCGATTTCGGCTTTGCTCCCATAATAAAAATTGTTTGTTATCATGAGCACAATCACGTTTTTAATTATCGTACACTAATTGCCAGTTACCCTATACTTTGTTAGTAGTTTTTGTTTTTCTCATAATCTAAGGTTCACAGGTCTTGTAAGTAGTGGTAATTCACAGGTTCTCTACCTGTGACTGAACTTGAGGAGGCTTTTGCATTCTTTAGTTTATCTCATTTGTTTTTAGTTAGTTTTAATTAATTAGTTAGGGCTTATTTTATACATAAAATTATAATTAGTTTAATATTTCTAAAAACTGTACATAGTAAGGTTGTCACAAAATAAATGATAAAAAAATGCAATAAAAAAATATTGACGCAAAATCAAGCTACTGTACTGCATCTATTTATAAGTTTGGAAAGCCTCCTCCTCAACATAATTTTAATCTACGTAACGAAGTGTTTATTGGTATAACTGTGTGTTTATTGCTGAAATGTTTATTAGAAAACTATTACGCGGTAGCAGTGCAGGATGTCAGCCTTCTACTACCATTGAACCAACAAACCAATAACGACTTTCATTGTTGAAAGGCTGTATCTACGGCGCCCATACCACTATTACCATTTACCCCCACTAACATAACAATAAAAGTTATCATTTCGAGTTCAATTTGCAAAACGATAACCACTCCTGAGGATATGTTTATTGAGATGTAAGTGAGGTTTACGAGCCGACGGTGCAGGGGCACTTTCTTTAGACCGCGTACGACAGTTATATTTATTTATAACGCCTTGAATATTCCATTCATGACATCAACTGGGAACGGTGGTGGGGCCATGTGTGCCGTGTCCTGTGAGACTGTCCGAAATAAGGATTAAATATTGTAAGAACTGGGTGGGACCGAAAAGTAGTGACCGTGGATCGGAAGAGGTAGCGTTTGAATGCCTCCTACAAGGTACTTATCTACCGATGACCTGGTGAGGGTCGCGGGAATCCGATGGATGCGAGACGCACAGGACCGTTTATTGTGATGACACTTGGAGGAGGCCTATGTCCGTCAGTGGATGACCTTCAGCTGAAATTATGATGATTGTAAGAGATCATATAAGAAACTAAGGAAAGTCAATGTAATCGAAATGAACTGAAAAAATTAAAAAATCTTAGTGGGTAATCAGGCTCAATGTTCGAAGAACGGATAGTTGTTGGAGTTGAATGTTTCGATAGTTTTGACTACGTACCAGAAAATGAAGTGTTGAAAGGGTAGACACATGTGACCCTTATCAGGTGTCCAGAGCCATTTTAATCGGCTGTATGCATTAATCATGGGGCCAGTTAAAATGGCGACTCTTGGCAGCTTGTAATCCCCAATCGACGTCTTTTAAATAAAACGCTGTTGATGACTGTACGACGATTTCTGAGCGAGAAATAGGATCAGTGGTGCTATTCTCTAAGAAAACAGCCTTGAGCGCAGCGCTGACCGCAGAGACGAAATCCAAATAATTATGTACATTGGATTAACAATCTAATGCCTTTATAAGTTGGATTGTAAATTCAATGTACTGCGCTTCCGACTCGTCGCTGCGGCCAGCGCTGCGCTCAAAGCTGTTTTCTTAGAGAATAGCACCACTGATCCTATTTCTCGCTCAGAAATCGTTGTCCCAATTTGTTACTTTAAGCGGAGCCACTCTAATTCCTCGCAGTAGGTAGAACGTAAAGCGGACTTCTATTGTGGGTACAGTGTAAAGGAGCGCAAAATATGTCAGTGTTGTGCAGACCATTGAGGCCGTTGAGAACTTAATATTTTAATCTTATCGCCTACTGCTCCCACTGACAATGAACTAGTTACGGGGCCCAACCTTTATTCAACAATTTTATACCACTTTAAGATTATACCATATATTTTTAAAATACAACGCACATTTTATTACAAATTATTGAAATACTAGTCACAAAAACGATTAGCAGCACACAGTCAACATCAAAAATATTTCCTCCTCAATGTCAAGTTTTAATTCATAAATCTCATACTTTAGTAGAACCGAAAATAACCCTGGGCGGTCTATAGTAAACAAATAAACAAACAGTTTTATAAACATCGCCAACTTAACCGGCATGAAAGACAAAACCAAGATATACAGCCTCTGTGTCAGCGAATAAATTAAAAATTTAAATTTGAAAAGAGAACAAAAGCGCAGCCGCAGCCGCGGGCCGCGAGTATGACGTCATAATTAAGGGGCCCAACACACGACGAAAAGCGAGAGACGTGAGTCACGTCGTGCCGTGAGAAAACCGAATTTAATAAAAAAGTAAAAGTACTCTCTTTGTACAGGGGCATGCAAAATTGAAGTTCGATTATCGGTGCCTTATTTTGGGACATGATTCATTTTGGTGAGAGGCTTGAAATTTAAGATAACACGTTAAGAATTTTCGATTAGCGCGAATGATGCAACCGGTGCGAATGTAACGGGATGGGGAACACGTTAATGTGAACGACCCTTTTACTTTTAATACTTGAGGTGCATTGTAAGCCGTTGCTTTGATTTGTTTATTAATCATTATCCGTCATCATCAAGACACGCTTTATATTTTAAGGAACAGTTATCGAATCACAGCGATTAACGAAATAAAGAGATAATCCAATATATAAATATATTGAAAGACAGTTATTTTAATCCTTGATAGTCTATAACGGTGTGGAAATGTCGTAATTTAAAATATTTTATTTATAAAAGTGGTCAGGAATAGGTTCATGCTCATTTCTCAATTCAATTTACTTATACAACTGGTTAGGCCGCGTAAATCAATGCAATTTACGCAATTCAATGAGACGTGCGACATTAGAAAATTTTATTCCGCAACAATGACTCTCACTGCCTACGCCTTTTTAACAAATCGATTCATTGCACATCAAAAATACACATCGTAAATCGAGTCTCTGTTCGCGAGTGGAGATGGCATCGATTTGTCGTAGTCAGATCAAAGAAATTGCACTTTTAGAAGGTTGACGATGTAACGTATGTGAGTTTACATGTTTGTAAACGAACCTACGTTACAAGAGTAAGAGAACGGGAGTAGAAATTAAAAAAAAATTAGGTCCGAGAGGTAACCCTTCTATGTATCAGCATATAGGGGGGGTGATCACCGGGCTGGTATTAGTGACGTAAAAATCCCATACTCTCCGGACTTATCCCCAAAAACCGGGCGTCTTTTGTAGGATTCCACAAACAAAAAAAAGTCCATCAATCCATTTTAAGATATAAAATTTGAAAGCTGAGTTACTCTTTGCTTTCATTTACTTCCACATTTGCACAATATCTTTTGTAAAGTAATAGAATTGTTAACCACCGCTGTGATGTTTCGCAAAACCATCATGTCAATAACGGACCATCAATGCTTTTAATGGTGAACAATATAGCTGTTTTATGTTTATGTTTATACTACGTATTACCCATCGTTAACCGTTTAGCTGTAGTGGCATCACACATCCGAACTACAAAAAGATCTAACAACACAAAAATCTAACAACGTGCATCTAAACATCTCCTTGTGACAAAGATAGATACATCAGCTCGAAAGAGAAATCGCCTACCAGACACAACACCTATATAGTTGGAGGATCCACCCTTTTCAATAGAAGTTGTGCGTCCTTACACCCAGTAAACAGTAAAAGTAGTACAGAATATTCAGTGATATGGCCGGCCGCTTCATGAAACGTCCAATTCAACAGTCTGGCTACAACAGATGCATCAAGTCAGCGTATCGGCGAATCGAGATGCGTCACATTTTAATTGTCCCGCATAAGGTGCGACCGTTATTGCATTCAAAATATTCGAATAAAGATCAGATAATTAACGGTACAGGTAACGGGTCGGAGGGCAAATGGGACCGAATGAGAGCATATCGATAAAAATTTGGAGCTCCTTTATATTAATGCGAGTTATAAATATTGGCGGAATTAATTGAAACCGTGTTTTTGGTTGAAGTTATCTGAAAGTTAAGATGGTGATTTAGGATTGGGACGGCTACAACGGTGCTGTTGGTTATTCCGTATTTGTAGTTTTTTATTGAATGGTTCCTGGTAGTATACCTAATTGGAAGCAATCAGTGGTGGTGATCTCTCGCGCGGAGCCTTGGTACAGGCCATGGTCTGGAGTGAGGGAGAATAGGCGGGATCGCTACCTACTGCGAAGCAGGAAAGAACGGACATCCTCACGCCACGTTCCAGTCGCCGAATCCCCGACCCCGACTACCAGCTACCGCATGCGTAGGATTATGGACGACCAGCAACGGATAGCTCGCGGTCTGGCCTTAAAGAACTGTGGATTTTACTACGCTCTGTCGACAAGAGCGTAGTAAAATGTAAGTAAAACCGCCCATGGGTCGACTTATAAAAAGGTTGCCTGTGGTCCTAGAAGGCAAAAGACAATTGAAAAAACTAGGTGTGGTTTTAGTCAGTAAATGTTTGACATAATCTCCCACTCCGCCCTAAAGCGAAAAAGTTATTAGATAACCTTAAAAACATCGAACACATATGCCAAGTTTTTCAAACAGTAATTATTGTAAAACTAATATGACAAATTATGAAACGCGCAGTATCTGTTGTGACCAGTTGAATGAATTTTCATCAGACTCAAAGTCGATACCTAGTTTATTTTCTCAGTCCTTTCTAAGTATACGAGTATTACAAAAAGACTGACATACGCAGGAAGATTATACGCCACATCAATCAACATCAAACCTCCCAGTTCTTTAAAACAACACACCACAGAACATGAGACTCCAGCCTATAGCACGATCGCGGTACAGTTGTAAAAATGGAATAGTATCATTTAATACGGAACCCTCGGCCGGAGAGCCAATAAACGGTAACCGCGGCACGTGGGCGGGGCGGAGACGCTGCGTTTGTCGCGAATGTTATTCAACACACTTAGCAGGAGTTGGATTGTGTGTAATGGATCTTTGAATGACGTGACGTTTGGTGGTAAATGGAGAGATTGATAGGCAAGTTCAGTTGAAGCCATTGTTGGTATATATGTATTACATATAAAGGAAGAACTTATGTTCAAATAATAACAGCCGCATCGGTTGACCTGCGAGGTTAAGTAAACATTAGTCCATGGATGGGTGAACATTAATTGCAATCCGTAATGAGACTCATCCATGCTTGTTACACCTGTCTTGACATTTACCTTGTTACCTGGCTACTGGGTAATGTAGGAAAGACAGGCAGTGGCTCCATGTAAAGTAATGGTTTTCAGCTTCATATAGATAGACTGATCTGAATAACTGACCCCAAACGTAATTTTGGGAAAATGGTTAGGTAGATGATGGCTAAAGAGTCTTTAATAGACTAGTGCACTTCACTATCAACGGTTGCATCACTGTTTACCATCAAGTGGGATCGCAGTCAATCACTATAAGTCTATAGCACTTAAAAAAGAGTCAAATCAAGGCCTTTCAATTTTTACTCCAATTTAGTGACAAGCTTCGGTAACTCCCATCCGTTTGCGACCTGACGCCCTGTAAAGGTATTGTTTTGCCTAACTTGCAAAATTGATTGAATTTGGAACAAATTGCTATTTTTAAAAACATTTGATATGATGGATTAGATCTTGTAGTCGTTGAAATGAATGAAAATGTTACCGAACCTTATTTAAATCTTTTAATCCTAAATCTGCGTGGAGAATATATTTTTAATCAGTTATTTTGGGATTAAGGTAATAAAATTCAAGCAGATATAAATCTGCTTAACACAGATTATATAAAACCGTGTCTTGATACGTAAGAATATCGGTATGAGTGAATACTAACTTTCATAGTTTTATTACATTCTTTAGTTTTACCTTCGTCTGTGTTCGCGACCGTTAGGATTCATGAGGACCTTTAAGACATTGATGTTATCTGCTGACTTTACTCCCTCATATTTTACTTCAGTCCTTGATGTATAGGATATCTGCTGTTTAAATGTATCTAAATACTGATTTGTGCATTTTCTTTTAAGTGGAAAATTATCAAATAACTTTATGCGGGAGAAGTTGAGTTGAGAGAAATGCCTTTATTATCTAAAACACAGCCGTGTTCTTTTGCGATCAAGAGCTACGGTAGTTCTTTTGAACAATTTCGCAGTCCTAGAAGATTAAACGTTTTCTTCTAATTATTAATTGACCCTTTTCAAATCTTATTATACGAATAGTCATTATCCAGTACCAGCACCGGTCGTTGTGGCGGCACTTGGGGGAAGTCTAAGTCCAGCATTGGACGTCTTTCGTAATGGTGATGTTGACTCTTTTTACATCCAGTTTACCCCATCCACACAAGTATAAGTCTGAATAGGTTACTTCTAGGCAACCGTACTTTATCGTCGATCACATCGTAGCTTTCCATAAGGTGAGATAGGGGCGAATCTATCTACAATAAAAATATACTGTACCTAGGTATCCACAATTTCTCGTGGAACCACTCAAGAAGAAACCGATACCTGCATAATTACACAAGATAACACTCCTAATCTGTCGCCTACTAGTTAGGAGGATTAAGATACAGCAACGACACATAATTAAATATCAACTTAATTAACTTTCACCAGCCACCAGTTTCCACATGATGTCATCCCAACTAAATCAGCCATTACTAATGCTAATATTAAATATTGATTTACGTTTACAACGCAGAATTAATTAGTTTTATAGTTGCCCATAAATGTCTACTGATAAATAAATTAAGGAGTGTATTAATTAGAATTTTTGTTAATTGTCTTCGATTATGGATGGAACTCCAAAAAAATGTACCACTTGATGAAGTGGGACTGATAGAGACCACAAATAGCCGACGGAACTTCACAAACACATAAATTTCTCGATTTAGATAGTTATTATGACGAAATAAATTTTGCTGGTGAACATGGTACCATCGAATTGAACTGATGACGGAGCCAAATGGTAATGGTTAAAACTATGTATTCTAGCTGTGTTTGGGCTCATTAGATGATTTGTTTGATTGTTCAGTTGATGAAGCCGGAAGGCAAGCGCAGTAGTATGCAATAAAACAATACATTAGACTTGTGATGAGATATAGGATGGCTACAAATTTCTCTAAAAGTTATAGAAATAAATTCATAAAAATCGATATACTGACACTGCCTTCTCTTTATATCTTAGAATGCATTTTGTATGTTCGTAAAAACTTAGGACTCTTTAAAATTAGAAGCGATTTTCACAATAAGAATACACGTAGCAAACACGAAATTGTATTACCCAAATGGAGATTAGCTAAGACAAGCAAGTCATTCTTAGTAAACAGCATACGCTTTTATAACAAACTGCCAAAGGTGGTAACTGAACTTAATGGGGGAAAATTCAAAACACATATTAAGCGTGTTCTAACCGAAAAAACATATTACAAGGTTAAAGACTATGTCGAAGACACGCTTGTTTGGCAATGACTACCTCAGCACATGTGGCCCCCTGGTAAATCATCCATATTGTGTCTATTAACTGCTCCACCTTTGTTTTAATAATTTTATATATTATTTAGACTTCAACTGTCTTTTTTTGTTAACATTTTATTCATAGTTGTAATTTTTTACATTATTCCTAATTTTTTTTAATGTATACTGACTCTTTTTTGTAATGTGAATGTGAGAAAACTGTATACTCCACGAACTCTTAGACTACTTTCTATTATGAATTACTTTTTTTTTTATTAAGATTATTTTTATTGTGCTTTTGTGTACAATATTTGACTGGTCTACACTGTTCTTACATAATATCTATCAATATTGTAATAACAACAACTTTTTTAAAAAGAGTAACCGTGGAGTTTCTTGCCGGTTCTTCT
The DNA here is from genome assembly GCA_929112965.1 of Mythimna albipuncta. NCBI lineage: Eukaryota > Metazoa > Arthropoda > Insecta > Lepidoptera > Noctuidae > Mythimna > Mythimna albipuncta. The sequence continues at coordinate 17,355,560 of OV815967.1, forward strand.
CCATAGGAAACGACAAATTTGGAACCGTGCACTAGCTTCTGACGTTTTATTAGTGCCCGTGTAGGCCTATGTGAAATAAAATATTTTAACTTTGACTTTGACTTGACTTTATATTCCATAGTTAGGTTTGATTCCCACATGGAATAAATATTTGTTCTTTTAGTCCATCCAGAGGTTATTTAGTAGACATTGCTGTCAGCGATAAGACCGCAATTGTACCCATAGATTTGAGTTTGTGTAAAAAAATTCACGACTGTTTTGGTGTACAATAAATTATCATTATCATCATTACAGAGGAAAAACGTCCACTGTTGAGTATTGGGCTCACTGCCTCCATAATGAACGGTCCTGTACGCCCCGCATCCATCGGATTCTCGCGACACTCATCAAGTCATCAGTCTTTCCAACGCTGTAACGGTACGCGGTTGCCACTCCAGAACCTTTCGGCCCCATCTAGTTGTATGCTGTTTTGCAAGCAATGTGCCGATTGCCAGTTAAGTTCTTAAGTTTGGCATTTTTAGGGCTATGTGGGTAAACTTAGTTCTTTTGCGCATATCTTCATTCTTGGTGCGATCATGCAAGGAAACTCTAAACACAGCCCTTTCCGTTGCCCTTTAGGTGACTTTAAGCCTTGAAACAATAAAGTAGGTTTAATCTATTGTGTTTCATACTTGTCAAAATAATTCAAAATCATAAATAATAAAATATTTGTTGTTAATTCATGAGACCGCCAAATGTGACAGTTCGCTATAATTTATTTCAATTTTATTAGACAGCCATTTAGATTAACAATTTGGTGTTTCTCATTACGCTGACAAGTAGTAAAAGTCAATTAAGGATTCGTGATCAAATGTGGGCGCTACAACAACCTGTTAGATTCGATGCCCATTTGTAGATTTTATTACTGACATGCATTTCAGCCTTACTATTTCTCTAGTTTTGATTTAGTCTCTTGAGATTTACTAGGAAAATTATTTAAACATTTCTGATTATAAATATGTGTTAACCTATCAGGAAACTTAATGATATTGAGATGAAAAAAGTTTATATAAAAGGTGTAAGGGACAGCCCTCCATAAACTTTAAGGGCTTGCTCACTAGACGAAACTGAACAACCTTCCATACGACGAAAATGAATAACCATTTGTATGGCGAGGCCGATATATTTTACGTTTCATGAAAAAAAAAAAAATTGTGGAAGATTGTTCAGTTTTGTCTACTGAGTAAGCCCTTAAAGTTTGTGGAGGGCTGTCCCTTACACCTTGTATACATGTATAATAAATCTACACTAATATTATAAAGCGAGAAAATTTGTATTTTTGTGTGTATGTTTGTAATGAATAAACTCAAAAACTACTGAGCCGATTTCAAAAATTCTTTCACCATTGGAAAGCTATGTTTACCCTGAGTAACATAGGTATACTTATTGTCCGTGCGAAGCCGGAATAGGCCACTAGTATTATAATAAAAGATCTTTCTTTTTAGTTTTTCTTGGAAGTTGAAGCCTCTGATACATTGAAGACAAAATGTTCCCTAACAAGACGCGCAACGGTCACTTGCCTCTAATATTTTATGATGCATTTTTGTGTCACGGGACATATTGTTCGACAATTTGACAGCGTTGCGCTTTATGTTGAGGGACATTTTCTCCCCCAGTGTATCTGAGGCTGTAGTGGAACATTTAGTATTATCGTCTCGTCGAGATAAAAGTTCTTAAATTAGTAATCCAGTAGGTATTAAGATAAAGCTGTAGTTATGGTTGATTTTGATAAAGCTTCTTTGCAGCTTTATTGTTTTAAATATTTTATTTTTTGCACACATATTATTAGGTATAGTTACCGACTAGTCTATTAATCTGGTATATTGTTTTATTTTGGTTTAGTATATTCATAACGTCATGCCTCAGTTAAACTGGTGTGTATTTAAACGATTCTTTAAGAAGGTGTTATACCCGAAAATATAAAAGTACTCGAAAAATGAGTATGTAATTCAATTAGCGTTAAATTAAAAGGCACTGTCAGTTTAATTATTTCTGAATTCACCTTAAAGAATCCTTATTAGTCACGCGCGCTAAACTGCCATACCCACACTCTTCAAAGTGATATTATTCTCGAATTTCATCACTTCTAAACTCTTTAAGAGCTATAAAACCGCAAGAGGCAGCGGCCGTATCATCATAACCACAATAAACGATCAGTGAACGATCAACCACAGACAATTTAAAAAAACAAGATTGTTCGAACTCATTATACACATTTGGAGCTCCAAAACTTAACACTACTTATCTCGAGATCTTTTAAAAAGTATTGCTCATTATCTGTATATGAGCTGGAGACAAAGCACGTATATCAAACGGAAACCTCCACAGCTAAATCAGCTCTCAACAAAATAAATTTTCGCATTGACATACATCGGCCCAACCATAAATATTGATCTCTTTTTGTTTCCTACAAACATTTTTATGTTGATAAAAAAAAAATACTTCCCAAATAACTCTGGACGCGTATAAATAAAGTGTGGTAGTAAATGTCAATAATATGCAAAATAATGGATGTTAATCTCCGAGTGGATTTGTGATTTGCGAGCGAGCGCGCTTCAAAGATTAGCCGACAGATTCCATGATGGCGTACGAATACCATGTTTTTATAGCCAGCGTCAGCGCTTGCTCCTTAGCTCGTCTTATATACGACATGCCGCTTGTCAACGTTATCCATTTACTTAACGTTTGTATAAGCTTAGTGGCTACTTCTATGCTTCTAACTTCTTGTAATGGGAAAATTGAAAAATCTTGTGCTTAACTTACCTAGATGTCTAAAATCCACAGTGTTCCTTCAGTTGCCTCTTTTGTGAAGGTAATGTTAACTCTTTTTTTATTGTTGATTGTTGGCACTTGACCGTTATCTCACCTGATGGAAAGATACGTTGTGGTTGACGATGAAGGGGGTTTACATAGGAGTAACCTCTTGACTTAAAGATTCCCGGGTTGTAGCCATCAGGAAATATAGATTCTGGCAAGGAATTCCACTCCTTAGCTGTACGCACAATAAATGTGTTCCCAAAACGTTTCATACCAAATTCTATCGAACAATCCGCAGCCCTACGTATTTAAGTACCTACCTTTAATTGAAACAAGTCAAGGCTAAACTGCAGAAAAATGGTGAATTAGTAATGGTTAGAACCTCCCGAAATGAATGTGGTATGATATAAAAAATCTTTTGAATGTAACGTTCCTAGTGAAGAAAACAGGTACCATTTTATAAAAACCTCAGCCTTGATCATATCATTACATTCATAATCTTGATCTTGAACCAGAAAATATTTATAATTTACAAACTTCATATTTAACTAACTTCAACTGAGTGGATAGGAATAGGCTTTAAACTATTTAAAAAATAATAATTACATTGATCTCACATTATAGTAGTGACAAAAAATACGTAACCAGGATATTTAACTCATACCATGATTTTAAAATGTGTCCATGGAGGTTCTTGCCCGTGCTGTTGCTTAGAGATCTACGCTTTAGAATGTGGAACTAACTTCATCTTTCAGAATATTTAAACGTCATCATCATTTCAGCCGAAAGACGCCCACTGTTGGACATAGGCTCTCTCAAGTGGTCTCTCAAGTGTGTCTCTCAAGTGTCGCCACAATGACCGGTCTTGTGCGTCTCGCATTTATCGGATTTCCGCGTCCCTCACCAGGTCATCGGTCCACCTAATGGGAGGCCTTTCAACGCTGCGTCTTGCGATACGTAGTCGACATTCCAGAACCTTTCGGCCCCATCGACCGTCTGTCTACGAGCAATGTGCCCTGCCCACTGCTACCATTCGTTGGCCTATTTAAAAGTAGTAAATGGTTATTTGAAATAAATGCTTTGAGCTTGGATACCTAATGAGCCGACGATCAAAATGTAAAAAAAAGATCACGTGACCTCTCGATAAAGCTTGCCAAACCCATACATTTAAACTTTTAGACAATGCCTGTCGCTGATAGAATGTCACTTGTCTATAGCCTCAGGAGTGTGGGATGTAGCTTTAGATACCGCGCAAACGTGGACACTATTTGTTATCGACTTAGCACACTGTTACAGGAAACCGTAGTTGCTGTGTACGGTACCTAGTGGTAATTGGACACAGTTGCCAGTTGACTGTTATCGATACGGCACACCACAAGAAGACCATGATTACGGACACCGATTTCCGCTCGTCCGTTTGCATAGCGCCCTACGGTTGTTTGGAAAAGTATTCAACTGACAACATTGGGTTTCCAGTTACGAAATACTTTTTGATTGGCAATCCGTACGTGTCAAGTGGAAGCAAGTTTTCAAAAAAAAAAAAAAACAATAGAACCAAAACAAATAGTTGATTTCATACTCATTACTTATATAAAAATGTGAATCTTTTATTTTCATGTGAGTATTTGCTAACATTCAACACAAAACATAAAAGTGTCTTCGTTTGCACAGCGCCTTACACGACAAATCAATGCTACAGGCCAGTAGGACATTGATAAAGTTATTGTGTGTTAGAAAACTATGTATTACTTACGCAAAAATAATCACAATGATATATTATAGATAACAGACTACAACATAGACATATCGTTTGCGTCGGATGGGTGTCAACCCTAAAATGTTGAAACGATTTCTTTATGATTTATTTGTGCCAATGGCAGCGATTCTATGCCAGACCCATCCAGGTTCTACATGCGATGCTGTCTCGTATGCACTCCGGGTAGTCAGTCTCGCTACGATTTGCAGGGTACCATAACAATCAAAGGATTAGCTTCTTTTTTTAATAAAAAAACTTTCATCAAAAAGATCAACATTATAAAGGCTGATGACGATGATGAAAAAGATACAAAGCTGGACTTAATGTGTTAGGCATTTTCTACCAGTCAACCAAGAATTTACTGATAGAGGGACAACATAAAACAGAGAAAGATAGACTGAGGGTGATTGGTATTATAGAAGTGCAAAAAGAGTAGATAAGTCTAGGTCTAAGATAGTCACATTCACCAACCTTCTATGCTATAGATGATTATGGTTTTAAAAAATACATAATTTTCTAGAACTTTTTAAGGACCTGCCCCCCTAGCCAAGTTACAACCGTTTCGCTTGCGTCGAACGCTTCGAATTGACTTTGCGGGCAATTCTTTTGTTCTGTTCTGAATACTTAACTGAGCGTTACATACATTTGAAGCTTTCTACTAGCGTTAACTATTGCAGATTTGCAAATTGGCTAGGGGTACTGGTGTCTATTTTTTTAGATACACCAGTTCACACCAGCAGCTTTTAGAAGTATTTTCTCTGTACCTTCTGGACAATGAACGAACGCAAGTACAAAGCCTAGAAGCTCCTCACAGTTTCACATTCGTCTCCGTGAATAGGTCGCCGACGGATAACGAAAGCACCGCCCACTCGCGACCCGATGACATTGTTTATTATTTTGTTGTAGCTCGTTGCGAACTGTGCAAATAGTAATTAATTCCTACACACTTTCTCTCCTCAGTGCGATTAACCGACGCTAATTCGTACGATGACCCGTCTACCTACTTACGTTGAAGGACGAAAGTTATGATTCGTTTTTAGACGATCTCTTTTTCGCCCAAGGGCGTAATGCAATGTTGAAGTATAATTATACTTAAGTTTTGAAGACTCGTTCCTTAATGTGCTTGCTACGATTTATGATAATTTGGTTTCGAATGACGTAATTGTATGGTATTGATTCTTTGCGGTTTTGAATTCTAAGACAGAGCTAAAGAAAAAGGATTCATGGATCAAATCATTCGTGCAACGTCTGCTAATACATTATGTAAACATAAGCATAATCAGCCTTGTAATGTTCCCACTGCTGGGACTTAGGCTTCTTCTCTAGGACAGAGGATTCGTAATGGGTTTGCATGGCGAATAACGGTCCATTCTCTTTTCAGAAGGCCACACAACATTTTCCAAAAGACAAGTGTGTTTATTTATGTACTCAATTTCCTTCAATATCGTTACTGAACTCCAAACAAAAACTTATTTACTATCCCTCAAATTTTTGCACACATTGTAAAGCCCATGTCCTCGTGAGTCAGCATTATGACCACAAAGCTCTATGACACCCTCATTCAATATAATCCGCTGACATTTTAACAAGTATAATTATGTGGAACGGTACGGTTTCGTTTACAACTGTAATAAAATTCATTACCAATATATTTTAAAAGGTTTATGACACCTTAAGATGTGGCGGTAGTACAGTGTTGTCAGAAGTTGTAACCAAAGATTACGTTTTTTTTTTTTTTGCGAAAAAGTCAAATATTTTTCTGAATCTTCAGTATTCTGAAAAAACTTTTTGACTTTTTTTTTACTTTTCAGTTTTTAAGAGGCAAAGTATATAGACAATATATTGTATGTATAAACCGTATTGTATTTACGTATATTTGATTATACTAAATGTATAATATAAATTACGTACATATCTACACTAGGTAATGTTTTTTTCTGTTTTTTTTTGTTTGTAGGAGGTAATAACTGAGAGTACTGGTTTGATTGCTAAAATTTATTCAGCCATTGAAAGCCATTTTATTCCTGAGTGACAAACCTAGGGTATATTATTTGAACAGGGGCAAAGCTACGGTCTTGACCGCAGCTTAGCCCGCTAGTAGTATATTAAATAGTTTGTTCTTCTATACCCTTCCTACACATTATTTCAGTCATTCATATTTGTCTTTATTAGTACTGTAATGTGTCTTCTAACAGAAAAATCAAAACATTTTTCCATTTTTCTTTCAATAAGGAAAATTTTTCACGTTAATTAATAAAGCCCACTTTCAGTCTGGCAATACCGGTCGCCCACATGCATCCTGTCGACAGGATGTTCAGATGTCACCTGTAATCGTCCTAATTGCAGCACCGGTCTAATTTGACTCACACCTTAATGTAACACGTAGGTGTGTTCATGCATTATATTTACATCCCAATGCAGGGATTCTTTTGTTTCGATGTTCTTATTTTAAATGTCATTCGTATTATTTGGTACTTATTTCTAGGAAAGTCTTACACAAGATGAATCAATGTCCTACAGGGGTGGTGAGAGTGTGCTGAATGTAAGAAGTACGATTGAAGGACCGATTGAAGTAGCCATGATTGGTGGAGAGGCTACTATCCAGCAGTTAACATCTTTCAGTTGAAATGATGATGATCATGAAAGGATGGGAGAATTTACGACACTACGAAACTTTCTTGATTTATATTAGTTTTATTTACGAAACTGTTTATGGTGAAATTAGTTTCACCAGCTTATTGTGTAAATATGTTAAATCGTTAAGTTCTAATCGGATATAACAGCAATTAAAAAATTCTTTCTTAATTTTAATAAGCATTTGAGAACAATGTGAATAAATCCCAAACATTACATCGTCCCAATTTAAATTATCAAAAATTGTATCAAATTCCTATATTATATATAGGAATTTTAATGTCTACTAATTGGAAAATTACCAAACAAAATTACCATAATATCATAATTCTATTTGAACAAAATATCGAAGACGGTAAGCGAATTCTTTAAATACACGCGGCGTCTTTTATGGGTGTACGCATTTTATGACCATTACTACTGGCACCCATAATTTAAAGGTGTTTAATGTTAATATTTTGCGTTCGACTCGAGAATTCTTAATAACGTATAAAAAGCGATCATGTCCACACAAAATTACCAACATTGAGGGCTCGCCGACATACGTACGTAAATGGAGAAATAATTGATTCTAATGATAAACACGATGTGAAGTGATTTTATTGCACTCGCATTCGCATGACATTACGGCCAGAATAATGATGTGACAAAAAAATGAGAACATGCGTTAACGCATCATTGTTTGTGAGTGCATATTGCATTTTTGTTAAATTGTACTCTTGTGTTGGACTTGGTTTCACGCGTGGCTGTGTTCATTGGAGAAAAAAGAGCTCCTGAAGAGACTTTAGGAAAAATGTTTTTTTTTGTCGTATACCTACCTCCCTGAATCTTTGCAAAAAAGAAAAGATTGGCCAGTTATTATTGCGGAAGCTAATCTGCTAAATTTTTTCACATCTCGCTGGGTGCACCAAAACTTGATATATTTATAGCATGGTTTGTTGAGAAGATATCATTATAATCCTACTCACACTTCTAAAACTCAGTCAAAACACATTGGAAAAGTACTAAAAATCAATCTGTCCAGTCTTTCTCCTACTTTGTTGGGTTAGGTTAGCTTCCGATCTAACCCTCTCAAATTATTGAGAGGGTTATTACGGAGGTTGAGGGGGTTATTTTTTTTTGTTTTATTAAAAACAAAAAAAAATAAGAAGAAAGAAATACCTAGAAGAATTTGATGAAGACCCAGCAGTGAGAATGTGTAAGCTAAATAAAAAAAAACCTCAGTAGCAATTGTAAAAAATAAATAAACAAACAAACTAGTCTTCTAGACGTGTATATTAGTATAATCGACGCTGTCGTTACGTTGTCAGAGACGCGGTGGTCTCAACATTTATCGTTTTACTGTCAATGGAAAATGAGAATCGTGGACACTCGCCACCATTTTAATATATATGCGTAAACGATCGTAAACACAGCATACCGAGCATGTTGTGGGATTGTTCGAAAGAGTTAATGTGACCCCGGAACGCGAAGAACAACTGAAGCAACACAGGTCAGATACTCTGGTGTTCACACAGCTGTGTGACCTCTAATTTATATGAGTTTTTATCAATCTATGAGTCAATTTTCAATATTTTGCTCTATCTGAGTAGAAGAATTAATAATTTGGTGACATTCTACCAAAAAAAGTACCCTATCAGATAGTAGATTATGTGATTAGGGGATAAAGCAATGTCTTTAAGTCGCGGGCGGCATGTTGAATTCCGAACGAAACGAAGGTTGCTAAATATAATCCCGATCGACAGTGAGGGATTTATATAATTAACTCCCGAGCATTGCAAGGGAGTTAATAAAGTAACCTCAGTGAAGTGAGGAATTCATGCCGCCCAAGACAAAGACAGCTTTATCCTCGTGTTGGATACTCTACTTTTTACACCATCTGTGAGATAATTGAAAGACAATTTAGTAAAACGAATCATATATTAGAAAAATATTTACCTAAATATTGATTGTATGCACGGTTGTATGTCATATAATAGGACATTATCGAGCAGGTGGTGTAAAATATTTATTTATTTATTAAAATGGACTTAATGCAAATATGTCAGTGACTGTCACCGTTCACCCATCGATTCAAGCGACTCTCACCATGTCGGCCCACCTTGTGACAGGCCATCTAACGCTGCGTCTTCCGGTACAACATTACATGTTGTGACGATTCAAGTCACTGTTAGCGAGTCAATTCTATTCTGATCGTGACGTTATTTATAAGTGTGATCGATATTGACTAAGTACTCGGATTCTAAATATAGATCCTGTAATGACATTGTTAACGGTGAGTGAGCTTTTGATTAGCTGAATAAAGATTGACTCCCACTTTGATTATTTACGGGGATATCGTCACAAGGTTCAAGGAGCTTTTCAAGATAACAGATATTATAAAGATTTATGAATGAGAAATGAATAACTATACAACATGTAGCTGGAATAATGCTTTTTTTTCGCGGTGGCAAAATGATTCAATGACAACCCCCGCTCTTGGGTGGAGCGGGAGATAGTGTCAGACTTTTACTGACTAAAAACCCATTCCTGGTCCTTTGTTGCCTTTCGTACCAGGGCTGAGCTATCTTTCGAACTATCCCTGGTCCCAGTAGGCTGCGACCCAGCTGGGCCCCTGCTGTTGCTGACAGCTCCTTGAGGCGTGCGGAAAAAGTGCGCACCTTCGACGGCTTGGGCTCGGTCCGGACAGTTACCGGATTGTCAGACAGAGAGCTACCTAATGCTCGCCGTCCGCGAGCTCGCCCCTACGGTGGCCGGAAATCGGGATTGGAATTCCGGCGGTGGTTGGGGCGCTGTGAGCGCCGCCGTTGCCTGATGCGGTCGGCCTCCTCTTTTGCTAGCATTACTGCTTCGCAGAAGGAGGCGACCGCCTGCCACTCCTCCTCGCACCGGATCATTGCCTGTACTAGGGCCCGGCGCGAGAGATTGCCGCCGCTGATCGCCCTCACGAGGGCACGGCGCTGGAATAATGCTCACCCTTATATATCCTTATTAGAATATTAAGTTGCAGTCATAGCTTGTTGGCTCGTAAGTTTGCGCGGTGTACTAGACTAATCTAGACTAATCTTGAATTATCAAGAATTTATCATAATAGGTTTTTTTTTGCCCTAAAACTGGTCTTAAAGGATAAAAATATTATCTATTTTAAAAATAGCTGTAATTGTATTCGGATTTGATAAGAAAAGAAAGTGAAAGATTTCGTGTTGGTTTACTAGTTAGAATGCAATAAGGAAAAGTGTTGCGCCGAACCCAAGTAGTGTAGAAACACCATGATTAGATAGAGTTTTCGAACTTTATCGAGTTTTATCCATTGATCTCTGTTCAACTGCTCTCCCGTTCTTCGATCAGTGACATCACCAATCCAGAAGGATGACATCACTCCCTTGATTAATACAAAATACAACCTAATTTAAATTAACTCCAAAGCAACTCCGCCCGTCATGTCTTCACGTCAGTCTCGCATTCTTCAGAAGATAACCGGACAATATATTCTGTCCCTAAGGCCTCTCCCAGACAAGTAAAACGCGACGCTACTTTTATTCTGGGCTCGTTGTTGCATCACAGTTTTCATACATTGCCAACAATCTGGCTAGATCGAGGTTTTGAACGGGCTTACTAAGTTGGAAAAAACATGATACAAACCCCTCATTATCAGTATATCACTGTAGGTTTTTCTTTGAAGTTAAACTTCACGAGGCTTTTGTAAAAAGTTAGCAGAAAAAACGTCATAGCGCAATTTTATTTTTCGAATTATTATTACATAATAACTACGGGTTTCAACAGACGGTGGCCTGCTCAAAAGCTGGGTTTTAGTCACAAAAAATGAGAAACCGACTGCAGCGCCACCTACCGAGTTCACTTCAATTTTCAATCCATCTGCTCAAATATACACACTCGGTTTCATCTAAATCATCCGAGCCATTTTGGAGAAGTTATGAAGATTTATTTATTTATTTATCCTTGTGATTTAAAGTGTTATATACATGTTTTTAATCAAAAATTGTACCTACCACAATTTATCTCAGCGTCACTCAAAAGTTGACTTGCGCTTCTGTAGGTACTTTTGTATGCATAAATATAGAGCTCAATAAGACTTGCTTTCCTTTCTGCCATATTTTTTGGTTCTCAGTATGTCTTATTCAGGTGTTGTCCACGGTTTTAGAAATAACTTCGGCCTATCGTTCTTTGTGATGATCCTAATTTCTATGACCTCACGAAATTTTCTATTTTTCTATTACTTACCTGATTACTATACTCCTGGCCATGTTTGTGTCGAGCCAGGTGTCTTGACCCCTGTCCAACTCCACTTGAAACTTAGTGATCATTAAGACGCTATAACAGACTATTGAGATTACTATAGTCTTTCTAAATCTTTATTAAATTACAATTTCCCGATATGTTGTAAAAAGGTCTTTTGTATACGATAAACACATCCAAACTTCTTAATTCCCAACAAAAAAATATTTTAAAATCTTACGCCAAATTTTTGGTAATAGATTTATTCTATCTCGAGTCTACTTGGAGTATAAATGATTTTCACGTTTTGTACGTATTCACAGCGGAGTCACAGCGATATCTTAGTGTCAAAACGCAATCTGTCTCGCCTGTGTGGTGGGCCCTTAAGTCTGACATATTGTGACCGCATCCCGCAGCACGTAGCGGTTGATAGTCATCTGTAGTCAACTTATGAATGAACCCTTTAGATTACTGATAACTTCTGCCTTTATTTTGGGAATCTGAATGAGGAAAATTAGTTATTTGAAATATATTTTTGATTGAGTTAGTTTTATCTTACATCTTTGGTCTATGTTTAACATTATTTTGCGGTTAGTTTTATTGGTTTGAAATTAATTGAAAATTGAAAAAGTTTCTAAATTGGATATTTAAGCATATTTTTATAGGGTTTTTAAAAGATTTTTTGAAAGTTGTGTCGCTTTTGATTTAAAATAGATCTAAAATCTAATATATCGATCTAGTACAAATTAAATATGCTATCATTTTATATTATCAATTACAATAATTTTAGTAAAGGATTACAGAATGATGTATTAATCGCCACTTAAGTTTTTATGCAACCGCATAAGGAAAATTGGATGTTCTTCGAAAAACTCTTTTTTTTTTGTAATGAATTCTTTATTTATTATCTACACAAATTACTATTTGTTTGTGGTTAGCCAACGGTTCGCAAAGAGACGTCAAGCGGTTTCTAATGAAATGCTAAATTAAAGTGAATCAAAAAACTGTTGTTATTTGTTTATCGCCAAGGCAACATTATATATATAGCGTAGCATAGTATAATGTAGTGAGCTGTGGAATGGTTCAAAAACTTACTACGGGAACCACCCAGGAACATCAAGAACTACTCAAGGGACACACTTGGGTTTGAAAAGTATAAAAGTCTGACACTACATCTTGCTGTCGCTAAAACGGAAAAAGTTATTTGAAGATTTATGATTATTGATATTTATTTATGATTTCATATATTTTAGAGTCTGTCTAATAAGTTAAACGACTTGGCTAATTATTAGGATTTAATGAAATCTGATGTAGTCAAGACGGTAAAAAGTATCGAATATAAGTATTCTTTAAATGATTTATATTAGACAGACTATACTAACTTTTTCCCGCATCTTCGCCTGCTTACATAAAATATAGCCTATGTCACTAAGAAATAAAGCAGCTTTCGATCGGTAAAAAAAAATTGCAATCGGACAATTACTTTCAGAGATTACCTTCTACAAACAAATAAAACATAAAAACGAATTTTACCTTTTTATAATATTAGTGTAGATATCAGAATGTTAAGTGTTTGTTATCGGGAGATACCTTCAAAAGGCTCCTAGAAAAATATCAGGGAGTGTAGGAACTTTACTTCAGTAAAATTATTCCAAAGATCACCATCGGGATATGGTAAAAGTCCAGTGACCTCTTAAAATATCTATCTCAGAGTTTCACTGGTATAAAGTTACGCCATTTAAAACCTAGGCAGGTGTTTTACTTTGTGTTATTTATGCCATCAGGACAGTTCTCAAAACTGTGACGGGAAATGTCGCAAGGAAATCGGCATGTCCTAGAACCAAAAATTTAAAGACATGACATCTACCAAGCTGAGTTCCGGACCCGAGTGGTGGGTTGCGAGAAGGCCTGAGTCCCAGTGGTGGGAACATTATAAGGTTGTTATGCTATGATACCTATGTTATACAGGTTCACTTCTATTAGATATTTAGTAACAGTGTGAAATATGATTATTGTCTCTAACATAAGTCATACGAAAACCTTAGCACATATTTGCTTTAAACATGTAAATTTCAATATGTAAACACATACAAAAGTGTCGTGAACGCAATAGCGCATCGCGTTGGACTCGACGCGTATAAATTAGGTGCAAGCGACGGCGCGGCGCGGGCGCAACAAGACTACACGCCGGCGAATATCAGTTCAAACATCTAAATGTGCTTTTATGCTTTACGATTGTTTTAGGGGGAAGTGGTCGTGAGGATATTTAGAAGTCTATTTTTGAGTTGATTGATATTTTAAAAGTAGGTACTTGTGGTTTCAAAGTGCTATCACAAGTTAGTAGGCTATAAACCTGCGAAATTGTTCAAAAACTTACAGTTGCCCTGGACTGCAAAGCACAACAAGGAACACAGGTGGTTTTTAGTCAGTAAAAGTCTGACTGAACATTTTATTTGGAGATTTTTTGCCCCAGGAAAGGTAATGTAGTTCCCCATATATAATATATACTTATCTGAATGTAAACTGTGAACGAGTGCGGGAGGAGACATTTGATGATTTCCTACACAACAAAGTAGATGGTAAAATGAATCTAGCCATTTAATAGTTATTAATTTTGATACCCACGTATCAAAATTAATAACTAATTAATTTGCTGACGCTAAAGACCTAGAGCCTGCCTTAAGTATTTATGATTTTAAAACTGGAACTTCAAGTTTTTTATTGGTTTGCACACTAACTTAGATTATATAACTTTTATTCTTTGACCACCAACGAACCTAATTATGTATTGCTAAAACTGGCTAAGTCGAACTCCTCCACTTATCGCCGCGTCAAACCTTAGATCACTATGACCAACCAGCTATTCTACAATAATTTTGCGCCAAACAAAATCACAAAGGAATGTCCGTTCTTTATAGCCCAATATTTAATTTACAACCCAACATCGAGTCCTGATCGTTAGCTATAAAACATCGTACATTCACAGACGCCGCCGCAGCACCCACTAGGCGCCGTTCGGTAACCAACTGTAGACTTTTTTCTCCTCCTTATAGTCTTTTTTCAGTCTTTTGGGGGTCCAGACTTCCTTTTTTTAATGAATCAGTGTTAACCTTCGCGTCGAACGAGAACAGGGTGCCGATTGGAGATAAACGATCATTTCCAAACTTGTTCTTTTACCAAAAAACAAAAGCTAAATGGTAGAAATGACAATATATTCGGCGTTCTCTTTTGTTGATGATAGGCATCAGATTCTGTAGGAACCGTTTTAAATTAGGCTTTAGTTTTGAATACGGGATTAGGACGATGATTTTTAGAGATTGGTGCTATCACTGCTAAATCTTAGTTAGTGTTCGTGTCGTTAATTTGAATGGATATCGTGTTTCAGAATATGCTTAATTGGTACATAATTTCGCTTTTAATGGAAATGTTTATTGGTACAGACAGGATTCGATTAAATTAAATACACTTCGATAAGTATTTAATATCTCCTAAATAATTATGTAAGTACGTAACAGGTCTATCAAGCTACACAGTTCGTAATATCGTAAATATGGTCTAATGGTCTTACACCAAAAAGTACACAAATCGATTATAATAGTTGAATTCATGTTTTGATATTTTTAAGTAGATAATAAAAAGTAAACCGATCGATTATTTATTGAAGACATGTTAATTGTAGTTTAGTAGCGCCATCTATTATGCAATTACGTAAACATGAGTTTTTGGGATGTTGAAACTCTGACTTTTAATGATCTATGTTGAGAACAACGTGTTGAGATTCAGCATCTCAACACGTTCTTATTAAAATTTTGGTAAATATTAAAGTTCAGTGAACATTTTAGAATGAGTGTAATTGATTCATCGATAAAGTTTCTGCTGTTTCGCTACTCGTCACTAGATGGCGCGACAAGCATTACTATTAATGTATTACAAAGTTATTATAAACCCATATTTATGGGCGGACATACAGTTTATTAGCGTAAGTTTTGTTTTCATCAAAATATTTTATAAGAATTAAAAATGTAAGATTGGTTAACTTCCACAAATAAAATTGGAAGAATTTTACAAAAATAATAAACACGGTAATTATAATAGCGTATTATTTTTGTAAAAACACAGTAATATTTGACAAAAATCCTGATTTTGGTGTAGATACTTTACTTTTGGTATTTTTTAATTTTTATTTTGTGTGTCCATTAATCAAACGGAAATTTTAATAATTATAAACAGGTAATATCAGAGCTTCCACAAGGTGGACCGATGACCAATGAATGCGAGACGCACAGGAGCTTTCATTGTGGCGACACTTGGGGGAGGCCTATGTCCAACAGTGGACGTCTTTGGGCTGATATGATGATGACGATGAATAATTTACGTGGGAAGCCATCAAATAACTTCTCTAAAACACTGTGGGTGGAGTGGGAGGGAGTGTCAGCCTGTTACTGACTTAAATCTACGGTGTTCCTTCAGTTGCCCTTTGTTGCAAGGGCTTCGGCAACTCATCGTTCACCTACAAATTACAAATGTACAAAATAACATAACTGAGTAACTACTACACTTAAAAAGAACATGACGTTTTAAAAACTCATAAAAATAATTTACTCTAAATACAAAAACCAATTTAAAATAAGAGCTTTTAACACTATAAATCTTACCCTCTTTACCGTAACCAAAACATCTCTATCTGTCGCTAAAAACCATCCCATTAAAACCTTATCTAATCTAAGAGTGATAATTACAAATGTTCCAATAGTCTTTACACTGAAAACTAACAAATTAGCAGAGCGATAAAACAAGCTACCGATAAGGGAAGGGTGTGGGCGAGCCCATTCATAAGATTGGGCTACAGCAAATTATTATCTGAGGTCTCAACAAGACACTAAAGTCTTAGTGTGTACAGGGATGGATTTGGTTTGTAAAATGTAAATTAAATTAAATGTATATTTTAGGGACCGATGGGGATTAACAAGCAGATTAAAATTCCTTTTTTATTTTGTGAAATGTATTTGATTTACTACATAAATCATACGTAAATTATTAAGTAATTTAAAAAAAAAAATTGTGGTAATTTTTTCTATTGCATTATCCGTAGGTTAAAAAAACATAATTTTAATCAATGGTACAAGTGGTTACAATGTGAACGTTATACATTAAATAATATTTTATGATCATTTTGTAGTAATAGCTATAAAATAATTATGCACTAAAATGTAATTAAAACAACGTTATATAAATACTAAAACTTCAAATATACGTACAAATCGTACATTATAATTAAGAATTACTTTGAAATTAACAATGCATTATATCTAACTGTAATTAAAATTATATTACCTGTATAAAGAGATCAATCTTTTCCCTTTTTCGTAACTCAATGTTTATTTTTAAATAAGCAGGTATAATTTTTTTTATTGTTTTCCACGTGGAAGTGAATGTAATATTCTTTTTGAGCGAATAAAGTTTTTCAGGCACATTTTTGTTAAAAACTAATGAATTATTTTACCAACGAAGTAAGTAATAAAACAACCGAAATCTGAACAAACATAAAATGTTTGGCCAACACAACAGCAAATTATCGGTTACAAGCCACTAAGCAGCCGAGAATTTACGACTTATCTCACAATATTAAGCAGAGATGGATTTGGTTTTAAATTGGAATCTTCTTTAAACAACAAATGTAACCGTTCTTCACATTCAGATACAAATTATACTGCTCCGCCCAAGAGCGGGGGTTGTGACTGGATGATTTTTTTCCACCATAAAAAAAAAAATACAAATTATAAGGTTTTTCGAATTATGCATATTTACGGACACGTTTTGTATTCAAAAATCATTGCCAGAAAAGCAACAATGTAAAAAAAAGAAATTTAAACAGGTTGACGTTTATTAAAAACCGACGTTATGTCCGAAATGAATTTTTACGCATCATCTACGTTGTCCACCTCCTATGTATCTTCAAAACAAGAAGCCACAAGTACACCTTAGTCTTGCTCGTTCTATCGTAGATTTCATCGCTTACCATCGTGCGAGAACCTGGTCACAGAGGGCTAGTCATGAACAAAAAGAAAACCGTTCTCTCTTCCCTTAATTCGGCCCTGTTCAAAGCTCTAAATCGCCGGCGCCTTAGCATGTCTAACCGCGGGATTATAAACCATTCGTTAACTTCTTATTATTAAATATTCCCGAGCGCCACCGGATGTGGGTGGATTTCTTTACGGATTAAAGCCTTCCGAAGCCGCCCTAATTTTCATATTTCAGCAAACATGTTTATGTGTGAACTTTAGTCATCAAAAATTTGTTCTGCTTTAGAACATTGGCCTCCCATGAAGATTGCTATAATGATGACTTGAGAGTGATATAAGAAAGAGAAATTACTGATTTAGTCGTTGGAACAAATAAAATCGGTCAAGTGCAAGTTAGACTCGCGCATCGAGGGTTTCGTTATTCTGTACAATCTTAACTATGTTTAATTTCCTCGAAGATTTTTCGGAATCGTAAAAATTCATTATAGTCCAAGATCCCAGAGCGATCAGATAATAATTTATTTTCACATGGATGAAACCATAGGTTCTCAGTAGCGTCTCATGTGCTTTGAATACCTGTATCCTTGTGGAGCTCCCCCTTGGGGCCGGTGGACAGGTATCAGGTGAGAATGGGAACTAAAAATAAGAATTACTAAACTTTCATTTTTAAGACTAATATTTTTATAAAAAATTTATAGAATGTTATTCCATAAAACTTATATATCATAAGTATCAGACACTTTCCACGGACCAAAACTTCTATCAGTCGCTTTAAAGCGCCATAAAAAATAAACGAACTTTGCTTATTTTTACATGTCTGATTTTATAATTAATGTAACTATTACACTATAATTTACTGTAAAGGTTTAACTTAAATAAATATATACGTCTTAACTATTCAATATTACAAATTAATAGGTATATACAAACTTAAAAGGCTGAAAAACGAGGAAAACTCATAGGGCAATAAAAAATTCGTCCACATCGATGTCAATGAGAAAAGTGCCCAGAACGCTGACAGCATTGCCATGCTGGATGGCATTGCTGATTCGTTGACCGAAGAAAAGCCCAGCCCTCTGGTCTCGCGAAGAGTCGACCAACTGTTTGCTGATATCCCAAACAACTTGATGAGTGCTCGCATTCTATAGTCCTAGTGTTTAAAACTATTACAAATGTATATTTCAGTGGTCAAACAAATTGTAGTGACCAAATATCTCCTAATCACAAAATTTATTCAGTCGAGAGTATGAGCGCGAGAGTACGTATGCGTTTCTCAGCGAGTGAGAAGATTTTATGTACTGATTGGTGGTACTGGTTGGTTGGCCTTTCTTGATTCTAGGTCAATGATAATCCGTTACTAACTAACGTGGCAGTGGGCAGGGAACAGGTGGTCGATGGGGCCGAAAGGTTCTAGAGTGGCGACCGCGCATGGTGGACCGACGACCTCGTGAGAGTCGCGGGAATGCGCTGGATGCGAGACGCACAGGATCGGCCTATGTCCAGCACTGGACGTCTTTCAGCTGAAATGATGACGATTATCTGCTATTGGTTTTGATTCCCTTGCCAGCGTCAAAATATGCGCCATATATGACGTAATAACGGCCTTACATATTTTTAGATTGCGTTGATTTAGAAGTTTGATTTGTTCACTGCTAGTACCCCTAGATAACAGATCTGAGTACCTGCTTTATACAAATTTTACGCGCTGCTGAGAATAAGGAACTTGTCTCTTTTACAAAGTGATCTTGTAAGCGTTTCGTTTTTATTTTCAAAAGTTGTAATCATAAATACTCAATAAAACTATAAGTTGATTCAGGATGTTCCTATGTGTTCTAAGGGAATTGTAAATCTAATACGAAATTTAGGTAGTATATACTATAGTATAGATTTCCTATAGTTTCTTATTATGAAGAAAACAGTTGATCCTGAAAAAATATTAGCAAAACCAATTACATTTAATAAGTAAAACACCACCTAAGTATGGTTTTTTTTTTAATTGAGAAATTACCTCTGGGAAGAGTGTCAGATTTTTGCTGACCAAAACCCAACTGTGCTCCTTCAGTTGCCGTTTGCGTTCCAAGCACACGTACCGACCACATATCTTTTTCAGAAATTCCTATGTAGTGGTCACTACTGGATCCTTACGACGACGTCTCTGTGAGATATCTACGCGTGGAACACTACTTTGAACTTTGACTGTCCTGTTGGTCTAGTGGTCAGTGGCCCTGAATGCTATGCCGCAGGTCGTGGATTCGATTCCATCCCAGGAAAAATTTTTGTGTGATGAGCACGATCATTTCTTCTGTGTCTGGGTATAATTTATCTATTTATAATAAGTATGTATTAAGAAATATATAAGTCATAGCTTTTGCCCGCGGCTTCGCCCACGTATATAAAAGACCTTCCCTTTTTCTCCCCCTTTTCTCACTTTAAAAAAAAAATAGCCTATGTCCGTCTCCAGGGTCCCAACTCTCTCTGTACCAAAATTCATCAAAATCGGTTTTGCCATTTACGCGTGAAGACGTAATAAACAAACAAACTCACTTTCGCTTTTATAGTATTAGTAAGAATGTTTATCAGTTGTTTAGTACTCATAGCACGAGCTCTGCTTAGTTTGGGACTAGATGGCGTTGTGGGAGAGTTGTGGAATATTATAGCATAACATAGCGCCGCCGATACTGAGTCATCCAGCGTCGCCCAGGTCAAACAATACTGCAGCCGAAGAGTTGATAATTGTCTTTGTTAAATATTCATTTTGAGAGGGTTTTTTTCAAGATTAACGAAACTACTTAAAACTGTGGGAAAAGATATGATTATAGCAAGGGATAGGGTATTATAGATTTACAGGCCCAAACTAACAATACAATGGTATTGTCTTCAGTAAATGAAGTTGGCTGGTGGTCTTTTTGTCTATAGGTGCTAATACTTTAAAGAGAAAACATTTATTTTTAAATGTTTACATTTTAGTTTGTAAAGAATAAACCCAGAAACTATAGGACCGCTTTAAAAATATCTATCATCAAGACAATGTTATCTACCACTGAATAACATAGACTAAATATTTTGTTCTACCGCGCGGGAAAAGCTACCTGGCTGAACCTGTTTGATTAAAAAAAAAAATCAGAAGTAAAAATTAAAACGTAAAAATAATATAATTATTAAATTCTGTGCTAAACGTTTTAACGGCTGGCACTAAATGTACACTAATATTATAAAAAGGTAAAGTTGGTTTTTGTTTGTAGGAGGTAATCTTTGGAAGTACTGGTCCGATTGCTAACATTTTTCACCTAAAGAAAGCTGTTTTATTCCTGAGTAACATAGGCTATATATTATGAACGCGAGCGAAGCCGCGGGCATAAGCTAGTTAAAAAAAAGTAGATAAATCAATATAAAATGTATGATTAAGCAATTATTTAGCATGACGATTGTTTTCTCAAATAGCACGCATATGACCCACTGATGCAGAATGACGCAAATCAGTCAAATTAAATCTAATATTTGAACGAGATTTGTGGTTTCTTTGAGGCTAACCAAATCGGGCCATTAGAGTTTTAATTTATAAAGGAAATTATAATGCATGTAGGCAGCGATTTTTAAAGAGGCTTTAGTGATTTATTTTTTGAGTCTAAGATAATTATGGTAATTATTTTATATCGCACACGTGTTTGTAGTTATTTTACTTTTAGGAAATATGACTTTATAAGTAAAAACTTTGTATGGATTTAATTCTAAAAATAAGTGTCATTGGAAAGAATATAGAAAATAGTTTTTTAATTATTGATAGGCTCGTGTTTGACCACTGTCTCACCTGATGGAAAACGAAGATGTGGTCGACGATGGAGTACGATTATTCACTCTTGATTAAAATACCCTTAGATTACAGTTTCTATCAGGAAACACAAACTCCGGCAGGGAATTCCATTCCTTAGCTGTACGCACAATGAATGAAACCTAACCGTTTCTGATTTGACAATCTTAAAAATTTAAATCAAGTCAATGAATTTTATCAAATTAATTTACAGTAATCTCGCAATTTGGTTCGAGTAGAATAAATATACTTTTAATCGAGACAGACAGTACAACAGTTACAAACACAAACAACGACCCTAAAAACACACCCTACTTCAATTTACAAGCATCCTACTGTTCTGCTCTCAACTAATCCCATGTCCACATCGAGCATCACGCGGTATTCAACCCCACAGTAGTTTCCCTAAAAGCCCTCGAAGCAATCAAAGATATCTCCAGCATCATTAGCTATTCATTCACTCAAACCATTCACAAGATTGTCAACACCAAAATCCAGCATCCTTAATCTGCAAGCTAACACTCGTTACAACAAATAGGTGCAAACGGCGGCGGCTCAAAGCAACAAACACCAAAGATACACAGATAAGGGAAACCTCGAAAAACCGTCAGTTTGCAAAACTTACAATATTGTTTTACTGATAAACATCTGTGTAAGACCACTCAATGAATATAACTGTACCTGCTTCCTAACTATTATGTATTACAATGAACTTTATCTGTAAAGTAGCCGACAATGGCAAAGAAAATGTTTTGGGACTCTTTGTTGCAAAGGGTTTGTAAGCTGCATAGAATTAAATTACATTATACGGGACTTGCAACGCCTTGACGCTTCTGAACGCGACATAAATGTGTTCGGTGATGCAAATAGATTTGTTTCGGGGCTTCATTGAACGATTTAGATGTGGTAAATGGATTTTCCGATTTATTTCATTTGCTGAATAGTGGTTACAACTAGCCTTTATGTAAAGGTGAGATCCATTTTGTGATGCTGACATTTTGAACGCTGTTCTGTGTCCTTGCGTTTTCCCGTTTTAAGTCACCTTTCCTAAGCATTCAATAAATAGTACAAGTTTATTACTCTACATTCATATTCGATACCATTGGGAATTTAACTTAGTAAAAGACAAGACATTGGATTATAAACATTCCAACTTCGCGTATACCATAAAGGCTTACCAAGTGTTGAATATTTCATTGCTGCTATTTAGGTATGTAAGTATATACGGTAGATATGATGTTGAAAAATAACAACAAAAAATCTAATGTCATAAGTGTTTGAAGGACAGATATTGAACACTTTTCCCAGTTCAAAAATATAACTGAACATATGCAAGACACCTTATACCGACCGTCCTTATAACTCGCCTGTGTCCAGCACAATATAAGTAGGTACAAACATTCCGCACGCAAAGTAACACCATATCCTTGGGAATGTAACGCTCTCCCATCGAAATATTTCAAAACTCGATCACTATCTCGGCGACTATGCATCGAGTTATTGAATGAGACGTGAAAAATGATGAGCGAGAAGCAAAGGCTTCGCCGACGATTGCTCATCTCTTTTTTGTTGCTCAGAATCTCGACAGGCGAAAAGGGAAGGCGAATTTAGGTGGACAAAGCGGTGTGATGCGACAGTGTTCTGGTGAGGTGTCCTAACAGCGGGGGGCTACCTTGCTTCGTCTCCCAGTGGGCCTTCTCACAGTTTTGTTGTCACGTAATTAATTTATTGCACTTAGGTAGTGCAATTAAGTGACGATTCGTGAGCAGCTGGACGGTGGGCTCTAATAGGCGGTGTGTTTGCCCTCAGACGTAGGTCGGTTCTCAAAATTGAGACGTTAGCGGTGTCTGCTTTTGGCGAAATTAGAGCGGCAAGCTTTGTGTGTCAGGGGGATTTATTGGAGGCGTATGTTATGTATTGCATGATGTATGTTAATTTTTTATGTTTAGACTTTTTGGGGTATATAATCAGGTGTAACAAAACCAAGAAATAAAACCCAGCCTGCCTAATTTTCTAAGGTTGTTATAATGAAGTTTGTGTTTGATTTGTGATCAATTATCAGTAATCAAAAGCAAAAATCAGGTTTATCAAATTATTACGTACCACCTACGTTACCAAACCTAACCTTTATGAATGAAAGTAAATAAGTATTTTCTTTGTTTATCTCAAAGAATTACTAATAAAAGAATCCATTTTTACCCGAATCGGAACTAAAAATAGAGCTTCCATCATTGACCCCATAAGTCGAACAAAGGTAGCCCATAAAAGAATGTCTGTGAACAAAAACTAGGGCTATAAATAGATAATCTAAGTTATTAAATCTAAGGTCAAGATGGCTGTGGGAGAGTTATTATCAGGCGACTGGTTCTGAGGACATTGTCTACAAACCTGTCTGCAAGACGTCATTAGGAGGACGGTGTTCTATCTTGACCAGTCAGGAGTGTGATATGGTACTTGAGTCTAATGTAGGAGTTAATATTATGACTTTGAAGCGCAAAAGACAACTGATGGAACAAGAACACTCCCTCTCGCCCCACCTAAAGCGCGAGTAGTTATTTGATGTATTTCTTCTTCAAAAAAGGTAAGCACTTTGGTAGATAGGTTTAGTTGATAGGAATAGGTAGGACTGTATCTGAGCTTTCTTTTTCTTAGCAAATGCGCAAATGCTACAACCCGGGAATCCTTAAGTCGAGAGTGAATAGGTTTCTTTTAGGTAAGCGCATTCCGTCGTCGACCGCATCGTTGCTTTCCATCAGGTGAGATAGCGGTCAAGCGCGAACCTATCAACAATAAATAATAAAAAAAAAACTTACGCAATTGCGCAGTATAATAAAGTGTTCAAGTTTGTTTTTTTTGTTTGTAGGAGGTAAATTTTTGGAAGTACTAGTCCAATTGCTAAATTTTTTTCACCGATAGAAAGCTGCTTTATTTCTGATTGACATAGGCTGTATTTTATGTACGCGTACGAAGTCACGGGCAAAAGTAAATTTATAGAAAATTTCTGACTAAGAATATGATACAACTCAAAGTTTCGGTTGTGTGGAGCTAGTTTATTTTATGAATCAACTAGTTACTGCTAGTGGTTTCACTTGTGTGATAATAGAAAATTATTGTAAGGGAACATGCTATCGGGAGAAAAAATAATTTATGTGACCAGGACATGGTTTACTCGTGTGTGAAGTATCGACATATTCACATTGGCATTTATAATTTTAATGTATGAATAGAGATTGAAGGAGACGTTAGGGAATTTACTTTTCGAGTACAGCCACTGGTTACAAACCTTGCGGTTACTCCTTCGAATTTTCGAGTTTTTTTTTTATTATTATTGATAAGCTCGCGCTTGACCGGTGATGGTAAGCGATGGTGTGGTCGGCGATGGAGCGCGCTTGCTTAAATTTTATTTTGAATTTTATACTAACTGCTTTCTATGTTACTTTTGAATATTATTTACCGTTAGTAACAAAGAAAAATTGTGAGAAAAATAGGAAATGGGACTGGAAATTGACAATCCACTCTGAATGGGTGCGTTCATAGATAGATATATTTTTATTGTACGCTATACAACACAGTGTATTACAGTAAAAGCTTAAAATTAATGAAGAAAAACAATATGCGATTTTATCACAAAAAGCTAATAATAATAATAGTTTATTTTCAGAAAATACACATAGAAAAATTCAGTTGATAAAAACAGTTTTGTCAAATTATACGTGGTAAATAGAGAAAAAGAATTTCGTTGGTACCTGTACTAATGAAAAACACTGTATCACAGGCACCAGCATCTTTCATAATAACGGATAACTTTAGCATTAAGACATCCAAAACGATTTACAGAATGAGCTATTTACCAACTTAAGATAGAATTTGACATAAAAGGAGAAAAGACTTTGGAGAGAAGATATACTTATATAAGTTCAGTTTGTATTTTGTTACCCCTGTAGGTACTAAAAGAGTTCTTAAAAAAAACCATCCAGCGGTATGTATACAGATTGTTCTTATTTAATAGCGCCATGACAGAGTGGCAAGATAATCATAAAAAAGCAAGCTAGTGACCAGAACCAGTGTCCATAGTCATATTATGTATATTTCATTTTAATAGCGTCTTGTTATGAACTTTGTGAATTAATGGGCCGCAAACTTACGTGGTATGAGTTTAAAATAAATAGGAAGTGTTGAATGTATTTGAATAATTAAATTATTGTTTATTCGACAGTATGGGTGGCATTGTATTTACCTACCTCTATTACCTATATTTTAATAAAGTAACTGGTTAGCCATTTTCCATTACCTAGGTAAATTAAATATTAACCACAAACCCCGGCTGTTGATACCACACTATTAATTTTATAAATAATTATAATTATATCATATATAGGTATGAACTAACCATTGCTATTAAAAGTAAACTTTCATTTCCGCAAACGCACAAAATTACCAGTTGCGGTTTAAAAAAAAAAGACCGTGATCATAAATAAATAGCTCTAAAAACCATTTTAAACAAAATATTTTTGAACACAAAGTGGCTAAAAGCTATAAACCGAGCGAACCGAACTCGCGCAATAACATACGTTTCCATAAAAACATCACGTTTTAACGTGTCGGACCGACACAAAACACCAGTTAAAACTAAATCTCGAGTTATGTCCTCCGCTGATATGAAACGCGAATGTGAAAGGCTTCCTAATGCACAATTTCATACTTTACTGCCAATAAAACGGGTGCGGGCGAGATATATGCACCATAAATAAAGATGTTCGTATAACGATAATAGATCGAATAATTTGGTGTGAGCTAAATGGAGTTCGCCCCGTGTGAAAAGGGCCGCGCGTTGAAGCGAGAGCAGCTGATTGGCTGTCGCTTCGGCGGCGAACATTGTACTCGATTTGTTGAGCCAATTGATGAGCTCACACGTAGGGGTTTTAAAGCAAGGGGTGAGATTATTTACTTGAATACGTTTTGTGTTTACTTGGCAGGTATTTTAATTAAGTAGTCTTATATAGGATGAAAATTTTAGTGTCATTAAAATTTTTTGCTAATGATATAAGTTCGTTGTGACATCCAACAAAAATAATTAAGTAATAACATCACTTACAAGCGATTACAAAGATTAGAAATTCCAGCGCAAACAACTTAATTAGCTATATAAATTTGACAGAACTGGGTGAATAAACCTCTAAAGTATTTCGTCCCGTGTGCACGGTTTAAGCTCCTCGATGATTATCTCGTGTGATAAATGGACCGCGTCAGAATTTATTGTGGGCTCAAACCCTCACTATTGTCTCAATGAATACTTTTTTATTGTCATAATATTATAGAGTTCGTATGACAAGTGGCGTTTAGGATTATGATGCATTTTTCTCAAATAGCACCCTCTGTTATGACTGTCGAGAGTTATTTCGTGTCGGATCGTAAATTGATTTTGATGTCTTTTTTATGGTGTATCGGAATCGATTTTTGTATTTTACTAGCGATGCTTTTTCATATGTAAATATATTAAATTATGTGTCTGATTGAGTATTTGGCGAGAGTTGCCAGGAATTTTCTATTCCGATTGAAGTTTAAAGCCTAGACTAGGTTCTAAATCTGTGCTACAGGAGTCTTGTGACAAGGTTGTTGCCTTTTTTACCGTCTCGTGGTATAAATGATATCTAACATTAAAAATATGCTTTTAATTTATTGAAGTCACAGTTTATAACGTGTTCATACGTGACGTGTGCCTTAAACGAGCGCTCGCCTTTTAATTTTTAACAAAAGAAGTTAAAATGACGACCATAATCTTTTTATAACTTATATTCTATATGAATACAAATGCGGTGTGCCGATTATACTATATATTATATCTGAATTGGTTTTATGATACTAAATATTTGGACAGGGGTTTTATCGGTGCAGTAACATGATATTTTTGAGAGATGCTCTTTTGTTTTGTGGTTTTATGATTATTAGTCTATGCGGAAAGACTGCTAAAATTGGTTTCGTGGGAAGTGAGAAAGTGTAAGCATAAAATATATCGCTTGACATTTACTTGGGCGCTTTTGAGTGATATTGACATGTCAATATTTAATAAGCATACTGCATAAAACATTATCAGCCTTGTGATGTACTCACTGCTGGGACTCAGGGCAATAATATTTCATAAATGTGAATTAATCAAGTAACTTGACTGGACTGTAACAATTAACCTGCTAAGATCTTGCCATCTGATTATAATTTGGGTGTCTTCAAGGCTAGAGTGAATAGGCTTTTAATAAACTAGTGCGCCTCATCATCAAGGATTACATCACTGCTTAAAATTAGGTGGGATTGTAGTTTAGGTGGATATAAACCAAAACTTGACGTGACAATTGAGAAAAAATATTTACAGTTAATCGACTCATCATATTCACGTGTGGTCCTTATAAATAACTTTACGACTTAGTTTTCCCCTAAGACAACTGGTGATTATTTTTTGGATTTTCATAAGAAGTGAATAAGCATCAGTAGGCACCTATATACTGACAAATATATAACGGGTATTATGATCTGGATTGGTATTTCCAATGTGTCCATCGATAAAATTTAAGGAAGGAAGGAAGTGATGGTTGCATCAATTAAAATATACGACTTTTTTATAACAAAGGAAGATTTTTGTTTGGTATGACACATGGTAAATATTTATATATTATTTAGCTAATGTTTTTACTTAAGAAAATAACAGTTTGGCCCTTCTATCACTCTCCTAAATCTACTCTAATATTACTCAAATTTTTTCACCGATACAAAGCTGTTTTATTCCTGAGTGACATAGGTAACATTTTATCTACCTACGCGGGCGAAGCTGCAGGCAAAAGCTAGTGGCTAATAAACCTTTGTTTCAACTGGGGTATTTATCTCAACTGTGTAGCTTTTCACAAATAGAAGCTGAAGAAAGAAGAGAAGAAGCTGTGTAGGATTTCAGTTTAACCATGCGCTGCTGGGCACCGGTATTTAATCAGGCATGGGTATGAGTAATTCAATTCGTCAGAAGATATTGCATGATTCCAATTGGTCATTTCCTGTGGAGAAAAACCGGCAGGAAGCTTCGAGGTAACTTTAAGAAACCTACGACAACATAAAGATATCAATAGTAAATGATTAATTATACGAATGTATAAAGAATAATTATAAATTATTTGTTTTCTAGAAATATGGTGGTAGTGTGGTGTAGGTAGGTATGGTGGTGGACAAGTCTTAAAATGCCATATTTCACCTCATATTCATCATTCAAATGTATGAGTGAGCATGACTCTAAATTATTTATAACAAAACAAATCTATTTACACTATGTTATATAGTTGGAAAATTACAATAAATCAAATTTAAAATGTCAACAATTTAAATAAAATGACAGTAAATTAGATTAAGAATATGAGAATAAAAAAAACAATTAAATGAAAATATGAGTATAAAAATAGATATGAAATATAAAGATAAATATTAATGAAGTAAGTCAAAAAGTTTGGAAAGCCACATGTGTAGAAGTACTCATTCTCAAAAAAACGTGTCTTCAACGTAGTCGTAATCTTATAATATGCTTTTTTTGATAAGGACATGTTTGATAAGGATTTTGAACTTTCCCTCTCTAAGTTTTTTAACTGATTTTAACAAATCGTTATATTATAAAAGTGCCAGCTATTTATGAGGAATTACTTTTTTTATCTTATTTAATCTTTAAATATTACAATTTTACATTTACTACACTTAAATTTAAACTATGAAAATTGCTTCAAATTAAAAAAAAAGTCCTAGGTTTTGTTATCTTACGAAATACTTTTTAAGATAGATAGATTTTTTTTAGATCTAGGTTTATATATTGACGATAGGTTAAGCTGGAATAAGCAGATTGCACAGGTTAGCCAGAGAGTCACCTTTACGCTGCGGTCTCTCTATAAATTCAAAAATTTCCTCCCGTCGAGTACTAAAACTACTTTGGTCCAGTCGCTTGTGTTACCTATAATTGATTATGCTGATGTTTGTTACTCTGATCTTTCCCAAGAACTTCTAAACAAATTGGATCGACTTCTCAATAACTGCATTCGTTTTACATTCGGGCTTCGTAAATATGACCACATTTCTTCCTTCCGTTCTCAGCTTAAATGGCTGCCTATCCGTCTCAGGAGATCCCTCAGATCCCTCTGCATGCTCTTCACCGTAATGAACGATCCTTGTGCTCCTGATTATTTAAAACAATATTTTAAAGTGTTGGGCAGTTCTCATAATCTTAACCTTCGTGCATCCAAAAACATGCTTCTTCAGATTCCTTCTCACCGTACTGGTTTTATGTCCAATTCTTACGCTGTTTCCACCATAAAACTCTGGAATTTACTTCCCCTAGACATCAAAAAAGCCGAAAGTAAATTTTCCTTCAAACGTAAAATTCGGAACTACTACTTGAAGTCCTCTCAACCTTAGTTTGTTCTTCGTCAGAATTGTTATTAAGTTCTCTTTAAGATTTGATATTTTTATATTATTTATTAGTTTATTATTTTAGCATATTTATGTATTTTATTATATATAAATAACTTATTTTGTTTTTTTTTTCGTTTTCATAATTTGTTATTTGTTTATTGTGCAAACCTACCACAGTGATCTCTTTTTAACCCAAAGGTTGACTGGGAGAGAATGCCTTGTTGCATTAAGTCCGCCTATGTACCACTACTGTACATGAAGTTTAAATAAATAAATAAATAAAAAGTAAAGACAGGGTCAGTGTATACATTTATTTAAATATTATACTCACGGAATTTGCGGTAAATCTAATAAATAGCCCAAATTCATCTTTTTTTTCAATATGAATATTAATTATCAATCTACACTTAATATTATACAAAGTTTGTTTTTTGTTTGTTTGTAGGAGGTAATCTCTGAAAGTACTGGTCCGATTTTTAAAAATGTTTCGCCGGTAGAAAGCTGCTTTATTCCTGAGTGACATAGGTTATATTTTGTGTACGCGGGCGAAGCTGCAGGCAAAAGCTAGTGAATTGATATATTTATAGATCGGCCCATTATTATAGAAAAAATTAAATTCACATTAAAAGTTAAGTAATCCTAAAGTAAGTAAAGATTAGCTGTAATTACGGGATTAAGTCTTAATAAGGAGGCCTATGTTCAGTAGTTTCAGAAGCTGAACAAAACCTTGAAAAACTTTGGATTCCAACATGTAGCCACATTTTTAACGTAAATCACGCCCAAAAATAGCCAAATATGACCTTCAATATCTTTAA
Source organism: Mythimna albipuncta (assembly GCA_929112965.1). NCBI lineage: Eukaryota > Metazoa > Arthropoda > Insecta > Lepidoptera > Noctuidae > Mythimna > Mythimna albipuncta. The sequence continues at coordinate 17,386,058 of OV815967.1, forward strand.
AATCTCTTCTATAAAAATATAAAGCGGTTAGCACACCTGTCCAACGCATGCACACGGCAGCTGTCCAGTCGCGCGTCGCCAATTGTCCGTATGCACCCTGCCTATACGTGAACAGTAATGAGATTAAATCTCTTCGGGACATATGGGTGTTAAGATGATTACCAGGTGCTTAGGAATTAAAACGATATGTAATGGAGGATTATAATATTCTATTGGATGAAAGAGATTAAGATCGTTGCTGTACCTTAATTACAATGTTTAATTGAGAGTATTCTGTGGATGTATTTGTTTAGGAAAAAAAAACTGCGAGAAAAAATAAGTGTTTTTTTATTAAATAGTTTCCTTTTAAAATTATATAATTTAAAACAGAAATAAACTTAAAACCACCTTTAAAATATTACTCGTAATACTATTAAAACTACATGTACTTACACAAAAATTTGATGAAAAAATTGTATCCGTATAATCTATAAGGATAATTGAATATTTTATCAATTATTATTTTCCGTACGAAAGCAAAGCACGCGCGCTCGTTGAAGTCTTTCCTATGCACGATGAAAAAGCATGCGTTGACGCGCTGCGCTCAAAAAATTCAACTGCTTGTTCCTACAAGCATTTTACAGTTGAACCATTCAGAAATACAAAATTATTGATATCCAAAGCATAAAAAGGATGTCCCAAAATGCAAACATGCATTAAAACAAATATCATTGATATTCATACTACACGTAAACTTACATAAGCAAAGTATTGTTTGCCAAAAGTTTTCACACATTACCATTTACCTATAAAAGAGCCTTTATACAATAACGGAAATGCCACCAACGCGCCTCGGCACACCGGCATCAAAGCCGCCGCGAATTCCTCCGCATATTGTGCGATATCCTGCCAAAGTCATAAATAAAACTGAAATGATCGCCACGTTACCCGAACCGCACAAAAACCGTATTTGACGTCTAAATTATTGCCAGTAAGCATTTTCAGCAAGCACACCGCCCCCTCAACAAATCGCCCCCGTAGCAGATGAAGCACCACCAACAATAGATACAGCAAATACATCAGATAAAAGAATTTTCAAAACAAACTCAAAATACTAAAGCGTTTGACACGAGCATCCGCTGCTGAGCAAAAAAGCGTGTCCAATCGCGCATGAAAATTGGACTTTATGTCAATATTTTGAGAGGTCATTTTGTGATGGCTTCGTTAATGCTTTGATCCCGCGATAGATCTCAATAGCGGTGATTAAAGGCGCCTGTGATTTTAGTTGAATGCTTTTTTTGCGGCCTTCATCGGCCATACAAAATAAACGGCACACTACTGTAAAAGAATATACAATTATTGGGCTTTGAATGGTTACAGCGGGGGTGAAGAGACCATAAATTGTTATTTTTTTTCTCTCGTCCGTTTGAATGTTGGAAATCTTTTAAAAATCATAAATGTTAGTGGATTTATTGTCTGGGGAGTTGGTTGGTGTCCAATGTTTGTTGCTGGACTATTTGCTAATTATACACTTCGATATGCGGAACCAATTCTGATCGCTTAGGATCCGTGGTTTTTGTCACTTCAATGTCAAGAGGGTTTTCGTTACGGACTCTTGAATTGTTGTCATTTCTCATGCTTAATTTTATTTGAGATTTACGCTTTTTAAGTAAAAGAGCTCCATGCCTCGAGGTCAATCAATTTTGACTGTGTTAGCGAAATAGATTTCAGACTAGTTAAACCTACTGCTATGAAAATTTATTTTAAATTGTGTGAAAATCCAAAAGTGTCAACTTTAATTTGTTTTCCTTCTCCTGTATTTGAGTATACTTTTAATACACAAAAAGGGTATCCCCGAACCCATAATCAACGCGTCTTCAAGTCTCCTAACTCCATTGTTCTACCCAACATTTCCTCGCACCCTTTTTTCATCTTGCCATTTTCTTACATCTTCATTGAGAAGCTGAAGGTGTTAATAGCTGTGCTGACGCTCATTATGTGAGTGCGAGGTGCTATCGTAAATTTGTTTCTTCAAGGACACACAACAAAAGGACCAAGTGTCGTTCAAGCCCAAAGTCGAGTTTACAAGAGGCTGCATGAAACGCGCGTGTGGGCCTTCTGGGACGAAAGGCGTAGGGTGGATGCGACTAGCATTCGTTGAAACTTTAGTTTCATGTGAGTATTTGAGATTATCTATATATCTAACGATTGAATAACTTGAATAACTATTGAATAACTTAACTTATAAGGAATTATGTTCTGATTTACTTTTACCATTTTATTTTAATGACATTTAATTTAGTGACATGTTTATTTTATTATCACTCCATGACATTTAAATTGTGTTTATACTATTTTAATTTATTTTGATCAATGACATTTTATTAAGGGACATTTTAACATAATTTAATTTATTTTTGAGTTTTAATAGCTACTAACATAGTTTTAAGTTAATATTGTTATTAAACATTCTATGAGTGCAAACTTGAAATAAAGTAATTATTATTATATGTAATTTTGGTATATAAAAAGCAACTGTTACTGACTGATTGATTGATACAGCAACACACGGATCAAACTTCTGAACGGATTTCGCAGATATTTAGTTTGCAGATAGTTATTAAGACATAATAGACGTATGTTAGTAGGCGCGCGTTTAAAAAGATTTCTCGAAAATCAAAATTTGTCTGGAAAACTCTACTGGGTGAAGTTACTGGCAGAAGTAAGTGTTACTATTAATTCAATTTAATATATTTTAATTCATATAGGGCTACATTAGCACTTATAAAACGTCAGAAGCTCGTGCACAGTAAAATTGGTTGTTCTCTATGCTGAAACACTGATCTGCGGTCTTCCACATTACAATATAAATAGGCATGAATGGACGGATGAAATTGATTCAGAAGCGCGAAGTGAAGATGATTCTTGAGCTAGTCTCCAATTGACGTAAGAAGACAGAAGCCTATGGCCAGCAGTGGGCCAGACCTTACTGTAAGCTGATTTTCATTTACAGCCCCATTTAACCTGACTTCGATTACGATGAAGATTGAGATTTAAATGTTATCAATTTATGTTAAAATAAGCTACTGGGTTGATCTAATTTTTCGCAAAATATGTATTTAAATTTTTGCAAGACTTTTTCCTGGTATTACAGTCGTAAATAGATATTGTTGGGAAAGTATTTCTTTTTCTATCAATTAATTCATGGAAAAAAAAAACAATGTTTACTGACGCGAACGTCTAGAGGATTTAAAGAGGAACTATAGCAAATCGCGTTTACAGAAGCGTTTTTCATCTCAAAATTACCTTAAATAAAAAAAAAATAAACAAGTTTCACGGCAATTAGACTGACCCATATCCACACTATGCTACCGATCTCGAATCTCAATAGGTCACCACTGTCCTCATGAATGGGTGGTATCGTCGGGGGCTCTTTACAACACACGTTTTGTATGGAATGTTGTAACAAAAAAGCCTTAGATACACACCGTGATAAATTTACATCTACCGTCATTTCACACACCCGTCATTGGAAATTCAACCTTGAAGGTTTGAATTAAAGGTGGGGTTTAATTTGGTGAATGGTAATTTTATGTTGGTAAAAAGAAATAAAATAATCTAACATGCAAGATCGGTCGGAAGGCTGGGAGGAGTTTGTTTTAGACGCTTTATTAATTATGTCCAATTAATTTTGGAACGGTTCGTCTCTCGAATCGCCATTTTCGTTACGGTGGTCAGTTTTAGCGGTTCATTTGTTGATAAACTTTTTAAATTATGACTGTGTTAATTTGTTAGGGTGTTCCTTTTTTCCGTTGAGAAAGTGTGAAACGGAGGCTTTGAAATAGTTTTTAATAATCTGTACTAATTGGAGTTGTTAAACTACTTATGTAACTTTAATTTATGAATCATAAAAAAATATAACTGTATTTTAATTAGATACTCTAAAACAAAGTAGTTGACAACCTTAAAATTACTACTTTGGAAGAGTTCCATAAAAATGTCGGTCTCTTTTCTATAAAAAAGTCATCGGACTTTTAATTTATGCAAATTTGCAAAAGAAGTTATTATAGAAAAAAAAACAACATTTAAATTTTACAATAAAATCTTTTACAGCCTGAAAGGAGGCTTCAAATTGCTTTATTAGACCGTGATATTGCTCCGCATTCATAACGCCACTATCAGGCCACTTATAAAAATGTTTCTAACAAGCGTAAAACGTCCAATCAATATAAAATTAATAGCCGATCAAAAAAAAAAAAAAATGTTAGAGACCGAAAACTTTTTTTTTCGATAAGTTTTTTGTTTGTTACACCGGTGTCGCCGTGATTTCACACGTCTATAGGTATGTCTTTTATAATATTTTTCGAGGCATTGTGCTAAGCGATCGCCGCATCGGCGCCGGCGCATCCGATTATGTTATTGTTAAAGGACCGAATTCTTTTATTTGACCTACGCGACATTCCTGCCAGGGTAGTGTTTTGCGGTGCCCACGGATGTTTGGGCTTATATTTGTTATACATTGATGTTAGATATGATAAGTTCAGATCGAGAACGTTTTTTTGTTTTTAAGTGATTAAGGACGGGATCCTCTAGTTTTGTGGTTATTAGAATGTTTGAGAAATCTAACGACATTTTTAAAGTTAATGACTCCATGTTTGATAAAATTCCTTTTGGGATTATATTAATTGAGGTTTGGATCACTCGTTTCTTTAACAAAAAAGGGAACTTTGCATTATTATATCACAAGGGCCAGACGGAACCATAAATGTCACAAAATATGTTTTTTTTTTAAATCAAATAGTATAATTAAATAACTTAATAGGTACCTACATAATTATAAATACATATATGTATATAGAAACTGAAAATAATAATATATACAAACGGTTAGAAACAGAATTCATTGGGCATCAAAAAAATTATCCACATCGATGTCAATAGGAATAGTGTCCAGAACGCTAACAACATTGGATAGCACTGTTGATTCGTTGACCGAAAAAAAGCACACCCCTCTAGTCAAGCGAAAAGTCATAATTTCATCTAAAAGATAGAAATACTACCTTACATTAAGTAAATCAGAAGCAATTTCACCAAATTCAAAATATGGAAGTCCACTTTTCCGGTACAATTCATTCATAAGGCGGCGTGCACACGTAACTCGATACAGACAAACAGATCATTTGGCCGTCGATCTGTATTTGCCCTAACAATGAGAACATCATAGTTATAGTATTGGATTACCTTCCGGATTCGTTCACTTGCGGTTTTTGATGTAGTTAAGTAATATTGAAAGACTTTCGAATTGTTAAATTATTGGATTATTTGTATTTGAAATGGAAATTAAATTGAAATATGAATATGTAGATATATGTCTATACTAATATTATAAGACGAAAGATTTGTATATTTTCTTCTGTAATGAATAAACTGAAAACTGCTGGACCGTTTTTTTAATTATTTCACTAATAGAATGCTTTTTTATCATCGACTAACATGGGCTACAAATTTTTTATTTTCAAGCGGGTGAAGGCACTGGCAGAAACTAGTACTTAATAATAATATTTGTAAGTATAAACAATTGCTATTTGTAAAATGTAAGCTTTTGTTTTAGCACCATTTACAACTTATGCGTATGTACGAAAATGTATTGATAAACCGATAGAGCAATGGCGGCAAGGTAGCAGATTAGGTGTCGCAGTTTCGATTTCCGCGCGAAACAACTTTTTGCTTGATCTATAAAAATGTGTATTGGGGCTGGGTGTCTATTATACGTAAGTTTACATGTTGGTGACCATACCCATGATACAGGAGTTATTCCTAATGTCATATTAAAGAAAAATAAAACAGTACAGTAGGTATTTAAAGTAGATGAAAGCTAAACAAACAATGAGGTTGGTCCTGTAGCTCAAGCAACTTCTCTCCTAATTATGCGGTAAATAATAAATATTCGTAATGTCATCCTAATATTACCTTTCAGATCTAATATTAATAGGCCTAAACGAACTAACTTAGCGCATGACATGCCAGTATTATTCGCGGCACGAATCTTGAGCGCTCGGCGAAAGATTGAGGATCAATTTGCGCATCGTACACATCGTTGAGCCAATCACTGTAACTATAAAGATGTACTCCCAGCTCCCGCGTCTCATTTCAAACCACTAAAGAGACCCAATACTTCACTTCTCATTCAAGTCTGAGCGATTTCAAGTTCAAGTCAGCGCTCAAGATCCGTGCCAGTATCTATAAGACGGTTTAGCAGCTATAGAGAGTCATCGAGAACGAGCAGCTATTTATCAGTTACCTACTGCAACTTTTGGTGCAGTGCAAGCATTATGTTCTGTGAGCGCCAAGCGTTCTAAACCGCTGTTCGGCTTTGCGGTGCTGAGAAGTCGCTCTGCCATACATGGCTCCACTAACACATTGAAAGCATGTCAGAAACCGCAGCCACGAACTAAAAACAAGCCGATGTTGCCTTATTTTCTGCGTCAAAGTCTCATCCATCCCGCCTATGATTTGCAAATCATTGTATTAGGTATGTTGTGCCAGTCAGTATAAAATAAACAAATAAAATCTGCAATTGGGTTCGACCACGTGAAAGTAGGAAATAATACTATGGGAATATACTCACGAAATAAAAAAATCTGCTATTCCATTTATGTTCCATGTTCATCCAAACCAGTATAGCGTTCCAGCGTGAAGCAGTAACAAACGAGCTTGTCTTAGTACCTACAATGAAGGATCAAAGTGTAGTTCCAATGTTAAAGAGTCTTAAATTAATTTGTAGAAGAGGGTCAATTACTATGAAACTAATTTAATCAATCAATAAATAATACTACGAAGCAAATAAAATCAGTCCTGAATCTAAAACTTTGAATAAACTAGTTATTTACCACTGTGGATCAACTTCCAAAAAAATTTAAACACACTATAGCATTGGAAGAATGTTTGCACCTACCTACGAGTACTTTCCCCCACCGTAGATGTAGACTTGATATGGGTAAGCCCACCGGCTAGTCGTCCAGTAACCTTTCGAACCGAGCCCAAGTCTTCGACGGCACGTAATATTACAGCATATTGTGTATGGTTTCGCTTCTGAAAGGAAAACCCGGGTTTCTGAAACGGAAGGCAAAGAAGGAACATAGGAATGGGTTTAGTTAACAAAAGTCTGATACGCCCTCCCGCTTCGGCCTAGAGCTGAAGTCGTCATTAAACGATTTCTCACCAAAAAAAACCTATCTACTGTTGACCCCTGACTGTACACATAAATTATCACATCGCTTTGGAAATAGTAGAGTATTTCCACGTATTATTTGAAATATAAAAGAAGTTTCAACAACTGAAAAATAGTATTACACAAAACCACTATTCGAGCTTCGATATTAAAAAGCTTTGAAGCGACTGTACTCGGAGAAAAACTCATTAAATAAAATGAATACAAGGACCCATCATTAAAATAGTTACATATCATCGAATCAAGTTACAATAACATGACAGTGGCGTTAGTCGGTGGTCTTCTGACTTAAACGTGCCAAACGTAGGTAAACACGAAAAAAAACTCGGTAACACAGAAATAGCACACGGCAGCCTAACACAACAGTCATTGACGCTAAACAAATATGGGTGAATGTGGAAGAAACTAGTTGGGGACTGGGGTTTTGCTCGCGTGGTAGGTTGATTTATTACAACTTTTAAGTTGCATATTGAAGAGATGGCCAATTTTGAAAACCTTTAACTCGTATCTACGTAGGTCGTTCGTCCTGCGGGTGCTACTATAGAGTCGAGAACTAAATTATCATGAAACTAAACTGAAATTAAGAAGATGGGAATTAATTTATTCGCCAGGTTTTACTCTTTGATCAATAATATTTTTTTATTATGGACTTTTCTCTGTCTGAAGTAGATGTTTTTTAGTATTGTTTTTTGCTAAATGTTCCATTGTTTTTTATTCACTAGCTGATCCAACAGATACGTTGTCTTATTTTATAATCCAAATGTTTATTTAGTTAACTAAACGTAAACGATCTTGATATGAATTCTTGTTAAAAAAATCATTTAAAAGACATACAACGATTATTTAAATTTAGTTAATTACCAAACATCTGTATAGATTTTTTACATAAATTTTTTTAGAAAACTTTTACATAAAAGACATGTGTGTGTGTATGTGTTAAAGGTTATTAACATTTAATTAAGTACCTAAACAGAGGGAGTATAGTATGGTTTACATACTGTCAAACGTGGAAACTGTCAAATGAATGAACGTTATGTAATCCTAAAGATTTTTTAAAATTTTTTAGTGCAACTTTCTTAATTTTTTTATTTCATAGAAACCTTTTCCTGGCAATAAAAAAAAGCAGTTGTCTTTCTTTGTATAGACAAAAATACATTACTATTTTATTCTACTTAAACCCCGGAGAAACAACACATTCACACGAGACATATTACGGGTCAATTATCGCGGACTGAACAAACTGCGTCTATCCGCTATGGGAACCTTGTCGCTCACTATTTATTTATTTTCTCTTTACTTTTATTCTCTCTCACCCGGCAGGCATTGTCCTTTAGTGTCCTTTTCTTAAAGTTGAGCACTGTTTGTCAATGTTTTTATAATTATTTGAGGATTTGGCGCTTTTAACTTACCTATGTTTAAACCAATTTCATTTATAATTGTCCAGGTTCTCTGTAGACAAATTAAAATATGTTAAGATTTTAATTTAATAGACAAAGTCTTTTTCCAGAAGCCTATTTAATAACATACTTGAGAAAAAAACTAATGTCCTGTTTTAGCACCTGATAATTGTGTTCCTTCAATCATTTTTAGGATTCTGTACACCAGCTGGCAAAAACGGAACGCTTGTATGATCCCTTTTTGCCAGTCTAGCAATGAAAATACAAGTATCAAACTTTTGAGTGAACGCCATCTGAAGATTAGGCTGTTTATGCTCCGTTTATGGTTTTCTTTTGGTGGGTAAACATCATCCAAATGACACGCTCCGTCCTTGGGCGGAGCGGGAGATAGTGTCAGACTCTTACTGACCGAAAAACCCACCCCGTCCCTTCTTGCCTTTCATACCGGGGCCGAGCTACCTTTCGGAGCTAACCCTGGCTCCAGTAGGCTTCGACCCAGTTGGGCCCCTGCTTTTGCTGACAACTCCTTGAGGCGCGCGGGAACAGTGCGTGCCGTCGATGACTAGGGTTCGGTCCGGACAGTTACTTACATTGCTCACCGTGAGCAAGCCCGCGCCTAGGGTTGTTCCTACGGTGGCCGGAAATCGGGATCAGAATCACGGCGGTGGCTGGGGCACTGTGAGCGCCGTTGCCTGATGCAGTCGGCTTCCTCCTTTGCTAGCATTACTACTTCACAGAAGGAGGTAACCGCCTGCCACTCCTCCTTGCTCCGGACCATGGCCTGTACCAAGGCCTGGCGCGAATGATCGCTGCCGCCGATCGTCACGAGGGCACGGCAATGCTCTGCCCACGCACGGCACACCACCACTGTGTGGTCTACCGTGTCCTCCGGGCGTTCCACACAATGGCGACACCCGGGCGTTACTTCCGCACGAATCCGGTGTAGAAACCTCCCGAATTTACCATGTCCAGTGAAAACCTGCGTCATGCGGAAGGTGAGGACGCCAGGAGGTCTTGCCAGTCACGCCTCAAAGAGCCCACTTCGTTTATGGTGCGTATTTTGACACTGGTATATCAAAACCTATGAAAGCAAGACAGTATCAAGTTGTAAGTTAATTAAAATAAGATAATTGTAAGATATATGAGATAAGTGGCCGTGTGACATATTTATTTACAGAATTATAATCATTAATCAAATTCATCAATACCTACAACTCTAAATTCAACTAACTCCATTGATTGAAATAACCATTCAATACGACTCGGGCAATTCGGAAAAGTAATTTTTATGTACATATGTATTATGAAACTAGTTTCTAAACTCTCTTCTGAAATAAACTCCAATTTATCTTACTGATCTTATTGATGTCTCCACCTAGTTTCCATTTAAAGTTGACCTAGTTTACATGTGACCAATCGGTCAATTTTATGTTTAAATATTCAATTTACGTACTTACCCATCAGGTACACCTAATAACATCTACATCTCGATAATAATCAGTTTACTCTACAAACACGTGTCATACTCGAATATAATCCCAAAATACATTACACAGTCACACAAAATCAGCATGGCATATTGCACAACAAGCCAGCATTACACTACTCACTCATTCAGCAAACAAGAGAGTCAATGGGGTACGACTGAGCGCCGTATTTGCATACACTGAATCATACTACTGTTATTTGTCTGCGTATCCTAGACTTTAGGGCCTGATTACACTGGCGAGAATTGCTTCGCGGCGACCATGATTGGCGAAAAGGCAATTCGACGATGTTCAATTGTTTGTACGAACTCTTAATGTCTTCGGTCGAGCTTGCTATGACAAATGCACCAGTAATGCGGTCACCAACAAAAATGTATTAGCGTAAAGTTCGAACGAAACATTTTGACGTGATGTTAAGAGTCACGCTAAAACGCAATAATTTAACTGTAACATAATTAAATAAATCATAACGAGTAAGGACTCAGCTCCTGTGTTTACCTAATTTGTTGACGTTGTGCGGTTGAAATGTTTGAAACGCGATTCGACGTATACGTCACGATTATCAAGGACACATGACATGCATTCATGCGCGGCCGTGAATTCTCTAGTATGACGATGCCCTTACTATAGTAGGTACCTATATAATCTAATTGACAATGCGATCTCTAAAGGTACAGGTGAACATCTTGTGTGACTCATAATGACCGTTTTGTGTATGAATCATTATGTTCAGTGTGTGGAACACGGGAAGTTTATGGTGTATGCAGAAGGAACGCGTGCGATCAGCATTATCTGATGACGAATCAGAGGTTTCCTCGTATCTTTTTTGCACTATTTTGGCCATGGGGTTTTAGTAGGCATATAGTCAACTGATAATCATCCGCTCATCCGCTAGATTAGTCATAGGTCTATGGTACTTTCAGTTCCTGAATGCCATATTAGTACCAATAAAGTACATAGTAAATTAGGTCATGTTACTATTGCCAAGAATCTAAATGTAAAGATTTGTTTGTCGGCACAGTGGCTGGGCTACAGAATTGTTCGAAAGAGTTACCTTGGTCTTAGAACGCAACGGACAACAGAATAACAGGTGGGTTTTAGTCAGTAAAAGTCTGACACTATTCCGAGTTGCACTTAAAACGGAAGAAGTTATTAGATGACCTCAAAAAAAACAACATAGTGATGATTGAACTGATAGCCCAGATTTACGTGCGGTACGGTCTTCGTTCAACAAAAATTAGTCGAATTTATTAGGTTGCATTGATCACTCACCTTCAGGCAAATACGTAATAATTTTAACACAACATCGATTGTGAATAGCATTACTTTGTGTTATTTATTTCATCACCACTGCTCTCAAAATGGTGAAGGAAAATATTGTGAGGAAACCCGCATGTCCTTGAACCAGAAAATATGTGACATCCACCAACAAAAACTGGGCCCACGTGGTGGATTACGGCCCATTCCCTTTCCTAGAGAAGAGGCCTGAGTCCCAATAGTGGGAAAATTATAAGGCTGACTGTGCTATCTATTGTGAGTTGTGACATGCAAAACATGAAGTGCGCTGAACTGTCTGTATACAGCTGATGAATTACAACTGAACAATCATGTCATAATACCTATCATGAGTAACAAACTCTTCAAACTAATTGAATTAAGGAAAACATTGTTTGTGGTTAAAACTGGTTTAGTTAATATTAAAACTAAACCGCTAAAAATCAGTTATCTTGCAGGAAAAACGTCATTAAACAGGCGCCTGGTCATTTTTGACATCTGCTTCCGAATCCAGGAATAAATTCCTGAAGTATATGAATCAGTAATTGAAAATGAATGACACAGTAAGTATATCAGTAAACCTTCTTGATGCAGCCCACGTAAATTATGAGCTGTAAAGCGGATGTTTTTTAAGGAACTTGTATACTTGCAGAGATTTCGATCGTAAGTGTCGCTTTGTCAAACAATTGATATTTCTGACAATTTCGAGCCAAAAATTTTGGTGGATCCCAATCTCTCTCTCCTGGAGAAAAGGCCTGAAGAAGAAGGATTTTCTGTTTAACGATTATGGTTTTGCCTATCACATAGAATTGATTGGATGTATGTCCAATAATCTATCTTTATTACCTCACTAAATGAAAAATCGAAAACACGTCAAGGCTACTAATATACGTAATTAATCATCATCATTTCAGCCGAAAGATGTCCACTGTTGGACATAGGCCTCCCCGAAGCGTCGCCTCAACCGACCGGTTCTGTGCGTCTAGCAGCCATCGGATTCCCGTGGCCTTCACCAGTTCATCGGTCCACCTTGTGGGGGGCTGTCCAACGCTGCATCTTCCGGTACGTGGTCTTTACTAAGATATTCATCATTTCAGCCGATAGACGTCCACTGTTGGACATAGGCCTCCCCGAAGCGTCGCCTCAACGACCGGTTCTGTGCGTCTTGCAGCCGTCGGATTCCCGCGACTTTCACCAGGTTATCAGTCCACCTAGTGGGGGGCTGTCCAACGCTGCGTCTTCCAGTACGTGGTCTTCACTAAGATATTCATCATTTCAGCCGATAGACGTCCACTGTTGGACCTAGGCCTCCCCGAAGCGTCGCCTCAACGACTGGTTCTGTGCATCTTGCAGCTATCGGATTGTAGTCTTCAGTCCACCTTGTGGAGAGGCCTGCCAAAACTGCGTCTTTCGGTGCGTAGTCGCCACTAAAATTATCAATTGACAAAAAAAAAAAAACACAGTGGTATATATATGTATATATATGATATAAATAATGAGATAAACCTTCTGTAAGTTAAAATTTCGTGTCTGTATGGTCTGAGACCGTGCAAATTTTGTATCTCCAGTTATGAAGACTATCTATCACGTTACTCATCATTTTTGCAGCACGCGTTCCATTTGTTTGCATGATTCACGATCAAGTGGACTTCATTCATTTAGTTGTAACCTTGGCGTATTGGAACTAGAATACATTTTGGAAAACACCGAGATGATTTGCAATTATTTTATTATATTTTTATGGTAATTTGCACAATCGCTATTAGCGATGGGAAAATGTATGATGTTACTCATGATTTGATTGTAGGTTTCGGGACTTTGTTTTTTAATTATGAAAGTGATTTGACCACAGGTTGTGGTTTTAATTAAGCTTAAGTTGCGCTGTAGAATAAAATGCATGAGGCATATTGGAGAAACTTTTGAACGAAAAAAGTAATAAGGAAAATGGAGACGTGACCAACTTCGATAGGCTATTCCTTTAGATGACTCTTACATACATACAGTCATCACTAGTTAGATAGAGCCTACTATCTGAAACTTGTAAAGCTACCTCTGGTAGTAAACTATTAATATATGTGTTGCAAATTAAGTTTTTTCAACTATTCATAAATTAGTTCCTGGAGAGTAATATCGAACTTACGTAATCAAATGACACGCCTGTTTGAACGATATTTTTTGTCACACAGTCGTATGATTGTGTCCACTTTGATATGTCCAAAAAACCCAATGACAAGTTTGCAATGGTTCCATATATGGCACTATATGATGATTCTTTTTCGCCTTATTATATCGTCATTAGTTCTAGACCTGAAGTAGTTATTTTTCAAACGTACGTGGGTTCTTTTATTTCTTACTCATCATTTATTGTTCGTAATGCTAAGGTGCATTATTGACTCCTGTAAAGAAATTGAATTAAGAAAAAGGAGCAAAACACTCAAATCAACCTGCCTAACCTAACCTTAGAGTATATCAACCTTGCCTTATTAAGGTCACAATTTAGTCAAACCAATTTCAGTTGAATATCCATATTTTAAATAGGACGATTAGATTTACAGTGGAGTATATCCCCTTCAGATGGTTGACGATATTTTTTGTTTGGTAGTATGTTTCAAAACGTCATATCTTATATGATTTTCCAATCTATAAGTTAAGAGAGAATAGGTTAATTCTAGGCAAGCATGCTCCATTGTAGACTATATTGACGCTTTTCATCAGATTAGGTGAGCTTATCAATAATAAAAAAATCTCTAGAAGTATCTACCTACTCATTTGATTCCAAAAATAAAACTTAGTGGTATAACAATAATATCAAGATAGATTGTAAGTCGATTAACACGGCAACGTTGCTGTTAAAATCTCGATCGTCTAAATCAAACAAATCTGCAAACTCCTTTGCTCTTCGATCAAACTTTACCTAGTCTACCCATAAGGGAATCAAGTGAAGCTTCGTACTAAGTGTTAATTGATTTCCATATAGAGAACGTAAAACACTATTCCTTCATAGGAAAATTATATCTAGACATAACGAAAAAATGTCTACAGCTAAGCTCAATTCTTAATGGAATCTTTATACCATAAAATCTCCATTGAGAATTTCCCCAGCAATCTCTGGGCCACGATCACTCACCGATGCTTTAATGTGCAATATTACAAAGAGAGTGGCTATGACTCAAAGGCCATCAGTGCCGTATCACGCGTGAGAACTTGCAGCCTCCGACACAAATATGTCCGGTAGTAAGGAATCTCCGTATTTCCGGACGTGTGCCGAAATTAGAGCACTCAATGAATTAATTGTACTTTAAATTAGTCATGCTGTAATGATAGTGCTTGGCTGTCATTGCGGTTAAGTGGTTTGTAAGCGGTTGAAGGCGACTTGGATTCTTAAGTGTTGTAGTAACAATGTGTACTGTTAACTTGGATTGAATGTTCATCTGCTTTTCCGGTTTACTGTAATATGAAAGTATGAAAACAAAGCCTTTCGTTTTCATACTTCACAGATTGACTCTGGGTAGGTTTTGTAAATACTGGTATTTAGTTACATTTGGCTTTGGACAGAATCTGTTGGAAATAGTTGGAAAAAGGTTAGGTAGATACTGATTTTTTATTTGAACGAGAAAGCGTGACAGCTCATATTTTACTAACTAAAACTATCATCATCATCATCATCATCATCATCAGCCTTTTTAATTTTCCCACTGCTGGGACTCAGGCCTCCTTTCGGAGAGGGAATGGGTCGTAATCCACCACGTGGGCCCAGTGCGGGTTGGTGAATGTCACATGTCTTCGAATTTTTGGTTCTAGGATATGCCGGTTTACTCACGATGTTTTCCTTCAATGTTTTGAGAGCAGTAGTGATGAAATAAATTACACAAAGTAATGCGCCTGACTGGGTTCGAACCCGCAACCTACAACTCGTAAGTCGGGGCCATTAAAGCAAGTTAGGGGGCAAGTTGATGAAGAGGGTTTCACTCGGTTAGAAAAGAAGAAGAAGAAGAAGAAGAAGCCCTGTTCCCGGAACCTGTGCGGTACCGCACCGACTGGACCAAATATGCTGCTACGTCCTGCTGTGCCTACGACGCAGCTGTATATTTCGCGTCTGCATTGCTCTATGAAGGTTGAAGAAGTCGTGGAGTATACGAAGCAGAACAACTGGACTTTGAGAGTCGAAAAGCTGGATGCTCGCCACGACACCAACTTCAAGTCGTTCGTCATACGAGTTCCAACCCACCATGTGGAGACCTTTTTGAGAGAGGACTTTTGGCCGAAAGGTATCGTGTATCGACGTTTCCGAGGACGGCTACGCGACACCACGCAGCGGAACACGACGCCGATATTACGTGTATAATTATTAAATAAGTTTTGTTGTTATGATATGTATTAGTTTATTAATTTATAAGATTACTTTATGTATTTTTTCTATGGGCCTCCGATGCCTGAAAATAAATGGTTATTATTATTATTACCAGTCGGCCACCACTGCTCCTACTAAAACTATGCCTTGCGTTCTAGGAGCAGGCCGTAGCGGGTATCGGCTTTGCTGTGGCCTTACGGTTTTGTTTGTCTTTGAGACAAGCATAGAACACTACGAACCATACGCTAATGAGATATGGTCTGGTGAGGATTGTGATGGAGTCTCAGTCTAGTATAAGACTGGATTTTATTTTTACTTATAAAGCTAGATTACGCCATTTCAACCAGTTTCTTTTCAGATAGTAAAACTACTTATGCAATGGCAACCTTTAAACTCATTATAAAGTTTTCTATTACTTAATACATTTTAAAAACATCTGAATTCTTAAAGGTTTTATAATTCAGACTAATGTTGGATTAAAACTATGAATGGTACGTTATGTCGATGGCACAAGTAAGGTACTTGTAAAATGTTGACAAACAGCATAAAAACTGCTTGAATACCTTTAGAATCATTAGTTAAATGTATTGCCTCCGTATGTTAAGACAAGTTTAAAATAGAAAGTAGTCCGTCTAGGTTAATAGACACATCCCTCCCCGCTTGTAAGCAGCATCTCGTTTTATCAACGATTGAGCACATGCAATTTTCCTTATAGGTTAGCAGATGTTTAGACAATTTTACACGTACTCTCACTCTCACGAAATACACACACTCAATAATACACATAATTATAATACGTATAATACACTCAATTAAATTAAATTAAATACAAAATGTCTTAAATAAATCATCAAACATCATTAAATAACCCGCCCCTGATCCAGTCCAGAGTCTCCACAGCAACCGGCACAAAATGGTAAAGCTACTCCAAGGAAGCGTACTTCAGCCTTTTTTTAGAGCAGGCGTCTTCAGTGGCGGCAGAAGCAGTGTGCATGGTGCGACTCAGGTGACTGGCGGCGACAGTGCTGACGCAAGTCTCGTCCCAGATCAGGCACTTCCCGTTCTTTCATGGCACCAGAGTCAGCCCATCCTGCCTCTTACCATCAGACCTGCTAAGACCTGAAGGCTCAAGCACGCAGGGGACGTTTGCCAATATAAGGACTCTACGGACTATGTCGTTCAAGGCATGGTGACGTGGGAACCTCCCCGTGCAGCGCCGACAGTTCAGTGCGTGATGGATGGATTGGTGTTATTTATTATTATGCACGTAAGCTATGCAATTTAGTTGTAAGCACACTACGAGAGGAAAATGAATTTGACTGTCCTGATGGTCTGTGGTCAGTGGTCCTGACTGCTGTATAGGTATGTTTATCATTTGTCTAATCCTAGCACAAGCTCTGCTTTGTATGGAACTAGACAGCGTTGTGTGAAAATTGTGGAATATTATTATTATTGTGTAGCTTGTTTTTAGGGATGATGTGGTTGACAGAGATTTACCTAATCTATATTTTATTCTTTGCGTAACTATTTTGTTCTTTTTTTTCAATTTATGAAGATACAGATGAAAGTAATTTACCTTATGTATCTGCAAAATAACTGTGCGAAGGCAGAATCGATGCCTTAAGCATTTAAGTCGGCCTCAGAGTCATGCGATGTTAAAACTTGTCAGTTCGGCAAGTTTTTATTATATTATATTTAGCCTATACTATCCCACTGAGGCACGGCTCGACAAAGGCCTTCCTCTACTTCTTATATTGATTCCAGCTCTAAGCCACTCTATGCCAATTTTTAGGAAGACATTTGAAAGCCTATTCACGATCTAGCCGCTGTGAGGTGGGGGTACTAAGAAAAAATATTTGAAGCGACGTCATGTGGGACGCCGCTCATAACTCCCTGCGACTGCCGCATACCGATGATGCCCCGCTCGCCACCCCGCTCGCCGCCCCGCTGAGTCTATAGTCGCAAACAGGCCGTAAGTCGTCCCACCATCTTCTTCTTGGTCTGCTACGATCTCGTACAATCGTCGTTCAGGGCACCAAGTTTGAGTTTTACTGGTCTTTCGCTCGATTAGCATGCGGTATATTTAACAATTCAAAAGTTCTCAATTTTAAATTCTTAATCTTATATATAAAATTCTCGTGTCACAATGTTCGTTCCCGTACTCCTCCGAAACAGCTTGACCGATTCTCATGAAATTTTGTGAGCATATTGAGTAGGTCTGAGAATCAGCCAACATCTATTTTTCATAACCATTAGTAATAAAAAAAAATATTTATATGGCAAAACAACGTTTGCCGGGTCAGCTAGTATAACTATAAGAAATTGTATAAAATGTGTCAATTTTTACTTCAATTATTTCGTCAGGCAACTCTTGGTTCAATTGGTGGGAAATCTAACGCTACTATACAGCTATCAGTAAGAGTTCCGGTCGTATACATAATTATATCAATAAGGATGCGTAAGTATCGTAAGTTGTTTATCATTAAGCTAACTGCCTGCGCACGCAATACTTTTATCTATGTAGAAATATTACGCTGGCTATGTATCGCAATATTTCTTCGAACCCATTTAAAAGGTCTCTACAGTTTTGCATTTTAGTTTCAGTGCTATTTTTGTTCTTATTTTTTCATGAGGTTAGCATCATCATTTCAGCCGAAAGACGTCGACTGCTGGATATAGGCCTTCCCCAAGTGTGGCCATAGCGAACGGTCCTGAGCGTCTTGCATCTTTCGGATTCTTGCAACTCTCAAGCAGGTTATGAAAGATAAAAATCAATATAATAAAAAAATACAACATTCGTTTAGTAAATGCGAAACCCGAAACACGTGTCTAGTATTTTTATGTAAAGAATCTATGTACAAAATTTCATAACTGTATCATGAAAAATCACAACGTTATAAGCTTGTTATGTCAGCAAAAATACATAGTCACCGGGCTATCCAGGTTACTGAAGGGTTGTTTTGCACTTACACTCAGCTGTTTGTTGGCTTCCTAATACCGGCTATGATCTGCCGTGACCTGTGTTGTACTTATTGTCGGTGGTGCCTCTTTTTTGGTGAGCAAAATCATCCAATGACAAACCCCGGTTTAGGGCGGAGCGGGAGATAGTGTCAGACTCTTAATTACTAAAAAACCCACCCCGTTCATTCAAGCCTTCAAACCGGGGCTCGAGTTTCCTTTTGGATAACCCTGGCCCCAGTAGGCTTTGACCCGGCTGGCCCCTGCTGTTGCTGACAAATCCTTGAGACGCGCGGGTATAGTGCACTCCGTCGATGACTTGGGCTTGGTTCAGACAGTTACCGGACGGCTGGACAGCGAGCTACCCATTGCTCACTACTGGGCTGGAAATTGGGATCAGAATCCCGGCGGCGGTAAGAGCGCCGTTGCCTGATGCATTGTCGGTGGTGCCCAATTTGTGACTTTTAAATATTATGGAAAAAAATATAATATGGTGTAAAAACTATTAAAATTTATTCAGCTACTGATTCTGGACAAACTATATTCAGATTTCGCATAAACTAAAAATTATGTTGTATATAAAAAAAAAAAACAATTTTAATGAAATACGGCTATCATTGAAGGAAACGAAGGTCAAGGCTGACGTAACAAAATAATGAAAGTAATGAAAATCTTGATTTTTAGTAGAGATTATTTCTAGAATAAAATATATTAAATCATGCAAATATGTAAATACGTAAAATAGAATTTGAATAAACAAAAACCGTGCAAATACATCGTGAATACAGTAAGGTGTTGCGGTAATTAAACTCAATAAATGTTACTAGTACTGCATCATAGGCAGAGGCACATAATCTGAATCAGTTTCACACGAAGTATTTTTTTTCTTATAGAGGTTTATTTTGTATCATCATCATCATCATCATCATATCAGCCGAAAGACGTCCACTGTTGGACATAGGCCTCCCCCAAGCGTCGCCACAACGACCGGTCCTGTGCGTCACGCATCCATCGGGTTCCCGCGACCCTGACCAGGTCATCGGTCCACCTTATCTTATATATCTTATCTTATTTTGTATATATTTATTAATTGTTATTTCAATTTAATAATTAATGTAATATATTCTATCCATATGTAAAATACTAGTCAAGATTAAATTGTATCTACTGCATGTCTGAACATCAAAAGCACGGCAAGCGACTGGAATTGAACTGAATTTCACATGTTTATTTTTATTGTCTACACTAATATTATAAAGAGGGAAATTTCTTATTTTTGTGTGTATATTTGTAACAAATAAACTCAAAAACTCCTGTGTCGATTTCAAAAATTCTTTCACCTTGAGTCACTAGTTATGAATAAATAGATAACAACTACCTTTTTTATAATACATTTTTTCTGGTACTAGGAAATGATACTACAAGCTATGAAACTTTTGAATTGATATCTTAATGACGATCGCGTTAGGGTTGATTTCGGGGGTCTAACATATTAAGGCTAAATAAGTACCAGTACTTTAAACGGATCGACTGCTTATCAAATCTCCATAACCCAGTAACTGGGCGACACGATACCCCTTGGATAGGCTGTTGGTCAGACTTTTTGGCGTCTGACTACCTGCAACGACTTTCAACGATCTTCGAATGGCAAGACGTGATTTTTGAGGCACGGGGTGTCAGTGTGTAAACTTATAAAAGTACCTATGACTAAAAAAATAAAGAACCCGAAACCATATGCATGAGAGGCGTGTGCCTTACCATTGGTCTACTACGAAACCTCATTGGGCCATAACGACACCTGTCTTAATCACGATCGATTTAACGCTTTGAATATCATATTCGCAACAATACAATGTTGCAAAGAAAATTCAACCAAAGATTGTCAACGTCTGAAGATAGGCATGCGCCTCACTTCCGACATAGTTTTGAGAGCTGTGTCGCACTTGAGATAATACGACTTAAGTCAATATGGAAATCCATAAACTTATGCCCTTTTGGATCTTAGGCAGTACGAGGTCATATCTTTCTTAAGCGGAACGTGTATGACCTTAGGAGACGAAAAGATAATTGCTTGCAATCACTTGTCTCCAATCCCGTCTGGGTTTTGATACGTTTGTCTTGAGACGAATTGGGTTTTACGAAGAATCGTTTGTCTTAGGTTTCAGTTTATGATCTTCTTGATGAACAAAAGGACGAGTAAATAAAATTGATAGTTCCGTTACGGTTTGTAGTGAATCAGACATGTCAATCATCGCTTTCGTATTTTTTTTTACGCTAAGATGGTCTTTTGTTTTTGTGTTAGCAGTTTATCACCTTTGACGATGTTCTTTGTGGTAAAAATCAACAGTATGAAAGATCTGACACGGTCACTACCTACTTCTCATTCCTCATTTATATGAACATTTTCATGGACTTGAATTCCTCGATAAAGCAAATGAAAAGAGTAGGTCAAAAGAATACATAAACAGTGTTTTATTAGACAGCACTTAAGATATTAATTACTGCAAGTAAGCCAGCCGTCCAGCACACATAACCAACCATCCATGAAAGTGCATAATCCTTTATTTTCCTTTGACGTAACACTGTCAAGCTGAGCGTTTACTTAAGGGCTTGCAAAGTACACAGATCATGTCAAACATGGAGTGTTGGTCGTCTTTTGTTTTCTGTTTATTCCTACTCGGTCACGGCAGACCTGTGGTTTTACGTAGGTCAAGTATGATTCCAATCTCGATCCTATTTGCTATACATTTTAGTTTATTCAATTATAATGGTTGGGTATTTCAGAGCCGATGAAGTCATGCTAGGAGCAACCGATCACTTTGTTTTATTATGTTTTGTATAACAGTGATTATGGCTGTGATTTCGTATGATGAACATCCGTGTTGATTTATGGATCCAGGATTCTAGTTTTTGTTGTTGCTAATTAAGTTTACTTTTTATTTGTTTTATGAGGATAAAGTACGTAATTGAGTGGATACACGTCTATTGACAGTTAATTAGCAGATTTGGACGATAGTATGCATATAAATTAATTAGCTTTCATATATTTATTATTTCTATCAAAAATCCGTTTAAATCTAGGTTCTAAGACTTTCTGAAAAAATCTTTGACCGATTCAGCCCTTGGAGCTTTTAGCCCCACCTGTGTGGCATGAACTCAATACCTTTCTTCCATCTTTAGCCGCCAACAGAACACACATGAACAAAGAAAACGTATCAATTAAACAAATACAGGAAATGAACATTCGCTTACGAAGTTAATTATGAAGTAAAAAAAAAGTTGGGTGATTAAAAAAAAAGATAGTCACGTGCGAAGGAGGTACACATTAACATAGCCTGGTTTTTTCGTCCCAGATTCGTGACACATCGTGTGTGAGCCCTGTGGTAAATAATAAATCTTTCTAATAAATAAAACAAGGGAACGTGAGCGAGATAAAGCGCGCATGCCCGTTCTGTGCGCCCTAAACGCCATTGTGGACGCCGACGGCAGATCGTTAAACGAAGGTGAAAATATTTTGTGCCTTTTTTAGAGATCAACTGGATGTGGTGATGTTTTCATGTTTAACTTGTGGTTGGAGTAATTGCTTGATGTCTTATACTCTTGCGCAGGTTTAGCTTCCTTTATTCGAGGGAACGGGTTTTTAATGCGGGGTAGTTTGACCGGTCTGTACTCCCTTGTGGAAAACCATGTGAAATCTAATCAAAATGTGTATCTATGATGGTGTGGTTGGTGTAATTGATTGATGTCCTATGTACAGATGCAGAATTTGCTAATTATTTTGATGAAGCTTTTTGTAATGTGGGGTAGTTTGACCTCTCCGGTTTCTCTAATGAATAATGTGGAACCTGACTGAAATTGCGAAGGAGTATTTCGATGTTGAAATAATTGTTTGTTGTATTATAGTCTTGCATAGGTTTTGTTAACTTTCTTCGTAGGAGTATTAGGTAGAACTTTTTTTATAATGTGGGGTAGTTAGTACTTTCATGTAGAAGTCTATTCAGATTTATATTATAATTATGTGATGTTACGATGTGTTCTATGATGTGGGCAGTAACTGCTTGATGATTGGTGCTCACGCGCTTTAGTTTTTTTTATAGAGCTGTAAGCAATACTAAACAGTATTGCTTAAAGCAAATAAAAAACTAAAAAACTAAAATGTTGCACGTATTTTGTGACCTTTTCTTTAAGACTGCTGCTAGAGCTTTGTGTAAACCTGTAGGTAGATACTATATTGAACCAGGCTTGACAGACTTTTGGACAGAGTCACTGTTGAATTCACGCCTATCGTCAAATAGTTTTGTGTGTGGTTGTTTGTTTTTATGGGATTTACTTTGGGACGTGGGAAATCGTCTAATGACTTTTCCCGCTTTAGAGTAAATTGTTGTTTACAGCACGAGCTTTTGGAGAGCGAGTTTTCTTTGTTTTTGTGGGTTAGAAGTAATTAATTAATGACGGACTTTTGAGCGGAAATTTTGAGACATGCATATTTTTGGGCCTAAAGATCAAAAAACTAACATTTTTACTCTTAGTACAGTTACACCAGGCGAACGCCGGCGTTCGGGCTGTCATTGTCTTTTTTATTTAATAAATTAATTAATTTTTGTATAGTTAAAATTTTAAAGATTGTTTTAGCCGTTCGATTTTATTGTAAGTTTACCTGTAATATGACTTGTGTAATTTTTTTTATATAAAAAAACCAAATCTTATCACCGCTACGGATTACGGAACCCACTCATAATCCTGTCCAATCAAGTTTCTTCAAACAATTTTTTACCGAAAAAAATTGTGACCCAACTCTATACACAATGTGGTAGGTCATTCTCAATGAGCTTCGGTTGTTAATGTGTAAATATGTGTTTCACATTTACACGACCGCGACATCCACGACCATTGTGTCCGGTATGTTCCCTCGCGGTCGGATACAGCCGCGAGGAGGTAAACTATTGATATTGCCGACAGTTTGGCTCAAGTATTAAATAAATTAGGGCTTGTAACATTTTTTTTAATAAGTCTCTCCCCAACTGCTTATGTAGGTATGATGGATTTTTTTAGGAAGCTAATTATCCAATTTTTTTTATATGGTTGAATATTGTATTGTCTGCGTCGAATAAATGCTGTTCTATTTTATTATATTATATTCTATTCTTCTATTCTATTTTATGATTTCTCTAGGATGGTGTGGGAGGGCGTGTCAGACAGATTATTACTCAGTAAAACCACTTGTGTCCTTCAGTTACCTTTTGCGTTCTGGAACCATTTCCATTTCAGAAGTTATACCATGTCAGCCAGTAGGCCTCGGCTTTGCTGGGCTCCTACAGTTTTGCTGACATCTCTTTGAGGCGTACGTGGAACATTACGCGCCGTCGACGACTTAATCTCGGTCAGGGGTGCTATTCACGACTCGTCGCTGTGGCAGCGCTGAGTTCAAGGCTGTTTTCTTAGAGCATAGCACCTCTGGACGGTTACTGAACGGCGAGCTACCCGTTGCTCTATGTTCTAGGACCACGGATTTCCTTGGTATACTCAAGTAAGCTGAAGTCTATCCAGGTGCAGATGAATATCAGAATTTTGCATGGAGCGATTGAATTTGCAGTGAAAAATAGCCTCCAAAAATGTATAAGTTTTTTATGAGGATTTTAGTCAATTTTGAGGACCATATGACTACGAAATTAGTCATTTGAAATAGGTATACTTACCAAAGAGTCGTGTCATCGATGTCCACCATCATTTTGAATGTCTCAAACTAGGTTGTTACATGACGGTAAACACGGGAGACTAACTTTTGAGAATGGTGCAGCAATAGCTTAGTGTCTAACACCAAAACTGAGTTTTTCTGCATTCGTTTACGCCAGTGAATGTATTGCTAATTGAACCGTTACTAAGTGTACGGCTGATCGTAGAGCAATTAGCGTAAAATTACACCCATATTTGTTGTCATTAAAATGCTAATCTATTAATGGTTTTGTAATTACCACTACCTTCAATATCAAGCTATCTAATATTAGTTTTATTTTACTAACCAGGTACAATTTCCGTCGGTTTCGTAGCATTTGACGGCTCCAAATCTAACACCCGCGGTTTTTTGACGACTTATAACGTCGTCGTCACAACAGATTAAACAAATATGGCGGGAGTCGTTTGACAGTTCGCTTTGTGATCAGTAGCGGGACGTGTTACACAACACAAACAAACATAAATGCTTTCGGTGTAAAAAGTAAGCAATTTTCAACTTTACTGCTCAGTGATAAAGTTTAAGAGCTGTGAAGAAGGAGTAAAGGCAATGTTGTTCGGTGACTTTTTTATTATTTTTCAGGTCTCATCGTCTTGGTCGTACTAATTTGTCGAGACCAAGTCACCAATGCAAATATGGCGGGTGTTGTGAATACCTTGTGTAAAGATATGAAATTGTTTCCAGTCCCGAGCTCCCGGCTCATGGGAACTTGCGTGATCCGTGTTTGTCACTTAGGAATATTTTAATGAAATATTTGCTTTAGATCTTTGTATGGGATATTATGAGATCTTATTATCGTTGGCGTGGGTGGTATAAAATAGTTATCTGAGTAAGCACTGATTTTATGAAAATGACAACTTTGTTATCGTTTTTCAAATTTCTATAAGTTTTTCAAGTTACTTTACTAATTACATAGTTACGTGGTGTTGTTATTAAAGTGTACTTATCTGCAAGTAACTAAGCAAGTATGTGAAAAGGTTCGATATCAAAATAAAAATAAAAAACGTTGAAATAAATGTAATAATAATTTAATTCGACAAACACAGGAGCCATGTTTGTGTCGCAGTTATAAATAGGTACTATTTGAACTATACAAATAATGATTAAGTAATAAATACACTGGCTCTGTATTTTTACAATAATATAATTAACAGCTCTATTAAAGCTAGTCATATTTCATTGGATTTCTGTAACATATAAATAGTTAACAAAGAGCAAGTAATACTAAGGAAAGTAGGAATATAATGTACAATTAAAATTATTCGTCTCAGCCTCAAGCTACCATGTCATAAAAAAAATAATTAATGATATAATTATATCATTAAAATATCGACAGCAGCAGAAAAGAACTGTCCAAAATACACAGTTTTACGCATTCATATTCCGACTCAACAATTTTATCAACAGTCCAAGAGCTGGAATGAAGTCTAATACTAAAAGTCTAAATTAAATAATACGAATAATAAAGAAAATGAAAGTAAGTGGAGTTAAGTGAGAAATAAATAAGACCTTGACTAGGATAATCGGGAAATTTAGAATGTTAATCAG
The DNA here is from genome assembly GCA_929112965.1 of Mythimna albipuncta. Lineage (NCBI taxonomy): Eukaryota > Metazoa > Arthropoda > Insecta > Lepidoptera > Noctuidae > Mythimna > Mythimna albipuncta. Next base: position 17,412,015 of record OV815967.1, read on the forward strand.
CAGACAATAAATAATACATTTTAAATTCGTCACTATTTACAAAAAGGAACTAATTCGTTCTAGACCAAAATGGCAATGTAATGGCAAAGACAGTTTTTTCTATACATTAAATCGCTATTTAACAGCCAAAGGATGCATATTATTCTACGAGAAGGAGTTTTTTCTTGGGGCTAACTAATACTGAAGAGTACTGTTTCGCCTCGACTCAAGATTAAGTAGACAGCCAAAAGTAATACGGGGTCCGCAGTTTCTTTGAGTCGCATCATAGACTCTTAATCACAACCGCTTCATTCAAGTCCATTCTTCTGGGAACTGAACGCTTCGAACACCTGCTCGAGGTACTCCAAGTAGATCAGGGTGTCCCTCATTAAGAGAACCCCCATGTCGTTCTTCAAGCTGGGGATTTCAGAATCCAGAAGTTTTTCTATTTTCAAGTTGCGTATGTTCATAATGTCCTGTAAAAAAGAAATGTATGGGTTAGCAATGCTATTGTTTTTAATAATACCTATATCGAAAAACGAATAAATGATGTAATCTTTTTAGGACATGGAAAATTTAAAGAATTTTTGTTTTTTAGCTATCCAGTGATTTCATCAAATTTTGGATAGTAATGATAAATATATATTTATATATATGTATATATAACACTAAACTGTATCTTCCAATTTTCTTATTATTTGTTTTTTGAATTGCTTCTCTATGAAAGCAATATTATAGACGTGTCCACATCAAAAAAAAGAAACCAAAAAGAGTTTATATACTTACATTAAGTTGACAAAGCACGGCCCGCACATCATGCATCGTCTTGTTGATGTTACTCTCTAGGCTCTCGTCTGATATTAAATTAGGGTTCAGTTCCTTATCCAAGAACGTGTATAGTCCTGCAACTATCATCTTCAGCCCTTTGTACATCCCCGGTAAAAAGCTATCGATTGAATTCTGTGAACAAGAAATGAAGAATTTAGTTCTCAAGTTACGGTATAATTAGTTAAGATTATTTTGCTCAAATGAAATATAGTTTCACATATATTTAACCCTTTTGGTTTCGATTTCATTACTGCAATAAAAAGTTGTAATTGGCTTATTGCAGAACTTACTAAAATTAAGATAAGGACAATCGTAATTGCGATAATCATCCTAAATTCGATTACATTTTCGATTGTTAGTATTTCGAAACCATTGTGTTCTCACGTAAGCGATAGCCGGCCGACAACAATGAGTGCCACCGACGATGTCAATTCTTTGAATTCGATTGAAAAACTCATACGGATGCACGTTTTTGGCATCAGCGAATTCACCGCCCTTCGGTGATTGTTTTCATTTAGGAAACGTCAATCTGGCAACATCCATATTATCAAATATCAGATGACTTTTCTAATATTTAAGATTTTGGACAGATTATGGCCTAACTGACTACAAAGTTATAGCTAAGATTTTTGATAAACCAAAAGTTCTGAGGCGTACGTGAGATACGTAATATTTGAAAACAATAAGAAAGTTCGATGCTTACCACTAACTCCTCGATATCTTCTTTTGACAAGACTTTCTTCTTAGGCAGCAATTCCTTAGGAAGGTATTCCGATGAATTCCACGAATTCACAAGTTCGTCGAAACTATTATAACTATGCATTTTCAACGCCTGAAACAAATAAGAAGGAATTATTAGTAAAGCACATCGCAACATTATACAGGGAACTGGGGTTTAGCTTCGTGGAAATATATTAAGAGTTGCGTAGTAAAAGTTGAATTATATGGGACCAAACTTCTGAATAGTAAAGATTTTAGAGTGTGTAAAGACACAAAACAAAGTGCTGATGAACTCAAGCACAAGGTAAACAACATGTAATTAATGTCATTAAACTATATATGACACGTCTTTTTCACGGCTATACAACACAATAGGTATCACCGTGAATCAACACTTATTGAGAACAGTTGTGTTCTATGAAAGATAGAAATAGATTGTGTTAATACAATAAGTTGATTGACTTTCATGGAAAAGGAAGATTGAGCGGACGATGAGTCCGAGCAGTTTCCTGGATTGATAGTATAAATGTGGTTCAAGTGAGAAGAGCTCTGCAGTAGCCAGTCGAGTACTGAGTATTTGAAATCTTGATAACGAGATTTTTTAGGTTTTCGTATATTGTTATTCTAGCCAGAGGTAAGAAGCAAATGTTTTCCTTTTTAATTATTTCATATTCTAACCATATTATTTCTAGAGAGTGTGTACTTTTGATTATAAGCGAGAGTTTTTTTTACTAGATCAAAAATTCTAATGAATTCTGATATTTAAAGCTTCGCTCAATTTCATAATGAAAAATGGGAAAAATATTAAACAAATCCAAAGAATTTAAAATCACGAATACAAACATACGAGCGAAAACAATAAATATCAGTAAAAGAAGTCTTCACACCTACGTCAATACATGCGTTACGTAGAAGTATAGTGTTCCTAGAAATTACAGAAGTTAACTGCCCTCAGGAAAAACAAACCAAATGAACAAGACCTATAAACGATTGAAACTAACTCTAGTTAGCAGACCAAGTAATATTAGACCTGCACTCGCTACTAACTGCCAACTATTCATTTTAAGACTCTATTTTTCAATTAAATAATCATAAGTAAAGACTGCACGATCCCTAACAATATTAATAGTGTGGTTTTGTTGGGATTTGATTTGCAAATTGCTAGTCATGAAGCCTAGATTTTATTGCATCGAATGCGATTCAATTTGATATTTAGTGCACAATAATACTCGATACTAACGTGTATGATAATCGATTCAATTGGCAAGCGAAGGTCGTATGAAAGATGAGATCGAAACCGGAGGTTTGCGGCCGCCGTCGACGACATTTCATGTAACAAAACCGTTTCGACATTAAAATTTGACACTATGTCTATATCAAACGTAGCGAAGACGGAATTAACAAAAATTGATCCTGTACTATTAAACGTAGAGTCCAAATAGCTTTGACAACCAAACAAACGGGGCAGGACTGGCAGATGTAACGCGCTGTAGTTAAGTATCCCTTATGTCGAAAATATTGTTAGTTGGACAACAATACGACTAATTATAACTTAGCATTATCCAAAAAAAAAGCACCTAAAATATCGTTGTGCAACAGTTTATCAGTGAAGATCAGAAAACTTTGTCCAAATATTAATTTGCTTCATTGAAATTGAGATACCGCTGATATAAAATTTGCTGATAATACTCGCAATGAAATGAATTAACGATTATTTCTTTGGACATAAACCGAACCGCGGCGTATGAATGGAGTCAAAGCGGAGATATTATCCGTTGCCGAAGTGGCAAGTAATTGGCAGGAAAATTAGAGTTTACCGAGCTTAATTTTTTTTTTTAATAAAATTTTGAATGCAAATGTAGCGGCGGCGTATGAATGTAGCGCAGATGATTAAAAAAAACAAGAAGCGTAGAATGTTTAAGTAATGATATCGTACAGAGATGGAATGTGCTATGTTGTCACTGGCACACTAAATGCACAGGTGTGCGTCCGGTCCATCGGACCATATCCGAATCATTACCTACTACTAGTGTAGAGCTTGCGTCCAAACTGAGGCGTATCTACTTAATAGGCACTATTAAGAATGTTATGTATTCCCATCACTTTAATGTGTCAGTTACGATTTCCGAAGTGAATGATGCAAATTCTGTAATTGCAAAATCACATAGTGGACTTTATATCATTAACTAGAGACGGTTAGGGAATATTAAATTTAACTGCTTTATAAAGCAAGAGTTTAAGTAAATCAAAAAGATACAAATTGGAATAAGTTAATTAATATACTTCAAATAAGAGAGCGCTGATTATGTTAAGTATGCTTAAGACTTGAAGTATTTTCCCATGAGTGGAGTTTGAATAAAAATAAACAGGGAGCAATTTGATGGATTCAGCGCGTTGCAGTTGTCGTGGGTGGGCATCAACTAAGAAATTCGACGACGTAGCATCCGAATGCCTAGCTCGAAACATCGGAAGCTTATCAAATAAACATGCACCCACACAAGCGCAGACATTGATATATTTACGGCACACGTACGCACCCAACGCCGCAGACAGCCTGTCGCCCGTGTGAACAACGCTATCGTACTATGTACGTACATACATATTGTATGTATGCGCTATGTAATTCAATGTTTATATAGCGTCGCTATTGCAAAGATAAGCGAGCAGATGCACACGAGTCGCGACGGCCGAGCGGCATGCCGCGGCCCGATCGCAATCGCCGATCGGGTTACATCGCGAATACACCACTCATTTGTTTATCGTAATTACTTTCAAAAGTTTACGAGCACTTTTTTAAGGAAGCGAGTTGAATTCCAGTGTCGAAAATGTGATGCGATAATATGACACCGGTGTAGTCAAAAGCACGAGTGTTATGACACATTCACACGGTGGCCAGTGGCGAGTCACACAGTACCGGTAGAGTTCGTTGAATTTGTTATTGCGTTCTTAGTACAACGCGGCCAGTTATTATTTATACGGAATGGGCTTGACGACAGATGTAGCAGCCTGATTTATTTAGGATATATTGTCTCTCAGACGCAACTTAGACGTTTATCTTGGTTTAATGTGATGACTAATATTAACGAGATGAGATCGAAAACAGGATAGGAATAAAGCTTTTTTTAAAAAATGGAGCGCAAACTACGACTACGGTAGATGTCCTTGTCATCTATCAACAATGGCTGATCATCGCCACGATTTGCGTGTAAATCGCAATAAATATGATACATTAGTAACGAATGACCGACATTAAGGGGAGAGACAGAAAAAATCGTCGGGCAGGTGTGTCGCGCAATACTAATGCGCAATCAGTATTCGACGCGTATGCGCACCGTCCTGTACCTCGTTCCGGCTACTGTGAGTCGATAATGTCGTTTTACGAGGAGGCAGCGGACAGGACGTCGCCGTCGTTACGACCGTCGAGCCTATTACAATGCCACCATACTTCATACGCGAACATCACACTCGATAACTGGACACATTCGACATAAACGCTTCCATTGTTCCGCTACCATTGACTGCCCAACTCTCAATAAATCGATTATATCGACAGCAATCGCCGAAATGTATACGGATTCCCTTCGGTTATCGAGCTGCTACCGAGTATGCTGGTAAAGAGTCATCCATAAATGATTCGAGGCGCGACTTCGACATCGCATTATTTCTCGTTGAACAGCCCACCTTACTTCCGATTCGGAAATTATTATATTCCTAGGATTGGAATGATAGAGCCGTCATATGAATCGTTGTATTAACATGCTAAACGTTTGTTTCTGATAATTCGTGAATGTTTTATGAATTCTTGAATGTAGGTTGAATTGTCTGCGATTCTTGTGCGGCAATATTATTATCTAACAAGCTATCTAGATGTTTATTTTTTATATATTTTTCATCATTAAAACTGCAGTAAAATGAGCAAAAAGTCGAGCTTACGAAAGAGTAATTTCAGTACACAGACAAGATAGTTGATCGTTGAATGCGATTTGATCAGTTACATATTGTTATTTGATGTGACGTATACTGTTTATAAAGCATTTTATCGACAAGGTTGTCAATACCGACATGGCGTCACAGAAATGCAGTGCGAAATTATAATTAAAAGGGAGGAAGCAGTCGGCCGGACGTATAGAGACGCGAAACGGCGCCCGGCCGATGCAATCTTTCTACCATGCCTGCGCCCGCGCCGTTCCACGGTGAGAAAACCGCGCTTAAAACGTGCACGCCGTGAATCTTTAATGGGTCAAATTTCGCGTGAAACCTTTTGTCAAAAGACCTAAAAATATTCAATTTAAATTTAAGATCTTTTAAACATTTTACGAACACTACGAAGTCAAGCAAGAACGATAAAATAATAATAATTCAAATATTTACATTAAATTAGGATCATTGACTTTGCATTAAACATCAATAACTCAAAAGAGGAAGTACGAAAAATCGGTGCTAACCATTTGCAGGGTTTACGCGCACGTCTACAGAATACTATAGCACCTCTTACAGACTCTCATACATAAATCAATAATATCTGCGTAGATACAAACGCTAAAGGCATGCGTCGACGTTAGGCTTAAGTTTTATTGGTATTGGTCGACCGCAAGCTCCGTCCGTTCATTTAGAGCGACGCGGCGGGCATATAGATGTGGCCGCGAATACTACGCGATCGCCTCGTGCAAAATCAATGAATGAAAGCGAAGAAAGGCCTTCATAGCCAACACTCGCGCTTTTGTACTTAGTTCTATGCTCCGGAAAATTTTCAAGCGCCATTTAAATCGGTAGTCTACCTTATAAAGTAAGCGATAACACGATTATTAGAAATATAACAGAGACTGAATCTCTTTCAAAAGAAGTTACTAGATATACTTTCATGATGAGTCCAGAATTTAAATTATTGGCACACCGATATTGAAAACTCCATAAACCACTTTAGATAGTTCCACTTTCAAAATGCTTAAAGACTGGCAACTTGTAAACGAAATTAGTTTTTAGAGTAAAAAGTTGTGTACTTACAAATTCATCCTTGTAATTCGCAGTCTTTGCTTTAGCGTTGCGTGCTTGCAAGACAAGGTATCCTGCAATAGTCTTCGCGTCTGTCGTGTAGTTTCTTTTATCTGACTGTAAAGAAATTGAGTATGTTACATAATGTTAAATGTTTTAGACAATACACAAAATACTTTGAATATAACAATGTTCAAAATAAGACTCATTATATTAAAGTTTATTATAATCCCGATATATTTATTCTGCTTTTTTATGTCGTCTGAAAAGCTGAAATTATAGTTTATTACTACTACTTTTTTGAGTATATTTTTCTTTTTGAATTTGCGGTCATTCATCAATTTTGCGGTCACTTAAGCTAACCGCAAAGTTAAGACATGAATACAAAATACATCCTTGTATATCTATCTATATCATCTCTTAAAGCTAAAATTTTCTGTCTCTGTTTAAAATCTGTTTCATATTATGTTCAATTCTATTACTTCTTTGTAATTCTAATATGCATAATGTTCAAGTATTGCATGTCTATAATAATAATAATAATAATCCTTTATTGACCAGAAAAGAACATAACATGATGTAATTAAATACACTATCCTCCACACTAGGATTCCCTGTGTCGTGGAGGGTAGTCTCTTTCGTCTTAACATGCATACAATAATCGGAACAATAAGGAGTAAAGTAAAGTAAAAAATAAAAAAAAAGGGAAGCAAAACACTATAACAACAACTATTAACACTAAAAGGTTCTTTTTCATCGTTTTTCTTAGCTACTTATACCTTGTCGTTCCTTATAGAATTGTTTTACTTCATATGTGTTCGTGTTGTTGTTGTTATTATATATTGTGTTGTGTGTTTGTTGTGTTGGTTGTTCGTATCATCATCACCATCATCATTTCAGCCGATCACGTCCACTGTTGGACATAGGCCTCTCCCAAGCGTCGCCACATCGAACGTTCCTGTGCTTCCCGCATGTATCGTATATGTTAATATATATTGTTCTTACCGGAGACCCATAATCGCAGGGGTTAGCCCACAGTATGTTCTCCTCGTTTGCGTCACGTCGTTGCCGCTCCATGATGGCCCGGCTTCTGTGCGGCGCCGCCGACGACCTCGGTGACAGACCACAGACCAACAGTAGCAGGCACACCGCCGCGCAGACGTTGACGTTTCCTGGAGAGGAACTTAGATTAGTATTTAAGCACTGATGAAGACAGATCAAAAGGTTGCCTTCGGTATTTGAAAGCAATATTGAACAAATTGGAATAAGAATTCTATCAGACGCAATGCCTTCAAAATTATTGGTGTTGTCGAGTTTCAGAATATTTGAAAAGAAGCAAAGCATTTTATAAAAATATTTATTATTATTATTTTATTTGACCATCACCTCTCAATAATGATCTATATTTTATCTGTTGTATAATGATGAGATCTGCTACTGAAAGAACCTTGCAAGTTGAACGTGTCTGAGTTTTTTTTTAATTGAAAACCTCGCAACGCATTGCAGTGATTCATATTCATTTCTGAATGAAAGCTCTCGTATTTTTTCAATGCATCTCATTTAATGAAAACGCTCAAGAGCCACTTGTTCCGTATGCGGCACGCGCGATGGTATCGATTATGGTAATCGATGAACATCCGATGAATAAATACATCGCGGCCCAGAGGTGGACAGCCTTTGCTAATTGTCCAGTGAACCTGTGTGAATCACTAATGCGGCTCTATTTAACGGTGGCGCGGTAATCGGACTCACATTCTTCTGATTGGTTACTTCATCGAGTTTATTTATCGATTATTTTAATCGAATTGTATTTCAATATAATCGTTTTCTATGGCAATAATAATTGCTCTTTTAAATTGTCGAAGTCGCATGTGTTTACTTAATTGAATGTTATGTCACGGGCGTTATGTAAATGACTCTTTATTTTAAATTTTACCGATAAAGAGATATTAATTGAAACTAACAACTGTCATCAGCAGAAGGTGTCCGTCGTTGACGCAAAAGTATTTATTGACTTGACATTCATTTTACTCGTTAAAATTGAATAATATTATCTACGTTAAAGGAAATAATTTGATGTGTGATTGACATAATTTTTTATTTCACTGTTAAGTTAACGTCTATCACCTGGCCGTTACACCCAAAAAAAATATATTTGCAAGTTATTTGAATAATTGGATACTGTTAGGATGATTTTTTCAAATAAGATAATTTTAATAAGGTTCGTGTTAGGAGTCATGTCGATATGAATTATTGTTATAAACTGTCATTGGTAATGTCATTCAAAAGATTATAGTTGCAGGTATATGGAAATATGCTTACCCTGTACTAGCTAGATACGATGAAGAAACAATCAATAGTCCGAACTATAATAACGACAATATAAATTAAGTTCAACCCTGTTCAGATAGCTGATAATATTCAGTTACGTATACTGATAATTTTACGTGTCAAACAATCACAACAACGTGTCCCCCTGACGTTTAACGTAGATAAAACCATTTACCCATTACAGCAGATAATGAGTTGACTTTGCTCAACAATTAAAATAAATAAAGTAGTAATCAGGTCTCCTATTGTTTATCTGTTTATATAAATCACGAGGTGATCTTCGACATTGTACTTAATTTAATGTCGAGAAATTATGACTTAATTGATATCTTGAGGAAAATGAAATCGATGCAGAGATGCCTCGGCAGTTGCACTAATGATCACCTACATTCATGATTATTTTTTAATTAAAATCAATTACGGGAGATATTTTTAACATTTAGTATTCGCGACGATTGCACATTTTTTTATAGGAAGAAGACTCTAATGTATATTTAGCTTCTGGACATCCTTTACTGATACCGACAAGGAAGTTAGTGAACCAAAGAAACGAAAAAATGGCGACGAGACTGCATCTAAAACAGACCGCCAGTACAAAATCAGTATTGATATTTAATCAGCTTTATCAAACCCTTTCGATCAATTTAAGGAATAAAAGTCAAAGCAAATGTGGCGATAATTATGTCAGAAAATTAAATTGAGTTATATCAAAGTTGACCGACTCACTCACATAGAATGTTATTTATTTTTTCAGTGTTTTGACTCAAGGTGTGAATCATAAGTGTTATGTCTGGCGGTTAGTGACTAACGTAGGTAAAGATCTCTCTGTTATTTGCGATAGTATTATAATATCTGAACTGTACGGAGTTTTCTTTTCAATTTTCTAGGCAGGAACATTAATTTTTTTTTGAGAGTTGGCAAACGGCCATGATTTTGACAATATTTTTGAATATAGTAAACAAATACTTTGCATCTTACTCATGATAAAGTAATGTGTTTTGTTTATGTGCAATTTTTCTCATCGCTATCGTACAAATTTTATCAAGCTCCCAAAACATATCAAAAGCTCAAACTAGACAGTTTCAATCATCAATATTTTGACGCAAACCGTCGCAAGTTCAAAAGGATTTAAATGTAGATTCATCAATACACTCACACAATTAGCACAAATGTGTGTGCGTGTGATTTTTTCATCATCTCGTTAGCACTGGCGGTTTCGCTCGAGGCCCGCGGGCAGCGCGGACAAATAAAAGAAAATTATAGTTATAGAGCGCTCAGCCTCTTATTATTTAACTAGACCCTGTGAACTGATACCGATTACCCCCTCCTTATAAAAAGAAAAAAAAAAAAAACAATAATGTACTATCTCCGCACGAAACATAAACGAACAATTTGCATAAACAAACCCCACTCATCGAGTATACTAGCCGTGATTTAGTTGTGGGTTATATTGCCCTCTAATTGACACGATAATAATGTTGTACCAATTGGGTTACAAAAGGCGACCGCAAAGGTGGAGTCGGGCAATAACGATCATGTCAAAAGGAAGGTCCGACACACACAACACGCGTTAAACACACGATCATAACATTTTATTAGTGCCCCGGTCAAAAGCAACCGCGAGACCGCCGTCAAAAGTTCATGTACAAAAAAACAACAGGTCAGCTCGTAAAAGACGTAGAGTCACTGTGAGACAAATATTTTCACTGAGTAACCATGAGATGAAGATAAAAATATAGAGCTAATTAAATATTTGAATCTTGACAATAAGAGATATGAAAGCTTTTTAGTGAATGTAAAAAAAAATACAATTACAGTAGCGAAGAACAAAAAAAAAAACACGAAAATATTTTTTAATCAAATATCAGTAACTGCCTTGATTTTTAAATATCGTACTTAACAATAATTAAAACAAATTAAGGTTTTTTTTTCTAAAGGGACGGCAAGTAATTGATATCCTCTTTATATCCCCAACCACCTATACGTGTAGATATTTGAGATGAACAATGAGACTCGATCGAATTCCTTAGCCCATTGAAGAACTGACCGGGCGACCATAAAAACCGTAGATACCTACACGTAGGTAATACACAGGTTATAAGGGGGCATAAAAAAGTAGGGACCGCGTCGGAGGTCGGACCGACTACCCGAGAAACAAAGACTTCGTTTATTTTTTAACAGCTCGCCCGTTCACAAAAGAAGGCTTCGCGGCACGAAAAACGACCCAAACGAGACCATCTTGTTAACCTTTTTAAAAAGAAATCGCGCGCCCGCTAACTAGAATTTCGACTCGAAAACCGAGAAAAGTTCGCCGCGGCGTTCTGCGCACCGGACGTCGCAGGCGCCTGCGCAATCATTATGTAAATTCTGATTATTATTGTTATAAATGCGGTAAAAAAATTGGGATGAGAGTCGCGGGCATCATCTTAGCGGCTCGTTACAAAATGCCCGTCAGTATAATTTGACGAGTTATCTTTTTCGAATATCTGTGTTGTTTACATGCGAGTGGAGCGCGGGCGCGATGGGGTTGCAGCGCTACATCATTAACGGGATTACCGATACCCGTCCTCGTGACATTAAATAGAAAAGGCGTCATGTTTTAGCTATAATAGAGGTTTAATTTGAGTCCGTTCATCATTTTGTTAGTAGCCGGCTAACAACCGATGCGCTCGTAAAATTTGACTGCGCATAATAAGGGCGATTATCGCTCAGAGACGCGCGTGGCGGCTCGTATCACAAGATACGCGGTGATACCACTCTTCATTACCTGAAAATCGCTCTAAATGGTAATAGCGTCGCGAAGAAGATCGTTGATCGACCCCGTCCGTTCGAAATTAACGAAACAAGCGCAAATTTTGTCTTGAATTAATTTTAATAAGGTACCAACTGACATTATGCATTTTTAGTAACTGTTTTTTATCGGTCGAGCCCAAATGGAATATGTTGTAAGGTATTTACAGCGGTGTAATTTCAGTCCATATCTGAGGAGCGGTAAAGGCTTATGTATTTTTTAATATGTATTGTGCTGTAAAAAGAGTTAATTAGGTACGTCTAAGCTAGGATCGACATCTCTCACTAAATGAGTGACAGCTAAACACTGCAATTATGAGGTTCCCGTCTCACTGAAATAACTGTTTATAATTGACGCGGCTGCCTTGCTCTGCGTAAATGAACAACGTTTTATGTGAAACTGTTGCTAATGAGTGAGTGGCTCGCAGCCCTAATGACGCGGACATAGTTCATGAAATCGAGCTTAGTGCGTGTACTTTGCTTTAATTATTACGACATAGCTTTCTTATGGACAAGCCCTAGGACAATATGAGAAGCATTGTGGAAACGCATTCTAAAACATGGTTGGAAATGACAGTTATGGATAACAGCAAACAATATTTTCGGGTTATGGATAAAGAAATCGCTTGACACACTGGCTTATTAATGCCCAGCATAAAAAAACATTTATCAGGTTCAAGACCTGTTAAATTTTATTTAACGATTGTTCTTTCTTTTAATTCAAACGAGGTGAAAAAGAACTTAATGCGAGCAAAGTCGCTGGCAGAAGCCGGTGTTTGATAAAATTAAAATAATATACATATTTATAACTTCCGGAATACCCCGAGCAAATAATTATGCAGGACTAGTTCATAATATTTTCCGCCATCGTATCCACATTAATTGTTATTTAATCATTCAGATAGCTCTGCGGTTACAGGCAGTAAGATAATTCACTCTATATTGTATCATCAAGGGATTATTCACCTTAAGTCGATCTTTTTTTTGTAGGGCTGGCTGGTAGCAAAACATGGTTAGTTCGTTTTTTATTATTTATTCGAATCTATATTCTTCTAACAGGCACCTTAATTATTGTTTGTTTTTAAATAATTTAACTCTTTAAATCTAAATGTTGACGTTCTATATGAATGACTGCTATTTTTCCTATTTTTTTCTGCAACTTTTTGCTTTTTTTTTAGGGATCATTAGGCAAATTGGAATGATTTCATCAGTCTATTATTAAAAATAAGATGACAGCATAGAATACATCAATTAGTTTAGATTCACCCACAGGCTGAATAACGTCACCGATTAGAGCCAGGATATATTTTTTATTGATATTCTTACTCATTATATATATTTTTGATAGTCAAAGTCTTAACGATGACGAAGTGTGTATATAGGTAATAAGTACATCATAGTGATTATATCATTAGTGATGTAAAGTTCAACAGAATAGGAATCAATTGCGTTTTCTTCTTCAAAACGATTTTCCTCATGGGGGTCGTGACGCAAACACGTCATTTTATGCAGATTTATAATATTTTAAAAGATTTTTTCTTTTTGCAACAACTAAAATAACTCAATAAATGGACGAAAAATAATACACTTTAGTTGAATTGTTTTTTAATTACTGTTAAAAAATTTGATAAATTCAATTACCAGTAAAGCTAATATTTTGGAAAATCCGATATTATAAAAAGATATTTAATTGAACAAAAAGATCTAACAAGTGAACAACCTTCACTAAAACCTTATTATGCACTCGTGTATAAAAGTCTAGTTCCGGACGGATTTACCCAGTTCTCGTAAACGCAGCTAGATTTATTAGAAGCCATCAACATTACATAAATAGAACCACAACACGTACAATGTTAAGAACCTTTCCTGAGTCAATTAGCTCACTCTTAATGAATACTCATTATAATTTACTTTTAATTTGAGTAATGGACTATTAGACATGAAAACATTTACGAGTATTAAAACTTTTTCATCTCGTTACGTCGTAGCGATATGCATACAAAAGCGTCAACAGAATACAATCCTATTATAAAAAAGGGAGAAATAAATGTTCCCTGCAAGTAACGAAATAGGCACAGGTTTTTTATTGAACGACACTTAAATCATTTCTTGGGCCCATATATAGAACGACCAAGCGATAGTACTAATTACGAAATAACCCTCTGCGCGCCGGTTGGACCTAACTGTCCGGCTCTTAAAGGATAGAAACATTTAGTCAGATATGTCATTCCGGTAACAGTACGTTACTTTAATTACAGTTTAAGCCTAGTTAGTTAGCTCTGATCTTCGTGTTTAACATTGTAAAGGGAGACTGAGCCAAGTTTTTGCGCGTAATGAAATTGTAATCTCGATTACCGCGGTGGAGCGAGACGGTAAGTACCGCCACTGCGACAATGCGTCGAGGATGTGAGAATAGCCGTGCGTTGCTTCGGACCGGATACTTAGTTTATAAATAAATAATGCTTACTCCATGGCTAGCTTTTATTATGATAAGGACTACTATCGTCGCGGGACTCTACCTGCCATATTGTTATTGCAATCTGTGAGCTTTCATTGTCTTGGTAAAGTTTAAACATTCAAGAGTTATTAGACACTAGATCGGATAGGATCAGATGACATCTCATTACTTCCACTACTGTAGGATTAGTTTCAGTAGTTCTATTTAGTAAACTTTTTGTAAATTTTAATAATTCATAAAACTTCCAACTTTAAAACTAATAGATATCTCTATAAATAATATCTACTATTTCACGAATATTCTTTAATTTATGAAAATAAAACTTAAATACTTTCTGGAATTATCAAATAACTAATAATTCAAAAAATATTTTTATTATCTACTTTAAACTTTAAGAACATAAAGTTTATATTTGATTATTTTTTGAATGAAATACCATAAATTTTTACATGATACCATTAAAAAAATATTCTAAAAATGTCATGCAAAAATGTAAAGCATTACAAAACTTTTATTATTTATATTAGTAAATAAAAAATAGTGCTTACTACTTCTGACGGTACTGGATCTATAGGGACGAGATTTTTCCACCACATCACTATCACAGTCACTATATTGGCTAAATAATCTAGATCTAGTACATTGTTCACATCCGGACGGTCTATGCAGTTCCGGACACCCCGAGGCCGGACACTCCTCACGCTTACAACAACTGCTGGTCACTTCCATCTTCAGTCTTACAATTACTGTTCCCGTATTCCCGAATAACGGACACGCTGGTGTACTACACTGATCCATAACAGAAGATCGCAATTGACATCCCCCAAAAAGCTACAAATCGTTGTCGCACGCGTCGTGTCGTGTGAGAGACTAAATGAATTTGTGTGAACGCGCGTAAGATAAAGGCTAGTTTACACCGAGCCACGTGTTGAAGTTAGTGGGGCGAGCAAGGTGGGTTTCTCCCGAGTGTGCCAGCCAATGGTGGGCGTCGAGAAGGGAGGCGGGTCTCAAATCCCACCCAACTTTGCACTACTATTATGTACGCCGAGGGCTCCGCTTGTATTGCGTCCCGGTAGATAAGGGTTGACTTTTATTGTATTCTTATTTAAATTCCTACTTATGATTATTCTGCAAGAAAAAGGTCAGGAGCTATAAAAATATTTTAACAATGTAAAATAAAAATATTTGTAGTGATATTTTATTATATATTCCTGAAGGACGAAACGGCGAAATTTTTATTATTTGCTTCGTTCTGTTCTGAGAAAAAGATTTTTTTACATTCATAATTAATTTATATTTTTTATTCTTTTATTTTTAATAGTGGATAGTAATAAGTTATACTTTCTGATATTGATCAATATTTCTATATTTATGAGTTATCTGAACAGTTGTGTAAACCCTAAAGTTATCTTAATGTTTTGGGTGAATACGGTGACTGTGAGAAACACTTGACGTCATAACGCTGACGTCGAATAATCACGAAATAATACCCGAGGTAATTAATAAAAAAACTAACAATAACAATATAACAGATAACCCAGAACATGTTGAACTCGATCGTGTGGGACATTTTGTCTAATTTATCATCGTAGTTGATAACCTAATTATTACTTAAAACACGTCAGTTGATTAATTACTTTTCACATCCGGTTTGATTAATGAAGTGTCAATTTTGGATCAAACTATCTATATATTTTTTTTATTTAATCATATATTTCATAAACATTACGATAGCTAATAAAAATTTTGTTAATATTTATTATTTTTTAAATATTATTAATTAAGATTACTATGATAATGTAAGCACGCTGTAAAGGTCATACAATGATTAAATGATAATATAAGTCAATACGATTACGTATTATTATACTCATAGCATTAAAGTCATTCAACTCGAGATGACCGCTGATTTCCTTCCTCTACTAAGAAACAATCTTATTTGTTTATTACCTTCTTAAGCCATGTACGGTTAAAAAAATACTGTCTTATCGAATGAATCTTTGATTAAATTTTTCTTAAAAAGTTTTCACACTTTTTCTGTGTGTAGATGTGAAAACGCCAGAGAACATTAAAATCTCGAGAGTAAACATTCGTATTACTAAGATGATTAGTAGTTTATTTTCTTTCTATCAAGGTCATGTTTGACTTGGCGTCGATGAAAAATTTCTCCAGAGTGTTTCAGCTTGACTCACTACTACACACTTCATAGTTAGTCATGAATTTCAGTGAACTCAGATACGAACGGATATCAAGAAAATATGAATGGATAATTTTCAAACTTTTCCTTCACAGGAAACTCGTAGTATGGCAAATCTACTGTTTTATTTATTACTTGTTTTATGCGTCATTGTAATTAATTTATGCCCAGTAGGTGGCTCAGGTGTTAACTTACATTGCTGTAAGGTTTTTACTCTTGAGTTTAATAGTAAATGTAGTGTGTGTTTTTCGGGACTTGACATCATTTAGGTATGGGACTACCAGAGATTATATATTCCAGACATTTTTGCAATTACTTAAGTGACCTTTAATAATTTATTACATAAAGTAATAATTTATTAATTCATAATTCTAGTACCTAATTAGAAAAAAGAAGGGGCATTAGATTAAAAATAGAAAAATAATTAGCTTATTAATATTATACAGGAACAAAGAATTTTTTGAACATTGCTAATTTGTACAAATAAGTAGTTACATTAGTAATGTATATTCTAGCGATTTCCACGCCAATGATAGTGGTTACTTTAGCAAAAGGCTTTCTCAACTTTCTTTATTTAACTCCAGTAATGACCTGTTCTTAGTAAAGAGGACTTAAAACCATTGAATAGCAAAATAAAGTTGAATAGGTTTCTGTAATCAAATTAAATTCGCATGGAACGGTTGGTAGAATTCCAAAAAGGAGTAATATTCCATGACCCGGTTAAGGTATGTGTAACACATAATACAGTAAGGGCATAGGAAAAGTACAAGAAATTAATAGGATCCGGGATGACGCTATGCAATCTTTCCAATTAAGACGCTCTGTAAAACCCCTCTCCATTGAACGCTGATGAATGACTCATGACTCCAGCCACATGGCCAAACCACGTAAAACGTACAATGATCAACGGAGCTACTTTTCGGTTACAGGATATGACATAGTGAGTTCCGTGTAAAGTGAAACACCTGTGCTAAATCAGCGCAGAGTTTCCTGTTGATATCACAGGCATATTATGTAGGAGGCAATGTATGCTGATAAGATGGAGTCGTGCTGTCTGGCATGTTCGCTTCTAGTAATTTTATATCTTCGGCTTTCGCGAATTGATGTTGTGGATTCGGAAACCAATAGGATGAAATATTAAGTACGTGAAGAAAGGCTTTTGATTTTGTACGGTTTTATCAAATGTATGCGGATAATTCAGATTATTTTTCTACAAAATATTATAAATAAAAAAATTTCTATGTTGCAACTCGTAGTGAAATTCTTGGTTTAACAAAAAGTCATTCGGTTAATGTGTGTTTTTTGAAATTTTGATAATGAAATTAGTATATCTCTAACATGTCCCAAATTTTCAGAAATCAGTTGCCTACAACATGTTTGAGAACGTAGAGGATTTGAAAATGGCAATTTTTGGAAATCATAAAATCTAAGCCATTTGCGTATGCAGATAAGATGAAGCAATGATAAAGTAAATAAGGATGTTATAAATGAGATAATAATTTCTGCATAAACCGTAAGACCATTCTTAGAAAATATTTGTCAATATACTTTTGCACGCAATATTTGAGTTTAAAATAGTCCGGAAAGAACTCATATCCAAGTGAAATGCACTCGTCAGGATAATTACGCTCATAATCAAGTGAGTACGGTTAGTCATTAACACCTATTAAATAATTAATCGATGATGTTAACTAATATCTAGTCTTATTATTTACATCAATAAAAAACACCTACTTATTATCCTTTCGTATCTATCACCAAGGATAAATTTAAAATCGTTTATTTTTTTGCAACCCTGCAACTAAATACTCTCAAAAAATGTAAGTGAACCGAACTAGCATAAATGTTAATTTTCCTTATTTTGATTCTGTTTTTTGCAACGACCTGGTAAAATAATACTTATTAAACTGAATACTAGTTATTCATAAAATCGAATTGAAATATTCAGAGAAACTAATGACACAAATTATTCTGCTCAATATTTTTTTTGCACACGTATGAGGTAAAGCAAGTTTTGGTCAAATTTAAGGATTAGTGCAAAGTTCATCTTTCTAATAGGCATACAATTACTTTGCCACAAATACGTGATTTGAGGCACAACCTCTCATCCCAAGCCAATTTTGTTTGTCACGTCTTACGTAAGAGTGAGGTAAATAATGTTAACAAAGCAGCAATACCAATAAGGTTTAGAGCAAAGGTCATAATTTTCCATGCAACTTACATGATAAGGGACACACCTCATCCCAAGCGAATTTCGCTTGTCACCCTACACGTAAGAGCATTCCTAGGAACGAAACTCATATGATCGTGCATTTTGTCATGCTAGCCACTATAGTTCTTTACTCTGTGTTACCGTCAAAGCTATTTTAAGATTTGTAACGCGAATAACTTACAATTACGGAAAATTAAATTACATCACATTATATTGACGCATTAGTTACGTACTGCAGTTATGAGAATTTAAGTTATCAGACGTTTACATAATACTGATAAAAAGTTTTTGTACTGTCATACGTTTACTAGACATCCGATTTTGTGTATGGGTATCCCCAATTGATCAATAATTCGAACTGTCTTCGGGATCTAATGACATACTACTATTGGATAAGATAAGCGTTTATGGGCTATCGATCAGCTTCGTCATAATTTGACAAAGAAACCGCTGTTCAAAACTGTACACTGTATTTTGAAGTACCAAAATTGTTATTGGAATATTGCTTGGAAATAACGTCAGTAAAAAACCCACGAACTCAAAACTGAAAGGGAAAATGCAGAAAATGTTTTTTCATATAATACCATTCCGAACCTACTTGATAATTACTCAATCACTTAATAAAGCTTAATGTCCTGACATTTATCCTCTTATAGTAGATTGTGGTATGAACATTAAAATAACTTGCAAATCTATCAGCAGCTATTAAACATAGTTATTATTTCAGTTAGTTTGCATATTATTGTGAGTCACCGAAGTTAATAGTAAAAGAAATTAACTACTTCGGAAATAAACTTTACGTAAAACTCAATCTATGATAGACACCATGTGGCAATCTGACTTCCAAAAATAAACAAAAGCATTTATCTACTACGTCATATTAATTCCTATCTATTTTGCTACGAACGTAAAGAATGCCGTCACTATCAACTTCTTTATGTTACTATTCATCTATTTTTATCTACATCTGTAGTCTCTACATATTCACGAGAATGTTTCTTTATACACTCATATTTAAATTCTAAAAATTAAAATTATGTCGAAACACACAAGAAATATTAAAAAAAAATCGGTTAGGTAAATTTTCGGTTTGATACTGAAATTCAAAATAATTAATTTCTGTAACATATTTTGTAATTTAGAGGAATTTTATTAACTCTCACAATCAGAATAGCTTTCAGATGGGTACAAAAGCACATGGCTGGCCTATGGAAAAAAATAATCTTCTAACTCTGCATAATTTATTTTAATATATTCAGATATTCTAATACCAGTCTTCATTCAAGTTCAACAAGAAAAGAATGCACTAACTTCTGTTTGTGGAGTTTATTGTGTCTGTTTAACATTTGATGTTGTAGGTACGTTTTTAAAAATTACTTAGGGCGAGTTGCACCATTTAACAATAACAATAATCAAACCATAACCAGCCGTGAAACGGCCGCCTATTGGTCAATTCGACGATTTGACAACTGTTAACAGCTTTGTTATCGTTATAGTTAAATGGTGCAACTCACCCTTAATGAAGACTTAAGTTGTTAAAAATATTAGTAAAACTAAAGAGTACAATAAGATTTCAATTAATTTTATTTTTGATAACAAGCTTTTATAACGCGGCATATATCAAGACCATTTAAAGCTCAACGCAATAGGTTAAAAACATTGCAAATTAAACAAAAGCATATAATAAAACATTTGAAATTTTTCGAGGGATTTTTCCAACTGAAATCAAAGAAGAAGGCTATTTTAATTATTTGCAAACAGATTCGTAATGGATATTTGTAAGATTTGCATAGTATTTAAATGGACCGAGTACGCAATCTCGGTAAAATAGAGCTGAGAATTTTGCCGACTACGAAAAGCTTGCCGAAAAGGTCGACTCGATATATTACTTGCTGCTCAAACATTACAATATGGTACAACCGTATTCTGATGAAAAACAAATTGATGCATTTTGTATCAAAAACTAAGTACTTCCTAAACTTACTCTGGTCAATGCACAAACCGTGCAAAGTTAAAAAAGTACACAGATTGAATGACCTACATTCGATTTCTGAATAATAAGTAAGTATATACTGATTTTTAAAATACCTTTTGTAACTCACCATCCTTTTTGAATTTTAATGTGCCGACTAGCCAAGTTAAGACTCAATTTGTGCATAGATAAAACTCAAGAGACGAGGAACAATACAAAGGTAAAGGAAGATTCCTGCTGTGACAAGATTGCAAGCAAAACTAACATAAAAGTTGCCTTATTTGTCTAATAATTCGGTTGTCATCTATGTCATTGAGGTATTTATAGAAGCTAATGAGGAGTCTGTGTGGCCATTACTAAATCTTATTATAATATTAGAAGTTGTCTCATTATTTTTTTGTTCTACGCTACACGAAAGCTGTTTGACTTGGAATAATAATATAAAAAATAACAAAGATTCATATAGTAAAACCTAGTCTGAATTTAAAAATAATAGCAAAATAAAGATTAAGATACAAAAGATGAGCATAATCATTCTCATTGTAAAATAGATGTTTCGAAATATACATCGGGAAAAGTAACTAATAAAAATTTAAAACGCATTCCGCAAATACAGAGACCATAAAATGCCCATTTAAAATTTGCAAACTTTATTGGCTTGTAAAACTGCTTACTTCTGTCTAAGGGCAAACCTTTTGTCCTGTTGCCGGATCGTTTTTGTTTTACCGTTAAAGAACTACCTAATAGAGACAATAACTCTGGCAACTTTCACTACATTATATATGACGCAGTAAATTGTATTGTCAAATTAGACCCATTTAAAAGGTGCCATCTTAAAGTTTTGTTTTCATCTTAACGGTAGTAGATTTCGAACCGCTTTGAGGAGGTCCTAAAGTAACAAAAAATAGCGTGCGACTGCCTTAAATTTGACAATTGTGACATTGTTCAGCGTGCGCGGCGGCTCTGTAAAGACACGCGCACAATGAGTACAGATCGTACACAATACAATCAAAGTTGCTACAGAGGAGAGCCGTGAAATTTTTCATTTTGAAACAGCCTGAATAGACGTATCATGGGATGTTTGTATTTGATAAAATATAGTGCGTCAATAATACGCCCCTTTTTCCGGTGCTAGAAACGAAGGAAAAAATGTAAGGCAAGTTAAGGTGTCAAACTTGTTACAACATGCCGCGATAGAAGTCATGGTTAAGGTTGAAGTGCGATTTCAAGGTTTTTAGGCTCGCCTGTGATTTTGTGCGCAAAAAAATCATGCTTTTGCATCAGATCGCAAAGGTTGCGATAAGTGGAGAAATGATGGTGATTAAAGGTGACTACTAAATTTCCCATTTACAGTTACGAAATATTTTTTTTTTCGGTAGTATTAAGATGCTTTCACACTATTGCATGACGTGGTGCAAGAAGTGAGGTGGTCCGTGATAATGAACTTGTGAAACAACAGCAACACGGATTGAGGAAATTAATGAAATTGGGGCGGATGCTACGGTTATGCAAGCGTTCGCCATGTGTTACAACTTGCTCGCTCGTAGTACGCACGTTACTTGTTATTTGTTTATACGGTGATTACTCAAACCGGATTAGTTTGATTTTGTACGTTGGTTTTTACTTTTGTTGTGTCACAATTTACTTTTTATGCACAAGACAAGGAACTACTAGACCTAGATTTATGTGTAACTGTTAAGAACCGTTATGAAAAAAAAATTGCATGTCACTATTTATAGATAGGTATCTAATATTGTATCTGAAACTATCTGAATTCATATCTGATTTATTTTTTATAAAAACAAAATTCAAAATCAAGAATTTATTCTTCACAGATTTAATAATTTTCGCCAAAATGTAAAAACAATAAGAACTAGCTCTATTTTTTTCATAACAATATTTTTAAAAGAAAACAATGATGATGTACGAAGTATCTAACAATTTATTAAGAAAAGACAGGCAACTACACAATCAATCGCAATAATTCCGAGGTGAAAATAAATAAATATCGATATGAGGTCGAGTTAATGACTCAACGGTCGGAATCCGCATCTCAATGAACTATTATAACATAACCTGTTACTACGCTCGGACGTACCGACGCGATCCAATACAATGGGACTATCGACATACTTCGAACACATTGCGTGGAAGACGCAATTCTTAAATCGAACCTTACATTTGAAAGTAGCAATGTATATTGAACTTGATAATGTTAACAATGATTGCTGTCTATATTGACACAATTGCTAATAGTGACGTCAAAATGGAGGCTGGGTATTGCTCAATTTGGAGGTCGTATCTTTTAAAAGTTTTAACGTTAAGAGATATTAGTCACCTGTTTATGATAATGCAGGATATGGTCTGGTGTTTCCCTGCCCCGCAAATCTTAAGAAACGTCATGGTCGTGGTTATGAAGTAATTGTTATTACGTCCATTTTATACATGGAACTGTTTATACAATCGTCACTACTAACTTTACATACTAGTATTGAGTTATTATTGCAGCGTTGAGCGATTATAATAAGTAAATTATTATTTCCCATTCTGATTAATTGAATAATAATTCAGTAACATCTTTAATTTCATGACTCATTTCGTTAACCAAATGCTAAACAAATATTGATATACTTATGTAATACCAGGTGCAATTTTTGACAAAAAATTTCGACAGTCAACTTTATTTTCGCCATAGGTATGTTATGAAATGGCGAGAATATCACCTGACAATTTACAATCAGTTATGAAATTAGACTAGAAAAAATATAATTACATCAGGCAACTAGGAAACGAGTCTATTCACATGCTTACTTTGATAACTACCTATATTAGTCACTGTAACTACCTACAATCTAATTAGTACAATGACCTCTTGGGCCAGATCAAAATTTGGATCGCGAATGAATCAAGATCTGCTATGGAGAACCTTCTCAACGTCACGTATTCTGTCGGTGACCTTGAAGTGCTACTCAACCAATGACACAGAACCGGTCGTATAGAAAATTACGTACGAGTGATGTGATGCAAAACTATACCAACACTCTAACATGATAATAGAACGGTTTAATAACCCTACTGTAAATCATTTTAACAAGACAAGACGTTCACTGTTCGAAGAACGTTCTTGTGGATTTTATTATGATTCTAAGGACACATTTATACGCAGCCACTTATTCTAGACAAAGTATTTTTTTTTTGAAGTTAGTAATTATCAAATAACTTTTCTCTCTCTCTCTGACTAAAGTCTATCTGTCACACACACACACACACACACACACACACATTTCCATTGCGTACCAGGGCCATGGTAACTTTTTTAAATAATGCTGTATAAATCAAATTTAAGTTAACTTTATACACGAAGTAGCTGTAATTGAAACATAACGTTATTACAGTCTCAATTATTGTCAGCTTTAATTCAAGCTATTGGAGGTCTGTCTACTGATATTTACAGTACCGTTTTAAGTCGAAACAAAAATGAAAATTCCCGTAAATCTTTTCCAGCAAAAGAAAATATTTTTAAAGAATCCATTAAAGGAGAAATCTCACTTGGGGGTATCCACGTTGGCATGTACGACACAAACATAAGCGTACCGCTATTAAACAAGATATAACAGCATAATTTTGTTTGATTTGACATGCCGAAACAATTTAATCATTATCTCTGTCGGAAAATTAGCTGAAATGTGCGCAAGGGAATTTGGGTTTAAAACGTGGGCTTATACAGTGTAGATTGAAAGGGGGTCGACCGTGATTATAAGCCTTGTGGGCTAGGGAGAGGAATGGCGGAGGAATTGGCGGTATTCGCCAACGACCGCGGTGGAGCGATGTGGCGAGCCGGTACCGCCGCCGACTGGGTGGGCACACCGCGGCGGTTGGCCCCTCTTCGCTCTTTTTGCCAACCATTTTCGATTTTTAAATTTTGAACTGTGCGAAAACAATGCCCGTTCGGGAACCTTTGTTCCGGAGATGCACGCGATGGGCAAGAGAAGCGCCATATTACCAACATCACGCCATTTCTATAGTTTTTTTAACTATTCAATCAAAAAGAGCGTACCTACTTATTTCGCTACAAAGTTTCCTAACTGTATAAACACAGATGATATAATAATTAAATCCTAATTGGCAAGAAATATAAAGAGAAGGGTGTACAATTAAAACATTACTTTGCCATCGTCAAATTATGTCGTAATTAGCTGGACAATTAAAATCGAAGGTCATTATGGTGGTAAAAACTGGAGTGGGAAGTGATCCTCTTTTTGCTTGTGATATAGATAAGTTATGATACAGAGAGAATGGGGCGTATTATTTTGCCTATCTACTGCTAAATTTTTCAGGATTAACATCTTATTTCAATAAAATCTAAAGGGAAAATATTTAATTACTTTAGCACAAGCATATTTTTATAAGCAAGCAGCAAGCATTATCAGCTCTATAATGATCCAACTGCTAGGACTCAGGTCTCATCTCTAGGAAACGGAATGAGCCGTGCGTGATACACCACACATACTCAGTGCGGATTAGTGGATGTCGTCGAATTTTTTATTCTAGGACATACAGCTTCTTCATGATGTTTTCTTCACTGTTTCGAAAGCAGTGGTGGACGAAATAACTTACACATAGTAATGTACCTGGCTGGTTTCGACCTACAACTCATAAGTCGGGGCCGCTGGGCCACTACTGCTCAAAAAAGGAAGAAATACTTTGCCACGTTTACTTGAGTTGAGGGTAGATACTAAATTTATTCAGCCGTAACTGACTATTGAACACGATACAAGAGTCGGTCCTAGAATAAAGTTAAAAAAAAAGTTAGAAATAATTCTTTTCGTCATCAAAACGTTAAGAAGAAGATAGGAGAGCACCGAACAAATACAATTGAACAGTCCATAAACCATAAATATCACCATCAATGATAGTATCACTGCTTACCATCAGGTGGGATCGCAGTCAAGCACTATATCAATAAAAAAACCCTTATATAATATAGATTACCTACATCATCGAAACAGGAAACTGTTAACAAATGTCGTTCTATCCATTGAGCGGAAAACATGATGCAAATCACCCAATTTTTAAGCCTAAGCAAACAAACCGAGTTCCGTTTCTAGCCAGTATTCGAGGAAATGTGCACTTAATATAATATTCATAGCAGCGGAATAGTCAATAAGTATGTACGGAGCTTTATTGACTATTGTTAGACATAGATTCGGGATGTAAATAAATTAGTTTGTTAATAAATTATTTTAAATTATATTTAGTGTAATAATAATAGAGCTGCAACGGGTCAATATTTTTTAGTGTTCTTATTTCAAACGTTTTTTCCGACCAAAATTTTGATACAGATTGGAATACGCGAATAAAATTTTAAATTATCATCTTCACAGCCTTGTCCAATGTTACTTGGGGTCGGTGCAACGCGTTTTTTTTTCTTACATTCTGACTTATCACCTGTCATGATAACACTGACCCCCTTTCATTTTCCTAATCCCGAAAATTTGTCATAATTATATTAAAATATGTCTATAAAAAAAATATTCTTGTCGAAGTATATTGAGTACCAGGCGTGTATATTTTCGGCTAAAAGGAGCCAATTCAGCCCTGCTTTAACATTCCGGGGTGTAACCGTGCCAATAACCGACCATCTTGATCTTCTTGGTGTTACGAGTACGTTGAAGTCAACTATCAATTTTTGGCTATACATCGAAGCAAAGGCTACATGGTGGACATACAAACACACACAAAATGTTCACGTACAAAATGTTTTGGGAACACACTCATTGTGCGTATCCCTGCCGGGGTCTGGTTTTCCTCATCCCGGAAAACTGAATAGGTTACTTCTAGGTATGCGCGCTCCATCGTCGACCGCATCGTCGCTTTCCAACAAGTGAGATAGTGGTCAACCTCAAACCTATCAACAATAAGAAAAACACCTATCTACGGATGTTTTTAACCGTTCCGTAATTTACCCAAAAAAATTTGAGAAAATGGTTAGTTTAGAAACCGTATTTCGAGCAAGGAAAATAATCTTTCTTTTTTTCTTTATGGAAAAGGTCAGATAGAAGTTAAACACGTGTCCGTTTGACTTCTATCTCACCTAATAGTAAATGATGATATGGTCGCCGATGACACACGCTCAGATAAAATAAAAAGCCATAAAAAGCCATTATTTTTTATTGGCCTGAGGAAACACGCTTACCTAGAAGTAACCTATTCACTCTTAATTTAAAATCTCCTAGGTGGTTGTAAGAAAGAAAAACTCTGGCATTGAATTCCACTCCTTAGCTGTACGCACAATGAATGTGTTCACAAAACGATTTGTGGTTATGGGTAGATTGTCCACCAAGTATTGGTAGTGCATCGTCGTACGTCTGGTGGTCTGGTGATGAATGAATCTACAACACTAACCATTTATTCTTTCTTTCCTGATTATGCCCATGTCTCATCTTCCTTACCCCGATGTAATGTACGAGGTTCTAAGGCTGTAGCTATCTAGAAACATAAACCCAGGCACTGAATTCCACTCCTTAGCTGTACGCATAATGAATGTGTTTAGAAAACATTTTGTGTAGGTATATGGGTGGGATGTCCACCATGTACCGCTGGCGCATAGTTATACGTCTGGTGGTCTAGTGATAGAACAAATCAACAACACGTTTATTAATTCTTCCTTGGTTATACGCTTGTCCCCTAACCCTAATGTAGGGGGGTTCTAAGGTCGTTTCACCTGATGCTTATACTACGGACTATTTAATTTGTAATGTAACCTCTGCCTACACATTAATCTATGTCGCGGGATAGCAGAGCTGTGTGAAAATACCCATCGGTTGCCGTCGCTTGTCGACATGTGTGGTGTCATTATTGTAACGGGACCGCTACGGGAAAATACCCGGCTGTACGGCACTGAATTGTGATGTTAATATTAATTAGTATTCAATTAAATGACTTGGAGAAATTGTGTTGTTTTAAAATGGATTTACCTGTTATTTTGTCCTAAATTGATGGAGTGAAAATCTCAAAAGCAAATTCTTTCAGTTGTCTGATGAACATATTTAAAAATTAAGCATGAGAATTTACGTGAAGTTATATCATTATTTTGGGAGCTTTAAAGCGTCTGTAAAGCAATACGGCCCACGGAATGTGTCTGGGAGTATTGGCGACTAGATTTTAAAGATATTGCCTAAAATATACGTTAAAATCAGCTTGAAGAATTTACGTGAAGTTAAGTAATGATTTTATGGACCTTGATTACTTGATATCTGAAAATTGGCCGTCTAAGCAAGCTGGCAGGAGAGTTCTTAGTACATACTAACAGTACTCAATCGTCCATATTTCCTTCGTCAGAAAATACGTGACGTCTGGCGGCCCTGGGATTTTGGACTATTGATACAACACCACATTAGTGGGGAAATTGCGAAACTTATTCATACTCGAACTGCCGAAAAGATTTTTCTAAAATTTGGTACAGGGGTAGCCCAAGTCGAATGGTACCTACTTACATAAAATCTTGTCCCAGTAGAAGTATTCCCTTGGAATTTTTTTTTATTTCTTAATTTTATATAAAGTCATTTTCAATCGATATAACATGCTCATAAAGTAACGACTAAAAGCTATAATGTTCACATTGTTCCTATTGTATAAGCTTTTTAACCTAATTTACGCTTAATATAATTAAAATTAATGGAAATTTGGCTAAAATTTACGGTAAAGTATACGTTATAATGATCTAAGATCCGATAGAAGTCTCTTCCCTTATCTGTTATTTGATTATGATAAATATTATACGCTAGATAATGCGTTCATTAAGACATTGCAAATAGGTTGCCTAGCTAAATCAGGTGCCAATGATGAACAATATTTATTGTTACATTTTTGACATCAATTACCCTTCATTTGTTATTTGAGAAAGTCGAGAATCAGCTGAAAACTGGGGCCAGGGTTATCCGAAAGGGCGCTCGAGCCCCGGTATGAAGGCATGAAGGAACGGGATGGGTTTTTTAGTCAGTAAGAGTCTGACACTATCTCCCGCTCCGCCCAAGAGCGGGGGTTGTCATAAGATGATTTTTCCCATCGAAAAAAAAAAAAAAAAAAGCATCAGCTGAAAGAATATGCCCTAAGGAACTAAAAAACTATAGGTTGCCCCCTTTTTTAGCGCAAATAGGATTGTCTCGCATAATCGTGTGACTAAATGACAATAATTTACCCTCATCTTTTATTTAATCGATTTTGTTTCATGTTAATTAGTGTTTTTTTTTTGTCTAATAGAAGATATAAGTAACGATTTGACTCAATTTGTAAGTATTTGGATATATAATATTATAAAGAGCTAAAGTTTGCGTTTTGTTCCTAAGTGACATAGGCTATATTTTATGTACGCGGGCGACGCCGCGGTCAAAAGCTAGTTTTTTATATACTAATAGTGGTTCCAACAGAAGTTATCCCGCCTGAAAACTGGCATTCCAACAGAAAATTAGTACCCGATTGCAGCGCCACCTAACGGGTTTTAATTGTAAATTAAAACCATTCGGAAACTTACTAAAATGTGCACACAAAATTTCATTCAAATAGGTCAAGCCGTTTTGGAGAAGTTAGGAGAAACACACAGTAAAAGTAATTGAATATCTTAAGATATTCTAGTGCTTGACTGCAATCCTGTTATTATATTTTTATCATGCTCAACCAGAATAATCAATAAAGATAATATTGTAATAACGCTAAAACTTGCAAACACGTTATATATTTTTGTGTTGAGACTTAATTTCTTTCTATTATAATGAGACCTCTACTTTTAAGTCTTCAGTATTTTTTGAAAGAAAAATGCATTCCTCAGCTATAGATAAATAAATTTGAAATATAATAATCATGAAAATACCTGAAAATTCTCTATATAAACTTCTTCTATTCTTCGCTGAAACCATTCGTTCAACATGATGACAACGGAACGATCCCGGCGCACCTAACCAAAGATCCAAAGTCCTCTGTCTCCAATGACAATTTATAACACATGATATTTTACCATGACCTCACATAAATAAATAATTTCTTCAAAAATAGATTCACGAAAAATATTAAAAAATCAAATTCGAAATTTCACATTTACATAAAGTGATGTGAACGCAATTAAAGTTAGCGTGTTATGTCAAATAGACTAGTGCCATAGACAATCTGGATGGCCGCAAAAACGATTAAATTAAGAAAAGTTTTTATTCAGCAAAGAGGTTGCAATGCATGTTAAAACCTCATTTCAGAATGACACATTTTTCTATGATTATGATTGATTCTAGTTTTAGAACATTAGGTACCTCATTAACAGTTTCATTTTCTATAGTTATTAGGGATTTTTGCATTTTATCTCAATCTCATAATACAGTTCTCATTTTATCAACAAAAAACTAATTTCTTGTGAATGAATTAAGTAGGAAGACTCGATGTTTCTAATTCTTCGCGTAAACGGTAGTTACATAATGTATCTTTAGCTTACGACGCGAATGCGACCAATACCTAGTTAATTCCGATTGACTCTAATATAACGATGATTACAACATATCCTTAAATATAAATGAACAAGTTGACTCTTATGAGCATCCAGACAAAAATAAAAAATGTACCGAAAAAAAGTTCTTACCTTTAGATTACGGCGCCTTAGAAGCTGCACCGGCCAACCTGAAATAAGAACAAAAATATTAAACAAAATACTTATGACTACAAAAGACAGTGCCGCATTTAAAAATCTACAGTCAATTTTATATTTTAAATAATTTTTTGCATCCTTAACTAATGATTAGTCTGCATTTGACGATAATTTAGTATTTAGGTCCGATGTTTAGGCCTGGGGGCTGCAAGCAATGGTTTTCGTGACCTAGATCTTTTTGAACATAAAACCAGTATACTCAGATCTCTGACCAAATTGCCATCGTCATAGGATTTTTGGGATATTAAGCCCTATGTGAGTGCGTAATAAAGTCGCATGTATTTCGTCAATTATGCACGCTAAGGTTCTTGGAGTATTGGTCAGTAATATCGAAATTACAACCTGTCATATTGCAGACACGATCATGAGGAACAAGAGAAGGTCATAACAAATAATTGTTACTACGAGACATGAACGAAAAAAGTATATAAATAGTATAGTTTTTAATTATTTGAATCGTAAAAAAAATATAATTATACTGATTTTATTGCATACGATATACCTAAACGGATATTTATTAAGTATCTACATATTAGTAAAAAACACGCTTTCTGACGGGTCTACGTAGAGTTCCGGACACCCACCCGTACTACAACACAATACATTAGTAAAAAAACAACAAAAAGTTTTGGTATGTTATTAAAAACAAATAGGTAGTAATTATGTTTTTGTTCATAATGGGCATAGGATCTAAGTTTATTATCTCAATATTAAAGTTAGGTTTTACAATGAGAATATAAATTTTTAATATTATTGTCAAGTCTATATGCCAAGCGTCGACCGCATCGTCGCTTTCCATCAGGTGAGATAGCGGTCAAGTGCGAACCTATCAACAATAAAAAAAAAAAGCTTTGAAATGCATTTTCGAGCTTTAAATTCTAATTTTTTTTTTTTTTTTACTTTGCCCACACTGTCCCACTGCTGGGCAAAGGCCTCCCTCCACTCCTTCCAACGATCATAAATTCTAATGCAGATATTAAATTTTCTACAAGACAAATAAATACATTTTTTAAATTGATACATTGGCAAGTTACTTGCTACCATTCAATCCAATATTTTTTTTATGATGAAACGAAATAATCCAATTTTTGTAATACAGCCAGAAAAACTTTTAGAAATATTATCCTAAGGGAACAAACTCCTGGGATAAAATAAAACATGTATCTTTCTTTTTCTAATATCTAATGTATGTACGTAGTTCTATTTCAACATACATCAAAGTTGATTCAGCTTCAGTTTACAGAGTTATATATAATATTAGCATGAACTAGAGTTTTTTTGCTTAGATTCACAAATTTTTTGGAAGGTTTATCATTTAGAACGAGACTACATTAACTATTTTGTTTGAACTAGGCATTATTGTAAGCTTCTTCTCGCGAACTCCTATATATGTGTGGATGTTTCACATATCACAGTAATCAGAACAACTAGCGCTGACTTGCCAGCGCTGACCATTGTCACCTACTGTATCTGATCCGAGCTTGTCGGCTCTTCAAAGTGCTTGCTGTGATGTTGCTGATTCTTACCGGTTCATACATAAAGCATAAAAATTACCTGCGTCAACCAGCATTGGCCCACTACGTAAGATGGCGGTTCTAAACGTAAGCGAACCTTCTTTCGTCACCCTTAGTGGTTCTGCATCGCCCTCGATTCTAATCACACTTTCCAGTCCAGATTTATATCCAATTTGAAATGTTTCGAATTTGAATGCAGTGAGTTCGGATCTAGAGCTCAATTCATCTTACAAGTAGCTGCTGTAGTGGTGATAGACCAATTAACGTGCCGTACCATTGTACAACTGTAGTCAACTTCAATATCCCACATGACGTCAACCCCATGAAAATTATTTAAGACTTACCACACGTGATTGTCGTCATACGGGATGTGTATTCGGCTGTTTTTGTACCGATTGTCGTTTTTGCCAACAACCCGGTATTATAAAACTACATATAAACAACGATCATAATTATGTCGAAATATTTTTACCAATAGAAAGAATCACTACTCAGAGGCTCCTACGATATAATATTTCTGCGAGCACATGCGTCGCCACAAACATGAAGGCAGACAAATGAAACATTTGCTTCGCACGTCAAAGCTCGACCCGAGTCTATGTTGGTACATATTTTGTTTTCAACACGCACACTTCAAGCAAAGGCATTCGCTATGTGTCGTACGCGGCGCATGCCTCGCAAAGTCTCTATCCTTTGGATCAGACCTATGTCGAATCTATTGAATTTCAGTTCTTCAGCAGTTGCGTTCATCTTTATTTTGGACACATTCTATCTCTGTAGTCTTAACCACCAGTAGCTTAATCCTTGCTTCCGAAACCGATGGTATATACTCGTAACTGTTGTACATTTCTTTGCCTCGGGTTAAATGCATTACGGAACCAATCTTCCGACAGTAAACAAAGGGAGGAATAACATGTTCACATTGTTCACGCTTAAATCGAGTGACTTGTTTGTTTTGCAAAGAAGCATATCAGTGATCTGTTTTCATATTTTTGCCAGATGGGAGGAAGCAATGACTCGGATGTACTGCATGGCTCGGTGCTATCTCTATATTACTTACGTCATGATACTATTTGGTATCAGATCAATAATGCCTGGTACCAAAGCGTGCATAACAAATAACATAACGAATAATTTTGTTGTCGTGGTCATGTTTCATAACAAAATAGTAAAAAATAACATATTTTTCATAATTATTTAGGGCAGCTTTTCAATAGTCAAAAATTTTACTAATAGAATTTATGTGACTTGACATGTTTTCTACAAAGCTCTTTGCAGTCCAACCACCATCTTTATTCCTTAGTTAAAATTTATCTCCAGTCGAAAAAACTATCGAAAGCCAGCCTAAAATTATTTTGAAGTAAAAAAAGCAATATTTTGAACATACAAGCTCTCAATTGGAACCAGCATAAGATATTCACATAGTAAAAATGAACACAAAAGCTTTGGCTAGCTTCCAAGTTCATACAAAGCAAGCTACGGGAATAGACAATAGAATGCTTTACAATTGCACTCTATTATTTATGGTGATATGTCAATGTTACAAGTTATTTGCGGGATTTCTTCGTATGAAGTTAATTGTCTGTTTTAATTATTCCCAAATTAATTCCTCGTAGATATCGACATGTAAAGCTAATCTAGTTTCGTGTCTGAGTATTGGCCACCTCAGTGGAGAAGGCCAGTTCGATAAATTTACTGCCAAATTATGCCAAAACATTTAAATATATCGCACCTGCATCCTAAAGCAAAAAAAGTAACTGTTTACCGTATCAAAGACAAAATACTTTCTAAACTTTACACTGGCTAAATGCACAACCCATGCTAAGCCAAATAAATAAATAAAAAATTACAAACAAAATGTTATCGTAATAAATTACTTGTCGATTCGATTATCTGATCATGTACCTACAGTATTCGGCAGTATCACCTGTACCTACGTACAAGCTGCCAACAGTTATCATATCACCTCGTTTTACTTCCACGTTCATCATAGTAGTTGGCATAAAAAAAGTAAAAGACATGTTTTGTAATTTTTACTAATGCCATTCAGGTTAGTTGCTAATAATATTAAAATTAACCAAGGGTCTAAAATATCAATACTTCTTGTTATCCTAAATATTCAATGCGGATACTAATTCACTGTAGATATCCTGTAATACATTTGATTTAAACTCAATGCAAATACAAAACAACAGAGACAATTGATCATTAAGTATATCATCGCCGTCTTCATGCCAATCAGTTGGCGAACGCGTGCTGAACTAGTATGAACCAGGATTTCCGATGACTTTAAACGCTTTAAGCAATCAGAGCACAGTGTGCTTTATGCGTAAAGCCGTTTTTTGACTTGGCATTGTTCTTATTCAATTAACGAATTAATCAACAAAAAGTGAGTCGAGTGGCAAGAACCTGCTTACGGATCTTGTCTGGGGAGCCAGTCTGCACGCCCATTTTGCCGTTGTCGCTTCCTATTCCGGCTATTGTTGAGCGTCCTGTCGCCTACAGGCATGCGTACACGCACACACCCGCAACGACGCTAGAAATTAATATAGAAATTGACGCACGCACATGATCCTATCACACACATGCGTACAATCGCGTGTGTACGACACTAAACGTACATACATTAAGCCGTGTATACACAGTACTCCCTCACACTAACGCAAATCATCAATGAACTTGACGTATTTCTCAATGAATGAGGACCTTGAGTGCGGTTGTTATCGAGGCGCTAACGTTCGATTTGGAGCAATGAACTTCTGAATGAGAATATTTATTTGATTTATTAATGGGGGAAAATATTCCGCATATATGTTTTTTGTTCCTTGTTTACGGAAGTGCATATAGGTATCATTGACTTTTTTAGTCATTAATACTTGTAGGAGACTTACAAAAAGCTAATTGAAGTTCGTACTTCAAAGTTATACATATCCTTTTACGATTGCTCCCTATTAAATCCGAACAAACCGATAGATCTCCGCTATTATGTGCTATTTTACTAAAATATGAGTAAGAGCACAAAGGTTATGGTTTAAGAAAATTATGTCAGAGGAATGCCAGCACATCATATCATAAATATTTGCCAAAAATGTGGCGAGATCAGAATCCTATTGATTCACGAGTTCGGAATCGTTGGTCTGCAATTATGAAAACGTATGCGCGTGAGTCAGTTTTGCGCAAACAAGTGATATTATTTTATAGAGATCATGGCACGAGCCAAACATTTGTCATCACGTGAACTCGTAATTATCAAATAAACAAGTTAGTAAGTGTGCACTTTCTTCGAAAAGAAACTTGCCCGTGCCGATCTAGGTACATGTTTTATTTATCTACTGCGCAGGAGCAATTCATGAGAGCAATAATAATATTTTCACAACTATCACACAACGCCGTCTAAACTCAATCTAAGTAGAGCTTGTGTTATGAGTACTAGACAACTGATAAACATACTTATATATTTCTAAATACATACATATTATAGCTAAATTAAACCCAGACACAGAACAAATGATCATGCTCATCGCACAAACATTTGTCCTGGGTGGGAATCGAACCCACGACCTCTGGCATAGCAGTCAGGGCCACTAACCGCTGACTAAATAGGTAATACATTTAGTCTATTTCACAGAAGCTCTGATGAATTAGACTGTTTTGTTGTTTTGAAAACTAAAATTCTGATATTATTTTATATCTAAAGAATTTTAATATGTTTTCGGAGTTGGCAAAACATTGCAAAATTCAGTGAGTAAACCAACAACAAAAACAATTTTTTTTCACCAGTTACATTTCATTCATAACTGCATTCCAAACTCATGAATCTCGGCGCCAATGCCAATTCGCGGCCAATTCTTATTTCAAAAAAGTATGTCCCTCACTATCTCCTATGAATGTATAATACATACCGATAGTCGTATCTATGGAATAATACATCACTAAATAAGGCCGCGTACGCAAGAGCATCGGATATGACGTAAATATACGTACCAATGGTTCCGTGAGTCGAATCCGATGGACTTTCGCTGTTTGCACACACAGTCATACGTACATATGTTGGTACCTATGAGTATATCGCGGACAGTTATCTAAGTTAACGCCATATATAGTTTTGTAAATAGAAAAACGTCTGGCACACGGTACTGTTTACTAACACTCCTTTGGGGTTTATGACGTCAGAAAATTAACATTTTTGGCTTTATTGTAAAAGTATAATAATTCTACTAAGAGAACGTACTACGTGATTTTCCAGGATATAGTCTACCCAAGTATCTACCAAACGAAGTGGCCAAGATACGACCCAAGATTGACAAGCCGCACTTACACATAAGATTGTTAATTATACTAAAAATCTTGTTAATTGCTAAAATATTATCACGTCAGGTAAAGTTTGCATTAATAATATTATTAATATATATTTTACTCATATAATTATATAATGTTACAATATATAAGTGAAATAAAATATTTACTATCATATTTTAAAAAAGCCGACCAAGTGCGAGACTCATTCACGAAGGGTTTTTTGGTGTTTTTAGTAATTGATGTTATAGCGGCTACAGAAATACATCATTTGTGAAAATTTTAACTATCTAGCGATCACGTTTAATGACACACAGCCTGGAGAAAGACGGACAGACCGATAGATAGACAGAGAGACGGACGAACAGTAGTCTTAGTAGGGTTGCATTTTATCTTTTGGGTATGGAACCCTAAAAAAGATATACAACTAATTAGTAGCACTAATAAAAAATCACTCATATACCAACCACATCCGTTTAGGTTAACAATCATATTTGGCAAGCCTGACATTACTTAGCAAATCGTATGAACGATGACGTCACTCTACATCACGATTTGGGATACAGACCCTAAAAACCAATGACGCAAATAATAAGCAAAAACTTTCGTTCACGAAGCTATTTCATTCAGTTCCGTTCCGTGAAAACTATACTGATATCTATCTGAAATGAAATCCCCGGTTAACAATATAAGGTCAAAAAATCATACCAAATATTTTGGTAGCACGTCATCAAAATTGGTCCAGATGACGCATCGGTCGTGACTTGAGAAAACATGGTGTTCCCATGAAGACTTCGTTGAAATGTGCTATGGTCTTAATGATTCTAAGATTCCTTGAAAACTAATGTATCATCTTCGTCTGGCAAATATCTAGACACCACGCAACAAAAATAAACGGTTTTTCCTCCACGGTCTATGTGATGCGCGCGGTTCCTATGAGATACTATAGGAACTGCATTTTATCGAATTTAATAATAATCCACAACTATCACACAACGCCGTCTAGTCTCAAACTTAGCAGAGCTTGTGTTATGAGTACTCATCATTATCATCATATCAGCCGAAAGACGTCCACTGTTGGACATAGGTCTCCCCCAAGCGTCGCCACAACGACTGGTCCTGTGCATCACACATCCATTGGTTTCCCGCGACCCTGACCAGGTCATAGGTTATCGGGTGTTATGAGTACTAGACAACTGATAATAATATTTCTAAATATTATAGATAAATTACACACTGATTCAGAACAATTTGTTCTGAATCTGCATGAGTGAGTGCATAAGGCTTATCACACAAACATTTGTCCTAGGTGGGAATCAAACCCATGATCTACGGAATAACCGTCAGGGCCACTAAACCAACTTACTGGCCAGGCCATATACTATAGGAACTGCATTTTATCGAATTTAAAACTTACTTATGTTAATCAAGCGTGGCAAAAAAGGTTGCGGTCACAACTGTTAGAAAAACAGCCCAATACGTGTCAGATACGTATACTCAAACATGACCGATATAGTGTATTCTATTATTATTGTATTATACAAAGGAGATATTTCTAAATTATGTATGAAAATTAAAAATCCAGACCATTTACAGGCACTTTTGAATAGTCAAATGTCGGTCAGTCCAAAAAAAAAAGTGATGCTATATTGCACGTTCCAAAACGTAGATCTCTATGGAGAAGAACGTGCAAGACACTCCGATTTTGGATGCATTTTGGCATTTATGTAAATATGTATATGAAATGTGTCCCTACTCTAACGAAGGTACGATAAAAAAGTTTTATATTATAATTTTTATTATATTTTTACTTTTAAAGGCTTTTACTACATCGTTACGAATATCGAGATTGGTCTAACTAGGGCATCATAAACACTCAATTGATGTCTAATTTGGTTTTTACCTCACTAGGAATTACTCCTGTATCGTAGCCGTTGCTTTTTCACACACAATTGTACTCATACACAAAACGGGTCCCATACCCAGAACGACTTAAGTAAGCTAAATACAAATTCTCAATCCGTGCGGGAATAAAACCCGCAATACGCAGAGCAGCAGCCGATAGTTCAACTATTGCACCAACTGTACTTAATTAATTTTTTCACTGAGTGAGTTCTGCTGGTTAATCACAGACCGAAATGCTATTCATATTATGAACTGTATTTGAATATTAGAGAAGTATTTTTTGCCTGCGGCTTCGCTTCCGTCAACTGACACCAAAGTAGGTGTGTCAGTTGACGTAAGTAACCTACGCTACCTACCTTCCCTACTTCTTTTTTTTTCGATGGGAGCAATTATCCAATGACAACTCCCGCTCTTGGCCGGAGCGGGAGATAGTGTCAGATTCTTACGTACTATAAAACCCATCCCGTTCCTTCAAGCCTTCGTACCGGGGCTCGAGCGCCCTTTCGGATAACCCTGGCCTCACAAACCTTCCCTACTTCCTTACTACCTATCCCACCTACCTATCTACCCTGCCCTACCTACTTTATAACCTATTTTGTTTGGCTTTTAAATATTTCAGTATGCTAATGAACAAAACTGAAAAATAATGATTAAAATCAGTTCAGAGTTTTAGCGAAACTAACGAACAGCAATTGATTTTCATACAAATACAATTAAAATAAAAATAAAAATTATTAAAAGTGTATTAGTATACATAGTAGGTTCTTCTAATATGTTCTTAATCCTGTCTATAACACGCGCCATTAACACAATTAAGTAATTAATAACTATATGAGACTGTAATACGTACATCAACCCCATTTCAAATGACTAGTATAAACAATAAACACATCAACACATTCATACTCCCTGGCCTCTTGCCAATACTACACACACTTGTGTGTGTTTGTAGAAATTGGCCAAAAAATAAAAAAAGCACGCGCGTGAACTGTGATATCAATGACTAAGAAAACCAATGCCAGTTTAACTTCGAGAGTAATCGGACGGCATGCAACTCAACATAAATAAAGGCAAAACTCTTGAAAATCAGCTCTATTTACTTATATTTAATCCTCTTATAGCAGACTCGACTCCCGCAGGAAATCGTGGGCGGCCCTATTCTGAGCCAGTATTATGGCAACTTATTACTGTTATACTTTCCCCGTGAAAAAACATGATATAATAACACACTTTTAGATGGAGGTGTACCTTTCAAATTATTTATTCAACCAGAATAAGACCGTCGTTGCCCTCATATTATTTACTCCTACGTCCGATCTGAAACTGTATTTGACATGCGGACATGTGCAGAAAAATCTATCATCGTATCGGCATTTTAAGGCTAGTAGTACAAGGGGACGGAATATCTAGGAATGCAATGCAGTATCTACAAAGCCGACATCTTTATTTAGTTCATATCATCGTAAATGCTTTTCTAATGATATCATTGTTAAACCAATTAAAACCTGTACCAATAGAACCACAAAATAGATAGGTACAGAAGTCAATCTACATACAAAGCGCGCTCGAGGAACGCACACATAGACACCGCGTGCGGACACGATATCTCGGATCAATCGCCTGATTGCACTCATACAGATCGACGCAGCGCGCTGACCGTAGCGCGATCACCTAGCGTAGATATAAAAGTGGATTACATATATGAGATTGACTTCTGTAGGTACCTATCTTATTTGTGATGAAACCGTATTCAGATCAGATCAGATCTGAGTCACGCGTAGCAATGTTATAATTATTTGTTTTTGTATGTTCGTGGTCGCTTGGCGAATGTGAAGGTCACTTTCTAATGATTCACCGTACGTTATGTTATACGAAATGTTATGAAACGATGTATAGATGCTAGAAACTCTCGAGGTGCCCACGTGGGTATTCGCACGCATTTCGAGTATTCGTAAATCCCAAAGTTTCGGACGATGATCGAACTTCTGACACATTCACGACAAATGTAACGGGTTTAACTTCCTTGCCTACTTGTTGAGTCGTCTTGACATTTATGGAAGGAAAACTGTTTTATGGAATTTCTGAATACATTGAAAAACTATCTATGTTAATTAGTCTCTAGTATTTTTTTTTGTTTTTAGTGTTCCCACCTTTAAATAAATAAGCTAGCGCGAGATGAAGTGTGAGATTTTTACTGACTAAAATCCATTTCTGTTCTTTCAGTAGCCTTTTGCATTCCAGGATGACTACGAAAGACTTCACACTTCAAAAAAAAGCTAAGCACGAAAGGGTTCAGAATAAGGAAGATAAACGAAATAAGTAAGGTTAATGTTGTTTTGTGTTTCAACTGTATGCAAGACTCTGAAAATCAATGTAGGCTAAGTGATAAGTTCTGTATCGTAAGTGCAAATTGACACTACATCAAGGTTAAAAGTACATTCGACGTTCAAGAAAATCCCAGAGCTTGCAGACAATCTATTTCTGAACATAACTGTGGTTTATAAAGGTAATTTAATTGTAATTACACATAATTACTTCCTTAAGAATGTCCTTTCACATTTCTATAAACTTTCCAAGTACAAAAATAAAGGGTTTTGCGAAGGACATGACCATACAGAGTACAAGGAAAACCCAAAGAAAAAAGTACCGAAATTATGAAAGAATGTTAAACTGAACTTTCATATCCGTTCACAAATAGTTCACTCACAACATGGAAAATTTGTGTACACACAACAAAATACAGGGTGTAACGGTAACGTGTGATAATATTTTAAACTTACCTTAACAATATACAACTTTTTTCCAGGGAAATTTTATTTTATTGGGGACAAAAAACCGTTACATGCTAGAGAAAATACAAAAAAAATAACATTAAAACTAGATACACAAACAAGTAAACCACTCCAATGTCCACATCTTAACACATGAATAACAGAAGTGAAGGTCTGTGGTTAGAGTTTACAGAATACAGTGCCTTCTGTGAAAGCTTTAAAAATAAAATATCTTCATATACAATTCCTCAAAGAAAGTTCTTCGTTTCCATGGGCAGGAACGGTACATAAAATGTGACCACCCATTTTTGTTACACCCTGTATATAGATATATGTTTCAGTATAAGCAGACCTTGCATTCAATAGGCTTTCTGTCACTTTAGAGATCAGAATATACTGGAAATGTGTGTACGTGCAAATAATGTTAGCCAAATCTTCTTGAGGCCTAATATGGAGTTGCTCTCAAAATATTTTTTTATGACTTTTGGGATTCCCTCCTCTGACTAATTTTTGGACATTCTTGAACCCTTAGATTGGAGTCGTCTGAACGGTCTGCGGTCTAAAGTCTACATTGACGCAGCCTGCGATGAATCAGGTAAGGTGAAATGTCGCCTTTTATTTATTGCATGTTTAACTAATGATACTTGTTAGAAAGCTCTGCTTGGGAATGCTATGAGTGTTCCTGCCGCATTATCAGACGGGCTAAATGATGTAAGTATCGAGTCGTATGATTGAAACATTGTACTAACTGCTAGTAATATAATTTATTTAAGCTGATCAAATAATGATAACACTGTTAAGTAATCTCATGTTGTATTTATAGTCATAAAGATGCTCTTTGGTTCTTATTGCAATAATTCTTACAAGTGCTATTACAGAGAAAAATCAAATTAATTATGTCTTATCTCACTGATATTAGTTTCAGTTGTTTTTGAAAATTTAATTAATATTTTTCTCATTTTCTCATAAAAAGTATTGTAAATATGTTTTTGTTAATAAATAACCATGTTTGACGCACAGGAACGTTAGTTGTGGCGAGGCTTGGGGGAGGCCTATATCCAACAGAGGATGTGTATCGGCTGAAATGATGATGATGATGAAATAACCATGACCTTTGTTAAGTCTCCAGACACTTTTTCTCAGAAGTTATTTCTTATAGGATATTCTACAAAATGAAAAAAAAAATGGTTGATACCGCTGACATAAGATAGTAAACAAAAATAAAATTTATTTTCGAACTCCAGATCTCAATATCAATATTAAATTATTTGAGACAATTTTATTTTATTAATTTATTTAACCCCTCGAGCGCCGATTGTACATACGTCTGTACAACTTGAAGACCTTGAAAAACGCTTAATTTTCATTTTGTACACACATCTGTACAAAACTTATTTGGCCGAAAATTTTAATTTCTATATTAAATTATTCCATATTTATTATATTATTTGTTTTTCCTAGAAAAAACCAAAAAAATATTTTTTTTTTATTTTTTTTATTTGTGATTTACGTAAACACGGCAATTTTCCGGGTCATTAAACTCTGGCGCTCGAGGGGTTGATAGAAATATTTCTTAAAGTTTCTTTATCAACAAGTTATGCCTTAGCAACGGAATAAAAGAATTCGACTTTCCTTATAGCATACTTAGGTAAATGAAATAGGCTACAATTTTAGATACTGTGAATCAGATTTCTCATTATCATTAGCATTGGAATTATGTGAGCAAAACTGTTTAAAGTGCAACGCAAACCCATGACGTAGCTGTTCAAAGTTTTCTGAGAGATACAAGCCTTTGGGTACAGGCCCTAAGCCTTTTTGCTTGGTCATGAAATCTGCGGTCATTCGTGACGT
Organism: Mythimna albipuncta; assembly: GCA_929112965.1. NCBI lineage: Eukaryota > Metazoa > Arthropoda > Insecta > Lepidoptera > Noctuidae > Mythimna > Mythimna albipuncta. The sequence continues at coordinate 17,454,519 of OV815967.1, forward strand.
TGTCTCTCCGTCATAGTTATTACGAGTAACTTTAATAGGATATGGAAACCCTATTCCGCGGTTTTTAATATCACGACTAAAATAGGACTTTTTGATCTGGTGAGCCAGTCACCAGTTCTTGTTAATTGATTTTAATGCCGTATTTTAAGGTCCGGGACAGAGGTTACACTACTTTTTGGGTGACGAACAGACATTTTCAGTTAGTTATTTTTTTTTCAACTCTGTAATCTTTAAGTCAAGAGTGAACAGGTTTCTTTTAGGTAAGCGCGTTCCATCGTCGACCGCATCTTCGCTTTCCATTAGGTAAGATAGCGGTCAAGCACGAACTTAACAACAATTAAAAATTAAAAATAACATTATCTGCGTTCAGTCTGGTAGACTATAATCAGATGGGTGGTAGTAGATAGAAATTTTAGTTGTTTTTTTTTAAGGTGGGAAACCATTTAATGTCTTCTCCTGTATTAGGGTGGAGCGTGAGGGCGTGTCAGAGTTTTACTAACTTAAACCACATCCATGTTTCCTCAGTTGCTCTTTGCGTTCTAGGGCCCCAGGTTTCCCTTTCAGAAGTTTTTCCATGGCCCCTGTAGGCTTCGGCCCTGCTGGCCCCCACGGTTTTCTGATATCTCTTTGAGACACGCGTGGAACACTACGGCGATGACTCGGACGACTGGGGCTGTATTCGGGCAGTTACCGGAAGGCCGGAAACGAGCAACCCCTTGCTCGCCGTCCGCAGGGCTACGCTTCCAACAGCAGCGAACTATGGTGGGTTAAAGCCATTGCTTTAATTCTCCTTAATCATAGCACATTTAATGGGTTAAGTGCACAAAGTCCGACAAAATAAAAAATCCGACTTTTTTGCATAAACATAGGTTTTAACTAATAGTAAATTGAATTCCAATTCGTTACATAGTTACAGATGCTAGCAAAGGTTTTTCCTCCTTATTGCTAGCTTAACTTTCAATCAAGTATATATTTCAGATTTGAAATGTGCTAATAGTAGAAATATTACCAGAGAATCGTAATAGTAGTTAACATCTTTGTCCACTTGCCCCTTTATTTGCTTTTTCAGTCGTTCGATTGGGCTAGACCTATGTCCAACAGTGGACATCTATCGGCTGATGTGATGAAGATGATGATTGGGTTTCGTATTAGAAGCATATTTGTCAAATGGGTTGGGGTAAATTACAGTCGGGGATAGAGGTTACAATAATTTTCATGTGTTGCTTTACATTAAGAAACACTTCTGTATCGGACGTGTGTTCACAAACATCTATACTAACATGCACTGATGTATATGTTCCTGGTTTGGGTATGATTACCCAGACCCGAAACAACTGTCTATTAGCGATCTAAATATTTCTTCTGAAGGAATCGAAACTAATATTGTTCAACTGCTGCGTCAATCGTGCCCTAATTTTAAGATTTCTATAAATCCATGGAGCAAAGTTTGATTAGGTACTCATGGAACTGTATATTATTGTTTTTACTGATTATTTTCCTATGTTCTTTGATTATTTGCCTTTTACTTTCTGGTGTCACAGTCTCTTTCAAACGATACCGCAGAATTATCGTTTATCTATATGTAATATCGTATTCGTGATTTTTTCTCTTAATCACCCAAACGTTTACTCTTAGAGAATGCCAAAGTCATCTGCTACGACTGCCACTTCACTTTTGTGTTCAGGAAGTGTTGAATGAACAAAAACTTAGGCACGTATTCTAATACCTAATTAGTGGTTTTGACTTTCAGAAAACCCAGAAAACTGGTGGTCTCATACCAAATAGACTGATGGGTTAAATCCCGTAAAATATAGGATATTTTACTTAAAGTTACAAATCCACATATTTAAGCGAGGATGTAATACCATTTAAACCGACGCAACTGAACGTAGGTTAGGTATTTAGTTTCTACGCAAGCCTTTTGTTGGTTCACTTAGTCATAAATTACATAAATATTTGTCACCTGCTCTGACTTCATCTCGGATGATTCGCGTGCCATTTTCACGTAGGTATTTTCTACCTTGAGATTAATTTTGCTTACATTAACGATTATAACTGATACGAGATGAAAATAGTTTTAGAATTTATTTTGGATTCTATTAGGCGATATCTTTTTGTCTCAGGTTGCTGACTAAAACCTACCTATCTTCCTTCTGGGTGGAGCGGGAGATAGTGTCAGACTCTTACTGACTAAAATACCCACCCCGTTCCTTCTAACCTTCGTACCGGCTGAGCTACCCATTGCTCACTGTCCGCAAGCCCGTGATTATCATTTATCCTGATCCTTTAAATTCAGTAGTATAATTTTAGTAAGTAATGAAATTTTATTTAACATAATAAATGTGCCAACCTGCCAACGGTAATTTTAAGCTAAATTGAAAAAAATACATCGGGGCCCTATGGATGGAGGCCTCAGGGTTTGCGGCCCTTTGGGACGGAGCAGTACTCAGGGAATAACTCGATGAAAGTTTCAAGCAAAGATCTTTGTATTTCTGGAGACCTCTCATTCCTTATCTTGTAATAGTTTTATCGGTCACTTATAACTTTTATGTTGTTTGCTGGACAACATTTACCCGCAAAATAAAGCTACAATTATTTTATTAGTATAAGAAACACTTTAATGAATACTAGGTATCATCAGTTGATTTGTTCTGTTATTTTTATCTCGGGAAAGGTCACGTTTCCTGTAGCACAGGCTGCGAGGATATACCTACGACGCAACAAACGCACACTTATAAACTTAAGTAGTTTCTGTTCTATATAGAAATTACATATTTAACTTAGTTTACGAGTAACATGCGAACTTTTGTTTGTCAATGAGAAACAAAAAGTTCGTATGTTACTCGTGTATGTTCGTTACTTCCTCGCGTTCAAACGGTTGAACGGATTTGAATAAAAATTAGCAGATGGGCAGATCTTATCCTAAAATAAAAAACTTTTTACATACAATTTCGGAAGGTCTTTCTATTACCTATATATAGTTTTGTCTGTTCGTTATTTAACACCGACTTCCGAAATTAAAGTTATTTTGTACTTTTCAGTTTTTTTTTTTACTTTGAAGTCGGGTTGGTTTTTTTTTTTGTAAAACGTTTTTTATTTTTCTCTTTTTAGTTATGGTACCACCACTAAAACTACCTCTTAACCAAACTTAAATACCTTATAACTAGAGTGCATCTCATAACGTTTCTAATAAATCCCAAACACGGTTAGATTACATTAATTTACTTTCCGGCTTTATAACCAGATCAGTTCACCCCCCCCTTTTCTTTCAGTCAGTTATCGACTACATGTGTAAACAAAGCAATTTTACTTATTACGACAATTCTGCTGTGATCCTATGAGGAGTTCTGTTCCATATCTTCGAACTTCTTGATCAGATCATAACAACATTTCTATGGGACCAAAATGGAAGTATAACCTTACAATTAAAAAAATAATTAAAATTGGTCCTTAATTGACGGAGATATCGGTGAACATACATAAAAAAAAACATAGAACCTCCTCCTTTTCGAAGTCGGTTAATAAGAACATAGGGTAATTTTTACTTCATGATAATGTTCCCTTTTTTTACATAGGAAATCAATGACTTCTCCAGCTCTAGAGTGGAGCGAGAGGCGTGTCAGACTTTTACTGACTAAAACTCACACTGGTGTTTCTTCTTTGCCTTGCGTCCGAGGTCCCGGGAATACATTTTCTTTATATATTTTAATTTCACGCAGGTGAAGACGAAGACAGAAGCTAGATCAATAATGCATCGGCAAAATTATTTATTTTTACCTCATCATTAGCTCAGTCATACAACGATAAATCATCATCATCGCAATATAATTTATTATCTAACGAAATAACTGGTTTGTAACGGTAACTGACACATCACATCATGAAGCAATTTACGTATATATCATAACAACAGTACGGAAACGTTGTAACTTTTGTTTAGGGAAAAATTGTAAGCATTCAACTTCATAATCATCTTCCTGCCTTTCTGCCATACTATTAGGGATCGGCGCAACGCGTTCTTTTTCATCCATTCTATCCTCTCACCCGTCACGCTACAACTAATCTCTTCATTATCCACAAAATCCATCTATATTCTTTTGGCCTCCCTTTCCATCTATCCACATGACTGTATACTCATAACTATTTTACTAACATAATAAAAGAATAAAATAAAACAATAAACTGATTATTATTCTGAATTGTAGTACCGAGATCTTACGCATAGGGTCACGGTGTACCTGTATCTCAAATTAAACCCTAATTCGTATAGCAATTGAAGTGATTCATAGAAATCTACAATTTCATTTTACTTTAGACCAGCCGTATCTCACAGTTTCACCCACGTTCATATTATGTAGCCGTTAGCGTTCTTTGATAAATGGACCAGCATAATTTGCCTTTTTAATGTTCCCACGACTGGGACTCCGGCCGTCTCTCCAGGAGAGGGAACGGGCCATAGTCCACCACGCGGGCTTAGTGCGGGTTGGTGAAAGTTACATGTGTTAAAAAAAAGTCTTCGAATTTTTGGTTCTAGGACATGCCGGTTTCCTCACGATGTTTTACTTCACCATTTTGAGAGCAGTGGAGATGAATTAAATTACACGTAATGCGCCTGGCTGGGTTAGAACCCGCAACCTACATCTCGTAAGTTAGGGCTGTAACCACTCGGCCACCATTGCTCTTCCAACACAATTTTTTTTTTTAAATCTAACCAGCAGCTCCTGAGATTAGTTCGTTCGACCAAACCAACTCTTCAAGTTTATGATATTAGTATAGATTGTTAGAATTAGTTTGTGGTTTATATCTGGCAAATTGTGAAACAAATCTTTAATATGCAGATATTTTTTTTACCTTAACGACCCTTTTCAACCGCACCTTGAAACACTATCTTTAGTAAAATTTAAATATCCGAAAACGTAATTTATTACGCAATATCACCAAATATTCTATTTCAGTAGTGCCGTCAAAAAATATCGCGTTACAACCGGGGTTACGTTCTCATTCAGATCGAGATGAATGAATGAATGAGTCAGGTAAACTGAGTCAGCGGCAATGGACTTTGGATCCATCAAAACAAGTAGGTTTTCCTACTGATGATGATACAACGTTTTTTCTCTGCATCTGATCCAAATCAGAGTTCAAGTATCACGATCCTATATACAAATACGAATACGACATAGAAAAAAATTATTAAATTTATTAAAATAATTTTCATAAAAAGATTTTTTCTATTATTTATTTGATCGTAAGCTGTAGTATATCGTAATATGGACGGAGTTTGATTTAAATGCAGCTGCGTAAATCCTCATATAAATATGTAGTAAGTACTGTCAAAAATGGTCCCCCCATTTTAGGATAGTATGCAAAACTTTGATTAGATTTTTCGCTTTGTTACCATAGTTTCCTTACCGAGCTTAGATTGTTATACCTATAAATTAGAGTAGTTATATACTGCCAATTATTATATTTAAAAAACGTAAAAATAACATTAATTTTTTTCTCTGTATTGCCATAAAAAATACCACTAGACCCTATCAAATCTGATATTCAACAGAGTTTAGTAGTTTTGAAAAAGGTAAAAAAAAAACAATGACCTGGTCAGGGTCGCGGGGATCCGATGGATGCGTGACGCTGAAAACCGGTCATTGTGGCGACGATTGGGGGAGGCCTATGTCCAACAGTGGACGTCTTTCGGCTGATATGATGATGACAAAAACAATAGAAGACAGTAAAGCTGATACTTTGTAGCTGTTTCAACGACCATCATCTTCCTGACCTGGTTCCATGTGACTTGGGGTCAGCGAAAATATGTCAATAAATAAGGAAAATAAAAACATTAAATATACTGACATTGCATTAGGACGTGGTGAGTCTTATCACTCTCGTGGTATTCTCTGTAATTGACGTTACGCATTAAATTCACTAACTTTCCTTAAAATTTAATGAATAATTTAAATTATTGTACAATTCTTTTAAAGCATGCGGTATGCTAGAACCACAAACTTCCTCATTAAACAATGAAGGAGTTGCATTCTGTGAACAGTAAACCAAAATTTCTTTATTAAATTGAACCGCCAAATACCTTTATGTCGCTCGATCATTAATGTCAGTTGAAATGTTTTGTAAAAAGGTTTTGGAGGTTCTGCCTCGATTACGATTATATATTTTTTTAAAGGAACAAGCTGAAGTGACACTGAAGTGGATCAGGTCAGGTCGGTGGTTCAGTGGTGGTGGTGAAGTGGTGGGTGAGTGTGGTGTAGTGGTGAGTGTGTTGAAGTGGCAGTGGCCTCACCACGCCGCAGCGCACGATTGCACCTTCACAGATAGGGGAGGATTGTCACTCACTAGACACGTCGATGCCGTCGAGGTCGTCCGCGGTGAAGGTGGTATTTTTGCTCTGGGTAAAAGTCATCCAGGTGACATCCCCCGCCCTTGGGCGAAGCGGTAAATAGTGTCAGAATTTTACTGCTTTTTTTAAATATCTAACAACCTTGTATAACCTTATATGCTTAACTTCTAACTGACTTAAAAACCAGCTCTTGCACTTGGGCCTACAGCCCAAGAGTTTCAATCTAGACCTACCCAAAAATTGAATTACAGACATTGTTATTTTGACGTCTCTGCACCGGTAATTTATACCAATATTATAAATGTCAAACTTTGTCTGTTATCTCTTCACGTCTTAAGGGTTTTAAGTGGATTTGGATGAAACTTGGTACACACGTAGATTATATATTGAAATAGAAAGGAAGATACTTTTAATTCCAGTAAAATGTTCCCTTGACGAAGCGGCTTGCAGAAGCTGGTACTGTTGTAAAATGTTGCATTTACACGTGGGTCCAGGCTCGGCCAACTGCCATCCCTAGCCAAAAAAACGGGGTAAAGCTTACGCCATTCCTGTCATTTCTTGATCAAGACCCCGTTTACACAATGGCTAGGGATCGATTGCCCGAGGCTGGACCCATAATTATGTAAGCACACCATGAAGTAGCATAAAAATGACAAGTTCCGTTTCACCGGCTCATTGATGAGCTCTTGACGCATACAGTTTCCGAAAACATGATCCATTCATTAAATTTAGTATCATCTTGAAAGAACCAGTGTAAGTACTAATATGTAGTGTGGGAAACCCTATCTCATTATACGATAAGCGAAATCGTGCCATAAGGTAGCTCTTTGTACTCGTCACGGTTGTTTGAACAATTAAACATATGATGATTATGACGTATGACTAACCGTGGCCAGTTACCTATTTTAACAGATGTCAGTGATTTCACTGGATTTCCCTGATGAAGTCAGTGATTACGTGGATAACGATTTATTTCAGGATTGATTTGAGTAACTTGCTGAAGTAAGAGTAAATAAATTATGTTGTAATGTACTTGAATACTCTATTCGTATATCTATTCAAAACTATACGCGCCATAAAATTTTAACGCAATAAAATATACTCATAGAGATCATAAATATACCAGCGCGTAAAGCAAATGCAAAAAAAAGAATTTTCTTTTTATTGAGGATCGACTAGATTGATAATTTCAGACTTACATAGGCATTCCTCATCATCGCCATCATTCCAGCCAAAAGACGTCCACTGCTGGACATACCTTCCGCAAGATAGACCGATGACCAGGCAAGGGTTGCAGAAATTCGATAGATGCGAAACGTTATAGGAACGGTTGTTGTGGAGACATATAATAGCAAGAAGTTTTATGAAACCGCGTACTGTGAACTATGATACTTCACATTGTCTTCGAATTAAAAGTTCGAAAAAATTTTATATTTAAAAAAAAAAAACAAAATATTTCATTTCACATAGGTCTACATGGGCACTTATAAAACGTCAGAAGCTAGTGCACGGTTTCAAATTAGTCGTTTCCTATGGAGAAGAACCGGCAAGAAACTCCATGGCAATTAAGGCAATGTTAAGTTAAAGCCATGTTAATTTAAGCCAATGTCAAAGTAACTATTCGTAATCTTCCAATAAGGTCACAATATTTACGGCAGCAGCAATTCCGGCACAGTCCATCGTACTGGGAACTTTTACTAATATTATAAAGTTTTTGTTTATGGATGTTTGATACTCTTTGACGTAAAAACTACTAAATTGATTTCGATGAAACCTGGTAGACACGAGTTGACCATGTCTTGGAATAGCACATAGGATACTTTTTATTCCGGGAGTATGTTCCCTTGGGTTAATTTACTACTATCACGCGTGATCGAATCAATAATGAAGATTTCCACAGGAGAACCCGGGTTGCCGACATAGCACAAAGAATCGCCAAACTTAAGTGGTAATGGACAGGCCACATTGCTCACAGAACGGATGGCCGTTGGGACCGAAAGTTTCCGGAGTGGCGACCGCGTATTGGAAGACGCAGCGTCGGCTTCCAACAAGGAGGACAGAAGACCTGGTAAATGTTGCGGGAATCCGATGGATGCGAGACGCACAGGATCGCGCATTGTGGCAATACTTGAGGGAGGCCTATGTCCAACAGTGGACGTCTATCGCCTGAAATGATGATAATGATCACGTGGGTGAAGTTGTTTTACTAGCTGCTGCCACAGCTAGTAAAAACTATATAACTGTTCTCTACTATTCAATAAGTTAAACTTGTCGAAATTATTCAGTTTTTCTGAATCTTCTTCTTCCTTTCCTTGTCTCATTTTATTTGGGGTCAGCGCAATACGTTTTTTTTCTTCCATTCTACCCTGTCACTCGACATGATATCACTAACTTCCTTTTCTTTCATATCACTCTTCACGCAATCCATCCATCTTTTCTTTGGCCTCCCTCTCCCTCTCCACCCATCCACGTGTATACTCAAACTCTTTTAATAACATGCATTTCATCTCTTCTCTTTATATGACTATACCAAGATAAACGATCCCCCTTCAGCTTGTCAGTCACTGGCGCCACTTTCAAAGATTTTTTCTAATCTCGTTACACCACACATCCATCTCAACATTCTCATCTCCGCTACATACAAACTTTTTTCATCCGTCTTTTTCTCAGTCCAACATTCTGATCCATACAGTATGACAGGTCTTATCACAGACTTGTAGATTTTACCCTTCAACCCACGGACAACTTCAACTTGTGACCTGTCGCCATTCAGTTTCTCTGAATAAGAACGCTAAAGTCGGCCATGTAACGCAAAAGTCATGCCCAGTTTAAACACTTGTTCCTTCATGGTGCTTTTTTCTTTAGCGATTTCAATATGTCCGACATAAACTTAAGTATACGTTCATATTTATTTTTATATAGGTTAATACTATCGTTTGCCAGGGGCTTCGCTCACGTGAAAGTAAAGAATGTATAGCCTATATCACTCAGTGATAAAGAAGTATTCAATTGATGAAGTAATTATTAAAGTAGGTCCAACAGTTTTTTAAGGTTTTTTAATTATATTTTTTTTTTCTCCAGATAATAGTCTTCTGTTTCTATTTATTAAGAAATTTTGTTCCTTTTTCTTTTCTTTTATTATTGTGTGTACATAAATTGGTAAATAATAATAATATTAGTATAGAACTATAAATGAGCAAAAAAGTCTTGTCCTATGAATAATAATAAATATATTTAAATGTATATACTTTTCACTGTAGAACTGTGAAAAGTAGTAGTATTTTAATTGAATTCTATAGCGTATTATACAATACCTTTGATTTGTTATTGAATCATTATTATAGATAATATATTATATCCACATTGTAAATATCCGTACTTAATAACGTAACGTATGCAAACTTAAAGGTAAATTGATTGATTGATGAATGACTTAGTACAAATGCTATGTTAATAAACATACGACCACATTATTTTCATTATCTTTTTCTATTTTCCTCATCGTATTTAATTAAATCGTATTGTTTAGTTTCTATTTTCATTTGAATTCTATTATATTATAAAATAATAATAGATTAAAAGTTGAATCAAACCAAAACTGTCAAATAAAGGTGTGTATACTTTTAATTTATTTATATAACCAGTATTTCAGGCGAAAGTCGTCCATTGTTGGACATGGCCTCCCCCAGTTTTCATCGTTGTCTTACAACAATAATAAACTAATTTATTTTCATTTATTTAAATAAATATTTATTAAATAATGGCTGTTTTTTTTAATATTTACAGGTAATCTTACCTGTAGGTATACACCGCTAAATTTTGCCCATTTTTCACCGCTTGAGAAAGTCAAAAGTACTAATGGAATTAATAACCAAAAAATACAAAGTAGCTAAAATTCTCAACAAAATAGTTATAATAAAACAATTATGGTTTTAATTTACTAATTAAGAAAATTAAATTAAAAATAAAATCAAATTATTAAGAAATTATGTGTAAATAAAATGATAATTTGCACTAATATAAATTTCTTTTTTTATCATTAAAACTATAGTTTATTTAAATAACATAACATTTATTTTAAAATAGACAATTTGAAATTTTAATTAAAATATCTTTAACAATTTTTAAGAAATATTTTTAAAAGACTATAAATCTCGGCGCACGAGCATCGCATATTCAGTCGCCCAATAATCATCATTACGCTCGCGCATCGAGATTTGTGATATTTATTTAAAAAATTACAAAGCTAGTTTAATTCAAATTTTTGTGAGTTTTAAAGGGCATGTTCTTCTATTAGAATAAGTTATTAATATTATGATAATTGGAAGTTTAATTAGTGCAAATGATCATTTTATTTGCCCATAATTTCTTAATAATTTAACGACGTTTTATTTTGATGATCCATTGACCCACTGCCTCTAAAAGATAAAACTGAAACCGAATACTAAAAAACATAGAATGACTAAGAGTATCACTTTTCAGAAGCATCCCATACAACTCTATGAATGAACTTTGAACATCTATGTATGTCATTACTTCTTAACCATAATATGTAGTACGTCACATAATTTTTAATCAATGGAAACCATTGATTCATTCAGCTGTAGCGAAATATTCCAACGCTGCTGTGTAAAACACAGTCAATGAAATATATTCTTATGACTAATAAAATAATTATTTAATCTTTTACCTTTTACAATAATTTTCCATTAGTGGAAATATTCGGTTACGAAAGGTGTTTGGGATTACCTGAATTTCTTAATAGGTTTGTAGTCTGATGACTTACCGAATTTAATGTAGTTTTAGCCACTTTAAGAGTCTTTTTAATGGTTACAACGGTTTATTACATTTTAATACCAAACATCTAATACCACTAGTACTACTACTATTCTTTAAATAATTTAATGTACGAACAAATACCAGTGACTCGAATTTGGTACAGTCAGCTCAAGTCATACCTAATCAAATTTTTGTTTCCTAATATTTTTATGATCCTATTATAATGCAAAAACTTTCCAAATTTCTGGCTATTTTTTTACCTGCGAAAAAGGATCAGCTTGCTCTATTGTTATAAAATTTGAAACAACCAGAGTCTAATTCCAGAGTGTAATTTAATTCCAAACATCTAATACCACTGGTATTTCTTTGAAATAAATAATATTTTTATTATCTATTCTGAAAGGAGACTCATAAAATAATTTAATGTACGAACAAAATACCAGTGACTTGAATTTGGCACAGTCAGCCCAGTCAAATCTCAAAAATCAAAAAACACTTTATTATATATTATAGTAGATTTGTTTGATCTATTTCTGAAAGATATATGTAGGTGGACTGGAGAAAACTAGGCATTCTCTATCAATTAACCTTTAACCTTTGCGTTAGAGATAATATTTTGTCGTAGGTGTACTATAGCAAAGAAAATTATTTATCTGACCTCCAATGACATCTCTCACTGTAGTGTGGGTCAGTAAAAGTCTGACAGGCCCTCTCCTGTCAGACTTTTACTTACTAAAACCTCATCTCTATCTTTCTGATATCTTTTGTGTTTTAGGACAGCCAGTTTCCTTTTCAGAAAATCCCCATGGCCCAACCGAGCGCCGGCCCAGCTTGGCCCCTACGGTTTGCTGACATCTCTTTGAGAAGCTTGTAGAATCACTACACGCCTTCAACGACAATTTGGTGCAGTAACTACCCAAACTTGCCATGTTCGGTGAGGACCTGTGTCATGCGGAAGGTGATGACTCCGTGGCACCTTTCTAGTCACACCTTAAGAGTGTCCAACCCGACACATTTTCACTGTTTTGCATACAACCGCTCTTACGTGATTATGAAAAAATATATCATGGATATTATCTAGACATCTATTATAATCAATTCATAAATTGGTGTAAAACTAATCCAGGAAAGACCCCTGAAAATTTGTCATTTTACATGAACATTGACTCTTTATAACATACTCATAAATTTAAAAAGTAAAAAAATATATATATATATAAATATGGAAGCCTTGCAATCAAGATTCTGAATGACGAATTTATTTTCCCAAATATATTGCTTTAAAAAAAATGTATTTCCTGAAAGAAGTTTTGTGAAAATATTCTAGTGAATGGCGGAATTACCGAGTGGCAGCAGAGCGAGGTGTTATCTCTCTGTTTTTGCGTTGCCTTTTTATCAAACATTGCGTTGGTTGAACCAACAAGCTTTTAAACCATGGTCAGGTTGACGAGCCCTCTTAAAGAGAGGAATTACGTGCCCATTCCTGCTCTAGAGTGGAGCGGATGCATTCAAAAACATGTACACTCTCATGTACAAAATCCTAAGACCGATTAATCTGTAGGCCATAAATATTTGTTCCGTAGAAATAGAACCCACGAAGGACAGCGAATCGCTCAACTACTGCGCCAATAACAGCCATTTCGACATGATTCGGAGCACAACGTAGATTAACTGAATTTCTTAGACATGATTCTTGATAAAACTATTCCTTACAACCGAAATCTCATAAGAGCAAAAGAATTATAAACCAAACAAGTGATAAAACCCCCAATGTGTACGATTTTTGATGTTCCAAATCTCATTAATCCACAGGGATCGGCCATATTGCATTATCTCCCTAGGGATAGAATGACTTGCTATAATTGAGGTTTGTATGACGTATAAAATGACATTATCGAGCAGGTGGTGTAAAAAATATATTTTAACTTGAATTGGGAATGGTGCAACTTCTTATATCTTTTTTTTTTATGGTGGGAAAAATCATCCAATGACAACCCCCGCTCTTGGGCGGAGCGGGAGATAGTGTCAGACTCTTACTGACTAAAAGACCCACCCCGTTCCTTCTTGCCTTCATACCGGGGCTCGAGCGCCCTTTCGGATAACCCTGGCCCCAGTAGGCTTCGACCCGGCTGGGTCCCTGCTGTTGCTGACAACTCCTTGAACTTCTTATATCTTTGGGTGCAACACAAATTCTATTTTCATCCTCCATTGTCAGCTTTACACAGTTTATTGACATACTTTAACAATTGAAAACTTTACCGTAAAGGAAAAAGAGACTTGCTTTGATAACTTTATTACGTGTACCTATTATTCCTGAAATTCGCCATAAATGCTCTGACGTCGTTTGGAAGCTTTACAAAATAATTCCAGGATCACCCAATTATAAACGGACAAAGTTTAATATGTAGATCAATGCCATTTATGTTCGCTCAAACCATCAATCATCAGAAAAATGACTGGCAAGTGACTAAGGGTCAAAGGTTATAAACGCAAAATATATAACATTGTCATATTACATATATATATAATAAAATATATACAATATTTTCATTAATTGAAAAATATTTCCTCGTATGATTCACAATGCTCTGATGACCATTAGCTGTAAAATAAATAAATTACTAAAATCTCATGCATAATTTATTATAATCTATACTAATGTATAATAATATTATAAAGAGGTAAAGATTTTTTGTTTTTGTTTTTATGTTTTTTCGTTTGTAGGAGGTCATCTCAGGAAGTACTGGTTCGATTACTAAAGCTGCTTTATTCCTGAGGTACAAAGGCTATATTTTATGTAGGTGGGCGACGCCGCGGACAAAAGCTAGTATATGATAAATCTATCAATTCACTATTAGTCTAATTAAAGCCTCAGATACATTATAGGACAAAGTGAAAGACAATGACATCTCCCGCCCTTTTGTGTCAGACTTTTACTGACCTTTCCGAGTTCCTTCGTTACCTTTCATACCAGGGCCGGGTTTTCCTTTCAGAAGTAAACCGATGGCCCCAATAGGCTTCAAACTTACTGGCCCCTACTGTTTGCTGACATCTCCCTCAGGCGCGCTTGGAACAATACGCACCGTCGAGGACTTGGGCTCGGTCCGGACGGTTATCGGACAGTCGGACCGCGAGCTTTCCCAACATGACCTGCAACGCTCTATCTTTATAACGCTACAACGTTGCCCAGTGTCCTGCAACTTGCCCCCCCAACATTTTACAATTCATGAACGTGACGCTAGACATGTTGTTGGACAATTATTTGTCAGCATTACGCGTCATGTTTAGGTTAATTTTGAAGCTTTACTGTTACTTTTTGCAATTGAAATGCCAGTCATACTCATTTCTGACATATATTAGTTAATAACGGCTTCCAACTATCTTTTTTAAGTTTATGATTAATAAAATTAATAATTATTATTATTTGAATAGGAAAATATTGTGTTTGAATTTTTTTTTAATACCTCTGCGATATTATTAATATATGAAGAGTATGAAAAAAATTATACATATATCGTCGCCCTCCCCGCTAACTGTCGTATCTCACAAACTGGCGTATCTGCACTGATATTACCTACGTGTTCATAACATTATTCCGAATAAGTTCTCTCTAATCGTCGTATCTGTGTCGTTTACCGTTTAGAAGATAATCACATATTTTGTTTTGCGTAAGTGAAAAAGAAGGGAAAAAATATCGTCACTACCTTCGTACTTTAGGACTTTAGGGCTCGTATAACTTAACCCTTTGTGTGTCCGGAACGTGGATCCACGCGAGACACAATAACTTTTTAAATGTGTCTCTAATTACGGCTACGAAAGGTTAAAGGATAACTTATTAATTCATTAATATTACTACAGCTAACACAACTAAAGAAAGATGATTTAAACCCCCGACCGAAAAACGGTCACCATGGAAAAATAGAAATTGCTAGTTGGGACAGTTAGCAGGGAGGGTAATATTAAAAAAAAAAAACTTCTTCTAAAAGCATAGACGTTTTTCTTTTTTTCTTGATCCAGCTGTAATCCAGACAGTGTCTATTTTTAATAGATGGGTACGAGTTTAGTGTTGTATTAGGACAAGTAAAACAAGGTATTCAAAAAGAACTTCAAGAGCATTGTAATTAACATAAAGGCGACCATCATTTGCAGTTTTTCAATGATAATCAAAATCACCTATTCAATGCACATGCAATACATGAATTATGTACACATATATTATGTTCATATAACTGTATATTTTGTGAAGTACATATACACTTAGGGTGAGTTGCACCATTTAACTATAACGATAACCAAACCATAACCAGCCGTGAAACGGCCGCCCATTGGTCATTTCGACAATTTGACACTGTTAAAAGCTTTGTTGTGGTTATAGTTAAATGGTGCAACTCACCCTTAAAGCAGTTCTGTTTATGTTTTCACGATTGAAAGTAAATATTTATACAGGATTGTTTGAAGAAAACAGAAATCAATTGAAATGTTTTTCACTTGTTGCATATGTACAAATGAATTCGATCTGGACTTTAAAAGTTGAGAATAATAAAAGTTTAGATTTTTAATTTAAAACCACTGCATAGTAACTGAATCTTACAATTTAACAAGATTGAAGGTTGCATATGAAAGAAGTAGTATTTCAACAATGTATGAACTCCGTTAGGAATTCTAGCCTTACACAACATGCATGACAAACCATAGTAACAGTGAAAAAGATGACACACTATAGATTTTATTTCATTCCCATTTGCCTCATGGAAACATAGTTTTTCCTGGCAGTGATATATACCTGATAGGTACTAGATTTCCGTTCACCACAATATCCGGTTTTTTTTACCAATCGATTACTCAAAAATACTCCATTAGGAATTTTTCATGCGCAGACAGATTCCATAGTATAGGGAAACCCATCGAACGTAAGATTCCATTCGATTTTACTCACGATGCAAATCTTAATGCATATTATATGAACAATAATGGAGCGTGAGTCACGGCTGTTAGCCGCGACAGCCTTGATATCAATTTATACAGGGTGGCCAACTCAGATGTATATGTCACCGGATAATTGTAAACATCGTAAGATTGTAATACATCTTGAGTGTAAATTCGCGATGTATTACCATTTAGAATATAATAAATTTCACCTAAAGATAATTCACAATCTTTCCAAGTAGTATTGAAAGTAAATAATTTATAATTTTATATTTTTTTTTTATATAAAACAGTGATACTTAACCGGTGAAATATAGGTATAGCTTTCAATTTAGATACTTTTAATATAAAGCGATATATTATCAGCAATTAAATTATCCAGATACATTTTCATGATTGAATTATTCAGACTTATATATTTCGTATGGGTAACATAATAATATTTGCTAAATCTTCTCCTCTTTGTTGCCTAAGAATGCTTTAGATTTTTGTGTTGTTTTTCATTCAGTCAAATTTGGTAGCTCTAGAGGTTAATTTAGTCATTACCCTAAATGTAGGTTACAAAACTTTGGTTGCTTTTGAGATCACTTCACAAATTATATTCAAAATCTCAAATTTTTTTAAACATAATCTGTGAAGTTAATACAGTGATCATAGTCTTAGAGAAAAGAATAAATTTTTGGTACACTAAAAAGTGACATCTATGTACCTCTACATTAATATAATAAAGAGGTAAAGTTTTTTTTTTTTGTTTCGTTTGTAGGAGGTAATTTGTGGAAGTACTGATCTGATTGCTAAAATTGTTTCACCGATAGAAAGCTGCTTTATTTCTGAGTGACATAGGCTATTTTATGAACGCAGGCGAAGCTGCAGGCAAAAGTTAGTAACTTAAATATAAACTTAAATCTATGGGTACAATGGCGGACTTATTGCTGACAGTCATATCTACCAGACAACCTTAGGATGGATCGTAAGAATGTAAATGGAGGCAAAACAAAGTTGTATACATTTAATTTGGTCACCCTATCGTGTTTCTCGTGAGTCCGTCATCGGGGTCGGTAAGTTTTTGAACTCTCTCGATTCCCAGTGCGTTACCGGACCTTGATTTCCTGAAATTCACAGTCATGGCAATTCTTTTCAATATTTCATGTTTGCGGCTTCCGTCAAAGCATTTGCCCATTCACAAAATTTTAATTATTTTTGTAATTTAGTAATATTATAGTCATGATGAAGTAAGTAAGACAGAAGGACAAATGATTATCTGAAAAAAATCTGTGTAAACCATTAGGTATATATGTTTTATTTTTGGAGGTGGGAAATCTACAGACTAAAACCGCACCTGTGTCCTGCAGTTGCCTTTTCCCTACTGTTTTACTGACATCTCTTTGAAGCACGCGTGGAATACTACAAGTAGTCAACGACTCAGGTTTGGTCCGTACCGGACGGCCGGACGGCGAGCTACCCATTGCTCGTCGCTCGCAAGCCGGATACCAAAGCATAATATTATGAACCTTTTACGTATATAAATCCTAAAAGGTTGACTCAAATCTATAAATTTACGCTTAATAGGCTAGTTGCCGTAAAAATGTAATTAGTCCGTCTTTTATATTATTCAAAAATAAGGGACACGTATTTTTTAATTTGTAAATTAAACCAAAAACAACATAAAGATATGGCCTATTAAAGTTACGTGTAACGTCACGCCCCGTGCTGCATTTTTTTCGCACGGGGTGACGTCACACGTAGCTTTAATGAGCTATATCTTTGTTATTTTTTGTTTAATCGAAAAAAGAAAAAATACATGTTTAATATTTTTTTATAATCTAAAATAAGAACTAAAAATGTAATTATTTTGACGCGGAAACTACTCTATTCTGTATTTCCAAGGCGTCTTTTTTTTTGTCAACAACTTTTTATAACCTCAACATTTCGTTCTTTGTTATTAAAACAATGTAGTAAATATTACCTATAGTAAGAAGGAAGGAAAGAAAGGAAATTATAGTTATTTCTATTTTTATACTATTCGCGCACATTATCCTTATATGACAGTGACCTTAGCTATAAATAAATCGTTGATAGATTGGACATTAATAACTGAGATCGATTAACTGGTATAAAAACAAATATTGATTATACGTTATTCGTTGAATGTCTATATATAGTTTATCGAAAAGGAACCTAAGTAATATAAAAACAAAATTCATATTCATTTTATTTACAATTAACAGAGTACTATCAACCGAACCAAAAGCATTAAAAAGGAATGCTTTTCAAAATTACCCCAGTAGACCCATGTATCAAAGAAAAAATGCAAAAAGAAAAAAAACTTAATATATAAAAATAAATGACCCCCAAATCATTTCGACAATTGAACCCAAACATTCAACTTTATAAATAAAACTAAAAATTATGTAACGCGACCGCATTATCGTAGTATGCTGTATTATAATACCAGCGACCTTGGGGCAAGCGTTCGACGACGTCACACCGCAGCGCGTCATCCACACACGTTTCGCCGGCGTCATTTTCCTCAGAAACGAAACGTCACTAAATACTACACAAGCGCCGCCATCGGGGTTTTACGGTATTAGCCAATTCAACATCATCTTCATTACCAATCCGTCATGCTTGTATACTGAGAAACTATAGAATCTCATTGACTGGGCCATCGTGGAATCTTTTTTGCAATTAATTTGACTCATTGATCTTGGTTATGGTGTTCTCATACCCCTTTAGATACTTTATGATGGGTCAGATGGTTCATTCTGGTCTCCGTTTCATGGAGGATTATTTTTTTTGACATTGTTTCTTAAAATATTCTTTCGATTCATTAGTAGGTGGGTATTTGTGAAATGTAAAAAAAAAAAACGGAAGAAATTAAGAAGAAAGTTTTATACTTACTTAAAATCTTCATTATACACTTCACCTTACTGTAATGAAAAAGCTTTAGGGAATGCTGTACTACCATAATTATAAGTCGTTGGTACATTTTTTTTATTCCAAATATTATAAAAATATCGTTTTTTTTTTCCATTAAGTGCATAATATATTAAAAGATATAAATGTTTATTAATATTACTAACAACTGTGGCCAAAAAGGAAGTTTTATTTTGTGACTTACTAGCGACATCTAGTTTCGCAATCTCAAAACCTAATCCGAAGCATGTAGCGACATCTATTAGCGAGTAGCAGTATTGTAACCTAAGTTTGAAAATTATCACCTAAACAATGTTTTAAGTTTATACACAATTTTTTATGCAATTTGAATTAAATTAAAATGTTGAAGTATGTATTTTAAATTTATTTCTTACTGACAAAAAGTTTGTTTACGACATCTAGCGGCAAATAGTGAAACTATAAATAGCGAACTTCGGCACTGGTAGTGCTTTCGGTGGTGGCAAAATTTAATTTAATTTTAGCATTGACCTACAGAGTACACTACTAGCAGTTCTTACTTAAGGATGGGTTTTTAGGTTGAATAATTTCAGTTGTAGGTTATCAAACGTGTAATGGTTTTTTTTATCGAATTGTATCTACTAACTATACTTTCGTCTCACGCAAGAGATTTTGCAGTAAAGATATCTGGAGTTCGCTGGCTTAGAAGCCACCTGTTTAACCAGTCTTGGAGATTTACTCGTAGTTTAGAGAAACTTTTCAATGACGGGCGTCAATAAACAGCTTTATCAGATTCGGAAAGCTCCAACCGTTTAGACTGTAACGCTAAGGGCCATTCATCTGTATTTCTTTTTCAGTAGGTAGGTACGAGAAGATCATACAATTTTACTGTAGTAAGCACTTCCTACTCGTAAATTTTATAATATATATTCTATTTATTATGGTTAGGCTCGCGTTTGACCACTATCTCATCTGATGTTAAGCGATGCTGTGGCCGACGATGAACACGCTTGCCTAGAAGCAATCTATTCACTCTTGACTTTATTTAATAGGTATCTATGTTACTACTGTATCTTTAGCTATGATGATTCTTAGCTAATTTGCTACATTACAGATTCATGTCAGTCACAAGTTTGTCGGGTCGGGCTGTCAGCAATTTGCATTCGTGTTATCGATTGACCATTCGATACTACCTAATACAATTTCCTTGCACCATAAAGCAAGCTAGCACATGAACTCAACAAAGTAATTTTTTCGCTTTCTTCTAATTTAAAGTTAGTAGGTAATTTTGTTGAGTTAAGCACGCCTTTGTACATAAACTGTCTGTGTCATGTCATGTGTCATGTGCACTATGTATGTTTTGGTGTACAAAACAGAATTAAGAGTTATGAATCAAGAAATAGCTTGATCTCAGTCTTTTTCAAACTATATAAGGCATGTTACACCCACACTCTCACTTTGTTAATAATTCGAAACCTTGAATTCATGATGATTGGTTGTGTAATAATGAGTTGTTAACCAAATTGCTCTACAAAAATAGTACTTCGCCTTATTGGTAGGTTTACAACTCGGTATCAACGTAGGTACAGTATGATTAGGGTTCCGTAGTCAACTAGGAACCCATATAGTTTCGCCATGTCTGTCTGTCCGTCTGTCTGTCTGTCCGTCCTCGCTTGAACTCAGTGACCGTTAGCACTAGAAACTTGATATTTGGTACCAATATGTATATCAATCACGCCGACAAAGTGGTAAAATAAAATTTGGAAAAAAATGTTTTATTAGGGTAGCCCCCCTATATGTAAAGTGGGAAGTGATTTTTTTTAAATTTCAACCCTAACGTGTTATACATTGTTGGATAGGTATTTAAAAATGAATACTTAGGGGTTTACTAAAATCCTTTTTTGATAGTGTCTATAATTTCAGAAATAATCGCTCCAAAAGTAAAAAACAATGTGTCAAGGGGGGGGGGGGGGGGCTCTAACTTTTGAACATAAGTTTAGAAAAAATGAAAAAAATTTGAAAAGTAGAACTTTATAAGGACTTTCTAGGAAAATTATTTTGAACTTGATGGAAAGAACAGTTTTTGTACAAAAGAGACAAAAGGGTTCTACTAAATAATTTCTGGACTAAGTTTGTAGTATAATCGTATATGCAAGCATTTTTTCAAACTCATAAGTGGGTACACTTATTGTGACGGACGGGAAACTACGGAACCCTACACTGAGCGTGGCCCGACACGCTCTTGGCCGGTTTTTTTTTTTATTTCTAAAGGTATGTATTTGGTATACTTAAATCATCAAATCTATAAACCATTTTCACAATGATTTAGGTATACCAAAAAGCCTGGTCTTACATGAGCCACTTACGTTAGCTACAAATGTCACTACCTGGAGTTAAAAGCGATTGCAAAGCTAGCTGACACGCGCGACAGCCACGTCTTGTGGTCGGTAGTAGAGGCTTGCGGTTAGCGGCCGCTTTTTTTAATCCATGCTGAATGGAGATTGAATTTCTGATACACACAGATTTAGGTACATATTGATCACGTGCGTGCGTTGCCTTCGATTCAAACTGATTATCTGATGGTGCTAATCAACCAAAAGAAGCGAGTAACGACGATTTGTAGCGTGTGCCGAGTACTGGTATGAACGTGTGCAGCGAGTCTAGGCTTCGCCCGCATGTATGTAGGAAATTATCCCATTAGATCACACATCATATACTCTTAATATATATTAATATAGGTACCTATAAACTTAATGATTATCATCATTTCCTGTCCTGTCACCTGTCACGCTAACTCCCTTTTCTTTCATATTACTTCCCTTACCATCCATCCATAATTCATAACTCTTTTAGTAGCATGCGTTTCGTTCCTCCTCTTGACATGATCACACCAAGAAGATTGTGTTACTAGGCAAAAAATCAATCGGCACACCTTATTAATTTTAATGAGTTCCAAAAACTGATAACTATAAAAAGTATTGGCGTCATCGCGATTATTCTCAAAATCTACATAGTATAAAACAAAGTCGCTTTCCGCATCTGCCTGTCTGTTTATCCGTTAATTCCTCCTGAACTCCGCAACGGATTTTTATCCGGTTTTCACAAATAGAAAGTAGAGAGGTCACGGAAATGATTTTATTGGAATCGGATTTTTTCAATTCGTTTTGTCGATATTTGGAACCGGAATTGAAATCTAAATCGAAGGTTTTAAATACGAAACAACAGAAGGTAAAAGAGTAACCGAAAAAAAAAGTACTCGGGAAGGTTCACCGCATCTGCCAGCGATATAGTTCCTATTAAAATTTATTGCAACCGAAATCGAAAGTGAAGATCAGTCAACACGACTTTACCGCACTTCCGTACAGCAACAATTGACCGAATGACGTACCTTCAATTGATGCTTCATTCACGTTAATACAGTAAATGATATTTACAATTGATCGTTTTAGAAATGCTTAAGCGAGTTAAACTAAGTTAACACATTAACTAGATAAACAAAAGATATGCCCGCCAATACTCATATAATCACCGTGACAAATAGTATATTTTGATACAAGTAAAGAAAATTTGTCATTGCGATCGAGGCAGCATTCGTTCGAGCCGTAAGCGAGGGTGTTAGGGTTATCCGAAAGGGCGCTCGAGCCCCGGTATGAAGGCTAGAAGGAACGGGGTGGGTCTTTTAGTCAGTAAGACTCTGACACTATCTCCCGCTCCGCCCAAGAGTGGGGGTTGGGGGGGTAACCATAAAGCGAGCGTGTTATGGAGCTGAGTGTTGCAGTGACAAAATCCACATTTATCAAACGACGTTTTTCATCACATTCACGAAAATATAAATAAACGGGGGTTGACGCGCGACTCGTAGGGGTCGCTTAGCGCCTAGCCTAAAACGA
The DNA here is from genome assembly GCA_929112965.1 of Mythimna albipuncta. Classification (NCBI taxonomy): domain Eukaryota; kingdom Metazoa; phylum Arthropoda; class Insecta; order Lepidoptera; family Noctuidae; genus Mythimna; species Mythimna albipuncta. The sequence continues at coordinate 17,477,358 of OV815967.1, forward strand.
TAAATGTAATAAATGATAGCGGGGTGAGCTTGTGCACTTTTCCGAACTAGTGCGGAAAACAGTAAATTGCGTGATAAGAGAGATTTAGAACAGGTGAGCAACACCAGCTGGTACAGCATGTTAACTCTTCAATCATAATTATGCCTGATAATTTGTATGCAAACGCAGACTCGAACTATAATAGATTTCAATATGGTCGGTTACTCATTCCACACGGGGAGTCTAATTTATGTAGCGTTAGTTCAATATTTGGAGTTCGGCGCATAAGAGGAGAGACCTTCAAGTATTTTTCCTGTATTTGCATGAATAGGTAGTTAACATTATGATCTTGTAACTATGTGTCTTCACTTTGGAACAATTTAAGATGCCTAACATAAAATTGGATAAATAACGCCTTATGTGCAGTCGCAAAAGAAAAATATCAAACAATCTTCATATTATTTGAATTTGTAATCAATTGAGTAAATAGAGAACGGATCTAATTAATGATTTTTAAGTAAAAAGTAAGAATAAGATTTTAACAAAAAAAATATAACATTTAAGGTTTTGAATTCGAAAAAAAAAACTAATGTATTTAGTTTGAGACTGCGAAAAAAATAGTTATTCAACAATAAATTTCTAAAAAAAGCTATTTTTTATATCAAATCTCTTAAATTATTTTCGTATATAAATAGCCAAATACGGTAGTAAAAATAATGAACTAACCTGGCGTATGATAAAAAGGATAGCTGATTTATGTTTGATAAATATCTAACCAAAGTCATAGGGAAGACTTTGTCTTTTTATGCTAACATGAATCTAATAACATTTTTTCTTATTAAATTATTTACAGATTTTAATGATAATATCTGATGATTTAGAAAAAAATATCAACGACCATACTATTTCTTTTTTTTTTCTTGTAGAAAATCAGCAATTAACTTTCCCGTTCCAGGTGTTAGGTTTTTGCTGACTAACCCGTGACCCATGTTCATCCAATTGCTTTTTGCATTCCACGGTAGCTCTCATAAACTACTCCGCATATCTGGAGTACCAACTGCCTAAATTCAACATTGCAAACTCTAAATTTATTTCATACCACTACTTTCTACAGTAGACACGAATAGCGCATCACAGAAAAAGAATTTTGTTTAAAATTTAGACAAACAAACTGTTCTGGCAGTATGGGCGTAAGGAATTTCATCAGAGATCTTTTTTCTTCCATATGGCACAAATCAAGCTTGTCGGAATATATTTGGATAGAGAAACGTTTCTGATTTACCTCAGGGTCATTGGCTCCATTTTAGTTTGGCCTTCAACCACGCCTACAGTTGGTATCTAATTAAAAATATTCGTATAACAACTGATGTCGGACTAGACTAATATGTACAGTATATGCCTACTATATTTATGCATAATCTTGAAATTTTATAATATATCTGACTGACTTATGACTTATTTGCAACTATTTATTACCTATTATAAGACATAATATTGCCACAATACTACAATATTGTAATACTGTGATATTACCATAAAAATGTGTAAAATATTAAACGAATTTCGAATAAATTTAATTAGATACATAATAGTAGGTTTTATCTGTAATAAAAAAATTACAATCCAAAGAAATGAAATAAAAAAGACTACTATTATACTAACTACTTTTTAAATACCACTTAATACCGTCGTCATTTTTTATTATTTCATATAATATTCAGTTAAACAAACTGCCACATAACGTGCAATTTGTTTATCTTACATGGCAATGAAAAACCATTTATCGCAGAACACTTAACACCATTCGCTACATAAACTTTATTTGAACAGTTAATCATTAAAGTAATCTCGAAGATATACTCGTAGATAAGAATATCGTAAAGACTACCTAGCAGATTTTTTTACAAAATAAGTATTGTAAACATACCTACTTATCTATATATATATAAGCCATCTATTGTACTTGTAGTAAGATAAGTAGCAATAAGCATGCTCGTATAGATTCAAGGTAACCTAATCTATGAGTATGTTTATGCAATTGTGACATGAAACTGATTGTTAATGGCGTCATAGAATGAAACAGATGACAATAAATATTATTTGACAGATCTAAAATCTGTCAAATAATAATTATGCTGGACAAGTGCTGAATGCAGAACACCGGTAAGATGGACAGGCGCCTTAAAGAAGGATGTTGGAGGTAGTATTATATGCCACCTATTGTACTTGTAGTAAGATAAGTAGCAATAAACATACCCGTAATCGTATAGATACAAGGTAATCTAATCTATGAATAGGTCCTCCCCGACCCTCTTCCTGTTTTTATGTGCCCAATAAATGAAACTTCTACTTAAGACTTTTCCAACATGTAGAATATGGACTATGGATCAAGTTCCATCGCAATATAGCTCTGACAATGATGAGGCTCTGATTAATAACAATAATTTATTAATCAAGACACATACAGATGATGACATGAAGATACATACATTTGTCCATCACTGCCAATAACAAAATCTCTTAGTCTATGTTAGTACTTAATAACTAATATAATCTTTCTCCATAGAGAACCCTTTGGAATGTGCAGTGACTTCTTGACATTTTAAAAGTGTCTGTAAATGGTTTAATTGAAATAAAATGCTTTAAATCTTTACACGCGTGGAAAATGATGGCATCTAAGGCTTGTATCGTTCAGGTGATATACTTTCCAAGTGTGCAACATTGACTCATGTCAACAATCACTCATATACAACAATGTTTTTCAGATTTAGTCGATATCCAATGATTTTTGAATATAGCGTCCTTTAAAATTTATCTTTTTTAAGCCACATACTTACGGTTACACGCGCAAGTTAGATAAGATGCAGTGATATTATTTGCTATCTCTTAATCTGCATGCACTCGTATTAAACTAATTGAAGGTTTGTTTGTTAATTTTTTACGCATATTTTAATTTTACAAAATAACAACCTTAAAACTTTTTGCCAAAACTTTTATTTTTATCTGTTATAAACTAGTACTTGACTGCGATCCCGCCTGATGGTAAGCAGTGATGCAATCGTTGATGGTGAGGCGCACTAGTTTATTAGGAGCCTATTTACTCTAGCCTTGAAGGCATCAGATTGTAAGTATCTATGTTTGTTTGTTCCTTCTTCATGCTCGAACGGCTGAAAGATTTTAAATGAAACTGGTATACGAGTAGAATATGTCCTGGTATAGCAAATAGAATATTCTTTATTCGGGGAGTATATTCCAGTTTCTATATATACTAGGGTATACCTGATAGGTTTGCCTGTACAGTTGAGTTGAGCAGGTAAAGCAGAGCGTGAATGTTGCACAACTGTGCAGGTTTCCACAGAAGCTTACCTGACAAGTATAACTGTGCAGGCAAGCTTGTCAGGTATACCCAAGCATGTATGGCTACTTATAGGATCATTTTCTATTACCACGCAGATGAAGCCGCTGGCAGTGCTAGTATTTAAAAACCGGCCAAGTGCGAGTCGGACTCGCCCAGGGTTCCGTAGCAGCAAGTAACATAATATAAAAGTTCTTGTAATGTGTTGTAACTTTGATCGATGTTTTAATAATAGTGTATTTTTTTCGATTTATGATGCATTAAAAAAAATTTACTTACTAGATTTCGTTCAAACCAATTTTCGTTGGTAGTTTTTATATTAATGTACATCATATATTTTTTTTAGTTTTATCATTCTCTTATTTTATAAGTTAGAGGGGGACACACACACATTTTACCACTTTGGAAGTGTCTCTCGCGCAAACTATTCAGTTTAGAAAAAAATGATATTAGAAACCTCAGTATGATTTTTGAAGACCTATCCATAAATACTCCACAAGCAAGGGTTTGATGAAAAAAAAAAAATTGAGATTTAGTTCTATGTATGGGGCCCCCAAAATTTATTGCTTTTTTTCTATTTTTGTGTAAAAATCTTAATGCGGTTCACAGAATACATCTACTTACAAAGTTTCAACAGTATAGCTCGTATAGTTTCGGAAAAAAGTGGCTGTGACATACGGACGGACGGACAGACAGACAGACAGACAGACATGACGAATCTATAAGGGTTCCGTTTTTTAGCCCTAAATGCATAAGTTTAGGCAGCTAATCAGTTAATCAGTCAGAACCCGGATCAGATTTAATCTTTAGGTCCGGGTTCTGATGGATTAACTTTAAAATAATTATTATGAGAATTTGCCGTCTTTTAGGGCCGACACTGCGTCAAGTGGGCGCCCGCGCGGTTCAATACAAAAGTGCTCCATCGCAGAGAAACGTGCCCCGTGCCCGTTTTGCTATTTAATAATACTAAAAAGTAAAGCTCTTCATTGACACGACTACCGCACACCGTTAAAATTAAAATAGCAACACTGCGCAAGTAATGCGGTTTCAGCTACGGGGACCTAATCACACGTAACAAGTGACTTCTGTTTAACGCAGCGTTGGCCCTAATGAACATTCTGACTCATTCAAATCTTAATGATACCGTCAATAGTTAGGCACTCACATAGCTCATTAGCTCTCGGTCTACCGTCAGCCGTGTAGTTATTAGATTGAGGAAAACCAAACGTAAAATAATAAATTGCTTATCACTGACGTAATGTTTGAACTATTCTTAAATTTGAATGAGTGTAGAATTACTAAAAATCATATTGGGTCTCAGATAATTTCTCCAACAGCATTTTAGATAGAATTGGTTTGCTGCTGATCAATACCTCTTCCAAAGTTCGCCACATTGTCCGGTTCTAGACCTCTTGCATCCAGTAGACTCACCAGATGGTATGGATCTTAGAAGTCATCATAATATCACGTAGTGAAAGTTTTTTCAACGCTATATTTTTTGGTCTACAGTCTTTTAGAACCTTTCAAACCCATTTTGGCGAATCGATCTGCGAGCATTATGATCTGTCCACTGCCACTTAAGTTTAGTAATTCGTTAATTTATATCTATTACATATCTTGGCTTCCATAAAAGACAAATCAAAGACTATCACGGATAACTGTTAAACATATTTGGCAAATGTTTTATCTTGAATACGGTCCTTAAATATAAAAAATCTTCAAAACATTTAGCTGCGCTATCAAGTCAATTACAGACAGCTCTTGCTGACCTAGCAGGCAAAAACGGTTTTCTTTGATGGCGTAAAAACCCACAAAAATAAAAGTCAGATAAAAACCGTAAAAACCAAGTCAACAGCAATACCTACGTCAACGATTTCGCCGAAACATTTTAGAATAATGTGTGAATGTGAATGAATATACTATAAAATTTTCTAGTTGCTAAGTAGGGTTAGTTGTGAACTAAAATAGTCGCCAGATAACCGTGGAATAACGGTCATTGACCTTTCTACATTTGTTGTAATTCTTAATTTCAAAATCGGAAATAAAGACATAAAGCTGACTTGAATCGTCCTTTATATGATCTAGTAATGATAATTCATTGTTTATTTTGCGGGTACCTACACAGAGATATTAGGAAAAGGTCAATGTACTTTATTCCACGGTTATCTGACGCCTTCTCTATTAGTAATCAACAGCCTTATCACTATTTAAATTTGTTTGTAGATTTGACACTTTGGCTATTAAGCTATTAGGCTATCCTAATCTAAAAGTCTGTCAGGTCAGCTAGTTTACAATAAATCTCGTAAAATTGTATAGTAGAAAACTTCATTGGGTTCTATTGTTTCCAAAGTGATGTACATAATATACAGAAAATATAGGGGGAAATCATTGCAAGATTTATTGCAATCTTTAAGAGACTATAACTATCCGCCGAATTGTAGAAAGGGGAATAATCAAATTTTTCTAGGGCACCAGAAGAATTTACTATAATATTTATAATTTAAAAACTAAAACTGTTGTATTTTAGCAGTCTTCTTTACAGGAATAAGTAATACTTAATACTTTTTTAGCCCTGTAGGATATCCATATCTATAAAACTAAAAAAAACGAGTCGGACTGACCTACCAAGGTCCCAAATCTTAAATGAAAAATATTATTCCATTTTCAAAATTACTTTTAGTCCATGAACTACATTATCATGTGTGTGTTAGTTCGCTAACCTGTATGACTAATAATAGTCGGTCATGCAGTAAGCAGGGCAAAGAGGTGGCACATTTCTTGGAACTCATTTGAAAAGGGCGAGGTATGAAAATTGTTACTACCGAAGATTTCAGGAGTGGGAATCAACGGGAAAATAACGTACCTTACTTTGAATACAAGCAGTTCTTAATCCTTTTAATGTGGGAGAGCTCATCATATTTTTTTTTTATTGCTGTTACACTCGCAACATATGAGTGGTCAAATCCACTCATATGTTGGGGACACTGATGCTTTTACCAAGTGTAATTTAACACAACTTTTTACTGTCCAATTAGTCCCTTCTCCACCCGTTTTACACAACTCGCTTTTGCAATATAATAATATTAGCTTGTATAATATGGTTAGAAAAATAAATGACTAAAAAACTAAAATTGTTTGAAGAAATTCCTTATCTCTAAGAAAAAAAAATGGAAATGAGTGACATACCTTTGCAGGCTTTGTAGTGTCACGGAAAATTAACGTAAAAAATCACTTGAAATAATCACTAGTCAACAATAAGTTACTATTAGAGTCAACTGTTCAAATACATCCTTCTCCTTAAGCGCCAGCTTTTATATTGAACACAAGCCGTATGGTTAGGCGTTTCTGAGAATTCTTCTATTGGCTATTCTTGGATTTCATATCGGTGAGGCGATGATCGATCCATTCTACATTTTGCACGCGTATACGCAACGGTAATACATAATTACCTTTTAGATTCTCAAAGGCTTGGTCGATACTGCAAAGATTTGGTCGACACCGATATTAATCGTAGATTCAACGTTGATAAGATTACCTAATATTATTTGAATGATAATGTACAAGGTTGCCGATGCCGACATAGCACGAAGAATCGCCAAACTTAAGTGGCAATGGGCAGAGCACGTTGCTCGCAGAACGAAACGGCGACCGCATACCGGAAGACGCAGCGTTGGAAGGCCGCTGAAATGATGATGATGATGATGTAGGTACCACCTCTACAATCGCATGAATTGACACGGGTTTGCTCTGCTATCGCTGGTCAATAAATCTCTATAATTATTAAGTATCATCACAATTCACGACCGATTGCTGCAGATTAAAAATAAATTGCTACATAGATTGTATGTTGAAAACAGTTTTTCAGCATCCACGCTGCAACCTCGTTGCGTGTCGAACCAAGAGCGTAGTCTGTAGGTCAAGTCATGCTGCAAAATTGCTACCTATAGGTCGAGTCATGCGGCAAGATTGCTACCTGTAGATCGAGTCATGTAGAAAACAGCAACCGGCAACCCTTGAACCATCTGGCCGAAATTAAATGGACACAACTATCGTTCCGCCTTGGAGGCCTTACGCGTATTTGTGCATTTAATTGCGGCTAGCTGCGCCCAGATAGTGCGTGGCTGACCTTTGGATCCTGTGGTGCTATGTTCATTTTGAAGAATATTTAACCACCAGTTTTATGTGTAAAAATGTTTCTAAAAATCCAAGCCGTTTCGAAGGAGTAGGGAAAAGTAACGAATATAACTTTTTTTATAGACAAAAGTATTAATTGCACGAAAAAATCAAAATTCGTAATTTTACGAGTGCACAATCGCTGAAATTTCTACTACTTGCATACTTTCTTAGATATCACCGTCCTTTGTTGGCCCGTTTTTAAGGTTCCGTATTTATTAGAGTTCCAATCTGAGTATGTCAACGTAACGAATAGCCTTTTTTTAAACTCATAAGTGGGAACACTTACTGTGACCCGACACGCTCTTGGCCGGTTTTTTTTTTTAATAATTGTTCTTACAATATTTCTGTATTACAATAATAATAAACAGAAGAGGATTGTCCTCTCATATTTATTATTCATATTTACAGTAGATTGGCTCGTAGAAGTTCTTCCCAAGTGATGATGCTGAGAAATCGTAAGAAGTACATGTGTGATTATCAGTTAAAGAAATAAAAAAAGAACACGTTATCCTTGCTAGTTTAAGTATACTGCAACAGTAATCATTTCATATTCTTGCCGGATTAGGGCGAAGCCGGAAAGGTACCTCATTATTTCAGCTATTACTAACTTTGTATGTACTGTTTGTGTATAAATACCTGTTGAGTTTCTTCAATTTATGATTATTGATATAATCCTGTAACTTTATAATGCTTGTAATAGTCTCATTGCAGATCAATGGCCTCTCGGAGAAGAAATTAGCATTTTGCACCACGCTACACGATTTCCGCTTGTCTGTGATCTCGGACTTCTAAATCAAATCTGTTATAGGTGCAAAAAAAGATTAATGCTTGGTAATTCATTATCTTAGTATGCCAATGAACATTGCTTTGCTGAATTAAGAATCGTAAAAAAATATGTGAATACTAGCCACAGCTGTTAATAAAATTATAAATCTCGCAGTTTTCGTTTTGTTGTTTGGAATATTTTTATCAAAAAAAAAATACATATATAAGTAATTTTTTTAGCAGTAGGTATTAAATTACTCTTAATTTGTTAATGTCAGAAGAATAATAGTAGTATTCGTCCATAATCGCTATATTAATAGAATTAATAATCATAGACAATTAGAATGGCGAAGGTCACGACGGAAAATCATAAAATAGCTTCTCCAGCTCTGGGTGGTGAGAGAGAGAGTGTTACACTTTTAATTATTGGACCCCGTTTGTGTTCCTTCAATTCTATTTTGCATTCTTAAACAACGTGGTACTACTTGGTTTCGATTGGGTTTTTCTTATTTGAATCTTAGTAACAAACCACAGACTGGGTTAATTCTCAATTGATAGGCCCAGCCTTTATCAGAACTTGAACATTGAATATATTTGGTGAAACACTGGTTTAGCTTTTGAGCAGGTACAACTCTTTCTGGTCAACAGCAGTTCGCAGAATCGAGTCGACGGAACTGAAAGGTACAGGAGTGGCGACCGCGTGCCGGAAGACGCAGTGTTGGAAGGCCTCTCACAAGGTGTACTGATGACCAGGTGAGAGTCGCGGGAATCCGGTGGATATGAGATGCTTAGGACCAGTCTTTGTGGCGACTCCTGGGGGTCTATGTCCAGTAGTGGACGTCTTTATCCTGAACTATTATGATGATAATAAAAAAAGAAACATGATTATATCTCTACCTACTCCTTTGGGTAATAAAGGGGTTAAGTTAAGTAACGTATGAACTATTGATATTACCTACTGGTGACGATTGAACTGGAGTTTGACCTTATCTATACTGGGGTAATTATAATAAATTACTCACTGTTATACCGATAATGTATTCTGGTGAAATTGATAAAGCAACGCAATTAAAAAGGTAGCCGTTTGTGTGATTTAATAATAAAATTAAGTTAGAAGCATTTGACACCTATTTGATTTCTTATTTATAAGGATTACAACACCTGTACATCGGTCACTCTCGGAAAAAAGAACTGCACAAAGAACAACTTCTTGCAAATTACTAGTAATTAAACATTTAAGCGATTTACAAAAAAACTATAGATTTGATTGCAAAATTAAAATACCTTAACGGTAAAATGTTACCTGTAGAATAATCTGACAAACACCCACAATGATTGCATGCATATTAGTCCGGTTTTTAATCGATAAAATATTTTTGAGAAGTATCTTCATGACCTTTTTATCGTACTATTTGCTGTAAATATTTTTAACACATTATCTAATTTATCTATTTAGCATTTATTCCGAAAAATAACATATTTTTTTCTGATTCAGTTTACTGCAGTCAATCAGTCTATATCTATATGTACTTTTGCGAATCATAAAACTTGCGATTAACTCCTGAATAAGTAGAGAACTAATTAGTCTTGAATAATGTTTTAACCTAATGGGAGCAGAAGTCATAAAGAGGATTCGATTTTAAACCCGTTTCTCTCTTATTTTGGATCTAGTAAAACGGATTTATTTTGACATACCTACTCTCTCTCGAAAAGAGAGAGTATGTCAGTACTCATTTCTTCTCAATCAAACAAAGTTTAAGGAAAACTACACTGTTTTTCCTTAAAAGCAAACTGTCAAAAGTGTCGTCACATTTACTGAGAATGGCCATTCGGATGTTTTTTTATAGCAACTTAGCTTTGGGTCGAGAAGACCATTAAATGGTAGGTGTTCTCGAAAGAATATAAGGTGAGATAGTGGTCAAGCGCAAGCCTCTTAATAATAATAATGAAGACTGTCAAATATGTTTTGATGAGTTATTTTTCTACCCGTTGGTACAAATATAATCAATTTTTATATACCTTTAATAGGTATATAGGCCATAATGTTTATTTATTTAGATATTTACAAGTAGTTATATTATAATTAAAATTACTAGTATAGAATTTGTATTGTATTTTATTGTATTATTTTGGTTTCATTGTCATAAGTTTGTAACAGCATTGCATTGGCGTATTAAAATTTTGATGATAACACCTGTTATCATCAAAATTTTAAATAAATTTTTTCATATAAAATAATAAATTGTGTAGATAATAATTACAGAAAACTAAGCATATTAAAATATAATGTTTAAGCGTTTGACATTTAAAACGGGTCAATCGTCTGTCGGGTTAGCTAGTATTAAATTAATATTAATTATTATTCTGGTGTTCTTAAAAAAATCGTGTTTTATGAATCAATTGACACCTAGCTAGTTTTAAATTGGAATTAAAAATTACTGTGACCGTCACAATATACATTTAATGAAGCAAAAATTGAAAATTTCATCGAATACATTAAAATGCAGTGGGGAAAAGAGAACAACTCCTTTTCTAACGACAACGGATAAATACATAAAAGTGTAATGGAGGTTTTGGTACCTATTTCGAGCATTCTGTCACTCAACACATAGACTGATAATTAAGTAGATCATCATCTCATCCGACAGACGTCCACTGTTGGACATAGGCCTTGCCCAAGCGTCGCCACAATGCACAATCCTGTGCGTCCCGCATCCATCGGATTCCGCAACATTCACCAGGTCATCGGACCACCTTGTAGGAGGCCTTCCAACGCTGCATTTTCCGGTGCGTGGTGCCACACCAGAACTTTTCGGCCCTAACGGGCACCTGTTCTACGAGCAATGTGCCCTGCCCATTGCCACTTAAGTAATTAAGTAGGTATTACTATTCAATTTAATTCGAAGACATGTGATATTCACTAACTTGCACTGGATCCAAGAGGTAGATTACGGCCCATTCCCTCTTCTAGTGAGAGGAGGCCAGAGTGAGAATAATTTATCTAAGACTGATTATGCTATGCTATCCAACTTAAAGCCTATCAATAATAGTATGTTTACAAACAATCTATTGTATAATATCGTAAAGTTAAAGAGATTGTTTGATTGAACACTTTAATCTCAGGCATTACTGGTTTGAATTGATTTTCTCAAATTGGATAACCCATTTATTGAGGAAAGCTATACGACCAATAGAAGCGAAACAGTAACCATGGGAGACAGCAGTTTCTTAACGTCGAAGAGTACAAAAAAAGAAAAAACTTTAGAATTTTGATTTCCGGGGTAATAAAAAAATCGTCCTAGTAGAGACCTACATAATGATGTCTTTGTACTTCAGGAGGATTGCTATTTGCTGAAAGTTAATATGTAGACCGGAATACGTAGCGTAGGAAGGCCTCCTACAAGGTGGGCCGATGACCTGGTGAGGGTTGCGGGAATCCAATAGCTGCGAAACGCACGGGACTGCTCATTGTGGCGACACTTGGGGGAGGCCTGTGTCCAACAGTGGACGTCTTTCGGCTGAAATGATGATGAATGAATATGTAGACCACTATTTTTATTATTATTTATTTCTTTAATCTTTAAAGTAGTACATGGTGGACTTATAATTTTCTAACAGTTAAACTTTGGGGTAAAAAATACAACAACAACAATCTACGTTTAGAGTACCTACCTATGCGCAGTATGACGGGTAAAACCCAACGATGACAGCAATCCATAGATCAAAATAACGGGTAAAACTCAACGATGACAACAATGCATAGACGACCCCTTAAACTTTGTCCTAAAGTAAGTGCAATTTAGACCTTAATTAAATTAGCCGTACATTGACCCACATATTCAATACAGATTCTACTCAGTAGGCACGTTAACAGCTGTTACAGATAAGGAAGCCAGACACTTCATTTATGCAATATTCACATAGGTACAAACGTGAGAACTTAGTGCTGTAGATAAAACGATAATTTATTCATGTATGTACATAATCTGTTCATAATTATCAATAGTACAAACACAAACAAACAAGTTTCTTACCGTGGTTCACTTGATTTATTTCGACACAAACAGTTCACTTTCAAATTACATGCACAATTAAAACTTTTAAACAGACTTATTCAACTAACATAACAGGGCGTAACGTGTTGCTTCCTTTATGTATTATTCATACCTATGTCGGATTAAGCGATATCGATTTTAAAACACTTAGTATATCAAAGTCTAAATCTTACGTGAGTTTTTCAATTTGTAGGTACGTACTTTCACAAATTCTTATCACTGTTGCGTGACACTGATAAGAATTCCATTCACCGTATCTGGCTCCACACGGTCGAGGTTAACAATGATCCTCTCACTTTGCACTTCACAACACTACAATTGTCAAATTCGAAAATGGAACGGCAAAATGTCAAATTCGAAATGTTCCACACTTCGCGCGCGAGAAGCGGGTTTTTCCGAATCGAAATTTCAAAACACGTCGTCCGCGTTTTGTTATCGCAGCTGAACTAACATAGGCGTATTAATTTTACACTCACACGCCCGTAATCTCAATAACCGACCACAATAGTAGCGAAAAATAGGCGCCAAAACCGGTCTTATTGTCAGTGTTTCTGTTTATACTTTTGTTAAGCAGATTGTTGCGTAATGACCACGAGAAGCGATGAGGGCTTTCGCTCCAATACTACGGGCACGCGGCACACTATACTTCATTTATTTTCGTCTGACCGACTATAGTGAACCTATAGTGAATAAAACACAGGTTCGAGCGTTCCGCGGTCGTTAATATACTCCGCGAAGCACGAAGTAATGATGTTGATACTTGAATGTGTCTCGCTCTGTCATTAGCTGAATTATTATTACCTACTATTTACAAAATATATATTTTTTTAACTTTGCCTCGCTCTAAAAACTACTTTTGTATCCTGAATACGTTTACAACCATGTAAACTCAAACCCGGAAGAACTATCTATAGGTCATACAAATATTTGATCTGTACGGAAACGTATACTGGATCGTATACTCGCGAGTCGCGACACGCAGTGTAGCAATTTTAATTACGCGGTTTGTAAATTAAAAAAAAATATATATATATTATAAAATATATAAAAAATATATTATATATATATAAATATATTATTTGTAAATTATTTATTGGCGAAAATTTATAAAGATTTCTATTGAAATCTTTATAAATTTTACTAAAAATAGTACTATTGTACTTGGTACACGGGTAGATCAGCACATAGGATACTTTTTATGCTTAGAAGTATGTACCCTTGAAATAAAATTCTACTATAATGCAGATGAAGCCGCTGGCGGCAGTTAGTATTTTCATAATTACCTACCATGTGTCATTTTGTTAGGAATTGTATGCTTCATTTTATTTTAAATAACAGATTCGGGTTTTACCAATTATTTGCTTTGAATAAACCTACTGCAAAGAAAAATATGTACCTATTTTCAATACAAATAATCAATTCCATTATCAAATTTTGGAACATCAAACTCTACGAAACACTGCTACATTTTTTAAAACCTTTTAATAGCATTTGTCACTTAAAAATGAACTTAAACACTTAACTTTTAGGTAGATATTTGAGTGGTAACAATAAATTCAAATTATTTTGAATTAGTTTTATAAGTATAACCGACTGACTGCCTAAAACCCATTACACTACATGAACCATTTTAATTTTGAGTCTACTCTTAATGAACTTATATGTGACTCTCAATTTATTTTGGTTCAAAATGGTGAAACACTCTCTGTTTAGACGGTAATTGCTACAACTTACTATATTATTTATCTCGTTAATTTTACTGCGTAAAAAATATATACATATCTTTAATTATACAAATACATTTAAAAATAGTCGCAAACAAAAAAAAAAAATTTTTGTGTATGTAACGGGCGCATATTGCCTCTTAAGAACCCTCCTCCTTGGAATAAAATATTACAATATAAAAAAGTATCAATATTTTTTATAAATCGGTATAACATTTCGGTTATTTTTATAATAAGAACTATTGCGTCTGAATCTATAGGTAATATTTAAATTAAGACCAACAGGTTTAGCTTGTTTTTTGAATTCACTATTTATTTAGCTAGTTTTTTAATTAACTTAGTGCATGGCAAACAAATATCAAACAAGTATTTTTTACACACACATTTATAAATAATTTATGAATTTTATAGTGCTAATTTTACGATCCACTCGTTTCATTTTTATCAAAGTATCTAGAATATACCTACTTCAAAATATAAATTTGTTCTTAGTGCGAAATCGGAACAGTTTGGTATTTTAAAAACTTTGGCACATGGTTTAAATATAAAAATATTCACAAAAAGATTACATGTTAAAATTATTATAGATAAATACCTAACTCAAACACATAAGTCGAGCTACTAATATTAATACGTAATGCTAATATGGTATGACTGTATCAAATCGATAACTGTACATTTTCCAGAACTGTCAAGTTAGTAGTACTTACGTAATTTTCGTACGATAATAATTCAATATGTTTCTTTTAAGTCTTGAATTCCTGATACAAGGAAACGATTGGCGATTGTAAAAAGTCTAGTTCTATTTTTAGTGTCTCAACATTGTTGGCACGAAAATATCGCATCGGCTAATGTGTGCGTTGAACTCGTAGATTATATTTTTAAATATTACACAACGATACTGTGTGATGTTAACTCCAGGGAATGTCAACAATGTCAAGAACGTTCAGTCCTACAAAAGATCAAGGTTGCCGTTAACACATGAGTGCACGACCATACATGTCAAAATCACGTGTCAAAAGTCAATATAGGAACACCGTGGTAATCAATATCAGTATAGTACCGAAGTTATGTGGTTTTTGGTCATAATAACTATCATTATGGAATTGATAAATGATATTTATTTTGTAAATAGGTTTAAAAAACACTTTTACACGTCAATTTTTTTTTTTTTTTTTTTTCGTCTGTTTATGCTAGATGAGGCCGATAATTGTTCTATCGATAAAAACTATAAAGTAATGTAAATTAACTTATGAGTGGGCGCGCCGTTTTTTTGTAATGTAAGTGGGAGTGGTTGATGGATTTTGTCACCCATGATCAAATGCTATAAATTAAAAAAAAAAACTGCCATGCTTTGATAAATAATTAAAATAAAATTGTAATATAAGAAAACGCTATGATATTATTATTACTATGTTATATTTTTTTTTTTATTATTGTGGATATACTCGCGTTTGACAACTATCTCACCTAATAGTAAGAGATGAAGGCCTCACAGAAAAACAAATGGTCATCATCTTTTAATGTTATAATTTCAACAAAACCGGTATGTAACAAGAATTAAGAAACCAACCATTATGAAGAAAAAACTAACACATGGAAATACGATGTTCAGCCCTTCTTTGTTTTTTTTTTTATCTGTAACGGACATACCGCGCACAGAAACAGCACTTCAAGGAGAGTGAGCTAGAGAGGGCCTCTTCCAGAAGGTTTTTTTTTGGTACAAATAAAGAAATTATGTTTCTCAATGGTTAGCCACACTTGTTCTGGAAAATTCATCTCATAGCATGTGGCGTCGATAAAGTGATATACTAAGATTTTAATCCAAATTTTGGTAATGTAAGTAGACCAAATTGCCGTGGCATGCGACCTAAAGGTAGACATTATTTTCTTCTACAGCCGTTTACGCACTGATTATTCTCAAACTTGTAATACAAGTAGCTGAGAGTTGGAGGAACAGCTTCAAGGAAGCTTGAACTTGCGTCATTTAGAATATATTTATTATGTATTTGTTTTTTTTTTGGCGAAAGCAACAAAATCCTCATAATGTGGTCACTCTAGGCCGGGTTTAATGATACAGTTGATTGAAATGTATAACAAACCAAAATAATTAACAACTACGTATAAAGATTATGAGCCATTCCATAATCTTCAAACAAAGTGAAATTCATATGATTTATTTTGATTAGACAGTTAAACAGCACTTTTAAATGTAAAAATATAGGTGATATATCAAGTATCAAGACTAACTCATCTAAGCAGAGGTGATAATAAGACAAAGCAGAGGCCTTACAAGGCTGAATGCAAGGTTGTCGCGAACACAATACAAACCTAGTGTAAAAAAAAAACTAATAAGAAGAATTTGCATATAAGAAACAAATCGATTTGATTGGTGCAACATTCTCGTTTGAATATCAATATCATCGGTATGAATTTGATTTTTAAAACTGGCCTGTCAATTTTAATTTTTTTTTTTATGCTAAATGGTAAAAGCTCGTCAGGCAAAAGTCTAACAGTCAAATCGAAGCGTGGACGGGTGACCAGTCATTACACAGGTACCAAGAAAGCATTTTAAACTATCACTCTCCACTCTCAAGTGTACATCATTGACAGTCGATTTGGGTAATCTGAAGATAGAAAATGGAAAAAGGACTAGTGTCAGATTTTCTCTGACACTAGTCTTACTAAAGTGTATTGTGTTTTGTAGATCAGATAAGCAAGTATATTAGATCAGATAATACTGATATTCGACAGTCGATGTCGACAAAATTTTGTTTTAACTAACTAACGTTTGTTAATTAATGGAGAATTTTTAATTTTCGTAACCAATATATTACGATTGATCGATTAACGAGATACGGGTTGCATAGCGATAATAAGTTAACACTATGGTTATAAATTTATACTTATCGACAATGTTATTTATTTAAAATACATATTTAATGAGCATTAAAATTTGCATTTGAATCTCAATCGTCAAGCTTGTAGGTTTTTGCGTAACAAGACATGTGGGGTATTCAGTTTCTGATCAATACCAGAAGTGTACCACGTGAGCTCGACAAATAGATGTGCCATTAAAGCCGGGTTTACTTTTTTGTGTAGTTTTGTAGCCTGTACCCGACCTGACGCGAGAGATCGCTGCCACCGAGTGCCCTCACGAGGACACGGCGGTGCTCTGGCCGGGCAGGGCACACCTAGAGGTGCCCGTATGTTCCACCGTGTCCTCCTGGCGGTCCACACAACAGTGATACCCGGGCGTTACTTTCGCATGAATCTGGTGCCGGAACCTCCCGAATGACCATGTCCGCTGAGAACCTGCATTATGCAGAAGGTGAGAATTCCGTGAGGTCTTTCCAGCCACGCCTCAAAGAGATTACTACTAACTTACCGCCATAATTATGGCGTGCCTAGCACTGAATTGCGATAGTTGCTGTCGCCATTCTACTATGAGATTCTGTCGGATCTCTGTCAGCCAAGAATCAAGAATTGCATGACTTGATTCCACCATCTCCTTTCTACCATCGGACCATCCGTCGTATGGCGAGTCTATCCTTACATTGTTGAAACTTCGTCGGTTCGGACTAAGCGTTTCGCTTCGTCGTTTACACCGCGAAAATTGAAGGACTGGAATAATTGGCCTTCTGTTGTCTTCCAGTTCAATTATAATTTAGGTGTATTCAAGGCTTGAGTGGCTCTTAATAAATTAGTGTGCCACACCATCAACGATTGCATCAAAAAAAAAAATCTACTCTAAATTCTTAAAGGAAATTGGAATCTTAAGATGGAAAAAATGTTGAAAGGCGGCTTGCTTAGCTCCTAGGAATTCACCTGGCGAGCAGCGAAGTGATATGAAAGTTCTAAAATGTTTGCAAACGGCCGCACTGACCGCTTGGCGCCTAGCGAACCTATACCAATGCTGTCGAAGATCGCGTTTTGTCCGACTGTCACATAGGTAATAACCATTACCTCATAATGAGGTAACCCATTATCTTTTAAAAACATTTCCTTGAATTTATTTTCCTTTAAGGGGTGACCACATGGTTGTAAACCAACTTCCCAACCAAGGTGACCTTGCTAGTTGCAATCCGTGTAGACAGCAGTTGTAATCTATGACCTTTAACGCCCTTGGTTGGGAGGTACGTTTTCCCAACCACCAAGCGTGTTACAACACAGACCAAACATACAAACCAAGTTCAGATTGGTTGGAACATTAGTTTGCAATCGTGTGGCCAACCCATTCAGGTGATGGCATGTGAACACATTCTCAGGAAGTTGGTAGAATCACCACACCATTGATCGGCTGGATTTGTTTTTTTTTTTTTACAAGAACATTGCTTATTTGTATGTATATATCTAAGTATGTATTGATTATATTGTACTTATTTCTTTTTTGTTTGTCTATATATTTACTGCACCTGCCATGTTATGTTTCTTCGCCACCCTAAGGTCGACTGGTAGAAAATGCTTAAGGCATTAAGTCCGCTTTTGTACAGTGTTACTTAATTTAATGCATTAAGTTTTAATAAATAAATTTTAGTCTAGGACTATGCTCGGAGATTCCTTGAGTGATCACATCACAAATGAAGATATCTGTAGGAGAACGAAAGTTACACACATAGCCCAAAGAATCGCCAAACTTAGGTGGCAGTGGGCAGGGCACTTTGCTCGCAGAACATTTGGTCGATGGGGACGAAAGGTTATGAAATGGCGCAGCGTTGGAAGGCCTCCCACAAGGTGAACCAATGACCTGGTGAGGGTCGCGGAAATCCGATGGATGCGAGATGCATATACCGGTCATTATAGCGACCCTTGGGGAAGGCCTATAACCAGTGGTTGTCTTTCGGCTGAAATGATGATGAGTCTAGGACTTAAACTCATTGGACCAACGTGACCCGGAAAATAAAGGTGATTTTCTATAACACAACGAAGCAATTAAGCAAAATAATATATATACAATAATGATGTTCCTCTACGTTATCAAGAAACATTCTTGTTGTTATTTGCATATTTTCCTTGAACTTTGTAAATGTTAGGAGTAACGTGAATTTGAACCTGTCTTTCTAGAAATTTTATATATGAGGTTTTTGAATCGTCTTTTTTGTTTTTAGAACAATCGTGGCATTTTAATTGATCCTGCTCTGGTATATAAATAGGATATTACTTGTACATTTATGCTGTTTTTTTTTTTTATAATAATAAAAATAAAAATATAGTTTAAAAAAACTAAAAAAAAAACACGTTTTCATAGCAAATCAAACTAAAAAGTGTGGGGCGCTTTGTGCCATATTTTTTGTAAATCGAGCACCCCACGCTTTTTTCACACTGATATTAATATTTTTCGTTCAATGTTATTATTATTTTCGACCTAGACTGAAAATTATTTTACACTTTTTAGTTTGATTTGCTATGAAAGCATGTTTTTTTTTTGTTTCTTTTTTAAACTATATTTTTATTTTTCACTAAAAAAACGGATTATTGTATTGCCATCAGTCTCTGATAGGTGTGCAAAGTTTGAAGAAAATCTGATCACCCAAAGTTGGTCAAAATCGAGCTTAAAGGCGTTGGTTACAAACATACAGGTGAAGCTAATAACTTCGCCAGGTTTGAACTGGTGTATGCAAAAGAGTAAAAATAGAAATCTAGAAAATTACAATAATATTATAAAGGCGAATGTGTGTATGTTTTATTGTTACATTCTTCTTCACGCTCGAACGGTTGAACGGATTTGGACGAAAAGCAGTTGGTCTTTCTTTCCATACGCGGTATAAACGGTCCAGATCGTAGAGGTTTCAACAACGTTAGGACTGGCCTTACGTCGGGTTGTCCGATGGTAGAAACGAGATGGCGGAATCAAGTCATGCAATTCCCGCGCATACTCTCCAAAATGTATCCTGTAAAATACCAAAAGACTGGATACCTTACGCCAATGTTCAAGGCTTAACAGCGAAAAAGTAAAAATTATATCGACGGAGGAAATCAATTATCGGTAAATTTACTCATATCTATTTATTTGTTTACCCCACAGTTTTCTTATGGTGTATCCCACGGGAAGAATACATTTTTTTCTAAACAAAATGTAGCTTGGAACTATGAGATGTGTTAGAGATTGTTTTTTTTTTTAATCCGTTTTTTTTTATTACTCTTATTACATTTTTTTTAAATATTAAAACTAGTGCTTGACTGCGATCCCACCTGATGGTAAGCAGTGATGCAATCGTTGATGGTGAGGCTCACTATTTTATAAGAAGGCCTTGAAGACACCCAAATTATAATCGGACGGGAAGCAAATTGTTCCACTTTTAAGTCCTACAAATACATAAACAACCAATTAACCTTTTTGCTATATTTTTTTAGATGAAAAAATTACACATATACAATTTCCTGTGCTTCCATTTCATACTTTAAAAAATTCACCTCATTATGGCACCCGGTCATAAAACGGTCACACACGCGAATTGACCCCAGGTCATGTAATGAGGTTACGGCATATAGGTTAGGTTAGATTCTAATCGTTCCTCGGACGACCTTCACGCTGCTTTCCACTAAATGGTCAAGTGCGAGCAGGGAGTGGATGACGTCATCAGTAGTATAAACAGGCGAACTCACGCGATATGAAATTGGTGTTTCCGATGTTTATCATTATTTTACCTATCGATATTACGAATATACCTAAATGCCAACTAGCGACCCGCCCGGTTTTGCATGGATGTGATTTAATTTTCAGTGGATTTTCTTAAAAAAAACTTTCATAGACCGTTGGAACGTTACTGTTTATTGTTTTTCCCATAATTAAGCAATTATTCTTGAAAAATAAATATCTGTTTCCAAATAAATAAAATTGCAACCATAGACTTTGACGTGATTTTTTCGGCAAAACAATGTTGCCAATTTAATTTTAAAAAAAAACTCCAAGTTACGCTTTCAGTAGACGCACTCTACTAATTTTGTTCTGAATTCAGGACAATAACGAAAAACCAAAATATGGCTTCAAAAATAACTCCGCATAGCTGGCGACTGGGAGTGTCCCTAAATGATTGGCGGTATTACCACGTTGTATGGCAATGCTAAATCTCTGACCGAGGCAAAAGCCAGCCTTGTCAAAGGTTTGCTAATGTTACACTAATCAGCAGCCGTTATCGATTTGTCCTGTGATAGATTTAAATAATTATGATTTTTCATTTAGTTATGTTAATTTTAGTATCAATAACTTTGCTACTTTTTCCAACATGATATAAAAATCTGCTGCACCTTATTTTTTATTTTTTTTTAATTTTTTAATCTAGTGCTTGACTGCAATCCCACCATGGTAAGCAGTGACGCAATCGTTGATGGTGAGGCACACTAGTTTATTAAGAGCCTATTCATATATGAGTTGAAATTAAATGCAAAATTACTTCTTATTATAACTAAAAACGGCGACACTTGGGGAGGCCTATGTCCAACAGTGGATGTCTGTCAGCTGAAATGATGATGATAATGACAACTAAAAAAAAAAAAACTAAAACTGAAGTGCCAGTTTCACTATCTCTAATAACCGAATCTTTTTTCATTTTTAGCAGCTGATTACTGGAGCGTTAACAAATCGTTACAAGTACATAGTTGATTGATAGCGCATTCGGTCAACCACCTTTTTATCATTTTCTAATTGTCAGACTTGCAGTCGTGTGATTGATGTGTCTATCAGGGTTGTTGAAGTGCTACAAAATTATAAATTTTGAAACAGTTACCTACGCTCTTGGTGCAATGAGAGGATCCATCAGATTTATTACTAAAAGCAAGCAAAATTACACTGTTAGCTTTCAGTTGCCTTTTGCGTTCTAAAGCCGCGGTGACTCTTTCGATTTCTAATTCTGTAACTAGAACAATCTTACCTATTCTTCTTTTTGATGGTTTTCTTTCCCTCAAAGTTTTTGGCCAGTAGGGTAAAGCGGTGACAGTGGCGTTTTTAAGTCCTTCAGAGTGCAGATCTAGGGATATTTTGGACACTAAAAAAGAAACATGTAAAAAAATAAAAAACACAAACGTTTAAACGCACTAAATTCAGACACCAAAGGAGATGTATAAGTGGGCCATCATCTGGTCAGGAGCACTGCACTTGCATTGGGTATCAGACGGGCCTATAATCCCCCATTTTGCTATATTGTGTTTGCAATAAAAATCTCAAATGGTTTCGCGATTCCAAGCACCCGGCACACCCTGGACAACTATCACTCGGTAACATAACAGAGTCTCCAATTCTTTCACTACAATGGTAAATCCAGACGACTTACCTATTTAAACTTAAAGATCTTCTTCTTATATTTTTTGCAACGTTCGTATTCTATAAATTAGTCCACCACTTTATTAATAGAACTTTAATAAAATTATTTATAGGAAAATTTTTGGCAAAGATGTGAGGAACTATTTCGAGTGTGCTCGATATTTGAAATAGAAGTTATTGGTACTTTCATTTCACTGCATACTCTTCATGAACTAGTTTCGATCAAGGGAGATTTCAACGGCAATATACAAGGGACATTATAATGCACAAATGCTGATAATGACGCACTTAAGTTCGCTCTTTATTCTTTTACCCTCAAAGTCAAGTAGCAATGGCATTTTGACGTGTACAGGTGTAGAACCAATAGTTGTATATACTCTTCAAGGCACGTTGACGACTGGGAGGTCTACCTTGACGATTGGAAAGAGGTGGCTCAAAACTAGAAACATTGGAAGGAATGGAGGAAGACCTTTGCCCAGCAATGGGATAGTATGGGCTAGGTATAATAATAATAATAACTTTATCATGTAGTTCATCACTATCATCCATCATATACTGCTGGACAATGGCCTTTCTTAATAAAACCGTTACAACTAACCAACTCTGCACCTTCCAAGTTCTGATACGTGTGTATTTCCTTGATCCTTTCGGCTTCACTAGCCATACCTTTGCTGCGAGTGAATCTGTTCATTGATAATCGTCTTTTATAATATAAACGGCTTTTGAACACTTTTCTGAACTCCGCGACATTACCTAAATCAGCCTCATTGTTCACACTCTCCCACTTTACACTGTCGTTGATTTTTTTTTTCGATATGTCTGAACAGAAGTAGGCGTGTTGAACTGGCCCCGAAGAAATTTAGGTTAGAGCAATAAGATCATATATATTAGACACTGATACTGCAAAGGTTGCTGCCTGCAAAACTCGTGATTTGAAAGTGAATGAATGAAAATTTATAGCTCATAGCTCTCAGGAATAGTGCAGTTTCATATATGTAAATTAAAGAATTTTCAGAACGAGTTCAATATTTCCCATACCTACAAATTTATAAATTTTACCTTTTTATAATATTAATGATTAAAGCAGATAAAACTTAAATGATCCTATTGTCCTCAGCAGATAGTTTGGCGGCTCGAAAAATAAAAACAAAAGTAAGTAAAGATAAGAATTTTGTAGTCTGTAGTTATTAAAGTAACAATAGAAACGATTACTAACAACTGCGGTAAAAAACGGATTTATAGTAGTACCACGATGATAGTGAGGTAGTAGTTTCTCGGAAACTGGCCTCACTTTCAACAGTTGGCGTCGACCTGTCTGAGGAACTTGGTAACAATGGCATCGTACCTCGTAATTACAGTGAAAGTCGATATTTTGTGAACTGTGCAGTTAATAGGCCGTTTAGAAATAACAATGGCAGCTTGTTTTATGACTCAGCTGAAATTCTATCGATTAGAGTTCGTGACTTATTTAAAGGCATTTGTATAAAAATTTTTCAAAGTATATTGTTGTTAATGCCATTGAATGAAAGAAATAAAGAAAGATAACGTGTTTATTTGGCACACAATAAACAAAACAAGTATTGAAACAATAATTAATAGCTTAAATAAAACATGAAGAATTAAAAAAAAAAAAACAAACAGCAACAATGGAAGAAACATTAGAAGCGGATTGATAAAGTCTATCTATGTATAGTGAATGTATATGCTCAACAACACTATAATTTATATTGATGTCTTTATAAAAGTATGTATTACCTATATGATGGAGTTTTGGCGGAATATTTTCAGGCAAGGTTCACTGGTTGTTTAAACTAAGGGTTATCGTTATGGACAATATGTGTAATTACGGTCCGGACTAAGCGTTTCGCCTCATCATTTATACCGCGTACGTCGAAGGACTGGAACAGTTTGCCTGCTGCGGTCTTCCCGTCCGATTATAATTTGGGTGTCTTTAAGGCTAGAGTGAATAGGCTCTTATTAAACTAGTGCGCCTCACCATCAATGATTGCATCGCTACTTACGATCAGGTGAGATCGCAGTCAAGCACTAATTTATCACAATAAAAAAAAATTGAAACAGGTGCGATCTCAGTAAATTGGGACCGAGAATTATATTGTAGTGTTGAGTCTCTAAGTACCGAGAAAGTTGACGAGATGTTTGCTGCCAAATACTACAAAAACATTAGAACGTAAACAAATAAACTTTTCATATAAAAAGCACTTAGTATCCAAGACGGAAACATTAACAAAAAAAACTTGGTGTCGAGGCGAAAAACAAAAAAAAAAGCTACACGTGTAACTTTTTTCAAAGCACCAGAAATTCACCACAGTCTGAATACAAGAGTCAAAATTAGTGCAAAGATAAATTATTGCACTAGCAACACAAACCCACATTCATTATCTTTTTAACAGCACTATGATGAAAAACCAGAAACAAAATCTAAATTGAATCATCTTCAGTCTGGCTTTTGTTGGCCAATTGCCAGGATCAGGTTTTTTAAAACTCTCACGTTCCAGAACTTTCGTCTATGATCCATTTAAGAGCTACCTATCTATGTCAGATAATGAAAACTTTTTAAACCATCATCTTCATATATTCTATATCATCTTCCACATCAATATCATTGCCATTCGTGTTTCATATCATGCTTTGTGTTCTTTACTTGCTTCTTCTTTTTGTGTTACGCTTTTTTGATTCTCATGAACTATTATCACTCATTTGATTATTAGCCATTTGGAAGTAAAAATGACTTTTTAACAATAAACTAAGTCAAATGTAGTTAAAAATTGTAGAGAAATATGTAATTTTTTAAGGGTCTTTAAAACTAAGAAAATTTTAAAAGTCC
Source organism: Mythimna albipuncta (assembly GCA_929112965.1). Classification (NCBI taxonomy): domain Eukaryota; kingdom Metazoa; phylum Arthropoda; class Insecta; order Lepidoptera; family Noctuidae; genus Mythimna; species Mythimna albipuncta. The sequence continues at coordinate 17,502,517 of OV815967.1, forward strand.
ATAAAATTTTGGGTCAATATTTTTCATTATTGTAAGACGTGATGGTGATCAATAATGATTATTAAATGAAAAAAAACCAGCGTCCATTGATTCCATACTCAGCTATTGTTAAAATTAGTATTTTGGAACTCTTTTAATGTTCGTCTCCATCTTATCCATAGTGTCTGATTAGTTAGTTTTAATTTTTGATCCTGTATACTTTTATCACATAACTTAAACCGCAAAGAATCAAATTAATTTGAGCGAGTAACTTATATAGTTAGTAGCAAGAAAATTCGGCTATTTCATAGTTGAGTACAGTGATTTCATTAAGCTATTTCAATAATCTTTTTTATTACCATCAACGCTGACAGAGGTTTTATTCTACAAATTGTGACGTTCAATTAAGTACCTTCGTTTTTGTTTTGTTGTGGCGAGTCACGTCTAGTTTTTTGCTGCTTCATAAACAAACACGGCACGAACTATAAAAGTGTATGGAGTTACATTTGGTTTGATATTAATTCCAAACCATTCATTGTATGAATTTTTATTGAACTATATTTTATTATACTATTATTATTATTATTGTATTGTATTTGATGCCTCTTTTCAAGTGGTTCTATCTTAATACCTATTTTTTTTTGTAGTTTTTGGGGATGGGTGGGTAATCATCAAATGACTTTTCTCACTTTGAGCAGAGCGAGAGCAAATGCTAGACTTTTACTGACTATAACCCACCCCACCTAGTGTTAGTGCTTTAGTTACCTTGGTATTCCAGAGCCACGGCAACTCTTCTAAGTAATTCCGCAACCCTGGCTGGTTTGTATGTATTTTTATCGTTTTATCCTACTTTACTATATATGAACTAAAACGACGCAAAGAGCAAATAAAACAATTAAACATGGTCAATTTTGTCCGAAGACAAAAGTCCCAGCACGTCGTAAAGAACCTAATCAACAAACAGAAAATAACACACAAAGCTTCATCTAATGAGACATATGTAAAAATTACCAACCAACATTCTTAACTCTGCGTGACCCCATCCAATTATCTCAAATAATAACGCACAGTAATTTACAAAATGACATTCCAACCAATACGTGTCATTTGTGGACAGAATTACCAAGCAATTTGCCCCAGGCTAAGATGAATACTAGTTTATGTGGACTAATGAGGGGAGGAAGCCTTTTCAGCTTAAGGCTACTGTCTCTTGAGCGTGAGGCGAGGTTAATTTAGAGGATATTTTTGATACAAGCATTAAATGTACTAGCAGGAGTACCAAATACGGTAGAGTAAGATATAAAAAATGTAGAGGATACCTTAAGTTAGCAAACATTTAAGAAGAGATTCCAGTTGCAATTGCACCGGATTAATTTAATCAAAATTTTAAAAATATTCAAATAAGTTACAGACACGCAATATTGATCTATAGACTAATTCATCTGCAACAAAATCCAACATTATCGCCACATTCAAAATCATGAAGTATAAAAAAATATGGCACTTTCTAGCATAGGCATGTCGAAATGAAGAGGTTACAAAATTGTGCGAAGAGGCTGATTGGTGATCCAGATTTGGTTAAGTCCAATCTTCAAAGCCTTGAGCACAGGCGTAGGGTAGCCAGCCTTTCGGTGTTTTACAAATTGCATTTTGGTGAGTGTGCGCAGGAACTGCATGACTTGATTCCGCCATCACATTTCATTATCGGTATCCACCCTTACGTTGTTGAAACATCTACGGTCCGGACTAAGCGTTTCGCCTCGTCATTTATACCGCGTACTTCGAAGGACTGGAACAGTCTGCCTGCTGCGGTCTTCCCGTCCGATTATAATTTGGTTGTCTTCAAGGCTAGAGTGAATAGGCTCTTAAAAAACTAGTGCGCCTCACCATCAACGATTGCATCACTGCTTACCATCAGGCGGGATCGCAGTCAAGTACTAGTTTATAACAGATAAAAAAAAAAAGAATTGGATAAATAGTTTACTTCAATTTGGCTAACTAACCTGTTATGACCAATTGAGCATAGTCTAAAAGATTTGCATAGTCACTGGTCACGCCAATTAACTTGTACAGAGTTCACGTCTAATTTCTTGGTTAATACTCGTACCAAACATTATATGTAGTAATGTATAATCTGCCATATCATCATTGGTATGACTGATTCATATCCCGGTATTCAGAACCAATGCCAAGAGTCTGCCATTTACAAACTAAAGTAGTTTTCTGTCAGGTGCCAATTTCAAAACATGATATTTATTTGTTATTCGATAAATAAATCTCTCATAATATGTATGTGCACTTGATGTCTTCAATAATTCACAAACTTCATAACAAGAACGAGTGTTACGTCTTTTATATCGAAGAGAGCCATGTCGTTAGACTGATGGCCTACACATGTAGGTGCAGAAGTTTTATGTCTTATTGCTATTCTCCCAGTAGATATGCTAGAAGAAATTTTTCACCTTTATGCCGTATGTCTATAGTGTAGACTGATCTTTGGATGTTTTAGGACAATTTTTGAAATTGCAGCATTGGAATACTATTGCATTGAATCTACTAATCATCATCAATATCACTAGTCCAATAGATACGCCATTTGATCAATCTAATTGTTTACAAATAATTTACTAACATTGCGTTCAGTAAATATCTCATCAAAATATAGGAACGAACTGAATGTATTTGGTTTATAAAAAATAAAACATTTTCTCTAGTTACAAACAGACAGTAAATTATTTCACAAGTTCTCAGACAAAACTACATGTACCAACTAGTCATGTATAACCTAAATACATAACCATTTCACCACCACGACAGTTATACATAACAGAGGTATAATTTAGCAAGCGGTCTTTTTGCTCTAAGGGGTAATTTTGCATGTCATTATGTACGGAATACGTCGCCTGCGCATTGGTCGACGCTGTGGGGCGGCGCAGTCGCAACTATGGCGGCTGAGGTAATTGAGTCTTTGATGTGGCATATTTATTTAAATTGCTGGTATTTGGTGGCACTTTGGAGGTAAATGGTGAGGTGGTACTGTGGTGCCATATCTAGTTGTTTATTTCTTGCTAGATTAATGGTCTTGTAAAATACTGTAGCAAATATTTAGGTATCTCTACGTAGACCTGATTTTAAATAAAGTTCAGTGGATGTTTAATTTAATTTATGCGCAAATTGATTCGTAATGGATATTATGATAATTGATATAGTTTTATATTACCTACTTAAAATATACCTACCTACATAAAATATAACCTATGTCACTCAGGAATAAAGCAGCTTTCTATCAGTGAAACAATTTTACCAATCAGACCAGTACTTTCTGTGATTACCTCCTAAAACAAAAAAACAAACTTTACCTTTTTATAACAATAGTATAGACAAGTGTTTACTCAACAACAATTATGTGGAATCATTGACACGCTTAATATGAGTTTTGAATTTTCCCTCACTAAGCTCAGTTACCAACTTTGGCAGCATAAAGCGTATGCTGCTTACTAAGAATGACTTGTTAGTCTTAGCTAATCTCCGTTTGGCTAACGCCATTTCGTATATATCATACTACGCCTATTTTTGTTGTGAAAATATACAAACAATACCAATAATACAATACCAATAATAAATAATGTTGGAATAACATTTAGAAATTAGAATTAAAATGATACATTATATTAGAATTTATATGATTAAATTAATAAGTAAGGACTAGTGAATGAAAAAGGAACATAAGCAAATACATATCTTGACAACCGCAAAATAACAATAGTATATTATTATTTTGCGGTTGTCAAGAATATTTTTTTATTTTTTTTTATTTAGTTTATTCAAAATTTGCTTACAATATACATGCTACAAAATTCTGCCAAACTGTAAAACAGTTTTTCGGCAGTAGTTCTCGTTTCAAATTTTTTTTTTTAATTTTAAGATGTGACAATAAATTTATGCTAATCCAACAATAAAAATAACCGATAAACCCACGAAATCAAACAATCCCACATACTACAAGTCTCTTTCTGAGAGCCCATCTTATAAATAGCTCAGATAACTCTCTTTTGCAATACGAAAATTGAGTCTACATCAGCTGCAGATCCCCACAGTAAAAATGCCGACATAATACTGCGGAAATAAGCATAGTAAACTAACCTAGCTGTGGCTACATCTGTCAATTGCCTTATTTTTCTAACTGTATATGCAGCTGAGCTTAATCTCCTCGAAAGAGTACCTACTAATATGAGCGCCCCACTGCAGTTTAGAATCGATAGTTATACTAAAAAACACAGTTTTTTGCCGTTAATAATTTGACTGACGCCAACTTGAGGGATATCACTACATAGTATAAAACAAAGTCGCTTTCTCTGACCCTATGTCCCTTTGTATGCTTATATCTTTGAAACTACGCAACGGATTTTGATGCGGTTTTTTTAATAGATAGAGTGATTCAAGAGGAAGGTTTTATATGTATAATAACATCCATTAAATAGTGGAGAAGTACTGTTATTTTTGAGGTTTCTAATGTGATGTCGTAAATAATTACATTTTTTCCGCTTACATTGCAAACGCAGGCTGAACCCTACGAGTTTTATCAAAATAATGTACTAAGTATTGTACACATTGAAAAGGTCTACAGAAAAGTCCGTGATGGTATATGTCTATCTCTTATGGATAACCCACAATAACTTTTTTTGTCATTTACTTTTTACGACAAATAATGGCTAATTTTCGAAGCGATTTTAACCAATACAGCATTAATCCTTAACCAATTAAATACCTTGAATACATTGTTCATTTAATATAGATCTATATGGCCCTTTACACCGTATGATTTAAGTGAATATTTTCGAAGATATTACAGATTTAAAAATTGCGGGACGTAGCGTTTGCGGCGGTACCGGCCGGCCGCCCGGTGCGGCAAGAGCATTGCACCCGTGCGAAGCCGGGGCGGGTCGCTAGTTCTGTAATAAAAGTTTTATACAATTAGTTTAATAGCTTTTCATAGAAGATTATTAGCTGCGAACCATTTCGAAAGAACAGCCAGACTTTCGCTGACTTGCAGACATCCTCCTCCTCCATCTTTTCTACTTTCAAAATAAGGAAGGTCATCGGTCATCAGCAAATAGAATTGTATCGGATAAATTAGCCATCATGTAAGGAAGGTTATTAATATAAACTAGAAAAAATAAAGGGCCAAGAATTGAACCCTGAGGCACGCCCATCTTTACTAAAGATCCCAAGGACGTCGCCCCAGTAACGAATACTTTTTGCTGCCTGTAAGATAAATAGGAAAAAACAAGATCTGCGGCTCGTCCACGAATTCCGTAATGAAGTAATTTACAGATCAGAATATTATGGTCAACACAGGGATGGACTTCTCCTAAGATTAAAAAATGTGACTGATGATTTTCACCCCTGCATCCGTCGTTGATCTTCCTTTCTCGAAGCCAAACTGATGACTATGCAAAATCCTATTTCAATTCAAATGAGACAACAGATATTTTCGAGCATGATTTTTTCATAATATTATACTCATTAAAAAGGAATCACTCTTGCTTCCTGATTTGAAAATTGGTTAGCTGGTTGACTTTACTATGTTTCAATAATCAGGTCGAGTCATACGAAGTCAAAGTCAGTAATGTAGATATGTATATTTAATTTATAATTAAACATTAGGAAGAAATAATAAACCGCCTATTTATTAAATAATCTACAGTGATGTCGTTTTAATTTCAGCGCCATCTAGTGAGGAGTAGTTTCATATCTTTTGAACGATGCTAAATAAAAGTACATAAAATACTAGTGTTGAATTAATGATACCAGTAATGCCATCTGACTAGTTTTTAAAAAACCAGAACACAAGTTTTGTTACTAAGAACATTAATAATTTTACCGCTAGATGGCAGAAGTGAGAAAATATCTAAGTAAGTAGTCCAGTTGATAATAGATGGCGTTGATATAAATAAAACCATTTTCAATTTCTATTTTTGTTATTCTTTTTTGCCATAATAATATTTTTTTTCTAAATTTGCACAAAACTATCTTTATTCGCCGCTATTTAACTCTGATATAATTTCTGAAAGCAAAGGTTACTTATCTAACCTTCACTCAAACCAACAAAAATGTCTTGAGGCGTTCTAGTTTCTCCCACAGTCCCAGAACACACGAACACTTGATAACAAAGACGTCTCCGCTCCCAAAAGACCTACAAGAATTGTATTGAAACATAAAACAATGGAACTTTCCTCCCAGCGGTGGTTTTCGCGAAGAAATTGATTATTTCTTATTTACACTTCATATCTCAAATTCTTCTAGATTCCAATCTATTTTTTTACAATAGAAAAACTGAAACAGTTTATGGAACTTGAAAGCTTGTTTTTAAGTTTAACAGGCAATTGTTTTTTTAGGATTTCGCATCTCAATTGAAAAAAACAGAACCCTCTTAAAGGACAATCTTGTTACCCGTGTGTCCGTCTGTCAAGACGTTTTTTCAGGAACTCGTAAATAGTATAATTAAGTTGAAATTAATATTTACTCTTTTTTAGAGCAATAAAAAAATTAACTTCTATGCTAACACAATTTAAAGATAAAGAAAGGCGTATAACTATTTCGTTTATATTGCATATTTTGACGCTCGCCAGGAAATCAAAACGTACAGAGGGACTTACCGTTTACCTAGGATCATGAAATTTGGCAAGAACCAACGTAGTAGGTACAAGTAGATATAGTGAAAAATTTAAAAACCTCAAATTAGTTACATCACAATATATATGTCACAGGTTTTTTATAAAATTAGGTTTTTGATGAAAAACCGGAAGATAACACATTTTAAACTCAATTTCATCATAAACCTGTAACAATCTAGTTTTTTGATCAAAAACTTGAACTAGTTTGGGTTTATGAAGAAATTGACTTTAAAATGTGTCATCGTCCGGGTTTTTTTAAATCAAAAACCTAATTTTATTAAAAACTTGCGACATATATATTTTTTTTTGCTATTTTGAAAACTCTTCGAGACTTGATTTGGAAATAAAATTATTTACATTTATCCGGGACCCTCGTTGCACAAGTCCGATTCGTACTTCTGGATTTTTAAACATTTTATGACTCTTCAACTTACTTTGATTAAATTTTCGTGAATAGTTAAGGAGTTTCAAAACCACCAAGGGATATTTTTCCGACTCCTATTGTTAAGCAATGAAATTTTAAACTGTCGCCAAGTAAGTTAACATCGCAACATTAAAACATTCACGGGTAATGGCCGGAAGCGCTGACTCAGCGGCTGAATATAATTTGCACACGATCGTTCCATACAAAGTTGAAACTTCATTAAATAATGGACTGGGAACTATTTTGCGCGTAGGTTGATACCTTACAGTGTAGATTATATTAATGACCATAAGTTAATTTGTGCAGTTAGACGAATATCTACGTTAGAATGTTTATAATTCCGTCCAATAAAACTATTTGCAGAGACGTAGATTGGATTAATTTTGGTGTGGGCGAAGGGGCATTAGCGAGGCCGTTTATTTTACAAAATTCAAAAACGAGACAGCTTTTGTCCCCAAACGTAGTGTTCGTTTAAATTGTCGCTTACCATTAAGGGCCAAGCGCCCGAAAAGTGCCATAAAATAGTGATTTTCTGAGGCCTACCCCTCTGTAACGGCTAGGTCAATTGGTTTGAAAGATTCATGAACAATAATATCAACATTTGATTTTTTCGTGCAATTAATACTTTTGTCAAAAAAAAATATTTACCAATTTCGCAACTTTTCCCTACTCCTTCGAAACGGCTTGGACCTTTAGAAACATTTTTACACATAAAAATTGGTGGTTAAATATTCTTCAAAGTGAACATTGCATATGTAAATCAATCAATATCTCGCAGAGAAAATGGATTTAAAGCGCTTTCCGGGCGCTGCTGGGCGCAAATAAATGCACAGATTTGTGTACTGCCGCCTAGGCGAGTGCGAGAGTTGCGTTCACATAATTTCGGCCAGATGGTTCAAGGAACTATACGCCTTAAGTGAAATAGTGGTCAAGCGCGGGCCTATCATCATCATCATCAACAACATTTCAGCCGATATAAGTCCACTTTTGGACATAGGCCTTCCCCAAGTGATGCCACAATGAACGATCCTGTGCGTTCCGCATCCATCCATCGATCCGCATCCATCGGTTCCCCGCAACCTTCACCATGATGATTCGGGGTTACCATGATGTTCAAAGTAAGATTGTTTTAATCTTGTTTCCGTGTGGGTAAGAAATGGCGCTAGACAACCTGTACAGCTCTGTCCCTTACCCACACTGAAACAAGATTAAAACAATTTTACTATAAACGTCATGGTCTAGGTCCAGGTCATCGGTCCAAGCGCGAGAATTTCAAAAAAAACTCTTTGGGTGCAAGGCTGTGGGCGAGGGCCCTCTTCACCTACGCCTAGATTTGGGTATTATGGTCTGGTCATAAGTAAAAATTGAGAATCGACTTCCTCTACATTCACATTTCACTTCTCTATATTCTGTATCATATATACCTACTTATCTATTAATTTTCGAAGTCAAATACATTTTCGTCAGCCATTCCGATACCTATTCGAGGATAATTCACAAGGTATTGGTTTGGTCTTAACACGACTGATTTTGTCGGATGCCAGTCTACTATTTTCAAAGGAGAGAGGTTCGATGGCCCTCGACAGTCTGTCCAGGGTGATCTTGCAGAGCATCTTAAAAGGGATCGAGAGTAAAGTAATACCTCTCCGGTTGCCACATTCACGGAGGTCTCACTGCTTGGGAACGGTGATGAGGAGGAAGATCTCAAAATACTCACGCCAGCTGTATGGTTGTAAAGGTCACAACAGACAAAACTATGATACGACAAACACTAGATTGAATACCAATAGGTACCAACCCAAAGGCGTACAACTCGTTATGATAAAGAACTCACCAAAGGTTCAGGTATCCTGCCCTTGAAAACATAAAGTTGGAATCAGATGGACTTGAATCATACCATGTTCACACGACTTTTTTGTACTCGTAATGAAAGCAATGAGGAAGTGAATGATAGAAATAAACATGCCGCTCATTTCTTTAATTATGTCGTCAAATGACATTGTGCGTCAAGACCAAGGTATTAGTTGTCTGCTACAGAACTCGAGTTGAAATGGACCAACCCAAGCGAACGTTCTCCTTGTAATCAAGTAGCTCACTTTTTTTTTCATTCTGTGGGAGTGAATGATGCTGAATTCGAAAATTAAACATTATTGAAACCACTCACTAATGAATTCATTCGGCACATTTCTTTCATTCCATATTTAAATGTTTAATTTGAAGTCAAAGATGCCGAAAAAAAGACGCAAATGAATGGAAAATAAATCGTCTGAGTCCGCCTTAGGTACATCAAATGGCCAACTGTCACGGTTCAGCACAGTGCAGTCAGTAATCCCTGTGGGCCACACTTAAATCCTTTTGTGGGGCTATCTGGAAAGCTGCAGTGCACTCGGCGAGAATGAACCCTGAAATGTTATTGACAGATGGACGTAGTATTGTAGAATGGCCTTAGATATTAAATAAGCGGCTATGCTTATGAAGAAGAATAGATAGATTACTGTTCCTAGTGCTATCAGTACTATCTGGAATTCTGGAATATTATTCCAGGATTCCAGGTAGTTACTGGGCACTTTTTAAAGGTAGGTATGCGGAACAGAGTATTTAAAGTCTCGCAAACCCCCATTAAAAAGGAAGGATCCTCCAACCAGACAGGTGTTGTGTCTGATGCGGGTAACTGCCCGAAGGGGAAGTTACCTGGATCTATGGACTACTGTAATGACGCGGAGAATTCACACGATGCAAGATTTTGTAGTTTTTAGTTTCTATGTCAAATAGTCTGTGATATCAAAGATGATTTTCTCTCGCTCTTGGTGCAGCGACACGGCCGGCACGGTGGTGACGCCGCGGGGTATTATCAGATTTTTACTGGCTAAAACCCACTCATTCAGTTACCCTTTTTGTTTCAGAATCGTTCAATCTTTTGAACAATGCCGCTGTCCTGACACCTAAGGTTTAATTTATCCTATGCTTTTAGTACTCTGATCGCGGCCCTACACACTCGATTCAATTCTTCTTCTTTCTTTTTCCTGTTTTTATACTATAGTACTTAGGGTCGGCACAACACGTTTTTTTCTTTCATTCTATCCTGTCATCTGAGCCCCTGCTGTTGCTGACAACTCCTTGAGGCACAGTCGACGACTTGGGCTTGGTCCGGACAGTTACCATACGACCGAACAGCGAGCTACCTATTGCTCACTGTCCGCAAGCCCGCGCCTACGGTGGCTGGAAATCGGAATCGGAATACCGGCGGCGGCGAGAGCGCCGTTGCCTGATGCGGTCGGCCTCCTCCTTAGCGAGCATTACTGCTTTGGAGAAGTCGGCGACCGCCTGCTACTCCTCCTCATCCTATCACCCGTCAAACATTACATCCATCTTTTCTTTGTCCTCCCTCTCCATACTCAATTTCATAAAATTATCTAATAAATAATTCATAAAATAAAAAAATTAAATACTAATAAAAATAATAATTCTAATAAATAATTTCATTAAATTATTTAATTATCAAATTAGTATAAATACTAATGGTAATCTCTGGAAGTACTGGTCCGATTGCTAAAATATATATAGAAAACTGCTTTATTCCTAAGTTACTTAGGCTTTATGTACGTGGACGAAGTCGCAGGCAAAAGCTAGTAAATTATATATATATATATATATATATATATATATATATATGTATTTGATATAGTCTCCTTACGTCTACGGTTACTGCGAAATGTTATCGAGCTGTTAACCTAAGTACTTTTGTATTTTCGTGATGACACGAGTAAACGAAAATTGAAAACAAAAAAAAAAATCGTGTGATTTTATGTAAAATCAAAAATTCTTCGAACTCCAAAAATCATTAACATTTAATTTATGTAATTAAACGTATATAATAATTTAATAGCAACAAAGGGTTCTTCAAAAAACCGCAGTTAGGTACTGTAAACGCCGGAATTCGGTTTTATTTATGTTAAAGGCAGTTTAATTAACTAACTTTAATTAATCTCTTCTCGGTACTCCAAAATTTCAAACTACAGGGAAAGGGAGTCCGTATTTACTTAATTTTCAGTTACCTGCCGGACTCAAATTAAGAGATTGTTGGTAACGTAAATATCTTTACAGGATGAAGTTAATAGCTAATTAATTATTTATTTAAAACGGCTTACTACCAAATTATTAATTTGACTGACCTGTTTGGTCTAATGGTTAGTGGCTCTGACTGCTATGCCGGAGGTCATGGGTTCAATTCTTACCCAGGACAAATCTTTGAGTGATGAGCCTGTTAATTTGTTCTATGTCTGGGTGTAATGTATTTATAATATGTTTGTATTTTGAAATATATAAGTATGTTTATCATTTGTCTAGTATCCACAACATAATCTCTGCTTAGCTTGGAACTGGACGGCGTTATGTGATTGTTGTGGAATATAATTTATTTATTTAAATAGCATGGAAGACTTCCAGCAAAAAAAAACAGATAAGGAACAGTAAATTAGACTGAAAATATTACTTATAAAGTAGAGGGTAATAAATTCTATGAACACTAGGTATAGGTAGAGATAAAAACAATTAGTTGCTAAATAACTAATATATCTACTACAGAATCAATAACAATTTAAGCTCTCGCAATGCAACATTGAAGATTGATTTCCTAAATATAATAAGAAATTAAATGAAAAAATATCGATTTAAGCACTTTCTAACCAAGGACACACTAGTTAAGAATGAAACTATAATTATTATGCTAAATACCTACTATGTAGCATCATTTACGAGAGGATCCTGTGTAAGCAAAACGCTTATACACAGCATTCACAAAGGGACTAATAAATTATGATAATAAGAATTTAATACAGACAATAAACATTTAAAAGTGAAAATAAAAAGTTCATGTCCTTACTCAAATTTAATTTACATTACATTAAATAAATCATGAATTAAACATCAGAAGATACAGCATTAGAGTACCACCCACAAGTTTCACCGACGACTTGGTGAGGGTACACGAGTATATTCCACATTTTTGTTCAGTTTTCAGCTGAAATTATGATGATGTTGATAATGAATCCTTACATAACATAATTCTTATGTTAATGTAATACAAACCTACTTTTTACGTATATATATAATTAAGCAACATAACAATATTACACCATTTCGTTATCATATGGAGAGCGGTAATAATATATAATTAATTAATGAATACTCTAAACTAATACCTACTGCAGCTACAAATTGAATTCACATAAATTTATTTACAAATAGAGTAGTAGGAGTATTATTAGAACGAGCTTAGTTCGAACGATAATAATAATTATTAATCCGACATTAGAGCAATTATATCTGTGTATTAGAGCAATAATACAGAAATTATGCACACATTATTCTGTTATTGATATTCATGTTTTGAACAACAGACTTGAATTTATTTGGCTTATACATATTGTGTACTACGCGTAACTGGACAGCCTGACGGCGAGCTATTCGTTGCTCGTCGTCCACAAACCCGCACCAACTGTGGCCGGTAGTCGGGGTCGCGGCTGCTAGGGCGTTAACCCCTCGAGCGCCAGAGTTTAATGACCCGGAAAATTGCCGTGTTTATGTAAATCACCAATAAAATAAATAAAAAAATAAATAAAATATTTTTTTGGTTTTTTCTATGAAAAACAAATAATACAATAAATATGAAATAATATAATATAGAAACTAAAATTTTCGGCCAAATAAGTTTCGTACAGACGTGTTTACAAAATGAAAATTAAGCGTTTTTCAAGGTCTTCAAGTTGTACAGACGTATGTACAATCGGCGCTCGAGGGGTTAATAGTTAATTTCTTTACAAGTGCGAGTATCACTGCTTCAGCTTCATCCTTAATCATAAACAGGTAAGACATTTAATTTGTCTCACGGAACATCCAGGTCTAACTGAAATGTGGCACTGTCGTCTGCTGCAGCCATCTGCAGTTGGGTTCGAAGACATATGACTGCACCGGTTGCAGTGACACATCGTCGGCTGCTGCTGTATACAGGGGGCTACGAACTCGTATCTATATTTTTATCATGTTCCGTCAACCACGCAAAGATGTGGAATTCGGTCTGATACTGAGAGATTGCTTACTGAAATTTAAACGAGGAACTCATTAGTTTATAATATGAAAACCACTTTTTCCCTCGGTTTTTTTTATGTTGGGGAAAATCATTTAATGACTCGCTCACGTGACTAGAAAATTATTCCAAAACAGAGAATTTAGTAGATATATAGTATTTTCAGTATCTATGTGCTATACTAGAATGTGGTGTACTTGCGTACCAAATATCATCCAAATCCATTCAGCTGATTGAAAGTGAAGAAATTTTGAACATATTCACATACAATACATTATAAACTTTTTCCTTTTCTACTACACATGCCTAGCTAAAATTTCAGTAATAAAAAAAAGAACAGATGTTTTTAAATGATCGACTAATTTTTCTTCTTCGACGTCTCTGGCCCATTTAATAATAACACAGGTGAAATTGGATTCCGGATTGAAATACTCTAAATATTTAACTCCGTCCACATTGTAAAACAATATTTACATTCAATTAAATTTTCTCTATTTCAAGAATTCCGTACATTTTATTGGCAATGTATTTTCATTCACGAAAATTCTCGGTTCGTTTATGTCATATTAGATTTGTGCTACGTGAAGACTTATGAATTATTCATATGTTACATTCAACCTTTTCTTTGTCATGGAATATAATAAAATGGTGGTCTCAAAGTCACACGTGAATGTATATGAAGATGCCACGCGAGCGAATTTTCAAATCTTTTCACGTAACACTTTGGTAAGTTATAAAGAGCTCCTTTTTTAAATGGTTGACTGACTTTTACAGATGAAACTTGAATGTGTCTGATGAAGTCACTAGTGCGTATAATATATTACCTTCTGTCGACAGCCTATCCTCGCGTGAAAGTAGAAAGTTATCCCAAGGAAACTCACTCCATGAAATAAAATAAATATTGTCCTAATATAATCCATAATGTGGCTTGTTGCACATGAAAAAAATTTTTATTCATATCCGTTCAACCATTTAAATCTGAAGGAGTAGCAAACCTACACACACAGTGTGTGTACGTATGCATACCATTTTTTACTTTTATTGCATTAGTGTGATGTTATGGTTTTATCAACTACCTACCCCCAATTTATAAATCTAGAATTGAAAGTAGAATATTTGTTAAACTCTACTTTAGGCTGTCTGTTGTTTGTCCTTGACTTGAAATCAAAATACTCAACACTAATAAAAACCTTAAATCTTAGTGCTACTTTCTGAATTGAGTATTAATACTTTGATACTAAAGTTTGATGGGTTTTCAAGTAAAACTAGACATACTCAACTTCAGATCCTTAATTGAAATATTAGCGGTTAAAAACGAAATACTTTATTTGTGATTGTGTGACAATAACTGTTTGTGTTCTTTTTGGTACTGTTTGGTATTTTCTGTGGCATAATACAGCTTGTATGAAACCTTTATACCAGCAACAAACCGTAGAGGCCTTGGGTCTGGGATATGTATTTGAAGAAAGCCAACTCTTCGCGTCGCAGTAACTACAACTTTTATTTCTTTCAGCTTCAAAAACACACATTTTAATAAAAATTTAATTCGCTACTGAAAACAAGCAACAATTTCTTATTCCTTTAAATTTTCAATTCTTAAAATGCAAAATCCTCAAAAGTATGTAACCTATTCTTAAAATGCAAAATCCTAAAAGTATATGTCTGTGAAGTCAATAGTACGGAAGCTTGAGAACGAACGAACGAGCTAAGTGACAAGTGACACATGTCACTTTGACAGAATCTGTCATTGTTAAGAACCAAGCAGATAAAAATGCCGATTACAGGCTCTTTCTTCTGTCGGCTGCCGTGCGAACAACGTCTAGTCTCCGAGACTGTCGCACTCTCGTTGTGTGAAATGAATACCTTTAGATATTGCTTGGTTTGCATCATAATAAATCAGTCCCTGGACAGAACTTCGGAGATCGGCATCCTGAGCCGACATATATTTATCTAGTCAGTCCGCTTGTAAAATAACTCGTGCGATCTCCTTTACTGTTACTGTTAGGTATTTTCTTTGTTATACTACAGCTTGTCTGAAGCCCTATTTCCTCCTACATGCCAGTTACTAGTATCCCTTCCTTTCACCAAATTCTGTTTCTCTAAGATCCACAATATTAACAAAGAGCTCTACAAACAACTGAGTCTCCAAACGAGAAGGATCGCCTTACACAAACTCCTGAACTCCTCACAAACTAGCCAAGTTTTCTTTAGAACCTACTTTTAACATCACAAAAGGTATTTATACGTTGAGAGAACCAGTATGCGATGTTTGACATCGCAAAAAGTGCAAAGAATCTTGTGTCACATCACACAATCACAAGATTCTTTGCACTAACAAATTGAATTGAGAAATTAACTAATTAACAAATTGCAATAATATTATTATATAGAACGGGTATGTAATGTAGAACCCAGTAAGTCTCTCATTAAATATAAATAAAATTGTAGTCTACACTTTTTACTGGAATTACCTACTAATTCCAATAAAAAGTATAGACTTTTACAAAATATCAAAATATTTTTTTACTAAGTGCATAAGAAAAAATATACGATACCTAAGTATAAAAAAATGCATTTTTTTGTCTATCTATTTATTTCGAATAATCGTTTTACCGAGTTGATCAGTTGTCTAGTACTCATAACACAAGCTCTGCTTAGCTTGAGACTAGACGGCGTTGTGTGATAGTTGTGGAATATTATTATTATTAATCTTTTTACCAAGTTAATAATTTTACCAAGTCAACGTTTATTTAGCAAATCAACATTTTTTACTTTTCTTACCAAGTTGATAATTTTTACTTGTGTCAACCTTTATTTAACAAGTAATTTTTTTTTTACGTTTTTTACCGAGTCGATGTTTTATACCAAGTCAATCTTTTTTACCAGGCTAATATTTTTCACTGAGTTCATCTTTTGTGAAGTTTATATTTGTATCTTTTCTACTAAATTAAACTTTTTTCTCTGAACGAATATAAAGTGCATTGTCTAGACTTATTCCCGAGAGGATCGCTGAGGCGCAATAAGCTTACTATTCGATACCACAGCCCATACATCAAGCTACAGTGACTGACATTTTCTTTAATGTTTCTTATATCTTACCACATATTATCAGTGACATCTAATTTAAAATGTATTATTGCCAACAAAAAAATCAATGTATTATAGATCTCGAATTCACTAGAAATAAATAAAAGATAGAAGATGGCTCGAAAAACTTTTCTTTTTTCCATTACGTTTGGTCAGTATAAATATTAAATAGTAGATATCAGCTGTTTGTTTTATGTTATTGCATTAGGCATTATCTCGTTTACAATTCTCATCGAATATTGATGAGTAAGCTTTAGTCAGTAATTTTTTATTACCGTCTTTTTATATATTTAACATGAAAATATGGATGATAAAATAATTTTAATGTTTCTTAACTAATTTTATAAATGATTCAAAGATTCAAAATTACTTAAATATTTATTAATAGCGAGTATTAAACTATATACAAATTATACATATATGATACAAAATTAAATACACTTAGGCTTTGAAATACTCATCCACAACGTTGTCACTGGAAACGTGCCCAGAAAACTAGATTAATTTTTTAGATTTTTTTTCTTATAAATACATAACTATAGACCCAAGTTAACAAATGTAATACAAGTAATACTATCGAGGATTTCTACTGCTCGAGGCAATTTTAAAAGATTAGTGCAGGCTACCACGACTTTGAGCAGCCTCGGTCACGCAAGGAAACTCCGAGCGTAGTCCTTTCCATTACCGTTTGTGTGGTCAATATACTGGAATTGTTGGAATTACTCGTTCCAAACAGTAGGGGTCTACTGTTTGGAACGAGTAGTAGTACTGTGTGAAAAAGACTACGCTCGGAGTTTCCTTGCGTGATTACATGAGAAGTGACCTTCTCTCCAGGAGAACCAAGGTTACCGACACAGCTCAAAGAATCGCCAAACCTAAGTGGTAGATGTGGACAAATGACGTAGTGAGGGTCACGGGAATCCGATGGAAGCGAGATGTATAGGACAGGTCGTTATGGCGACACCTGAGGGATGCTTATGTCTAACAGTGGGCGTTTTTCGGCTGAAATGATGATAACGATGATAGTATCGCACTTTTAAAACAAAAGTAGCCCTATACTGAACTTGTATTTGTAATTTTTTGATAAACCTTTAATTTTTCAATCTGATTATCACAACCCATTCTCTGATTGTCAAAGTCTTTGTTCCAATTGTTAATGTTCCTCGATAATTTATTCGCAACTTCTTATCGAGTCAATAAGTTTTGACTGGCCTGTTGGTTTAGTGGTTAGTGGCCTTGACTGCTATGCCTGAGGTTGTGGGTTCGATTCCCACCCAGGACAAATGTTTATGTGATGAACATGATCATTTGTTCTGTGTCTGGGTGTAATTTATCTATAATATGTATGCATTTAGAAATATATAAGTACGTTTATCAGTTGTCTAGTACCCATAACACAAGCTTTGCTTAGCTTGGGACTAGACGGCGTTGTGTGGTAGTTGTGGAATATTATATTATATATATTATTATCCCCTCGAGCGCCAGAGTTTAATGACCCGGAAAATTGACGTGTTTACGTAAATCACCAATAAAAAAAAATAAAAAAATAATAAAAATATTTTTTTGTTTTTTTTTCTAGGAAAAACAAATAATATAATAAATATGGAATAATATAATATAGAAACTAAAATTTTCGGCCAAATAAGTTTCGTACAGACGTGTGTACAAAATGAAAATTAAGCGTTTTTCAAGGTCTTGAAGTTGTACAGACGTATGTACAATAGGCGCTCGAGGGGTTAAATTATAAGCAGGTACACTGCTTTAAGACGGCTGGAAAAACACCTTTTTGGTATAATGCCATTTTTGTTTTAAGGGTGCTTTATGTTGAGTGTTAGTATGTACTCGTAGCTACAACGTCATTATTGATATCGACTTCGTTAAAGAACTTAAAACTAAAATGAAGGAACAGGCAAATAAACCTAACCGGACAAACAAAACCATAACACTGAATGAAGCGACTTGAAACTAAAAACTATGTCAAACAATTTCATTCATTTATTTTACTGCTGTACGTGTTTCAAACATTCATTAGAAACGGTAAATTTTATCTCCCTTGATACTTTTTGCTGTTTGTTTTCTTACTTTATTTATTTCAAACTTGCTGGTGTCCGCGATATCACTCGCGTCAGACTCGTAAAACAGCAACAGTACAATAGTAGTTTATGTGATAAAGCATGTCTTTAAGTAGCGGGCGGCATGTTAAATTCCGAACGAAACGAACGTTGCTGATTTTAATCCCGAACAACCGTGAGGGATTTATAAAATTAACTCCCGAGCATCGCGAGGGAGGTAATAAAGAAACCTGAGTGAAGTGAGGAATTCAAGCGGCCCAAGACAAAGACAGCTTTATCCCCGTGTTGCATATTCTACTTCACACCACCATCTGTGAGATAATTAAAGAACAATTTGGTCGACCAAATCATAATATATATTAGAGAAACATAAGTATGACCAAAAACGTTAATCAGGAAAGAAAATCTGTCTTGATTACAAAATACCAAACTTAACTTATAACAGGCAGGATACATTACTCGTAGAACAAATGATTCACACGATTCAAAAATTAACGAGCCGGAAAATCAGCAGCTGACACTAGTGCAGCAGGAGCTGGCTGCCTTTCGGCAGCAGCAGCAGCAGCAGCAGGAGCAGTTCCAGCTGCGGATGCAGCAGCAGCTGTCCGTGCTGGAGGGGATCGTGCTGCGCCCCCCGCTCGCGGCCTCCGGCCAGCGAAAGACGACGTCTTACGCCGCTGCTGCGGCCACGGCTTCTGTGCCCAAGGCGGGCTCGTCGGGGCAAGTAGGGCGCGGGGCCGCGGCGTCAGAGCCTGCGAGGCCAACCCCGACGGCTACGCGGCAGCGGCGGCGGGGGAAGCCAGCAGCTCCTCCCTCGAAGGCTAGGGCGGCGCCTAAACCGGCAGGACCTCCTGCCGCGGTGGCGACTAGGCCGCGTCAACCACCTCCCCCCGAAGAACCCTCGGCTGGCGCCGAATGGACGGTTGTCGGCGCCGCGAGAAAGGCGGGCAAGGCGGCCAGGACGGCCAAGAAGCGCGCAAGGCGCCAAGAGCGCAAGAAGCGGGCCATGGCGGCGAGACTTCGCGCCCCGAACTCCGAGGCTGTGGTGATAACACTGCAGCCAGAAGCGGAGAAGAAGGGCGTGACGTATGACGCCGTCATGGAGAAGGCGAAGCAGGCGGTGCTGCCCCACCTTGAGGAGCTCGGAGCCGCTGGGGGCTTTCGCATGAGGCGCACGGTCACCGGGGCTCGAATCCTGGAGGTCCCCGGTGCGACTAGCGGCCCTGCGGCAGATGCCCTGGCCGCTAGAATCAGGGCGTCTCTCGATGCGGAGGTGGCCCGAGTGTCCAGGCCCACAAAGTGCATAGACATGCGCATCATGGGCCTGGACGACTCAGTCAAGGTGGACGAGGTGGTGGCCGCCATTGTCAGGGCGGGCGGGTGCACGACCGATCAGGTCCGGGTGGGCACCATCCGCGCTGACGGCACGGGTATGCGAGCGGTGACAGCTAGCTGCCCCGTGGCGGCGGCCAGAACCATCACCGGGGAGGGCCGACGGCTGTTGGTAGGCTGGGTCTCCGCGCAGGTCAAACTGCTGGAGCCCAGACCTCTGCGGTGCTTCCGGTGCCAAGTGGGGCACCACGTAGGCGCCCACTGCGCCGCGGAGGTGGACCGCAGCGACCGCTGCCACCAGTGTGGCCAGCCCGGTCACAAGGCCGCGGAATGCCGTGCTCCGCCGCACTGCTACGCATGTGCGGCGGCAGGCAAGCCGGCCAACCACCGGGCTGGGGGCAGGTCCTGCGACCCCCCCGCCAAGGACAAGGGCAGGGCCCGTAGGCCCATCCCCGCCGACGTCCTCACCGCCGCAGCTGCCTCCTTGGCCGCCGCCGCTGTCGCCGCCGCACCCGCCGCTGTCGTCGCCGCACCCGCCGCAGTCGCCGCCGCACCCGCCGCGGCAGTGCCCCCTAGAAGGGCTCGGGAGGAGACGATGGACTGCCAATAACGGCCCCATTTCGTCTCCTCCAGGCGAATATCAACCACTGCGCCCCCGCTCAGGATCTGTTGCTCCAGAGCATGGCGCAGTGGTCGATAAATGTCGCCGTCGTCTCCGAGCCGTACTACGTCCATCCCCGTGGAGACTGGGTTCAGGACCTAGACGGCTCGGTGACGTTAATCTCGTCGGCCGCCGCCGGTACCCCGCCCCTCGAGGCTGTTGCGAGGGGACGGGGCTGCGTGGCAGCACGGTTCGGGGACATTGCAGTGGTAGGCGTCTACCTGTCCCCGAACAGATCTCTCGACGAACTCCAAGTCTCCCTTATGGAGCTAAATGTCGTCGTCGCTGGGTTTGGTACCCTCCCCGTGGTCGTTTGCGGGGACTTCAACGCCTGGAATACGACTTGGGGTTCCCGGTACACGAACCCACGGGGTCAGATGGTGGAGGACTGGGCTTTGGAGCTGGGCCTGGTCGTCCTGAACCGGGGTTCTGTCCCCACGTTGGTGCGGATGCGGGGTGAATCAGTGGTGGACATCTCGTTCGCCAGCCCCGCTCTGTCGCCGCGTGTCGTCGACTGGCGCGTTATGGAGGAGGTGGAGACGTACTCCGACCACCGGTACATCCGGTTGGACGTCTCCGCCGAAACCTCGGCCGCGCCGGTCCGACAGAGCCCTTGCGGTCCGCGGTGGGCGCTTAAGCAGATGGACCGGGAGCTCCTCCTGGAAGCCGCGACGGTACAGGCCTGGGTGCAAGCACCGGACAGGCCTGTCGACATAGACGTCGAGGCGGAGTGGTTCCGGGAGGCCATGTCGCAAATCTGCGACGCGGCAATGCCCCGAGTCCGTCCAGGGCGAGCTAAGCGCCAGGTGTGCTGGTGGTCGCCGGAGATTGCTGCACTGCGCAACGCATGCAGTCACGCGCGGCGCCGGTACGCCAGACACTGCAGGCGCCGCATCCGCCCGCCGGATGCGGAGGCCAGAGAGGCGGAGCTGTATGAGGGATACAGAGCGGCAAAACACACCCTCCGAACGGAGATCAAGCGGGCCAAACTGGAGGCCCGCAACGTGTGGCTGGGGTCTCTGAACGCGGACCCATGGGGGCGCCCGTACAAATTGGTACGGGAAAAGCTCCGTCCCTGGGCTCCCCCACTGACTCAGAGTCTCCGGCCCCAGATCGTAGAGGGTGCGGTGAACGCTCTGTTCCCTGCGCGGGGGGAACACTCCCCCCCGCCCATGGCTCCGCCTCCACTGCCAGCGGTGTCTGACGCGGACCGCAACAGCGACGATGACGACAATGCTCCAGAGGTGACCGAGGTAGAGTTGAGAGTGGCGGTGCGAAGGCTGAGTGCCAAAAACACCGCCCCAGGACCCGACGGCTTGCCTGGAAGGGCCTGGGTCCTGGCCATGGAGGCTCTCGGGCCTCGACTGAGAGGGCTCTTCAGCGCATGCATGGAGAGGGGCCAGTTCCCACTTTGCTGGAAGACGGGGAAACTGGTCCTCATAGCGAAGCCAGGGCGCCCTGCGGACTCTCCGTCCGCGTACCGGCCCATTGTGCTGCTCGACGAGGTGGGCAAGCTCTTTGAGAGAGTCATTGCAAACCGCCTCGTCGGGCGCCTAACGCGAGTGGGGCCGGACCTTTCGGACGGACAGTTCGGCTTTCGCAGGATGCGCTCTACAGTGGACGCCATCATGCGCGTGCGAGCCCTCACGACGGGGGATGCGGTGTCCCGGGGCAGGTGTGTCGTGGCAGTGTCCTTGGACATTGCCAACGCGTTCAACTCCCTGCCCTGGAGTACGATCCGGAGGGCACTCCGGTACCACCGGGTGCCCGAGTACCTCTGTCGAGTGGTCGAGGCCTATCTGTCGGAGAGACTTATAGTCTACCCCGGTCACCAGGGAGACTGGAAACGTCGAGAGATGTCGTGCGGTGTTCCGCAGGGGTCGGTACTAGGGCCACCCTTGTGGAACATCGGGTACGACTACGTGCTGCGCGGCGACTTCCCTGACGGGGTCAGCGTGGTTTGCTACGCAGACGACACGCTGGTCCTAGCGCGGGGAGAGTCGTACCAGGCGGCGGTCGCTCTAGCGACACGCGGGGTTGCGATGGTCGTTGATCGGATCCAGGAGTTGGGACTCAAGGTGGCGCTTCACAAATCCGAGGCGATGTGTTTTCACGGTCGCCGGTCTCGGAACGCGCCGCCATTGAGTTCCCAACTAACGGTAGGAGGAGTTCACATCGGTGTCGGGTCGACGATGAAGTACCTGGGACTCGTCCTCGACAGCCGGTGGAATTTCGTGGAGCATTTCCGACGTCTGGCTCCCAAACTCAGCCGGGCTGGGGCTGCGCTCAAGCGGCTCCTGCCCAACCTTGGGGGTCCAGACGCCTCCTGCCGGAGGCTCTACGCGGGGATCGTTCGGTCCATGGCCCTCTACGGGGCGCCGGTGTGGGCGCCGTCGCTGAAAAAGCAACCGGCGGCCATACTGAACGCCTGCCAGAGGGTCATGGCGATAAGGATGGTGCGGGGATACTGCACGGTCTCCCGCGAAGCGGCGAGCCTTCTGGCTGGCCTACCACCGTGGGATCTGGAGGCAACAGTCCTTGCACACATGCACGATATGCGCGTGGAGATGCAACGCCGGGGTGAAAGTCCGCTGCCGCGACAGGTCAAGGCATGGCGGACAGAGCTCCGGCGGGATCTCATGGTGAAATGGCGTCAACGACTATCGCAACCCAGTGCTGGGCACGCCACAATCATGGCGGTAAGTCCCCTCTTTGAGGCGTGGCTGGAAAGGCCTCACGGCGTCCTTACCTTCCGCATGACGCAGGTCCTCACCGGACATGGTTCGTTCGGGAGTTTCCTGCACCGGATTCATGCGGAAGTGACGCCCGGGTGTCGCCACTGTGCGGAACGCCCGGAGGACACGGTGGAGCACACAGTCGAGGTGTGCCCTGCTTGGGCGGAGCATCGCCGTGCCCTCGTGGGGGCGATCGGCGGCGGAGACCTCTCGCGCCGGGCCTTGGTTGAGGCCATGGTCCGGAGCGAGGAGGAGTGGCAGGCGGTCGCCGACTTCTGCGAAGCAGTAATGCTTGCAAAGGAGGAGGCCGAACGCATCAGGCAACGGCGTTATCGCCGCCGCCGTCGCCGGGATTCTGATCCCGATTTCCGGCCAACGTAGACGCGGGCTTGTGGACAGTGAGCAATGGGTAGCTCGCTGTCCGGCCGTCCGGTAACCGTCCGGACCAAGCCCAAGTCGTCGACGGCGCGCACTGTTCCCGCGCGCCTCAAGGAGTTGTCAGCAACAGCAGTGACCCAGCCGGGTCGAAGCCTACTGGGGCCAGGGTTATCCGAAAGGGCGCTCGAGCCCCGGTTTGAAGGCTAGAAGGAACGGGGTGGGTCTTTTAGTCAGTAAGAGTCTGACACTATCTCCCGCTCCGCCCAAGGGCGGGGGATGTCAATGCATGATTTTTCCCACCATAAAAAAAAAAAAAAAAAAAAAAGTGGGATGTCAACAACAAACAATCAAACCACACAACAACAAAAAAACAAACATCCCACTAATATTAGGAATAGAAACTTAAATAGAATCGGTTTGATACCTTTGCTTCTTCATCAACCTGCAAAGCGGGTCAAAAAGTCTATTAAATATTACTTTTTATTAGTGTTATTTGTGAAAAAAATATTTAAATTTAAGATTTGAAGAGAATTCTTTAGATGGTACCGCCGAGATATTGTGATTAAGTTAAAAAATACTTGCGATAGCCTGCTGCCATCTAAATCAAAACTAAAATGTGTAGCAACTTTGGAAAATTCATCAGGTACAAAATAAACAAAACTGCGTCGTAATTTTCAGAAAAAAAGTAACTATTTTTTCGTAAGTGTATTGAAAAACTTCGTTTGATACACGTGGAGATTTGTCACTGCAGCACGCGGCTTCATAAAACCCTCGCCTGTACGCCTCGGGTGAATTTCGGCTCAGTTGCAATGACAAACTTTCCCCACTTTATCAAAATGTAATTCTTGTCAGCATGAACATATTTCCAACCCCAACAGCTTTCTCCAAACTAACATGTTACTACAGTAATTTAACTCTATTCAGCTTTCCACAAGTAACATCAACTGCCCGAAATTGTCACATGTCTTGCAAACGTGTTGTACTACCGTATATCACTAGGCAACTGTTTCTGAAGCTAACTCGCTTACTAAGTGCATTGCAGATGTTACCGAATGTCTTCTAAACGCAGTCCACTGTTGGGTAACTGCAGTTCTTTGTGTTTTCGTGAGTTGTTTCGACATCTATGATAATACAACCGGCTCTTAAGTAGTCTATCTCATAAAAATCGTGTATTATTCTGAGATAAAGGGTAGCGTCTTCCCCTTCAGCAATAGCATTCAACAAGTTTCTGTCAGTAAAATAATGTTTGTAATCAAATCAGTTCTTCCAAGAATCACTAAAACACACACAATAAACTTCTTAATATTTCAATAGAGTAAAAATTATTTAATAAATATGATGTAATACTCTTAAAAAATAATATGGGTAATGATAGCAATACATGTTGTTACTATCATTAGGTTGTTAAAAAATACTACTAAACAACAGGCTGCAATTTACCAATTTATTTTCATAATGTTCAAAGTTATGATATACTATGACTTTAAATATTATGAAAATAAATCACGTGCTTCAACCCCAAAATCATTACGTCTAAAATAACACAACATAATTCACAATTGCTCTGAACTAAGACTTGTCAGTTTCAGCCAACAGCGCCCGGGGGGCTGCTTGGCAGAATTATTTGTGCCAAGACTCCTGTAATAGCTTGGCGGATGACGTTTTATGCAATTAGTGCAACGGGATTGGAATTAATTGAATAACTTGTGTGTTAATCTTCTGGTGAATCCTTAAACACAGGATTTTAATGGCAATTTTTGCATATAGAAAACACTTTTACATGTAAATTTTTTCCTCAGTTTTAATTAGGTGAAGCCAGTATTTCTTAACTGACTACACTAAAAAGAAACACTGGAACAAACTCCGGGGACATCTCGTCTGATGTAGTTGAATACCTGTATTTTACATAGAAAGATTGCCTATTTGACCTCCAGAACCCACGATGACTGGACGACACGATAACTATTGGCAACCAGTGTTCCTGAATAAGATCCATGTCCGAGATAGTTCGCTGTGCGAGTGTGGTCTTGCAGAGGGTACTTTAGACCATATCTTCTTCTTCTGCTCCCTAAACAATAAATCTTTCGACCTCTATCACAAAATTTAAAAATTTAAGATTCCTCTCCCAACCAATTTTCATTCCCTTCTCTCCCACTTCTCTCCCAAATTAGTTAACATTTTAGCAACTTTTTTAAACGAAAATGATTTAAAATTTTAATTCCTTACTATTTATATTTTTCTACCACAAATGTAAATCTCGCCGGTGGACCTTTCCAAGTCGCCGTCTTAACGCGAAACTGGCAGAATAGTCGCAATCGGCTCAATTGCCATAAAAAAAAAACTATTGGCAAGACTTATAGTGTCTAACTTCTGACTGTCATTTTTACAACGAACGACAAAAGATTGATGAAAGACGGATTGATCACAGTCACACCCACCGCAGCATTGAAACACAACGGGTAACTAAAGAAACAAGGATGGAGTTTAGGTAATTTTAACAGTAAAAATCGGACATTCACTCGCTCTACCAAGGGTAGAAAAAGTTGTTTAATAATTTCCCACCCTCAAAAAAAGGTTCTGAAACATGTAACAATCTCCACACCACTCCAAATCACAACACAGAAGAACCTCCAAACTGAATATAACAAAAACACAAATGTTTCACGGAACAAAAATATCGTATTTTCGTACAGAGAGAGATAAATGTAGGTATATAAAAGATTTTAGGGATCACTGTAACAGTTGTCGCGTCATATGGCAGGCGGCAGCGACTCGGAAAATGTATGGCGACGAGAATAACATACGGATTTTAAATTCTAAGCTTATCGGGACTCAAGGCTACAATTTTGGCTGTTCAATGTTTTTTTCTTATTGATTCCGAGATTTTTTGTCGTATTTGGAAGAAGCTCTTGTTTCATTTAGTAGCAGGAAGAGTGTGGTTTCTTTCGGTATTTCTTTTCAATGGAATTACTTAATTTATATCTAGCAGAATATAATTACAAAATATAAAATGTACGAGTAATGACGGCATCAATCAACTATTTCTGGTCTTTGTTTTGTAATTCTTTATTGTACATAAAAACATACGTACAATAAAGATGATACAAATGGTTCAGAATCATCTTATGACTTCTCCCGCTTTAGTGTAGATCGCTAGGGTATATCAGACTTTTACTGACTAAACCTATGTCCTTCAGTTACTTATTGCGTTCCAGGACCAACTCTTTCGAATGCCATTCATTTGCAGTTTTGTATGGATAACAAAATCTACCAAATCATATTTTTCATCAATCAATTTTTAGGTTTCCCAATAACGAAGTAACAATTATTCTGCTTTTTTCGTGCTCATATCTATCAAATTTAAAGACTATATGGGCTTGCTACAAAAAAAAAATGCTGATAAAAATTGGTTCATTTAAATTCACGTTAGAAATGTAGAAAACAATTACCGAAGCTACTAAAAATGGATATCATACAACAGAAACAATTTGCCTCAAATAGAAATGGGGGCAGAATAAAGTTGAATAAATCGGATTTGGTCATCCTATATATCCATTCAAATATAATTCTCTTCCAAGCCCATTGAACAGTGAACACAATCTACAGTACTACATAAACCGGTTTAAACCGGCCAGGACCAGTTCCAAGCGGATCGATTAAGCTCGATCCGGTAATGGATAAGTTCAGTTAGTTGTGGATTGTTACAGAACTTTGTCTGTAGTACCTTCTGGTACTCGTTGGAACTATTCACGGTATTCTGACTTGTAACAATGCTTGATAAACATTTGACTATAATACTGGTTTTCGGTACATATAGGGCTTGTAGTAGTTCTAGTTTGTAATTAGTTGTGAAGGAACAATGTGGTTTGATGGAAACAATGATAATTAATTAAATAAACTCAGACACAGTCTTTCACCCGTTCACACACTTAGACTCCTCATATCACACTCATACATCACAAAATACATACGTGTCATAACCACACACACTGTATCAACTACACAGTCATTTTGCCTACTCCTTAATATTTTAATTAAACTTCTTAAATTATTTTGTTTTAATGATTTTTCTTTAAAATTGAAATAACTATATTGTGATTTTTTTTTAATCACACAAACATAATTATGTCGTGAAATTTTAGTCATTGTTAATTTTTACTATTTATCGTTTATTTCAGACATAAACTCCACTAGAAGTACGGTGTTGCGCTATCGATACATGGTGGATATCGCACCCATACGTACAAAGCGCTTTAGAAACGCATTCATTATGCGTACAGCTAAGGAGTGGAATTCCCTGCCCGAGACTGTGTTTCCTGATAGCCACAACCTAGGGGTATTTAAGACATCAGTTAATAGGTTACTTCTAGGCAAGCGTGCTTCATCGTTGGCTACATCATCGCTTACCCTCGGGTGAGTCAAACGGAGCTTATCAATAATAATAATAACCTGTTCCCGATGCCGGTGGGCTACAATTTTTTTTATATTTTTAAATGATTTTGTTTTATTTTTTATTTAAATATTTAAAAATATAATTTATATGTTATAAAAATGAATAAACGAAATAATAAAAAAAAAACTCTTAGAAACACTATTGAATTAAATTTAATTAAATTTGTACACCATGATAGATAAAAAATAAATAAATAAGATTAGATAAATATTGATAACACTTCACTTTTCACTTACTATACTTTTCTTTTTTATTAATACTTCACCTTTTCACAGCCTACCGAATAAACCCCATCGTTTTATTCCCGGTGCTTGTCCTCGCCATAAATTGTAGAAATCGACGGGGAATGGACCACGTAGGCTATAGGTTACCAAGCTGACGATAATAATATCTTCTACAGTTCTATCGGATATAATCTTATGTTACTTTATCGTTTACGTGACTTCTTCAGTCCTTAGTTTGACTTAGGACCTTGGAAGCCTCCAGAGTATTGAAATGTCATATTTATAAAATTTTAAATTAATTTTTTAGAATTACAAAAGTGTAGTTATTGACAACTATGTTTCAGTGGACAAAGTATGGATATGTCATGGCCAGTTCTTAGAAATTAATTACTTCATGATATGGCTAAGTAAAACTAGCCAGATCGTTATAAACCTTAAAATTTGATGATATTTCAATCTTCGTTTGGCCTTTTTTCTTTAGATCTTTTATTATCGTTGAAACTCTACATCAATGATATGGCCACACAAGGATTGGCATATCATCAGATGTTAACGTTTTAACGATGTGTAATCACTACCGTATAAGCATAAAACATCTTTTGCTGGTTGGTCGAATGATTTGGTCAAGTACATGCCCTACCAAATCATCGGACATTACAAAAGGACTCATTTAGGACTATTTGAGAAAGTCATTAACACTGAGGGAAAGTCACTGAGTTTTATGATGAGAGTGTGAATTTACCCCATGGTTCATTTTCAGTCTATATTTTGAAGAAGCTACCAATAACCTTCAAACCTTTTACACAATACATAAAAAGCCTTAACAGAATTAATCGACCTTTCCTTCTCTTTAGAGCTGCCGTTAGAAAACAATTAATTCTGGAACCGGTCCATAAAATAAATTCAACTCTCAATTGTAAATACAAATAGGTATTATTTGGCTTTTAGAGTGCTTTTTACTAGAGATGTGCGAGTTCGCTAGACGGTGCGAGGATGTGTAGCGGTGCTGTGAAAATGTGTGGTTATTACCACCCAAGATGTATGAAAGGTTACATGATTTGAGAGTTCGTGGAGATGCTGTTAAACGGTGTATTACTGAGTAGTGTAGGAATACGGAACGGAATCTTTGTACAAATCACGCAATTGTTTGTATGTAAAATACTGCTCCGCTAGCCCTGTTCCATCAGAGCTGCACTGAGCTAGGTTAGAAAATTAAAGTGATCTGAATCTTCTAATAAAGTGATTAGAAGATTTTTTCTCGACAAATGCGGGTGTTTCCACCTAAGATGTGCGCGGAGTTTTCATGATGTGAAGATTTATGGCGACGCCAAAATGAATGATGATGAAGTGTTTAGCTGAATGATGCGAGAATGATAGCGATCTCTTTGTACAAATCACGTACACATACAGGGTTATTAGTAAGTAAAACATTAAAACCTTGCAAGACTGTATTACTGACATCATAAACAATAGCTTTTGTTCTATAACTTTTTATAAAACATAATTCATTTACCAAAAACAAACCTTCAAGATTTCGTTGTTCTATCTAACACATTTTGACTCAGTATTTTGCTATACCTACCTACGTCTGTACGATGCGATGCAAGCCCATCAAGCACCCCCACCGCTCGACCCCTGTTTGCATAGACTTCGTAATATGTATTTAGAACGTTCAATTTAATTATTTTTGTTTTTGTATGAAAGTCTGATGAACTAAAAAACGATATTTTTTTAAAATTATAGGACAAAAGTTGTTGTTTATGATATGTGTAACATAGTCCTGATAGCCAGTGTTTTACAAATAACCCTCCATACAAATATCTTGCTCCACATGCCCTTTCACACCAGAGCTGTGATAATCCTGGCTGGAAAAATGAAATAATCCCCTTAGATGACTATTTTCTCACAGTCCGGCTTGCTACCTCGCATTTCTCTAGTGGAAAAGCACCCTTAGGAGGGTGGCAAGAACGAATGTTTATTCATTCAAAGTTGGAGACGTTCTAACTTGAATGCGTAACTTGAACAATTTTATCGGTATGGGTACTTTTCTCGTTAGTACTTTGCGAGAGTTTTGGTGAGAAATGTGAAATTACGAACTGATTGCGTTGATATGGGATGTGTTATCTAGAACATGTAATATATTTTGAGTATGATAAAAATTTTAGTGATGAATGTTGTTTTAAAGGTTGCGTAGCTCAGCTACTAGAACGGAACCTCTATAGTCTGTCAATTAAAACTTAAAAAAAAAACTTAAAACTTTCTCTTAGTTACGTGTAGACCTGAAATTAATATTCAAGTCTAATACTATTTACAGCACTGAAAAATTAACCGTCTATAGAGCTGTATACATTTTGTTGGTAGAGGCGACTGGTCGCGCCGCCATGGTGTCCCTGTAAAATATAGTCCTAAGTCTACGCAATCTAAAGATAAGGACGTTGCTCCGTTTAGGTACATATTTTGACATTTGCAAGGAATTCAAAACCTATAGGGTACTCTTCGTTGACCTAGAACTCTGAAATTTTGCAAGAAATAGGGTTTTATAGCATAAAAAAAGGAAAATATCTGAAAATAATTATCAACTTTTTTAACATTCGGAAAAATCTTCGAGACTCTATTCAGTAATAGACCTATTTAGCTAGGTAAGTTTACGCTTTTTAATATTATCACTACATATCAAGTAGATCGTCATCTCAGTCGAAATAGTCAAGTTTATTGCTGGACTTAAACCTCTCCCCAACGTTGCCTTGTCGACTGACATTATTTACGAACTACTTTTTTCCCGCGGCTTCACCCCCGAACATGATACCAATCTATCTCTATCCGTAAATGAAACCTATGTTAATCAGGAATAAAGCAGCTTTCCATCGGTAAAGAAATGATAATTCCACCCTTCACAAACACAAAATTATCCAGAACATTCTCGTTGTCATAAAACAGAAGCAAAATCATAATTTCTACTCACAAACTAGCCTAACTACCTGGTAGTGTACGACTGTACGAAAACAATATACAATAGCATTTGTGCTCACAATGGAATAATAAAATTGTGATGTCTTTATTTATTACTAGTTTCTGCCCGCATCTTCATCCGTGTCATTATTCCTCAAAGAGCTGTCAGCATAATTGACGAGGCTTGCTAAGTTTCGATGCCTGCTACGATTGCGAGAATGATAGAAAGAGTTCCATCCATTTCTTAGTCCGTAAATGTCTGACACACCTTCTCTCTCCGCTCACCAAACCACACTGGTCCTGCGTGGTGAATTACGGCATGTCTCCTCTCCCAGAAAGGAGCCCCGAGTCCCAGCCGTGGGAACATTACAGGGCTGATTATGCTGTCCACCACAAAAAGAGTGTCTCATTATACGTCCTAATGAACAAGATGCATGTCATTAATAACCAATTTTCTGACTTGATCCAACATCATACAATACATAGGTTTAAAGCAAAGTAAAGACTGCTGTAACATATAACATGCAAGGTAACATCAAAGGAGAATTTCTAAGTCTGGACGCAGCGCACACTAAATGCTCAGTACTTACTTACATAGTTGAAATGTTCTGTTCGCGCGTGTAGTGTGCTCGGTTCGAACGGGTAATTTGCACGGTTCACACACGCAAGGCGTCCACACTATGAATGCTCTATTACATTGCATGTTACGTTACTGCAGTTTGACTACATACGTCCTCTTTGATACCTAAGCATCAAAGAGGTATCAAAGAGGACGTCTTCTTTACTTTCTTTTTTTGTCACTTGCTTTATCATTGGATTCCAAGAGCTAATACTGATTCATGAATAAATCTGCGGAAGTCTCAAAGTTTTCATAAATCATATTACAAAGTTTTAGAAACGTCTGGAAAATTCACTGTAATTCTAGAAATATTACGGAAATTAAGGAACTTTTATTTATTTTGACTTTCAACTCAAGATAAATATAGAAATTCATATTTCAAAAATAATGATTACTTTCTATAAATACTAATAAAACATTTTTCAAATATTTTCTTAACAGAATATAACTACAATGAACTTTATAAACAACAAACTAGTAAAATGTACGAACGCATATAAAATAATTCTTTAAACACCAAAAAATTCATACACATCGTGGTCAACGGAAAATATTGCACATAACGCTGCCACTGGCAGTATAGCCACATTGAATAGCAATACTGATTCTTTCGGGGAAGCCCAGCCCTGTGATCACATGTAGACTTAATTAGCAGTTTCCTGATATCCCAAACAAAATTTGAAATAAGGGATACATACAAAAGTTTTTCGAATTGTTCAACGTACGCCCAAATCATTCAAATTATAGAAAGTGTATGTCGTCGTTTTCAATTTATCTATTATATCATAATTTCAATCGAAAGATGTCCAAAACTCGACGGAGATTTTCCAGAAGTGTCGTGACGTCGGCCTAACCAGTGCTGCGCGGCCAGTAAACCCCTCAGATACTCCTTGTATTAGACCTTGTATTAGGCTTTTCAGCTTTTGATGCACGTCCGTTTGTCACTGTTCTATGGACAGTATACTTTACCCAATATACATTAATGAAACCCTGATTTTTTAATTGCCTTTTACCGACTTCAAAAAAAGGAGAATGTTCTCAATTTGTCAGAATCTTTTTTAATTAGTCAAGCCTGACCTTTTTCATCATCATCATCATTTCAGCCGAAAGACTTCCACTGTTGGACATAGGCCTCCCCAAAGCGTCGTCACAACAATCTTGCATCCACCGCATTCTCGCCCAGGTCATCGGAACTTTTTAACAGTTTCTAGTTTCTAAACGTTATAATTAAGCGAATCATTCCTCTTTTATTTTTACACGCTTCACTGCACCTATTACCAACTTAATGAATACCCCACACCATTTCCACATTTTTATACCAACATAACAAAATATATGCCCCGGAACAAATGCTTAGCGTTGAGGAGCCCTGTCCTATGACAAAGAGCCGAGATAAGGACGGAAGGGGGCATGACGTATACAAATGCAAGTAGTTAGAGCAACGTCTGGACGCCTTAAGGCAGACCCCTACTACATGGAGTGTATTTGCATAAGCTGGGAGACTTTGGCAGTGAAATGGGTGAGTTTGTAATTGGTATACCTAAAGGATCTAGTCAGTATGAGTAGATTTTATTGATGTTGATGTGAAGAATTTGTTTTTAGTGGCAGACATTGGTGTGCTCTGGGTTATTGGGCTGTTACGCATAGAGGTACCACAAATTTTTAATTAGTACAAATACTTAAAGGGCTTATTTGAAAAGGTCTTATTATTATTTAAGTTAAGTCTCAATAAACCATATTCATAAACAGCAAAGTTATTAGCGTTTGTTTATAGGTATCCCAAAACATCACTGAATTTATGGAAATATTGTACAGGCTATTGATTATGAATAAATGAATGACGACAAAAATGGAGAAACTTCGCTTAGTTTTTAGTAGCAATTGTTATGAATGATTGATTAATTACGAATTTACCAATAACGAAAAATGTTCGTGGAAAATTTTGTTTTTTTTTTTTACTACACTAATATGTTCAGTATCCGTTACTATAGACAGATAGAGCCCCATTTTTGTACTTATTAAAAATAGGGGTGTATAATAAATATCATAGTATCACATGATATTCTTACGTCGATACACAGTTGAAGAATCATTTTGTGTGGAAATCAGCATATGCGAATGATAACATAGTTTTCAGGCGAGTGGAAAAGCAGTCTCTTAATATTTAATTAAGAAAACAGTGGTAGGGGCTACGGTTTGCTGAACAATCGCTCTTATCAAACAAACGACGTTCGACGATATGGATCTCTTCAATTTTCGTCATACAATTGAAACTTCCAATTAGCTTCATTGGTCAAGTAATGGTACTCGTTTAATTTACTTTAGCAACTTCTTTTAATTATTTTTAAATAAAAAAAGTTACTCCACACTAGGAAATATTCTTTAAAATATTGTGTACAATACACACAATAGATAATTTTTAAAAGACAATAAAAATAGGACTGTCGGTGTACGTGGGCGAGCTACAGCCACAACAGGATTTTCTTACAGCAATCCATATTAATGTGAAATAAATTTGTAAAAAAAAATCTGTAAACTTAATCCTAGGATTTATTCCTGTATTGTGGGTGCGTTCACAAACATAACAATCACATAAGACAAAATACTCAGCCCAGGATAAACTAGCAGTAGATCATACAAATATTTGCTCCGAGCGGGAATTCGACTC
Organism: Mythimna albipuncta; assembly: GCA_929112965.1. Lineage (NCBI taxonomy): Eukaryota > Metazoa > Arthropoda > Insecta > Lepidoptera > Noctuidae > Mythimna > Mythimna albipuncta. Next base: position 17,536,860 of record OV815967.1, read on the forward strand.
CGCGACACGCAACGCAGAAGCCAATCATTCTACTAATATGCCAAACTTACCGCCATACATTATATATTACATTTGATTAAAGATAAATGGTTCTTATTAAAGGCACAGTGTTTCAAGTCTACCCACCAGGTGGACTTATGCCTTCCATAGAGGCCCAGCAGGGTCGAAGGGTTCGCTTCTGAAAGAAAAAAAAAGACGTGTGGCACTCTGGGACTGCCGCGGTAAAGCTATTTTATAGCATTTTTATCAACTTATGCAATTATAATTATTTATTTATTTTATTTATGCAGTATTTTTTTTCCTTTGTTTTTTTTTCTTTGATATTAATTGAAGTTACACTTTCTCACATTGAATTTAATTAATAATTAATAATTTATTTAATCAACACTTTCAATTTTACATATTTCTCTTAATAAAAGTTTTCACAGATTACTTTGAATGGCAAACTGCATAAGAGATAACGTTGTCGACTGTACTAGTATGAATTGTGACACAGCCGACAGCGACCTCCTCCCTATTTATTATAATTTATACAATTTTAATTAATTTAAAGATAAAGGCATACAAAGTTTCCCAGTCAGAGGTTAGATTGAGATCGCAAAAAAAATTGTCCAAATCACTGTCAGTATCTATACGATGCGATGCGGCGCCCACTTTCTGGCGGAGGAAAATCTTCCCATGAGTAGTCCAGCAAAACTGGTAGCTATTCTGCTTACCAAACTTCCTAGCTAGGTAAAACAGTCTTCTTGCCTTTTGGGTAAGACATTCAGTGAGATATATTGGTTGAGGGCGACCGTCGAGTTCCAAATGAGATGTATTTAATTTGTTGTTTTTATTTGCCTGATTATGTTTTTTCACGGAAGTTAAAGTTAAAGTCCGTTTTTTTAATACTACTGATGAAAAGTCCACTATGATTGGTCTACTTCCACCTTTGTCAGCATTTAAGCTAAAGACATCTCTAATGTGAACTTCATTAACAGCTACTTTGGTTGCCAGTCCTACACTTGACACAATCTTCAGTAAATCCTCCTTTGTTTCTCTTTTTTGGACAGGAATATTCCTAATCTCAATGCTGGTTTGCTTTTGAGACCTCTCAAGGCTTTCCACTTTCAGCTCAAGTATGTAGGCTAAATTTGTACGTCTTTCAGTTTCCATGAAAATAAGTTTGTCTTTCATTTCCTCATAATGTTTTTCCATGAATTTTATAGATTTTTCGATTTCGCTGTTTTGTTTCTGGATCCCATTAATACTTTCCTGTATGGTGTTCTGTTGTAATTTAAAAGTTTCAAGGGTTTTCTTGGTGTCTGATAAGGTTACAGTCAGTTCGTGGTCAAAAGAACGCTTACGAGGCCGATTTCTAGCGTGAACCTGACTTGAGCTCTCGTTATCGGTGTCAGTGGCTGGTGCTGAACTATGGTTAGTATTCATCTTGAAATTGCCCTTAGAAGTATATGGAGGAGTTTTTTTCAGTGACATAGCAAATAGTCAAAAGCAAACACAGTACCCCAAAGTTAAACAAGTGGCCAAAAACTTGATTAAAAAATGCAAAAAGATTAGCGGGTGGCGATAAATCCCCAGTGATTTGAACTCAGATCGCCTTGCTTCTGTATCGGACAAGTTTCTAAGTCGGCTATTTGGACTTAGCAATGAGTGACGAAATTAAGGTTTTATCTTTACTAAATCTGCCATGCTCAAAAAACAAATGAGTAGGAGGTGTTAGGTTATTTTCGTTACGGAATTTCTGGATTCGGTACCCACGCTCAAGGCCCGCGATAGAAGCTATGCAATAGCTTATAACCCAGCCCTTTTTTTTTTTTTTTTTTTTTTTTTTTTTTTTTTTTTTATGGTGGGAAAAATCATGCATTGACATCCCCCGCCCTTGGGCGGAGCGGGAGATAGTGTCAGACTCTTACTGACTAAAAGACCCACCCCGTTCCTTCTAGCCTTCATACCGGGGCTCGAGCGCGATATGATAGACAATAAAGGAACTAGGAGTGGATTTTAGTCAGTCAAAGTCTGACATGAAAGAGCGGAAGATGTCATTGGATGATGTCCCAACTAAAAAAAATGGTGGACCTATACCTTAGTGGGCGCTAGGTGGACCTATCGATAGGGCAACGCATGGAGAAACATTTTGCCAAAGGATGCGTGTTTTGATTCAAGATAATTTATTTCTGAAGGTTTAGTAATAATGTCTCCATGTTGCACGTGTGTGGTGTGTCGCGTACATAGCAGGACTGGAACAATTTTCTTGCTGTGGTATTCTCGTCCGATTATATTTAGGTCTCTTCAAAGCTAGAGTGAATAGGTTTGTAATAACTACCATCAACAATATTGTATCACTGCTTACCATCAGGCATCAGTTAACGTAGGCGCGGGCTTGCGGACAGTGAGCAATGGGTAGCTCGTTGTCCGGCTGTCCGGTAACTGTCCGGACCAAGCCCAAGTCTTCGACGGCGCGCACTGTTCCTGCGCGCCTCAAGGAGTTGTCAGCAACAGCAGAGGCCCAGTTGTGTCGAAACCTACTGGGGCCAGGGTTAGTTTGGAAAGACAGCTCGAGCCCCAGTATAAAGGCTAGAAGGAACGGGGTGCGCCTTTTAGTCAGTAAGAGTCTGACACTATCTCCCGCTCCGCCCAAGAGCGGGGTTTGTCATTAGATGATTTTTTCCCACCATAAAAAAAAAAAACAGGCATCAGGTGGGGTCGCAGTCAAGAACTTATATTAATTAAACAAAAAAATGTAGCTACGAGTATGTTTACTGCAGATATAAATAAAACTTAGAACAGAATACCGCAGACGATCCTATAAAGTAAATTATGATTAATCTATAATATAAAAATGGATCGCAAAATGTGTTGGTAAGCGCATAACTCAACAACGCCTGGACCGATTTCGCTAATTTTTTTTTGTTGTGTTCGTTATTATGAGGAGAAGGTTCTTATGGAAAAAAAAATAAAATTAGGGTAGTGTAGGGTAGAGTAAGGCAGAGGAGGGTAGAGTAGGGTAGAGTAGAGTAGAGTAGAGTAGGGTAGGGTAGAGTAGGGTAGGGTAGGGTAGAGTAGGGTAGAGTAGAGTAGGGTAGGGTAGAGTAGGGTATAGTAGGGAAGAGCGGGAGCGAAGCCGCGCGGGCAAAAGCTAGTATATAATATAACTTGCTGAAAATTATCATTAACATTCAATGTAATTAATGGACCACCAATAAAATCCTCGTACATCACTTTCCTTAAATATAACGACCCAATTTAATACTACTTCAGTTAATTAATGAAAAACTGGGAGTAGCTGTTGATTACCGTTTATTGGAAATTAAATATGGATGAAAATTACGCAACATTTATATTTATAGATTCATGATTATCTACGGCAAATGTAGTGAAAATTGAACATAATTAATAAGGTCAGAGAAGAAAGGTGTGGTGTTTATTGATAAAAGTAAGTAAAGCTAAAAAAAAAAAAACAAACTGAGGCCAGATATGCAACGTGTGCTATGCATTATGATATTAAGGCCCTTCTCAAGGAGCTGTCAGCAACAGCAAGAGCGCAGCTGGGTCGCAGCCTACTGGGGCCAGGGTTAATTCGAAAGATAGCTCAAGCCCCGGTACGAAGGTAATGAAGAAACGGGGTGGGCTTTTAGTCAGTAAGAGTCTGACACTATCTCTCGCTCCGCCCAATAGCGAGGGTTGTCATTAGATAATTTTTCCCACACAGGGCCCCTGCTGTTGCTGACAGCTCCTTGAGGCGCGCGGGAATAGTGCGCGCCGTCGGTGACTTTGTTTCGGTCCGGACAGTTACCGGACAGTCGGACAGCGAGCTACCCATTGCTTACCGTCCTCAAGCCTGCGTCTACGGTGGCTTCCAACACCGCTTCCTCCGATACGCGGTCGCCACTGTTCTATGTCACTGGTCATCTGTTCTACGAGCTAGGTGCCATTGTCACTTAAGATTAGCGATTTTTCATACTATGTCGGCAACCTTGGTTCTCCTGCGTAATATCTTTATTTCTGATGTGATCACCCAAGGAAACTCCGAGCATAGCCCTTTCCATTACCCTTTGGGTGACTTTAAACCTTCTGATTAGACCCATTGTGAGTAACTACGCTTCGGACTCTTATGTCATTGGTAGTGATGTTGATCGAGAAGATACCGCGCAGCTTCCCGAACGCCTCCCAGCCAAGTTGAATTCAACGGTCGACCTATTTCTCGAAATTAGATTTACCCAACCAGACTGTCTATCCGAGGTAAATGTAATCGTCCACAACTTCGAGTATAGAGAATCTGTAATCAGTGATACAAACAAATCACTCGCACACTATCAAATCAATAAGGATACCAATGAATCAAGAATCATTAATGAATTAAGTACAAACAAGGCCGTTAACATAGGTAAATAGCGTGACACTTTCATTACCATCGTTACGGGGAATTAATTGAATATAAATTGACGTAAGCATGTTTGATCATCTGCTGGGACGGGGATAATTTGTTTTGTTCCACTTCGCGCTTGAAGAGACACCCGAAATTGGCTGTAGTATATAGGCTGCTAATAATGCTTCTTTACCCATGGGGTGAGGTTGTGTAAAGAAATAAAAAGCTGTGAAAAATACAAAAAATATTCATTTAAATACACCGCTAAATAATCGTTTTAATCCCATAAAGGGTCGATCTGGTGCATGAAACACTATCGATTTATAAAGATAAAATTAAAAAATAAAGTACCTTTTTTTCAAAACTCGTATTAATTTACGCATGTACGAAATTAATTTCTTTAAGAAAACGTCAACTGAGCGAGTTCAATGACCTGTAGGTAGTTTGTACGCAACGCCGACTATTAACTACAGGTGTACCCATGTACTGTGGGGTTACCTACATAGGCGGACTTAATGCAACAAGGCATTCTCAACCAGTCAACCTTTCGGGTAAAAAACACAACATTTTGGCTGGTGAAAAAAATATATTTGTATTAAAGGCAAAATCTTGACTCACTTGCCGTTTCATCAACGGCCAAACCAAGCCTTAGAAAGCAAAATTTCGTTGCATAGAGATTTTTCGTATGATGTGTACAAAGAATGACAAGGGATTATCTTAAAAAAAAAAAATCATTTACTACGTGGATGAAATGGGGTCCTAAGTTGGTAAGGAGACACTTACCCTGACAGAAACTAGTTTAAAATAAAAAAGAAATATCGTTACAAGTAGGTACCTACTTACAGCTAGATAATTAAAAGGTGAGAAAACTTCTTTTCTACAACGTTGTATCCATGACTCTTGAATACAAAACTTGTACCATGGACTATACCTGTATATCTCCCCTTCATAATCAAGACCATCCAAATATTATCCGTCAAATATCTATGGCATGAAAAGGCATTTTACACCCTATTCAGCTTAATCAAAGCTTAATTAAGCGTTTTGGGAGTACATTCATTATGCGTACAGCTAAGGAATGGAATTCCCTGCAGGAGTCTGTGTTTCCTGATAGCTATAACCTAGGGGTCTTTAAGTCAAGAGTGAATAGATTGCTTCTAGGTAAGCGTGCTCCATCGTCGGCCACATCATCGCTTACCATCAGGTGAGATTGTGGTCAAACGCGAGCCTATCCATTATAAAAAAAAAAAACCACAAAATAGATAGGTACAGAAGTCAATCTACATACAAAGCGCGCTCGAGCAACGCACACATAAACACCGCTCACGAATACGATATCTCGGAGTGCCTCGGCCCTTCGTCGAATAGTTCCGGCTCAAACGCTTAAATCAAATTAGTGTGCGTCCACCGAGCGTGGGTACAAAAAGCGAAGTACATACATGAGATTGTCTTCTGTACCTATCTTTTTTGTGCTAAAACTCACTGATTTGTTCCTTCTTTACTTTGCGTTCTAGGACCCCGGGTTTTCTTTCAGAAGCAAACCCATAGCCGGTCCGGAAGGTTACTGGATGGCCGGAAGACGAGCTACTCATTGATCACCGTCTGCAAGCCCATGCCTACAGTGGCTAAAAATCGAGGTCGGGATCCCGGCGGCTGTGGCATGAGAAAGTCTATTCCGTCTTGTAATTACAATTTTCACAAACATGAGTACAACATTATACCTTTTATAAAATGCACGTAGAAACCTTGACGAGTATGTTTGGCTTATCTTTCGCTTCATCATCATTATCATCGTCAGCCTTTTTAATGTTCCCACTCCTGGGACTCAGGCCTCTTCTCTAGGAGAGGGATAGAGGAGGGATCCTTTGTCTAAAAAGAACTTTTACATTTAGCTCCTTCCTATGATTTCAACAACTGTTTTATACAGCAAGTTAGGAATTTTGTAATACAAGATTTTAATCAAGAAGTTAGTGCTTGGACATGATATTTTTGACATAATTTGAACATTCCTCTGCTTCTAGAATCAATTTTCTTAGCATAAATTTTTCAGAAATTTTATCAATAGAGATTTTATGGGTAATGAGATACTAATTAAGTGTCGAGCTTTCCTTTGCAGAATCATTTATGACGGATGCTCATGATGGCGAAAAGTCGGAGCCAAATTCTGGCTCGACTGCAATTTGTAATCAATACTAACTACTCTTCTTTGTATTTGTAAACTGGGCAAGTGCGAGTCGGACTCGCGCACTGAGGGTTCTGTGCATACAATTACCGAATGGATTTTCGAAGATTTTTCCGAATTGCATTTTTTTTTGTGCCTTTTGTAACAACAAATTTACTGCTTTCAGAATTTTTACTATACCTGTGCTATAAACCTTGCTTTGTGCGAAATATTAGGGTTCTGCTCTGGGTCAACGGGAAGTACCCTATGAATTTTGATCTTTGAGAGTATCAAATATACGTTTTTTTGCGATATAAACGGCCGTATCTTTTTTATTCGTTAACTTCGAAATATGATTTTTTGCAGCTTGAAAAAACTGCAAACTTGAGTATATGGTTTTAATTTCAACTCGATACCTCGACGCGTTCTTGAGATAAAATGTCTTGACAGACAAACAGACAGACGGACGGACAACAAAGTGATCCTATAAGGGTTCCGTTTTTCCTTTTGAGGTACGGAACCCTAAAAAAAGAAACAGTTGGTAGAACTCCATTCGTGTCCTGAGACTACGGGCTATGAGGAAATTTCTGAAAGAGAAACCAGGTTCTACAATGTAAAGGGCTATTTTATAAAACGGGTTGGTTATAGTCAGTAAAAGACTCACGCCCTCTCAAAATAAAAAAAAAACCTGTAACGATAGACTGATATACAAATGTAGTCAAATAAAAAAATAACATAAAGTAGCATTCAAACAGAAAATAAAGTGACTACATTATTATATTAAAAAGTGAGATACTTTCTTAACTTGACACTAGCACTCGTTTCCAATTTCGTCTCGGTAGCAACATTGTGATTAAATTACAGATTTTTTTCACTTTTATCAAAATATGTATACTATTACTGTACCCTTTCAGTACCAAACGAAGCATACCTTTCACCTGAATCGCTTAATTAATATTAACTTCGATGTCACAGTGCACCTTAATAACATTTTTAAGCCTTTTGTGAACGCATGCCGCGATTTAAATACAGATGAACCCCAGGCACACAATACTTATTAATTGCGGAAAACAAGATTAAGTAAGTAATAAGGTTCATTATTGATCGATTAAATTTTTCATGTACCTACACACAGTTTGGTCTGATGCATTATAGATGATGCAGGTCGACGTGGATGAATGACATTTGTAAGGCGTACGTTCACTGTGTTGTAACATGATATTTAGGGTTCTTTTTTTAAGGTGGGAAATCTTCCATTGACTTCTCTCTTCTGGATGGGCGGGAAAAAAAAGATGAACGTCCCAAACGTTATGTTAATAAAAGAATTGGTCGGTATTTTAATCTAAAGTCAGGGTACATAAAATCCTTGGTAATAGTATAGTTATGTATATTATGTAGTCACAGGATAAATAATGTCATATTTGTCTATTTCTGTCTAAATAAAAGTCAAAGGGTAAATGATAAATTGTATTTGTTTTTTAAAAATCTTTTACACGTCGATTTTTTCCTCAGTTTAAACTAGATGAGGCCGGTGTTTCTTAGCTGAGTTGTTTACCCTGAGAAGAAACACCTAACTCAAACCGTTTGACCTATAACGCTGAAATACAGACGTTCCTTTTAAGTAGGTATACAAAGTTTTAGAAAGTCCAAAACTCACCTAAGAGGATAATACAGGGGTCCAAACCGTATATGACCAAACCTACTTTCACGTGGATGCAATCGCTGACAGAAACTAGTGTAAATTAAAGCACATTTTTTTTTTATTTTAAAAGAATAGAAAATAATTCATCACTTTACTCAACAAACACAACAATCAAATTTAAATCCCATTGTCCTGAAAATCACCCTAAAAATTAAAGTGATTTCCACACCGTTGCGGTTTACTCGAGTCCTTAATTTGATATTAAATATTTAACGCCTCGGCACAAGGTCTTGCTTACATCTCACTTAAGGGGTCGTTAAGTGTTTTCGAAAGTCGCCATTAGAGTGAAATATGAATTAATGGCAGTGGAGCGACGTTGCGGCGTCATCGGTATACGGCGTCAAGAGGTGTCTGAGGAACAGAGGGTGGGGTGGAGTATGCTTCAAAAGATTTTAGGTGGCGCTTATGATTTTTTGCTGACCAGTAGCAAGTTAATAGGTTAATTTTAATAATATTATATATTAGGATAAAAGATCAAAAGGCCATCTGCCTTCTCTCTGCTATGCTAAGGTCGGCTTCAAGCTTAATAGCAGTCTTTTACATGGAGCCGCTGCGTGTCTGACCTGAACAAACCAGTGATTGGGTAGTAAAACACGTGCCAAATTTTCTTGCTCCTGATGATTTGTGTCATCTGTCAAAAATGTATAAATGATAGCCTCAGATGGTGTCAATTTTCAGAAACATGCTGTTTTCTGAATCATACACAAATGACCTCGGTAAAAGTTGCTTAACCTCTAGAGCCCCAGCGGCACAAAAACGTGCCAGTAAACAAGTATTACTGTTGAGCCCTGCTAGCACAAATTTATGCCACCAAACCCGCCGATTTAAAACTGTATTTGTAGTAAAGATAAGTCTTAAAATCGTTTCTGAACGAATGTTCTCGATGGGAGATAATATTTTACTGATTATTAATATTGGTTGACGTAAATAATGGCGGTCCTTTAGAGGTTTAGCTAAAATATTGACCTGTCTACATGATAACATTCACACTGGAATTTTCTTAAGTTTCTCAATAGACAGTAGTCATAATGAAATTCAAACATGATTTTCACAAGTTTTATTAGCTTAGCATTGTAATAAACTGAAACTTATAATTAATCCCGAAAACGGTTCTTTATTACGTTTTTTTTTTTCTTTTATAATGTATAGGCTCGCGTTTGACCACAATCTCACGTTTATTCAATTGTCATTTTCGTTTGTATTAAGAATAGATAATACATAGAATCTTCGTTCTTATCAGAGAAGATGAGGGAAATCCTAATAATAAAACTAATTATGAAAAAATTGGCAAAAAAAAAACAAAACAAAACAACACAAGTCGACTCCACCCCACTTTATTGACAAACGGGCATAACCAAGTAAGCTGAGACGGTTGGGTTTATGATTGATTATTACCTATTCTGTTGCCAGAGCTTTCACAAGCCTCATTCAGAGCGGTCGACGCAGGGCTACCCGTTTCTATATTTGGGAACAAAAGCGTCACTATGAACAAAGAAGAGTATAGGTTTCGGGTTTACAATCCCAATTCGGTGAACCACAATGAGAACCGTAAGAGGGAAATGTTTCAGCGGATTGATGAGAAAGATGGTATTAAAGGTGAGAGTTTATCTTTATAACATTAATTGTGTTGTCTTAAGAAATTAATAACTAACAATCACAGAAAACTCTTTGGTTTAAGTCTAATCTACTTCTAATATTTTTAACTTTGCCTTTTTAGTCAAAAATCTCTTTTGTGTTCTATAATCTTAGTTAATTTCAATCTAAGTTAAAGTCCGAGTAGGGTATCGTACCTCAAAAGAAAAGCAAAAAAACAGAACTATATAAATAGGATCACTTTGACTCTGTCTATCTGTCTTTCTATACTCTTATTTTGGGAATGCATGAAAGTATTGAGTTGAAATTAAAACCATTTACTCAAAATTTCAAATCCTTAAAAATAAAAAAAAAATTAACTTCTAAGTTATATTAACAAAAAAAAATATACGGCCGTTTATGTCACAAAAAGCATATATTTCGACACTATCAAAGGAATCAAAATCCATAGGGTATTTCTTAGTGACCCAGAAACCACGCGTAGTACGCGAGTCTGACTCGTATTAACCCAAATTTAAAAAAAAAAATCACAACAGATATTCAGTAACCCAAATATTTTCATTTTAAAGATTGTTGTTGATCAAAATCATTAATGCAACAATTCATTTCATAAAATTCACTGACGGTTACCCCGCTCAGTTTAACTTAATTATTTAAATTTGAAATATAAAAAAAAATCTCTATACAAAAACCCTATCTTCAAATAAAAAAACCCTTTTCCTCATAATTTTCCACCACAAATATAAGTAATAGCCTGCAGCTTAATCATTGTAATAATTCTTTTATTTTTCTTAATTTCTTTCTTTCAGAGTACGACGCTAAAGATCTTTATGGGCCGGAGATAACTGATAAGAACGGGGCCCTTCTCGATGCCCACGACAGTTTCTACATTACTACGAAGAGTTTGCTTGTGCTGTTCCAGATTATGGGTGTCATGCCTATCATGAGAGTTGCTAAAAGTAATTAAAAATATTTTTTTAAGCTATTGCATAGCTTCTATCACGGGCCTTGAGCGTGGAGACCGAATCCAGAAATTCCGTAACGAAAATAACCTAACACCCCCCCACTCATTTGTCTTTTGAGCGTGGTGACTGATAAGAAAACAAATGAGTGAACAATCAATCAAAATTCAATTCTATGTGTGAAAGTGTTACTTCAAATAATATCAAAGAAAAAAAAAAACAAAGGAAAAAAAATACTGCATAAATAAAATAAATAAATAATTATAATTGCCTAGGTTGATAAAAATGCTATGCAATAGCTTTACCGCGGCAGTCCCCGAGTGCCACACGTCTTTTTTTTTTGTTATAATTGCGCTAAAGATATATTTCATACATCATATTTTAAGTGGAAAAATCTAAAAACTTACATTGCAGATAAAATTTTCTTTTATTTAAACAGTTAAGTGTAATCATTTTAGTTCTGTAACTGAAGCACTTTAAAAGTTTAAAAGTCTTGGATAAAAGTTACTGTGGATGAAATAAAAAAAAACAAATATAATATGTTTAACTAATAATATGTTTACGAGTTTATAATTTTTGGTGTCTCAGGAACTGCGAAAAAATGTTTTAGTGTTTGATAGTCCATTTATTGAGAAAGGTTATACTATAAGCTGTACAACATCACGCTGTTTTTCTTAATACATTAGAATATAGCTAGTGACGCTTACTTTTTATAAACACTACTTTTTAAATGTTTAATATTTTAAAGAATTTTCTTCTGCAAACTTAGGCACGTAAAAGTATAATTTATCGAAAGAAATATTTGTTTCTCCGAAGACCAATTTCAGTTAGTACAACTACAGAATGAGAGCTGAATATAAAACACATGAATTGTAAAACTTTAAAAATATTTTCGGTTTAAAATTTCAAAATGTCGGCATTCATCTTCATCAGAATGAATGCGGTCGTATAACTTTGTTTTAACTTTAACACATATAAAGTTTAAAACTTTCCAAAAGGAAATGTGTTGAAATTTTTCAGAATCCAATAACTTTGAAACAATGTTGGAATCGTTAGAGTGCACACTTGTTTTCGCTGAGCCATAAAGCCTTCAAATATAATAAAGTTTGTTCAATGAAACGGTTGAACCAAGCACTTCTATTTATTGTGTTATATGTTTTTATGCAACGTTGTATGTTGTTGGAACAACTTTGAGCTTGTATGATGGGGGTTTTAAAGTACGGGCCCCATAGTTACCATAACATAATGGTGGCGCTCACCACCAATTACTTGGGCAGATATATAATTTATTGTTTGCGGTCATCCCAGACGCAGGGAGCTGGTTCAAAATGGTAAAATAGACTGTATTGACGTGGGATGAAATTGTGCGTAAATGTACGTGACCTTGCTAATACGACACAAATTGGACGACGACATTATGACGTTGGGTAAAGGAAAATTGGGTAGGAAACCATGCGACACTAGCCTTGATATTATCGTTAGTCGGCTGGAAGACTGGAACTCCTTGCTCCTTACTTGCTTTGCTGGAATTTTCCTGGGGTAGTGCACTTGAACATACCTACACTTTAAATACTTTTTATCTGAGAGACAGTTCAATAAGAGTCAGAATTAAAAAACAATAAAACAAGCTTTTCGTAGTCTAGCGGACAAAACACGACATAAGAAATCTAATTGAGTCTCGTCTAATGCACGTTTTTTGACCATAGATGCGCAAACAACTAAGCGGACAACATTTAATTGGATATCAAAGGCAACGCTGTGGGCATATCTTGTATGGGGCTTGGAATGCATCATCGTTGTCAAAGGTAAGACTGTAAAACGTGAAAACGATTACATCATATAAATGTTTCACTGGCAACTCTTTACCTATGAGTTTTTTTTTTTTTAAATCAATGACCGTAAACCCTGTAGTAGAGTTTTAATAGTGTCAGAGTTTTACTGGCCAAAAACCCAGTCCTATTTCTTCGTTGCCTTTCGTATGGGGCCGAATATTCCTTTCAGGAGCAGATCTTTAGCCCCAGTAGGCTTCGAGCCTTTTTTATGGTGGGAGAAATCATGCAATGATATCCTCTGCTCTTGGGCGGAGCGGAAGATAGTACCAGACTCTTACTGACTAACTCCTTGAGGCGCGCGGGAATAGTGCGCGCCGTCGGCGACTTGGGCTTGGTCCGGACAGTTACAGGCTTCGACCCAGCTGGGCCCCTACCGTTTGCTAACAACTCCTTGAGTAGAGTGGGACTGAGTTTTTGGCTATCATTTATCTGTTTCAATAACGACTTAACAATGAGTTTACTATTGATTTCATTCTTCGATTTAAGTTTATACTTTTACGAGAATATTCAGTAACATAATTTCTATTGTTTTATCAAAGAGGGCTTAAAGTCTACAAAGCATTAATATATATATTGTATAGGTCCCGAGGCTTGAATGTAGCAATCACTTTTAATTGCTCATAATTTCGACTGGAACTTTGTAAAGCTTTCCAAAAGTCAGGAAACAATTTTCTATAACTGAACTCTCTTTTCAGTTGGCAGAGAGCGCTTAGCAAATTTTCAAAGCAGTGCTAATAAGCGATTTGATGAAGTCATCTATAATATTATATTTCTGAGCATTTTGATCCCGCATTTTCTCCTGCCGATTGCGTCATGGAGGCACGGCCCGCAAGTGGCTATATTTAAAAATATGTGGACACATTATCAGGTAGGTTCTATAAAAGTTTTGCAAATTTATTTATTTTTAGGAATACGTTGAAGATCAGTTTGTATTTGGTTAGCCGTCAGTGGTAATAGAATCACTGATCTCATAATCTATTGCATATCTACACTAATATAATAAAGAGGTAAAGTTTGTTTTTTCGTTTTTATGTTTTTTTGTTTGTAGGAGGTAATCTCTGGAAGTACTAATCCAATTGCTAAAAATTTTTCACCGCTAGAAAGCTGCTTTATTTCTGATTGACATGGGCTATATTTCATGTACGCGGACGAAGTCGTGGGCAAATAAGCTAGTTTAGAATAAAAATATTAGGTTAGTTTTACATAGCGTTACACACATATGAGGAATCGGACATGCTGCGACCCTGACTCTAACTATCAGCTACGGTAGGTGCAGGCTTATGGACGACAAGTGATAGGCAGCTTGCCATCTAATCGTCCGGACCAAGCCCAAATAGTCAACAGCGCGTAGTATTCCACGCACTCCTCAAAACAATATCAGCAAACCGTAGGGGTCCAGTGAGGCCGATGCCCGCGAAGACCGCAGGGAATTTTTGAAAAAGAAACCCGTAGATCTAAAAGGAAAAGGGTAACAGAAGGACACAAGTATACTTTTAGTAATTAAAAGTCTAACACGGAAACTTCTAGAGCGAAAGAAGTAGATGTTTTTTTTTTTTTTGGTATAAAAAAGTACGGATTACCAGTAAACTATACTCGTATTTCAATGTCTTTTTTATTGTAGATAACCATATCCCTATTTACACGACTCTTACAAAACTAAGCAGCGGCTACAATTCCAGTCACTAAATCTATACTAAGATTAGTCAGCCTATTGTTCAAGACCGATGGGTCAGCCATCTTGTATCCCCATCCATCTTGTAAATAAAGGATTCCCTTGTATTGAGAGCTAGATCAATACAGGTATTAGGTTTCAGTTCTTTCACAATACTTCCATTAGAGGGTCTTAAGGATGTTTTTTATAAGAAGGTTAGGTAAGTAAAGGGTGATTTATTCTTTCTTTTTTTAAGTATTGAAAGGTTCGCGCTTGATCACTAATGTCATTATGGATAGCGACTATGTGGTCGACAATAGGACACGCTGTAATTGTAAAATGCATGAACAGCCTTTTAATATTCCCACTGCTAGGAGTCAGGGCTCCTCTCTAGGAGAGGGAATGGGCCGTAATCCATCACGCGGGCCCAGTTGCGGTTTGGTGGATGTCATGTGTTCAAATTTTTGGTACTAGTATATGCCGGTTTCCTCAAGATGTTTTCCTTCGCCGTTTTGAGAGCAGTGGTGATGAAATAAATTACACAAAGTAATGCGCCCGGCTGGGCTTGAACCCGCGACCTACAACTCGTAAGTTGGGGTCGTTACCACTCAGCCACCACTGCTCGTCACGCTGTAATTATTACCACAAATTTCAGTCAATAAAAATATTCGAATTTAAACTCGACATATTATTGGAAATTGGAATCGAATTGAAGTATTCAATATTTGAAAAGCTCGCGTGTGCCTAACCAAATCATTAAATTCGACCTAGAACCTAACTAGCGCGGAAACAAATGAATAATGGATCCTAAACGATGAATGTGAGGTCGGGCGGTGGTAAACATTTTTTTTGTAATAAACTACGTATTGCATGTTAGGTGTCGTTTATAAGAACTACTAAAATATTTAAAGTTCTAGGCAGGCAATTTTATGTATTTGGAAAGGTATCATTCAACAGCAATTCGTTGCACTAAAAGGTACAGTGACATATATATATTGCATTAGAGGAATTATCCACCGTTTTAGTTTCTAACTTAGAAAATAGTCTAAAACAAACTACCGGGCAGTGGCCCGGACGTCGGACACTGGCCAACTGGGGCCAGAGTTATTCGAAAGGGCGCTCGAGCCCCGGTATGAAGGCTTGAAGGAACGGGATGGGTTTTTTAGTCAGTAAGAGTCTAATACTATCTCCCACTTCGCCCAAGAGCGAGGGTTGTCATTGGATGATTTTTCCCATCGGAAAAAAAGCCATGTGGGCTTCAAAAAGATTTGTGAGTTGTATGTTTTTTTACACCACCTTAGAATTCCCATTTGGGCACCAACTTCAAAAAATACTTTTTTAAAAGATTTCCAAAGTGGTCCCACTTTTATCAAAATCCATTTTCCATTTTTTCTTCTTTCTTTCTTATTTCCTCATGGATTCCCTAAGAGCAATTGAAGGAACTCCTAAAAAGAAATAAAGATTTTGGCATTTTTATCAACAATTGATCTAAAAGATATAGGCGGATGGTAGGTACCGAAACTATGTAATAGAATATTGTACCTATCTTAGTGTATTTGAAATAAATACAACACGTTTTGGGAACACACTCATTGTGCGCGCGGCTAGGGAGCGGAATTCCTTACCGGAGTTTGTATTCCTTGATAGCTACAACCCGGGAATCTTTAATTCGAGAGTGAATAGATTTCTTCTAGGTAAGCGCGTTCCATCGTCAACCGCATCGTCGCTTTCCATCAGGTGAGATAGCGGTCAAGCGCGAACCTATCAACAATAAAAAAAAGTAGAATCGTTATAGCTACAGATTAGCTTTTAAGTACCTTTGAACTGAATCAAGCCGATCGGTAGGCACGACCTCTTCGTAATAATTCAATGTGTCCTAGTCGTGTTTAATCTTATTAAAATCGTTATGAGAACTTTAGGTACCATGGAACTGATTTGATGATTAAGCTAAAAGGTAAGCTCACGAACTCCGTAAGAACACACAATGGTTTTTGCTAAAAACCAGCCAAACACTGCTGTGTTGCGTCGACCTGTCATAAATGTTAATGTTAGCCTAACGATGACCACTGGGAATAGGTTTCCCCCAAATTTCGCCACAATAACCAGTTTTCTGTGCTTTGCATTCACCACCTAACATGAAGTAAATACCTACAGAAAGATATTGATGAGTTTACACTAAGATTTTAAAGCTTTTATTACCAACTGTATACAAAATCCATATTGACTTTATCTTTTATTTCTTTCAGCTCAAGTACCTCAAAATCACAGGTACACCAATTGTATTCCCGAACTTATATTCTCTCACTTGGGGTCTTTGCGTCTTTTCCTGGGGTCTCAGCTTCGCCGTGATCCTGTCACAACACTACCTGCAGGATGACTTTGAACTGTGGCATTCGTTTGCTTACTATCATATCATTGCCATGTTGGATGGGTTTTGTTCGCTTTGGTAAGAATTTAAACAGTATTTGGCCTAAAATGGTAAAGGTATTTAAGCTTATATTGATTTCGCGTCTTATCGTAGAGTCTTAGCTTTGCCGTGATCCTGTCAGTATTTCTGGGGGATAACTATAAACTATGGCATTCTTTGACTTTTTACTACATTTTTTAATGTAGTTCGAACACACATTAAACATGCATTAAACAATTGTGTAACATCTTCGCCAAGTCATCAAATGAAGATTTTGGAAATATTCAAATGAGCAATGCAATGGATTCTAATGCTAAACTAACAAACAAGCGTGTTATATTAACGAGAAATCGTTGGTTGTGCTTGTGTACTTATCGTTCTAAATGGCTATAATATATTTTTTGCCCTGAGTTCACTACAAAAACTTAGTTGTACCTTTTTTTTTTTTTTTTTTTTTTTTTATGGTGGGAAAAAATCATGCATTGACATCCCCCGCTCTTGGGCGGAGCGGGAGATAGTGTCAGACTCTTACTGACTAAAAGACCCACCCCGTTCCTTCTAGCCTTCATACCGGGGTTCAAGCGCCCTTTCGGATAACCCTGGCCCCAGTAGGCTTCGACCCGGCTGGGTCCCTGCTGTTGCTGACAACTCCTTGAGGCGCGCGGGAACAGTGCGTGCCGTCGACGACTTGGGCTTGGTCCGGAAAGTTACCGGACGGCCGGACAGTGAGCTACCCATTGCTCACTGTCCGCAAGCCCGCGCCTACGGTGGCCGGAAATCGGGATCAGAATCCCGGTTGCGGCGGCGGCGGCGATAACGCCGTTGCCTGATGCGTTCGGCCTCCTCCTTTGCGAGCATTACTGCTTCGCAGAAGTCGGCGACCGCCTGCCACTCCTCCTCGCTCCGGACCATGGCCTCAACCAAGGCCCGGCGCGAGAGGTCTTCGCCGCCGATCGCCCCCACGAGGGCACGGCGATGCTCCGCCCAAGCAGGGCACACCTCGACTGTATGCTCCACCGTGTCCTCCGGGCGTTCCGCACAGTGGCGACACCCGGGCGTCACTTCAGCATGAATTCGGTGCAGGAAACTCCCGAACGAACCATGTCCGGTGAGGATCTGCGTCATGCGAAAGGTAAGGACGCCGTGAGGTCTTTCCAGCCACGCCTCAAAGAGGGGACTTACCGCCATGATTGTGGCGTGCCCAGCACTGGGTTGCGATAGTCGTTGACGCCATTTCACCATGAGATCCCGCCGGAGCTCTGTCCGCCATGCCGCAACCTGTCGCGGCAGTGGACTTTCACCCCGGCGTTGCATCTCCACGCGCATATCGTGCATGTGTGCAAGGACTGTTGCCTCCAGATCCCACGGTGGTAGGCCAGCCAGAAGGCTCGCCGCTTCGCGGGAGACCGTGCAGTATCCCCGCACCATCCTTATTGCCATGACCCTCTGGCAGGCGTTCAGTATGGCCGCCGGTTGCTTTTTCAGCGACGGCGCCCACACCGGCGCCCCGTAGAGGGCCATGGACCGAACGATCCCCGCGTAGAGCCTCCGGCAGGAGGCGTCTGGACCCCCAAGGTTGGGCAGGAGCCGCTTGAGAGCGGCCCCAGTCCGGTTGAGTTTGGGAGCCAGACGTCGGAAATGCTCCACGAAATTCCACCGGCTGTCGAGGACGAGTCCCAGGTACTTCATCGTTGACCCGACACCGATGTGAACTCCTCCTACCGTTAGTTGGGAACTCAATGGCGGCGCGTTCCGAGGGCAGCGACCGTGGAAACACATAGCCTCGGATTTGTGAAGCGCCACCTCGAGTCCCAACTCCTGGATCCTATCAACGACCATCGCAACCCCGCGTGTCGCTAGAGCGACCGCCGCCTGGTACGACTCTCCCTGCGCTAGAACCAGCGTGTCGTCTGCGTAGCAAACCACGCTGACCCCGTCAGGGAAGTCGCCGCGCAGCACGTAGTCGTACCCGATGTTCCACAAGGGTGGCCCTAGTACCGACCCCTGCGGAACACCGCACGACATCTCTCGACGTTTCCAGTCTTCCTGGTGACCGGGGTAGACTATAAATCTATCCGACAGATAGGCCTCGACCACACGACAGAGGTATTCGGGCACCCGGTGGTACCGGAGTGCCCTCCGGATCGTACTCCAGGGCAGGGAGTTGAAGGCGTTGGCAATGTCCAAGGACACTGCCACGACACACCTGCCCCGGGACACCGCAGCCCCCGTCGTGAGGGCTCGCACGCGCATGATGGCGTCCACCGTAGAGCGTATCCTGCGAAAGCCGAACTGTCCGTCCGAAAGGTCCGGCCCCACCCGTGTTAGGTGCCCGACGAGGCGGTTTGCAATGACTCTCTCAAAGAGCTTGCCCACCTCGTCGAGCAGCACAATGGGCCGGTACGCGGACGGAGAGTCCGCAGGGCGCCCTGGCTTCGCTATGAGGACCAGTTTCCCCGTCTTCCAGCAAAGTGGGAACTGGCCCCTCTCCATGCATGCGCTGAAGAGCCCTCTCAGTCGAGGCCCGAGAGCCTCCATGGCCAGGACCCAGGCCTTCCCAGGCAAGCCGTCGGGTCCTGGGGCGGTGTTCTTGAACTTAGTTGTACCTAGTATATGAAATACAACAGCGCTAAGTAATTGTTTTTTTGACATTGCGTACCCATGACAGTAATTGCTCACTTGAATTCAAAAGTTATATTTAGTTATATTTTTTTGTAATTTACTTGCTGTCCCCGTATAGCGTCCTCCAACATATTGCCTACTTTGAAACTACGACCCCTTTGTTGCAACTCTCGCCCTTTCATTTCGCATACTGTATGTATCTTTTTGTTATACTTCTCTTTTCTTTTCTATAGGTAGAACTTCAATTTTATGGTGATCCTTATTTTTATTCTATCTAGGTCTTTATATTCTAATGTGTACTATTTCACAACAATAATTTATATCATCTTGATATAAATTCTTCCTTGATAAAGGGATTATCTAACATTAAAATGAGTCTTCACAATCAGGTACATAAACTGCAACGCGTTTGGCACCGCATCTCGAGGCCTGGCGATGAATCTGCACAAGGCGTTGGAAGCTGAACACCCGGCGCTCAAAGTGGCTCAGTACCGACATCTGTGGGTCGACCTTTCTCATATGATGCAACAGTTGGGTACGTGGTTTTATAGTTTCATCGGTTATGTGCAAAGCTGCAGAAGCTAGAACGACGTAAAATGGAATTTATGAACTGATTTGTCAATCTTTGTAGATTTTTGTGATATGCTAATACAATATTATGCCATGTTTTGTACTATGTAATCAAACCAAAGTTTTTTAGAAGATAGAAAGAACTACCTAGCAAAGAACCATGGTCAAAAAATAAATGAATCGTGGGCTCATTCACCAACAAAGACGAGATCACTTTGAATAGACTTGAGAATACGCAAGTTGGTAAGTCGTTTTTTAATATAAGATTATATTATAGACCGTCTTACCATCTTTCGTAGTCGTAATAATAATTATCTTATATTCGTCATCATCATCATTATCAGCCTTTTAATGTTTCCACTGCTGGGACTCACGCCTCTTCTCTAGGAGAGGGAATGGGCCGTAATCCACCACACGGGCCCAGTGCGGGTTGGTGAATGTCACATGTCTTCGAATTTTTGGTTCTAGGATATGCCGGTTTCCTCACGATGTTTTCCTTCACCGTTTTGAGAGCAGTGATAATGAAATAAATTACACAAAGGAGCTCGAGGCCCGGTATGAAGGCTAAAAGGAACGGGGTGGGTCTTTTAGTTAGTAAGAGTCTGTCACTATCTCCCGCTCCGCCCAAGAGCGGGGGCTGTCATTGGATAATTTTTTCCCAATATAAAAAAAACTGCACTGGGCCCGTGTGGTGTATGACGGCCCATTTCCTCTCCTACAGAGGAGGCCTGAGTCCCAGCAGTGGGAAAATTAAAAAAATATAAAAAAAGACGTTTGGCACTCGGGGACTGCCGCGGTAAAGTTATTGCATAGCATTTTTTTATCAACTTATGCAATTATAATTATTTATTTATTTTATTTATGCAGTATTTTTTTCTTTGTTTTTTTTTTTCTTTGATATTAATTGAAGTTACACTTTTTGAGCATGGTAATCGATAAGAAAACAAATGAGTGGGGGGTGTTGGGTTATTTTCGTTACGGAATTTCTGGATTCGGTCTCCACGCTCAAGGCCCGCGATAGAAGCTCTGCAATAGATTAAAATAATCTCGATGAAACACATACTCTGATAATCTTTAGTCAAATCCAAGTCATCATTCATTAAACTCTCTTTGAAACATTCAGTACACATACGTGATATTCGCATTCGCATCAGTAGCTCCTAAAAGACTATCAGCGATCCGAACACAAGTTTAGCAAATTACCCCGTGCTTATTGTTTCATGCCTGTTGGCGTGAATTGCTCTTTTGTTTCAACGACCATGCTAACAGCGTAGTTTGTCCTGCCACCAGATTCCATACATTTCGTGTAGCGGCGCGCACGGCCATTTTATTCAATGAGTTCGTGCTACAATAGAATTGTTTTATTTGTCTTTTAGATTATTGCTTTTGTTGTTGTACTTTCTTGAAATTGATTTTGTTAGCGCTTCTTTGTCCGTGTTAGAAATATATTTATGGACGTAACTATATGGATATATATTTATATCCACCTATATATCATACTTAAATGTCAAGATGGATAATATTAAGATATTCAAATTAAATAACTTACGTGAATTTAGTTAGTTCGTAAAAGTTTCAGACTTTAAGCAAGTAAGAGAACTTTTTTTTTTGGCAATTGAGCCGGTAAGAGAACTTATAGAAACAAATCGTTTTTAAGTCAAACCTGTAGGTGACATTTAAACGTCAAATATCCCTCTACCTTCTACAAATCTCAGATTGTCATAAAAGTACTTATTGGTTCAGTTCATATTAAAGTAGCAATATAAATACATTTCAAAAGTCATTAATAATTACATAATAATTTACAGAATTAGCATCATTGCTGCTTTATATAAGTTTATCGTTTTATATTTGTATACACAACAATATTGTCTTTGGTAGGTATATCAATATTTGATTCAAATTTCATAAATGTTACCAATGTACAAAATACCACTAACCCCTAATACCCGTGTTACAAGCTATTTACTACCTTAGCGCTGCGAGATGCACCTAAGCGCGGGGTGACGAGCGGTAAGATTAACCTTTTAATCGTGGAAATTACAGACACAATAGAAAGACAATAAGTGCGCGAACGCGTTCGCTTGCGGTTTATTGAATAAAAAGATTAAAATTATAAGAATGTTGACCATAGTTATGATCAGGCCGTTACGCTCTAAAAATATATTATCTAACTTAAACCTAATTTATTACGGAGTTGTTCGAAAGACATAACCCATCCCTGGAACGCAAAGGGCAATGGCAATATTTACCACAGGTTTTATTCAGTAAAAGTCTTGCACTAATTTTAGTTATTCAATGCTTTCTTACCTTGAAAAAAAAACACTGATTTTCAAATGTATAATATCTTAATAAAATACGATACTAAGAATATTAACGATAAGAAAAGATACTATTTTTGTTGTGACGAAGTTTTAAAATTGTTTTGTATTTATTTAGGGACAGAAAGCTTTCGAAGTGATGGGAACTGTCGATAATTTCGTAATTAATGGTTCAGGCGAAGCTGTTTAAGGGATTAAATAAGATTTAAGACTTGAAGGACACTTTGTCCTTTCTCGCCAAAACAATTAGACGAAAGAAACTTGTCACTTCAAGTACGAGTGCCTACTTAATAACATAGATATTTTTAGGCTCAGACATTGATGGCTCATAAATAATTTCTTAGATGGAGATTTTTGAGTCAATTTGTATTTTATAAAATATCTTTGACTAGCAAGCAGGCTATACAGAAAATACGGAGTGGGCTATAAATCTACCACTAGGGCCCAAGACTGATACATAGATGACACATGTCTTCGATTTAATAATTAACAAAACTATTCGTATATGTATATGACCGTATTATAATGAGAAGTGCGCTCTAAGTTTTTAAGATAAATAAAGTATTAAATACACTTAGCTTATCATTAGCTAAGTTTGTATAAAATTCCTTGTAAACTATGACTAATTGATTATAATTTTGTAATGTCAATACATAAAAATTACAGTTATCGTCATTTTACTGCCCTTGTCTCATGTTATCTGAGGTTGGTACAGCATGTTTGTTACTTTTATTTGATCCTGTAACCTTTTACACTGTCATTGAATCCTTTTTTTACATATCACCCCTCATATCCCACAAAAAAATTACAGTAATCTCCCTTTTTTATTCTGTGAATAATAATAATCTGTAACGCCATAAAAAAAGAAAATAGAAAATATTGTAAGCTTCCTGCAAGACAGGCCTCATCTAGTGCTCTCTTGTTAAATTTTCCGATGAAAACAAAACGTATAAGATAACACAAGTTAGTATGTCACACACTGTAACATTTTTCTTAGCGTATCGATGGCAAGACTAGTTAAATTCCTTGTCTGGTCTAGAATTCGGCCACGGCAGTGCTGTCCGCTGATGCTATCATTAGAAACTGTAACATTTATTTTCTTAAAGTATTCTTTCTATTTGCTAATCTAATACATGCACAATCCTCACAATAAATATTTCTTGTGTTCACAGGCCGCGCCTACTCCAACATGTATGGCATCTACTGCATGGTGATTTTCTTCACCACTACCATATCCCTCTACGGTGCGCTATCAGAGATCTTAGAACATGGACTGAGCTACAAAGAAATGGGTCTGTTTGTCATCGTGGGGTACTGTATGACTCTCCTGTTTATTATTTGTAATGAGGCTTATCATGCTTCTAGAAAGGTTAGTACTTATATATTTTACATACTAATTTGAAATTTAATAACTGTTATAAAAATCTCACAAACTTTAGGTGCCAAAAACATTTACGATACTAACTTCAAACGAATTTTATAATATGTAAATACTGTTTCCATGTAGGTATATTTGAATACGTAATTCTTGAAAAAAATATATCGTACTTTACTTTAAAAATCATTTACATAAAACATGTTCACAGTTGATTGTCCAGTAAAAGTTTACCCAAATCCAAAACTACCTGGTTATTACCAAGCTTTACGCTTTCTAGGTTGGTCTAGAGTTCCAAGTCCGTCTTCTAAACGTGAACCTCGGAGCAGTAGACAGAAGCACGCAGCGTGAGGTGGAAATGTTCCTCGTGGCCATCTCCAAGAATCCACCCATCATGAACCTTGACGGTTTCACCAATATCAACAGGGAATTGTTCGCAGCTGTAAGTTAACGTATATATCAGCCTTATAATGTTCCCACTCCTGGGCCTCTTTTGGAGAAGGAATGAGCCGTGATCCAACAAGGGAGCCTAGTGCGGGTTGGTGGACGTCACATATCTTTAAATTTTTGTTCTGGGATATGTCGCTTCCTTCCACCGTTTTGAGAGCAGTGTTGATGAAATAAATTACATAAAGTAATGCGCCTCTCTGGGTTTGGACCCGCATCCTATAGCTGAGTCAGGACCGCTACCCACTCGGTTACTACCGCTCTTAAGTTAACATTAGTCGCGATACTATCATTTCATTTATTTTTACAACGTTGCTTATTCCCAGAGATAAGATCGACATTAGTCAGGTCAAATTGTTTCCTGTTTCGCTTCGAATATGAACAAGCACTTTTTTCCTTGGAGTGGATAACTGGAACAAAAACAAAGGGTCTTTTGTTTTAAAGATACTGTCAATCTTTTGGTCAGTTTGTTGCAAACTCATAAATCTTATATATACAAATTGAGGTAGGTGTCTAAATTTAAAAAAAATATTTTATTCTTTACTGCAAAGAAAAATTGCAAGGTTGCCTGGAAGAAATCGCCTAGTGGGATAAGGCCGCCAATTGTGTGTTTTTATTATATGGTTTCCTTTTTGTTAATTCATAATCTTGATGTGCAATAAAGTATATATAAATAAATAAATAAATAAATAAAAATATATAAATACAAATGATAAATTAACCTTTTGACCGCACACATCGGATATTTCCGATAAACTTTCGCAGTCGTACATACAAGACCACTATACAATACTGGAGTATTTCGTCGTCCATTTTGTCAGCTCTGCTGTTACGTATGGAAATTGAAAAACTAAACGAGATGGAGAACCTAGTCGCAAGAACACGGCCTTGGCGAACATGACATAAAAATACTCTTCAGACCAATCCGATGCAAGCGGAGAAAGGATAGAGGAAATTTAGGCGCGCCAATGATAGAAGAAGTGGAGGGAAGCCTTTTTATAAGACAAAAGAGGGTAACAAAAAAAAGCTAATGCGTGAAGTGTGTCAAGTGGTCTTCTTACGCAAACTCCCACGTGATCACAACAGTATAAACAGTGCACCACAAACTAAAATTCAGATGGCCATTGGAGCCGAAAGGTTCTGGAGTCGCGACCGCGTACCGGAAGACGCAGCGTTGGGAGGCCTCCTACAAGGTGGACCGATGACCTGGTGAAAGTAGCAGGAAACCGATGGATGCGAGACGCACAGGAACGTTCGATGTGGCGACGCTTGGGTTAGGCCTATGTCGAGCTGTTGAAAGTAAAATTTGTTTACTTTCTTCAAACCAAAGTTTTGGTTTTCTTACAGCAAACTTTCACGTGAAAGAAAAAAAAGAAGAAAAGCACAAAGATGCTGCTTATATCAAACGGAATTCTTCCATCAGATCAGATACAGTGTGCATAAAATAAGTTATCTTTCGTCTTCTTCATACTTCATACAGCATAACTTTTGTGAAGTCAATTTTATAGGCGAACCATTAATTTGTACAAACAGCTGAACATGTTTAGCCATTAGTACAAATTGCAATCTATTTAAATGAACATTGCAACTCAAACATTGGTTTCGGCGCTAAAACAACAGGTAGTTTAAAACTTTCCTCGTCAAGTAAACATTTGTCTGCGGAGGACCACAACGCTGGCTACTTTGGGGTCTACTGTTTTATTTAAAAGTTTAGTGTCAACAAGTTGTATTTGATTGCTGTTGGTCTAAATTGTAGCTTATTAGTCTTTAGCCTTTTTAAGCCATTGCATAGCTTCTATCGCGGGCCTTGAGCGTGGAGACCAAATCCAGAAATTCTGGAACGCAAATAACCTAACACCCCCCACTCATTTGTTTTTTGAGCGTGGTGACTGATAAGAAAACAAATGAGTGAACAATCAATCAAAATTCAATTCAATGTGTGAAAGTGTAACTTCAATTAATATTAAAGAAAAAAAAAACAAAGGAAAAAAATACTGCATAAATAAAATAAATAAATAATTATAATTGCATAAGTTGATAAAATGTTATGCACTAGCTTTACCGCGGCAGTGCCCGAGTGCCACACGTCTTTTTTTTTTCTTTTTTCATTCTTTTGTTTGCATGTCTCTTTAACGATCATTGCTCAAGACCATCACTTGCTTCTTCTTGATGTATAACATCAACTAATTTTGATTACCAAAGCATTACATTGTTAGGTAATTGTAGGACCTCCAAATACGCGTCTTATTTTTTTTACAGAGGCAAAATTCATCCCTGAAATTTTTATTACGATTTGAAAAAGTTAGAAGCTCATTCCACATATTATATTTAGGTCTCTCTTTATTATTTTATCCACCACAAAATATGGTAACCCATATAAACTCCACAATCAAAGACCCGATCAAGCTCCTTAAAACAGTCAATAAAACAAGATAGCTCTATTTATAGAACCGTTAAAGTTTATTGGCGAGAGCAGAAATAAATGTAGATATCATCGATAAAGTCTCCGACCCGGAATAAATGCTCTATCCATTCTATATGGGGATCATTAATTATGTGCCAGTTAGTCAGCGCTTAGTTTCCTTACGAGTTAGTTCCTTGTTTGTGGAAATGGACTAGACTAAGTTCATATTGTTCGCAGTACTAGCTAACTAATGTATGAACTCTAGCCTTGTTAGAAACTGGATATACCTACTCACACAGATTGATTCCATATTGCTAGTCTTTGAAAGGGTTTGTAGCGACATCGTGAGGAAACCGCCATGTCCTAGAACCAAACATTCAAAAACATATGACTTCCACCTACCTGCACGGGGCCCGCGTGGTGGATTACGGCCTATTCCTTTTCCTAGAGAGGAGGCCTAAGTCCCAACAGTGAGACCATTACAAGGCCGACTATCTTATGCTATGTAGCGACATCTGTGGCGCCACACAGGAACTAAAAAACACGTGCTTTTAGAATTTTCCGCGCGATTTGAACTGCTGCTGCAATCGACAGCCTGAAATCATCTATCGGGCAGTTGCCCGGATCAAACATACTATATACATTATTGGTTGGAGGATCCTCCCTATTGAACCCTATTCCGTATATGTTTAAAGGCGGAAGTATTTATGTGTGTGAAATAAACGTACTAAGGAACCAAATACACTGACACTAATGGCGCGGCCCAGTTGGGTTGAAGCCTACTGGGGCCAGGGTTAGTTTCAAAAGACAGCTCTAGCCCCGGTATGAAGGCTCAAAGGAACGGGGTGGGTGTTTTAGTCAGTAAGAGTCCGACACTATCTCCCGCTCCGCCCAAAAGCGGGGGTTGTCATTGGGTGATTTTTTCCCACCATAAAAAAAGAGGTTGAGCGATTCTGCCAAGCTAAAATAGTGCGCTTCACCATCAACTATTCCATCACTTACCATCACGTGAGATCGCAGTCAAGTACCAAATTATATCATTTAAAAAAAAATGGGAGCCAGAAATAGGCGATGGGTGCTGTACGGTGCAACCGCACATTGCGTAAATACTCTCTCATCATAATTGAATTGTAATTAATTAACACACAGTTTAAATCAACTTCAGTTCACACTCGAACCGCGTCATAGCTTCACCTCATTTATCATTAGTTAAGGTCGACTCGGTTGGACTCAATACACGTATCAAGTAAATTACATAGTTTTGCATATGTCACTCAGTATCCCTATCAATCGATATCAATCAGCAAAAGACGTACGGTAACAAACCATAGGTGCATTTATTGAAGATGGCTGGTGTGCTAACATGACCCCTTAAAATCAATTTACTGTGATGTTAAAATAACCATGTTTTGAAAAACAACCTCTCGTTTTGCAGAACATCTCCTTCATGTCAACCTACCTGATCGTGCTGATGCAGTTCAAGCTGACGCTGCTAAGACAAAGTGCCAGAAAGACCATAAAATCAGTGATCAAGGCCGTGTTTAACACCTCTACAACTATGTTGGATGATGATTTCTCTGACGATGATGATGAAGCTTAGAAGCCTTGTTCATTCATTAGCCAAGATGATTGATTGTCAATTGTTTTATTTAAGCTTACCCCGTAGCAACTACCCGTAGACTGCCACAGAAATGCCAGATTAGCATTTCGCTGAACTGAACCTTTTTTGGCGCTAACGTATGGACACACAACGTTACCTTTTATTTATTTATTTTTTGTTTGGTGTTTGTCTTAAGTTTTTGTTGTCTACAATGTTTTTTTTTGCGCCAAAATAAATACTTTCTTTCTTTTCTTTCTTTGCTTCTGTAGTCAGATAGGCCCATTGTCCACGGACGCGTAGCTTTATAGACGCATATTCGTCATGATACGCTTGGTTTACACCAGCGTGAAGCATACATACTAAACTACGAAACTCAGTTGACAAAGCGGCAACTATAACAATAGTTTCATCGATAAAGTTAAGGTTAAATTCGAGCTTATATTAGAAATATTTGCATAAATGCTTTTATAGACTAGTTCTTAAAGCGTAATATTCTAGTCAAAAGAACCGCTATTTTGGGTACATTGTATTTAGAGCATTTATCATAATAAATATAATTATTTTCATCTTATATCTGTTTAATTATTCGTCCTGTTTTATTATAGACTTCTTTTGACCACAGCTTCGCCCGCGTACTTAAAATATACTCTATCCGTCAAGAATTAAGTAGCTTTCTATCCGTGAAAAAATTTTAGCAATAGAACAAACAAATAAACAAAGTTTTACCTCTTTATAATAATAGTGTAGAAGTGTAGACTTCTTTCTGATTTCTTTATGTGTATATTCCCAAAATATTAAATGATCGTGACCTAATTAGTTTCGTTAGCGTGTCCGTACGCTGTATAATAACAAAAACCGGCCAAGTGCGAGTCGGACTCCATAGGGTTCCATAGCAGCAAGTAGCATAATATAAAAGTTCTTGTAATGTGTTGTAACTTTGATCGATGTTTTAATAATAGTGTATTTTTTTTCAGTTTATGACGCATTAAAAAAAAACTACTAACTGGATTTCGTTCAAACCAATTTTCGTTGGTAGTTTTTATAGTAATGTACATCATATATTTTTTTTAGTTTTATCATTCTCTTATCTTGGAAGTTAGAGGGGGGGGGACACACATTTTACCACTTTGGAAGTGTCTCTCGCGCAAACTATTCAGTTTAGAAAAAAATGATATTAGAAACGTCAGTATCATTTTTGAAGACCTATCCATAGATACCCCACACGCATGGGTTTGATGAAAAAAAAATTTTTGAGTTTCAGTTCTATGTATGGGGACCCCCAAAATTTATTGCTTTTTTTCTATTTTTGTGTGAAAATCTTAATGCGGTTCACAGAATACATCTACTTACAAAGTTTCAACAGTATAGCTCTTATAGTTTCGGAAAAAAGTGGCTGTGACATACGGACGGACAGACAGACAGACAGACAGACAGACAGACATGACGAATCTATAAGGGTTCCGTTTTTTGCCATTTGGCTACGGAACCCTAAAAACAGTTTGTTAATTACGCTATCAAATTATGAATTTGTGTAATTTAATAGAAAACACATTCAACGACACACAAGGGAGACAGTCCAAGTAGTAATCGCATAAACATTGTTAGGTTTAGGAGTGCATGAAACCACTGATGATAGCTTTCAACTTTTATTTCCAAAATGGGCGTGCTTACCTGATTTAGCTAGTCGTACATGTGTGGAAGTACTTCCTTTACGTAGGAATAGAAATTACCCAAAAAGCAAAACCAAAATGATATCCGAAATTTGAGGTCGATGGCAATGAATGTGCACGTTTTGTGCCCTGCGCGGACCGTGTACGCAGTACAGTGACCAGTGGACTCCAGAGCAGACGTGTAGAACGAAGTTGCAGCTAATGAATAAGTGAATGCCACAGCATAAAATAAAGAAATAATTATAATTATTAGCTTTAAATTTTTTCTACTAATTACAAGTTCTTTAAAAAACTCGAGTAACTGAAAAATAGAGAAAGTTTTTGTGTTTCTAACTCCTAACTGAACGGATTTGTATAAAATTCGCCACACGAATCATTCCCTGGAATTGGACATAGATTATATTTCCTTGGAATACTGTCCTACTTTCACACAGATGAAGCCGCTGAAAATTCTCCTATATACTACAAAAACAGTTTAAAAAAGCTAATAAATGGTCCATAATTAGGTAAAACCGAAAGTATTCCACACTTCACAGCTTTTAAAACAACATTGTAAAAAGAAGAACTCAACAAAATGTCTTTATATATTGGTTATAAATATTTCTAACTGAAATCGTAGCTTTATAACTAAAAAATAGGCACGAAAATACTGTTTTTGACAACAAATCGCAATGAAAGCAAAACAAAATTGTATACATCCGATTTGACCACCCCACACAAATAGCTGTGTCCATCAACAAACATGAAGTATTCATCTTCATTGTAGTAACCCAAATAAATTTCCAAGCAAAAAGTCTCTTTATAATTCAGGTAAGGCTTCAGTCAGATGCGGCATCTAGTCTTAGTAACAGTCAGCGACGCGACCATGCTGCGTTCATCAGTTAAAAGACACTAACTCTGAATAAAATATTTTCACATCCAAAAATAACAACATAATGAACAAGACCACGAAGGAATTTAGTCCTTTGATTTTGTTGTCGATGACAGTTTACTGTGTAGTCTCTAAAATAAATACGATGTTTTTTTTTTGTGAGAACTCATAAAACGAAAGGGTGTTTCACACTTTTACCGACTCAAATAGAAACCAAGTAAATTAAAATTAAACTACTATGGCCTTGGCCTTCACAAACTTTAAGGGCTTGCTCAGTAGACGAAACTCTACGAAACTCTAGTCCAATCAAGTTTATTCTTTTGTGGGGTGAGGCTGATTTTATTTTTTCGTTTCCTGAAAAAAGCTTTTGTGGAAGGTGGTTCAGTTTCGTCTACTGAGCAAACCCTTAAAGTTTGTGGAGGGCTGTCCCTTACACATTTTGTACATACATAAACTCACGTTGTATTCACTTGGGAGTAAGTACAAAATACAAAACGCCAACTACTATGATCATTATGCTCTCCTTTTATTTCATTTAAGTTTATACTTGATCTGTAACAAGAACATCACCAATAAAATTTGTGTATGTTCTTCAGGGACGTCCCTTCCATCGTTTCTATTTAGGTCTGCCTTGTAAATACGTTGAAGGAAGAAAACTATGAAGGAAGAAAAAACCATCGGTTCAAGAAGAAGTCATTACCATCATCGTCGAATTTCGTCCACTGCTAGACGTAGGCTATAAAGGCAACGAGAATGTAAGCCCTAGGGTTGGAAAGTCTGAAGAAGTTACCGTGACTTTAGAACGCAACAGGCAATCGTCCGGTAACAATGGTCGACGGCGCGTAGTACACACGCGCCTCAAGGAGTTGTTAAGCAAAACCGTGCAGGCCCAACAGGGTCGAAGCCTACTAGGACCATAGGTTGTGCGAAAGAGAACCCCAGGCCCTGAAACGAAGGCAAAGAAAGAACAAAAGAATAGGTAGAAGTCTGACACGCACTCCCGCTTCAGTGGAGGTCAAGTTGAATTCATTTCAATAGATCATCATCAACTTCCTGATCTTGTACTGTGTCATTTGGGGTTAGTGTAATACGTTTTTATCTTCTCTTCTGTCCTTCCTTTTCTTTCACCATCAGGGCTCACATAATACCTACATCAATTTTTTTTCTTTGGTCACCCTCTCTCTCTCTACATTTATGTAAACTCATGACTCTATTAGTAACATGTTATTCATCTCTCGATTTTACATGACTATACTAAGACAAACGATTCTCTTTCAACTTTTCAGTCATTGGTGCCACTTTCAAACTTTCTTATAATTATAATAAAGGTAGAAAAATAATAACACAAATAAATCATACCTAAAATATGGCGTCAAAAAATTCCTCCGCATCGCTGTCGACTGGAACACTTCCAGTGCCGCCAGCCCAAAAGACTGGCAGCATTGCCACGTATGGCAACGTTTTACATAAATGACTACCTCATTTATATTTTTTCGTCAGACAATTTTATAAAATCCCACAAAAGAATGTGTCTCTAGTAAAATAAACTTCAGCAGTCAATCCACACTTAGGGACCAGCCGTCTAATCCGGCCATACCCTAAGGCTGTTTCTAACAAACAACGTAATTTGAAACTATGAATCTTTTTTCTGAGTTAAAGTGAAGGCGGCCATTTGTATTATACTTCGACTAAATAAATGGTTTTGACTTTCACCTCTCCTTTGAACATCAGGGAGAACTTTTATTTTGTTCTCCGTATTTTGAAACTTTATTCAGTTTATTTTTATTAGGTCCCATTTAAACTTGAGAGCTGCTTCAGATGAGTGTACTTAAGAATCATTTATCGGATTTATTCATTGTAACTTTTTATTTATTGTATTATTTTTGTATTCAAAAGGAAGCAGAAATAGACAATATTAATTTGTATAAACTGGACTTGAAGAGTATGTGAAGCCTTAAAATAAAGAGTCAAATAAACCTGTGTATGTAATATAAATATTATTAAATACATTTATATACCCAATATTGTAAACATAATGCGTATGTATGTATGATTCATGGATTGTTTATGGTGTTCAAATAGTAAGTTTTTACTGTTTTACAAAAGATAAAAACATCTTTTGTAAAACAGTAAAAAAAAAACATTTACTTGGCCGTTACGGAGGAAATAGGCTTCAGAAAGTCACTGTTTTATGGCACTTCTCAGGAGCTTGGGCCGTAACGTTATCACCTAATTTTAACTGTACAAATTATATAATTTTCGTCGCATTAAGGCGACACTTGGGGGAGGCCTATGTCGAATAGTGGGCGTCTTATGGCTGAAATGAGAATGATGATGAATTTTAATCGGGCAAAAAAAAAATGTTTTGCCAAATAAGCGTCAATTGCGGGAACTTCTCATTTACTTCTATAATATGAAAAAATCTGGAGCTGCAGAGCTTGAATTGCTTGTATGGTTAAAAGTCTCTTCAAATATTTGATAAATTATTATAATTATTATTTCCCATATTAAACTCATTAGAGTTTAATATGGGAAATAACGAACATGATTGAAGATATCGGTGGAATAATTTGAAGACACGGAATTGGAAACATTCAAAAGATGCACTTGCATTTCAAGTGACTCAATCTATAATAATTTCAAAAACAAGGAAATTGAACTGACGCCAGATGGTGTACGCCGATTTTGCACGTATGAAATTCTGTTTGGAAAGCAAAATAGAAAGAGATTTTTTTTTGCACCGCATTCTTACTGGTGAAGAAAAATGGATCTACTTCGATAATTTAAAGAAAAAATGCTTTAACAACGACAGCCAAACCATGCTATGACAAAAAAGACGTGTGGCACTCGGAGACTGCCGCGGTAAAGCTATTGCATAGCATTTTTTATCAACTTACGCAATAGAGCTCGCCAACAGCTGCTTAACGCCACCCATCCAAAACCAGTCCTCGCCAACAGCTGCTTAACCCCACCCATCCAAAACTAGACCTCGCCAACAGCTGCTTAACCCCACCCATCCAAAACCAGACCTCGCTAACAGCTGCTTAACCCCACCCATCCAAAATGAGACCTTTCCAACAGCTGCTTATCCCCACCCATCCAATACCAGACCTCGCCAACAGCTGCTTAACCTCTTCCATTCAAAATCAGACCTCGCCATCAGCCGCTTTACCTCTTCCATCAAAAACCAGACCTCGCTAACAGCTGCTTAACCCCAGCCATCCAAAACGCCGACAGCTGCTTTCACTCATTTGTTTTCTTATCGGTCACCACGCTCAAAAAACAAATGAGTGGGTGGTGTTAGGTTATTTTCGTTACGGAATTTCTGGATTCGGTCTCCACGCTCAAGGCCCGCGATAGAAGCTATGCAATAGCTTAAAAAAAACTCATGTTGTGTTTGAAGATGGTTTTTAATTTAAATATCTAATAAGAAATCATTTGTTAATTTACGTAAGGGTTTAGTTTTGTATTATCATAATTATGATTTATTGAGAAAAATTTAATTCCTATCTGAGAACATTTTTCTATTGGGCCACATAGAACTTTGTCACATAACAGATTTTTATGATAGCAGAAAGAGTTTGAATAGCAAAAACACTATAATTATCCAGCCAGTCACGGTGTCGTAGCTCGTAGGTGGTGCTAGAGTCTAATAAGTTAAACGATTTGGGTAATTAATAGGATTTCATAAAATCTGATGTAGTCAACACGGGTTCAATAATCAAGGTTGATTAAGAGATAGAGATCATTGTTTACTAACAGAAGAACCCTGTACCGAATATTTGTATTTTTTAAATGATTAAATATTTTACAAAATTCCCAAGTCGGTTGACTTACTAGACAGACTATACATCACTCCTTTTTTTTATCCAGATGATATTTCTTTGGAATGTGCTCCCTCTGAAATACAGGACTGCAAACAGCCGGATTTCTTTAAGGTAAAGGCACGTGAACACATTCGCGAGAATTTGGTAGAATTATAACAGCATTGATTGGCTGAGTTTGGTTTACCACAATAACATTGCTTATTTACATATAACTAATTATGTTCGTACTTATTATTGAACTTATTTGTTTGTCTATATGCCATGTTACGATTCTGCACCACCCTTAAGTCGACTGGTAGAAAATGCCTAAGGCATTAAATCCGTCTTTGTACACCATAATTCACTAGTGCAGAAAGTTAATAAATAAAATGTTGACATCACAGATATGAAAATGTGGTACAAATATGCTGAGAATGTGTTCAACGTAGCAAACGCTGACGTCATGTCTACACCAGCTTGGTTCATTGAACTACAAGTGACAAGGCTATCCATTTGACATTGAAAATAATTAATGAGGCTATGTATAATTTTGATTGACTCATAGATCATTCATTATTCATAATTTAAAGAGGACTTTATTGATGTAAAAGCGTCTATGGACCAATAGAATCTTAACAATAAATTTTAATTAAAATTGTTTCATCAAGCTTAGAATCAGCACTATTTAAACATTAAACATAAAATTTACATAAAAACAGTAACTCAAAATAACTACCAGTGCTTGTATTTTAGATCAAAGGAAGAGATTTTATTTTTTATTACAACCAAATCTGATATAATGTAATAAATTGGCCGTGATATAAGGTTCGCCGATATTTATTTTATAATTTATGTACACATAAATAAATACTATAATATTAAGAGAGCAATAAAAATACTTTAACTTAAAGTTAAAAAAATATTGAAAATAACGTAGACAAATTGTCTATTTTTCGTGTAGAAACAAAAAAATAAGAATGTACTTGAATTTAAATATAAAACACATAATGTAATTTAAATATATATTTATTTAGGTTTTAATATAAATAGTTTAAGTTTGTTTGTTTATGTAGAGTAACGAGTTATAAAAAATCATATTGACATCCTGTGGGATTATTGTAAATATTTAATAAATTATCAATTGTATACACTCGTACAACTATATAAAGCATATACTAAAAATTAAATGTGTATACATACCTATATAGTTATCACGCTGGAGAGGAAAAAAGTGATAATATTTATTTAAAATAAAACATTGAAATAATTATAAAACACTTTTGTAATCATTACTGCTCAGTTTCGCCAAAACACGATTGTATCGTCACAAAAATATCTTAACAAAGGTAATTTGTTCAGGTTTCAGCAGAAAGGCGCGAGACACGCAGAGTTTGACGATTAATCAAATGTCTCGTTTTATCAACGCTGCAAACGAGGGTAGGTAAAAAATACTTTGTTTTCGTCGTTATTGAAACATTCTGTACAGTATACATAGACGAATATATTTACTTGTTATTGTTTATTTCGAAATGTTTTGATTATTGTCATAACAGCCTTAAGCACGAATTATTTTGAGAATAATTTCATTGTGCTTACAGCTAAGGAGTAGAATTCTCTGATGAGGTTTACGTTTTCTGACAGTTAGGCACTATAGTCTGTCTAAAAAGTTGACGACTTGGGAATTTTGTGTAATATTTAATCATTAAAAAAATACTTATATTCGATACTTTTTATAATGTTCTTCTGTTAGTAAACAATGATCAGGATCTCTCAATCAACCCAAATTATTGAACCAGCGTTGACTACATCAAATTTCATTTTACCGTAATAATTACCCAAGTCGTTTGTCTTTTTACACAGACTCTATCAAGTCACATTATTGTTTACCATCAGGTGAGTACTGGTCTCATGCAGAACTATGAATAGTAGAAGAAATAATCGGCTTAACTTATATTAACTCACTCAGTTGTGTCCAATTCTCACTCGCTTAACACTGACATATTGATTACCTATATTGTTACATGTTTCTTAAAATATTTTACAAAACAGAAAAGCTGAAAGCTGCTGATGAATAATCCTGGCTACTCAGTTACACCTGTGCAAATACTCGTAAATTAAACAAGAAAAACCAGAGATAATATTATGTTTATTGGACTTATTATTAATAGTTCAAGTTTCAACGATGGTAGACTACTCTCTCAACAAAAGTACGTTCTTGCTAACTAACTATGAAAAACTCATCATTAGTACTACGGTCGAACAAAGTAGCAATATTGCTGGTCTCAAGAGTTATCTACTTATATACTTTGAAGAAGCTTAGAGTACGATACTTTTTCCATATTTCTTTGAGAGCAAAATAATGGATACTATCACAATAATAGTATAAAGATGAAAGTTTGCGAGTGTGTGTGTGTGTGTGTGTGTATATCTGTTACGTTCTCACGATCGAAAGGTGGAACGGATTTTGATAAAACTTGGTATACATGCAGAACATATCCTGGAATAGCTCATAGAATACATCACATTAACCAACACGCACTGGACCCGTTTAGTGGACTACAGCTCGTTCCCTCTCTTAGAGAGGAGGCCTTAGTACAAGCAGTGGGATTATTATAAAATTCACAATGCTCATTACGGTTTTACGGCTTTAATCGTTAGGACGTCTTATCGTCTATGATATTATCTACAGTCTAAACAAGTATTATAAAGGGTATGTTTTTTATCAGTCTAATATTATAAAAGTGCAACTTTTGTGAGTGTGTTTGTGTGTATTTTTGTTACTTCTTTACGCTCAAACGACGGAACTGATTTAGATGGGATTTGGCACACGAATAGACCATGTCCTTTTTATCCCGGCTGTAAGTTTCCTTGGGATAATTTTATTATCCGACTACGGCAAAGCCAAAGGTTATGATTTTGACAGGCTATGCATGTACGTATGTATCACTACATAGTATAAAACAAAGTCGCTTTCTCTGTCCCTATGTCCCTTTGTACGCTTAAATCTTTGAAACTACGCAACGGATTTTGATGCGGTTTTTTTTAATAGATAGAGTGATTCAAGAGGGAGGGTTATATGTATAATAACATCCATTAAATAGTGGAGAAGTACTGTTATTTTTTGAGGTTGCTAATGTGATGTCGTAAATAATTACATTTTTTCCGCTTACATTGCAAACGCAGGCTGAACCCTACGAGTTTTATCAAAATAATGTACTAAGTATTGTACACATTGAAAAGGTCTACAGAAAAGTCCGTAATGGTATATGTCTATCTCTTATGGATAACCCACAATAACTTTTTTTTGTCATTTACGTTTCACGACAAATAATGGCTAATTTTCGAAGCGTTTTTAACCAATACAGCATTAATCCTTAACCAATTAAATACCTTGAATACATTGTTCATTTAATATAGATCTATATGGCCCTTTACACCTGTTGGAGATAAAACCTTCTTGCAAGCTTCCTAAATTATATGAAAAAATATGACACTTCTATTTGTCACTTGTCTTGACTTGTTTTTTGTAAAATATATTGTTCACACCGAAAATTATTAAAAACTAATTTGCATTGAGCATCCAGTCATTGATTTTCATTCAGAATACCCATAATTCTCGCACATGGTCCATAACGAGCCGGATGAAATATAATTAAGAAGATCAGCGATTATTTTCAAGAAAAAGAATAGAGACTGACTTCCACGCTGAATGGAGGTTCATGAGTTCACTGCTGGAGAACTGGATTGATTTCAAGCAAGTTAGTTAGTGGTGTACAGTTATAATTACGCTAATATCGTCACCCAACACTCAGGTAGTATATATAAGTAGTCATACTAAGGTCAGTACTATTTTATTAAATTACCAATTATATTGTGTTTGAGTAAAATCATTAGGTACTTTGTTGCATTGTGATTAGTATTTTATTCAACAGCAATGTTAAGTTTAAACTCATACTTTTAACAGTATAGTTAGCTATTTTGCTACATTATTAAACTTACATTATATTAAGCTGTAACTAATTACATAACTACTTAACAGTGGTATTAATTTTTAACAAGTATCTTGACATAATAAAAATATTTGAGTGTTAGATATTAGTACAAGTCATTGTTATAAATTATAGTTAGCAGTCAGAAAGGGCATAGACTACAGCTAGGCGTATAATTATTGAAATTATATTGTTGTTTTTAATTTTTATATTCCTGTATCAATGCCAGGTTGACAACACTCGTCTCCCAGAATGTCTGAGGAAAAGGATTTAATTAAGAAGCGAGGCAGCTTCAAAGGTCGCTTGACTAGTTTCCTCAATTTTCTGGACTCATTCAAGGACAAGGAGCTATCTAGCTGTGATGTGTCCGAGTTGCAGTTGCGCATGGGCAAGATAGAGGCGTTGTATGAGCAGTATGATGAGGTACAGTTACGTCTAGAATGCATTGTTGACGACATCAACTTACAATATTCTCAGCGTTCCGAGTTTGAGTCTATTTATTATAAAACCTTATCTAGAGCCCAGAATATTCTGACTGACTACAATAAAGATAATAAATCGATGGAAAGTTGTAAAAGTACTCGTGTTAGCATAAAGCAGCCGGTTAAATTGCCAACGATTCAGTTACCAAAGTTTAGCGGATTATATTGTAATTGGCTTGAATTCCGCGACACCTTTACTAGCCTAATTCATTGTAATGATGACATAGACGCAATCAATAAGTTTCACTACTTGCGAGCATCACTTGAGGGAACAGCTGCTATAGTTATCAAATCCATTGAGTTTTCTTCAAGTAATTACTCTGTGGCATGGTCATTGTTATGTGATCGGTTTGACAACAAAAGATTACTGGTTCAGAATCATATAAGTTCATTATTTACTATTGAATCAATTACAAAAGAATCTTCTGTTGCCATTAAGAATTTGATCGATCAGTTAAATAAAGACTTGCGAGCTTTAGAGTCATTAGGGGAGCCTGTGAAACACTGGGATACACTTTTAATCTACATTGTCACACGAAAACTTGATCAAAAAACCTATCGTGAGTGGGAGGAGTGCAAAGGTAGGATAGACAAGGATGGCTTAATCACGTTTAACGCATTTATGCAATTCTTACGCAATCGAGCCGACCTCATCGAGACCCTGGAACTCCCCCGCAATCATTATTCGCAATCACCAGGTAAATCAGGTCCTAAGATCAAGTCAATGGTAGCACAATCTCCTATCAATTCTAGCACTGACTCAGCTTCTAAACCTTGTCCTAAATGTAATAACAACGATCACACATTAAATAATTGTCATCGTTACTCAATGCGAGAAACTGTGGACAATTATTTAATGTGTGATCGTTGTTATTACATTTAGGACAAGGTTTAGAAGCTGAGTCAGTGCTAGAATTGATAGGAGATTGTGCTACCATTGACTTGATCTTAGGACCTGATTTACCTGGTGATTGCGAATAATGATTGCGGGGGAGTTCCAGGGTCTCGATGAGGTCGGCTCGATTGCGTAAGAATTGCATAAATGCGTTAAACGTGATTAAGCCATCCTTGTCTATCCTACCTTTGCACTCCTCCCACTCACGATAGGTTTTTTGATCAAGTTTTCGTGTGACAATGTAGATTAAAAGTGTATCCCAGTGTTTCACAGGCTCCCCTAATGACTCTAAAGCTCGCAAGTCTTTATTTAACTGATCGATCAAATTCTTAATGGCAACAGAAGATTCTTTTGTAATTGATTCAATAGTAAATAATGAACTTATATGATTCTGAACCAGTAATCTTTTGTTGTCAAACCGATCACATAACAATGACCATGCCACAGAGTAATTACTTGAAGAAAACTCAATGGATTTGATAACTATAGCAGCTGTTCCCTCAAGTGATGCTCGCAAGTAGTGAAACTTATTGATTGCGTCTATGTCATCATTACAATGAATTAGGCTAGTAAAGGTGTCGCGGAATTCAAGCCAATTACAATATAATCCGCTAAACTTTGGTAACTGAATCGTTGGCAATTTAACCGGCTGCTTTATGCTAACACGAGTACTTTTACAACTTTCCATCGATTTATTATCTTTATTGTAGTCAGTCAGAATATTATCAAGGAAGACGATCTTCCTCCGTTGAAGTGGAGACTTGGACGGATCGTGGCTGTTCATCCAGGAACGGATGGTATCGCCCGTGTAGCTGACATTCGGACGTCTACTGGAGTCGTTCGACGGGCATTCAACCGAATCTGCCCTTTGCCTGTGTCTTCAGAATCTGGTTGAAACCATTGGTTTCAACGCCCGGGGAAATGTTGGAGATAAAACCTTCTTGCAAGCTTCCTAAATTATATGAAAAAATATGACACTTCTATTTGTCACTTGTCTTGACTTGTTTTTTGTAAAATATATTGTTCACACCGAAAATTATTAAAAAACTAATTTGCATTGAGCATCCAGTCATTGATTTTCATCAGAATACCCATAATTCTCGCACGACTCCAGTAGACGTCCGAATGTCAGCTACACGGGCGATACCATCCGTTCCTGGATGAACAGCCACGATCCGTCCAAGTCTCCACTTCAACGGAGGAAGATCGTCTTCCTTGATCACCACCAAGGAGTTCAGCATCAAGCCATCCTTGCAGGAACGCCATTTGGAGCGTTGTTGCAATTCTGCAACATACTCCTTGCTCCATCTGCTCCAGAAATGCTGGCGAAGCTGCTCGATCCTCTGGTAACGAGACAGATAATTGGCAGAGCTATCCTGGTAATCAGGTTGCGGCAAAGAAGTAAGTGGCCGTCCCACAAGAAAATGTCCTGGCGTGAGCGGAGTATAATCTGCAGGATCTGAAGACAACGGCGTCAATGGACGAGAGTTCAAGATGGCTTCAATCTTGGTTAGTGTGGTGTACAGCTCCTCAAAAGTCAAGTTACAATTTCCCAACACTCTCTGAAGGTGATACTTTGCTGACTTGACACCCGCCTCCCAGAGTCCACCGAAATGTGGGGTGTAGGCGGGAATAAAATGGAACCTTATTCCGTCGTTTGCTGCACTTTCACCCAAGGACAAACTATTCAATTTTAAAAATTTGGAAAGGTCGTTGTATGCACCGACAAATGAGGTACCGTTATCGGAAAAAATATCAGCAGGTTTACCTCTCCGAGAAATAAACCGATACAAAGCCAGTAAATAACTATTGCTAGTTAAATCACCAACGAGCTCCAAATGAATGGCCTTGGTTGTGAAACAAATAAAAATAGCGACATACACCTTTACTAACCTACATCCACGGCCCTGGCGACTAGCACACATAATAGGGCCAGCGTAATCAACGCCTGTGCTTTCAAAGGGATAACCTGGACGAAGGCGTTCTCGTGGTAAGTTACCCATTAAGGGAGCTACAACCTTACCCTTCATACGGTGACACAAAACACACTTATGATAACAGGCTTTTGCCAACTTGCGACCTCCTATTGGCCAATAAGTTTCCCTAATGGAAGCTAATAATAATTGTGGGCCAGCATGCATCAGCCTTTTATGCTCAAAATTAAATAATAGTTTAGTGAAATCATGAGTGGACTGTAATAAAATAGGGTGTTTCTTACTATAAGCAAAATTAGAGTTATCGAGACGTCCTCCTACTCGCATTACATTATTATCGTCTAAATAAACATTAAACTTTAGAAGGGCGCTCTTTTTAGGTAAACTCTTTTTGTTCAAAAATAATTGGTATTCAGAAAATGACTGAATCTGACTCTTAATAATGACAAGAGTTAGTGCATCTTGTACCTCATCATGTGACAAGTATTTGGTTTTAGGGTAATGCTTTCTACATGACTTAATAAATCGTAATACGTAGGCAACAGATCGTACGAGCCGTGTGTAATTGGAATAACGCCTAAAATCAATTAAAACTTCAGGTTTCGAATCGTTTACAACATGTAATATGATTTTAGGTCGAGTCTCCGGTAACGATTGTAGTCCTGGGCTCGTAATTTGAGAAGGCCATTCAGACGAATCTAGTTTTAAAAAATCTGGTCCTTTCCACCACAGATCTGACTCCTGCAGATCACTAATATCCATGCCACGAGATATTAGGTCTGCTGGATTTTGATCTGTTGGGACGTGCCTCCAAGTACAGTTACCCGACTTATCCAAAACCTCAGCAACGCGGTTGCGCACAAAGGGCTGAAGTCTGGTAGGCATCATCTGTAACCATCCCAAGACAATGGTTGAATCAGTCCAACAATAAACCCGACTGATCTTCACTCGAAGTGAGCTCATCACCTTCTCGTGAAGACGAGAACCGACTACCGCACCACATAACTCCAGTCGCGGAATTGTCGTAGGCTTGATGGGAGCAACTCGACTCTTTGCCATTAACAAGCGAGCCATGTACTCACCCTTAGCATTAACACTGCGAATGTAGACGCAAGCACCGTACGCGGACTCAGACGCGTCTGTGAAAATATGGAGTTCTAACTCCGTAAATGAATTGCAGACTACAAGTCGCGGAATGCGAACATGATTTAAAAAAGATAAAGATTTAATAATAATCTCCCATTGTTTACAAATCTCATTAGGTAATGGTTGATCCCATGATAATTTATCTAACCACATTTTCTGTAGCAAGATCTTCATAGTAATAACAATAGGACCTAACAGACCTAAGGGATCAAAGATTCGCGCAATAACGGATAACAAGTCACGCTTTGTGTACCTAGTCGAAGATTTAGTCAGACCTATAGGAAACCCTATCTCATCAGTGCCGATATGCCAACAGAGACCAAGCAACTTTTCTGGCTCATTTTGTCCAATGTTCAAATCGTATGACGCAGGGACAGCATTCGACAATAATTGAGAATCATTTGACTTCCACTTTCTCAATGGCATACATGCCGACGCAAGCGCTTTGGTGACTTCAGTGCGAATGAACTTTACTTCATCTAAGTCATCCCCTCCGGTCAGCAAGTCGTCGACATAGAAGTCATGTTGGATGATTTCCGATATCTTAGGGTTCCTACAGTCGAGTCCTACTTGTTTAAGGCATCGTGTCGCAAGGAATGGCGCACTGGCCGTACCGTACGTGACGGTGTTTAATTGATAAACATTAATAGGATCACTAACATTATCACGCCAAACAATCTGTTGTAAATATCTGTCCGACGGGTGGACGACTATTTGTCTATACATCTTCTCCACATCCGCAGATAAAACATACTTGTGGACTCTAAAGCGAAGAAGTATAGACAATAGACCGTCCTGTACGGTTGGCCCAACCATCTGTAGGTCATTAGAGGACACTCCCGTCGAAGTAGAAGCACTAGCGTTGAAAACAACACGAAGTTTGGTCGTGGTACTCGACTCGCGTAAAACTCCCATATGTGGAATAAAATAACCCAAACATAAATTAGGTTTATTAATTTTTGTCATATGACCAAGTAACTCGTATTCTGACAAAAAGTCATGATACATTCTACTAAAGTTCGTCTTAACCTTTAATTTACGCTCTAAAGAATGTAAACAATGTGTGGCTTTATTAAAAGAATTTCCTAAAATTGAAGGATCTTTCTTAAGGGGGATGCGAACACAAAAAACGACCATCAGACAATCGTGTCGTATTTGTAACGAAATTGTCTTCACACAATTTCTCTTCAGGCATATAAGAATTGGAAGACTTCGCATTCACCTCCTCTTGGTCAAAACTTTGTCAATTCTGACTTGAGGTTTTCCCAGTCACCATCGCTGTCGGCAACCATTTTAGACATATTGCACTTTACGTCATTCGTCAGCAGTGAGATAGTATTCTGAGTAATTGGACCGGAAACTATCCATCCTAGACGGGTTTCACATAATATTGGTTTCCCGGTACCTAACTTTAGTCTTTGAGATCCTAACAAATCCCAAAAAAGATCAGCGCCGATTAAAATATCAACATCGGCAGGGTTATAAAAAG
This sequence comes from Mythimna albipuncta, assembly GCA_929112965.1. Taxonomy (NCBI): domain Eukaryota; kingdom Metazoa; phylum Arthropoda; class Insecta; order Lepidoptera; family Noctuidae; genus Mythimna; species Mythimna albipuncta. The sequence continues at coordinate 17,581,155 of OV815967.1, forward strand.
TAGGATCAGCTAAAGTAATATTCGAGGGTAAGTCGAAATCAGAAATATTTATCTGACGACACGGAACACTACTCGTAATGAACGGAAGAACAAAACAATTTAGTTCGAATACAAAGCTATCATCTAATGGCGTACCCTTAACCCGACATATTTTACCTACGTGCGAAGTGACGTTATTGATTCCAAGGATTGATCTATCTACCTGGCTAGTTTTTAAGTTAAGTTTATTGCACAACCTATCTGTTATGAGTGAAGACGTGCTACCACTATCGAGCACCGCGCGAGCGAGATGCACACACCCATTGTGGTCTCTTAATTTGATCAAAGCGGTTGATAACAACACATCTCGTTGCGTATGACCACACGGAGATGCAATGTTTGCGGATAAAGCTACGTTATTCGTTTCAGTCGTAGCAGACAAGTTATTCATCGAATTACCACTAGGTGTATTCGATACAGTGCCATTAGAATGTACGTGAACTAATGTGTTGTGCCTACGTTTGCATAGTTTGCAGCCTGGTTTTTTACATTTGTTAGCATAGTGTCCGGAACGAAAACAGTTAAAACATACCTTATAACTAGGTAATGATTTGAGACGGTCATCGTTACTCAATGCGAGAAACGTTGTATGATTTAAGTGAATATTTTCGAAGATATTACAGATTTAAAAATTGCGGGACGTAGCGTTTGCGGCGGTACCGGCCGGCCGCCCGGTGCGGCAAGAGCGTGCCTCTTCATGGTATAGGGAAAGGGGGATTGTTTTACTCCAAATTTAACGCGTGCGGGCCACGGGCAGTAATGAATAAATCAAAACTACTGAATCGATTTTAATCACTATATATTTTATACCCCATATATACCAAATAGGCTATATATTTTATACCCGTGCGAAGCCGGGGCGGGTCGCTAGTGTATGTATATGAGCATGTTCATCTGTTCCCTCATAGCTCCTAATCTAATAATCGGAACTTGACATATAAGGTATCGTTAGAATCGTCTTAATCGTTCGCTACGTGACGTGTCAGAAATCGCAATATGGCGCCCTCTAGCTGACAAAGTGTAATGTTTTAAAAATAAAAATGGTGATAATTACGCCGTGGGTATCATTTAAAAGGGCTTTACTGATACTTAGCAAAAAATATAATCAAAATTCAATATGGCGCCCTCTAGTGGATAAAAAGTTTTGTGTTAGAAAAAAAGGATAAACACGTCATGTTTGGTATCATTTGAAGGGGCTTCACGTAAATAGTATAGAAACACACAGTGATTTAACACCAAAATTGTTTAAATAAAAAAAAGGTAAAATTCTAAAACCCGACTAGGTACGATGTATAAACGTATTTAAAATATGAATATTCTGCAGAGTGCAGAATTTTTCTGCATAGTTTACCATTCAATTTACACATTCAATAAATTTCGCAAAGTTTTGCATAACAAAGGGATAACAGATTTATAATATTCAAAGCTAATTGAAAAGTTACATTAATGGGTTAAAATAAAAGTGTAAAATGACCCAGCGGCATCAATTCGTTAACCGAAATTAGATTTGCCACTCAATATTTGAAACTTTTATTCGATGGCAAATTGTGACGGTTACACTCGGTAAAATGTTCGGATAAAACCAAATTAATTGACTTTCATTTAAAAAACTGGAGCCATTGAATGAGGGTGCCATTTGGTCGCTGTACTCATTTCCATTCGTCTTTTTTTCCACTTTGAGTTTTGTTTCATTGTTGTTTTCTCTGATCTTTTAATTAATCAATTTGTTGTTTTGTTTCGGATTTTTACAGATCTTTTAATTGCTGTTTAATTGTGTTTAAACATTGTCGCAAATTATCATTGGACCTTATTTTAATGAACACAAAGGAATATAATATGTACCATTTTATTTATTTGTTTGACGTTTGTATCAGATTAATCCCCATGTTTAAAATATGCGACAATTTTTTTCAAAAAGACGAGGCTTTGATCAAAATTGTCGCTGAAATGAGAATACGAGAGAAGAGAAAGAAAAAGAGAATAGGATGCGAGACGCACAGGACCGTTCGTTTGGTGACACTTGGGGGAGGCCTATGAAATGTTGATGATAATGACGTCATAGGAACCCATTGACTCGTTTAAAAAACACAGTTTATTTCAGACGTTATAGTATGTTCATAGTCTTATTAGTATTGTAGTTTGTTAGCAACAATAGTGCTTACGTAAGCATGTTGGTATTTTTTTTTTGCTACTATTTACACAATTTACTTATTTATAACTGTGGTGGAGTTTCTTGCCGGTTCTTCTCCATAGGAAACGACCAATTTTGAACCGTGCACTAGCTTCTGACGTTTTATAAGTGCCAATGTAGGCCTATGTGAAATAAAAAACTTTTGACTTTGACTTTGACTTTTGACTGTCGCCACCCAATGTCTCCCTGTAAGAGACAGTCTATTCTGGCAGCAATTATCTTTAAAATATTGTTGTCACTACCATATTAACCATTCCATCACATTTCTGCTATCGGACAGCAACTTACGGTAAGTATCCACTCTTACGTTGTTAAAACCTCTACGTATAGTAACTAGTATAAACGACGAGGCGAGACGCTTAGTCCGGACTAAGCGTCTCGCCTCGTCGTTTATACTGCATACATCAAAGGACTGGAACACCTTTTTCCTACTGCGGTCTCCCCGTCTGATTTTATTTTGGGTATCTTCAAGGCTAAATGGCTTCTTATGCGCACCATCATCACAAACGACAACAGTCAAGCACTAGTTTCAACCTATTAAAAAAATACGATCAACTCAAATCGATTGTAATAAAAATGTTTTAAGCTTAACAAAAAACTAGCTAGCTTAGTAAAAAATATTTTGGCCATTAACTCTTAAACTCAACCGAAATATGAAACCAAGTTTATACACCGCAAAATTTTAATCGTTTTAATCCCGTGGAGGACCGATCCGGTACATAAAACACTATTGATTTGTAAAGATAAAATTAAAAAATAAAGTACCTTTTTTTAAAAAAACTCGTATCAATTTACGCATGGACGAAATTAATTTCTTTAAGAAAACGTCAGCTGAGCAAGTTCAATGACCTGTAGGTAATTGTCGGCGTTGCGTACAAACTACTTACAGAATACCAGTTTTATTACTAAAATACTTATCTATCAATTTCGTTCCTAAACCTTCATTCTATATTCAAATACTCTTCTAGTTTGTAAAGAGGTGTGCCCACTTACCTTCAGCTATATCCGCACTGCGGTCTATCCGCATCGTTCAAGTCCCTCGGATTTAGTGAATGCCATTCAATATTCTGCTGACGGACTGCCCACTTAGTATACTGCAGTTTTTTTTTATTTGCGGCTAGGTTTGTGTACAAGGTACGTAATGATAGGTGACTTTATGTTTAGCTTTTTGAATTCATTATAGTTCAGATATCAATATTTTAACTGTTTTGAATTTAAAAATTACAGTTAGTGGTTGTTTTGTTTGATTTCTGTGCAAACAGATTTTTAGTGGATATTTTGAATTAAAATTGGTACCTATATTTTAGTGTATTTCTGTACAACTTTACAGTATGTGAAACAATTGAAATAGACGCAATCTCAGTAAAATGAAGATGAGAATTTTCCTTTCCTTTGGATTTATTTTAAATTCCAAAGTGGTTCGAATCAATAACATCTTAAATTATTGAATAAAAAGTAATACAAAACAGAAATGAAATGTTCATGACCGCTTTAATTAGCGTATTAATATTAACAGATTTTTTGGAGTACCTACAGCTACATATTTTACATAAAACTTTTTGTAAGTACACGTACCTACTGACAGTCCAGTCTTCAATTTAAATATTACAAAAATATTGTAGAGGCGAAAATTTTGTGAGTGTGTGTGTTTGTTTATTACTACTTGACGCTCGAACGGCTGAACAGATTTGATTGAAATTTGACACAAAGGTAGAGCATGTCTTGGATTAGTATATAGGATACCTTTTATTCCGGTAAGTTGTTTCCTTGGGACTGCTCACGAAGTCGCTGGCAGCAGCTTATCTTTCATAAAACTATCAAGGCTTTATCGAAGTCATAATTTTGAATCCTTTTGTAGTTTGTCGCTGAAAAAAAACATAAAAATACATAAGACTATCAAAAACCTCTCGTATTAAACGATCTAGGCAATAACTCAGGCTTAGCTGGCTTGAGAATATAGGGAGGGAGGGTAGCCAGCGGTGAGGGAACCACTTGTTGCTATGGTTACGGCTGTAACAATAACCAAAAAACTTATTCCCAACCGTAAGTGGTCTCTAAAAAGTTCACTTTTCTCTAAAAGCGTATCCGTGTTTGCTAGACTCATATGATCTGAAGTTATGTTGAAAATTGTCATGCGTGCACAGCTGGATAAGTCATAGAATTATATTTTTCATAAATATTTTCTTTTACCCTATGGTAAGCGCGGTCTGTGACACTAATTTGCTTCGATATTCGTATATAAATGAATATTAGACCTTCTTTGGTGATTTTTAGACAAAAATGTCGATGTTTTGCTTTTGGTTTTAAAGTCTACATTTTTCGGATAGCTGTAGTATGAACATTGTCAATACGAGTTATTTTTAACTGCTTTCAAAAGACTCGTGTTCGATCTTCAGTCCCTAGATGATAAGCAATGGTCCATGTTTTAAAAACTTTCCTTTTTCTTTGTTTGATCAACAGTATCTGAATTTAAATATTTAAAAAATGTTACTTTTTATAGCAGACAATCAATTAATCTTATAAAAGAATTCCTAAAACACTAGCTTTTGCCAGCGGTTTTTCCTGCCTGAAAGTAGAAAAAAATCCGATGGGAATACAGACCCGAGTTTAAAACTATCTTATGTGCTATTCCCTGGAATAGCTCATAAGATAGTAGACTATGTCGTGACACATCCTACCCATGTATCAAGTTTTATTAAAATCTATGTAACCGCACAATCGTGAAGTAGTAACAAACATATTCACTCACAAACTTTCGCCTTCATGATGATGATGATGATGATGATGATGCCATCTAGCCGATCTCGACCACAGCGACCGCACTCTTTGGCTCCTCATGATGGTTGTGAGCTCAGTAGCCTGATTCACGTAATGAAAACCATAACGATATCGTAGCGATTTAGTCGTTTAGACTATTACCGTATTCACGCCCATCAATCGAGTTTAAACGACACCGATTTTAAAGTCGTTTGAAATTCGTCGATTTAAAAAAAGACTGTGTTGCATTATCCTGGTAGAATACTTATTAATGTAACTGGAAATAAGTCGATAGATCTTGAATACCGCTTTTGGCTAGGACTTCGATCGAACGACTATAAAACTTCAACGATATTTGGCTTGTTTGATTTTACGTGAATCAGGCTACAGATCTGCTGCTCTGTTATGTGCCCCTCTCGACTTCATAATATGTATTACTGCGAAGTGTTATTGAGAGTGAATATTAATATTGATATGATATCTTATGACAAGAATGATTCAGTTCTTATATATTGTATAAAAAATATTAAAATGTTGTCCTTTTCAACCATAAATATAACAGCCATGAAACAGTTTAAACTTTAGACCATAGTCTAGAGTTTCGCTAAGCGTGAAATGAGCGCATAACTTTTAACAACCCTATAATAGTTGGAGGGAATTTATACCCTATATATATTATATTAGTTCGTTCCGGAACATAGAAGTAGTAAAGTTTACGCGCGTGTAAACTGAGATAAGACAACAAGTTTACTTAAACGTGACACTAGGGTGTACACTGAGCGAGACACAGACGACCGACTCCACACGGTCACTTCTCAATGTTTGGTCGCGACTTATACGCTAGTACACGGTCAAGCGTCATATATGTCTTATGGAAATACCTAGTATGACAGGAGTGGTTTAGGGCGTGCTAGAAAACACCGCGATGCGACTTGTTGAATAACGACTTGGCGTGTATATCTCACATCATGATCAAAGAACGAATCAAACAAAAACTGTACATACTTTAATGGGCGAGGAGCAAGTGATAGGAGCAGTGGAAAGTCCCAACTGTTTTTAACTTTTCGAATGCCGTAATTACAGACGCAGTATAAAGACAATGAGAGAGCTAACGAGCTTAATCAATTAAACACGCTTACTGTAAACACGTCTTAGTAGGGACAAACATTGCTTCCTCATAAGGGCATGAAAGCCATTAGTAAGTGCTTTTCCCAAATTGGTCGACGCTCTACTGAATGGTAGCCCGGAAATACTTTAAACGCGTTGTTGAATTGAACACGTAAGACGTTATGAAACTTATGCTCTCGATTTCTGTTATGTGAAAATCTACAAGTCAACATCTTAGGTCCATCTTTTATGCATGCACAGTACCAGTATTTAATATAAAGCGACTGGCCACATGTGACTTCCATAACCCAGTTACTGGGTAACTCGTTACCCATTAGAAAGATTACTTATTTGTTAGTTTTCTGTATTCCAGACTACCTGTAAGAATAAAGTTTTTACTGGTTCATAATTTGTTAGAAAAAGACCAATTTGAACCATGTAATGACTTATAAGTACCTCATCATCATTATCATCAGCCCTTTTAATGTTCCCACTGCTGGGACTCAGGCCTCCTCTCTAGGAGAGGGAATGAGCCGTGAATAAAACACGCGGGCCCAGTGCGGGTTGGTAAATGTCACATGTCTTCGAATGTTTGGTCAAAGGATATGCCGGTTTCCTCATGATGTTTTCCTTCACCGTTTTCAGAGCAGTGATGATGAAATAAGTCACACAAAGTAATGCGCCTGGCTGGGTTCGAACCTGCGACCTACAACTCGTAAGTCGGGGCTATTACTACTCAGCCACCACTGCTGCAAGCTCTATAAGTACCTATGTGAAAAAAAAATTTTTTGTTTATTTTTTTTTGCAATCCGAATAATAATCGTCCGTCTGCAGAACCAGTGTAGGTTCAAAGTTTAACCGAAGCACGCTTAATTACGGTATCAGCCCAGCGGTGACGGGTGGGATTAAAGTCGCGGCGTCTTTGCTTATGTGACTTTACTGTTGATACAGAGTTCTTCTAATTAGAGGCTACTCGAGGTGATTGGTCTTTTTATGTTTGCTAGTGTCACTTTGAAGAAGTTTTCAGACAGAATGAAGAAAAGCGACGTTCATGGATGATGGATGACCTGTCGATTATAAAAATACCCTCTCTTTTGACCGCCAATGAAATTAGGAAGCCCATTTTCGTACTTAAAAGTAGTAATTGGGTCACCGTTTTCAACGAACTAATGGTGATTTCTATCACAGATGTGCCAACTTTGCTATGGAAGCATTTTATACCCACCAATCGTTTTAATTAACACTTAGTTTAGTAAAGGTGGAAACATAATCAACTAAGCAACTAATCAAAGGTTGACTGGAAGAAAATGCTTATGGCATTAAATCCGCCTCTGTAGTTTTTCTTTGCATAAAGAACTTAATAAATAAATAAATAAGCTATGTTTTATTTAAACCGATTGATGCGTGCTATGGATGATCGCGATTGGTGTAGCTGTGTGTAAGAAAAGAGCCGCAAAAATCAAAAAAATATTTTTTTATTTGGTCGTGTAGGGTATCAAATCTCAAATATAAATAATTATAAAAAAATGATATACGATGATAATTATTCTATTCTATAATCTCGAATGTAATCTGAATTTTAGATGTAATTCTATATCAAAGAAATGTTAAGGAATGTAAAGTAGCAACTTAGACAATGTAATAAATAAATTAAATAATTTTGCATGCCGTAAGGCAAAATGTATCGGTACTCTCCATAAATTAACACCATATCTGTTACCTTCATTATTGGCAAATAAATGACGGTTAATGAGATTCAGCCAGGTGACTGACGAACAGTGTGACTACGTAACACTAAAAACTCGAGCCCAAAAAAAATTGAAACAAAATCTATGATTGAACTAAAGTAAATTCCACCATTACACGTCTATAAGACATCTTTACGTAAAAGTTGGTTTCTTTTCTAAACAACTTAGAGGTATGACCGTCACCTGTTACGCTATATCAAGATTGGAAAACTTTCAGAAACACTTGTATCGTGTTGGAGAAATATCACTTTTTCTCTTACTTGTGTAGGCACTACTAAACTGTTCGTGTGTGAAGATGGTTCGTATCTGTTCGAGACAACCGACAGCTTTAGTTTTTATAAAATCTTTTTTGTAGACGCTTTTATATTCTGAAAATATTTATTATTTTTATTGAAAGATTATAATTTATCATTTCTTTGCATGTGTACGTTAAAAATACTATGCGTGTTGAATGTCAAATACTTTTAACGTAGACAAATTGTTCCAAGAAAATTTCTTTAAGAATACTTTAGTCTGCTGAAACATTATATTTTTAATGTGAGCGAAATTGGTACTTTTTGGGGGATAACGTTCAGTTCTCCACCATAAATAATATCAAAAAACAGCACCACAAAACCATTAGACATTGAAAAAAATAAATCAAACAAACTTATTTATGAACCTAAAAATCTTTAAAAGCTTCGATTTCATTTAACAAATTCTTTTCAAAGCAAATCATTTTTTTAGCGGGGTATATTCATTAAAGTCAATACAGAGGTATTTTTTTTTTATAATGGGTAGGCTCGCGTTTAACCACACTCTCACCTGATGGTAAACGATGATGTGGCCGACGATGGAGCACGCTTGCCTAGAAGCAATCTATTCACTCTTGACTTAAAGACCCCTAGGTTATAGCTATCAGAAAACACAGACTCCGGCAGGGAATTCCACTTCTTAGCTGTAGCCATAATGAATGTACTCCCAAAACGGTTTGTACGTATTGGTGGGATGTCCACCATGTACCGCCGTACGTCTTGTGGTCCGATGATGGAACGTTTTGTAGTCACTGGAAGTAGTACATTTCGATAATTTAGGGCCACCGCACACGGACCACAAACCACACAAAACGCAGCCACTGTAGGTTTCACACATTTTATATGGATTCACTGCACACGGTTGACGCCGGTGGCCACCACGAGCTTCAAAACGCCGCTGCACGCTTCTTGTGTGCAGTGACACGCCATTCGCGGATTTAAACCTTCTTCGTCAGAGTCCATTATGATACTGCGCGTATGACTTAAAATAAAAACTGGGCAAGCGCGAGTCGGACTCGCGCACTGAAGGTTCCATGCAAACTACAATTCCCGAATGAAGTCTCGAAAAATTTTCCGAATTGCACATTTTTTTTTTGTGACGTTGGTAACAATAAACTTACTGTTTTCAGATTTATTCCTAAACCACTGCTATAAGACTTTGCTTAGTGCCAAATTTCAGGATTCTGGCTCAACGAATCCCTATGAATTTCGATCTTTGAGAGTATCAAAATATAGGTTTTTTGCGACATAAGCGGCATTATCTTTTTTATTCGTTAACTTAGAAGTTTCACAACTTAAAGAGACCGCAAACTTGAGTATGTATATGGTTTTAATTTCAACTCAATACCTCCACGCGTTCTCGAGGTAAAGAGTCTTGACAGACTGACAGACAGACGGACGGACAACAAAGTGATACTATAAGGGTTCCGTGTTTTCCTTTTGAGGTATGGAACCCAAAAAGTAGTCACCGACCAAAAGAGGCTTGTGGGCGCTTCTAGCTTTTCGGAGTGGCATTTATGGTCGTATTAGGAGGCCCAAGTGTGGCGATACTAAGTCACTGATAATAACTACAGTATCACACATGATGCTGATAGCACGATTGATTCAGTGGTTGAGCGATTGACTGTTGCACTGCGGCTACAATCCCTGCACGGAAATTATAATTGTTTAGGTTTGAAATAATCGTTCCAGATTTAGCTGTCTTGTGTATGTGCGTTTACATATTTTTCAATGGCTTGATAGTGCAGGAGTCATTCCTAGTGTGGGGGGAAAAGGTTCATAAAAGAAACACATTGAGTATCATATTATATACTCATTTTATGCACGGTTTAGCGAACATGCAGGAAAATGCAAGTCGATATTAATAGCAAATAGTGTATTTTGATACAAGGGGAGAAAGTTTGTCGTTGCCGTTCGGCAACGACAAACTTTCTCCCCTGCTGCAGTGACAAATTCCAACGAAATTCAAAAAAAAAGGTCGCTTAGCGCCCAGCCTGATACGATGAACATAATAAATTACGGCGTGGGCGAGCTCAAGCATTTTTCCGCATTTGTGTGGAAAAAAGTTAATTGCGTACCTAATAGTGGCAGAAATAAGAGCGGGTTTTCGAGTAAGTGTATTGTAAAAGCATTATCGTCCTTATAATGTCTTCACTGCTGACTTTTAAGACTCAGGCCTTCGTTCAGACCGTCATCCACCACGCGCATCCAGTGCAAATTAGTGAATGTAACATGTCTTCGATTTTTTTGATTCTAGACCATGCCAATTTTTAAGATGTTTTCCTTCACCGTTTTGAGAGAATTAGTTATTAAATAAAGTAAAGAGCCTTCCCAGGTTTAAACCTGCGACGCACTACTCCCAAGTTGGGGCCGTTATCAACGGGTTACCACTACGCTACCTCTTTACGTCTCTATAGTCGATGTACAGACAGATGCATCAATAGGTCCCCCTCTCACATTAAAATACCTTAGAAAACGGGTTAACCAGTAGAGACGCTATCCGCACCAATAAACATAGCTATCCACAAATTATCTATTAAGAGCACGTAACAAATATTAAGTGTGGGCCATTAAGTCGGCCGTGGATTACGTGTGTAATTACGTAGTGTTTATATAACGAACGAGATTAAGCGATATATGCTCTTGGGTGATGAAATAGGGACCAGCAGTTATGTTGCAGAAGTCAGTTTACTGATGTATAATCATCTTAAATGAAAATTCATTTTACAATCCACATTAATTATTTTGTATATTACAAGTTTCTATTTATACTAGTCCGCGTGTAATTAAAAAAATATCCCAAAGGATCACACTACGATAAAAATCCTATATGCTATTCAAATAAACATAGTCTACCCATGTCATCATCATTATCATTTCGGCCGATACACGTCCACGGTTGGACATAGGCCTCCCCCAAGTGTCGCCACATCGAACGTCCCTGTGCGTCCCGCATCCATCGGTTTCCCGCTACCTGCACCAGGTCATCGGTCCACCTTGTCCGGTCTGTTCATGTACCAAGTTTTAATGATATCCATTTAGCCGTTCGAGCGTATAAAACTATCTAACTACTCTTTTTTTGACTTATCTAAAGCTTTTGACTTAGTATCTCACGACCTATTACTGCAAAAATTGGAGGCAATTGGCATTAGAGGCATTGCACTTCAATGGATATCGACATATCTCAGTAACAGACAACAGCGTGTTACAATTACAAAAGTGAATCGACACAATGAGATGACACCACACTCTTCTGAACTCAAAAGTAACAAATATGGCGTTCCACAAGGAAGTGTGTTAGGCCCAATCTTATTCATATTGTATATTAATTCAATTACTAATATAACTAATCATAAATGCATACTATTTGCTGATGACATTTCGATTATTGTGACATCTGACAAAAAAAATAATACAATTGACGATCATGAAACTGACATTAATAACACAATTGACATACTAATTGAATGGCTTAATAAAAATAATTTATCATTAAATCTATCAAAATCTGTCTATATACAATTTAACCGATCAAACAATCCTAAATATAATAATAAAATTAATATAAATAAAATTGGTGAAGTAACGAAAACTAAGTTTTTAGGCGTTACTTTGGATCAGGACATGAACTGGAAAACCCACGTCGATAATGTCGCAAAACAAATAAATAAGTTTGTATTTGCGCTAAGAAAAATTAGGAACATAACAAATGTGCAAACAGCAATAATGTCATATCATGCGTATGTAGAATCGGTGTTACGGTATGGACTAATAATGTGGGGCAATAGCACTGATCAAAATAGAGCATTTGTTGCACAAAAAAAATGCATTCGAGCAATCTACGGGCTTCAATCCGACGACTCTTGTCGACCAATATTTCAAAAACTTGGTTTGTTACCGCTACCGTCTCTTTATATATATGAGATATGTATGTTTGTGTGGAAGAATAAGGAATTATTTACAAAAGCGGACGATGTACATCCTCGAAACCGGCGCGACCCCCACAGACTCGTACTGGATGTCATGCCAAGGCTGGCTAAATATAATAAAAGCTGTTTGTATATGTGTGTAGAAATATTTAATAGGATACCGAGTGACTTTAAAATTCTTAATACAAGATTATTTAAAATGAAATTGTACGATTGGCTGTCTACTAATAGTTTTTATAGTATTAAAGAGTTCTTTGACAAAAAACATAAATGACTTAACTGTACCTATGCACAAAAATTTGCACGCTTATAATGTTAAGCAAAAACATGTATGTTCTGTTTTTAATCCTTGTAACATCTTTTATACCGTGTTTTTATGCAAATAAATGTTATTCTATTCTATTCTAAAAAACATTATACAGACACATATAAACTTTCTCCTTTGCAATATTAGTGTGATTAGTACGAATATATTTATTTGGTGATGTTCTTTTTTTATCTAAACTAGTGCTTGACTGCAATCCCACCTGATAGTAAGCAGTGATGCAATCTCTGATGGTGAGGCGTACTAGTTTGTTTGTCCTATTAGAATTTATTAAATGGTCTGTTTGATAAGATCGCCCATATTACACTTGGTTTTCTAAATGTTAGTCCTATTTTTTTTTTGTGAAGTGTTCATACCGTGAAGAACATAATAAATAATTTAATGAATTAATCGTCTACAGTTTAATTGGATTTTTAATCGCAGTTTAGATTGAAGACTTATGAAAGGCGAAGATAAAAGTTTAATGGGCCTCTAAAAAGATTCTCTCAGAAAAACAACACAATAAACTTACTACTAGGCAGAACATTGATTAATTATACTTTTTTCTACGAAAAACAAAAACATATGGTTACGCAACATCAAGCTTTATTTTCTATCTAAGTAGACATACATTTCATCAGTTTTGATTAATTCCTATGCATTTGGGAGTGAAGAGCCATCTGCGCTCAAGTTCAGACTCTAAGAAATTTCAGATGAAAAATCTAATAACGCTTATAGCGATATATATAGCCAAATAAGAACTAAAATACAAAGTCTTGCTTCACAGAATTCTACCACTTGATAACAGTCCAAAATCAACTATTGGTCAGTTACCTGGACCAGACACATCACGCATCTAGTCGGAGGATCCTTTTTAATAAAGCCTTGTGGGACTGTACACTCTGTTCTACATATCTCTAAACGCTTAACACTCAGAAAAAAATCAGTTACGCTCTCTGTGTGAGTCAATACGACGTGAGTTTGAGTTAGGGGTAGCTATACCACTAACTCGAAACCAATTTTGTGTCACATGTAGGTTTGGTTACAAACGGTCGACAGTTCGCGAACCGTAGCCGCTTCTAATAAAGCCACACACGAGGCCAGGGTTGTCAGTAATCTGTTAAACTCCCGTCGCTGGCAGGGCCCCAACAGTTCGCCTAATCTGCATTGTAATTATCCCGGTAGCCCGCCGTGCAATTTGTCCAGTGGTCGGACTTAGCTTGATCAGTGAACTGTTTGAGTTCTATTCATTTTATTGCTGGATTACTGTGTGTGGACAAATTGTATTTTTTTTTCCATAACTTCCACACAACGCCGTCTAGTCCCAAGCTAAGCAGAGCTTGTGTTATGGGTACTAGACAACTGATAAACATACTTATATATTTCTAAATACATACATATTATAGATAAATTACACCCAGACACAGAACAAATGATCACGCTCATCACATAAACATTTGTCCTGGGTGGGAATCGAACCCACGACCTCCGGCATAGCAGTCAGGGCCACTAACCACTAGACCAACAGGCCTGTCAATTAGGTATTTATTTCGATTTTTAGAGATTTTAGCAACCAATTGCTAGTGAATTAAACCTCAAAAGAAAAACCGTATCATTTTTTTAACACGTTTATATTAGCTTCACCTGTATGTTTGTAACCAACGCCTTTGAGCTCGATTTTGACCTACTTTCGGCGATCAGATTTTCTTCAAACTTTGCACACACTTCAAAGACGGCAATACAATAATCCGGTTTTTTTTTTTGTGAAAAGTAAAATTTTAGTTTAAAAAAACTAAAAAAAACACGCTTTCATAGCATAACAAACTAAAAAGTGTTTTCGTAAATCATGCACCCACGCTTTTTCACAATGATATTAATATTTTTTGTTCATTATTATTATTTTATACCTATATTGAAAATTATTTTACACTTTTTAGTATTTTATGCTATGAAAGCGTGTTTTTTTTAGTTTTTTTAAACTATATTTTTATTTTTCATGTTATTGATCCATTTGTAATAAAAAAAAAAATATTTTTATTTCACGTAGGCCCACAAATGGGCACTTATAAAACATCAGAATCTAGTGCACGGTTTCAAATTAGTCCTTTCCTATGGATAAAAACTCGGCATATACAAGGTGCAGTTTTAAAACTGCACAATATTTTAGGAGGTTGTAATAAAACTCATAAATAATCATGTGAAGAAACGATACCTGGACAATAATCAGTAATACTTGTTATTTTATTTTTTAATTATACTAAACTAATTCGATTGATCGATGGCTGCGGGGGCGTGGTTAGGGTGTGGCGTGTGGGATGATGATTGGATGATACATTATTTATGAAAGTATCGTTGCGAGTTAGTGTGTGTGAAAACGCCCTTTATTTTTACGTGTTTGTGTGTGTGAAAGAAAGCGCGGAAAAAATTACCTACTCTTTTTATTATTGATTCGGGTCGAGAATCACTAACATAATTACCTCCTGAAATATTTTGCAGCTTCAAAACGACACCTTGTATATGTGGGTGACTCACATATATTTACACTGTATACACTACACGTACACAATAAATATATATTCACCTACATCTATTATGTCTATTTATACATACATATATATTTATATATTTCCAAGTTCCAAATAAAAATCAGAGTCATAGCCAGATTTATAACAAAAAAAAAACATCGAGTAAATAAATCATCACTGTTTTTAACTTACTAACAGATTTTATTTATCTTTCAAACACATAACTTAATAATAGAAGACGTACCTACCCACTAAAAGTCTGAAGTAAAATAATTGATTTCCCAAAGGCTGAGTTTTTCGTTTGCCCAGCAGTCGTTGGGTTGAAAAAACTGACACGACTTTGATACAAAAGTTTTTCAATGAGTTCACATTTGCGGTGTACTTGCGAGACAAAGTTTTAATAAGTTTTGTTTTTGTATAACGCATACATTCGATTACTCCGGTGACTAAATGTGCCTATCTAACGCTCGAACTTCCACGTACTTTTTTTCCTGAACCGAAGTCCCAGTAAATTCCCCTTTATCTTCCAGAATCACACTTGCAAATGTTTCGTTTAAACTCACTGTTTTTTTAAGCTATACACTGAGCCGCAAAAATAACGGGTTAGTTACAAAAATTGTAATATCTCCTCTGAAAGTTATTTACGGATATCAGTACACATATTACGTTTTAAGCAGTTACTTATGCTATATGAATCCAGGTTTATTTTATTTACATACGACCAAAGCCAAAAAGTATTTAGACGACCAGGTGAACGTTATTGTCAAGAGTGTTTGAAGAAAAGTGTTTTGATATAAGTTAGAAGTGTTATGTACACTATTATTGTAAAGAGGTATTTTTGTTTTGTTTTATGGAGGTAATCTCTAAAAGTACTGGTCTGATTGCTAAAATTTTACTTTTGCTTCATTCCTGAGTGACACGGGCTATTTTTTATGTACGCGTGCGAAGCCGCAGACGAAAGCTAGTCTAGTATATAATTAAAATTAAATAGTGTAAAAAAACGTGTTATGGTCTATCTTTTATGGATTAATCTGTCACACTATACTGAACAAATTCATCTTATTTACTTAAGAAACAGTCGCACTTTTTATCGCAGGATCACACTGAATTTTTGTAGCCCAGTGTATCTGTATCGATCTTTGTTTCACAGTCAATTGAGAATGTTTTACACAGCAAAGAAATGCTAATGTTAGCTATGCTATCCATTTCTTATTGGTAAGTGTGCTACTTTACAATCATGTTGATACTTAAATATTTTTCATTGAAATTAAAACCATCGTCTAAATTGAAAGAAAGAAAATATGTTTATTTGGCGTTTTATTTTTAATTGAGTGATAAAGAGGATAGAAACATTGAATATACTAGCAGCTGCCAACAGCTACGCTCGCGTGAAAGCAGTATAAATAAGTACCTATCTGCAGCGGTCTTGCCGTCCAAATATAATTTAGGTGTCTTAATGAATAGGCTCTTAATAAACTAGTGCACCTTCACCATCAAAGATCTCTGCTTACCATCAGGTAGGATCATAGTTAAGCACTGGTTTATATATAAAAAAAAATAACACCGCTCCGTTATTATTAGTTGGTTCATTACTAGCTGCTGCCAGGGGCATTAACCGTGTGCTAAATTATCCTAAAGATATTCTCTCGGTATAATCCGAATCTTTTGTGCTATTCTAGAACATGGTCTACCGGTGTACCAAGTTTCACCGAAATGCGTTCAGCCGTTCGAGTGTGAAGAAGAAAGAAATACACACGCAGTCACTCACAAGCTTTATAATATTAGCGCGATAAACAAAAATACAAATCTTTCCTTTTTATAATATCAGCATAGAGCATAGATAAAATATCTAATGCTAACTCTTTATTGACCTTCATTAACATTTCTTTCAAAATAAACGGAAAAGTTTGTAATCTAGGCATATACTCGTACCTGAGTTAGAAAATACGAATGCCTAGATCAAAAAAAACTTACACATGAATTACGTCGGGCATCTATGTTCACCCATTCGTATCACACGAGCTAAAAGTTAGATATATGGGCGCCTTACCTGCCTGAGTTCACAGACGTCCTATATAAAGGACGGCTGAGACGTAAACAAATAAATCCCGAATTGTTCAGAACAAACAGTTACCTTCTCAACTTTATGTCGGCCATTATTTCAGACCTTTTCGATTTGCGGAATCATTTTTACGAGTTTTCACGTGCAATTCAGAAATTCCCCTATATTTTCGTGTAACTTGTTTGTCTCATTATCCGTGCGTCGTAAAGTATCAACTGTGTAATATAAAACGTAAAGGTCAACGTGTATTTACGATCGATTATAATTTTATGATGATTTTATTGCCGCGAGGCACTTTTGGTTATGAGTACTGTTGCACGTTTTCTTTATTTTGTAGCTATAATATCAAGTTGTAATAACTATATAATTGCGATATAATTTTATTGAAAAGATAAGTAGCCTACTGGAAATATAATTGATTTTTCAAGTACTAATAACAACTGAAGTACTAAAATAAACTGAAGATATAAAGTAAAACTTCTTAATCTTCAATGTTTTCACACAAGAAAATAATCTGCTATGCAGTTGAAGTGTATGTGTTAGGTCAAAAGAAGTATATGTATGTATGTATGTGTTTAGGAAGCTGTATGTCGCTAATTTAGATATTTTTTTAACATTCCATAAACACATTCTGCATCGCCATGACGTCTTTTTTATTATTAATAGGCTCATACTGGACCACCATCTCACTTGATGGTAAACGATTATGCGGTCGACGTCTATCGTTACACTCTTGCTTAGAAATAATTTATGCACTCTTAACTTAAATACTTCCAAGTTGTAGCTATTAGGAAACACACACTCCGGTAAGGGATTCCACTTTTTAAGTGAATTATGAATATGAACCCAAACATTTAGAGCATCATAACTATTAAATTTTATTTTTATTTGTATGAATAAGAATGCATTACAATAAAGCGACTCACTACTCACAAAATCACGACAGCTTCAGCTCACACTAATATTAAATAACAATGGGTAAAGACACGTCACATCTCAAATCAGCCTGCCCAAACTTAGACCCCCAATCTTTTTCTAACAACATATTAACCCAGGTAGACAAGGCTATGTCTCCGGGAAGGCCTAATTAGATCGACGGAGGCGTCCAATTTGTCCTCCAAAGTAAACACCCGGTGGCCAGGCTCATCCCGTCGCCAAGAAATTCAATTAAACCTGGTAACTCAGTTGCATGTCCTTGCTTCGTTGACTGTACATACATATATGTATTATGTGTACGTGGAGTAGTGTAGAATATATGAAGGAGATTGTTCTTAGAGTACGATCAAACTGAGTTAAATGCAAATATTGTTTTAGTGTAGAGAAAATTTAATACCTCAGTTAGAATATTTCTCTTATATCACATTTCTGTTATAGTTAGCTAAGGTAAAAGATGTTTGTAGTAATTTGAATAACAATTATGTACGAGTATGTAAATTCTATCTGTCTAGTTATTAATATAGTTCGGATAACTCCTCGAGTAGGACAAGGGAAAGTTCTTACCTCATGAGTATTGGCTCAGAATATTTTTTACTTTCTCGTGGGTAAAGCTTCTGGCAGAAACTAGTTTTCTAAATAACTTATATGAGTAAAGGTAAAGTTGTAATATTTTCACTTATTTCTTAAATATTATGTTACTTTAAATTTTTTAACGACAACATTCTTAGCTTTTGTACATTTGTCTAGTATATAAGTTATATGTTCAGCTGTCAGTTGCGTTTTGTTGCCGCTGACTTGTATTTTGACTGAGTTGTGTTTTGCTATTCTATGTCAGTTGCGTTATGCTATAACACGTTTTATGTCACATCCCACGGGAACGACAGGACGGGATAAAAAGTATCCTATGTCCTTCTTCTGGTTCTTAACTACCTCCCTACCAATTTTCAGCCAAATCGGTTCAGCCGTTCTTGAGATATAAATAGTGTGGTGTTAGTCACACTATTTATAATTCAAGAACGACTTTCTTTTATATATATAATAGTCGAACACCTAGTTACGGAGATCCTGAAACGCAAAGAACAACTGAAGGAACACGGGTGAGTTTTAGTCGGTTAGGTCTGCACGCTTTCTCAATCCATCCAGATCAAGAGAATTTATAATTGTAGATGTTCCACCACAAAAAAAAGAAATAAAAAGTACATTGTACAATATTGCTAATTCTTTGGATAACTAACAGCGGCCATGTCGTTGAAATTGATATCTATCTGGCAGCCATTAAAGGGACTGACATTTTCATAAAAATTATATCATAAATATAACAAAACTTAATTAGCCCAGAACTTTGGCCGTTAGCTACGAATAAAATCAGCCCGTCTCACGTCACTTTCTGTTTGCGTAGCACCTCTTGCTACGCCGTAGTACTGCGTAGCAGCCTACGTCTCTCTTCTAATGAACGTCATAATTGTGATCATCAATTCGCTATGTAAGCCGAGTTGGCATCCCCTTTTTCAATTTGTAAGTAAAAGATTTAGGTTCGTGTTGTCTTCATTTACCAATTTCTGGGCTTTGAAAAATGATAAATTGTAAATATTGAATGAAAATGTGATTACGATCTTGAGTGCCTTTTGTCAAGTGTTTTATTGTAACAGCTTTTGTTTCTTCTATAGGTCGGTCTTCTTTCAAATCCTCTTTTGTAGACACTCAAGCGTGAACATGTTCTAGGTCATCCTTAAATTTTCTGACAATTATTTCAGTCGAAAGAAGTCGGATATAGACGTCCCCCAATTGACACCATAAGGACAGGTCCCGTGCGTCTTAAATCTATTGAATTCCTGCAACCCTCACCAAGTCACCGGTCTACCATGTGGGAGGTCTTCTGATGCTGATGATGACAACTGCTACTTAAGTTTGGCGATTCTTCGCGTTATTGTGGTAACCTCAGTTCTCCTACGGGTATTTTCTGTTCTGACAATTTCCAAAATTTTAAGCTATTGCATAGCTTCTATCGCGGGCCTTGAGCGTGGAGACCGAATCCAGAAATTCCGTAACGAAAATAACCTAACACCCCCCACTCATTTGTTTTTTGAGCGTGGTGACCGATAAGAAAACAAATGAGGGAACAATCAATCAAAATTCAATTCAATGTGTGAAAGTGTAACTTCAATTAATATCAAAGAAAAAAATACTAAATAAAATAAATAAATAATTATAATTGCATAAGTTAATAAAAATGCTATGCAATAGCTTTACCGCGGCAGTCCCCGAGTGCCACACGTCTTTTTCTTTTTAGAACGATAGTTTGATCCATACATTTCATTGTTCAGTCTATTGTTTCGTTTTTTATCCTTGCCAAAAATAAAGGAATATCTATCGGAATTGGCAGACTAAAGTAACAATGGAGCACATCTGTCGCAGAACTGACATTCATTGGAACGGACAGCGTCGAGAATAAAAAGTTAGTACCGAAATCGTTTCATTCAATTGTTACAATCGAAATTGAAGTTTTACAACGCGTATTTACTATTGGTTGGACTTTTCAGTTTTGTTGTTTTATTTTTGGAACGGCAATTAAAATGTGCTCGTTATGAGTATTGCAATGCTGTAATTGGAAAATATCATATTTGTTCTAGAGAGCAGTGCTAGCCCAGTAATAACTGGCCGCGATTTACAAGTCGTACGTCATTGGTTTCAACGCAGGCAGTTCATCATCACTGCTCTCTAAACGGTGAAAAACATGGTGGGAAGATCGGCAGTCTTAGAACCAAAAATTCCAAGATATGTGACGTTCATCAACCCGCACTGGGCCTGCATGTTGGATTGCAGCCCATTTCTTCTCACAGATCTTACGCTCCCTCTAGCCCCACCTAGGAAAGAATTGGATGATTTTCCACCAAAAACAAAAAACGGTTTAATGTCCCGGGAATAGCGCTGCTCCTATAGGACAGACCACTGTAGCGAAACTGAGGGAAAGAAATGCTTGAAAATACCCGACATTATCAGACCGATGTATGCGCTACCAGTACCAACAAGGCATGTCCCTCTACGGGGCGCCGCTGAAAAAGCAACCGGCGGCCATGCTGAACGCCTGCCAGAGGGTCATGGCAATAAGGATGGTGCGGGGATACCGCACGGTCTCCCGCGAAGCGGCGAGCCTTCTGGCTGGCCTACCACCGTGGGATCTGGAGGCAACAGTCCTTGCACACATGCACGATATGCGCGTGGAGATGCCACGCCGGGCTGAAAGTCCGCTGCCGCGACAGGTCACGGCATGGCGGACCGAGCTCCGGCGGGATCTCATGGTGAAATGGCGTCAACGACTATCGCAACCCAGCGGGGGTTGTCATAGGATGATTTTTCCCACCGGAAAAAAAAATACCAACAAGGCAGAAATCCCAACAGTACGTATACACCATAGTTTTGGGAATACATGTCATTCATTTGCTCTGAAGGTTCCTACTCGTCATGGTCCAATACATCTGCTGGCGTACCAGAGGGGATAGTTCGATTTCCTCTTTTTTCGCTCTTGTTATAAAATCTATTTGTAATAAACGTTATAAGTTGATTCTAGGCAAGTGTGCTTCAATATTGATCAAATCATCGAGTCATCGTTACCAACAAATGAGATAAAAATCAAACACGAGTGTATCAGTAAGTAATTAATATGTATGGCCCACTTGCTTGTTACCACATAAAAGAAATTGCCCGTAGGCGACGAAGTTTTCCACCAACAATATCTAGGCCGTGCGGTACATATTTTTGCATGCCCAAACACGGAGAGTTCACCTAAAGTGGAGGCCAATCGATGGGTGATCAATCAAAATCTCATTTAAACACGTCACTTTGGCGGAACCTTCTATCCATCTTGCGTAATTTAGGCTTACACTGTGTCGGTACTGTTTGACAAGATGCTAAGGCTATCTAGTAATATTAGTAATTAAATTATTTTTCTACTTAGGTACTTTTTAGTTAATGGGAAAAAAATTATAAAAAATTTGATAAGATAGAATGAATAACATGGTGCACTGACCCCAGATGTTATTGATTATTTGATTCATTTTTAATTTGAAAAAAGAACTGCTGTTTGACACAAAATAGGTCGTTGATTTAATTTTGAGTTAATTAGTATTTTTTTGTTTGCATTTGCAGTTACGAAAAAAATTAGTATGGACTATTTCACTGCAAAATAATTTGGCAACGTTCCATAAAGATGTAAAGTGATAGCAGGTAGGCCAATTTTTATTTAATTTTAAACCTGCTGGCTCAGTTAAGATTCAAGCCTTTCAGATATATCTTTCTATTTTCAAGTATTCAACTTTCATATGGGATCTTTTACAATCATTCATGCCAAGGGCCTTTTGTATCCTATTTAACGCGAACTTTATACTCTCTCTTCTGTATCTCAACTGATATCAAACATTAATTTATTAGTAGCTTTTGCTAGCGAATATTACTGACACCCCGTGTACAAAACACGTAAAGTCGTTGGTTCCGGTTGTCATTCGTAAATATTTGGCAGTATTTACACCTGTAAGGCGTTGACTACCTAGTCAACGCCAGAAAGTCTGACCATCATTATATTAAAAGAGTATCGTGTTACCCAGTTACGTATTGGTTTGTGGAGGTCTGATGGGCAGTCGCTCCACCTAAAGTACAAGTATTCAGCCACATCTGGTTAGATTCGAAGCCGACCCCAACACAATCGGGAACCGGACGCAGAAGGGGTGTTTTTGCCAGTGGTTTCACCCGAATTTAAGTTAGAAATCGTCTCATGAGAACGTACTGCTAGAATAAAAAATATCAACAGCATCATTTCAAGTCATAAGCCTCCCTAAAATGTCACCACTGTTCGCCACCGATCTTCTGCTTTCATCTGATCCACACTTGGCCATCGGTCCACCTTGTGAGAGGCTTTCTAACGCTGCATCTGTCCGTACGCAATTGCCATTCCAGAAACTTTCAACCCCATCGATCATTTAGTGTGCAAATAATGTGCCGTGTCATGCCCACCGTCACTTCAGTTAGGCGCTTCTTCAGGTTATGTCAATAACATTTCTTCTTATGCGAATATTTTCAATCCTGATTCGACCACGTAATGAAACTCCAAGCTTAGTCCTCTCCACTATCAGGATGACTTTAAACCTACTAATGAGGCTCGTTAGGTACTACATATACATTTTTATTATATCCTAATTTAGGTCGTAGTCTGCCCCAGAATTTATTTATATCCAAATTCAAAGTTATTTCACGTAGGCCTACATGGGCACTTATAAAACGTCAGAAGCTAGTGCACGATTGATTGGTTCAGATGCAGAAACAGAGTTGATCAAACCTCCACTTTTACAATTGTAGGAATCAGAGTCAGAATGTCTTTCAGGTAAAACATAGACAAAGATAAAACACAGATGTTAAAACATAATAATAAATTATAATTCCAATCATCATTCAGTCCTGCCAAACAGGTATATAATAATTACGGATTAAACTAACATATTGTCAAATATTTAGCTTTGAATCGAGTCAAAAGAATTATAAATGTCAAAAATACATAATAATGTAAGGTAAGACGATAATTTCCAACATTTCCAATTTCATTCCTTTCTGTCATCTCAGGCCTGATTCCCTTCAGTCAACATACTTTATTCAGCAGAAAACTTTGCCAATAGTACTTTAAAACTTCGACAAGCTTTGACGAAGACCGTGTGTGATGTAAATTGCGAAACTCACCTGAAATGTAAGGAATGGTTATTAGAGGGTCTTGGCACTGCTAAAGGCTTTTTGTTATGTTCTGATTCGATAACCACTCAATGAATTTGAATCTTTTGTTAAGTGTGGTTGAAAAAATTTAAGGTTGACTTGAGTTTGCCGATTGTGCCAAAAAAGTCAAATCATTGAGTTTGATTAGTTTTTAGACCATCTGTTGTTTACTTTTAAAAGTCTATCAAAATAGTTTGCTTATTTACGTGAGTTAAATGTTCGTTACAAATTTATTACCTTGTCATCATCACTCTTGTAATTTACATGTCATCGGTGGAACGTGCCTTTTACTTTCATACATGTTTCTTTAATATATATAAAAAAAAAACATTACCCCACATTATAAATTACTCCTGTATATTGAGAGCGCTAAACTCACATAGGTACCCGAGGTACTCCAGACCCGTTACAACTAACAGTAGGCCATATCAATATGTATGTTCATATGTGTGTGAATCAAACTCACGACAAGCAGCACAATTGTTCAACCACTGCGCCAACTAGGTTGTCAAGTTCACGAACCCACGAGTAGATCTCAGTAGTCAATCCATTACAAATCTACATGCGCATAAATTAAGCCTATAATCCAGTTCGAGACTAATGTGTTTACGTAACGTGAGCAAATTAGATAGCTATCTACCAATCACGAAGACAAGCAGTACCTAATGATGACAATACTAATGTTATAATTATCATAGTCAATCAAAATGCGTTTAGAAGATTTCGTTTCGGCTCTATAATTTTTTTTTTATTATTGGTAGGCTTGTGTCCGACCTCCATCCCACTTGATGGTAAGCAATGATGTGGTCGACGCTTACTTGGAAATAACCTATTCACTCCTGACTTAAAGACCTCTAAGTTGTATCTATAGATAAACGATTTAATCAGTGGCATATCAATAAACGATAGTATCACACTAATATTATAAAGTCAACGTTTGTATATTTGTTACTTCTTCGCACTCTAATGGCTGATAGAATTTCGATGAAAGTAAACGGGTAGGCGGGAAGTATGTTCATATTTTTATCAAACAAATTTAAAGATCAGTCCTGTCTGATTGAAAATTGTGAGATAAATGTTTATGTGCTAGACATAAACATTTCGTGTCGCAGTGTTTGTTATCAGACTTCTCCAAAACGTCTTGACCGATTTTTATGTTTTTTTTAAGCTATTGCATAGCTTCTATCGCGGGCCTTGAGCGTGGAGACCGAATTCAGAAATTCCGTAACGAAAATAACCTAACACCCCCCACTCATTGGTTTTCTTATCGGTCACCACGCTCAAAAAGTGTAACTTCAATTATTAATATCAAAGAAAAAAAAAACAAAGGAAAAAAGAACTGCATAAATAAAATAAATAAATAATTATAATTGCATAAGTTGATAAAAAATGCTATGCAATTGCTTTACCGCGGCAGTCCCCGAGTGCCACACGTCTTTTTTTTGTTAATTTAATAGTTTTAAGAATATCCCATTTTCACTACAAACGGCACACCAAGAAACCTCTTTCACTTCGCCCTCAACACACTATTCCGTCTCCTTCTGCTTTCAAAAACTACACATACGTAACTCAAAGTATATCATCAGCATAAAATTATAAAACCGATTAATTTAAGCACCTAATTTCTTGCATATATTCCCCAAGAAATACCGAACTAAAATCACAAGAAATAGCTATTCCGATAGCGTTCGGTAAGCAGATTAGTATTTCAATTACGTACAAGTTGGCCGGTTGCCATTTCACACAAGTTATAAGAGCTGGTTGAGAAATCTTGCTATTATGGCACTTGTGGACTATACGTTACAATGGCTCGGAAACTTGTCATGAGCTACTTACTGTTTTGAGATCTTAAGTGGCGTATGTATTCTTCTTTATTGCCATGAGTTAGTACGTCCTTTTGCTAACATCCGACATCAGAGTAAAAACAATAAAGGCGGAATTAGACAACAAGGTGTTAACATATAGTTATAGATACAAAAGTAGCCAGCTACTTCGTTTCCTTTTGATTAATTGGTTTTTTAATTTTAACAAAATATGTAACTTCATCTATTCTGTCAAAGAATGTTCAAGCAAATTTTAAAGTAGGTAGATTGGATCAAGGAAACATCTTACCCAGACAAACTTTCCTTCCTTTTTTACCCCCTTAGCCATACAATGAACATACCTTCCAAGTTTCAGGTCTTTTCGATCAGCGGTTTAGTTTATGCGTTGATCCGACAGCCAGTCAGGACAAGTAATTTCATAAGTATATATGTGCTAGAATTGATTTGAATCTCTACGAGGTGTCCTAATAATGGGTAAACCAGCGTCAGGCATTAGCTGTCTGGCATTCATGCTGAATTGGACCTATTTTGGTGCAGCCATGAGGCACATTACAACTGTATTTATTTTTATTTTTTTTTTGATGTTTTATTTTTGATACGTTTTATTGTTTTTTTTTGTGTTTGGGCACCAGGCCCAAATAAATTATTTTTCGACATGAAAGGCTAAGAAGGAACGATGTGGGTTTTTGAAGTGAAAACTTCTTTAGCGGCGTTGAGCACTTTTTCTGTAATGGGTATAAAATCTTAAACTCGCGTCAGGACACGTGACCTGATCGAAAAAGCGTAAGACGGATGGTAAACTTTTTAATGTAAAATAATTGTAATAGTTTTAAAGTGTTAAATTTTTAATGTAATATAAATTGTCATGTTTGTGTACGATAGCGCCCATAAATGAATATTGTATTCTACCACATAAATGATAGTACTTTTATACTGATAAAGCAATTGGTGCAAAATTATTCCCTAACCATTCCAAAATATCAAACATGCTCAACGTTAATAATCAAGTTTTCACTTCTGCCGGCACTCCCGGAGTGCAATTTTTTTTGTCATTAAAAGTCTGACACCATCTCCCGGTCTGCTCAAGAACGAGAGATGTCATCGGATGATTTTTACCTATCGGAAAAAAGCAACAAATTGGCATCTTGTCACAACGTAACATTTTGCCATTCATGTCACTAGATATGGCCCAAAACAATTATTTTTTCTTGAACCTCTATTAACAAAATTACGTGTTTTCTCCCATCAAATCTTCTAGGAATTTTACCACAGAATTCCTAGACTAGATTTTCGATTACTTTATAAGAAAACACAAAAGGACGAACAGAAAGGTTGTATTTATAGCGGCCCTAAACCTATCAAGATACTCAGGAGTTATAATTTTATTAGAAGATATTAAAATCGTTTAGTAGTCCTGAGGCTCTACCATGAACTCTTAACGCGGTCCATTTGACGACGTAAACTGAACTGTTAATGGGATGGAGTTATATTGGGTGTATAGCCTCATTCCTCTTTCTCGCTCGCACGACTAACCTTACCAGCCCCCCTAGCCAAGTTACAACCAGTTTGTGTCAAATTCGTTTCTGTAATCGTTAACGCCTCGGTGACAACAATTATAGAAAACGATACGTTGGTAGCCATGTTGACGCGCCTGACTCGGCCGCTCGTTCTACAATGTAGCGCTTGTCTAACAAAGGATTTAGCGTTAAACATTGTAGAAACGATTTTGAACGATGTGGACTTGGCTACGAATTGTCTATTCGTTTGTTCTGACTACGCGACTTTACGTTGAGATGACGTCATTCCCATACGTTTCATCACTTTTCGACAGCGTTAACGATTGCAGAATAACAACTTGGCTAAGCGTGCAGGACATGTTAAAATAACATGTCCTGGTAAGGCCTGTGAATACAGCTTTAAGATTTCGATATTCTCCTGAATCGGTAGATAGTCTCAGTCTATTTATATGCAAAATTTCATGTAAGGGCTGGTTCAAAAATACCATCCATACACAGCGTTTGCACAACTTTTGTCTTATCGGCCATCATGAATATACAAATTAATTCTGTATCAAGAATTTGTCTGTAGTAACCATTCGGACCAACCCCGAGTCGTCGAGGCGAGGGGTTCCACGTGGTCTTCAAGGAGATATCAGCAAAACCGTAGGAGCCCAGCAGGATCGAAGCCTACTGAGCCCATGGATCGACTTCTGAAAGAGAAACCCGTGGTCTTAGAACATAGGTGTGGTTTTAGTCAGCAAAAGTCTGACACGCTCTCTTGCTCCGCCTTAGAGCCGGAGAAGTCATTAGATGATTTCCTCAAAAAAAAGGCGTAGTCTAGTGCAAAACGTTTAAACTTACATACACAAGATACCACCGTGGAGATATCACACACGAGGTATATCACCGTGGCCTTGGAACGCAAAGAGCAACTGATGGAATAGGTACAAGTGGGCTTTAGTTAATAAAAGTTTGACACTTCATCTCGCTCCACCTAGAGTGGCAAGAGTTATTAACAAGTTAGTTAGTTAGCCCACTTATTTTCCACTGCTGGGCAAAAGGCCTCCCTCTCTCTTTTCCACACACGTCTTTGCCATTGCGGGCCAGCCTCTCCGATACTGGGGCCGGACATGTTTGCCGCATGTCGGATGAGCTGTGGGCTAAAAGAGCCACTTATTGGGTCCCATTAAACTCAAAGCGACATCACTGCAGGCCAAAGCGAAGGTGGAAAGATGAGCTTGATAAGGAGTTATTAGATGATTTCTCAAATAAAAAAAACCAGACAACAACTATTAACAGGTCATACAAATATTTGTTCTGCGAAGGAATCAAACCCGCTAACCGTGTCATCCGTCAAAACAATCACTTCAATTACCTTTTCTTTGTGCTTGTTTACATACATATTTCATTTACATTATGTAAATGAAATATGTAGCTCGTTGTTTGTAGGATAGAATATCCTAACAAGCTAGTACCTAGTCTTGAATAAAGTCTGACAAGCCGAGTGGCCATCTATCGAGCCGGTATCGACGAAGATGGATGAAATGTCTTGTCGCTCCGATCTCTGGTTGGCACCTGAAAGATAAAGAACGCGACGAAGATGAATTTGATAAATTAATTCGGACAGATTTTAACTTTTTATTTTAATAATATAAACTATTGCTTAGCATAACTTTTTTTTAGGTGAGAAATTCATCCAATGACAGACCCCTGCCAAGCGACCGCTTGCCATTCCTCTTCGCTCCGGACTATGGTCTGTACCAATGCCCGGTGCGAGAGATTGCTGCCGCCGATCGCCCCCACGAGGACACGGTGGTGCTCTGCCCAAGCGGAGCACACCTCTACCGTATGCTCCATCGTATTCTCCGGGAGGTCCACACAATGATGACACCCGAGCGTCGCTTCCGCACGAACTGACCATGTCCGGTGTGGATCTGCGTCATGCGGACGGTGAGGACGCCGTCAGGTCTTTCCAGCAACGACTCAAAGACGGGACTTACCGCCATTAAAACTAGTGCTTAGAGCAGTAGTAGGCGAGAGGTAACAGCCCCAACTTATGAGTTTTAGGTCGCGAATACAAACCCAGCCAGGCGCATTACTTCGTATATTTTTTTTTCGAAAAAGCTATACGGACAACTCGACTTGGCCAAGCTAAAATTAAGTCACTAGTGACATAATTATCGTATTCAATTTACATTTTTAGTTGATCTATATTTGAACTATTATCTCCTGATTAATGTTCAAGTAGTAATAGCCTTGACGTAGAAATCGAACGAAAATTGTGAAATACAATGTAATTTTATTATATATATATTTTGTCGCCACAGCTTACCAAATAGTGAAGGAAAACATCGGCGAATCCTAGAACAAAAAATTCGAAGATGTTGAACTTCTACTAAGCTTACGTAGTAGAATACGAGCCATTTCCTCTCTAACAGAGGAGACCCGTATCCCAGCAGTGGGAATATTATAAGGCTAATTATATATTAAGCTATATGCTTCCTAGAGAACAGTGTTAGCTGAGTGGTAACGGCTCCGACTTACAAGTTGTAGGTCACGGGTTCAAACCCTGTCAGGCGCATTACTTTGTGTAATTTGCTTCATTACCACTGCTCTCAAAACGGTGAAGGAAAACATCGTGAGGAAACCGGCATGTCCTAGAATCAAAAATTCGAAGACCTGTGACATCCACCAACCCGCCCTGGGCCCGCGCAGTGGACGGCCCATTCCCTCTCCTAGAGCCTTAGTCCCAGCAGTGAGAACATTAAAAATGCTGATGATGGTAATGATGAAACATAACCTAACCTAACACTGGTTTCATATTAGATTCATGCTGTTTAAATTTTCTCATTCCTAGCTTAATTATTGATGTTTAAAATCCCCAATTTTATCCTAGTGCTCAATTTCCTAAGTTAATAGAATGAATGTGGCTTAATCCGGACATTTTAGTTCAAAATTTTCACCATAAGTGACCGTAAAATATCTCTCTTAATTACAAATGTTCATTATCTCTAGGCGAAGCTGAATTCTAATCTTAATATGTATATAGAGATTACATAAAGTCATGTTAGTCTTGGTATATAGACTTGAGACATGCTAACTCAAATGAGGAGAATTGGTAAACCCTTGTTAAATACACACACGTTGTATAGATAATGTGGATATGTAGGTATTATATGTAATGTATATTGTGACTCATAGACGAAGGGATCAATTGACAATAGAATAGACTCAAAATACACTTTATTGTACATCAAAATAGTAACCAAACTTTTGCGCTAACTTAAATCTATGGATACAATGCTGGTGGAATCTTATTGTCTATTCTTTTCTTGATGTTTTTATAATCTACTTATCTCTATTTAAAAATAAATCATATTATCTTTAGATCCAGTTTTGTATTGACTTTAAATATTATTAAAATAAGAATGAATAACCACAAGGAAAAAACGCTGAAAACTCACAAAAAATGTAGAAATGAAAATTCCTCTGTAATCAATTCTCTTTCTTATCAGGGACAGCGCTGTAATTCTACATAACCTACCTTGCTATATCGATGTAATATTACGTCCATAGTACGTCCTTTTTTCTCAATTTATTTACGTCCGAGCACAATCCGATTTGCCTGGCGCAATCTCGGCGGCAAAGTGTTGCTCATCGCATCGCAGCGATGAACGGTGCTCACTTGTTTACCATTGATATTATGAGTCAACAGAATTTTCTTTTTACCATTTATGTACACGCATTATGGTGAAGCCAATATCTTTTGTGTAAAATACGGGTTCTGGGTATGTTTTGAAAATAAATTGGCATCGGTATGCAAAATACAGACGTGGATGAAATAAAACACTGGTATGGGCATTTTGATACTTATTATTAGAAAATAACGCGAACTGAATCAATTCAGTCCACATTACCGAATTGGTTGACTCCCTCGCGCCCCCATTATCATTCTCATACATTCTCCACACGTTATGTCTTCGTGATATTCATCCAAACGGCCATTTTGATCGATTCCAATAACATTTCAATCACACACAAATAGCATATCAAAAGCATTTTATCAGGAAATTGCTGAAGAGCTATTACGCAGACAGTAGCAGTTATACGTAAAACTAGGTTGCGCGCCACTCGTAGGGCGGCGGCCGTGGGGGGTAGCGATGGGTGTCGTATCGTAGCAACGAGCAGCATCCCTCTCAGTGCGCTCCCGACGACCGTGCCGATCGCCCGCGCGCCCCTCCCTAACACTCCACTCCGTTCAACTTGAACGAACCTCACTCGAACGTTTCATTCAAATTCAGTGCAGTGACAATCAAAATGTTCATGCTATTCATACTACTGACTGTGTACCTAATAACTCTATGCCATGGTTAAAGTGTTAATTGCAATGGATTTGAGATTATCGGCGTGAGATAAGCCTGCCACGGAGTTGACGGACCATTGTAGGTCTTTTCAACTGCTTCGACAGTTGGTGAGTTTTGTGATTGGATTTTTATCTCTTGCATCGGTTTTGCTCCTTGATTGTCGTGCTCTTTTGTGCTTAGTACATCGCGTTGTCTACTTACAAAGTAAGATACTGCATATTTTGTTATCGTCTGCATTTATCTAAGTATCTAAGCGTGTACGTGTATAAGAAATGCCGTCATTTGTTCCGCCCAACGGAATTAAAATTAATTGCTCCATGTAAGTTACTTTTGCTCCAATATTTCTGTTCAAATTAAATTTCCTTCCACACAGCTTATTATAATAAGGATCCCGTTTTGTAATTAGTTTTGGGGGTTGAATTTCAATATCTTTTCTCTTGGTGATATAATCAAGATATCTTTCTTTCTGAAAATTCTTCGGAGAAAAGAGGGTTTAATTTTCCCTTCTAATTATTTCCAATTCAATTTCCATTTTATTTACGAGCCAGGGACGTCTATGTAAGCCTTTTACCATAGTGCGGGTACGATTGAGATGAACTATGATGTATTGACGGATTATAAGTGATATTGTATCGTACGTCAGAAGCTGTTTACAGCATTAAGACAGTATTAATCTACCAATACATTAGAATAAGGTTTGACTCTATATTTACCAATAAACTCTTATTGTATTTTTTTTTTATTGGTCTACTCGCGTTTGACTACGATCTCACCTGACGGCTTACCATCAGTTGAGATCGTTGTTGATGATGTGTTTGACGATGAAGCACGCTTGTCTAGAATTAACCTATTCAAACTTGACTTAGACCCCTAGTTTGAATTATTAGGAACCTCAGAGTTTACATGTATGAGCACCCACGGTACAAGAATAATAAAATTCCTAGTTGATGGCGACGTGTCTTTTACAAGCTTTTATTTAGTTTCACCTGTCTCGATGTTTGTCTGTCATCAAATCTTGCAAATTTTTAACCCATTTCCCGGTTACCAATTGGGCTGAAATTTTGTATGCATGTGTAGATCAGATGACAATGCAAAATCATTATGACGTGGAGCCGATCTGATGATGCAACTGGAAGGTGGCTATAGGAACTTGGTAAACGACACAACACCATCGAATTTGGGCTCGTATGATTCGTCTTGACGAGCATTAATTATATATAGACCAGGGTAGATGCCTTCAAAAATAATAAAAAGTGAAAAATAATAATAGTAGGATGAAACCCATCACAAAAGGAGGAGAATATTACAAAAATGAAAGGAAAAATAATTTACGGGCGATCTGAGGTCGGGAAGGGGGTGGGGATGACTTTTTAAGGGGAAAAAACGGTTTTTCTCGATTTCCGGCAAAACTAAAAGTCCTATGGAAAAAAGTCAAATGGCAAAGTTGTAGGTAATAAAAAGATCTAAAACTTTTGTATTAACACTTTTTTCACATAACCTCAAAATTTATGTGAAAAATTCAAAAAACTATGTTTTTGGTTTTTTATTTTTATCTCTTTCAAAAAACAGTATTTTATCACGAAATTTGGTGAAAACTTACCTTTTTATGTCCCAAATACGCTGTAATTTATTTGATTAGAAATATTTATTTTTTCACCTTATTTTGAATAAATATCGAAAAATCACCCTAATTTTCAATCGAAAAATCACCCGTCAAAATATCTTTTTTTTTCAAAAAGTTTATATGGTGTCTGTTCGTTGAAATCTCTACGTTCCGATGGTGAAAAAAAATATATATGTTACCATAGTAAATCTTCTCAGCAAATGCAACAAACCGAAAAAAACTCGAATTCGAAATTTTTTTTCAATTATTATATTGAATGTAGAGCTATTTATCAAAATTTACACTTTAATTACTCGAAAAACGTAAAATTACATGTTACATAGATAACAAAAAAAAATGCAAATCAAAATATAGTACTATAATTAACAAACAAATAAGTTGATAAAATTAATACTTAATAAGACGTCTAAAATATTTGGAGAAAGGAGTCGAATCTTCTTTAAGTTATATGCGTAGATGCCTATTTATAACTATTTTTAGATAACTTATATTTATCTGAGTGACCTACGAAAAATTTTAGCCCATCAAAAGGTATTTCATAGAGGAGTGGGGAAGGGGCTAGGCGGGTCCGGGTCTTACTACATACATACCTAATATATTATTTCGTAGCAGCTGTAACAACCGTTAGCCTAGCCAGTATTCGAAATACAGTATAGTATACAACATCGTTTAAAAAAATACACGTGCACGTTGAGTTTCTTGAAGATAATTGTGACAAGTTTACAAAAAAACTAAGAAGATTAAAAAAATAATAATCTCCTTTATTTTGCACAAACAAACTTAGTTACTCCCATAAGATATATAAAATACACATCGTAAATATATTGTTACTAACTAACTTTTGGCCGATTTTCATATATATATTATACATTTCAAATATATTTCAGATATATTCAATTTTTTTATTTTATTTTTAGCTATTTTTTTATGTCTTTTAGGATATATTTTGAATGTATCTAAAATATATTTAAAATATATGAAATATATATGAAAATAGGCCATAAGTTAGTTATTAAAAATATATTTACGATATGTAATTTATATATTTTATGGGAGTAACTAAGTTTGTTTGTGAAAAATAAAGGAGATTATTATTTTTTTAATCTTCTTAGTTTTTTTGTAAACTTGTCATAATTATCTTCAAGAAACTCAACGTGCACGTGTATTTTTATAAACGATGTTGTATACTATACTGTATTTTGAATACTGGCTAGGCTAACGGTTGTTACAGCTGCTACGAAATATTAGGTATGTATGTAGTAAGACCCGGACCCGCCTAGCCCCTTCCCCACTCCTCTATGAAATACCTTTTGATGGGCTAAAATTTTTCGTAGGTCACTCAGATAAATATAAGTTATCTAAAAATAGTTATAAATAGGCATCTACGCATATAACTTAAAGAAGATTCGACTCCTTTCTCCAAATATTGTAGACGTCTTATTAAGTATTAATTTTATCAACTTATTTGTTTGTTAATTATAGTACTATATTTTGATTTGCAATTTTTTTTGTTATCTATGTAACATGTAATTTTACGTTTTTCGAGTAATTAAAGTGTAAATTTTAATAAATAGCTCTACATTCAATATTATAATTGAAAAAAAATTTCGAATTCGAGTTTTTTTCGGTTTTTTGCATTTGCTGAGAAGATTTACTATGGTACTATATATATTTTTTTTCACCATCGGAAAGTAGAGATTTCAACGAACAGACACCATATAAACTTTTTGAAAAAAAAAGATATTTTGACGGGTGATTTTTCGATTGAAAATTAGGGTGATTTTTCGATATTTATTCAAAATAAGGTGAAAAAATAAATATTTCTAATCAAATAAATTACAGCGTATTTGGGACATAAAAAGGTAAGTTTTCACCAAATTTCGTGATAAAATACTGTTTTTTGAAAGAGATAAAAATAAAAAACCAAAAACATAGTTTTTTGAATTTTTCACATAAATTTTGAGGTTATGTGAAAAAAGTGTTAATACAAAAGTTTTAGATCTTTTTATTACCTACAACTTTGCCATTTGACTTTTTTCCATAGGACTTTTAGTTTTGCCGGAAATCGAGAAAAACCGTTTTTTCCCCTTAAAAAGTCACCCCCACCCCCTTCCCGACCTCAGATCGCCCGTAAATTATTTTTCCTTTCATTTTTATAATATTCTCCTCCTTTTGTGATGGGTTTCATCCTACTATTCGTTTTTTTTGTTTTAAAAATTATCGACACTGGTCTAATAGGTATACCGAGCTATAAAAACTTGCTATGAAAAAAAAATATTTTAATTAAAATCTTGTTTTCAAATTATCTGCTTTTTAATTTACTATTTTAACAATAATTACTTTTAAAGAGGAGTCTTTAAAATTCTACAAGATCTACTCTTTATTACTAATAGTTTCGCGGATAGAATACTATTCCGTTTCAACGGTAGAATTCTTCAGGGTGTTCTAGAATGTTGACAATTTCCTTTTATAAATTCTTTGGTCAAAATATGAACCAAGTTATAGAGCATACATAAATTAATAGACAAAAGATCAATACCATTACAACGTTTTAAGTTTACAAGGGCATTGGATGAGTCATTTGGACAGAACTGTTTATTTTGAACACAATTATTGGAGCTATAACATTTTCATAGTCATCCAATGTAAACAAAACACTTTCTGTTAATAGTGGTAGTAGTAATACTCATAAACTATATTACCATAGTTAAGAGGCACCAAAGCGGGTGGAGAGAAAAGCTGGATAATTACCGGAGGGACTCGCCCGCAATGGCCGTTGACAGACGTGTCTGGTTAAAAGAGAAGGGGGCCTTCTTCTTCTCGCCCAGCAATGGGATATAACGGGCTAACTAACTAACTAAGAGGCACCAAAGTATTACATCCATGGAAAGAATGAAAACTTAGTTATCTAGTCACAGTTTCTATATACCCCAGGGAATTTATTCCTCTACCCATACTTATTTTTTTTTTTATAGAATTTTTCTAAAAGGACAAAGTTTCAAAAGGACAAAGTTTACTTCCTATTTTCATTACGGATTGGTGATTCCTATTTAATCTGGAGGGAAAATTCCTCTTCTTATAAAGAATGTCCTCATTTTAATCACAGTCCCTGACTGTCAAAAGACATTTTCACAATTTTAAAAACTTTTTGACAGTGATTGTCATTGAGATGAGATTGCAACTTGAACGTAGAAGCTTTTAAGTAAGAAAATTATTATGGATAAAAATTAAAATCATTAAATTATTATTATGTAGATTGAGAGGGAAACGAAGGCCAAAAAAAAGATGGATGGATTGTGTGAGGAGCGTTATGAAAGAAAAGGAGTTAGTGATAGTTTGAAGGGTGACAGGACAGAATGCAAGAAATAAACGTGTTGCGTCGACCCCAAGTAATTATACGGGATAAGGGCAGGAAGAAGAAGAAGTAAGAAAATTATTGGCCACATCTTAATGGTCCAATAATCTTAATTCAGCCGAAAGGCCACTGTTGTACAGAGGCATCCACCAACTTGGGGGTTGAATAATGTGTGTTAGGTCAATGATTAATTATCAAAATTAAATAGCCTATATTTGTATATAGCTCTACCCCGTGAAATGAGTATTTCCCACATTTGCGAACCACCCTTTTTTGTTTAGCTTGTTCACTCTAACAAAGACCAGAGTGAACGAAACAAACAATAAATATAAAGACTGATTTGAATATTTATTATTTGTTTCGTTCACTATTTTATTAATTTTAACGAGGCTAACGAACAGCCATTGATTTTTATACAAATATAAAAGCTATATAAATAACCTACCCTAACCTAATACTGATATAAAAATGTTCAGTACTGTTACCAGGTTTTAAATCTACAAAACTCAAAGATAACCAAATATAACATAAGTGGGTGTTGTTAATTTTACTGAAATAATTCTATTAAGCTTACAACCCACCCACACTTAAACTGAAAAAAATATATTACATCACCTTCTAAACCGCCATCACGCCTACTGATAATGGTATAGTTAATGATCCACCTTGGTAGTTTGGACAGAGGGCTGTGTCAGTGGTCACTAACCCTTGGTGAGGGTGACAGGGGTTAATATTTCAGCAGTGGTTAGACGTGAGTTAAATACAGAAATATCTAAAGAACCATATTTTAAAGTAAAAATTTTGTGTGACGGATCACAAATTCCAAATCTAGAATTCAAGGCAGGGGAGATTGTTGTGTAAAGACGATTATGTTTTACAAGTAGATTTTGGAAATTAAATATTGTTTTTTAATCAGCATTTGTGAGCAGTGGTGGTCGAAAGGTAACGGCCCCGTCTTACGAGTTGCAGGTCACGGGTTCAAACCCAGCTAGGCGCATTACATTGTGTAATTTTTTTAATCTCCACTGCTCTTAAAACATCGTGAGAAAACCCTAGAACCAAAAATTCGCAAACATGTGACATCCATCAACCCGCACTGGGCCCGCGTGGTGGATTATGGCTCATTTCCTCTCCTAGAGAAGAAGCCTGAGTCTCAGCAGGGAACATTAAAAGCCTGATTATGCTGTTCAGCTTTTGACCTTTTTTATTTTTATTTTTTATTTGATAGAAACTAGTGCTTAACTGTGATCCTAGCTGATGGTAAGCAGTGATGAAATTGTTCATGATGAAGTACACTAGTTTCTTATGAGTCTATTCATTGTTGCTTGAAGATACCTAAATTATAATCGGATTGAAAGACCGCAGCAGGCAAATTGTTCCAGTCCTTCGATGTGCGCGGTATAAACGACGAGGGAACAACGCTTAGTCCGGACCATAAACTTGTCAACAATGTAAGAGTTGATACTCGCCGTACATCGGGTTGTCCGATCGTAGAAATGACAACCCGACAATGATCGGGTTGTCAAATGGTTGAATCAAGCCATGCAGTTCCTGCACACGCTCTCTAAAATGCATCATGTAAAACACCGAAAGGCTGGTTATAATACCCTACGCTTGTCTTAATTGTTCATGAGACTTACAGTGGTCCTTGAAAACAAAAGGCAACTGAAGGAACATGGATACGTTTTAGTCAGTAAAAGTCTTATACTCCCTCTTGCTCCATCCAGAGTGGAAGGAATTATGTGATGATTTCCCGGCACGATGAATAATATATAACTATATATTGTTACCAAAAAACTATTCGCCCCATAGACGCCAAACTAATTACTTTCATCCCCCATGGGAAATAAGCTTAATAATTATTTTGAAACGGATGCGAATATACTCGTATCCAACTTTTTCCATGATATATTCATAGTCGATAAAATAAACCACCTCGACCCTCAAGAGAAGTAGGAGATTGAAGATTTTTTTATTATAAGAAATTAATCTATTAGCCTTTTTCCCAACTTTATGTATATGTCGCCGCCATCTGGTTAAATTAGCCATCCAATTGGATGCCTAGGGCGTTCGTTATAAAATATAAAAATATATATTTGCTGTTCGTTAGTCACACTACAACTCAAAAATGGTTTAACTATCCCAAGTTTTATTTGTTTTGTCTATAACTTTTCATATTTTTGAAACAGGAAAAATACAAAACGATAATTTTGGTAATGGAATCTACTCTTCAGCTTTAAATACTCATTTCAAAGGGGCAGAGCTGGTTAGAATTAAAAATATATGTTAAAAAAATTAAGACCTCTTAGTACAGAAATTTGAGACTATATTTCTCTTATAATAACCTTTTTTATCCACACATATTTCATCTAAACAGGTGTAGGTGTTGTATTAAATATCATTGTCTACCCACTAATGGGCAAAGGTTACTGTCATTGCCTTCCCACACCTCTTTGGTGTACAGAATATAAATTAAAATGGATAAATAGCAAGTAAGATTAAACTTATGATACATATCTAGTGTAGCCAGCCTTTCGGTATTTTAGAGAATGCATTTTGGAAAGTGTGTGCAGGTCTTTGATTACTTGATTCCGCCATCACCGTTCTACCATCAGACAACCCGACGTCGGCGAGTGTCCACCCTTACGTTGTTGGCACCTCTACGGCATGGACTAAGCGTTTTACCTCGTTGTTTACCACGTGCATCGCAGGACTGGAATAATTTGCCTGCAGCGGCCTTTCCGTCTGATTATAATTTAATCAATACTTTATAACATTCCATATTGTGTATATAGGTGGTAATTTGGGTGTTTTCAAGGCTATAGTGAATAGGCTCTTAATAAACAAGTAAGCTTCATCATCGACTATTGCAGCACTGCTTACCATCAGGTGAGGTTGCAGTCAAGTACTAGTTTGTATCAATTTAAAAAAAAAAACAGGGTTGTATCACTGGTTGTCTGCAATTTTACTTACATCAAGAATGGAGTCTTGATAAAAAAAAATTGCAGCACTCGAGACCCTGATTTGAGGTAAAAATCGTCATATAACTCCTCCTACTCTGAGTGAAGCAAGAGGGTGTGTAACACTTTTACTGACTAAAACCCATCTATGTTTCTTCAATTGCCGCGGTAACTTTTTCAAACAATTCTACAACTCGACTTCTTGACCCTAAAGACCGAATCACACCAGAATGGCAGCGACCGGCAGGGGCTAGCTAGGCTAGAACTATCGATAAGACGCGCGTGGCGTATGGCCTCGCGACTTTTTCATGCTTTTCAAGCGATACTGATCTTTTAAGTATGTTAGATAAAGTTTAAAATTATTTCACACTGAAAGTGTTCGCCGCATCGTTGCTGCTGTTCCAGTATGACTCCGCCCTAAAAGTCGTTTCTAAAGCAGCGTAGTAGTCAATCGCTCAACCACTACGCAAATCATGCCGTCAAAATATACATTTCTTTTTTTGTATTGTTGATAGGTTCGCCCTTGACCGCTATCTCACCTGATGGAAAGCGACGATGCGGTCTACGATGGAACGCGCTTACCTAGAAGAAACCTATTCACTCTCGATATAAAGACTCCCGGGTTGTAGCTATCAGGAAACACAGACTCCGGCAAGGAATTCCACTCCCTAGCCGCACGCACAATGAATGTGTTCCCAAAACGTTTTGTGCGTGTAGGTGGGATATCCACCATATACCGTCATATTACATGATTATGATAATTTAATGATGAACATAAATACCTGAGCGTGGTAAATAAAATATTCAAATTAATGCCTGTCAACACACCTCACATCATTACTTAAAGTAATAAATGAGTTAGCTCAACTTGAATGTAAAAACATAGTTTATTTACGTGAATACTTTTAGTAAGTGGACTTTCATCTAAGTGTATTAAAAAGTTTTGTTTAGAGCCACAAAGTTTTAATGTTTTATTTGGCCACTTTTGAGAGCAGATTTGCATAGTTTACTGTGAGTTTATTTTATTAAAACTTTTGAGTTAAAAGGGTTCAAGGATTTTTTAATTCAGGTATTTTAAATTGACACACCAACGATTCATTCAACGGTTAACATTGCAAATAAAAGAACATTTTCAAATGAAGAAGAAATATTATGGTGAATTCGTCGAATTATAAATAAAATGGCGATCACATAAATATTAAATTAAATTACATTAACACTAGACACATGTTAGAAGGAACAAAAAATATGTAACCATGATCTATGTAACTCATAATATGATTTAAAAAGAGTGCCCATGAAATTTCTTGCACGTTCTTCTCCATAAATCTATGCTTTGGACAGTGCCATTTAGCTTCACTTTTCTTGGACTGACCGACATTTGACTATTCAAAAGTGCCTTCTAATGGTCAATTTGAAATAAATGTTTCTGACTAATTTAAAGGATCTGCATACACAGGCCAATTATTTTTACCATAATTTCAATTTGTATTGTCGTTCTATTAACGCATTCCGTGGGTAGATTTTTTTATTAGTAGTTCTACGAGCACTTTGAATCTCAAATATGTATCTTCCAGACATGTGCGATTTAACACTGCCAATTTAAATGCATTAGCTACTTTGTCGTGAGTCAGTCACATGATACAAGGTAGTCCTGCAACACTTGCCCTGCTTGCTCACGTAGGGACCTAATGACAGGATCAGCGGACGGCATTGCTGTGGCCGAATTCTGGGCCAGGCAAGAAATTTAAGTAATTTTGCCATCGATACGCTAAGAAGAAGAAGGTAGTCTTACTGAGCCCATGGGCTGTGCAAGAGAGAACCCCGGGTTTTTTGGACGAAGGCAAAGAAGAAATAAAAGAGTGGGTTTCAGTCAGTAAAAGTCTGACACGCCCTCGCGTTCCGCTTTAGAGAGGGAGAGGTCATTGAATGATTTTCCAACTAAAAGAAAATGATACAAGATAGTCTGAAGACCTGTAGCTTGATTCACGTAAAATCAAAAAAAGCCAAATATCGTTGAAGTTTTATAGTCGTTCGATCGAAGCCCTACCCAAAAGCGGTATTCACGATCCATCGAAAATATAGTATACTGGCTGATGTAGGAATGTTTGAATAGCCTATTCCAGCAGTAGACAGAAATTAAAATTCAAATTTTTTAGAAATTATTCTTTGTGCGTGTAGCTAAGGAGTGGAATTCCTTGCCGGAGTCTATGTTTCGTGTTAACTACAACCAGGGAATCTTTAAGTCGAGAGTGAATAGGTTTCTTCTAGGTGAGGGCGTTCCATCGTTGACCGCATCGTCGCTTTCTATTAGGTGAGATAGCGGTCAAGCAGGAACCTATCATCAATAAAAAAAAGCTAAATATCATATTTTTCCGACACATAGCATAGTCGGCAATGGTCCCACTGTTAGGACTCAGGTCTCCTGTCTAGGAGAGGGAATGGGCCGTAATCCACCACGCGGGCCCACAGCCGATTGATGGATGTCACTGTCTTTGAATTTTTATTGTAGGATATATTTTCGACACATAATTAGAAAATGTTTAAATCCTTTTGTCCTTGAAATGTATATTATATAAATAGTTGAATTAATTAAATATTAATAGTATTCGGTGCGTATCTCAATTGTAGCGTAACAGAGGCTGTGCTTAGACTCACAAACGGAATATTAATGATCTTAGGCATACTGCGCCGCTTACGGGCAATAATAGATCAGTCGGCTGGTTCCATTAATTATTTAGATCACTACAGTCTCAATTTACATCATAGTAATGAAATAGAGGGGGATTGACGGGGAGTCGCCTTAGAAGTAGGTTTATTAAAACTTTCGAATTAAGATTGGTATTTTTACGGTTCTTTTTTCGTTTATACGAAACGAAAAAAAAACTGTACGTAAAATGGGAGGCAAGTTTTAAAGAAAAGAGCATGTGTGTGATCGGGGTGGTTTCAATGAGATTTTCATCTCACTGAAACAAATTCGATGATCACTATCAACACAATAAACTTGTTCAACTGTTCTTACAGCAAATCCCTGAGGATAACGTAAAAGGATCTTTCCTGAGCTTCGCGCTGCATGGCAGCTCGTGATCATTGTGATAACGTCTTTCCTATGATCACTCAGCAGGTATACAGAACCTCAACTTTGAATACCAGCAATCCCGGAGTATCACCTGCCTTAAATGGTGCAGGCGAGATTTCAGCTTTTTAGGCGGCGATGCGATTACTTCTCCGACGCCTCCTTCTCCAAACGACATCG
This sequence comes from Mythimna albipuncta, assembly GCA_929112965.1. NCBI lineage: Eukaryota > Metazoa > Arthropoda > Insecta > Lepidoptera > Noctuidae > Mythimna > Mythimna albipuncta. The sequence goes on from OV815967.1 coordinate 17,623,681, forward strand.
ACCCTCTCACGGTTCTGCTCGGCGGCTTTTTTCCGGAGCATCGAGTTCTCACAAATAGAGGCTAATATTCGCTAGTTTTCTACGTCCATGAACGAAGCCTACTGCTGGCAGAGAGAGGTCTTACGATCCGAATAGCGACCCGTCACTCAGAGGCACACGCAGATCATTCTCGAGCCTAAACTGTGCAATAACAAAAAAATAAAACACTCCACTAAATAATCCATTCGGTCAAATTAGTTGAAACTGAAAAAAATTCAGCGGCACGTGTTGTATGTAATGTCTATTATATAGATTTAAAATTATACATGTGCAAAAGTTTTTTTAGTTTTTAGTTTAATTTAAGATGTTCAAGAGATACTTACATCAAATTTTTTTATCAATCCATTTGAATAATTTCTAAGGAAAAACTCATTTAAAACTTAGGTTAAATAACCGAGAAAAAAGCTTGCAAAAAAAGGGTCACAACTCAAAGTATTAAATAAATAAGGAAAGTGGAAAATATATTGAATTGAATTCCATCTCGACCGCCACCGCCTTCCAAGACCCTTACTATGTCCTCATTAAACATCGTTTGGTATCAAAGTAAGCAAAAATAGTATCTAGGAAAAGGACTTCTTACTTCTCAGTCCGTGTGTAACTAACTAAACGTTATATTGCACAAGATATTTTTATTAAAAGTTATAATTTTCAGTATGATATGAGACCAAACTCCATTGCCATGTAAGTTTTATAATAATACAAATAGAGTTTTATTGTAATGAATTATTGTAGGCAAAAAACTGTGTCACTTCTGCGGTATAAAAACCTATATGGATAACATGTCATTACACTATGTTGAACTAAACGCGTAAGTACTTCGAAATTCATGGCGCTTAAGACGTTTTGGTCGCGAAAAAAGTATCCTCTACAAGCTATCAGCGCTTTATATTTTAATAGTTCTGTAAAGGGCCTCACAGATTAACAGTCCACCTGCAGTTTCTGGTCTTATTGGGCGGCCTGCCGTCCTAGGCTAATAACGTCTACACACTAAAGCGATTATTGCCTGCTGGCAATGGCCTGGTACAACATCTACGACTACACACTAGCAGTTGCGAGTCCGCAGCTTCCCATCGTAGCATCACGCGTCGGCAATAGTGTGAGCGTCCACACACAGGCGGTAGTCATTCACAACACCAGTACTGGGCCTCAAGTCTGCTATTACAATAGTGTCAGAATGGTCTATCATTGATTTCATAATTGTTGATTTTGACAAGTTTTGATAATCTACTAATATAATGGCGTCATTATGACTTTCCGATGGTCAACCACTGACATTCCATTAAAAGAAATGGCATAGAATGGTAATCTCGTACATACATACATAATGACAATTGAATATTTGACGTATGCGGTAATCTGCAAAAAAAAATTACAGTTCCTCCAAACCTACAATTACGACGTCATTGCGCAATTAGTGTCATTCTACCACAATTCTATTACAAGACCATTGACCGATCAGTGATTGATCATTATGAATTAGCAGATTATAAACTTTTAGCAAAATGACAATGAGATCGTGTTGGAATGACGAATTTATAAAAATAGCAGACTTAGGCCCCTGTAGTTGGCAGTTTTTAGCGTTATCATTATGTTGAGTAAAAAACGATTTACTCTTTTACAACTTCATTTACTTTCGTCATCAGAAAGGAGATTTTGGATGAAAAAGTGTCGAGTTATTTGATAATAACTCACACGTCAAAAAAAGCCGACACTTGATGTACTTTGTTTACTATCGGTGCGAAAGCTTGACTACCAATAATCATATTATAATCAAGTTTGTACTGAGTAGATCAATTACATAACTTGTTTTTTTCTTGATAGTTTTTAGGGTTCCATACCTAAGTCGGGAAAAACGGTAACGTTATAGGAGATATCACTTTGTTGGTTGAGGGATAACTTTGTTGTCCATCTGTCCGTCTATCCGAATGTCAAGACACTTTTTCTCAGAAACACGTGAAGGTACGAAGCTGAAATTAATATCAAATGCTTAAGTCTGCTACTCCAAGCAGCAGTGAAAAAATCAAACTTCTACGTCAACACAATCTCTAGATAATGCCGTTTATGCTCTGTTGAGGTGCATATTTTAACGCTCGCTAGGAAAACAAAACCTTCAGGGTATTTCCCGTTCAGCTAAAATCCTACTATTTTTCACGAAGCAAGGTCTCATAGTACAAGTATGTATAGGAAAATTTTAGTTACATTAGGAAAATTTTCGAGACTTCATTCGGGAATTAAATTATTTACATAAGGTTAATACGGAACCGTCAATGCGAGAGTTCGACTCTCACTTGCCCCGTTTTTATCCTTCGAGAAACTCTGGCCTCTTGGTTCGGATAAGAAATGTTTCTTAATAAAGTTACATAAGAGGGTTTTGTAGGTGACAGTTGAAGGGTGGTGATAATTAGATTTATGTAGTAGTTCCAATGTATTCAAGAATATAAACAAGAAAATTAAAGAGCACTTCTTTTGATAACTGATGTTATATTTGTAAATATATTGGTATCTATTAGCGTAGTACGTATATTTTTACCTATTAGACTTATTTATGCCGATTCATATTGTACACCATATTTATCCTACTCTCGAATGTGATATAAGTCTGTCTCTCTAAGATTTACTGGAAGAAAACTCACTGTTCAACTAAGCTTGCCTTTGCACGTGAATTGTCAAACTGTTAAGGTACTATATTGAGTTTTTTTTTTACAATGAAGAAATTCATTAAACCCCAAGCGAACGGCGTTCGCGCATCTATTGTCTTACTATTGTGTCTCAAATTGACGGTATCTGAGAGGTTAAATTAGAATTATTGACAATTAAGGTCATGAAAAATTCAATCTTATCTCCTAACATAATTATTTTGTGTGGTCCCTTCCATGGCGTGATCAACAAAACCCATGCATTTTTTAATTTAAAGGAGGAGGTTTCTGATGTTTAGCTCAGAACTCCGTTATTCATGAACCGTTTTGAAAGATACTTTTTCTGCTTGCTAAGACGTTGTTTACATTAAGATTTGATAGGAAAGCAATGAAAAGAATGAAAGAATACCAGCGCTGCGTTATTTATCTTTTTAAATATCGCAGCATATGCTGAGTTAGGCGCCCTTTTGGCCTTGCACAGATTTTAAAGTGTTTCCTATTATTTATATTATCGGATTCTACTGTATGTGTGAGGTACGAATAAAAGTTTTTTCTTTCTTTCTTTCTTTCTTTCTTTCTTTCTTTCAATGTTTGCTTTGTGTGGGATTTGAGGTATGGGCATTTTGGTGTCCACGTTTGTTGCTAGATTGATAAAATAATAAAAGTCTACTATGATTTCACCGAAAGCCGCACATACGTTCGCGGCCACAGACATTTCAGCAAAAAATACCTTTACCGCCACGCACAAGTGTATACGTCCCTTGCCTTTTATAAGTACGTTCCACGCACATAACAGCATCTTAGCTTCATAGTCGTTGGAGGAGACCAAGATGTGTCGATTGCTGAGAGATGAGATGATTGCACGTAACTAATAAGTCGTTTTTGTTGGACAGAATTTAATGATAAGTTTTGTAAGTATTTTCTGTCACAGGTAAGCCACTCCCATTTATCAAATCATAAAACCCCTTAAAAAAAATCAAAGATAACCCTGGTACGAAACTGAAAGAAACAATAAAATAATAATTAGAACGGACCCCTAATTATTATTTTAGTGTAACTACTGCTAAATTACACCGGACAAACCGCTAGGTAGTCAGTCAAAATACAAATGCTAAAACGAGCCTTTAAATTTTTTGCAATTTTATTCGTAGTAGGCAATTGTCACATGGGAACATAATCCTCCAAAATAAAGAAATCATCCATCTCATCCTTAAATCCCTGCTCAAAATTATGAACTTAAAAGTTTGAAAATCGAATAGCGATCAAACCTTTTATAATAATGGCCAGTATCAGAATGAATGTATAACATTTTCACAAAGCAGTTTTTGAAGTGAGTTGGCCACTAACTGTGATGCAGTAAGTTTCAGTCCTCAGTTCTTTTACAAGACCTAAGCAGTTTCCGACAGGCCTTGTGAATTGCTTTGTTTGCGAATGTCCCCGTTCTTTGAAGCTTCTAGTCTTGTTTTGTCTTTTAGAATTCCGATTGTCTAGAGGAAATTGGAAAATGCTTTGCCTATGCCTCTTGCTTTTCTTATGAAGGAACTGTTTAAAGATTCATTGGTTTTTTTTTTTATATATATTGACCGGGTCCATTACAGTTGTTTGAAAAATTTGAGTCGAGCAGTGTCTTTTTAACCGACTTCAAAAAGGAGGAGGTTCTATGTTCGGCTGAATGTATGTTTTTTTTTAAGGGTGGAAATCATACCTGATGGTAAGCGATGATGATAACAATGCTGGAAGGGGCGAATTTATTCGTCCCGCGGACCGCGTTACCGTGGATAACATTAAGATGCCGCGGTGTATATTCTGCTGCACTAAGACACTACGTTTTTTTATTAGTAAAATTGACGCACATTGAGTTGCGTTTTCAAACTAGAAAAGATTTCGTCTAAGTAGCGCCAAATAACGTAACTTTCCTTTAACTCTTTTACGTACGTACCTAATTTTAATCTATACATATTTACACATAAATAAGATTGAAGTATCTGTTATCAAAATAACGATATTTCATTAAATGCCAATGAAATTATATGCGATAGGAAAACAAGAATGTAATTTATTTCTGTTGGTCGGTTTTTTCCTGGGGAGTCCCCAAAATGGTTGGATTAATGTGGTCAGGACTTATACAGATAGATGACAGATGTTATAACAATAAACTTAGGCTAGTTGTAAGTAATAAAAAAAAAAAAATTTACAGAAAAAAAAACCGGCCAAGAGCATGTCGGGCCACGCTCAGTGTAGGGTTCCGTAGTTTCCCGTCCGTCACAATAAGTGTACCCACTTATGAGGTTAAAAAAATGCTTGCATATACGATTATACTACAAACTTAGTCCAGAAATTATTTTGTAGAACCCTTTTGTCTTTTTTGTACAAAAACTGTCCTTTCCATCAAGTTCAAAATAAATTTCCTAGAAAGTCCTTATAAAGTTCTACTTTTCAGATTTTTTTCATATTTTCTAAACTTATGGTTCAAAAGTTAGAGGGGGGGGGGACACATTGTTTTTTACTTTTGGAGCGATTATTTCTGGAATTATTGAAATTATCAAAAAAATATTTCGGTCAACGCCTATTCATTTTTAAATACCTATCCAACAATATATCACACGTTAGGGTTGAAATAAAAAAAAAAACACTTCCCACTTTTCATATAGGGGGGCTACCCTAATAAAACGTTATTTTCCAATTTTTATTTTACCACTTTGTCAGCGTGATTGATATACATATTGGTACCAAATTTCAGCTTTCTAGTGCTAACGGTCACAGAGATTAAGCGAGGACGGACAGACAGACAGACAGACAGACATGGCGAAACTATAAGGGTTCCTAGTTGACTACGAAACCCTAAAAAAGATCTGTGATCAAATAACATTGTGCTGTTTGACGAATCAGACGCAGACAACGTTGCGAGCACTAACTAGCATAGTGAATGAAGTTCTGTTTTTCAACAATGCATCGCAGTCTTAAAAAAATCCGCCCAGTGTCGCTTCGAGTTACGGTGTGAGCTGATCCTAAAGCGAATCGTAAACTGTGATACGAAAGTAGTGACGTTCATTAAACTTGTGTTATCGATACTAAGTAACGTTCGATGGGGACCGGGTTGGGAAGGCTTTTTGGATGTGGAGCAGATAGTTTTTGTTAAATGAGACTTTGATACGCATAATAAATCACCGTCATGCCTTAGCTACGGAATTGTTTGATAGTTTTAGTACGGTTCAGTAATGCAAAGGGCAATTGAAGGTACACAGGTCACAGGTGGGTTTTATTCGGTAGCGGCTTGTTCACGAATTTGGTGTTAGCGGCAAGCGGTGCAGCATCAGTACAGCGCGCGTTTTCGCTAAGACCTACCGCTGAAGAATGCCATGAGATGATTCTCATGGCATGCTTCATACGTTTTTGATCTTACCGCTCGCCACGCCGCGCTTAACTCCCGCTTACAGCAGCAAGGTCATGAACGGGTCGTAAAAGTCGGGAGCTCGGTGGCTGGGGCGTGAGGACGTCTGTTCTCTCGTGCGTTCGCCCGCCTTCTGTGCTAGCATTAGTACTTCGCAGAAAGAGACGACCGTCCGTCATTCGTTTCCCTTCGCTCTGGACCATGACCTCTACCAGGGTTCGGAGCAAGAGATCGCCGCAACCGATTGCCCCCTCGAGGACACAGTGGTCGCGCAAGCGGGCTCGGTGTCACCGTGTGCTCCACTGTGTCTTCAGCACAATTCTGACACCCAGGCGTTTCTTCCGCCCAAATCAGGTGCAGGAATCTCCCGAAAATAATTATGGTCCGCTGAGGACCGGCGCCATTTGTAAGTTGAGAACAAGTTGCTTACATATCGAGTCTTTTCAGGAAAAATCGCGTAAGTATAAACTTGCATTTAAGCAGGAATTGGTTTTCTATTCCATAATCAAAAAGTATTTGTGAAAGAAAAAACCGATTTCTGCAAAAAACGCATTGGTCGCTAACGATGTTCTTCATAAGAAGGGGTTACTATTTTTTATTTTTTTTTAGCAGCTAGCAAATCTATTCATATTTTTTTCAGGCAATTGCTATGGAAGCAACACCTGAAATGAAAGTCATATTCAAAACGAAAATTATAAATACACAAAAATGGTTTTGCGAAACATGTACATAAAGTCGTTATAAACCGAATACATAACTTTCCCATTCCCTGTACGTCACTTATAAAGAACTGCGTGCGTTAAATCATAATAAATAATATGTATTTTTTGCAATAACATTTGACTCTCACCTTTTTCGGTGGATTTTGGCTCAGTCACTGTATTGTATTGTATGTCGAGCTTTATTTTCGTGGGCAAACAGACTTTGGGAGCGGGAGGACGTGTCAGACTCTTACTGACTAAAACCACCATAATTATGTTCCTTCAGTTGACTTTTGCGTTTTAGGACAGCGATTATCCCTTTGATACTTTTCTTCATGGCCCTAGCAGGCATCGGTTCTGCTGGGCCCCTACGATTTGCTGAAATCTCGTCTGGAACACTACATGCCGTCAACGACCCGGACTCAGTCTTTATGGCACGTGTATATTATACAAGGTGTAAGGGACAGCCCTCCACAAATTTTAAGGGCTTGCTCAGTAGACCAAACTGAACAACCTTCCACAATTTTCTATTTCAGGAAACGAAAAGAAAATTCGGCCTCACCATACAGTAGACGATAGTAATGGTAGGCTGGTGTCCGGAACTCCACGTCTTAGTACTTATTTTGCATATGGGTCAAATGAGTCATTCGATTCCTCCCAGCTCTTCCAGGAAGGCTATAGGGTGTAACTGGCCATTTTGCGAACGGTACCCGTACCTGGGTTCACCAAGTACTGAAGCTTAAAACTTTTTTTTAACATTATCTTGTTATAATTAACTCTTCGTGTAAAATCGTTCTGTTAATTAACATCTCTTTCTCAGTAATTGACAATAATTTATCATTTCCTTAAGTCACATAGAGACTGATTTGTCAGTTCCACAGTATTAACTGCGTAGCGTCGACCTTAAAAGCACAAGGACTCTACTTACATCAGTTATCACCTCTAGCAGGTACGTGTAAACTGCTTCAAAGCAGTTCCCACGTACTGTCTCGGATATTAAATACCTCATATTGGTACGAAATAGTGTGGAGCATGCAAGAACAGAATGTGTAAACATTGCATTTTAGGTTTTATTTCTAAGGTGATTGTGACTGTTTTGTGGAAATAAAAGATATAGTACTTTTAGCTTTGAGCTATGGTATAATATAAGGTAAGCAGGAAACTGTTTTATGTTGATCTTCAAAATAAAAAGTCACGGGTTTAGTGTTTATAAGTGAAATGATTTTGAATAAATTATTTAGCACGCGGGTAAACCATGTGTTTGAATAGCACATAGGACTTCATCCCGACAGTATGTTTCCTTGAGACCAAAGCCGCTTATAGCAACTAGTCAAATATAAATTTAAATAAACAGTAAAACATTACGTAAATATATATTCTGAAAGCTCACTAACCCGAGTGCCACGAAATGCGACACTCCAAGCATATTCTCCTTGTGCTGCAAGCGTTGAGTGTCAATAACCAAATGAGAGACAAAAATAGTTACAAAATTTAGTAAGTATATACAAATTGTAAAAAATATATACGTCTATATATAAATATATATAAGAGATAGAGAGAGACAGACAGAGAACCCCTTTCTTCTTACAGCCGCCATCTTGGATTTATATTTTGACAGTAAAAGTGTCGGTACAACATTTCGTGAGAATTTTTTCCGTCTACTTCACAACGCGCGATAAGGAACTTCGTTCCAAAATCATGAAAACATTTTATTTAGCTACATGGCGCATCCACTCCGATCGTAAACGAGTACTCTTTTTCTGTTGATTTAAACATCCGTTTGGAGGGTGTTCGACATATGCCACAAACTGATATCGGAAATTTTAATAATAATTCCTGCATTTCCTTCGTTCTTTAGTTCCCAAGAGTTTGGTGCTGTAAAATGTTTTATTACAAGTTAGTGCCATTTTTTTTTACTGTTGATACAACCCACGAAAGTCTTATTGCTTATAGCGATGCCTACTAAAGAACTCTCTTTTAGAAATGAGTCGTCAGGGTATAAAACATTATTATAGCCTGTCTCGATCGCAGTTATGGAGCAGAGATGTATCAATAATTTGAGCAGGTAGCAAATTATTGATACTGCATATTTTTATTGCTGTCTACTGACGTTTATGGTTCGACAAACAAGAATAGGTACTTTAGAGAATATTTTTACTTTTTAGGATTTCGTACCTAAGTCTGCAATTCGGAAATTGAACTATTCACATAGGGAAGTTTGTATACCTCTGTGCACGAGTCTGACTCGCATTTGACCGCTTTTTTTATGGCTTTTGCAAGCATTTAGACAATCAAAACAGTGTAAAGTTTAGGAAGCATCCTGTATTTGATATAAGATAGTCATGTAAATGTAACACATTCCTATGTTTTTGTAAAGTTTAGTAGAAATATATCATGCCTTCTCGTCAAGCATCATTTAGGTAGTCAATTACACCTACCTACATTTTACTCTTGTTTTAATACCAAAATTTTATTTTTGTGTGCCTACCATTTTGTCTCTTTACCACCCTAGGTTGACTGGTAAAGAATGCCTAAGGCATAAATAAATAAATAAAATCTGAGAATTATTTTATCGCGATTGTGATCTTTTCTAATGATTCGAATTATCTACGAGGATAATTAAAACAATCTCTAAAAGCCACTCGGAAAAAGTCAGAACTTCTAGAAAATCTTTGGAAATACTGAACGAACTTAAATAAGAAACGAAACACAGAAGTGAAAGACAATAAAAGTCTTGAAACAGATAAAGTTTAATATGCTGTTCAAATTACTTTCAGCTAAAGCTGTTATTTGCTAATAAAATTCAGTCGAGAAAATACTTGCACGCAATCCCATACTGACAGCTATGATTTCATAGACATTATCTTGTAATGAAGGAAATCATAACACCATTTTTAACCGAAAAAGAAGGCCGTCCTATTGAATATATAATTACTGAATATATATATATATATATATATATATATATATCTTATTATATTAGAAATTATTATTTTTATTGAAAGAACTGTGGTAACTAGTAAAATTGCTGTGTTTATAGGTACATGTAGTCGATTACTGCCTGAAAAAAAAGGGGAAGGAATTCATCGAACTGATCACTCTAAAAGTCGGTTGTATTTTTTTTTTTGTAAAAAGTTTGGTTTACTACCAAAAAATTGCAAACGATGGTAAAATCTATTTTTATATAAATCGATTATGTTAGAAACTAATAAATTCTGCTGTAATTTATCGTCTATAAAACGATTTTTTCATATTATGTCAAGAAATTATGATCTTATAAAGATTTGTAACAATCTTGGTGTCTGTAATTAACCGAAATATAATGCGTTAGATTGTAAGCATTACGTTACGGTTCGCAATCTTTCGACAGTTTACAATTTCGCAAGATAGATTTTAATCTAACGGTATTCACAATTTTACGGTGGCATATACATTTAAACCTTTTTTTTTTTGTAACTCTGTCTGTTGATGAAATATTGCGAAGAGTAACTTTGTTTTGTAATTTATATTAACAAACTTAAAGTAAGTATAAGGGTAAAGATATTAATAGCTAGTTCTTATAATACAGTAGTAAGTAATATTCCACTTCAACTTTTTGCTATTTAACTTCACATAAAGTTTGTGTAGCGTTTCATGGTTCAAGAAAGAGTTTCAAAGCTTGAGGCTTTCTTTACGTTTTATGTTCAGCGTTAGTATCGCATATTTTCCTTTCAAATTCATACTTTGTTAAAGTTTTTCATTTTTGTTAGTTGTATAAAATATCTACGCAGTTTGTTTGTGTTCTTTATAAGCAGCTACGGAGAAAAATAAAGTAATAAGAATTTTGTTGCAAAAGAGCTTACTTTGTTATGTGTTTATAGGTTACACACTTGCACAGTATTTTAAGTAACAATATTGATCAGAGTAATAATTAAAACGAAGCTTCTTCAGCTAAATCATCTACAATATGGGTCCCAAAATTTGTGAAGAGTTAGAACTAGGGTAATAGAATCAGTCTACAGTCAAAATTGGTTCAAACTGGCACAAAATTAAAAATCCAACAATCCTATCAAATTAAGTTTGATGGTAATGATTTATTGCCTATATGTAACATTACATAAATATGATCCCTTTTCTTCAAACTGCGAAACAGCCCTGTATTTTGAAAACAAAAATTATGTAACAAACAATAATTATGTCATTTGAAGCGATTTATTGTTAACGTATTGTAGTATTCCCCTTACATTGGAAGATCTGACAATATTATTGAAACGAACCTTTTTATGCGCAGCCATGAGGTACACAAAATATATATTATTATTTTTATTGACTGGACTCGTCACCAAATATTTTGTCTTCTTTTTCATGTTGAATTTTCTTTTGAAATTAGGCATAAATCGCCTCCCCAAAAGTATCGTTGAACTTTACTTGGGTTGCTCGTTTGGTTTATAATTAAGTTTCATACACTTTCCTCAATAATTGTTGCTAAAGTTTTTTTTTTTTGTAAAAATACACAAATTTAATAATAATATTTAATAAAAATATTTCATAACTATCACACAACGTTGGCTAGTCCCAAGCTACTATCACACAACGTTGACTAGTCCCAAGCTAAGCAGAGCTTGTGTTATGAGTGAGAGACAACTGATAAATTTATATACTTATATATTTCTAAATACATACATATTATAGATAAATTACACCCAGACACAGATGATCCTGCTCAGCACATAAACCCGGTCGAACCCACGACCTCCGGCATAGCAGTCAGGGCTACTAACCACTAGATCAACATGCCTGTTAGAATTCAGTTGATTAAACGGTTCTTACCAAGGTTGAGCTACCGACACACTGCCATGGTAAATGTGATCTTAGTAGTAGCTTCTTGACCAACGTATGTTGAGAGACAAATGTTCAGAGGTAAAAATGTGCGGGCTTGCGGACAGTGCGCAATGGGTAGCTTGCTGTCCGGCCGTCCAGTAACTGTCCGGACCAAGCCCAAGTCGTCGACGGCGCGCACTATTCCCGCGCGCCTCAAAGATTTGTCAGCAACAACAGGGACCCAGCCGGGTCGAGGCCTACTGGGGCCAGGGTTACCCGAAAGGGAACTCGAGCCCCGGTATGAAAGCTAGAAGGAACGGGGTGGGTCTTTTAGTCAGTAAGAGTCTGACACTATCTCCCGCTCCACCTAAGAGCGGGGGTTGTCATTTGATGATTTTTCCCACCATAAAAAGAGTTAAAAATGTGAAATTAAACTACAACCTACGCACAACCTTAAGAGTGCTTTAAAACAAAATTATTCACGAAACCTATTTCTAAGTTTTTTCTTTGACAGAGTACTTAAATAATTAATCTATTTAAGTACTCTGTGTAATAAATAATTTGAAGTCCAAAATAAACAGAAAAGTTTAAATTATTTTAATACCATTTTCCTGGAATTATTTTTGCTAAGTGGAAAGTAATGAATAGCAAAGACTTCTATAATAGGTTTTTTTCGTTACCTGAGTTGAGCGTAATGAATAAAGATTTATAAATGAATAAATGCTTTGGTCCAGTATAGGTACATTTCAGCCCGTAAAACTTTTCTGATTATTTTTTATTTTTATTTTAACTTATTTATTGCATAAAATAGATAAAATTTACATATGTGCGTCGAAGTACTCCTCTACATCGCTGTCATCTGGGAATGTGCCCAGAAGACTGGCAGGATTACCACATTGAATGGCAATACTAATTTTTTGGGCGAAGAATAAGCCAGTTACTTTTCTTATAGTTATATTCTTTCTCAAATTCTTACATTTACACCTCAAAAAAAAAACCAAGTACCTATTATTTATATAAACTAAATAAAAAATGTCGACTGCTAGTGTACCCAAAAGACTGGAGAATTTTCCTCGCTGCATGGCAATGCTTATTCTCTGTTCAATGTAAAAGACAGCCTTTGGGGTCACGCAGTGTCAACAAGGAGTTTAAATAAAGATTAGGGGTTCAAACCCGGATCCCACAATCCGGAGTTTGAACCCCAAACCGCTCGAAAATATAACTACCAACAAGATTATTACATGTTGTCCATATAAGGTTCCTTAAAAGCAAAATTTCATTTTCAAGGAAATGTGCTTACATCACATTGATTTAACTCCAAGACCCCAAAGAAAGGTGTGGGATTGTACGAAAAAGTTACCGTAGCCCTGGAACGTAACAGTAATTTTTAACCATCAAATAACTCCTCCTATTCAAGGTGGAGCGAGAGAAAGTGACTGACTAAAACTCACCTGAGTTCCATCGGTCAGTCACAGCTGTCCTTTGCACTCCAGGATCGTAATAACTCTTTCAAACAATCCACAACACCACAACAAATAAGAGACCCCCAGTAAGTGCTTCTTTGGCATTTCTCGTCCGAATTTGTCTTTACTTTGCAGGTATAAATAAATACTTTTCATAAACAATAGCATCTGTGCCTACTGCCAGTGCGGCGATTCTATACTCTGTGTCTTTTTGTACCGAGAAATCCCCACATCCCACACACGATCCAACATACAAATAAACTGAGTTTTCTCATTAATATGATAATGAGAGCCCCGGCGTTGCCTACATTCCTAGATCCGTGTGCGCATTTTAATTAAATTCCACTTAAAAAACCGGCCAAGTGCGAGACAAACCGTTTAAGGTTCCGTACCGCCAAACCTGTAATAGCTTTTCTAATTTTCGTTTGACAACCCATCAGTCTGATATTGTATGAAAAAAGTAATTGTGACACGTAATTTATGTTTGGTTACTCATAATCAGAGATCGGAATAGGTAGGGCTGTTTTATGTACTTGCCATAGAGTAGAATAATATGGATATTCCCCGAGTCCCGGGATTTGGTTTTATGGTAGTAAAACTATAAAAAAAAACTACCTTGTTTTCGGGACTAAAGAAAGATTAGCCGAGCGCTCAAGATCCGTGCCGGTACCTGTACGCGTCTCAACAAAGCGGCAACGTCGCGCGCTTAGCAAAAAGTTTTATAGCGTGCGGTTGACGTAAAATTTACAACATCGCACATCATGCGTTTATTGGCTTACATAATTTTTTTTTAACAAAAAAAAAAAACAATGAAATCCCGTAGTATCAACCGGAATATCCATATCAACATCCATGTTTGCGGTCAATGAACCTAAATGGCCCCACCTATTCCGATCACTGCTCATAACATATAGTTTGTCGGTTAGATCCCATACGCGCAATTTTTTTTAAGAACACATTCATCGAGCATACAGCTAGGGAATAGAATTCTCTGCCGGAGTAAGGTCACTATAAACTAGGGGTATTTTATCAAGACTGATCCATTGTTGATCGCATCGTTTGATTACCATCAGGTGAGATAGTGGTCAAACGCAGGCCTATCCATAATAAAAAAATAAAAATAAATCTCTCAGAAAGAACCGTTTTCACAGTTTGCTAATGGGACCCTAAAAATTACTGCAAAAGCGTGTGTCGTGCCAATTCAATTCCAAATGAAATTTCACTTATTTCCTCCTTCTAGAATTTGGAAATGAAACTCAAACATAAGACGAGTAAGTTAAATTGCGCCGTCAATTTTTAGTCTTCGTTATAATATTCAATTGCGTCTTGATTTTTAATTTTTTCCAGAAATAAATGTTTCAAAGACATTACAAGATGTTAAAGTTGTTAGTAACCTTGAAAATTCGACAAAGTACTCATAAATACGTAGTACACTATAATATTATATATAGGTAAAGATGGTTTTTGTGTTGTTTTTTTTTGTTTGTTGGAGATAACCTCTAGAAGTATTGGTTCAATTGCTAAATTTTTTTACCACCGATAGAAAGCTGCTTTATTCTTGAGTGACAGAGGCTGTATTTAAGTACGCGGGCGAAACCGCGGGCAAAAGCTAGTTTATTATAAACTATTAAAACAAGGCCATTTTTTCTGTTTATGTAGGTACCGCTTAAATTTTCAACACTATATAAAAGATTTTGATGCGGTTTAGAATATTTATATCTATTAAAACGGTTTATGTGTGCTCATAGTACTTATTTTTTACTTTAAACTTTTTTTATTTTAAACTTAGCACAGTAACCATGATACTTTGATATTTTTTTCCTTATTACACATTTACAAAGCATTCCTCTATTCGTTTTTCATTAACATCGTGGTAGAGGAATCGAATGCAGTAGACGGAATAACACTAAATAAGTATACGTGTCAAATTTAACAGCTGTGGCTTGACTAAAATAACCGCTATATACTGTCAAAGTTCAAGCATACTTTTTAAAAACTTTTGCGCTACAATTATTTGAACCGTCCTATTACAAGTTCGTAGCATGTGGCCGTAGTAGTCACCCGTAGCGCGTGGCGTAGCAAATTCGTAGCACTAGAGTCTACTGTAGTGTAGTGTATGAGTAGTAATATTTTGATGTATATTGTAGATGTGTAAGTGTGTAATCAATAATATAAATCAATGTAGCATTCAATAAAGGACAGTATTATTTGAGCATCCGTGACTATCATTTCTCTCCGCTAATACCTTCGACCCTACATGGCGACCCTGCCAGCGCGCATCGCGGTGCGATCGCGTTACCGTCGGCGCCGTACCATATAGGGACTGTAAAACTAAAACAATCGAAGTAATTCCGAGCTAAGATGGATTATTATAATTATTCAATAACGTTAACCACGTTCGCGGTTGCAACAAGTCGAATTCAGTGCGGTGCTTACGATATAATACCGAATATCGTGTCTATTAAAAATGGGAGGTACGCAAACTAAAGAAGAGACCGTTGTGGTGCAAAACGCAGCCGGAGGGACCAATAACACGCACCTAGAGGAGGTGAGATTTCACATTTCTACCATCACCATACTGATGAGTATTATAGCACTGGTTCTGGGACTCGGCGTGATATATTATCTTCTACGCATGTATCGGCGTTGTCATATCCGTTGGATAAATCAGGAGTTATACAGGAGTGCGTTATCAAGAAGATCTAGAGCGAGGCAGTCAGGACATTCCCCAGAGAAAGGACGGTCGAAGGGCGACATAGTATGACAACAACGGAAATAGGCGTTTCACAAAATATTCAAAGTGAAAGTGGCAAAAAGTGATAGTGATAAAAGTTAAAGTGATAAATTCGGTAAATTCAGTGCGGAAATAAAATATAAACTGGTATGCTATAATACGGGAATCTTATATTTATGAAGACACAGGCATCGTTAAATGGACTTTGAACTTTATTTGTTAAGTGCATAATCATAGCTAATAATATGTTATTTGTACTCGTAGTGTTTAAAAAACTAATGATGCTAAGTGATGGCAGATGTCTTGGAACTTTGCTATAAAGAATTAAAATGTATTAAAACATATTTAATTAAAATAGGTCCAAAACGTAGGCAAGGAAATGTTTTAGAGAAAAAGTTGTGTGAAGCAAAGGAAATTTATGACAAATATACTAATATAATAAGTATTATTACTGACGATATAAAGAAAGGAAAAATAGGAAAAAGTGAAAAGATATTAATAGATAAATTTTGTATCGATTTTGAGTCACTAATGGAAAAACTGTTTTTGTTAAAAATGTATCTTCTCCATCGCAAATATCGCCAGCCGAATTTGTGAGAGAGTTACATGATTTTTGTAAAAGCCTAAGTATTATGGAAGTTTATTTAATAAAAACGAATAAGAATAATATTTTTATAGAAAAGCTATTAAATGAA
Source organism: Mythimna albipuncta (assembly GCA_929112965.1). Taxonomy (NCBI): domain Eukaryota; kingdom Metazoa; phylum Arthropoda; class Insecta; order Lepidoptera; family Noctuidae; genus Mythimna; species Mythimna albipuncta. The sequence goes on from OV815967.1 coordinate 17,640,140, forward strand.
GTAAATAATTTAAATACATGGACCGGTCCACATTTACATATAGTAAAGGATGTACAGCGAATAGAAAATAAAGATGATAAACGAGTGATACTGAATGATTTCCATCTCTTACCCACCAGTGGCCACGCGGGTGTGAGACGGATGTTCAACAATATAAAAAAGTATTACTATTGGGTAGGATTAGAAAATGATGTCCAAGAGTTTATAAAGAGGTGCGATAAATGTCAGAAACAAAAGTATTCATCGCACAATATAAAACAACCAATGGAAATAACAACAACAGCACATAGTGCCTTTGAAAAAATATACATTGACTTGGTAGGGCCCCTTGAAAAAGATGATTTTAATTATAATTACATTCTCACGTTGCAGTGCGAACTCACCAAATACATTGAGGCATATCCCTTAGTTACAAAAAGAACGGACGAAGTAGCAAAAGCATTAGTTCATAACTTTATATTAAGGTATGGAGTACCGAAGGTGATAGCGACGGATCGAGGTACTGAGTTCCTGTCATCAATATTCAAGGAGGTATGTAATCTATTACATATTAACCAATTAAACACAACAGCATATCACCACCAAAGTATTGGTGCTTTGGAAAACACACATAAACATTTGAATTCATTTCTTCGCATTCAAACAGATAACCATCCAGAGACATGGAGTACATGGCTCCCATTTTGGTCATTCTGCTATAATACATCAGTTCATTCAGCAACTAAATATTCCCCTTACGAGTTAGTTTTCGGAAAAAAGTGCTCTTTACCAAGTAATTTGACTAGTAGAGTTGACCCTCTCTATAACATTGATTATTACCCATTTGAGTTGAAATTTAGATTGCAAAAGTCACAGAAAGATGCACGAGACAACCTACTCAAAAGTAAACTAATACAAAAAGAACGATATGACAGAAATGTAAATCCTATTGTTTACCATTCTGACGATCTAATTTTAGTTAAAAACAATATGTGTAATAAATTAGATAGTGTTTACTCAGGACCATATAAAGTTGTATCTGATGAGTCACCTAATGTAAAAATAATAAAGAATGGCAAAATAGATGTCATTCACAAGAACAGAACCAAATTATACCAACCTAATCAATAGTTATACATACTAGTTATAAGCTATTAGTATATAGTACTAGCTATAAGTTTTTATTTTATGAAAATAAAACAAAATTGAAATTTTATTTTATTTTACCTCGCCATGGGAGGTGTAGTGTAGTGTATGAGTAGTAATATTTTGATGTATATTGTAGATGTGTAAGAGTGTAATCAATAATATAAATCAATGTAGCATTCAATAAAGGACAGTATTATTTGAGCATCCGTGACTATCATTTCTCTCCGCTAATACCTTCGACCCTACACTACTACGATTGGAGCACGCGTGACTATTTAAAGAAAATATGATTAAAATTATAAAATATATGTTGATAGTATTAAAAAATACTAAAACTATTGCAAAATTACATTAGTATTATTCCTTAAAAATATTAATAAATATAAATTTGTAAAATAATTCAAATAAACACGCACGTGCATCGTTATAGGGTGTGTAGTTCCAAGGTTAGACTAAGGCTCCTGAATTTATTAAAACGATCACGCTGATTTGAAGCAATTTTAGTAGGTAAAACCCATTGTACTTTTTAAGCTTTTGCATAGCTTCTATAGCGGGCCTTAAGTGTGGAGACCAAATCCAGAAATTCCGTAACGAAAATAACCTAACACCCCCCACTCATTTGTTTTATGAGCGTGGTGACCGATAAGAAAACAAATGAGTGAACAATCAATCAAAATTCAATTCAATGTGTGAAAGTGTAACTTCAATTAATATCAAAGTAAAAAAACAAAGGAAAAAAATGCTGCATAAATAAAATAAATAAATAATTATAATTGCATAAGTTGATAAAAATGCTATGCAATAGCTTTACCGTGGCAGTCCCCGTGTGCCACACGTCTTTTTTTTTTAAGGTGAGAAATAATCATCCAATGACATCCCCCGCTCTTGGGCGGAGCGGGAGATAATGTCAAACTCTTACTGAGTAAAAGACCCACCCCGTTCCTTCTTCATACCAGGGCTCGATCACCCTTTCGGATAACCCTGGCCCCAGTAGGCTTCGATCCGGCTGGATCCCTGCTGTGGCGGTTACGGTGGCCGGAAATGGGGTTCAGAATCCGCGGAGAACGCCATTGCCTGATGCGTTTGGCCTCCTCCTTTGCGAGCATTACTGCTTTGCAGAAGTCGGCGCCCGCCTGCCACTCGTCCTCGCTCCGGACCATGGCCTCAACCAAGGCCCGGCGCGAGAGGTCTCCGCCGCCGATCGCCCAATTACCCATTGTACTTGATACCCACTATAACAGAACTTATAATAAAATTGACGACAGAATTTTTTTGCTAACTTTCAGAAGCAAACATAACAGTTGATTCTATAAAACTACTATTGGTAGGTACTGTATACTATGTATTCACTTCTACTGCTACGGTACTATATAATTATTCACTCATTGCGGTTTCAAAAATTACTATGCTATGCCAAATTTTCATAAACATTATCTATAACCTAAACATTATTTCATGTATTTGAGTTATTTGTACCGAAATAATTCGATTGTCGCCCTAATACGCGCGGCTGAGTTGTACATTTCCACAATTTGCATATCACACTCATTTTGTAAGTCATTTGAATAATTGTTTAATGCCAGCCCGTTGTGGGGATGCATTCATTCGGCTATATTCTGATTTATTAGTTGCAAAAACGCTGAATGAAATTTTTAAGCCTATTTTGTAGCGTTTAATCGCGCTGAAACAGCAATGCCGAAAATGTGCTGACTCTTTTGTTAATTGTTACCAGGTTTAATGTTAAAATAAAATAATAATAAATAGTAGCAGATAAGCCATGATATAATTGTATATAATAATGGTGGATCGAATAGAGAACCGTGCAATGGTTGATAGATAGGTAAATAATTTATTGGCTACAACACAAATCATGCACCACAATACATAATGCACACAAATTATAGAAACTAAGCACATAGGCAACAACAAAGGAAAAAAATAATAATAACACATGTAGGTACTAAGACAAAAAAAAGAGAAATAGCAAAATAGACCCATAGTGCGGTGTGCATGTCACGCTGCACCAATGGGAGTCCAGCTCAGCATGTGTCAGGCAAAAATACCTGACGCTGATATTATGCTGGATCCTTGTAGTGACATTCGGACGCTCAGATGGTTTTGAGTGAAAAGTTTTAACGAAGTGAATTTTGTAAGTGGTGAATATTTAGATAAATATATAAAGTTGTCGAAGTGAATAATGTATAAAATAATGTAATGTACCAGTATGTTTGTGTAATTTGAACAAAAAAGGTGAGGTGCGGTGAGTCATAAACAGCATTTTCAATATGTATTAACCTATCAAACGCAAGCTACCAAGTGGAATATGTAGGTACGCCCAGCAGACTGTCCCGGTTGTTGTTTTAACCGTTCTCCATGACGAAAACTTAGTGAAAGACGGGAAAAATAAGCAAATTAAGTATCTTAAGACACCGATTGATTCATTATGGCCTAAATTATAATTCAACTTTCAACTCTGTTACACATGTTTCAATGAAAATAGGTGTCAAAATTTACCTATACCTGCTTATACGAAGACATAATAATATTATATTTGATAATAATGACGATAAAAGTCAACATAAATTTTGACCATATGAATCATTCGAATAACCTTGAAGAAATATCCTTGACTTGGTTCGAGAGGTTATCGCTATGTAGGATATTAACTCAAAGTCTTTGTAGTCGATAGTCGTGACAGCCAATGGCTAATAGTCACAAGCCTTGGCGAACGTCTTAGGAGGTCCTCATTAGCCGGCTACGACTTGATTCTAAAAGCAGCCTTACCTCACCCCCTCGTATAGGACACGGCTACTATTATTAAGAGTTTTCTCTCTCTGGAATCCTAGCCGTAGTAGCTGAATCCTGTTTCCGATTCTGTTTTTTTTTTCTAGCCGTTACTGTCCCGCTGCTGGGCAAAGGCTTCCCCCAAGTCGTTCTAAACTTTCTTCTCCTGCGCCGTCTCAAACCAGTCCTCACGGTACGCGTCCAGATCATCCCGCCACCTCTTTCTAGGCCGACCTCGACGGCGCTTTCCTTCAGTACGGACCCACTGTATGGCGACGCTCTCCCAGCGGTCCTTATGCATGCGGCTGACATGACCCGCCCAGTCCCATTTGAGCCTGGCAGCCTTTTTGCCCACGTCTATGATACCCGTTATGGAGCGCAACGTGTAGTTCCGTATTCAGTCTGTTATTTTTACCATAGCTCTCGATTCTGATATTCAGTGTAATATTTTTTTTTTTTAATTATATATCTGACTTACAGCGGTGAAGTTGGAACAATAAAGGATATAAAAGTATAATACGTATAAAATTAAAAAAAAAAACTTATGATTTATTTCCTTTGATGTTCAGTCTGCCTCGCATTTGAAGTAATAAAATATAAATGTTTCGTCAAGTTCAAAAGCTGTTCTAGTATTCATTCAAAACTAAAATACTTATGTATTTTTAATTAAAATCTCTATGCGAGATCAAAACTATTCCAATCTCAAACTAATTTATATTTAGATGTATGCGATTTTTAATTAGAAACACGTTCGCTATTTAGCATTTAAAACAGCGTAATGCTTAAAGTAATGGAACATCAGAAACAACAGTATGTATATTTAATGGGCTACTCTAAATTTACATATGATCCTAGCCGCATATCTCATAGGCCCCAGGCCTTTTGGATTCAACACCTAAGCCTTGAAAGTTCCACACGGCACGAGAAGTGAAACGCTGTTATTTTATATTTATGTATTTTGATGCAGAGGTTTGCTTAGTTAAATTCATTTACTCTGGCTTAGTAACAATAGTGCTAGTCAGTTATTATCATTGAAGTCTTTATGATCAAAATCGGTAATCGGAACGATATTTTCCAATTGTCAATTGAAAATATTCGGTATAAAATTGTGACAAAGTTGTAATTTATTTTTCATTCTGTCAAAAATTAAAAATTTAAAAAATGTCATGCAATTAAAAAAAAATTGTATTGCAATTACATTTATCAATTTAAAACCCTTCAATAATAGTATGTATTTTACTTTTTGAGGGGCCAAGTGATTGACCGTAACAAAACGTTCCAGTCCACTATTCGGGGTCATTAATGAATACTAAATATTAAATAATATACAATTCAAATAATTTTGTTTTACCTTTTTAGTGTGTTAGCGAAATGTTCTTCAAATCAAGTTGAAGTTACTCTATTTTTACAATACTTAGAGTAATAAGCCGGTTGAACCTAACATTATATTTCAGTAAGGCACTGTGCCAAACTAGACAAAAAGACAAACCTAATTTCAGAACCCATTCAAACTACTGCAACAAGAGGATATTCTGTGATCAGTTTGTAAATCGCAATGGCTCCAGAGTTGCTAGGTTGATAGGTTATCGACCTAGGATATCGACTGACCCAGATAGGTACCCAATCAAGGAGGTAAGATTCGTTAGTCATATTCTAAACAAATTGCTGCCAGTTCTCGGCTATAAATAGAACTGTGCTGAGCTTTCTAGAGCTCTCATGAATGGAGAATTAAATGTCAGTGGAGGAGGAGGGAATGAAATGGTGATAATTGTTTTCACTTCACTAACTAAGAAGATATCCGCAGGAGAACCAAGGTTACCGACATAGTTCGAAGAATCGTAAAACTTAAGTGGCAAATGGGCAGGGCACATTGCACGCGGAACAGATGTTCGATGGGGACGAAAGGTTCTAGAGTGGCGACTACGTACCGGAAGACGCAGCGTTGGAAGGCCTCCCACAAGGTGGCCCCATGACCTGGTCAGGGTCGCGGCGATGCGAGATGGACAGGATCGGTCGTTGTGGCAACGCTTGGGGGAGGCCTATGCACAACAGTGGTCGTCTTTCGACTGAAATGATGATAATGATGATGAAGTATGAAGTGGCACATTGCTCACAGAACACATGGTCGATGGTGCCGAAAAGTTCTAAAGTGGTGATCAGGTAGTGGACGCAACGTTGGAAGACCTCTCACGAGGTGAACCGATACGAGAGTGAGAATCACGGGAATCCAATGGATGTGAGACACACAAGAACTTATCGTGGTTGATATAACGGCTGGAATAATGATTATAATGAGGTAACTACTGTGTTTTGAAAACCAAACAAGGTACCTACCTTTCATTACCGACTAATATTTTCATCAAAATATATTGACCAACTGGGCCTTATATATTTATTGATATTAGTCAAACGTATGACAACCTATTTACTGAAAACGAAAATTAATCCAGCTTTGCCTTCAATACGAATCGTTACACCAGCTTCACAATATTACACTTTCATACATGAATCATATTAAACATTGCGTCAAACTCCAAATAAATGTACGAGTAATAAATCGTGGGGCAATAACAAAATTAATCAACGTCACTTTGCTCGGGCATCGAGTAGTACCATGTTATTGCTTCGAGATGAGACAGATACTGGCGGATATATAGACATGCTATCAAACTTTAAGTAGATACACTGTTATATTAGGCTTTGGTCACGTTTTCTAAGCTGATTGAATCTGTTATGTACGTATAAGTGAAAATCGAAACGCTAAGATGATGATGTAAGTTGGAGTAGGTAATTACTGTTTTGGGTAACAATTGAACTCGGTTTTATTTGAATTTAGCTAGTGATACTTGAGAATAATTACATAGAAGTACCTATTCTCAACATTGTGATATTCTTTGTCTGTATAAAAGAGTTTCTTTCTATACCTAAAACCGAATCGACCTGTTTTATAGGGTGTCTCAAAAAACAACTTCCTTTTCTAGATGCATAAAAAATATCTAAATTCAGAAACTGCAGACATGGGAAGATTACTGAGACACCGTCCATTTCCTCGCTTTTCGTTTCCTTCCGTGGGATAATCTGACATGGATACCCAGCCCAGGGGAATACACTAACATTGCATTTCGTCTAAATCCTTTGATCAAATTGTATTTTTTTTTCAATAGTGTTGTACGGTTGGAACGAGTTTAGTTAAGGCAAAATATTATCTGTCTACCTAACCACTTTCTTAGAAGCCTGTGCTTTTAGTAGGTTATTGTAAAACCCTGCATCCTTATGACTGAAATTAATTCAAGGTTTTAAAATGTATTGTAGAGACACTCTTTCATCACTACCTTTTTTTATTGCTGTTGATAGGCTCGCGCCTGACCACTATTTCACATAATAAAAAGAGGCAATGTGGTCAACAATGGAATGCGCTGGCCTAGAAGTATTAACAACCTATTCACTCTTGACTCAAAGATCACCAGGTTATAGCTATCAGGAAATAAAGACTCCGAACTGCAAATTTCACTCCTTAGCTGTACGCACAATGAATGTGTTCCTACAGCTGCGTACAGACATCACGAGGCATGCGTCATGAATGGTTCATCTCGTATGCCTCGGGCTGTGTGGACGTGTGTGCTCACAGTGAGCATTCGTGTCATACGATCGTTACGAACGCCTCTTCAGTACAAGCCGTGCGCTCCGTGTGGACGATAGGTGTTGTTTGCGTTTGCTACTGACGAATACCGTGCGTGGTGGTTTGCGTGCTCAGCTTGAGCATGTATCGTTTGGTACAAACGCGTAAATGTACCATCATATGCCTTGGGTTGAGGCATGCGTGACTAACCATTCGCGACGCACGCCTCGTGATGTCTGTACGCGGCTCAAGAAGTTTTGTACGTATAAATGGATTGCCCATACGTTTTACACACACAACATATGATTCACAGATTGATACAACTCTTTATAGAGAATTAGAACTAATTTGACATTATAAAAATTATAAACACTAATTCGATTCTGAAATAAAGAATATTGTCTAATACATTTAGGACGGCTAACAGGTCAATCGGAGCGATTAACTTTTTGTGTAATAGTAATTTCACAGGAATAAATCCTACGCTATAACACGAATACGCCTTTTTGTTATCTCCGATCCTTATAGTATTATGTAAATTCAAAATCATGCGTAGGGTTTTTTTTTTTATTTGACTCATTCATTTTTTTCTACCTCACATCTGTTTGTCTTAAATCTACATGATTTTACTTTTGCGTTGTCTTGAATAAAATTGTACTCTGGGGTATAATCTAAACAGGACAGTCTGACCTTTGGATACATTACATTACGATAGAGATATTCTGATATTCTAGGGTTCTTTGTAGTTCAAGATTTTATCAGGAATGTAAAAGGTTTCTGTCATCAGCGTTCGCCTTGTTTGGCCAATTTTCGGAGAGGGGTATAAACGTCAAGTCTGTCTAGCGGATCCTAAAAGGCAGCGGGTGCTGGGCTTAGATCTTAGAAACTCTAACTACAAAGACATTTGAGAACGCTTTGCGCACTAAATAAGTCTTTATAGTAAAGTAAAGGTTCGGAATCTTAGATGGACCTACTTTTTTATGATTCAGTTAGGATGTGAGATCGATACGCACCTTCTTTTATCAAAAGATGACCTTTTTCAGCGGGTACCCTCGCGTGAACGTCGGAAAATATCCCAAGGGAACACGATGGGATAAAAGGTATTCTGATCCAGGTTATGGTCTACACACGAATAAGGTTTCATTTAAATCCGTTCAGCCGCTGAGGCATGATATTGATTAAAAACATTTATTAAAAAACACTTTCACATTAATATTATTACTAGCTGCTGCCAGGGTGTTCGCCTGCGTAAAATAGGTGTCTCTGTACAAGCCTTGGACTCCTGTTTCATTCATTGTGCCAAAAGGGTGATAGAAGTCTAATGGAATTTTAGAAAATACTATCTTATTTCTTTTTTAGAAAAAAGATTGCATAAAGCGGAGATGAGAATTTTGAGATGGATGTGTGGTGTGACGAGATTGGATAAAGTGAGAAATTAGTAGGAAGTTTGAAAGTGGCGCCAGTGACTGAAAAGCTGAAGAGGAATCTTGGTCTTGGTATGGTCATGTAAAGAAAAGGAATGAAATGCATGTTACCAAAAGAGTTATGAGTATACATGTGGATGGGTGGAGAGGGAGAGGGAAGCCAAAGAAAAGATGGATGGATTGCGTGAAGAGCGATATGAAAGAAAAGGAAGTTAGGGATAGCATGACGAGTGACAGGGTAGAATGGAAAAAAAAATCGTATCGCACCGACCCCAAATAAGATGGGACAAGGGCAGGAAGAAGAAGACTTTCTTATTATTTCTTTCGATATATGAAACCTCTGTGCAAAATTTATTAGGTCTTCGGATTTATGCTGTATGTTGATGAGTCGGATAGTGAGTCAGGAACTTTGGCTTTTATATACCTACAGAAGTAGTAAGGCAGGTAGGAGATTCCAGAATATTTTACGACATAAACTACGATACCTAAATGTATAATATTGCCAGCGAAAAGCTTTAAACAGCAAGGTTAATCAAATAGAAGCAAAATATATATTGGCTTCCAAGCAATACACGTGAAAACCTAAAGAAAAAACCTTAAATAGAAAGGCCACCGTTTATTTATCTTTCCCAGAAATATTTTACTCTAATTATAACATCAATGGAATCTGTCTTATAAGTAATTTTTCTTTATCAAATTTCACTAAACATCTCATTATTTATTGAGCTTTTCTATCATTTTCTTTTGATAATGATGAGGAAAGAAAGACTTAAGAAAACATTATTCAGCGAATTTTTTTTTCTGTATTATTTAGCTCTGAATCAAATTGTCTGTTGACTAAAAATATTTGCTGGCTGGGTAATACGTATGTATTATCGAAATTATATATTATATCAAACATCATTAAAATATATTTTAATGATGTTTGATATAATATTTAATTTATATACAAGGTGTAAGGGACAGCCCTCCACAAACTTTATGGGCTTGCTCAGTAGACTATACTAAACTACATTCAACAAAATTTTTTTTCAGGAAACGAAAAAAAAATTCGGCCTCTCCATACAAACTGTCCAATAAAGTTTATAATTTTGTATGGTGAGGCAGTTTTTTTTTTTTCGGTTCCTGAAAAATTTTTTTGTGGAATGTTGTTCAGTATCGTCTACTGAGCGAGCCCTTAAAGTTTGTGGAGGGCTGTCCCTTACACCTTGTATATAAATTAAATATTATATCAAACATCATTAAAATATATTTTAATGATGTTTGATATAATATATAATTTCGATTTTGACTGACATATCAACGCACAGCCGAAACTACGTGGCCTAGGAACGCAATAAAATTAATTATTCTATTCCATTCTATTCTACTTATTCTATTCTATCTTTATTCTATATTCTATTCTTAAGCATGTCTCCCAGAGAACTGATGAAAGAGGTTAGAATGGCCTTGAGGGTGGGGCAGGCGTGCCACAAAGTAAGATAATGCTCATAGTTCAACTACCAATAGCAAACTTGCGATCTAAGTGTGCGTGGTCTGTTAGTTGCGTAATGCGCGTTCGAGTTTGTTTATTGCCTGTAGTGGAGTTAAAAGTGTGAGACAAGCGGCGACACTCATTGTAGTACAAATCGGAAAGTATTTCCTTTCTAACTTCTTTTATCTTTTCTGTGATCACTCCTATTGACTTCTGATCTGATTATGAATATACGCTATGGCATTTTGACCTATAAAAGTACCAAAATACGTCGGGTTACCTTGTTATTGGCACAATGCACAATAACATGTTTTTCTGTTTTTCTCAGAAACTTATACTATCGCTATTGTAACTGCTATGTTTGTCGTCCTGCCATTCATATTAATATCTCTCTTACTTGTAATCCTACTTTATGTAATAAATGTGAAATTCTATATGTTGTCACTCTTGTATTATAAAGGCAAAAGTTTGTACTGTGTCTGTAAGTATTGCGTGTGTTCGCTACTCATTCACGCTTAAACTAATGACCAGATTTAGATGAAATATAGCATATGGGATGATCATGTCTTCGGATAGCACTTACGATATTTTTTTTATACCGAAGTTATGTTTTTCTTGTGATAATGAACCTTCACGTGAATCCACTGGCAGAAATGATAAATGATATTTATTTTGTAAATAGGTTTAAATAACACTTTCACACGTCAATTTTTTTTCGTCAATTTATGCTAGATGAGGCCGGTATCTGACTACCCTGAGAAGAAACACCGAAACAAACTCAGGGATCAAAGTCTCTTTTAAAGTCTATACAGTAAATATGTAATGGTCAAATCATATGAGAACCATGCAGATTTGTCTGAGACGGTCTTTTGAAGAAAGATCCATACAGATTTAAGTGGACCTGTCCAATCAGTGTAAGCATTTGTCAGTATTCGAAAAGCTCAACTTAAGACTACTACGGCTCTACGAGAAGCTAATGATCACGCTTCAATAGCGGCTGCACGGATTTGGCTGAAATTTGAAACGAAGATTTAGACTATAGGTTAGATAAAGACATTTGATATCGTTTGACCCAGTGGTAGCCGAGTGGTAACGGCCCCGACTTACGGATTGTAGGTCGCGGGTTCAAACCCAATCAAAAGCAATACTTTGTATAATTTATTTCATCACCCCTGCTCTCAAAACGGTGATGGAAAACATCGTGAGGAAATCGGCATGTCCTAGAACTAAAAATTTGAAGATATGTGACATTCACCAACCCGTACTGGGCCCGCGTGGTCCGTAAACTAGACCATTTTCTCTCCTAGAGACGAGGCTCGAGACCCAGCAGTGGGAACATTGAAAAGCTGTTATGTTATGCTATGCAGTGGTTCAATACTGAAGGAGAATTTTCGGCTACCATGCGAGCGAAGCCATGTCACCAGCTAACCTAAACTCACAAAGGACTAATGAGCTGAAAGTAAAGAAGAAGACTTGTGTATTTTTTTGCGCTGTGCAATAAAGTACTCTTTTATAACTCTAACTGTCTAAGGATCTGGGTGGAGCGAGAGGAAGTGTCATAATTTTACTGACTAAAACCCACTTATATTTTAGGTTATTAGGTTAATATGAAACTATTTTGAACAATCCTGCAGATCTCGCAAGCATCGGCTCTGATGGGTCCCATTAATCTTGCTAATATTTTGAGAGGCGCGTGTGACAACGCGCCGTCAATACGGGTTTGGTTCTTACCGGACGGCGAGCTATCTATTCCTCACTGAAGATAATTTGACGGCATGGTTGCTATAATGAAAGAAAGAAAGAAAATTGCATTTATTGGCATTGGCATTACTAAAACAGAAACACCCTAAAATTAAACAAATAGTACATTGAGTAAAGCCAACAACTAGTAGTAGTACTACTGTACTGCATGTCGTGGGTTCGACTTCAGCACAAGAAAAGCAAATAAAGCAAATAAGCGTTCCGAGTCTGGGTGTCTTGTTCATGTGATTTAACATGTTTGTGAACTCACCTACATTACAGCAGTTATTCCTAGTGTGGAGCACTTAAAAAAACACATATGAATAAACTATCAACAATCGTAACCGTACAATTTTCCAACCCCGCTATTAAGTTCAGTATTAATTTTAAATCATAGTGGCGGCGTAATTGAAATGCTAAGTAGCAGCTATCTAATTACAGTTGTATTACCTTCGCACGGAGTTGAGAGTTTAATTAAACCAGACGAGTCGCTTACGGCGAGTGTGTGCAACATGTTTTACACGGTTTGAAGTAGGGATGTTATGAAACTCCCTAACCGTAACCGGATCTATTGATTAATACCCAAGATAAAAAAATATCCGTAACCGTAACCGAAACCGATATTGCTATTAGTATGCTTATTATAAATTAATAAATAAATAATTAAAATTTTCATACAGATTCGGATAAATCAAAATGACAGGTTATAATAGGTTTTGTTAGTTTAGTCTGACAAATGATAATCTAGAACCATGGTTCCTAACCTAGGTGTAAATATCCCTTCGGGAGTGAAACTGGTATTCTACGAAGATAAAATTGTAATAGACCAACAATCTAGCTCACCAGTGCATTTCATGCCCTAACAGTGCAATCTAAGGACAAGTCGGTGTCTCGTTTTAAAATACTAGTTACTCCACACTTAGAAAAATGTTGGTACGTTTAGAAGTCTATAAAGATTATAACAGTAAAGAAGTAAGATAATGTGAAAGTAAGAATTTACCCAAATTTTTGTGCAATTTGTAAATGACGAACAAATTTTTTGTTGGCAGCATGAGGGTGCGCACTGTTCCCACGCGCCTCAGGGAGCTGTCAGCAATGTCACGGGCCCAGATGGGTCGAAGCCTACTGGGGCCAGAGTTAGTTCAAAAGATAGCTCAGCCCCGGTACGAAAGACAACGAAGGAACACGAGTGGGTTTTAGGTCAGTAAAAGTCTGACACTATCTCCAGCTCCACCCAAGAGTGGGGGATGTCATTAGATGATTTTCCCACCGGAAAAAAGAGGGGCAGGCTTAATCAGTTTCCCAAGCTAAATCACAGTGGTGATAAGAGCGTAAAGGTTTATTTGTATTCTAGATCAGTGGCTTCTCACTGATCTAGAATACAAATAAAAGTAAAATCGTGTTGCATTTTACTTTTATAATTTTAAAATTTTAATATCCGTTTACCGATATTATTCGAAACAAGCAGTAAATTCGAAATCATTTCATAACTGTAACCGTATATAAAACCGGATTAATTTTAATCCTTTATCTGTGTCCGTACAACACTAGTTTTGAAGTGGGAGAGTATAGCGAGTACGTTGAGAGTGAAGTAATTGGTAAAGAAGATATTAAGTATATCAGTGGGGGGAATGTTTAAATAAATGGTGTTGTTGTTTTAGTAACGATGATTAATTCATTAAACCCCAAGCGAACGCCGGCGTTCGCGCACCTATTGTCTTTCAATTGTGTCTGTCATTATCACAATTGAAAGGTTAAATAATTAAAAATTACATACAAAGCTGATAAACATACGCTGGTTTTTCACTATTCCAAAATATTTAATCTTGAAATAGTAGTAATAGCAGCAGAACAGATAGTCGATGATGCTGAAAGGTTCTGGAATAGCGACCACGTCCTCGAAGATGAAGCATTGGCAACCTCCTACAAGGTGGACCGATAATCTGATGAGGGTCACGAGAATTCAATGGATGCGAAACACACAGAACCAATCGTTGTGGGGACACTTGGGAGAGGCCTATGTCCAACAGTGAACGTCTTGCGACTGAAATAAGATGATGACGAATTCCACTATTTGATCATTTTAACACGCAGTTGTCTCAATCCGCATCAGACAAAAAAAAAAACAGTGTTCGCAGATCTTTGAAAGATATAAAACTATTAATTGTCACAGAGCTGGTTTTCTTCCTCCCGACCTTTGTTGGCATTCAGGACCTTCAGGTTTTAGATGACGAGAAATGGGTAGTGCGTCGTCCTTCCGTTCGGTAAAGCCAAGTAGACGGCGCGTAGTGTTTCATTCGCTGATCGAAGTCATGTCAACAAAACGAAGGGCCCAATACGGTGGATACCTGCTAGGGCTTTTATTTATGTTGGGAAAAAATCATCCAATGATAACCCCCGCTCTTGGGCGGAGGGGGAGTTAGTGTCAGACTCTTACTGACCAAAAGACCCACCCCGTTCCTTCTAACCTTCATACCGGGACTCGAGCGCCCTTTCGGATAACCCTGGCCCCAGTAGGCTTCGACCCGGCTGGGTCCCTGCTGCTGCTGACTACTCCCTGAGGCGCGCGGGAACAGTGCGCGCCGTCGACGACCTGGGCCTTCCGTACAGCTACCGGACGGCCGGACAGCGAGCCACCTATTGCTTACTGTCCGCAAGCCCGCGCCTACGGTGGCTGGAAATCGGGATCAGAATCCCGGCAGCGGCGGCGATAACGCCATTGCCTGATGCGTTCGACCTCCTCCTATGTGAGCATTACTGCTTTGCAGAAGTCGGCGACCTCCTGCCACTCCTCCTCGCATACCTGCTAGGGTTACGGGAAGAAGTATTATAGTAGAGTTCTGACACGCTCTCTTGACACTTGACCAGGAGAAGTCATTGGATGATTTCTCACCTCAAAACAGTACCTTCAACTTTTCACCGTTAACTGCCTAAGGGTGTTTCTTATACCGTGCGGATTTCATTACGCATGGAGAAAATTTTAAAACGCAAAAAAACGCGTCCCACTTGCTTATTACACGTATTAAAATTAATACTTTTATAAAATGGACATTTGCTGGGGTTACACGTGCTGAGCAATACCGCATGCGTGATGAAAACCACAAAATAGATAGGTACAGAACGCAATCTCATGTATGTAGGTACTTCACTTTTTATATCTACGCTCGGTGGACGAACACTAAGGAGCGTTTGAGCCGGAACTGTTCGACAAACGGGCTGAGGCGCTCCGAGATATCGTGTCCGTGAGCTTGTCTATGTGTGCGTTGCTCGAGCGCGCTTTGTATAGAGATTGACCTCTGTACCTATTATATTTTGTCTCAAAACCGCACAATATTAAATACACCCTAATTTGTGTGACACCCTGATGTTTCATCTGTCCCATGTATATAAAAGTTTTGATCAGCCCGCGGCTCTGAGAACGATGCCAACGCGTAAAGTACGTTTAATCTGAAGCCACATGTTTTGGCTTACCCGCCTCAAGATAGGCTACTTACACTGGCTTGAAGCCAAGGGGTTATTTTAAATAGACAGCTCAGAAAGTATCAAATGTAATGGAAACCCGTTGATAACACAGATTAAATTCTTTAAGATAATATCGTATTTTAAGAGGGTCATTGGTGATCCAGATTTTGTTAAGTCCAAGCTACAAAGCCTGTAGCACATAGGGTAACCAACCTTTCGGTGTTTTATAGGATGCATTTTAGGGAGTGTGCGCGGGAATTGCAATGACTTGATTTTGCCATCTTCTTGCTACCATGGGAC
Source organism: Mythimna albipuncta (assembly GCA_929112965.1). NCBI lineage: Eukaryota > Metazoa > Arthropoda > Insecta > Lepidoptera > Noctuidae > Mythimna > Mythimna albipuncta. The sequence goes on from OV815967.1 coordinate 17,656,071, forward strand.
AACCCGACGTACGGCATGTATCCACCCTTACGTTATTGATACCTTTTCGGTCTGGACTAAGCGTTTTGCCTCATCAGTATTTTTTTTTTTGGTGGGAAAAATCATTCAATGACAACCCTCGCTCTTGGGCGGAGCGGGAGATAGTGTCAGACTCTCACTGACTAGAAAACCCACCCCGTTGCTTCAAGCCTTCATATCGGGGCACGAGTTCCCTTTCGGATAACCCTGGCCCCAGTAGGCTTCGACCCGACTGGGCCTCTGCTGTTGCTGACAACTCCTTGAGGCATGCGGGAACAGTGCGCGCCGTCGACAACTTGGGCTTGGTCCGGACAGTTACCGGACGGCTGGACAGCGAGCTACCCATTGCTCACTGGCCGCAAACCCGCGGCTACGGTGGCCGGAAATCGGGATCGGAATCCCGGCGGCTGCCTCGTCAGTACTGTAAACATTGAAGGACTGGAACAATTTGACTGCCTCAGCAGTCAAACCATCTATCAAAAAAGAACCTATACTTGATATATACCTATACCTGAAAATTTCAGGTATCGTAACAAAAATAAAAAACGTTTTGATTTTTTTTACCTCTGCCCTAGTAAAGCTCGGGCTAAAGAAAGCTTTTCAAGAACGAAAAAACGAACCGCTCCTTCGAAACCAAAAACAAACAAAAAACTGCCATTAAAAGTTACTATAACCGACAAGCGTTTGAACACAATTTGTTTTGAAACTGCAATGTATCATATAAACAATTTGAAGCACTAACCGGAATGGAACCCTGCCAACATATTAATGAACCGTTTAATATAGCTCATTGATCACGAAACTTATTAATGTTGAATTTAGTAAGGCTATGTTGGTTTGTGCTGCATGTTTTTGTATTAATTAAATTAGGTTTAAATTATTACCTGTAAAGTCAATTTTGTTAATTTAAACCAAATTAACCAAAACTTTACGTACGGACGCGAAATCACATAAAAAGTAGTACAATAATAAATAATAATATAATATTCCACAACTACCACACAGCGCTATCTAGTCAAGCTAAGCAGAGCTTGTGTTATGAGTACTAGACAACTGATAAACATACTTACATATTTCTAAATACATAAAGTTGCTATCACGGATCTTGAATTCTTGCGCAGAAGTCAAATGTTCGGTCTCTTTAGTGGTGCGAAGTGCGACCCGGGGGCGGGGAGTGTCAGTGATTGACTGGCCGCGCCATCGCGTCATAGACGGCACTCTTCATTCGTTCACTGCGTTGCTGCATGTATCTAACAACGAAGACGATTGGCTCGCCAATGCATGAAATGCGCAAAGCGATCCCTACTCTGACGCCGAGCGTTCAAGATCCGTGATGGCAACTGTACATATTATAGAAAATGACACCCAGACACACAACAAATGTAGTATGTATACTTCCTTGGCATTCAAGCTTACTCCGTACCAAATGTCATTAGAATCCGTTTAGTTTTTTAACCGTGAAAGTATAACACAGGCAGATTACTTTTACATTTGTAATATAAGTATGAAACTCGTGACCACTCGTCATTGATTCAATACCACTCGTCACAATTTTTCAGATTTTTTTACTTCTACTTGCACGCACAATGTGCCTCATTCTTTTTGACTTCGTAAGAATGTTTTTTTTTATGGGTAAAAATCATCCAAATGACATTGGCCCTTGGGCAGAGCGGGAGATAGTGTCAGACTCTTACTGACTAAAAAACCCACCCTGTTCATTCTTGCCTTTCATACCGGGGCTGAGCTACCTTTCGGAGCTAACTCTGGCCCCAGTAGGCTTCGACCCAGCTAGGCCCCTGCTGTTGCTGACAACTCCTTGACGCGCGCGGGAACAGTGCGCGCCGTCTGCGACTTGGGCTCGACCCGGACAGTTACCGGACGGTTGGACAACGAGCTACCCATTGCTCGCCATCCGCACACCCGCGCTTACGGTGGCCGGAAACGGCGACAATGGCGGCGGCTGGGGCGTTGTGAGCGACGTTGCCTGATACGGTGGGCTCCTCCTTTGCTAGCATTACTATTTCGTAGAATGAAGCGACCACCTGCCACTCCTCCTCGCTCCGGACTATCCAATTAAAGCCCGGCTCGATAGATCACCGCCGCCGATCGCCCCCACGAGGATACGGCGATGTTACGGCTCACCTCCACTGTGTGCTCCACCGTGTCCTCTAGACGTTCCACACAGTGATGACACCCGGCGTCACTTCCGCACGAATCCAGTGCAGGAACCTCCCGAACTTACCATGTCCGATGAGAACCTGCGTCATGTGGAAGGTGAGGACGCGAGATCATTCCACCACGCCTCAAAGAAGGGACTTACCGCTATAATTGTGGCGTGCCCAGCACTGGATTGGGATAGACGCTGACGCCATTTCACCATGAGATCCCGTCGGAGCTCTGTCCGCCATACCGCGACCTGTTGCGGCAGCTTTCGGCGTCCAGACGTCTCTCCGTCTCTCCGTCCTGCCTTCGGCAGGAGACGTCTGGACCCCCAAGGTTGGCCAGGAGCCGTTTGAGAGCAGCCCTAGTCCGGTTTAGTTCGGAAGCCAGACGTGAGAAATGCACCACGAAGTTTCACCAGCTTCGTAAGGGTGTTAAAATAAAATTTGGACAAAATATCAAAGCAGTTTATACATTTTATTATACCAGTTTTTTTTTAGGGTTCCGTAGTCAACTAGGAACCCTTATAGTTTCGCCATGTCTGTCTGTCCGTCTGTCTGTCCATCCTCACTTAATCTCTGTGATCGTCAGCACTAGAAAGCTGAAATTTGGTACCATTATGTATATCAATCACGCCGACAAAGTGGTAAAATAAAAATTGGAAACAAATGTTTTATTAGGGTAGCCCCCCTATATGTTAAATGGGAAGTGATTTTTTTTTTTATTTCAACCCTAACGTGTGATATATTGTTGGATAGGTATTTAAAAATGAATAGGGGTTTACTAAAATCATTTTTTGATAATGTCAATAATTTCGGAAATAATCGCAAAAAAATAAAAAAACTATGTGTCCGCCCCCTCTAACTTTTGAACCATAAGTTTAGAAAATATGAAAAAAATCTGAAAAGTAGAACTTTTTAAGGACTTTCTAGGAAAATCATTTTGAACTTGAGGGAAAGAACAGTTTTTGTACAAAAAATTCTACAAAATAATTTCTGGACTAAGTTTGTACTTGTAGTATAATCGTTTATGCAAGCATTTTTTTAAACTCATAGATGGGTACACTTATTATAATTGTGACGGACGGGAAACTACGGAACCCTACACTGAGCGTGGCCCGACACGCTCTTGGCCGGTTTTTTTTTTTCATTTTAAGCAAAAATTTAACTCGTGGCCTAATTATATATTTCCCCTTAAAGTACCATAGAACAACTTCAAAAATCTTATTTAGTTTCTCATTCCGCATCACATTGTTTGTAAGTACTTTACCACTAACATTTCAAAATTGAATCCCTTTGTTAATCTCAAGTATTATTTCAGTACACCCTTGACCTTATCATTCTTGTTAATTCAAACAGTAATTCAATTAACAAACACTCCGTTTATACTTGTGATTATTTAAGGCGGTCTATAAATCAAGACCATTATCTAACGCTAAACTTAAGTTTATACAGCTGTGATATATTGGTCTTTGGTTCCACTGAGTTCGGAATACCTAATTTGCAAGATGTGTTGTTTTTTAGTTGGGAAATCATCCAATGACTTCTCCCAGTGTAGGGCGGAGCGTGAGGGCGCGTCACACTTTATCTGGCCAATAACAACTCTGTTTTTTCTTCGCCTCGCATTCCAGGACTCCGGGTTTCCTTTTCAGAAACTATTCCATTGGCCCACTATGGTTTTGATGACATTTTTTTTATTACACTTATTTCAAAATTTTATGATATATGTATATATTTATATATATCATAAAATTATAGACATATATATAGATATGTATGTATATATATATATATATATATATATAGATAGATACATATATATAGAGTGACTGACAATTAGTGTACGTGATTGTGCTTATGATAACAAACAATTTTTATTATGGGAGCAAAGCCGGGATCGCGAAAAAAATATCATCTATTCAGTACATTAGGCAAACATAAATGTACTGAACAGCTGATTTTTTTTTCGCGATTTCAGGTTTGTTCCCATAGAAAAAGTTGTTGTTTATCATGAGCACAATCATGTGTTTAAGTATCGTACACTAATTACCAGTCACCCTATATAAATATTCATAGATATAAACCAGTGCTTGACTGCGATCCCAGTGATGCAATCTCTGATGGTAAGCCGCACTAGTTTATGAGCCTATTCACTCTTGCGTATTTGCTCTTGCTTGTCTTTTTATGATCTAAGAAAAGGTGTCTATGATCACTGTAGCTGTATTACTTTTTGGTGTACAATAAAGTCTATTCTATTCTATTCTATTCTATTCTATCAAATTTTAAATTAAGAATCAAAACGAAAAATAAAATGAAACCCTCAGTAAATCTTAACAAATTGGAATGGGTTATTATTTTGTAGCATAAGTGTTTCGAGACAACCTACTTTTCACAATGAATTACGGTGGGTTAAGTGGTAAGGGACCCTTGGACCTTTTTCTAATGTTAAAGTAATGTACGAAATAAACCCTTCTTTTATTTCCAACCAGAAACTCATCCTACCATTAAGCACTAAATCAAAATTGGAATCAGGTTAATCAAAAGATAAATAATTTATAAGGCTGACAACAGATGTATTAGAACCCTAAACCTAGGGATTTTGCAGACACGTACACTAACTTTGGTTCGTAAACGACCCAAAAAGGACGTGACGGAAAACGACAATTCAGCGGTCCCAACCCTAGGGGGTGACAATTCAAAAATGCTTCCTCCTTCATTTATTCAAGAAGGTTTTACTTTATGAAAAGAAATAATCTCGTTATCGGTGTGCTAGGAGTGGCTGGCAACATTTTTGGATGCCAGAAAAAAAAGTTTTGTTATTCTGACAGCTTTGTAATTGGCGGGATTCTTCGTTATTACGAGTATTTTCTTTTTGTTCGTTTTTTAAAAGTCTGCGTGTTTATATCAAAATCGTTTATTGTTACGTCTTTGAAAAATAATGAATTAAGGTTAAGACATTGTTTTTCTCAGTGTTAGTGAATAAAATTAATTAAATAAAACTCATAAATTCTGTCAGGTCTTTTGTTACTCCCTTCATAAATAATTTTATAAATAAAACCGCGTCTAAAGTAATAAAACAAAGAAAAAATTATAGGACCAATTACTGCCTAGACCTAACTAATAGCCACCTATAAAACACCAAGCCTAATAAACTTCGGCCTTACCCTTCCAATATTCTCGGAGAAAATACTCCTGAAAGTACTAAACCTATTTACATAGAACCTATGAACGTTACTTTTATGCTCTTACTAATAAACGTTTATGTTACTACCGATGCTATTGGCCTAGAAAATTATCTGGCTTATAACGAAAACTTGTGTAAGTAAATTCATTAGGTCGCTTGGGACAATATGCTTATTTTTGTACGAAAGAGTAGCAATATGGGAATAGCAGTAGGTTTCAACTACCTTCATAAACATAATATTTAAATGCCTGTTTGGAATATCAAAACAATCTTTCCTGCTAAATGAACCTACTACAACGTATATTTGAAACCCATTACAAAGTGCAGTTTTTTTAATTTTTGTGTTTGCCTTTTTCGAATAATTTGTGGCATGCAGACTAGTAACATCATGAGTATACCTTATTCGTATTTTGTATATATAATTAACCTCTAGAGCCCCAGCGGCACAAAAACGTGCCAGTAAACAAGTATTACCGTTGAGCCCCGCTGGCACAAATTTGTGCCACCAAACCCGCCGATTTAAAACTGTATTTGTAATAAAGATAAGTCTTAAAATCGTTTCTGAACGAATGTTCTCGACGGCAGATAATATTTTACTGATTATTAATATTGGTTGACGTAAATAATGGCGGTCCTTGAGAGGTTAAACTGCGATATGAGTTTATTGCAGTTTATTTTATTGTTCTATTGACGGCCCTACCCTGTATATGTTCAAAGTTTCATTCAAATCTGTTAAGCCGCTTAGGTGGCAAACACACGTATAGAAGAATTATATATTTATAAAGATAAATATTATAAATAGTATTCCAATCCTTTGGTTTATTCCATTACAAGTCATCTTCAAAAACGTGTGACATACAATGTTACTTTTTTTTTTTTGTTTTGTTTTAGTCTTAAGTTTTTGTTGTCTATATACTACACACTATACTTTTCTTTCTTTCTTTCTTTCTTCACTTCCTTTGTATCATTATTCGTAAGCACACTTACAGCAAACTAAAATGTAAATTATGTAAAGCATCCAGGCATTATATTAGGCGCTTGTTTAGCTAGCTTCAGCTTATTACAAAAGCCTATTTAAGTAAACACATTAACCCGGACATTATCTCAGAAGTCGATGCTCTCTTGTACATTCGCGAGAATCATTATTTAGACTAAACCATAAGCAAAATATAAAAGCGACAATTTCTTAATTCTTTATTGTACATGAAGCATACATAGTACACGGTGATATAGACAGTTTATGTACAAACGCGAGCTTAACTCATTATCATCATCAGCTTTTTTAATATTCCTACTGCTGGGACTCTGGCCTCCTCTCTAGACGAGGGAATGAGCCATAATCCACCACTGCTTAACTCAACAATGTGTTTTCTCCCAGCAAACCTTTGAGTTACAGAGATAACATATTTGAGACAGGATCCAGTGCACACTATAAGCCTACACAACTACATAAATCTAAAATATAATTATAATATACATACTAATATATAATATATACTAATATTATGTCAATAATGAAAGGAAGTGGTCTTTAATTTATTTTAACATATTGTGAAATGAAAATTAATGGGGTAAACTTTTACTCCATTAATTTTCATTTAAAAATGTGTCACTAGCATTTGCCAGTGTGGAGGCACTGCACAGGACATGCGTCACCTGCTATGCTGCCCATCTTGCATAACCACCTGCACCTTTCAGAATCTATATGAGGCCAACAATAGAGCTGTACACGTTGCCAAATATTTATCTTCTTTGCCCCCACCTTTCCCACTTATTTCATTATTCGCCAGCCTGCGTGCGATTCATCCAGTTTGAACAGGACCCCTAGCCAAGTTGCTAATCAGCAATAGTTAATGCTTGTAGAAAGCTTCAAATATACGGGAATAACGTCGTCTTAACGCTCAGTCACGTGGTCAAATCAAAAGAATTGGCGGCAAGAGTAACTCGAAGCGTTCGGCGCAAGCGAAACGTTTGTAACTTGGCTAGGATGGCAGTACTTGTCCACGTTATCCACCATCACGGCCTACCTTGTTACGCCGCCTTGCTATCTTAGGACACCAGTTCTATGCTATTCGAGCCTACACTCTCACAGCTTGTCAAGTGCTATTTCATTTGGGCAGACTGTTCAAAGAAAGAAAAGAATCTTTATTGACAACGATGTTCAATTATATCAAGATATATCTTGTCTCCCTAAGTGTGGCCACAATAATCGGTCCTATGCGTCTCGCATCCATCGGATTCCCGCAGCCCTCACCAGGACGTTGGTACACCTTGTTTGAGGGTTTCCAACGCAGCGTATTCTGCCACCTGGTCTTTTTTTCGGTGGGTAAAAATCATCCAGATGACATCAACCGCCCTTAATGAAATCCTCCGCCCTTTGGTACGTAGTCTCTACTTCAAAGTCAAATGAAAAAAAAAAATACGTGTATATTAAAAAATCAACGATTTCATATACGAGATACTGTTTTTTTTGTAAAAAAAGAAGTGGGCTCAGCAAATATAAACCGGAGTGCAGCTTAGCCACAATGCTAGTTAACGTTGATTTACAGCACTTCGCTGTTTTTTTTTGTGTTTTAATTGACTGGCCTGTTGGTCTAGTGGTTAGTGACCCTGACTGCTATGCCGGAGGTCGTGGGTTCGATCCCCACTCAGGACAAATGTTTGTGTGATGAGCATAATCATTTGTTCTGTGTCTAGGTGTAATTTATCTATAGTATGTATGTATTTAGATATATATATATATATATATATATATAAGTATGTTTATCAGTTGTCTAGTACCCATAACACAAGCTCTGCTTATCTTGGGACTAGACGGCGTTGTGTGATTGTTGTGGAATATTATTATTATATTATATTATTATTATTAAACTTGTTCATTGACTTTATTATGTACAAAATAAGGTCTGATTTGTTTCTTCAAAGGTGATTTTTAACAAGGATTTATGTGTTGGAAATTTGTAAGTGATGTACTTTGAAGACTGAGGTTGAAGGCCTCAGGTGTGTGTTTCTATTATCTAGTATGAAAAGAAACTCTGGAAAGCAATATTCTGATAACTTATATTTTCTGAACCTCCTAATTCATGATAATTCATTCTATCACCAAACTCTCAAATAATTCAAATTATTTTCCTATCAAAATCAAATCCTATTATTTTGCATAACCCTTCTTAATTAGTAATGTACAAAGCTTCTTAAGCCTGCGAGAAATTAAAAATATACTATTCCAGGAGGTCTACCTTGTGACAAATTTCATCCAAATCAGTTCCACTGTTAAAGCGTGGGGAAGTAACAAACATACAAATAAACAGACTCACAAACTTTTCGTTGCAATATAATATAATGTGCTTCGCGATCGACCAGCCTTCAAGCACACAAGGTACATTTTTCATGCAATCTCCCGAGATATTAAGGTACACATTGATGCTCTCGACTGTACAACTGCAACTGAATTCCACCACTTTGTTAATTAATATAGGAGCCGGGAATTGCATCATTTTAATTATTTTAATACCGTTATATTAATTTGTTAACATGTAATGTATGTACCGTAATGTTCCAAACGTTACATTTAGCTGTTTAGTATTTGTTAATTTAAACTACTCGTAAATGTAACTAAACTAATGACGTAGGAACCTCGTGACTGCCGAGTGTTTTCTCGGGTAGGCCAACAATAGCACTGATTTATCCATTAGGAATTACTCTGTAGAAAAATTTAAGGCCTAACCTTTTTTTTGGTAGGTAAAATCATCCAAATGACATGCGGGGATGTCATTTGGATGATTCTACCTACCTGCTCTTGGGCAGAGCGGGAGATAGTGTCAGAGTTTTACTGACCACAAACCCACTGCTGTTACTTCGTCGCCTTTCGCATCGGGACCAAATCTTCTTTTTAGAAACAAATCCTTAGCCCCAGTTGGCTTCGATGTTCGATCTGTTGGCCTATATGTTCCCTAACTGCTATGCCGGAGGTCGTGGGTTTGACTCCCACCCATGTTTGTGTGATGTGCATGATCATATTTTGTTCTGTGTTTGAGTGTAATTTATCTATAATATGTATGTATTAAGAAGTATATAGTATGCTTGGCAGTTGTCTAGTACTCATAACACAAGCTCTGCTTAGCTTGTGACTAGACGGCGTTGTGTGATAGTTATGGAACATTATTATTATTCATCACACAAATCATGTAAATTAATTTACTTATTTAAGTAATCCGCCTGCCTTAGTAGATTATACTATAGATTTCCAATAGTTTATAGACAAAACAACCACATCAACGTTTAAACGATAAGTAACCTTATCGACAGTTTGCAAATACCATTAAGGCTCTAAAAAACTAACGTCATAAAAAATAGTATCGTTCCTTTAACGAAATTACCCTCCTTATCTAGATAGTTCTATAAAAAAGGGGATAATACAGGCCCTTAGCCTTTCATTACACAGGCGATAAAAGCGGCCCGAACTTTGTTCTGAATCTCATCAATGTTTTAAGTTTTTTAGATCTAGATATCTGCCTCTAGAAGTCTAGACAAAGTGAAAACGGTGATAGCGGTTGTCAGGGATTAATCACGTGATTTTCAGGTAGTGCCTTTTAACCTCCCTCTTTAGGGTTCAGTACCCAGCTCGCAGTCCGGCCGTCCGGTAACTGTCCGGACCAAACCCAAGTCGTCGACGGCGCGCACTGTTTCCGCGCGCAAAATTTATTAGAAAAAAAAGTATAAAATAATGTATCAATATTGCAGCCCAACCCATTATCAGCATACTCGTATAATATGCAAGATTACTGTCAGTAAGTAGTAACAATTAATAACAATTTTGTGGTAAAAGTCTCACAAATTAAAATTGTGAAATCAAAACACAATTAACATATAGAAACCTTAAACTGAAAAACTTACCTACGACTGGCGGACTTATCTCATTCCTCTATATTTCTTCCGGGTAACCTAGAACATATGAAAGATATTCATCTTTACGTTACAAATCATGCGTACCTAATAAACAGATCGTCGTCAAAAGTCACAACATGCTCTCATGGTGACAAAACAGGAACTATATATTTTAGAATATAAATCGTACATTCATACATTCAGAAAACAAAGGAAATAAGAGTTGAGTGAAGAACACTATCATTCATTAGACTAGACTGACTATTCATATTTAATTGTATCATTTGATGTACAAATTTCAATATTATTTTTATTCCATTATATTTTTTTGCGCTATTCAAATAGAACCAAATATCGACAAATGATAACTTCTCCAATAATAAAAAATCTCTTTGGTATCGTAATTTATGTTATACATATGTATGCACCTTAACTATTGAATATTATAAATAAATAGACATATATACAAACTTAAAATAATAATATACACAACTGGGTAAAAAATCTAGTTAATATAATGTACCCAGTTAGCATTTAGGTTAAACTATGAATATCATACCATACATACTAAAGTTTTAAAATGCAGTTTTAAAGTGCACGTTGCGCATTATGGTCACTTTTGAACTGTTACGACCATACCAAGTTACTACCACTTAAACTTTTGTACGTTTTGCTAGGAAAAATTGTATGGCTTCTGTTTATCGAAAGCAATGAAAATACCGTATAAAGTACTTAGTAACTACCAGTAAAATAATGGAAAATGATTCCGTGGAAAACAGCAATGAATATAGTTTTTTTTTTTTTTGGGAAGTGATAAATCATCTAATGACTTCTTCCGCTTAAGAGGGGAGTGAGAGGGCGTGTCAGACTTACAGTCTAAAACCCACTTATTTTCCTTCTGTTTCCCTTTTTGTTCTAGGGCAACGGGTTTGCTTTTCAGAAATTTCCCACGATCCTAGCGCGAAGTGAGATGAGCTTGACTGGTTCATGATGGGTCACAGATGCCGTGAGAACTAAAAACTGTGAGTAGCCCGCTTTACTCCGATGTGGGAAATATATTGACATACAATGCGTTCCAAATGAGAATAGGATCGCCCGCCATGTTGTGATGTCACGATTTACTGTCAAATCGAGGAAAATATTTTTTAAATATTAATTAATATACGAAAAAAAAATTTATTTATGAACTGTGAACGAAAAAAGTTTAATCAGAATCCAGTTCTTCAATTTTGCAAAAAAATTCTTCGATTTGACAACATCGCCGCCAAAACATAGGAATCGGTCCTCTTCTCATTTGGAACGAGTAGTAATTGAACCTGCCAGGGTCAATGGTGCGTCGTATTTCACACGCGTCATAAAATCATGTTAGCAAAATTGACACAGGTGAGTTACGCAGTAAAAGTCTGACACTTTTCTTCTTGTCTCGTTTCACCCAGAGTGGGAGAGAATTAATTGACGATTTCCCAACGATAAATAGAAAAAATGATTACTTAGTTACTTTTCATTCGAAGACTGAAAGAAAGTCCTATTGCAATGGAGAGGGCTGTTTTTATCTTGTTTTGACTATTTAATATTTACGCGGACAAAGCTGATACGAGTAGCAGAAGCGAAAACATTATAAATCATACTATAAGATCTAAATGCACATCGTGGTTTAACTAGATATCGATAAAATCAGGTTGCAAGAACTCTCTGCGGTCCAATATAAAATGTACCTAAGTGTATGCTCAGATCAGATTAGTCTTCTTATTTCAGATGCTTGTAAATTGAACGAGATATGTTCTACAAAATTTCATAACTGTATCATGAAAAATCTCAAATTTATATCTGGTTGTCTGTACAAAGACATGGTCACTGGGCCATCCGGGCGATTAAAGGGTTGTTTTGCTCCCGTAGCCAGCTGTGCGCTGGTACCTAATGCCCGCTATGACCTACCGTGACTTCTGTTGGGCTAAGTGTCGGTTGTGTCCAATTTGTGACTTTGTAAATTTTTTTGGAAAAAAATAAAACATGGTGAAAAAATTATTGGAATCGATGCAGTTACTGATTCTGAACAAACTAAGTATATTCAGATTTCACATGTATTTAAAAATAATGTGGTTTAAGAAAGATAACTGGCCCAGGCGATAAGGACGACCTAAACCTTTGTCCTAAATCTCTTCAATGTTTAAAGTTTTTTTAGATAAGAATCTTAGGTTCTAGACAAAATGATATCTCACGTGATTTTCAGGTGGCGACCTGGCGACCTCTTACTTTTTTTGAGTCGGGAAAGCCTCTATCGACTTAACCCCGTCTAAGGTAAAATGAGAAACGTTATAAGACTTTTGTTAACTAAAACCCATCGTTGTACTTCAGTTGCTCTATGTATTTTAGGGCCACGGTTACTATTTCAAACATTTCCGCAACCCTTGCACACCAATGCCTGCTAGAACTGCCCCACTGGGCCACGTCAGCATTGCTGACATGTCTTTGAGGCCGCCGTCGATTCGGACCTGAACCTTACCGGACGACCCGTCACTGATAGCGATTCATCGCCCGTTGCAAGCTCGCGTCCACAATGGCTCGTAATCGCCCTGAGTCTTCCGATGTTATTTAAATTAACTTAAATTATCGATTCATAAAAACTTACACGTGTTGTACTCATACAAGGGTATCTATTTAACTATTAAAGTGCTAGTCTACTTTAAAAAGCTAGCAGAAGATACATTTACCAACGTCATTAAGTAAGACGTGAATTATGAATATTCTCTATAACTAAGCTGAAAATCCGAAGCGAGCTCACCAAAATTACTTTACCGATACTAGTACAAAGCCGGTCATTAGATTCATTTAGTGCCGAAAATATTTGAAACGAAATTCCGACAAAGAATTTAAAACAACAAAGTGCTTGTTATTCAAGTTCCGTAGTTTGTTTTCTTTTTGTAATTACGTTTTGCGTTTGTTTTACTGAAATTGTAAAAGGTAAAAATAATGGGTTGTTGCTAGCCAGCAATAATGAACTGTTATTTTACCGTTCTCCGTATAAAATACGCATGATTTCGGGCTACCGCAGAAAAGTGTGAAACGGCAGAGCCTCAATTTTGGATAATGAAATTGTTTTAAGTATGTTGAAGACTGCCAGGCGCATTATTTTGTGTCATTTATATCAAAAATTTGAAGACATACGTGACATCCACCAACCCGCACTGGGCTCACGCGGTGGATTACGGCTCAATCCCTCTCCTTGAGAGAAGGCCTGAGTCCTAACAGTGGGACCATTATAAGGCAGAGTGAGACAGTATGGTACGCTATGTTAAAGACTATTACTAAAAAGGGTCGTCGTATTGTTACATCGCGCCTGTCTGTGGGTATTTTTGAACTTCGTTTGAAATAAGCATGCATATGGCCTGGCTCCAACACCACTGTACGAAGCCAGTCAATGTTTTGCTAGAACATAGGTAATTATGAAGAGCTGTTTAATAAACACTCTCTTTTGAACATTCAACATATAATTGATTACGTTTATTTAGAAAATCCAAACAATACTACTAATTTTCCAATACAAGACTCATTTCACGGCTCGATGTTGTGCCGTGTGACGTTGTTTCATGGTGATGGGGCCAGGTCCCGAGTCATAGTTATTAAAGCAGCTCTACGTAAAGAAGAAGACATATTTTTTTCCACATTAGCACGTGTAAAATAAAATCGTATCTTGTAAACCAATACTAAGCCAAGCTTAGGCTATAAGCTTTTTGTTACAAACTTTATTACTTATATTAGTGCAGTCGTAAATTAATATCGGAAATGAATCGGTTACTTAATTGACAAATCGGGACGTAATTGATAATTTTCACATCTGCATTAATGTACTATCAAACACAAAATATCTCAGAGTCTCCGGCCCCAGATCGTAGAGGGTGCGGTGAACGCTCTGTTCCCTGCGCGGGGGGAACACTCCCCCCCGCCCATGGCTCCGCCTCCACCACGACGATGCTCCAGAAGTGACCGAGGTAGAGATGAGAGTGGCGGTGCGAAGGCTGAGTGCCAAAAACACTGCCCCAGGACCCGACGGCTTGCCTGAAAAGGCCTGGGTCCTGGCCATGGAGGCTCTCGGGCCTCGACTGAGAGGGCTCTTCAGCGCATGCCTAGAGAGGAGCCAGTTCCCACTTTGCTGGAATTTTTCTTTGAGAGAGTCATTGCAAACCGCCTCGTCGGGCGCCTAACACGGGTGGGGCCGGACCTTTCGGACGGACAGTTCGGCTTTCGCAGGATGCGCTCTACGGTGGACGCCATCATGCGCGTGCGAGCCCTCACGACGGGGGATGCGGTGTCACGGGGCAGGTGTGTCGTGGCAGTGTCCTTGGACATTGCCAACGCGTTCAATTCCCTGCCCTGGAGTACGATCCGGAGGGCACTCCGGTACCACCGGGTGCCCGAATATCTCTGTCGAGTGGTCGAGGCCTATCTGTCGGAGAGATTTATAGTCTACCCCGGTCACCAGGGAGACTGGAAACGTCGAGAGATGTCGTGCGGTGTTCCGCAGGGGTCGGTACTAGGGCCACCCTTGTGGAACATCGGGTACGACTACGTGCTGCGCGGCGACTTCCCTGACGGGGTCAGCGTGGTTTGCTACGCAGACGACACGCTGGTTCTAGCGCAGGGAGAGTCGTACCAGGCGGCGGTCGCTCTAGCGACACGCTGGGTTGCGATGGTCGTTGATAGGATCCAGGAGTTGGGACTTGAGGTGGCGCTTCACAAATCCGAGGCGATGTGTTTTCACGGTCGCCGCCCTCGGAACGCGCCGCCATTAAGTTCCCAACTAACGGTAGGAGGAGTTCACATCGGTGTCGGGTCGACGATGAAGTACCTGGGACTCGTCCTCGACAGCCGGAGGAATTTTGTGGAGCATTTCCGACGTCTGGCTCCCAAACTCAACCGGGCTGGGGCTGCGCTCAAGCGGCTCCTGCCCAACCTTGGAGGTCCAGATGCCTCCTGCCGGAGGCTCTACGCGGGGATCGTTCGGTCCATGGCCCTCTACGGAGCGCCGGTGTGGACGCCGTCGCTGAAAAAGCAACCGGCGGCCATACTGAACGCCTGCCAGAGGGTCATGGCGATAAGGATGGTGCGGGGATACTGCACGGTCTCCCGCGAAGCGGCGAGCCTTCTGGCTGGCCTACCACCGTGAGATCTGGAGGCAACAGTCCTTGCACACATGCACGATATGCGCGTGGAGATGCAACGCCGGGGTGAAAGTCCGTTGCCGCGACAGGTCGCGGCATGGCGGAAAGAGCTCCGGCGGGATCTCATGGTGAAATAGCGACAACGACTATCGCAACCCAGTGCTGGGCACGCCACAATCATGGCGGTAAGTCCCCTCTTTGAGGCGTGGCTGGAAAGACCTCACGGCGTCCTTACCTTCCGCATGACGCAGGTCCTTACCGGACATGGTTCGTTCGGGAGTTTCTTGCACCGGATTCGTGCGGAAGTGACGCCCGGGTGTCGCCACTGTGCAGAATGCCCGGAGGAAACGGTGGAGCACACAGTCGAGGTGTGCCCTGCTTGGGCGGAGCATCGCCGTGCCCTCATGGGGGCGATCGGCGGCGGAGACCTCTCGCGCCGGGCCTTGGTTGAGGCCATCGTCCGGAGCGAGGAGGAGTGGCAGGCGGTCGCCGTCTTCTGCGAAGCAGTAATGCTCGCAAAGGAGGAGGCCGAACGCATCAGGCAACGGCGTTATCGCCGCCGCCGCCGCCGCCGGGATTCTGATCCCGATTTCCGGCCACCGCAGGCGCGGGCTTGCGGACAGTGAGCAATGGGTAGCTCGCTGTCCGGCCGTCCGGTAACTGTCCGGACCAAGCCCAAGTCGTCGACGGCGCGCACTGTTCCCGCGCGCCTCAAGGAGTTGTCAGCAACAGCAGGGACCCAGCCGGGTCGAAGCCTACTGGGGCCAGGGTTATCCGAAAGGGCGCTCGAGCCCCGGTATGAAGGCTAGAAGGAACGGGGTGGGTCTTTTAGTCAGTAAGAGTCTGACACTATCTTCCGCTCCGCCCAAGAGCGGGGGATGTCAATGCATGATTTTTTCCCATCATAAAAAAAAAAATATACTTTAACATAAATTTTCATCGGGTTTTTCATTTAATTTGAACTTAGCCATCAATAACTTGATTTTAGGTACATCATGTTATTCAGATTTGCTGAACACCTAAACCTGCATGTATTTATAAATCAAATGATACCATTACCACTATAAAGGTCAACGGAAAATCGAGTGCCAACTCATTTCCAGACACCTTAATGCCTAGTCCACGACATGTCCACCTAGGTATAGACGTACTTACATAATTCGTCGTGTTGGCATTCAAGGCACGTGCCTGCCAGCCTACGCTTCGCTTCACTAGTCTGGCATTTGTCGGTGCGAAGCCTCTCCTAACCAACTAACTATTGTTCGTTCTTGTGGTCTTCGGTTGAAGTCCATTAAGGTTGTAGTGACATACTTGCTTAGTAGGGTTGTCAGTTTTTAAAAATAGAGTACCCACCTAAATCAAATTTGAGAAAGGGTCGGTCAATAGAGAGTACAGTCCAGGACAAAGACTAGCCTAAAGTAGCTAAAGTGTCTAACTTTTTGTAAAACAAATATTTTGTTTTTTCTATTAATTTACATATTATACTACTAAACAGTTTCAATGTAAATGACTTTAGTGAGAAATGACCGGATTTTATTTAAAGTCGAGAGTCACAATAAATAGATATTTTAGCATACTGTGTTGCGCTTGTAGTGCATAAAGTACGCCACCAAAAAATAGAGTACAATTCTTTATATTAGAGTACGGTTGACAACCCTGTTGCTACGCCAATGTGATTATCAAGTGTTTTTTGTATTTATGCAAACTAAAATTTTGCTGGGTTTGTGATAGATTCCACAATTTCTTTTTATTAACTTTTTAAATCATAAAAACTAGTGCTTGACTGCGATATACATACCTGATGGTAAGCAGTGATGCAATCATTGGTGGTGAAGTGCACCAGTTTAAGATCCTATTCACTCTCTAGCCTAGAAGATGCTACTGCTGGACTGGCACTCCCAAGACTAGCCATATTGACTTCTCGCATCTTGTGACCCTGACCAGGTCATCAGATGGAAAAGGTAGTTGCAAAAAATACCTGATTAATGTGCTAAGTAGTTCTGACTTCTGAGAAACCGGAATTAAATTTTCCTTCTTTACAAAGACGACCGTCAACAGAAAATATAATTGTTTTTAACAGTAAATTATGAATCCATTTCAAATGATTATGATTTTACACGTGTTCTTACTTAGACGTTCGTAAACTTGAAATTTTTGCTCGGAAGTTTTAACTTATTATTTTGGTACTTATAAAATAATGAGTTCAGATTTATTTACGTAATTCTCAGAAGATTATCAAAAGACATTATAATACGAAGCCATTAAATATTTATGTTGCTAGTGAAAGTAACACGTGTAAAATTTTAGAAAAACTAGGTCAACATTTTGTTTCACATCCTTCCAACATGTTTTATGAGAGCGTGTCTATGTGTGTGTGCAACAGGGATGGAATTGTACATGTGTGCGTTCATCTGGTTCGTGGGTGTACCTACATGGGTGGGTGTTTGCAACAAAAACAACACGATATTCCACTTCTGTGTACGGAGGTGTTTACAGGAAAAACAATTACTATGATTTGCGCGCCACGTGGGGAGGGAATGAGATGAAATGTAGGTGGTTGTGTACAAGGCGAATATCGATAAAGTGAGAAAAACCTATAGTGAAAGCTCCCGTGAAGTTATGAACTGAAACTTTATTTTGTTTAGCTTCCTTGAATATGTAGATCTGTATTAACAACTATTTATGTGTACATAATACAGAATTTAAGTATACTCTGTTTTGGCATGGATATCTGACATATAGCAAAACATGCAAGCCATAATTATTCGAAACATCTCGCAGTACCAAACGCAA
This sequence comes from Mythimna albipuncta, assembly GCA_929112965.1. Classification (NCBI taxonomy): domain Eukaryota; kingdom Metazoa; phylum Arthropoda; class Insecta; order Lepidoptera; family Noctuidae; genus Mythimna; species Mythimna albipuncta. Next base: position 17,674,271 of record OV815967.1, read on the forward strand.
TTTGTACTAGTGCAAATCTCATGTTTTACAAATAAAAAAAAATTTACAACCAACACATAAGCATACAACATTTAAACGTTTTCTTGCCCCTTTGATCCGTTAATCTCTCTATTATGATATTGAAATCTAAAAATATTTTAACATTTCCGATTTCCGCCGGTTCGGAGCGAGGAGGAGTGGCAGGCGGTCGCATCCTTCTGCGAGGCAGTAATGCTAGCTAAGGAGGAGGCCGGCCGCATCAGGCAACGGCGCTAAAAGCGCCCCAGCTGCCGCCCGGATTCCGATCCGGGACGGCGAGCAATGGGTAGCTCGCTGTCCGAACGTCCGGTAACTGTCCGGACCGAGCCCAAGTCGTCGACGGCGCGCACTGTTCCCGCGCGCCTTAAGGAGCTGTCTGCAATAGCAGGGGCCCAGCTGGGTCTAAGCCTACTGGGATCAGGGTTAGTTCGAAAGATAGCTCAGCCCCGGTACGAAAGGCAACGAAGGAACAGGAGTGGGTTTTTAGTCAGTAAAAGTCTGACACTATCCCCCGCACCGCTCAATAGAGAAGGATGTCATTAGATGATTATCCCACCGCAAAACTAAAAAAACATCAAAATAAAAAGCAAGCAAAATCCTATGAACAAAATAACTCAAGATATAACCCCCAACTCCCGAAACCAATTATTATAATGAACCAAAAAATATACATCTATATCGAAGTAACCAACCACATTTCTGGCACAATAGCTATTACACAAATAGCCACCACCGTGGATGAGCCACTAACTATATGGAAAATTAGCGCCGACGACCGTATCGCCCGCGGGGAATACTACACGCTACGGGTACATTGCAGCTTTAATTACTGTCTCAATTGTGTAATACAGTGTTATTTGTAAAACACCGGCAACCTCTCACGACTATGATACTAATATAATAAACAGAAACTTTTGTTCTATGTATTTTGACCTAATTTAGGTCAGATTTTCAAATAAAAATAGTCAAAATTGAACGTTCTAAATATTACAAAGTCTGTGCGAAGCAAGCTATAGCACAATAGCGGAAGGGAGTGAGGATCGGGTACGGGGTGCTTGATGCGCTTGCGTCTCATCATACAGACGTGGGTAGGTATAGAAAAATACAGAGTTGAAATGTGTTAGATAGAACAAGGAAATCTTGAAGGTTTGTTTTTGGTAAATGTTTTGTTTTGAAAGTTATTGTTTATGATGTAAGTAATAATAGTTCTGCAAGGTTGTTAATGTTTTACCAATAACCCTGTCTAAACATAAGAGAAGCTGAAAGCTAAATAATAACAGTCGCACAAATAAAGCAACTATTGGATGGGTGAACATCCATTACATGTTCAGACTTCTGCATGCCTCAGAAAGTGTGATCGGACAATGGTAACGGCTGTCGCTTGCAGACCTTTGTCAGTTGTAACGGATATTCAGAAGCCAAAAATTTCTGTTTTAATGTTACATCTAGTGTTTGACTGAAATTCCACCTAACGGTAACAATTGATGCCATGCGAACGGTCTTTAAGTTGTGTTCCCCAGTGACTGGGATATGGAGATCACAGGGATATACAGGGAACCGGGAGCGTAGGTATAAAAATGACCCCAGTAGGCTTAGACCTAGCTAGTCCTCTACGGTTCAGCTGACATCTCCTTAAGGTGCGCGTGCAACAATACACACCATGGACGACTTGGGCTCGGTCCGGACGGTTACTGCATAGCCGGACGGCAAGCTACCCATTGCTCGCGGTGCGCAAACCAACGCCTACGGTGACTGGAGATCGCGATAGGAAAACCGACAGCTGGGGCATGAGACCCGTTCCATCACTCGTGCGGCCGCCTACTTTGCTGCATTACTGCTTTGCCGAAAGAGGCGCCCGTCTGCCGTTTCTTCTCGCTCCGGACCATAGCCAGTACCAGAGCCTGGCACATGAGATCGTTGTTAAGGGACCAAATAATTTGGTACATAAAGTGAGAGATTTGAAACATCGCGCGCGTTGGAGAGAGAAGCGCCGCCATTATTTTTCTGTTTCCTAGACAAACCCAACAGTGTATGCGCTCCTAATAGATACTGTCGCAGTTTGACCGTCATTTGTTACAAGGTTGGCTAAATAAAGATTGTTTGTTCCGATAATGTGGTGTCCGCTTATGTTCGGTTATTGACGCGGAGGTAAATAATCCTCAGTTGAGTAGGTGTCTGAAATGGAAGGGTGAAGGTTGTTTATTGATCTAAAAATAATACAGTAATCGGAACCAACATAAAAAATCTTTTTATGTCGTCGCCATAGATACAATATAGCTGTTATTATTATTATATCTATTTGGATTTATTTTCAAGTGCAATTAAGGATGAATTTCTATACAAACGTAATATCACGCTCATTTGCAGTTGGATCATATTTCCAACATATTATGATGATATTCGGTTATAGACAATATTTATCTGGACATCCCACTCATACGTACAATATATTTTAGGTAAGGAATGGAATTCACTGCTGGAGTCTGCGTTTCCTAATAGTTTCAAACTAGGGGTCTTTAAATCAAAATTGAATAGGATACTTCCAAGTAAGTCTATTCCATTGTTAACCATATCATCACTTACATCAGGTGACATAGTGGTCAAATGCAATTTAATCCTATCAATTATAAAAAAATAGTTTTTTTTTTTTCGATTTCAGTGTACTTTAAAATTGGAAATGAGTGCAGATATCGATGAAAAATAGCCATTTTAAATGATAGTACAAAAAAAAAACGTTTTCAAATTAGCCCAGCTCCGGCGCTCATGATTTATGTCACAGATTATAGAGGAGGAAGAGGATTTATATAAAATCACTTTCAAGAAACATCTAATGATACCTCATTTGTTAAAATTTATCAATTCGTTTTAGCTAGAAAGCATGTCAAAGAAAATAGAATATCTTAAACTTTATTGTTCCTACACTAAAAAGTAACATAATTTTACAAATACTTAAATCTACGGGTACAATGGCGGTCTTATCGCTGACAGTGATATTTTACTTTAATTCATTAAACCCCGAGCGAACACCGGCGTTTACGCACCTATTGTCTTTCTATTGTGTCTGTACTGTAATTTCCACGATTGAAAGGTTAAGATGGACTCTAAGAATTCAAAAACTAAATTTTACATTAACTCTTTGAATGTCGTAATTAGAGACACAATAGAAAGACAATAGCCTTATGTCGGACAGTGTAACTTAAAACGAAGGTAAAATCATCGATATATAATATGTACTACGTAAAATATATATAGCTATTTAAAAAATAATACGTAAGCTTACAAATATATACCTGTACCATCACGTTCATTTCTGCCTGATCACTTATTAGTAAATTATGTGACTAGGGGATAAAGCAGTGTCTTTAAGTCGCGGGCGGCATGTTGAATTCCGAGCGAAACGAAGGTTGGTGATTTTAATCCCGAACGTTAGTAAGAGATTTATATAAAACTCCCGAGCATTGCGGGAGAGTTATTAAAGAAACCTGAGTGTAGTGAGGAATTCAAGCCGCCCAAGACAAAGATAGCTGTATCCTTGAGTTGCAGAGGTACTGTACTTTTTACACCATCTGTGAGATAATTAAAAGACAATTTGGTCAACCAAATCATATTTTAGAGAAATATAAATATTATATTTACAAGTTCATCAAACAAACAAAATTCACTCCTCCAAGATTCTGTAGTTTCAATTTGAATTTGGTCAGTTTGAATTTCGAGTCAACTTGAAGATATGCGCAGGAAAACTAAGGTTGCCGACATAGCACAAAGAATTGCCAAACTTAAGTGGCAATGGGCAGCGCACATTGCTCGTAGACAAATGGCCGCTGGGGCCGAAAGGTTTTGGAGTGACGATCGCGTACCGGAAGACGCAGCGTTGGAAGGCCTCCTACAAGGTGGACCGATGGCCTGGTGAAGGTAGCGGGAAACCGATGGATGCGGGACGCACAGGAACGTTCGATGTGGCGACGCTTGGGGGAGGCCTATGTCCAACAGTGGACATGTATCAGCTGAAATGATTGTTTGATGCACCTATATTTAAATTCACAATGTTGATGATTTTTGATGTTCGAAATTGAAATCTCATTATTCCCTAGGGATCAGCCATGCTGCACTATCTCCCTTGGGATAGAATTACTTGCTTTTAGTGAGGTTTGTATGACGTATAAAACGAATTTATCGAGCAGGTAGTGTAAAAAAATAATTCACTTGAATCCTGCGGCGCGATGCCAAAACCTTTGAAATTTTCGTTTTGAGTGCAAACAAAAATGAACTTAGCGATGGTCAGGCGGAAGTATTTTTGATAGTCCTGACGCACTCCCTGACTTATTACGCCCGAACCCGAACCCTTGGACTTAGAACCGCTGAAATTTTGCACAAAGGTTTCTTTTATGATGTTTACAAAGAATAAAAAAGAATGTTCCGAAATCTACTTTTATGCGGGTCAAGTCCCTGGTAGAAACTAATAGGTACATATACAGTACAAATATATAATTATGTGTTACACAATTACATAGAAAGAAGCAAAAAATGAAAATAATAAAGGTGGGTTAGTGATGGAAGAAATTAAATTAGGTAGAACCAGAATAGTATTTGACAGAATGGAATAATATATGGTCTTTAATTCTGCATAGAACTGTGACAATACTTGGTTCGGGGTCTACTCTACTGTCCTTTGCGTTCTGGGGCCACGGTACGTAACTCTTGCAAAAAATCCCATAGCCCTAGCAAATATCGGCCCTGGTGGGTCCCATCCACTTAACCAAGAAAATATCACCAAACACATCATCATCATCATTTCAGCCGATATACGTCCACTGTTGGACATAGGCCTCCTCCAGGTATCGCCACAACGAATGTTTCTGCGCGTCTGGCATCCATCGGTTTACCGCAACCTTCACCAGGTCATCGGTCCACCTTGTAGGAGGTGTTTCAACGCATCTTCGAGTATGCGGTCGCCACTCCAGAAATCTTTCGGCCCCAACGGCCATCTGTTCTGCGAGCAATGTGCCCTGCCAATTGCCACTTAAGTTTGGCAATTCTTCGTGCTATGTCGGCAACCGTAGGCTAACACATAATTCAAAATAAAATGCCCTATTACCCATTCAGCACATTCGCAACATTTCCACGTACGCAGGTACATCTAAAGCAAAATAATTGGGCACACTTCTGAGACTGCCGACCTCTTAATGGGTCGGTGGTAACGTTACTTAACTTGCTCATTATTGCCGAGCGCTATACGGTCAGCATAGAAATTAAATTGCCAGTGACTTCGTGGAGCATACCTTGGAGACTAGGCTGCGTTTTAGCTGACTCTATTAATAATTTTCTTTAAGCCTGGGGTTGGAAGATAACAAATGGATATTTATTTAAAAGCATCCAATACGTAAAGTTATTTTTCTATTATTAAAAAAAAAAAAACCGTGGCTTTATAATTGGAATTGATCCTGTACCAAAGTTTTGTTATACTATCTGTAGGTCATGAAAATATTTGTTTAGTCATTCGAAAAAGATAAGAATAAGATAACGTTAATAATATTAATGTTAATAATAAGATAACTATAATAAACATTGTCCGTGTGATGTTTATTGTTGTTGGTTTCGCGTCGTTATTGTTTATTTTTCTGTTCTTCTCATCTAGCCTTTTTAACAGAGAATATGCATGCCAAATTTTTATTGGTTTAATTAAATATTTTTAGCTTAAAAACAAAACAAGAAATAAGTTTCAAAAATGACGTCACTTTTCTAAGTATAAATTGACATCTAAATGAAACAGGTCTGCAAAATTTCAGCTTAATCAGTTAACGATAACTGTTTTAAAATTCATTTGTAAGATTTGACCGAAACAAATATACATACATACAAACGTTACAAGTTAAGTAAAAGCTTGTAAAAATCATAATACGGTACATGGTAGTAGGAACAGAGGAACATATCCATTCCACGAACTCTAACGTCCAAGCACTTTATGTACGTGGAAATAAAAATGTCTTGCTGTGTACGTACTACGCTGTTACGATTACAATGTAGGTAACAGGTTTCTTGAAAATTTCTTTAATTTGTTGGTCTTATGAAATCCGCCGCATACGTATGGTCTACGTCACTACGTACTGGTATTGTGATATCGGAAATGATCTCATACATGCTATTGTCCTTATTAACGTACAAACTGGCAGCATAATGATACATTTTAAGGTTTCTGTTTTATATAAAATTGGCGTTCGTTATTGATGGGAAGAAAAAGTTATATCTTAATGGAGTCAGGTCGGTTGTCAAGCCGTTAACATAATCAGCCTTTCAATGTTCCCACTGCTGGGACTCAGGCCTCCTCTCTAGGAGAGGAAATGGGCCGTAATTCACCACGCGGGGCCAGTGCGGATTGGTGAATGTCACATGTCTTCGAATACCGGTATCCTCACGATCTTTTCTTAAAATTAAATTAAATAATAATATAATTAAATTGTGTAACTATTTATAATATGTATATAAATATGTATATTTATATACATATTATATATAATTGAGTATTGTGTTTTATATGGTTAGCAGTACACCACAGACTACCCCGTGTCTTATTTTTAGCTCTTATCCATCCTAAGGTTGTCTGGAAGATATCGCTTTCAGCGATAAGACCGCCATAATTGTACCCACAAACTGAAGTTTTTGTATAAGCTGTATTACTTTTTGGTGTACAATAAAGTCTATTCTATTCTATTCTATTCTATTCTATTCTATTCTATTCTTTCACCGTTTTAAAAGTAGTGGTGATGAAATAAATTATACATAGTAATGCGCCTGGCTGGGTTTGGACCCACTACCTACAGCTCGTAAGTCGGGGCCGTTACCACTTGGCCATCATTGCTCTCGGTGAAAATAATTTTAGCGGCCCGTCCTGGCTTTGCACGGGCAATAAATATAGCCTTCAAATGGTGTAGCTTTCTAATGGTGGAAGAATTTTCGAAATCGGCACAGTGGTTTTTGAGTTTACTCATTACAAACAAAAATACCAATTATTATAGAAATTAGTGTGGAAAGGGCTTCTTACAATTAAACTAAACACAACGCATAGAAGCTTTTCTTAATATTTCTGCCCTCAAGGTATTCATTACAAGTACCTTATTTCTATATCTACATAAATGCAATTAAGAGCATATGAATATGAAGGCTCTTAATTTGTGCGTTCCATGACATTATTTTTAAAGAAAATGTAACAGGACTATTGAAATTGTCAATTTTTACATTCACCACAACTGTATAAGAGTCGGTCTAACGGTAAAGAAACCAAGAGTAAGAATGACTTTATTCTGATGATTCTTACTTTTAATTTCTTTCTGTAGTTGTGTTACATGATGCTTTCATTAATGAAAATCTTACCTGACATTACAAACTGACACAATTCTAGCGATCATTGGTCGTTCCAAATGTTCAACTTCAACTTTTAATTAATGGCATTTGTGGAAGAGACACCACAATTTTGCCAATAACACGTGCGGACTGTTAATAAACCATCAAACGTTAGAGAGTATTTAGCGTGAATAGTGTTGACGTCGAAATGTTTTTAACGAAAATATTACATGAAGTTTGACATTTTGATTTTTTAAATTAATTCAAATGATCATTAGTCGTTCTTACTCCTAGTTTTCTTCTCTTGCAGTGTTACATGACATTTTCTTGTGACATCAATGTTTTTGTGACATTTTCTTTAATGATGATGAAACTTTGACTTTTCAGACACACCTCAATATTCATTGGTCGTTTCTGCTTTTAGTTTCTATCTGTAGTGCTGTCACAAATTATGACATTTTCATAATAGGATTTCAACGAAAGCGACAGGTTATAAATCTGCCACCTTTTTCCCTGCAGACCTTAAGGACACACGTGCGAGTACAAAAACATGTCAAATAAATTCAGCTATCATGAATAAAGGTGCTCCCTCACCGGGAACAATCGCGTGTAATGTAACATTATAGATTTGACTTTGAGCATTAAATTACAATACTACCTCCATGACTGACGAGCATTCGCGTGTAATGTAATATTCAGACGAAGCGGATTGATGTATGGCGAATAGATGTTACAAGTTGTATCAAGATATTACACATTGTTTCATTACAAGGTGTGCATTGTAATGCTCGGTTTACCTCCTTCACTGGTGTTTACCCGTTTTGTATAATTAAAAGGTATGCATTGTAATGCTCAGTTATCCTCCTTCACTGATGTAATGCTAAAACCTGCCCCCCTAGCCAAGTAACAACCGCTTCGCTTGCGTCAAACGCTTCGAGTTGGCCGCGTCGTCGAATCGTTTGTTCTGGCCACGTGACTGCGCGTTAAGATGACGTCATTCCCGTACATTTGAAGCTTTCTAATAGCGTTAACTATTGCAGATTAGTAACTTGGCTAGGGGTACTGTTAGGTTACAATACACGCGAATGCTCCCGGTGAGGGAGTACCTTAAGAGCAATATCTGAAGCTATTTAAGTTGGTGCGTTCTAACACTTGGTTTTCAGCAGACGTTTTGACGCGCCTCTGTGCGCTAATGTATTTCAGCAGACGTCGCGACTCGCCTCCGTGCGCAATGTATTTCATGGCCAATTACTTGCAAGGTTTCTTTGTTTCCTCACGTGAGAGATTAAGTATAGAACAACGCACGTTTTATGAAAACCTTTTGGAATAATCAAGATAAATTTGTTCTTACTTTCTTAGAATATCTTCTTTCATTTATTGAAACTTTTCACAGGTTCCCGATTTTAGGAACTCTTGAAAAGCGATTGTGAAAAGGTTGGTTTTTCCAAACAAACTTTTGACCCACGTTTCTCTCCTTAGTGGTTTTTTTTTAACCGAATGACTTCTCTCGGTCTAGGACGTAGCAGGAGGGCGTTTTAAAATTTTACAGAATAAAACCCACTCCAATGCTGCTTCTTGGCCTTGCATTTCCAAACCCAGGTTTTCCTTTTAGAAGCGAACCAATGGTTCCCTTAGGAATGAATTTTGAAAAATCATCTCTTAGAACTTCGTTTGCATTATAAAAGGAAATTCTTCTTCTTCCTGCCCTTATTCCCCCATATTACTTGGGGTCGGTGCAACACGTTTTTTTCTTCCATTCTGTCCTGTCACCCGTCAAACTATCATTAACTCTCTGTTCTTTCACATCACTCCTCACACAATCCATCCATCTTTTGTTCGGCCTTCCTCTACCAGTCCATCTATCTACATGTATACTCAGAACTCTTTTAGTAATATACGCTTCATCCCTCCTCTTCACATGACCATACCAAGACAACCGATTACCTTTCTGCAGCGTCAATGAAAAGCAGAGTTAGCGGTACACTGGTATATTGAAAAAGTTTTGGAATCTTCCCGCCAAAATACAAAATATTCATAGACAATATAAAGTAATCATAGACAAACTAAAGTAACCATCGGTACATTTCTCCCCCTTAAGCTACAGTCTACGTAATATAATTAAATAACAATCAAAAGAAACAAAGCATTTTACTTAGTCGTTTTACTTAGTTAGTCGAGCTCGATTATAAGCTCGCAGGGCGCGAGCAGACGCACCTGGCGGTGGTGGTGGAGTCTCCGGCCGTGTAGCCACTTCAGGCATAATTATCTGTGACTTCCCTCCAATGCCGTCAGAAGCGTCTTCGAAAGTATCCTCAGTTTCCTCACGGACCAAAGGGACCTCCTGCTCTGGGGTTAAGTCTTTATTCTCGGAAACTAAACTGGTACGAGATAATGAATAGCGATTCTTATTATTAACAGGTATAATTTGATCGACATGTCTACGCCAACCGACTTCACGTCCAACGTCTACTTTGTACGAGACCGGTCCCGTCTGGTCGACTATTGTACCTGACGACCACTTGTCCCCCCTCGCGGTGTAGTCACGGGCGAGCACGGCGTCACCCGGTGCCAGCGCCCGCGGCGCGCCGCCTGCAGCGGCCACTTGCCGCTCCTGCGTGGCGCGCACCACACTCGACACGTCGGGTCGCAGCGCGTCTAAGCGCCCGCGCAGCCTGCGCCCTTGTAAAGCCACCGCGGGGGACACACCAGTAGTTGCATGCTGGCAGTTTCGATATTGGAACAAAAATTTACTGAGTGCCGTGGCGACGTCCTCGCCCTCGTACAAAGCACGTTTAATCGCTTTCTTAACGGTTTTTACCGCGTTTTCTGCAGCCCCATTTCCCTGTGGTCTGTAAGGTGCTGTGGTAACATGTTTTATACAATTTTTTTCACAAAATGTCTTAAAATCATGTGAGAAAAATGGAGGTCCGTTGTCAGTGACCAGTAATGATGGCAAACCAAACCGAGCAAAAATAGTTCTCAATGTCGCGATAGTTGCCTGTGCGTCCGTCCTACTCATAGAAATCGCTTCTATCCACTTCGAGTTTGCGTCTACGATGATTAAATACTGTTTTCCCCCACAATCCGCAAAGTCAGCATGTACTCGCTGCCACGGATGCAGCGGAAACTCCCAAGGGTGCAGCGGCGCATGCGGCGGCGCGTCACGGACTGCGCGGCACGCCGTGCAAGCGCGACATACCTCCTCTATATCTCTATCTAGTCCGGGCCAGTACACATAATTCCTAGACAGGTTCTTCATTTTATTAATTCCTAAATGCCCTTCATGAATTTCATCTAAAATCTGTCTCTGCAATGTATTCGGTATAACGACCCTATATTTATAAATTAGGCAACCTAATTCTATACCTAAATCCTGTTTTCTAACGAAATACGGTTTTTCCATATCGTTCACCGTCAACGGCCAACCAAAAGTTACATAGCCTTTCACCTTGCATAACAATTTGTCTTTTTCAGTTTCCCTAGCAATATCCTTAAAACTAACAGGAAATGATTCCTCTATGAGGTTGATGTAGGTCACTGCATCCACTAAGCGACCCTCTTGAGGAAGTGGTAGTCTTGATAAAGCATCTGCTGGCCCATTGTCAGCTGAGCGTACGAATTCCACTTTGAAATCGTAAGCGGCCAGGCGCGCCGCCCACCGCTGTAGCCGGCTAGCCGCCGTTTGTGGGATGCCACCCTTGGCACCAAATATGTGCGTCAATGGTTGGTGGTCTGTACGTAATATAAAGTTTCTACCAAACAAGTACTGATGGTGCTTTGTTATACCGAATAATATAGCGAGCGCCTCCTTATCAAGTTGGCTGTAATTTCGCTCAGCCGCGTTGAGTGTGCGAGACGCGCAGCTGACCGGCCGCTCGCTGCCATCGGAATAGCGATGAGCCAGCACTGCACCCAATCCATACGCACTACTGTCTACCGCGAGTACGAGAGGCCGCCCCTCCTCGTAATGTGCTAACACTCGATCGCCCAAGAGAACTTGCTTAGCTTCTTTAAACGCCTGTTCACAACTGGTATCCCATTTCCACTGTGTATCTTTTTTTAGTAAATTGTGTAATGGATACAATAATGTGCTCATATTACTAATGAATTTACCATAATAATTCAGCATTCCCAGGAAACTTTTTAACTGAGTTATATTCTCTGGTCTAGGCGCGCTGGAAATAGCATTCAATTTAGCTATGTCTGGCCGTAAACCCTTCTTATCTATTATGTAACCTAAATATTTAACACTATCTTGTAGGAAACTACACTTACTTAATTTAACTGTTAAACCCGCTGTGCGCAACCTCTCGAGCACAGCTCGCAAATTACTGAAGTGTTCTTTATCATCAGCCCCTGTTGTACAAATATCATCTAGAAAAACAACACAACCCGGTATGCCCCGCAATGTTTCTTCCATTAATTTCTGGAATTTCTCGGGTATGCAAGCTAGACCGTATGGCGTACGACGGTAGGCATATGTTCCGAGGTGAGTTGTTATGGCTGTATAAGGTTGTGAATCTTCCGTTAAGAAACACTGTTCGTAAGCATGTGTCAGATCGATTTTAGTAAATTTGTCTCCTCCACTTAATTTAGTAAACAACTCATCAATACGGGGTAACGGATAATAGTCACGCTTTAACTTTGGATTAATTGTAATTTTATAATCTCCACATATGCGTATATCTCCATTTTTTTTTTACAACCGGCACAATTGGCGTTCCGTAGTCGGAATAGTCCACACGGTATATCGAACCATCAGACTCCAGTCGCGCTAGCTCGCGTTCAACACGCGCACGCAGCGCTAATGGTACAGGCCGCGCACGAACGTACACAGGCTCATTGTCTGTCAGCTGTAGTCGGATGGCTCGCTTACAAGTCCCTAGCTTATCCGTAAATACCTCAGGAAATTCAGCACATAGGCGATTCACGAATCCATCGTCGGTAATCTTGTGCAAATTAATTTGAGTTATCTTAAGGGCGCGTAACCAGTCCCTTCCTAATAATGGGCACGCTCCATTTCTAATTACATAAAGTGGCAAGGATTTCACTTTTACATTTTGTAACCTAACTTGGACATCTATATACCCGAGCGATTCGATGCGTGAACCAGCATAACTCTTCAACATTAAATTATCTGCCATTATGGTTTTATGAGAAAATTTGCGATTATACAAGTCTTCATTAATAGCTGAAATACGACTACCAGTATCGATTTCACATTTGGTCTCAAAGTTATCTATTAAAATGTTTATAAAGAACGGTTTATTGTCCTTACCCTCAATAATCTGAAACATATCGTCCGAATCGTCCTCACCACTGATATAATTATGTCGATTGTTCGCCCGATTCACTAACTTGCACATCACTCTTAAATGCCCCTTTTGTTTACACTCGTCACAACTGTAATTCACATAGCGGCACCTAGCCGCGCTATGTGTCTTACCGCACCGCCAGCATGCTTGCGTGGTCGCGCCGCGCGCTCCTTCCGCCGCGCGCTCCGCGGCCGCTGGGCCCGCCGCGCCAGCGCCGTCCCTGGTGCGCGAGCCGCGGTTGCGTCCTTGCCTGCCGCGTGTGTAGTGCAGATCTTCGCCTGCGTTGCCGCCAGCACCTAAGGTCGTAGTCGGCACCATACTGCCGCTCACCTCCGCGTGCTTCTCTGCAGCCTCCAGAGCTAGCGCTAACTCCACTGCCTCTTTGTATTCTATTTTTCTTTCGGCAAATATTCTAGATCGCATTGCGTCGTTTGCCAAACCCGATACAAACTGGTCTCTTAAATTTTCCTCGAGAGTAGAACACTTTTTACATTTGCCAAAATTACAAGTAGTCGCCAGGTACTTGAGGGCCTGTAGATATTCCATCAAAGGTTCGCCGGCCCGTTGACGCCGCAGCCGAAACACGTGGCGTTCGGCGATCTCTGATCGCTGCGGTTCTACATGATCGGCAACTAACTGTACCAAAGTTTCGTAAGTTTTGTTCTCGGGAAAGTCAGGCGAGCACAGATCACACATCAACGAATATGTTGCTTCACCTACTATAGTAATTAACATGGGCACTTTTAGATTTTCTTTAACATCATTTAGTAGCATGTATTGGTTAACCCGGCGTATATATGCAGGCCATTGTTTTGAGTTAATATTATAGGGTTCTAACTTGCCGATCGGCATTTTTGTAACAATGATGATACTGCACGTGAAATAACACACCGAAATACGTAAATAAGACACCGAAAATCAAATTATCCCGTACTCGTCGCCAATGCAGCGTCAATGAAAAGCAGAGTTAGCGGTACACTGGTATATTGAAAAAGTTTTGGAATCTTCCCGCCAAAATACAAAATATTCATAGACAATATAAAGTAATCATAGACAAACTAAAGTAACCATCGGTACACTTTCAACTTTTCAGTCACTGACGCCACTTTCAAACTTCCTCTAATATACTCATTTCTTACTTTATCCACTCTTGTCACACCACACATCCATCTCCGCTACATGCAATCTTTTTTCATTCATCATTATAAAAGGAAATCTTGTACAAAATTTCATACTCCTAGGCCCTGTTGTTTTGGCCTTGCGAGTATGTCAATTTGTCAATTTTTCCTTTTATTATGTACTAGCTTTAGCATTTAGCTTTTTAGCCCACGACTTCGCCCGCGTACATAAAATATAGCCTATGTCACTCAAGAATAAAGCAGCTTTCTATTAGTGAAAAAATTTTAGCAAACGTACCAGTAGCCCGATTCACATAATCAAAACCGTAACGATATAGTAGCGATTAAGTCGTTTAGACCATTTCCTTAAGTGCATCCATGAATCGAGTTTGAACGACACCGATTTTAAATTCGTTTGGTGGAAGAGTCGATTTAAAAAAATAATAATCTGTATTAGTTACATTATCCTGGTAGAATACTTATTAATGTAACTAGAAAAAAGTCGTCGATAGATCGTTTAGTTTAGTTTTGAGCCAGTTGAGTTGTCGTTCTATCCAATCCCGATGAAAGAACACGTGAATATCAATTTTGGATAAGATTCTTCGATCGGACGACTATAAAACTTCAACGATATTTGGCTTGTTTGATTTACGTGAATCAGGCTACAGTACTTTGAGAGATTACCTCCTACAAACAAAAAAAAAAACATAAAAAACAAAAAAAACAAACTTCACCTCTTTATTATATTAGTGTAGATAGATAGATGATCTACTTAGAATTAATGAAATACAGGATTGTTCGAAACAGTCACCACGATCTTTTTTTTTTTTTATGGTGGGAAAAAATCATGCATTGACATCCCCCGCCCTTGGGCGGAGCGGGAGATAGTGTCAGACTCTTACTGACTAAAAGACCCACCCCGTTCCTTCTAGCCTTCATACCGGGTCACCACGATCTGGAAGGCATAAAGCAACTGAAGGAATATGGATGGGTTTTAGTCAGTCGCTAGAAGCCCGAGACTATCTCTTGCTTCGTAAATGAGAAATCATCAACAATCATTAATAATTTCTCATTTACACAAAAAAAAATATTGACTGGACGTCAAGAATAAAGGTAACTACACACACCGATCTGGGTGTGCTGGTCTCCATACATTTTATATGGAAACTAGACTTGTAGAGCTACACTTGATCCACGCCATGCGACATCGTTCTACGTACAAATCAGACGTGTTATACGTGTGCGTCAGTCTACCAGCTTGATGCACTTGAGGCAATTGAGAGGCGAGCCAGAAGGATAATTGGCGATGATACACTCGTCGAGTCGAGGCTTCAAAGTCTTAAGCATTGACGTAGAATTGCTAGCTTGTAGGTTTTCTACCGGTTGCATTTCGGGGAGTGTGCGTCCGAATTGCATGACCTAATTCCGGCTAGCCCGTTCCATCATCAGACTACAAGACGTACGGCTATGCGCCACCGGTATATGGTGGATATCCCACCTACACGCATAAAACGTTTTGGAGACACATTCATTGTGCGTGCAGCTAGGGAGTGGAATTCCTTGCCGGAGTCTGTGTTTCCTGATAGCTACAACCCCGGAATTTTTAAGTCGTGAGTGAATCGGTTTCTTCTAGGTAAGCGCGTTCCATCGTCGACCGCATCGTCGCTTTCCATCAGGTGAGATAGCGGTCAAGCGCGAACCTATCAACAATAAAAAAAGTCTAATACAGTTCCAGCTACGTAAAGTCTTAAATTAATAAAACTTGAAAGCTATGAAAAAAAGTCACTGCTTGAGACAAAGTAATGTAACCGTGCGGTTGACTTTCCAACTAAAAGTTAAATTAAAAACCTGTCTTTTATCCACTAAACACACAAAATTTTTCAAGTTTTCCTTTCACTAAAAATGTTAAACTGTTTACCATAATTTACTATCTAAAAACAACTCTGTGAGCTTAATAAAAATTCTTTGGAAACTTGCAAGATCGGTATTTTTTATCCGCCTCCCTGGGAGCCAAGTGGGCGAATTTTAAAAATGTATGTAGCATCACGTAGCTTGAGTTTTGGAGCCTAATTAGCCTGGTTTAAAGCATATAGATAAGGGAAGTTGTGTTTTCGTCGTCGCAAACTGACGTCATGCAGAAATGAATAAAGTTTGTAAAAGGCTTTTTGTGCAGGAGTTGTTCGTAGTTTCAATACGTTCCCTTTAGGACATTTGTCTTTTTTTTGCGTACAGCTAAAGATTGAATTCGCGAACTCCATTGTGGAAGATTGTGACTCGTGTAATTGGATTTCGTATTCGGATTATATTTGCCTTTTGTCGCATAATTATTTTGCTATTTGCATTACCTTTTGTATTTTTTTATTAACTTTTTAGGCCGATGGGAAAACGATCTTTGATTGTGATTTTCGAAATCTCAGTCCATCAATCGAAGTCCTCGTCACGTCACGTCACGTCAAGTCACTATTTACTTACGGGGTATGCTGGAATTTAATGAGTCATCATTAAAGCTCAGCATACCCGAACGTTTGGTTTCACCTAGGATGCTTAAATTTTGCACCGAGGTGTATTTATGATGTGTATAAAGAATATGAAAGGATTTTCAAAAATTCATTCGTCAATAAAAAAAGAAAACAATTTTTCTTGTCGTCATTGACATCGCCCAACACTATATCAATACCATTCAAATTTATCAGTTTTTCTTCGTATAGGACTCACAAAACAAAGAAACGTTTAGTTACACATCGGAGCTGAATTTAGCATCTTGTCTGTCTCTGTAAACCCCGCCCGCGACATAAAAAATTTTCTTGATATTCCAATGCCTGGGGATTTTTACCTCGGATATTTTTAACTATACTTGTTTAAAAAAAAATAGATAAGTGTAGCTATAAGCTTTTGGCATTTTGCGTGTCAGAGTGAAGTTTTATATTGATTAAAATATAGCAATCGTAATACGTACCTATTTCATCATCATTATAAGCCTTTTTTAATGTTCCCACTGCTGGGACTCAGTTCTCCTCTCTACTCCGGTAATGGGCCGTATTTCATCACGTGGGCTCAGTGCGAGTTGGTGAATATCACATGTCTTCGATTTTTTTATTTTTAGTACATGCCGGTTTCCTCACGATGTTTTCCTTCGCCGTTTTGAAAGTAGTGGTAATGAAATAAATAACACAAAATAATGCGCCTGGCAGGGTTTAAACCCGTGACCTGACTTGTAAATCGGAGCCATCACCACTCGGCCACCACTGATTAAAATATAGCAATCGTAATACGTATTTATTACGGAATTATAAATCATTAAAATCATCAATACAAGTCTATCTGTTTGTCTTAAACACCATATATTTCATGAAATAGCCATTCATTCAATAAATATCTGTCGCGATCCTAATACAAGCGCAGTATATTGACCGAAGCATTCCCGCGTCCTTGCGGGTAACCAGACTTAAATCGGATATTAGACTGCGGCCGTGGTTAGCCGACAAGCCAGCCCGACATGATCCTTTGGCACCGGGCCAGACGAGCAAGATTTGATTTCCACACATTCGCTGTTTGTTAGGTACATTTCTGATACGATTCCTTGTTCGATATTGTGGAAATAGACGGGTAATGTATATAATGGAGTTGGGAGATCATATTTTAACCTATTGTCTTACAGATTTTGGGTAATTGCAAACATTGTCTGTTTGTAATAGGTAAATCACTTAAAATGGTTATGACTACACTGAAAATCACAATTGCAGAAGTAAGTATACAATAAATGCTCCTGAATGCTCCTGGCATTTGCGATCAATTAGATTTTCTTACAACACCATCAAAAAGATTTAAGAGAACCATACAACGAGGTTAATTTTACACAAACCTACAGTTTTTTTTTTCATTGAGATAAACTAGTGCTTGACTGCGATCCCACCTGATGGTAAGTAGCGATGCAATCTTTGATGGTGAGGCGCACTAGTTTATTAAGAGCCTATTCACTCTAGCCTTGAAGACACCCAACACCCAAGTTATAATCGGACGGGAAGCCCTACAGTTCAAAAATTGCCTGTTTTATTTTTAAGTAGCTAATCAATTTAAGTCAAAACTGGGTAGTTTACTTTTAGGTAAGTGTGTTTCATCTTCGAACACATCGTCGCTTACCATCCAACACGATTGATTGAAAAAAAATTTTAATCAAGAAAGAATTCCGATAAACATTAAAAAGTAAGTTTTTTTAAACTCAAAAAATCATGTGAGATTAGAAAAAAACTTAATAGAAATCTAATCTATATAAACCGTGTCAAACGAAATTAGTTTTAATTTGCGACTCGCGCGCCTATCGAGCTTTTCATCTATTGCTATATTTCAAATATGAATGCCGTGTATCAATTTCTTTGACTTAATAAAACTAGTAGTGATTATAAATTGTTTTTATTCATTACATAATATTTATTGAGAATAATTTGAACGCCTATTTTTTAGCAACACTAAGTTAATCAACTAAAAGTAAATTTATAACAGGTAGTTTGACTATCCCACTAACACACAGTTAACTAATGTAGCTTATTTCATGTTTACAGGTAATTACTATCCACAAGGGATGCTACGTCATGTAGACTCGATTATGGTGAGTGAATTTAAGTAGAAATATTATTTTTGTAGAACAAAACAAAATAGATTTACTTTAAGTAAAAAATCATTAATAAATGTTTTTCGTACAAATTGACTTTTTCACAAAAAATTAGCTTAGTTATACGAACATTACACGGTAGGTTTTGCTGTCAGTTTTGCCACAGTCAAAGTTTTGATTGACGAAAAACCTATCGTCTAATGCGATGATTAACGGTTTTTAATACTGATTTAATACTGATGGGTAGCTCGCTGCCGGCCGTCCGATAACTGTCCGGACCAAGCTCAAGTCGTCGACGGCGCGCACTGTTCCCGTGCGCCTCAAGGAGTTGTCAGCAACAGCAGGAACCCAGCCGGGTTGAAGCCTACTGGGGCCAGGGTTATCCGAAAGGGAGCTTGAGCCCCGAAATGAAGGCTAGAAGGAAAGGGGTGGGCTTTTAGTCAGTAAGAGTCTGACACTATCGCCCGCTCCGCCCAAGAGCGGGGGTTATCATTGGAAGATTTTTTCCCACCATAAAAAAAGTACTGATTGATGAAAACCATCATCCATGATTGATGGAATTGATTGAAGTTTGCATGACCGTGTAATAGTCGCCTTAGAGTTTTCTAAGGATGGGATTCTGAATTTAGTGCTGAGCATTTGTTAACAACGTTTAAAATCTTACTTTAACGTCAAATTTTGAGAAATAATCAACTTCAAATGCTCAATTCAGAAAGTGAGGGTCATTGTTTTTAGAAAAAGAAAATCTTAAGTCTTTGAAGGAATTTAATGCCTACCTTATCCCACTGATGAATAGAAAAGTTAAGTTTTACAGTAATATTCGTTTTACAATTAAATAAATAAGTCACCAAAATTTTCCTACCGTAATGTAACGGCAATTTCGCCTCGAAGACTATATTTTTAGCCGAACCTAACTTAGCTTGGACTTGGGTCTAGATTTAGGTAATCAATCTAACACCCATCTAATACACCTACTACATATCGATTATTAACCTCCACAAGGCTAACAAAGAGTATTATTATCCATATTTTGCAACGTCACCTTATTTTATGAAAATAACGAGTAAGCATATAAACTTAATAAAAAGTGTCTAGCTTTTATTAGATAACTTTTGGAAATTCAATAAAAACGTGCAAAACATACTTCAATCTATATTAGTAAATTCGATCAACAATCTTCACGAACTTTTCCATCTTATTTCGTTTACTCAGCCCCTCACTACCTAAACAAAACGATCCAAACTTCCAAAATTCCATAAAATATAAAAAATAATTTAGCAAAATCGAACCTCGATGTCTATAAAGATACCGTTACAACTTTCAAAGCAGATTCACCGATAGATAGTAAGAAATGAAGAGTACAAAAATATTCGTGGTCAGCCCCGGCCGATAGCATCAACTTTGTGGGACACAATACCAAGGAACTACGGTCAAACAGATCTAAGTTTATCGAGGGCATTCGTCCAAAGAGTGAATTGCTGACCGCTTTGGACTCCGTCTCCGTCGTCTGCGTAGAATTCGCTAATGTAATTTATTAGGGTACCAATAAAACCGTCGCTATCACAATTTATAACCATTGTCTGTAACCCGAAGTTCGTTTACTTAGTTCCATAGCTTTTGCGAGGCCGTGAAAACATTTATTAAGTGCTACGATTATGTTGGCAATTGAATTAGTTGTGACGAATGAGGGTGAAGTTTTTAATAAGGGAGTGAGTGGCAAGTTTGGAACATGATTTCATTAACATCATCGGTCTAGAACTTTATTACTTCAGGGTGACACCTAGATTGCTTTCAAATGTTGATACTAAGAATAAGGCTGCCCACCCACGTCAGACTTTTTGTGGGACAGATAATCGGGCCGATTTTGTATATTGGTAAAATTGTTCTGTATTTCTGACCGACTTTTTGTAGGTCGTGTGCGTTGCACTATTGCTATCAGTGTGTTCTATTTTTCTCCCACAAAAATCGGTCACCGATTATCGGACGTGGGCGCCTAGCCTAAGGTTGGTCTATGCTTTTTGGATATAAGGAATACGTATAGTTCTTTTTTAGCTTTTGTAATTAAATAAGAAAAAAAATCTTCATGAACAATATAGTTCTAAAGCATCAAGTTTTGAATATTAAAGAGAATTCCGACATGTTCTCAAAGGACCTCAATAGCCATGACACCCGTACGGCCGCCATAGAAAACGGCATCTTGGTGAGGGAGACAGATATATTTGTTTAATATTGTTAATTCTCGTTTGATTTCCTAACCATTTTTATATAACATTTTCACAATTGATGTTCTGTTTTTGTATATTTAAACTGGTAAGTCAATAAATATTTTGTTCATGCATATTTCCTATTTTGCTTAGCTCGCAAATAAGCTCCAAACTCAACATTGTCGAAAGAGTTTTTTAAACGTCAAATCTTTTGCATCAAAGTCTGTTGTTTAGGACACAAACACAAAATCCTAACTAATATTATAAAGTGAAAGTGTGGGTATTTGGATGTTTGTTACTTAATCACGCAAAAACGGCTGAACGGATCTGGATGAAATTTGGCATGCATATAGCTTTTGACATGAAAAAGAACATAGGCTACCTTTTATCCCGATTCCTTAAGTATCTAATGTCACGCGGGCGAAGCCGCGGTCAAAAGCTAGTATTAATATAATTAATAAAGCCCGGCAAACATAAACTTCAGTTATTTATCGTAGCTTTTGCTCAAGAAACTTTCACTTGATACGAGTATTTTAGCTCCACCGTTCAGTCTAAATGCCTTAGTAACAAGAAATTGTTTATTCTACTTTTGCTAAAATATTTGGGATATATATCGCAAATATTTTGGCAAAAGTAGAATTATTTGTTAATTTTATGTAGAGTAGTGGTATACTGCATTCTCCAGTAAACATTTGGGTTAAAAAAGGCAACACACACTAGTGGTGGTGTGGACAATAAATAAATATCTAATAAATATTTAAAATAAAATGGAGGGTCATTAAATTAGTTATGGCGTTTACAATTATAAAATATGTCATAATATACACGTTATTTTATTATATTCGATTGACTTATTTTAAATTAAAAGCTAAAATATAAACTGATAAATACTAATAAAAATATATTACATATTTAAGAATAATATTTTTGCAACGACACAGAATATTCTGGGACTATCTAAGTAGAGTTGATAAATTAAGAAGATGGCGCTAATTCCAGTCGACGCTGGAATAGGTCTTAATAAGCTTATCTGTGTTTGCAGCGAAGCATTTCGACACCTCAAATAAGTGGATTTTAGGGACCAACCTTCGCTTGCTAAAGCAATGTTATTGCTGAGACAAAAACAGGCTAAATACTTTAGTGACTCTTTAATAGTACATTATGATATAAGTGTGTAATGTAAGTGATTACCGTTGAGGCAGTATTTACACCCGAGCCGTGGCGAGGGTCTTAAGAGAGCCAAGAACGGTAATCATTAATTACTCACGTGTATCATACGACTTTTTCAATACACTTGTGAAAAAAGTAAGCTTTGAGGCGGTAAAAATCTGTTTTCATATGCGCGCCCATATTTTTTTTTATTTACTTTTCCATACACTGACATGAATAAACGGGGGTTGACCGACGACTCGTGGGGGACGACCTACGCCCATCCTGATACGATAATGTATTAAAATTATGACGGGGGAGCGGTAAAACAATAAGGTTTTAACTACATTATAGCACTAGTGCGTAATGGTAATCTTTTAAGGTCACAGTTTGGTAAGAAGGGCCATTATGTACATAAGTGCAGTGCAATAAGAGTCACTTTCTGAGCAAGTGTATTGAAAAATTCATTATCACACAGTTGTCCTTATCTTAAAAACCGGCCAAGTGCGCTAGGACTCGCATATGAATGGTTGACATGGTTGTTGTTGTATGGTTGCGGTACTCCACTTAAATATTTATTTTATCCTGGTTTTTAATATTTGTTGTTATAGTAGCAACAGAAATACATCATCATTGAAAATTTTAACTATTTATCTAGGTATCACGGATTATGAGACTAGTAACAGACAGACGGACAGTGGAATTTTAGTAATAGGATCCCGTTCTTACCCTTTTGGTATATAAGGAACACTAAAAAATGCTGGGTTGAAATAAATAGCACATTGAAATACTTATAAAGGTCCCAACCGAGGTCAACACAATTCTATCAATGACATTATTAAACTCTACGTTAAAGGGTCGCTCTATAACGTGAATGATATTCATTGAGCTCATATGCAAACTCTGAGGTCCAGCTAAGTATTTCTATACCTTCTAAGTATTTTCTTTTATTAGGATATTATCTACTTATGAACAGTATCATTTTTATCTTTGGTTATTAACCTTTCAATTGTGATAATTGCAGACACAATTGAAAGACAATAGGTGCGCGAACGCCGGCGTTCGCTTGGGGTTTAATGAATTAAGACTGATTTTTACGACACAAAGACAAAAAAAAAACAATTAGTTGTACACCTTTCTTACATAACATACATACATAATCAGCCTTTCCATATTCCCACTGCTGGGACTCAGGCCTCTTCTCTAGGAGAAGAAATGGGCCATAATCCACCACGCGGGCCCAGTGCGGTTTGGTGAATTTCACATGTCTTCGAATTTTTGGTTCTAGGACATGCCGGTTTCCTCACGATGTTTTCCTTCACCGTTTTAAGAGCAGTGGTCATGAAAGAAATTACACAAAGTAATAATGCGCCTGGCTGGGTTCGAAACCGCGACTTTACAACTCATAAGTCGAGCCGTTACCACTCGGTCACCTCTGCTCAATCTTTGTTATTTCTTTGAAATTTCTTAAATTTTGCCACGAGCTATATTCTTTTAAAGACCATTCACTTCATCAAAAAATACAAGTTCATCCGTCTTCCAAACTACGCCCCAACAGTTTCGGAGTAATAAAACACAACACAGACCCGACGAAGTTTAATATCATTTAATTTATTCCCCATTTTTTTCTCCTAGTATAAAGTATTTCATTTAAACACTAGACTCCATTTACCCAGTCGTCTAAAGACTGGAACAATCTGCCTGTTGCGGTCTACGCGTCCGATTATAATTTGAGTTTCTTCAAGAATGAATAGGCTCACAAACTAGAGCGCGTCACCATCAGAGATTGCATCATTGCTTACCATCAGGTGGAATCGCAGTCAAGCACTAGTTTATATCAATTATATAACTACACAAGCTTTTCTAAAACATAAATTAAAAAAACAACCCTGAATTCATACATAATCTTCTAAGACCTAAAACGATTTGTCTTATCGGAAATTTATTGGTAAAAAGGCGTAGCAAGGGATGCGTGGATCCGCCAATGGTTAGGGAACGGCTTAAACTACTCATTTCGATGCCAGAAATATGTTGTAGGGTAAATATGTATTTGAGATATAAATGCAAGGTAAAATTCTCTTTAACATGAAACTAGAAAGGCGATTCTTTCTTTCAATGGAATTTTCACATTTACGTGTTATTAGTAAATTACTCGTATCAAAGTTTTATTAAGATTTTGACATTCACTTTTTTTGCAACTTGTAAATTATAATGATTTAGCTAAAAGGGTATCTAAAGATCGTAAGTTCGTCTGTTTAAAATGTGCAACTTTATGTATGTGTGTACGTTGTAAATTTTAAGCACAAAAATTTGCCTACTAGACGTACCTAGTATTTTTTTGATATTGCCAAACTAAACATATGCAGAATACATGTTCCACGTTCATGTCAAACGATCAAAACTAAACAATGCAACCTCTAGAAGTACTTAAAGCTGTATTGTCTTTTACCCAAACTTATCAAGTGTTTTCAAGTATTCCAAAATAAAAACAGTAAACAGAAAATTCATCATATTTAAAAAAATTGTGATGGACTAAAATTGAAACCTAGGTATACTCAATAACCACAATAGAAAAAATACCAGTACCATTGAAAGAAGAGGAAGGTTCCCCTTCAATGGTTGTACCTATACAATATGTTATGAACGTGAAAACGAAAAAATTGAAACGCTATTGACATCGGTTTAGGTATAAACGTAGAAGAATTGATTAACCAGGTTCTGAAGGTAATCCAGTCAGAAAAGTGTGATAGAGACAAAGTAAACTGCAGCTTCTTTATCTTTTTCTAGAATTCTGATCAATCAATACGATGATACGATTTCTTAGTCAATACGATGTACAAAAGTGAATGACAGATAACAGCCGAAAAGTCAGGTTATCTCTTCCTAAAGAGTTCATAATTTAGTGTTTATATTCCTCAGTCCATTCCTATACCATACCTAAAGTTTTCGATAGCAAACGTCCTTCATACGGAACGTGGGTCCCCGATAAGAGTCAACTCTTGATTCCAACTTTCAAATAAATCGTCCTCGGTCCCTTCGAATCGAGTGTCGTCGGACGATAGCCTGATATTAAATTACTGTCTAAGGGATGAAATTATTAGGGGCAGTGCTAAAAATAGATCGTCGTAAACAACGACTTGGAGGTAGAAAACCTAAGTGGAGTGAAGTGTGAGTGGACGTGGCGAGTCCAAGTAATAGCATACGAATAGACGGAAAGAAAAAGTGCTAAAAATAGGTTAAGTGTACGATTAATGTAATTGTTCTGAGGGCCTATCTGACCTTCATTTTTGTTGCTGGAAGCTTTGTCGTTAACAGATTTAATATTACCTACAAAAATATAATATATACTGTGAGTATTCTAAATTCGTGCTCTTCACACAAACATTTTGTCTTGAGTTGGAATCAAACCTACGGCTGATAGCAGTCAGGGTCACTAAACATTAGAGCAACAGGCCAATCTGTTATCAGTAATCTGTAATGTAAAACAAAAAATAGATATTTGTAGATCTGCCTATCTATAACTATATCAATAGTCCATCGACTCACGCAGGGCACAGGTATTGCATTGGATGATTTTCCCTAAAAAAAGGATAGGATAGTATTGTTTTTCTGACAATAAAACATTTGCGTCTTAAAACTGGATTGGATAGTCGCAGTACCCTTTACAATGTTCCATAATAGTGTCAACCTACCATGTATATCAAATTGAGGACATATGTACTTTCGGTACAGAAACGTTATTAAATTCATAGAGCGACCTTGAACCGAGTATAATATGTTTAATTGTGTACCCACCCAAGTGTACAGACAGTATTAAAATTAATATTTTAGCTAGAGTAGCAACATATGGGTGGTATATATTAACGAACGCATATTTGCCTATCAGAGTTATATTTAACTGTTTATTATGTATATTATATTCTGTAGCTTAGTAGTCTTGAATTTGTTGAAATTTTATTTTATTTCTGATTAAATCCATACTAAAATTATAAATGTGAAAGTAACTCTATCCTTTTGTATGTCTGTTACACTTTCACCGTTAAATTACTGAACCGATTTTGACGAATTTTGGTACGGAGAAAGCTGGAAGTCCAAGAATGAATAGGCTACTTTTTAACCGACTTCAAAAAGGAGGAGGTTCTATGTTCGGCTGAATGTATGTTTTTATCTGTCTACTTTTTATCTGTCTTCGATTTCAACTTCGCATTCACAATAACTAACATTCACTCAAATAAAGCCGCTGACAGAAGCTAGTATCTTCTAATTTTATATATTAGTGGTCGTTGAAACATACCAAGGTCATATTTAAATCATAAGAAATTGCAGATACAATGTCAAATGTACCTATGGATATTGGAATAAATGTCATAATTGTATTGCGCACATTATATTGCTTTAGATACCGGTTCTGAACAAAGCTGATAAAATTATTTATCTCAATGCCAATATAAACTAGATTACTTTCACGTCTAAAGACGGCAAGTGACCGTATGTTTTAGCTTAGATAATCAAGTTTCCGTGGTGTAGCGGTTATCACATCTGCCTAACACGCAGAAGGCCCCCGGTTCGATCCCGGGCGGAAACATAGTTTTTGCCCATTTAAATCTTTGTTTTTTTTTTCTTTTCTTTTTTTAAGGGAAAGTTTATAATTTTGCTGGCCTATATATTTGTTGTTCAAAATTCAAAATGTCAATCGATTCATCATGAAAATCGGGATGAAATAAGCTGTATTTTATAAAAATACAAAACTTCACCCACAGTAGCAAATAAATAGTAATGATTGATTGAAGACTGATAATGTTTTTTAATTGATTTTTGATTAACATATTTATTATTTATATTTCTTCTGCTGCTTTCGTACTTAATACAGCTAGTATATTAGCAGTAGATAGAAATATAAGTATAATATGTTAACTTTATAAACATGGTCAAAGAAGAAGTTTTAACCACACGGGTTTATCTTTAAGGTAAAGCAATTTTTGCTGCCGTCAGTACTTGGATGGGTGACCAACCATTACAAATCAAGACTCCTCTATGCCTTGGAAAACACGTTAAGACGCTGGTCCCGGCTGTGATTCGAAGGCTTTTGAGAGTCATGACGGATATTTAGAAGACAGAAAATCTTGCACCTATCTTGCTAAGGGTACTGTTACAGTTACTGGCTCGTAGAGGTCAGATAGGCCACCCCATTTTACCTCTACGAACACAACTTTCTATATGAAAGTTGAAGTGTTGTAAAGGTACATGACGCGTCAAGAAATTCGGATCAGATCCTTGAAGACTGGCTTACTGCGTAGATAAGGACCACTTGGCTCGTAGAGATCAGATATGTAGTCACTTCAAGTAAAATAGTAGTAGGTACTCATCAGGTACTGGAAGCCGAACCCAAAACAGTTCGGAAAAGGCAGGCAAATTGATTGAAACACGGTTGCTGACTTCTGTCCACCTGATTAGAAGCTACCAGACTACAGAAAAATACTCTGAGACACACAAATAGTGGACAAATTTATAACACCCCTCTATTTGCGTTGGAGGTAAACAAAATAATGGACCGTATACGAATCATTTTTATAGCTGACTTTATTCACACGTATATTATTTCAAGCAGAAAAAAACAATTTCACACACAAACCCTTATTTATTACCGGCAAAAAGGAGGCTTGTGGATGGCGAGCAATGGGTAGGTCGCTATCCAACCATCCGGTTCCCGCGCGCCTCAAAGAATTCTCAGCAAACGTAAGGACCCAGCAGTCGAACCCTACTGGGCCCAAGGGTCTATTTCTGAAAAGAAAGCTCAGTCCCGGTATAAAAGACAACGAAGGAACGGGGTGGGGTTTTTAGTCAGTAAAAGTCTGACACTCAAGGGCAGGGAATTTTATAAATAATAATATGATAATAATAATAATAATATTCCACAACTATCACACAACGCCTTCTAGTCTCAAGCTAAGCAGAGCTTGTGTTATGAGTACTAGACAATTGATAAAGTACTTATATATTTCTAAATACATTCATATTATAGATTAATTGTACCCAGACACAGAACAAATGATCATGCTCATCACAAAAACATTTGTCCTGGGTGGGAATCGAACCCATGACCTCCGGAATAGCTGTCAGGGTCACTAATCATTAAATCAACAGGTCTGTCTATCTGGATGATTTTTACAAAAAACTTTCAGAAAGAAGACAAAACATTAAACCGAAAGCCGACAACAGAATTTCGACGATCCCTATAAAATGCTTAATTAACGTCATAAGGTCCTTTCATTACATCTGACCCGAAAGTGATATAAAAGTTATTGTATGAAGAATACAATGGTACCGGGAATTAAGTCACATTAATATCACCACGGTGGCGACCTCAATATCATGTGGATGACGCATTATGACACGAGCTAGATGGGAACAGAAAGTCTGAAGTAGTTTAGTGGGTGGAATAAGGTTTTATAGTAGGCTAACTTTTGCCCGCATCTTCACCCGCGTACATAAAATATAGCCTTATATATTGTTACTCAAGAATAAAGCAGCCTTCTATTGGTGAAGAAATTTTTGCAATTGGAAAGGTGCTTTCGGAGATTACCTCCCACAAACAAAAAAAACATAAAGCAAACTTTACCTCTTTTCAAAATTAGTGTGTCTATCAAGAGAGCAGTGGTGACCCAGTAGTAACGGATCCGACTTACGTGTTGTAAGTCACGGGTTCGAACCCAGCCAGGCGCATTACTTACGGTGAAGGAAAACATTCTGAGGAAACTGGCATGTCCTAGAATCAGACATTCAAAGACATGTGAAATCCACTAACCGTACTGGGTCCGCGCGTGGTGGATTACGGCCCACTCCCTCTCCTAAAGAGGAGGCCTTAGTTCCAGCAATGGGAACATTATTAGGCTAATTATGCTTTGTCTGTATTTATCTATCATCCTTCTGGAATATGAAAAAGTAAAATGTAAAATATCTTATTCCAGGTCTACTCGTATACCAAATTTATCCACATCTGTTTAGACGTTAGAACGTCAAGAAGCAACAAACATACACAACACATATATAAAATCAACAACAACAAAACAACAACTTTATATTATTAATGTAATGGAATGAATTTATTGTCTACCCTCAATTTCTAATTTTGTATTCAAAGTTGATCATTTCTCCAACTCTAGGTACTATAAATTTCAAATCTCAATAGACATTACGTTTTTTTTTTGGGAGGTGGTAAAACATTTTTATTAACTTTGGCATTGAAGAAGGGTTCTTACTGAATTATTTTGAGCCCGTTGTGTCCTACTGCAGGGCAAAGACCTCCCTTCCGTTATTCCACTCTTTTCTGTCAGCTAAGGACATCTGGCCAATCGTCTAAATCGTCACGCTACCTCTTTCTGGGCCTACCGTGTCGCCGGCTCCTGCTGTTCGGAATCCAGTCAGTAGCGCCTTCACCCAATTTTGTAGTGACATGCGGCAGATGTGACCGGCCCATTTCTATTTTAGTTTTCCATCTTACTAAATACAGTATATTTTACAATACCAGCCAGTAAAATGATACAAAAATTAAAGCTTCATCAACAACCCACATGAACTTAATTATCTAAGAAAACCACCCTACTGCTACTGCAGCAGACGAGTTCATTAAAGCCCCCGTCTTTCTTTTTTTATAAGATTGCTGTCGTGGACTTATGAAGTGAACCTTTTGTGTTTCAATTCCATGCTATTATGATGTATGCTCATATCTCCTTTGTATGTTATAACATCGTGTAGGGTATTGTCTTTCAGTAAGAGTGGAGCTATTAATAAATCTAGTGACGGTAATTTTGTCTTTTTCTACATCTGGTTATGGTTCCATTGCTTTGTTTTATGATTATTCATGTTTCTATAGCAAGTTTACTTCACCCACGATGTAAGCACATATATCTAATATTATATTTCATTCACAGATTTTTAATTACTGATAGGTCAATACTATTAGTCTTATTTTTTTGTACGTTATATTATAGCAGAACATTTATTCTATCATAATCTTAAAAATAAATCATTTTCTATTTGATTTGATATAATAACACTACTACTACTGTATACGTGTATACCTATATGTATATTTGTTATCCATTCAGGCTCAAATTCAGAATAAGACAAAAAATACTCTTATCCCGGTATAGTTTATAATTTTCCTTTGTATAGTTTTCTACATCTACACGTGCAACGTCACTGGCAAATACTAGGATGGCGTATAAATTGAGCTATCGTATGGTCTCAAACTGTTTGCTTGTCTATATTAAAATTTTTACTTCATAATAATTTTAACATTAAACTCCTAGGTTGCTGAAATATCACGTAGAATCGCCAACCTTAAGTCGCAATGGGCAAGGCACATTGCTCGCAGAACAGGATAGTCGTTGGGGCCGAAAGGTTCTGGGGTGACGACCGCGTACCGGAAAACGCAGCGTTATAAGGCCTCCTACAAGGTGGACCGGTGACCTGGTGAAGGTTGCGGGAATCCAATGGATGCGGGACGCTCAGGATCGTTCATTGTGGACACTTGCGGGAGGCCTATGTGCAACAACTTCCCTTCCCTTAAAAATGATGATGGTTCAATCTATCGCAGATTAGACTAACAAAACCCAAATTATGTTCTAAATGGAAAATCATTTCCTGTTTCTCAGATTACAATCAGTTCAATATCCAATAAGAAGTGATTCTAATCTCCCATCCAATTGAACTAAGCGTACAATAACATCTGTTCCGGTTTCCGGAAATACCTCTAACCCAAATAAACTTGCCAAATGTTACTCGCCCAATTCCCATTAACCGGAAAAAACACTCCATTAACTTTCCCAATAACAGGGGAAGGACCCAAATGAACAAAAACACTTCAAAAGCAGCCGGGTGTTAATTTAAAGATGCCATTTTGACGCAAAGTGGAAAGAGCAAACGAAGAAATTAGGTCCAATTGTAGGGTAGGAATATTGTTACTAAAGCGGAAAAAATCGAGGGATGAATATGTTTTTCACATTTTTGTATTGATTTCTTATTGCTACTAAATTTATTTTTCTCTAGAAACAAAAAAAAAAATTGGATAACGAACTGAAAGAAAATAATCTTCGCAAGAGCCTCCCTCAAATTCTTCCAGATATTCTTTTCTCAAGCCAACTCAAACCAGTCCAGGTCATCTCGCCACCTCAACTTGTATTTTTTTTTCTATAGTGCACTGAAATCAAATTTGAATCTGAAAATGCTACAAAAGTTTTTAATTTCTAAAGTTAGTTACAACAAAAGGTATTATCACTGCTTGAATTTGACATCATTTCATTAATGTTTTGATTGTATATTAATGAAACTTTGTATGACAAGTCTGTAAAAAACTATGTGTAAGATATTTACATATATTAGACTTATTTATGTAACTTTATACTGTGCACACTTAAATGTGATATCCCTCTGTCACTCAAAGGTTTGCCAGGAGTAAACTCATCTTGTTGAGTTAAGCTCCCTTTGTACATGAATAATGTTAAGTTTTGGTTTAAAATTAAGAATTAATTCGTCAATCTCTACAGGTAAAGGTATATATAGGAAAAAACGGAAAGGTTTGCTTATATTCGAGCTTATTTTCGATATTTACAAATTACTTTCTTAAGAACTTCTTATTTACGTTCTTTGAAAAATACCCTCTAAAAAAACGCTCTATATTTTATAACCTATGCGGACGCACGGCGTTCGCTTGGTGTTTAACGGAAATGGCATGAAATCTTGCGCGAACGCCGGGCGATCGCTTTAAGTTTGAGTAGTATTTAAATTTGTAAATAAGTTGACTCATTTATTGGGTCATTCACCCTTCAGACATAACCTTTCTCAACCTCACAGATTTCTAAATGAACGCTGTAGCTAACCTTTTACTGTTTCTATTAAATCAGAAACACAATTAAAAAGTTTTAACGAATATAGCATGTTCCTTTTATGCAGATATCGAGAATACCGTTAGAGTGCTCCCCACTTTAAGTTAGGTACATAGAAGGGATGAGATGAAAATGTTCGATAATTTTATGAGCAACTTTCATTGCATGGTTTTCATACATATTCATACATGTAAATGTACGGCCACAGTTTGTTTGCTGGGTGAATATTTTAAGGAATATATGGGTCTTGAAATAACTGAAGTAAATCTACCTACCTACAAATATGTAGTAGAGTCGCAGCTCGTGGCTTTCTGCCGTATTTTATTCAGAATATTTTTTTATTAATATAATAATAACATAATATTCCACACTATCACACAACGCCATCTAGTCTCAAGCTAAGCAGAGCTTGTGTTATGAGTACTAGACAACTGATAAACATACTTATATATTTCGAAAAACATACATATTATAGATAAATTACACATAGCCACAGAACAAATGATCATGCTCATCACACAAACATTTGTGCTGGGTGGGAATCGAACACACGACCTCCGGTATAACAGTTGGGGCCACTAACCACTACACCAACTGGCCAGCCAGTTAATGTTGTCAAGATTATAATATCTATAGTATATTTGTATAACTGTGAATGATATGAGAAGAAACATAAGCATTATCAGCCTTATAATGCTGGGATGCAGGCCTCTTATCTAGGAGAGAGGATAGGAGCCCTGTGTGCACTGCTGGATGTCACATGTTTTCCAATTTTTAATTCGAGGACATGCCGGTTTCCTCACGATGTTTTTCTTCACCGTTTTGAGAGCAGTGGTGATGAAATAAATTGCACAAAGTAATGCGCCTGGTTGGTTTGAACCCGCGACATACAACTCATAATTCGGAGCCTTTCATGCAATCGTTTGTGATGTTTTAGCAATACAATAAAAAATAAAATACAAGCAAGTGAAATTTTATTGTAGCTTCTTTATGTTTGTAGGAGACAAAAAACGTGTAACCACAATTAATGCGTCACGGATGTAATATCTACCAAACTACACATTAAATTCTGCTGCATAAAATTCAAACAAAACAAATGTTTTAAATGTGAAGGAAAATCCTGAGGTAATATCGTCGAAGGACTGGAACAGTTTGCCTGCTGCGGTCTTCCCGTCCGATTATAATTTTGGTGTCTTCAAGGCTAGTGAATAGGCTCTTAATAAACTAGTGCGCCTCACCATCAAACATTGCATCGCTACTTACCATCAGGTGGGATCACAGTCAAGCACTAGTTTATATCAATTGAAAAAAAAAGATATATACCACAGCAGGCTTTTAGATAAGCACACTATGATGATCTTGCGAAGCGTGAAAAATAATTATTTTTGAAGATTCCGACATGTGAAAAGTTTTCTTCACATGTTTAATAATGTATACAAAGGGGGAGGGGGGGTTTGTCCTTTCATAAGATCGACCAAGCTGAGGTCATAGGGTAGTTTACAAACGTGTTTTAAAGTCAGCCAAAAGAGCATCAAACGCTTAGCATAATGAGCAGCTTTGCACACACCAAATATTAACAATAATAACATATTCATTCTTGTTGGGTATTTTTGTGACACCGTAAGTACTTAGCCGGTGCCCTTTCGTCTCGTTTTTTAGTTTTTTATCGAGAAGTTCTTATTGTGCGGGTCCCGAATTCTTTTTGTAAAATAGAAGTTATTGCCTATTTTACTCCTTAAACATCAGCTAGCGAAATAGGTCTTACTCTTTCAGAGATTAGATGAAATAAATAGACCGACAAAAATTTTAATAGTTGCGTTTTTATTAAGTACAGGTATCGAGAATGCATGAAAAACGGGTCATTTCACGCAGTATCATTTTTTGCTAATTTCGGTGGTATTTTTTATTCGTAGATTTTCAGATGAAAAAATTACCTTATCTTATTCTAGAACACAAGTTTGAGTTATCGTGTTCGAGAATAAGATAAGTTAATTTTTTCATCTGAAAACCTACAAATAAAAAATACCACCGAAATTAGCAAAACATGAGCCTGCGTGAAATGACCCAAACATATGCTGCTTTGATATTAGAACCTCACACTTTAATTTGGTTTAGTTACAATATATGTATGTATGCGTGTAGTGGATACGTAGGTACATATATATTCATATAGGAGTCAGAAGATGACACATCAAGCTACTTTAATACACGAACAAAAAATATAAGCCAGACAGGCGTATGATTTCTTGAAATTACGTAAATAACGTTAATTTTCATAGGTTCTCATTCCTAAATAGCAATATTTTAAGTCACCAATTAAGTAATAATAAATATTAGTATAAATATTAACAATTTGAGGAAAAAAAATTTTACGTCCATAAATTTCATATATTTCAGGGAGTATTTTGACGGAATTTTACAGTATAGTCGTCATGCTATATAGGCGTATCAACCAAAAATTAGTGTTATCGAGGAAATCCTCTAAAATTAAGAATTCTATATTAATTGCAGTATAAATATATAGCTACATGCAAGAAAACAACGAGTTGGCTCAATCACAGGAAAAGTTATTAAGTTTTGTATCGCTCCTGAAAAGTAGGTTTTGTGGATACGCCCCTATGGTTTGAGACCCGCGATATGTATATGTGTGTGTAGTGGGTACATAGGTACTTATAATTCATATATAAGTCAGAAGATATCACAACCAAGCTACTTTAATACACGAACTAAAAATATTTCATAACAAGCAAGTAACTACATAAAATTAAATCATTTTTCCCTCTAACAAGATGGAGACACCAACCATTAAAAGTTACCACACATCGAGACGAAGTTAACTAAACTTAACCTATGTAATTCACTCCACTAGTTAGAAAATGAAGTTTTTCTACCGGCTACTTGCCCTAGTACTGCGGAAGTCCTAGAATTAGTTTCTGAACTGTTAGTGGAGTTAGACAGTGTTCTTAATAGAGCTGTGATGGGGATGAAGTAGGATGGCTATCTTAGGTATTAGGAGGGGTTTTAGATTGTTATCAAAGAAAGTGCAGTCATCGCTTAGGCTTCCTTTAAAAACTAAAGTTGTACAGGACGGATAAAAAATAGCTTTTGGTCTTCCTTGGAGTTTAAGCTTCCTCTTTACCAAATTGCATTAATATCAGCTCTGTACTTTAACCGTGAAAACCGATAAACAGTAAACAGACAGAGTTACTTTCTTTTTATTATTAATTAGTGTGGATATAAAAAAAATCCTCAGACATATAAAATAAATTAGTGTCGTAGTTTGTCACACCCTGATTGAATACTACACAATAAACTAAAAGATAATTTAAGCAAGCAAGCGAAAAAACAGTAATAACTCAAGGAGCTACGAGACGTCTACGAAACTAATTATTCGTAGCTGCTTCTAGTTAAGGTTCCCGCAGACAGACGCGACGCATAAGTCTCGGGGCGACAACGGTGCGACGACGTCTATCTTGGCAATTTGTGTAGATATTTTTGAAACGATTTACATAAAATTAAACTGTCTTCTCGTAGTCGCATTGTTACAACACACCTGTCTGCGGAAACCTTAAGGCTCGATCTTAGAGCTACGGTGTTGACTTTTAATAACGTTCCCCATCTTGACCTATCGCAAAGGTCAATAGTGAACTTATTCAAATTCCTTTCATAATCACTTCAAAACTTTATTCAAGCGTAGAGCGTATTTAAGCAATTTTTGAATAACTTCGTTTTAATTAAAGTTGAAGGTGTTGAAGCTTTATTTAGAAATTGATTAACATTACTTATAACCGACTGTGTGAAAAGTCAAAGTAAAACTTTTTTATTATTATTAACTAGCTGTGCCCGCGACTTCGTTCGCGTGGACTACAGGTTTTTGAATTATTTTTTTCTAAAATAAATGTAGCCTATGTAACTCTTTATTACATCAGCTACCTGCCAAAAAAAGTCCCGTCAAAATCGGTCCAGCCATTTCAGAGATTAGCCCAGACAAACAGACAGACAGACAAAAATTTAAAATATATATATATATTTTGGTGTATGTAACGTATATATATTCATGTGCTTGTAGCAAAAAGCAGTTATTTCAATATTACAAACAGATACTCCAATTTTATTAATATGTATAGATGTATAAATATAGATGTATAGATAAGCTGACGGTAGACCACCATCTCACCTGATAATAAACGATGACTTAGTCGTCGATTTAGCATTTTTCCCCTTTACTTACAGATGCCCAGGTTTTAGCTATCAGGAAACACAGACTGCGGCAAGGAATTCCACTCCTTAGTTGGACGTACAATGAATGTATTCCCTTAACGTATAGTAGGTACGTATGGGTGGGATGTCCACTATATACCGACGGTGCATGGCCGTACGCATGTATTTAGCGCAACATTTTGCGTACGGGCAACACAAGTATCTTATGCGATTCATCATAGCTCCTTAAGGAAGGTCAGTAGCACCCTGATATTTCTGACATTTTCTTGGAGGATCTGAAGTAATTTGACTTGTATCCAGCGACCACTGAACGACTAAAAAGCAGATGAACTACTCTCTCGTCTATCTCCATGCGGGCTCCACAATTACTTTTATTGTAGTGGATTGAGTCTAAGATTTATTACTTACGTAAGACTGACTGCGAGTTTTGCGTTGTTCATCATCTTCCTGCCCTAGTCCCGTTTTATTTGGGGTCGGCGCAACACATTTCTTTCGTCCGTTCTGTCCTGTCACTCGTCACGCTATCACTAACTTCCTTTTATTTCATATCACTTCTCAGCCAATCCATCTTTTCTTTGGCCTCCCTCTTCCCCTCCTTCCATCCACATGTAAACTCATAACTTTTTTAGCAACATGCGTTTAATCCCTCCTTTTCACATGACCATACCAAGACAAACGATTCCCTTTCAACTTTCAAACTCCCCCTAATATACTCATTTCTCACTTTATCCATTCTCGTCACACCACAAATCCATCTTAACATTCTCATTCTCGCGAGTTTTGCGTTGTTCGATCGTAGAATATTCGAGAGTTTAATCTTTAAACCAAATGCCTCTAATATACCTCTTTAAATCAAAATTATCCACATATTAGTCAGCCTTGATAAAAATTAAATGAGCTTCACTGGTTTCCCATTTCACTTTCAAAATCCTTCATAAAACCGCTCCAGTACACGTTTGATACATAATTAGCTTGTGCCAGCGGTTCCGCTTACGTGAAAGTAGGTAGCCTTCTCCATACA
This sequence comes from Mythimna albipuncta, assembly GCA_929112965.1. NCBI lineage: Eukaryota > Metazoa > Arthropoda > Insecta > Lepidoptera > Noctuidae > Mythimna > Mythimna albipuncta. Next base: position 17,711,151 of record OV815967.1, read on the forward strand.
AACTGTGGACCCCAATTTCATCCCCTTTGGTGGTGTACTTTGGAAAATCCTCATTTAGTGTTTGCCTACGTCATAAAAGAAAGCCTTGTGTGTTTCATGTTTTATTTCTAGTCCCAGTACTTTGAACTACGCAGTGATATGTCAGTTTCATCTACACAAGTATAATAAAGAGGTAAAGTTTATTTTTATGTTTTTTTGTTTGTAAGAGATAATATCAAAATTTTTCACCAACAGAAAGCTGCTTTATTCCTGAGTGACATAGGCTATATTTTATGTACGCAGGCAAAGCCGCGGGCAAAGGCTAGTCTTTTATATAGATATAATATAATAAATAGATTACAGTTTAATTAGTTTACACGGCTACAAATCTACATGACGACGATCTACGAGTAGATGGCGGTTACAAATCTGACTTTATTAAGAACAAAAACTAAAAGGTTTGCGAATGAATGAACGAACGAACGAAGAACTGACTTCTTAATAACTGAGCAGTTACGTGAATGGCTGATAAAGGATCGTTCCTTTTTATTCGTTCAGCTAAAGCTTTCTTTTATGTGGTGTTGAAAGAAAAAGACAGCGTCAGACGGTCGGTATTATATATGTGAGCTTCAAAGTCTTTCGATGAGTTGTTTTTACGCTTAAGGTCTTAGACGTCTTATTTTAAAACTTAATTCACACTTTGTGACAGAAAGAAAATTGAGTATTATTTCTAGACTTATATATTTGAAGAGGTTTAAAGAAAATATGTTTACGAGTACAGTCCTCTCCTCCTCTTTGCGTCGTTTGTCCTCAATGCTGAGGGTCGTGACCTCGATGAATAACTTTCTTGTGGACTATAAAAGGTGTAAGGGACAGCCCTTCACAAACTTTAATTCATTAAACCCCAAGCGAACGCCGGCGTTCGTGCACCTATTGTGTCTGTTATTTCCACGATTGAAAGGTTGCTCAGTAGACGAAACTGAACAACCTTCCACAAAATTTTTTTTCAGCAAACGAAAAAAAAACATTAGCCTCATCATACAAAATGATAAACTTAATTGGACAATTTGTATGGCGAGGCCGATTTTTTTTTTTCGTTTCCTGAAAATAAATTTGGTGGAAGGTTGTTCGGTTTCGTCTACTGAGCAAGCCCTTAATGTTTGTGGAGGGCTGTCCCTTACACCTTGTATTTCGCCATGTTGTCCTATCTTCGGCGATGTGGATGGCGGCGTCGCAGACTGTGGTCTCCAGTGTAACACGGATTTGCTCTGACCAACGTATCGAACTCCTGCTCTTGGATATTTTCACATCTATTTTTCCGACGAGTACAATAGTTGAGGAAAAAGACATTATTGTTGCTTTTTCCTCAACAATTGTACTTGTGTACTTGTAGGTACTGTGTATAGGATATCTGTCTCTAATATTGAATGCTGCTGTTTTTGCAGCTTATCGTCGTGTGACTCGCCTATCTACATGTCTAGGACTGTAGAATTATTTAGCAACGGTTGCACTTTGGGTTAGGAAATCACTTCTTTCTTCACCAATAACACGAAGTCACTTGTAACTCCACACGATTATTATGTGCGGTTTGCCCGAAGACAGGGTCACCATGTAGGGATCGGTGTTATTAAATACACGATTTGATGTATAGTACTGATCTGTATTCCTCCTCCTCTTTGCGTCGTATTCCTCAATGCTGAGGGCCATGACCTCCTTGCTTCATCATTTTTAGGGTTGCGTAGTCAACTAGGAACCCTTATAGTTTCGCCATGTCTGTCTGTCCGTCCTCGCTTAATATCTGGGATCGTTAGCACTAGAAAGCTGAAATTTGGTACCAATATGTATATCAATCACGCTGACAAAGTGGTAAAATAAAAATTGGAAAAAAATGTTTTATTAGGGTAGCCCTCCTGTATGTAAAGTAGGAAGTGTTTTTTTTTTAATTTCAACCCTAACGTGTGATACATTGTTGGATAGGTATTTAAAAATGAATAAGGGTTTACTCAAATCTTTTTTTGATAATGTCAATAATTTCGGAAATAATCGCGGTTTTTTATTAGTACGATATTCTTCCATCTGTTTCTGCCTCTGGTGTCTCTGATCTTTATTAGCAAACCATTATATATCATATTAGGCTACATACACATACGATTATAAACATATAAGTTTTATGACACCCACATTACAAACATGGCTAAGATGCATAAGGCAACTGAAGGGGGTTTTTTGTAAAAACTCACGTTAATTAGTCTAGCACTCCTTCTCGATCGATCCACGGTAATTGATATTTTTCTCCCAAAAAAAAGACAACCACATTTATAATTCCTTAATCATGCTGTGTTTTCATAGTAACCGATATGTCAGTATCAGTTCCACCAAAAACTATGATACAAATACATACATATGAAAACTCATATGGTTATTCCAGCAAGAGTTCATCAGCCCATCAATGTTCCGTCAGTCACTTGATGGATGGTTTTTTTGGCAACGTGCAAAATGAAGGAAGTTTCACGAAAAATATACCACAGAATTAGGTCCTACGAATCAATACTCATTACACATACACACAGAACATATACAGAAGACTAATGATACTGGTATATAACTTTTTTATTCCAAAATAGGCACATACGAAATTGAATTCGAATTTCAAAACCTGCGAGCTCTACGTTTATTTGAAAACCGTTTGTCATAGCGGACAATAGAAAAATAAAGTACAGGTCACATGACGCGGCAAAAGTCTGGAAAGGGGTGATACGCTTAGTACTGTTGCATGTCATTCTATGCGACACTATAGTTGTGCTCTATACCTAATCGTGAATCTATAGAAAAGATTTGAATATTTTAAGATGAGGTACATTCTGGGGCCCCGGTATGAAGGCTAGAAGGAACGGGGTGGGTCTTTTAGTCAGTAAGAATCTGACACTATCTCCCTCTCCGCCCAAGAGCGGAGGATGTTATTGGATGACTTTTTCCCACCATAAAAAAAGGTTAGGTACATTCGTAGATTTGTGTGAAGGTGCCTCGTAAACCTGTATGTTTTGTTGGATGTAAAAAAACATATTTATTTGTATTTTGTAAATGATGAGTTAAAAAATTTGAAAGGTTGTTTGCTTAGAATAAGTTTTTGATTTCTTGACATGTCTTGACACCGTAAAATAGTAATAAAATACTGTGTATTTTGTCCAACTAAAATCTGGTTTATATACTACTTCCATAACTCTTCTACATGTTCTACAATGTTATCACTCAAATATTACAAAGATGTTTGTATGTACGCGTGTGTACATATGTTTGTTACACTTCAACGTTCAAACGGATGAATGGATTGGGATAAAATTTATCACACGGGTAGACCATGTCCTGGAATACAACTTACAACTTAGAACTTTAATTTTAGCTGGTAATCAATGATAAAATGATAAATGGTCAGTGATGGAACACGCTAACATATATTAAATCATTTATTTACTTTTGACTTACTACCCCCTGTTTGTAGCTATCAAAAAACATAAATTCCAGCAGGGACTACCACTCCTTAGCTGTACGCAAAATGAATGTGTTTTTTTTTTTAATTATGGATAGGCTCGCGTTTGACCACTATCTCACCTGATGGTAAGCGATGATATGGTCAGCGGTGGAACACGCTAGCCTAAAAGTAACCCATTTATTTACTCTTGACTTAAAACCCCCTGTTTCTAGCTATCTTCTTCTTCTTATCGTATCGAAACTAGTTAATACTAGTTAAATTCCTTGCCTGGCCCTGATTTCGGCCACGGCAATCAAATGCTATATATAATTTCTAGCTACCAAAAAACATAAATTACAGCAAGTACTACAACTCCTTAACTGTACACACAGTGAATGTGTTTCCAAAACATTTAGTAATCTGTTTAAAATATAAAACGACTTGAGTGATTATTAAGGTACAATGAAATCTGATGTAGTCAACACTGGTTGTATAATCAGGGTTGATTGAGAATGAGGTCTTGATCATTGTTTACCAATATAACGTATCGAATATAAGTATTTTTTTAAATGATTTTATATTGTTATGAGACTTTTTAAAAATTCCTAAGTCGTTTGACTTTTTAAACAGACTATAAATAATAATAAAAATAAATGATTTATTATCAGTCATCTTGGCCCATAGATAATATACCTTACAGACTAACATATATATATAGAGTAAATACAACTTGTTGTTAGTAAATAAGAGTTAGGATTATGTTAGTAACACTTTACATTGCACTAAGTTCACTTCGTGCTGTGGCACCTATCCGCGGAAGCGACGGAACACCATGCCCTGAGGACAAAAGTCTTCCTTCAGCATGAGAGGCAAATGGGTGACTAGTTCAGTTACAGTCCATTATATACGTATACCTATACAGTATATTCGTTCCATTTTTATTCAACACCCCAGACAAAGAAAAAGCTCCAAAGTCAAACCTGTCACCCAATACACTGACATCAGCCTGAAATTTATTCCTCCTTTGTTACAGCCGCACCTATAATGCTAAGGCGCGCCGTTATTAATACAGGCTTAAATGGAAGGTCCATCACTTGGCTGTCACCTATTGAGTTTCGAAGGGACATTAAAGGCGAATTAGTGTGACCGCAGGCAGAAGTTGAGGGGCGGTTGTCAAGGTGATCACGCCTTGATATAATAATAATCTTTGTACATTATAATTCTTTTGTACGTGTGTTGTCACTTAACTCCTTCTAAACGACTTGACCGATTTGAATGTTTGAGTATATAGGGTGACTGGCAATTAGTGTACGATAGCTGTTCAGTACATTTATGTTTGCCTGTTGTACTGAACAGCGGATATTTTTCGCTATTTCGACTTTGTTCCCATAATAAAATTGTTTGTTATCATGAGCACAATCACGTGTTTAAGTATCGTACACTAATTACCAATCACCCTGTATATTTGAGTAGGTCCCTGAATGGTTCGAAAATAGCTACAATTTGACTCAAAAAACCTGACGTAGGCTTCTGTTGGCATGGTTTAAGTGATGTGTTAGTTGTCTGGTAGAGAATGTCTACCTACAGCATTAAGTACGCCTTTGTACCATGACACGAGAAGCGTGTAGCATGAAATTATAACAAATAAAAAAAAGTATTTTACTCTGTTAAGTGCGATTTATCTCATAGCTGATTGTATATGTAATGGTATACAGAAGAAGAAAATACTAGCTGCTACCGGCAGCTTCGCCCGCGTGTTAGAAGAAATTATTCCAAAGGAACATATTCCCGAGAAAGTGTATATGCTAAGCAAGTTTCATGTAAATTGATTCCGATGTTCAAGGGTCAAGTAGTAACAAACATTGGGATGTTTGTATAATATTAAGGTAGAACTACACTGTGCACACGTGTGCCACTTACGCTGATTTGGGTGAGTCGATTTCCATAGATTTCATATGGAAAATAGATTTGTAGAGTTACACAAAATCAAAGCCACGCGACGCCACGTGACGTCGTTCTACGTACAAATCAAGCGTGCGTGGCCCACGTGTGTGTTGGTCTACTGTAGATCTAACTTTATTGTGATTCTAGCGCTCAAAGGCTTAATATTAATAATCTTTCTGCTAGTTAGTTTCATATATATCCCACCCATACGTACAAAGCGTTTTGGGCATGCATACAGCTAAGGAGCGGAATTCCCTGTCGGAGTCTGTATTTTCCTGATAGCTACAACTTAGAGGTCTTTAAGCCAAGAGTGAATAGGTTACTTCTAGGCAAGCGTACTCCATCGTCAGCCATATCATCGCTTACCATCAAGTGAGATGGTGGTCAAACGCGAGCCTATAAATAATATTAAAAAAAATCAGATAAATCAACAAATACAAAGTAATATTAAAACCTTTTACCGTGCAGTCCACCAAGCAAATTCTATTGAACATTGAACAGATTCGAAAAGCAATCGCAGATTGAAAGTTAAGAAAAAACTTAAGATAGCGAGTTGGCATATAAATCAGAGTAGGACCGTCGAATGAAATCTTTGCACAGACTACTGGTTCTTACGTATAGTCTGTGCAAAGATTTTATTCGACGGTATAATAATATCAAAAGTATACATAGACCAATTTAAGATAATAGTCATTTTAGTGAATAGGTTACTTCTAGGTAAGCGTCCAAAAAATATGTCCAGTACCTATAATTACGTATAACGTGTTTAAAAGCTTGATGTTTCATCCAACGCAATCCAATGGAATGTTTGATTAAGATGCAACGTGAAAAGAGAGATAGCGTCTGAACGCTCTGTTGCCATTCCGTAATTCCGTCACTCACTCGAATATTTCACAAAGCTTGTCTCGCGAAATACGTGATAGTTTTTTAAACCTTTAAAAAGTAATTTTGCTACTATTTAGAATCTCGATTAAATATTCAAGGTTTAGAAAAAGATATATTTTCTGTACTTTTTTTTATGAAGAGCAAAAGTTCATGCAAAATATCAGATTTTCAGAGATATTAACTGATTTTTTTTTTCTATTAGGTTAGGTGAGATCTCTTACCAATATCTCACCTGATGAAAAGCGACAATACGATCGACGACAAAACGCGCGCACACATCATTTTGAAGTCAATAGAAACGTAGATAATATCCACAAGATATGTGTGTTTCCAACATAACCAGAGAACGACATCGTTAATGACTACGTTAAAACGGTTGTATGGAAATATATCACAGGATAGACGCTCTTAAAAGACGTTTACTAAACTCACGAAAACTATTCTAATTCCCTTTTCCTTAGGTAACTAAAAAGAAAATAAATATGCAAAAATGCGCCAACATTGGCTTAGTTACGAGTAGGCAGAAATGCTATATCGGTTTTCTGCAGAACGGAGCTTGTTCTGCAGAAAACCGATAATACTGGAAACCAGATAATGCTCCGGCTATTCACCAATTAATCAAATAAATAGGTATTAAATATTATCACAAAATGCATATTAATTTTACAAACTGAAGTACCTACTTCGCTTTATAACTTATACCGAGCTTGTGGTATGAGTACAAGACAACTGATAAACGTATATATTTCTAAATTCATACTTAGTATAGATAAATTACACCCAGACACAGAACAAATGATCGTGGTCATCACACAAACATTTGTCTTGGTTGGGAATCGCATACACGACTTCCCGCATAGCAGTCAAAACTACTAACCACTAAACCAAGTCAAAAATATGCTTTGCTAGACTGTTGCTTATGGTCATAACAATATGAAAGTTTCTACAGTTTTATACACCACCAATTTTTTTTCAGTCACTATTTTGGTAAAGCTATGCTTGTTGCCATCTATAAATAACAGGTGGTGACATTATTATTAATTACTATGGTAATTTTCACAACCACCGAACGTTTTAAAGCCATTTATTTCCTCTATAATTTAATACCATTTATACGGGTTAACGTTACTTTATTAGCATAAACCGCGATGCTGTCAGATTAACCCAATGGTAAAGATTTTACGTGCAGCATGCAAAACTGAAGCCTTAGTAGTGTGAACCTATTATGGTAAGTCGAGGACACGACTCGAATAGAAATAGAAATCTATTGAAGCAATTATACGTCGTTTTTAACCCCCGATGGAAAAGAAGGGTGTTATATTATATTACCATAATACTGGTTAACCATGCAACCTTTTCTCATCTCGAAATCTGCAACCCTTCAGTGTTTACCATTCTTACCATATAGGGAGACTGGTAATTAGTGACCGATACATATACACGTAATTGTACTGATGATTACTAACAACTTTCCCAAAGAAACATTTTTTTATACTCGTTAGTTTTATAACAATAACAAAACAGCTGCTCGCGCAAATTCGTGGGCGCGCGCCTACTACCACTCAGCTGTTAGCCGCGAAACGCGAACGTCGGCCACATCATCATATGATAGGCCTGTTGGTCTAGTGGTTAGTGACCCTGATTGCTATGCCGGAGGTCGTGGGTTCGATTCCCACCCAGGACAAATGTTTATGTGATGAGCATAATCATTTGTTCTGTGTCTGGGTGTAATTTATCTATAATATGTATGTATTCAGAAATATATAAGTATGTTTATCAGTTGTCTAGTACCCATAACACAAGCTCTGCTTAGCTTGGGACTAGACGGCGCTGTGTGATAGTTGTGGAATATTATATTATAATTATTTTATCACTTACCATCAGGTGAGATAGTGGTCAAACGCAAGCCTATCAATAATAAAAAAAAAAAAACGCCGTTGTCTCATGTACCTAACCTAAAATAGTGATAATGCACCTGCGCCGCTTGCAAGCCCATCTGTGTATAATTAGTGTAGGTACCGACATGTTCCGGTTAAAAAATATAAGTTAAATAGCGAGTAAAAAAAAGTTCTTTTGCGACAGTTGTCTGTTATCATGAGTACAATCACGTGTATAATTATCGGTCACTAATTACCAGTCACTAAATATAATACAATGCGTCTCCAAGTTATGGGGTAGGCAATACGCTATTAGGACTGTTCGGTTCATGCCTCCCATAGGCCTTTTGACCATGTCCAGAAAAAAATAACTTAGTTTATTTTCGGAATTACCAGAAAACTAGACACAGAAAGATAACACATATTGTTGAGGCAAGTTTGTGAGTGCACTTACTTTAGTTCTTTACGCTCATCATTTCAGCTGATATACGTCCACTGTTGGACATAGGCCTCCCTCAAGCGTCGCCACAATGAACGCTCCTGTGCGTCTCGCATCCATCGGTTTCCCGCAACCTTCACCAGGTCAGCGGTCCACGTTTTAGGAGCTCTTTATGCTCGAAAGATTTGAATTACATTTTTTTTTTAATTATTTAATCCAGTGCTTGATTGCAATTCCACCCAATGGTAAGCAGTGATGCAACCGTTGATGGCATTTGGCACAAGCTGGAGTAAACTATGTCCTGGATTTGCATTTAATGTTACTTTTTATCTCAGAAGTATGTTCCCTTGAAATAGATTTCTAATTTTACGCGGATGAAGCCACTGCCAGAAGCTTGTTAATAATAAAATTCAAATGGAAGAGAAATAAAATAATAAAAATCCGTAACAGATTGCTTGCCTAATTTTGGAATACGTATGTTACAAGTACAACGACATATGGTCGTTTCAGGCGACGAGATTGCAGAGTTAACGAATAAATTGAAACTTTTACCTAGTAGCAGACTCATTTGTAAACGGGCGGCAGAAATAAACTCTTCAACTTAGTCCTTTTAAGGGTCCAGTTGACGAATTCTAGACTATTAAAAAGGGCCTTAATGTCCCAATAGCCTTCGTAAAACCCCTTTTACGACTGCCTTTTTTGTCTAAAATTAATGTTTTAACGCTGTATATTAAGTTAATTACCCTAAGCAAGGGTTAAATGATAAATGTTGCGCTTTAGAAAACACGTCGTGCGAAAGGAATTAAAGGCCTTTGGTGTCAGCTGTAAGGAAAAAATGTCGTCTCTGGGAAGTAGAGCGAGGAAATTTACAGAGAAGACAAGATAAATGGCAGCGTCGATATTGTAACAGTTAAAAGTACCTAATTTATTCTAGATCGTTAAGGAAGTAACTTTCATTATAACAAACGTGTATAATAATTATAACTAATTAAACTATATTGGAATAAAATGATAAAATAGCTTCAATATTTGGAATAAAAAATTGTTGGGCAGTGAAACAGAAACAGACAGACATAAAAGGTTTAAAAAAATAAAAGATTGCATGTAGTGGATGTGTAGAGTGACTGAAAAATTAAAAGAGAATCAATAGTCTTCGTATGGTCATTAAAGAAAAGGTATGTAACGATTAAAAGAGTTATGGTTATAACCCGGTGAAATGATACCGCCTAACAGCCACTGAATGTAATATATCGATGTAGTGAACCGATTGCGATGAAACAAAGCCTAAGTAATATATAAATGATAAATTATAAATGATCTTTATTTTGCAAGTAGGTTTTATAAAAACACTTTTACACGTCAATTTTTTTTTTTCGTCAATTAATGCTAGATGAGGCCGGTGTTTCCTAGCTGACTACCCTGAGAAGAAACACCGAAACAAACTCAGGGGTCAAAGTCTCTTTTAAAGTCCATACAGCAAAACATGTAATGATAATAATTCAAGAATACCATCAAGTTAAACACAATTTTTAAATGTTATCTATGTCGATTTCGTACATTTTATGTGATGCGCACACAACTTAAAACTTCTACACATTTATTGTAAATATGGATTAGGATGGATGGAGAGGGAGGAAAAAGAAATGAAGATCGTATTGTGTGCGGAATGATATGAAAAATAGGGGAAGTCAGTGATAACTGGACGGTTGACAGGTCAGGATGGTAGAAAAATGTTTGGTCCGACCCCAAGTAACATGGAGTTGTCTCAGGATGATGGTTATTGTTGATATGTAGACTGTACTTTTTTTAAAGTATTGGAATGCTGCTGCAGTCCTGCTTAACATATTTTATTGTTGAAATCTAAAACAGATTTCTGACTTCTTTTAAGACATTATTCTTCCTTTTTTTCATCCGACAATGTGGATATTATGTAAATGGAAATTTGATTTCCATCCCGCATTTTACTGAAAACGATAAATTTTTAGAGGAACATAAAATTTTATTGCATTAACGGACTATATACTTTTAAGATCGTTATACGTGGGTTATCTTACCTTCAAAACCTTTGAGCTGTTATTACTATCTAGGATATATTATTATTATTATTATCTAACTACATATACAGGATTATTTGTAAAACACTGGCAACCACTCAGGACTATGTACTATGACTACTTGTTTATGATATTTTGTATATATCATAAACAAGAACTTTTGCTCTATGACTTTTAAAAATTTATCAAATTTTAGTTCATTAGATTGTCATTAAATAATAAAAATATTTAAATTGAATGTCCTAAAGATTGCGAAGTCTATATGAAGCAGGCGATAATACAATAGCGGCAGGGAGCGGGATCGAGCTGTGGGGTTCTTGATGCGCTTGCGTCACGTCATACAGACGTAAGTAGATATAGCAAAATACAGAGTTGAAATGTGTTAGATAGAACAACGATAACTTGAAGGTTTGTTTTTGGTAAAAGAATTATGTTTTGTAAAAAGTCATAGAACAAAAGTTATTATTTATGATGCTAGTAATACAGTAGTGTTGGGTTGTTAGTGTTTTACAAATAACTAATAATATAATAATAATAACAATATTCCACAACTATCACACAACGCTGTTTAGTCCCAAGCTAAGCAGAGCTTGTGTTATGGGTACTAGACAGCTGATAAACATACTTATATATTTTTAAATACATACATATTAGAGATAATAACTCTGTATTCATCATCATCACCATCATTTCATCAGAAAGACTGTTGGACATAGGCCTTCCCAGTATGATGCACATCGTACTGTAAGATACAGCATTAGTACAGTCGCTACTCCCAGAAGCCTTCGACCCTATTGTCTATCTGTTCTGCGAGCAATCTGCCTTGCCTACTGCCACTTAAGTTTGGCAATTCTTCAAGCTTTGGGTAAGTTTGTTACAGAATTCTCTTAAAATTTAATTTTCAGTTTATAAAATTAGCGTCTTATCAATTGGTTTCCAACTTCCTAGGCTCATTTTCCATGGTAGTGTTTACAGTGTGATGATTCTGTCTGAATCTGTTTTAGCAAATTTACTATTTTTACCGTATTGAGGGTATTTACTACTGATGTCTGACAACGGTGACGACTATCGTCACCGTTGTCATAATCTTGTTAAGCATTTAATTAGAGCAGTTGTAGCCGAGTGGTAACGGCCCCGACTTGCGAGTTGTAGGTCGCCAGTTTAAACCCAGCCAGGCACATAACTTTGTATAATTTATTTCATTACTATTGCTCTCAACAACAGCGTAAAGAAACCGGCATATCCTAGAACCAAATATCCGAAAAAATGTGACCTCCACCAACCCGCACTGGGCCCGCGTGGAGTATTACGGCCCATTCCCTCTCCTACAAAGGAAGTCTAAGTCCCAACAGTGGGAACATTAAAAGGCTGATTATGCTATAAGTATTTATTTACTTACAACAGACAAAGTAATATGACGTAACGAACTGTTATCAAGAACCTCCGAAGTCCTGAATTTTCTAACTCTGCATTTTCTGGCGACGGGATGAAATATTGACGCGGCGCGGTGTCGTCGAATATTTCATTAGCGCTCGTTACATCTTCCCCTATATATAAATATACATAGATTATGTACGTCTTGCTATCTCCAGCTTTTGGCGGCATTACTACGTCTTTCATTTTAATGTAATTTCAGTAATAACGCTTCGTTAATTTAATTGAAACGATAATTAAACCTCGGATTTTCAAAATAATTTTACTGGCGGTACTATTTTAGCCGAGCTTTGACTCATTAATGACTAAAATGAAGACTGACGTCTAGGAAATTGAAGATGACAGAATAGGGGCCAAACTGATGCTGCGGAATTGATAAAAATATCTGCCCTGGAACACAAAGTATAACTGAAAAGTCACAGTTTGCTTTCAGTCAGTGAAGACTTTTTGCTCTAACCAAAGTTGGATGGGAGTAAGTAAGTGTTTAACTCCCACTCCTAAAAATATAGAGATCAAATTAATAACCTTGTCGGAGTCATCTTTTTTTTCACAACTTTTTTTTCCAGAGTACTAGACAACTGATAAACATACATCCAAACTAATATTATAAATGCGAAAGTAACTCTGTCTGTCTGTCTGTCTGTCTTTGCTTCACGCCTAAACTACTGAACCGATTTGTGTAAAATTTGGTACAGACATAGTTTGGAACTTGAGAAAGGACATAGGATAGATTTTATTGCAAAAAATAAAATAAAAAATAAAATGTATTCCGGACATACAGCGCCATCTATTGGTTAAGAGTCGGCATCAATTCAGTACTGAAATTTCCGGAAGTCACTATTCCATGCGTACGAAATAACGGGCAAAATCTAGTATTATATATTTCTAAATACGTACATGAACAGGCTTTAGGATGAATTCCCTTATCCCATTCCGTCCCAAAAACCTCATATCCAAACCGCACAGCACCGCCTCTGACGGTGGAAGAAAAAAACCTACGATTCGAATCCTACGAGCCGGCCGGCTAACATATCTTACGCGCGCGCGATTAACAACCTCTGAAAATACCGTGAAATATCATCTGAAAGATCCTGGATCCCAGCACCCAGTGAGTACCTGACTTCCAACTTTGTACCATTCTTTTAGCCTGTTTTTTTAGAAACTTTTATATCGCGTCACCCAACGTTGACGTATTCATACCTATTCAGTACATATTATAGATAAATTACACCCAGACACAGAACAAATGATTGTGCTCATCACACAAACATTTGTCCTGGGTGGGAATCGAACCCACGACCTTTGGCATAGCAGTCTGGGCCACTAAACACTAGACCAACAGGCCAGTCAAATCATAGTCAATTCAAATTCCGGAAGTGTTCCAATCCTTAATAAATCAGAAAAAGAGAAATAATATTTTATAGAGTAAATAAAATAAACATAACACCAAAATGGTCTAGCACGGAACCTCACTTTCCTTCGCCCAACCACAAAGAAACCCATAAAATTTAAGACTGCCATAAAAAGCGACTCTATAAGTACTAACTCACCACTATCCTTAAATAAAAACAAATTTGGGCTAAAAGTAATAAAAACAGATAAAAGGGTACTAACGAATATATTGAAAAAGTTAGTTGCTAGGATCTTGATAGGGGTCTATCGAGATTCTCGGCACGTGCGCCTACAAGATTCAGTTAGATGGCAAATGAAGGCTCGATGTAATCCCCAATCGATGGTGTGAAATTACTGGAGTACGGTGTCGATTGAAAACGTAATGTTGGCAGCTGCAACAAATTCGAATTTGGAACCTCCAAGTCTTCAATTTTGAGACAAAGATGGCACTGCCTTTGATTTGATGACGTATTTTATCCAAAGGAAGTTACTCTTGGGGTTTATGCAGACTTGGTTCGTTATTGCTGATGCCATTTGTCTAAAAAGTAGCTGATAGTGACATGTCTTGGTCGAAGAATTTTGTCTATTTTAGAGTTCCGTAGCCAAATAGCAAAAAACGGAACCCTTATGGATTCGTCGTGTTTCGTCTGTCCGTCCGTATGTCACACACAGCCACTTTGTTCCGAAAATATAAGAACTATAAATAACTATAAGAACTGTCTAAATTGTCTTAGTCTGTAGTCTGTCACTGTACTTAATAAAATAAAATTAAAAAAATAAATAAATACCGTTGAAACTTGGTAAATAGATAGATGTATTCTGTGAACCGCATTAAGATTTTCATACAAAAATAGAAAAAAAAAACCATGCATTTTGGGAATGCCTCATACTTACAACTGTAACTCAAAAATTAACTAATAAACATACTTATACAAGGTGTAAGGGACAGCCCTCCACAAACTTTAAGGGCTTGCTCAGTAGACGAAACTGAATAACCCACCATAATTTTTTTTTTAAGGAAATGAAAAAAAAATTCAGCTTCACCATACAAAGTTATTAACTTGATTGGAGAGTTTGTATGGAGAGGCTGAACTTTTTTCGTTTCCTGAAAAAAAATTTTATGGTGGGTTATTCTGTTTGGTCTACTGAGCAAGCCCTTAAAGTTTGTGGAGGGCTGTCCCATACACCATTTATATTTATTAATACATACGTATTATTGATAAATTACATTTAGGCACATATGATCGTGATCGTTACGCAAACATTTGTCTTGGGTTGGAATCGAACCTATGACCTCCGGCATTGCAGTCAGAACCACTAACTACTAGTACTAGACCAACAGGCCAGCCAAACAATTATTCACCATGGTTCAGAAAATTATACAAAATTATATATGTAGATTGGTATCTAGGTATATAATTTTGTACCGAACCAAATCATAAAATTTGTTGGAATTTACAGTTGGTTCTAGTAACAAAATATTATTAAATTGCTCATCACGATCCCTATTCTATCATTTAAAACCAACCTCGACAAAATAATCACGCGAAAATTATAATTATTGGTGCCAAAATTTGCATACAAAAACATTTAATGCGGCAGAATTATTTGCTATTAAAAACGTGCTGTTATTTCTACGCATAATATGAAAATTCACTGCAAAATATTCTTATTTAAAATGTCAAAACAAAAGGCAGTAAAATCCGCATGGCTCGTGTTTTTAAAAGCGACCCTAACGTAAATTGTCCTTAATTAAATAGAGACATGGCTTCATATGTAAACACAAGACATTAAAATACTGGACGAAATAAAGAGTGATGGGCCTGTCACTAGGGGTGGCATGCAAAAATGGGAGACTGTAATAATTTTGATACACTAACAGCTGCCAGCGGCATTGTTCGCTATTTGTTTCATAATTTAGAAACATTGTTCAGAAAAGTATCCATGAAGTTTCTTGCAGATTCTTCTCCATTGAGATATATGCTTTGGAAAGTATAATTAGCATAAGTTTTCTAACTTTTTGACAACTCAAAAGTGCATAATCTTACATAACTATTCATTATTTCTTATCCTAACTTTTTTTTTATTCATCTTAAAACGATAATTGCCTAGTGTTATGACCCGGACTTACAAAATTCATGTCACAAATGCTTTAATTTGTGTAACTTATTTCATCCACATAGCTTTCAAAACGATGAACGATAACATCGTGAGGAAACCGGCAGTTCTCAGAACCAAAAATTCAAAGACATATTTCATCAACCAACCCTTATTGGGCGCGCGTGATAGATTTAGCTCACCCATCATCTCTTCTAGTGATGAGGCCTAAGTCCCAGCAGTGGGAACATTATAACGCCGATTATGTTATTATACTTCTTCTTAACCCACGCTTCTTTATAGATCGTCATCTTAGTAGCCAGCTTCTTTCTGACTGTATCATTTTTCATACAGCTTATCTATTGTTTCTTTAGTTTTCTGCTACCCTCTATATTGATACTCAAAACATTTCTCATGATAATATCCTTATTCCTTTGCATCACTACTACTGTTTAAGTACCGGTGCTACTTCATTATTATTATTGTTGATCTTACTTACTGATTTAGTATTATTAAGAACTAATAAATCTGCACTTTATAACCCCTTTTTTTGAACGTGACCAACTGTCAAACAACTTCTCCCGGATCTGGATGGAGCGAGAAGAAGCGTAAGACTTACTGACTTATAGTTCAGTTACCCTTCCTTCAGAAGGTTTCTCTTCCTTCAGTTTTCCTTCCAGAGTTTTAGTGACTCTTTCAACTAATGCTGACAACATCCATGTTTAGCGAAAAGCCATGAAATCCGTACTTGAAACGCTTCATAAAATATTGCGGAAGCTTTTAAACGAGCTAAGATTCACTTAGCTCACCAAAATAAATCGGCTGATTAATTTAAATACTGTTAGTATAATTAACTTTAGGAAGCGCGCTAATTGGCTACTGAAACTGAAAGTATTCAAGTATCTTCAACTTTAATGTTCGTTTTTATTCAACAAGTTAAGTTCTTTAATTTGGATGAGTTTTTCATCACAGTTACGCTTTTTGGTCTAATTAGGTCAGTTTAATCGGAATAATTCATTGAAATTGGAGTTTGTGAAAAGTCGATTGTTATATCTTAGTTTTACGAGTATCTTAAATCTTTCGTATTTTATTTCAAGTACTACCACATCAAACTTAAGGTTTGCCAACGTGCTATGGAGCGCAGTATATTAGGTGTTAAAATAACGGATCGCGTTCGAAACACTACACTGCGCTCCAAAACGCAAATCGTTGACGTAGTTCAGAAGGCTGCCCAACTTAAGTGGGACTGGGCTGGACATGTCTGCCGCATGCCTACCGAGCGGTGGGCCATTAAAACGCACAATTGGTGTCCTGAAATTGCACGACGGGGCCGCGGCAGACCAAGAAGGAGATGGCGGGACGACTTGGATGTCTTCCTTGGGAATTGGAAAGAGGTGGCTCAAAACCGGGAACATTGGAAGGAGTGGAGGGAGGCCTTTGCCCAGCAGTGGGACAATATGGGCTAGATATAATCTATATATATAAAAGAAAGTCGTGTTAGTTACACCACTTATAACTCAAGAACGGCTGAACCGATTTGGCTGAAAATTGGTGGGGAGGTAGCTTAAAACCAGGAGACGGACATAGGATACTTTTTTTTTAATTTTTTTTTTTTTTAGGGTAGAGTAGAGTAGAGTAGGGTAGGGTAGGGTAGAGTAGGGTAGGGTAGAGTAGGGTATAGTAGGGTAGAGTAGGGTAGGGTAGAGTAGAGTAGAGTAGGGTAGGGTAGAGTAGGGTAGAGTAGGGTAGGGTAGAGTAGGGTAGAGTAGGGTAGAGTAGGGTAGAGTAGGGTAGAGTAGGTAGAGTAGGGTAGAGTAAGGTAGAGTAGAGTAGAGTGTGGTTGGGTAGAGTAGGGTAGAGTAGGGTAGAGTAGGGTAGAGTAGGGTAGGGTAGAGTAGGGTAGAGTAGGGTAGAGTAGGGTAGAGTAGGGTAGAGTAGGTAGAGTAGGGTAGAGTAAGGTAGAGTAGAGTAGAGTGTGGTTGGGTAGAGTAGGGTAGAGTAGGGTAGAGTAGGGTAGAGTAGGGTAGAGTAGGATAGAGTAGGGTAGAGTAGAGTAGAGTAGGGTAGGGTAGAGTAGGGTAGAGTAGGGTATAGTAGGGTAGAGTAGGGTATAGTAGGCTGAAGTAGGGAAGAGCGGGAGCGAAGCCGCGGGCAAAAGCTAGTAATAATATAATAACTACCACATCACACTAGTATTAGAAAAGCGAAAGTTTGTATATTTGTGTGTATGTCTATGTTTGTTACTCCTTCACGCTTTGGATAAAATATGACACGTACGGCCAGGTCATGGCTAGAAATCCTAGGGGCCCAGCAGGACCAAAGACTACTGGAGCCAAGGATTCTGATTTCTGAAAAGAAAGTTGGGCCCCGGTACAAAAGGAAAAGAAGGAACAGGAGAGGGTTTTTCGTCAGTAAAAGTCTGACACCCGCTCCGTACAAGAGCGGGAGATGTCACTGGATGACTTTTCAACCTGGAAGAAAAACAAGGTCATGTCTAGAAATATTGATGGCACGATTGACGCAGTGGTTGAGCGATTGGCTGCTCCGCTGTATGTCGTGGGTTTGATACCTACATAGAACAAATATTTGCATAGCCTTCAGATAGATGTTCCGGGTCTAGGTGTCTTGTGTATGTGAATTTACATATTTGTGAATGCACACAGGATTTTTTTTTTATCCTGGGTTTATATTCACTTGGAATACTTCAACTAGCATATCATAGTAGCCTGTTAATGTTCCCACCGCTGAGACTAAAGCCTCCTCTTAAGGGAGATACTTCTATTACGCGATAAATCAAACGAAACAAAAAATTACGGAGAAAGTGAAAATAAATCTTCATAATTAGATTAAAAACATTTCAATCTCTCAGCGAAAATAACTTTACAGCGTCTGTAATTGAATCCCACCAGATTATTCGCAGAAAGAAAATTTTAACACAGATTTTGAGACAGCTAAATCTGTAAAGACCGTTCGGTCAAAGCGTGTCAATGTAACTAAAGTTGTGGAAATCTGGTGGCTTCGCAGATTCCCCATTCACTTTGCCCACCACAACCGAGTTCTAATTAACTTTGTATAAATTGGAAGAAATGTTTTTCTTTAGATTCTTTTAAATCGGAGACTTCCGAGTTTTGTGTTGATTCGTATTTTTTTTAAATTTAGAATGGATAATGAGATTTTTTTTTGGAACATGATCATTATATTTCTATTTATTTAGGGTGAGTTGCACCATTTAACTATAACGATAACAAAGCCGTTAACAGTTGCAAATCGTCGAATTGACCAATAGGAGGCCGTTTTACGGCTGTTTATGGTTTGGTTATCGTAATAGTTAAATGGTGCAGCTCACCCTTAGTTTACCTGATGATTAAGTGAAGTATAACAACCACTCCTAATTTCGATCCCTAATCCTATATTATGCCGTAATTAGAGACACAATTAAAAAGTTATTGTGTCGCGCGTGGATCCGCGTTCCGGACATACAACGAGTTAAACCATGTTTTGACCTACCAACTTGATTTTTTTTTTTTTGGGTTGAAAATATCCAAACAACTTTTTTCGCTTTGGTTCTAGTGGGGGTGGGCAGAGTTTTAGTGACTAAAACCTATTTATATTCCTCAGTCGCGGTGACTGTTTTAAGCAATTCTGCTAACAAAAGATGAAGAATTGGAAAAGGGTTACAAAAAATAATTCCAGTAAAACTATTGTTTTTTTTTATAACCTTACTCAATTAGATAGCAGTAGGTAGTACTTGTACTACGCGTTCCAAATGAGAATAGGACCGATTTCTATGTTTTGACGTGACGTCGTACTGTCAAATCGAAGAAATTTTGGCAAAATTGAAGAACTTAGAGATGTGTAAAATTGAAGAACTTGATTCTGATTAAACTTTTTTCTTTCTTAGTTTTTAAATAAATTAAATTTTTCGTAAATTAATAATTAAATTAATGTTTAAAAATTTATTTCCTCGATTTGACAGTAAATCGTGACGTCTCAACATGGCGTGCGATCTTATTCTCATTTGGAACGCATTGTATATTTGACTGCCGATTTTACATATGGTTGTACATATACGAAATGTATTCTGAAAATTTTGTGCCATATGTCTTCGTTTATCCTGAAAAAATAAAAAAAAAACGAAAAAAGCATTTTAGATTTGTGATTTTATTAAAAACGCGCAATTACAAATTTACTGCACAGAAACGTAAAGTAATATCTTCACACGTTGCATTGTACATTTCTATTATAATCTTAACATAGTATCTCAACTAGTTTAGAGTTTACCGAGGCTTTAAATCGTGCGCTATTCACGCGAGTCTCGCGGCCGAAACTAATGCAAAACAATCCCGATAACATACCTACACGAAAGGAATTGTCGCATAAGCTCGTAAAGTATCACTAATTCATGTCCAAGAAAATTTCTATCAAGATCTAGAACTGACCATAAACTAACAACCAAGCTATTATCTTACTGGAGCTCCTTTATGCATTTTTTTATATTCTTCTTCTTTATAGTTCTTCTTTATGTATTTTTCGTCAGCTGGACAAAGGCGATCCTCTTCTTTTTCAGCCAGATTTTGTAGAGTTTGAGCTAATCTAGCCATTTTTGCTTGATCTGCCACAGTGGTGTCTGGAGTTTAGGTTCCATTAAACACCAATAAATTTGGTGATACTTTTTACTCATTTGTCATCTGGTAAGTGGCAGACATGACTGGGCAATTCCCACTTCAGCTTATTAGCTTTTTGGGTAACATCGATGATTAAGATTTTGGTGCGTAGAGTTGATTTCTACATATGCTCCAAAATATGGAACTTTGGTCTATTTTACTACTCTATAAACCTCGAGCTTATTTATATACTGCTACTAAAATGTCACAGGCCAAATTGTGCGCCGTATGTGAATATCGAGTGAATGGACTGATCCATATTGTTCTCTTAAGATACTTGAGTACAATATGGGATTTCTTTCTTCCGATCTTTCAACGTCCAATAACTCTTCTAAGAACTTAGTCCAAGAAACTGATAAACAACTTATAACCAAGCAATTTATAATCTTGCAGAAAGAATGGAACATTCCCCGGTTGAAGACGAAGCAGATCCGAAGCTTAGACAATAGGTATTTGTACATTAATCTTCGGGACTGGGCAAATCCTTCCGATCGGCTCGATTCGCGGCCGACCGCTGCATCGATAAATCCAGATTAGAATTCTTTGTCCCTGCCCACAATGAAGTTGATATCTGTTTTTAATTTATTGGCTTCTTACTCTTGAGATTTCAATATGAGAGTCACTTTTTCCTGTGATTTTGTTTGTGTATTTTGTGTTTCCTGATAGCTACAATCCGGGAATCTTTAAGTCGAGAGTGAATAGGTTTCTTTTAGGTAAGCACGTTCCATCGTCGACCGCATCGTCGCTTTCCATCAGGTGAGATAGCGGTCAAGTGCGTACCTATCAACAATAAAAAAAAAAAAAGTGTATATCGTGCATTTCTAAAACTTTGGAGAATATAATATATATTTTTTTCTTATCTGTTCTCATCACTATTTATTTATTTAATACGATTACTTTATGCAAGTAAAGGTACAGAAGCTTAGACTTAATGATTTAAGTATTTTCTACATGTCCACCTTTCATAATCACCCTAGCCTTCTCCCAACTATGTTGAGGTCAGTTTCCAGTCAAACCAGATGCGGCTGAATACCCATGTCTTAAATGTAACGACTGCCCAACATAACTCCGCAATTCAGTTACTAGGCCACACGATACTCTGTAGAATAGACTGATTGTCAGACTTTCTGTCATCTGATTACCTATATTGGTTGTCAAAGATCTTTGTATGCCAACCGAGAAAATGTCTATGTATATATGCTTTCTGAGACACGGGGTGTCATGTGATGTTTTAATCCGGTCTCTCAATATAAAAATCTTAAACAAATGAAATACTCGTAGTTAACTTTATAAATGCAATTTGCTGAATATACGGTAGCCCTCTCTCAAAATAGCATCGACTAAATACAATGTAAGCCCACAGACAAACATTCCTTCAAAACAAAACTCTACCTACGACACATTAATAGAACAGCCATAACAACTGTCAAAGCACACAAAGAAGATAACACACAAACACACACACACATTTTAACAACTATCCACAGTTCCAAATGCAATAAACAAACGGAAACGGTATATCTCGATTTTTATACCGATTTCTTCGTTCGGACCTACAGTTTGAACAGCATCGATCTTAGAATCGGTTCAGTTATATCGTTCGGGATATTTCAGCTTAGTAATCGATTTGTGGTGGTGTTTCATCGTTTTGGTATGTACAGATTATTGTTTTGTTTCTATAAATACATTTTGTTGTGATAAATTAGTTTGCCTTGAGGTTTGGAATAACTGAATTGTATTATTCCTGTCTTTCAACAGAAATTCCAAAACAAACTAGTTTTATTAAGTTATTGAGGTTTATTTTTACAGTTTAATTCACTGCTGTACACAACATTTTGTAAGCATTATCATAATCTGTCTGCCATTGTCTTGCTCCGGCACGACTTATTTTCTTCTTTTAATCGTTTTTCTTTCTTGTCACGCTGTCAAACTATGAATGAGGCTATGAAGTAAAAAAACCAAACCATTCTTATTTCAAAACATCATCATCATCATCATTTCAGCCTAAGAACGTCCGGTAAGTCCCCTCTTTGAGGCGTGTCTGGAATGACGCCACGGCGTTCTTACCTTCCGGATTAAAGCAGAAGTGATGCCCTGGTGTCGCCATTGTGCGGAATGCCCGGAGGACACAGTCGAGGTGTGCCCTGCTTGGGCGGAGCATCGCCGTGCCCTCGTGGGGGCGATCGGTGGCGGAGACCTCTCGCACCGGGACATGGTTGAGGCCATGGTCCGGAGCGAAGAGGAGTGTCAGGCGGTCGCCGACTGCTGCGAAGCAGTAATGCTTGCAAAGGAGGAGGCCGACCGCATCAGGCAACGGCGCTCTCGCCGCCGCTGCTGGGATTCCGATACCGATTTCCGACAACCGAAGGCGCGGGCTTGCGGACAATGAGCAATGGGTAGCTTCGTGTCCTGCCGTCCGGTAACTGTCCGGAACAAGCCCTAGTCGTCGACGGTACGCACTGTTCCCGCGCGCCTCAAGGAGTTGTCAGCAACAACAGGGACCCAGCCGAGTCGAAGCCTACCGGGGCCAGCGTTAGTTTCGAAAGACAGCTCGAGCTCCGGTATGTTCGATCAGTCATGTGCATCTCGCATCTATAGGATGCCTGCGTTGTCTTTTACCAGGTCATTGTTCCACCTTGTGGGAAGCCTTCCAACGCTGGGTCTTCCAGTGCGTGATCGTCACTCTAGAATCTTTCATATCCATTGACAATCTGTTCTGCAAGTAATGTGAACTGTCCACTGACACTTAAGTTTAGAGATTCTTCAGGCTGCGGATATCTTAATTTTCGATACGATCGCGCAAGGAACCTCCAAGCATAGCTCATTCCATTACCCTTTGGGTGACTATAAGTGTTCTGATGAGACCTCTTGTTGTTTCGAAAAATATCTTTACTTAATTAATTCACAGAATGCACAACCAAGGATTCTCGATTTCAATCTTCAGTAAAATATTGTAAACGTGTGTTGCTATTCATGTTATTCAAGCTTCGCTACCTCGCCTCAGTTCTCTGTCTTTATATTCAAAAATATTTGTGTGCCAATCCATTGGTAAGTTCAGAGAGATCGGAATACAAGACTCGTAAAATATGGAATATCTTCGGAATATTTCACTTTTATATACTTTGAATTGACGCTTCCAGTTGTAATGGTGAAGAATCTATGAATTTGTTACATTGGGACTAGAATATTCTTACCGACTCATTTATGTGATGGTTGGAAAGATATTGAATTCGATTTGCAGGTTGAACAATTTGAGTTTCAATTTGTCTAGTTTGGCTTTCAAAATGCTAAAGCTTGGATGTTTTGTTGCAGTAGTTATCCTTGAAGAATCTAATTAGTACAATAATCAGCAAAGTTGGAATAGGTATGTACTATTTCCAGCTATCTTAAACCTGTATAGACACTCATTAGTAATGCAATGCTCAATTCATCATCATCATCATTTCAGCAGATACACGTCCACTGTTGGACATAGGCCTCCCCCAAGCGTCGCAACATCGAACGTTCCTATGCGTCCTGCACCCATCGGTTTCCCGCTACCTTCACCAGGTCATCGGTCCACCTCAATTCTGTAATGTTATGTTTTATTAGCTAGTTTTAAGATTGCGTCTTTTTCACGTAAATAAACTGTTTTTCTTTCTTTCTTTCTTAATGCACTGTTTTTTAAAACCACAAGTTTTACATATAACGGAATCCTAATGGAACGACCCCATCATTGTTTTAAATCTATCAAGATTATGTCGGTAGCTTTTTCTTGGAAACGGAAGTAGCTACATTCAAACACACATCTTACCCTATATACCTACATATATTTGTGTCCAATAATATTCAGTTTCGTTACAATGTAGATTTCAGTACGACTATAAAGGAGCTTCCCAATAAACGAGTTCCATCCCACTTTGACGATCCAAACGCTTCTTGAAGGATTTGAAGTAAAGTTAGTGATTTATTTATGAGAACATTGATACAAAATTATTTTTAGTGGCTTTATTTTTTGTTGTTTGTTCGAAATTTTGTTTTGAAAAATTAGGAAAATTCAATCCAAGTGGCATAAAGGCGTTTCTAATCATCTAATGTAACCACTGCTGGGACTCTGGCCTCCTCTGTTGGAGAGGAGAAACGGGCAGTAATCCACCACACAGGCACAATTTGGCGTTGTGTGATAGTTGTGGAATATTATATTATATTATTAATTGGTGTAGGTATGTTATACGAATCTTCGAATTTGAGGTACTTGTACTTGCCAGTTTCCTCACAGTGTTTTTCTTTACGTTTTAGAGAGTAGAGCTTATAAAACAAATTAAACAAAGTAAAATGCCTGCATAGGTTTATAACTTGTGAATTAGGGCCATCACTAGATTTTCCAAAATTCCAAACATGCATCACGTATAATTTTCATGGAAAACACAAAATAATTTTTTAAATAAATTCTACATCGGTCTAACCCTGTCAAATCGGACATGTTTAAAATGGGCTACGTTTTAAATTTTGTCACACAAGTTTTCATTTTTGAAAGCTTTTCATATTTTGGCTGACAAGTGACAGTTAATTTGAGCCCAAGGCCTTGCAGCCACATCAATCACGCGAGCCGTGCGATGCGGTCCAGATTACATTTTGTAACCTTACTTGAATTACTCCATAGCGTATTTTGCACGACGTATTTTGCCCAACGTATTTTGCCCGTACTCCTGTTTACTGACCAGATTCAGAGGTATTTTAAAAAAAAATTAAAACTAAATGTATTTATTCTTCGTTACTGGTACTGGTCACAAATTGGATACAAGAAAATACGCGGTGCAATGTAATATTTCACTATAAAGTGGCACTGTTTTTATTTTATTCATAAAATGAAATATTTACTTCAACATGCAGCTGTTCCCGTGTCTTATTTTCTCTTTTTTTTAACTAGGATAAAAAGTAAAAAGTTCAATGTCTTAATCTAAGTTATGGCCTATCAGCTCTCTGTCTGATAAGGACCAGGCCTGGGTCAAAAGCGCGATTGGTTCCTCACGCGACTCAAAAATATGTCAGTATTATTTACAGGGGTCACCACGGCTGAAGAGCTGTGGAAGTATTTGCTGGAATGCGAAAGGTAACTGAAGGAACACTGGCAGGTATTAGTCCGTGAAAGTCTGACAGTCCTTCTCGCGCCAATCAGAGCGGGAGAAGTTAATAAATTAATTAACGTTCCCCAAAAAAAAATGTTGTAACCTACCCGTACCTGTGCCAAATATTATTAACATCTGTAACTATTAAGGCGTGATAAACAAACAGACTAGTAGGATTAGAAAGGATAGGATTTGATTTTTTTAAGAATCAATTTGTCTATGGCCAACAGTGGACTGAGTCGCAAGAGAACCAAGATTGCCGACATAGCACGAAGAATCGCCAAACTTAAGTGGCAATGGGCATTGCACATTGCTCGCAGAATAGATGGCTGCTGGGGCCGAAAGTTTCTGCATAATAGAAGACGTAGCGTTGGAAGGCCTTCTACAAGGTGGACCGATGGCCTGGTAAAAATTGCGGGAATCCGATGGATGCGAGACGCACAGGACCGTTCTTTGTGGCGACATTTGGGGGAGGCCTATGTCCAACAGTGTACGTCTATCAGCTGAAACGATGATGATCTTTCAGCTGTAATGATGATGACGATGAAGCATTGACCTTACGTACATAGAACTGCATATCAAATCAACAAACACATAGTAACCACAATATTAATTATACACGTACTGAACAGCACTTGACCGCGAACCACTCACCATTATTACCCGATCGATATGGAACGGGTGTTGTATCGACAATGGCTATACAGCGGTCTCATCTTGCGGTGACATTCAGGTCCATTGTACCACCCCATATCAGCTGAAGATAATTTACCCCCAATAATGGCAAGGTAATCAGGTACCCCGATCGGATTCCGTATTACTTGTATTGAGGTTAGCCGCCGGTAGGGTTGAGTTCAAATTGAAATTGCTTTGTTTCGCTATATTTTGGTAATGGATTCCAATATTTGAAATACTGTTGTGACATTGGGTATTGATAAATTAGTGCTTTTTTGAGCGTTCTATAGAACTATTTCAATGAAATTAATAGAGTAGGTTAGTATAATTAATGATCAGTAGATAGCAAATTTTGAATTTTTATCGTAATGGTTTTTTACAATAGTTTGAGAAATTTCAAATTTTAATTACATTATTTTCAACCTTCAACTTTCCAGTAACTTAGTAGTGATAAAAGCGTTTACAAATACTTCTATTTCTTTTAAGAATATTCAATTCCAAACAAAGAAAAACCTTGAGACGGCAATATAGTCAGTTCTGACAGTGAATTAATAGTCTACTTGGACATTCAAGGGTTAATATAGGCGATAAGTAATTACGGTCAGGTTATCATTAGGCCTTGCAATATATTTCTGGTTGAGATTTGACCCCCATAAAGAAGGTTGGGTGGGCTCCTGAAAATATTACAGACATCCTTTACTGTCAGGTTATTGAAACGTGTAGTTCAAGAACTTGATAAATGATTACAAAAATGTGGTTTAATTAGTTAAGTGGCGTGTACCCCAGTGTGGTTTTGTGGATTCAGTTGTCAGCTTGGCTTGTTATTTTAAATGATTCATTGTTTTAATTGGAAAGTGTGATGTTCGTTTTATTTAATATTATAGAAAGGATGTTCACATATGCAACGGCATCATTATTTTCAGTTTATAACCTCGTAGGCGTTTTATCGGTGCTTTTTTCTAACCTGTTATTAAATTATTATTATTTTTATATAAACCCTGTATTGCTGAGCAAAGCTTTCCTCTATTCTTTCCATTATTTCCAGTTCTGGCCTTTTCTTGCCAATTCCCAAAGATGACATCTAAATCGTCTCGCCATCTCTTTCGTGGCCTGCCGCGACCCAGTTTCGTGATTTCAGGGCATCATTTTTTTGTTTTACGTGCCCAACACTCCACCGGCCTGCGGTAGTCATATGCAACCTAATGCCACCTAAGCTGGGCAGCCTTCCAAGGCACTTCACTTGATAAACTATACTTCAACGTATCTGTGTTTTAGAGCGCAATGTAGTAACTTTTTTTTACGTTGTCTTTTCTCGCTCTTAGTGGAACGGGAGGGAATTTCTTCAGTTGTCCTTTGAGTTTTAAGACCACGGTACCTCTTTCAAACACTTCTGCAGCCCTAGCAGGCTGGTACCATAAACATTACTAAGATATAACAAAAGATATCGAATTACTCTTCAGCACTGTCATCAGACGTTAAAACCCGTCTTATTACACTCCAAGCTACACCTCCAGTAAAAAGAGTTACTTAAACTTTTCTTAAAGTTTCTCACAAAATAACTGTTCTCATCTAGATCCCAGTCTAAATAAGTGGTAATTTTTCTAAAGCAGAGCCAGTAAATCACACGATAGTCGATGTGGTGAGCACTGGCCACTCGATAAATCCCCGTCGTTTGTGCCACACGTTTAACTACAGAGACATGGCTTTCAGTGCTTATACGAAAACTTGGAAATTTAAAACAAACACCTGCTTAAACATGTGGAAAAAAATATAGGTGTATTTTTACCATTTTTGAGAATCTGACTAGCATTTTTGGTGAAGTCAGATGATCATGATCACGATCATAACCTTAAATAAGAATCTATTCCAATCTAGAATGAATAAGGAAAGTTTGTCAAGGAACATTTTGGAGGGTGTGCGCAGGAATTGCATGACTTGATTCCGCCATCGCAATTCTACCATCGGACGACCCGACGTACGGCGAATATTCACCCTTACGTTGTTGAAACCTCTACGATCCGGACTAAGCGTTTCGCCTCGTCGTTTATACCGCGTACGTCGAAGAACTGGAACAGTCTGCTTGCTGCGGTCTTCCAGTCCGATTATAATTTGGGTGTCTTCAAGGCTAGAGTGAATAGGCTCTTAATAAACTAGTGCGCCTCACCATCAAAGGTTGCATCGCTACTTACCATCGGGTGGGATCGCAGTCAAGCACTAGTTTATATCAATTAAAAAAAAAAAAAAACTTCCTGCGGTAAGTGACTTCGTGAACAGTTTCAGACCAACCAGAACCGATGCCCTCAGATAAGGGTGTCGCTGTAAACACAATTTAGTGAAATGGGGTTTTATAAACCTGTTGGATACTTAATGTGAGTGCAGTGATCCTGTTCAAAACATGAACCTGCACTTTGGAGGATTTGATGAGTGCCACCGATGCTGCTGTAAACGTGGCCACCTACTGGGCCCTAACAGTTTACCGAGTTTACCATCGATGCGAAAAGAAGAAGCGAAGAAAAGTCGAAGCTATGCACAAGATCCGGCGTGAGTCGTTGGCTGCAAAGGTGCAGTGTAAAATCTCCCTCTATCTGTAGTTTGCTTTCATTTTTCATTTCGGAAAAACAAAGTTGCCTTCAATTTCAAGAGACACACTATTGGACTACTTTGGTGTGCAGTGCAAGCTAATCCGTGATCATCGGCGATTCGAAACTCCAAAGTCTTGAGCATCACCGCCGAGTTGCAAGTCTGTCGGTTTTTTATCGTTTACATTTCGTGAAGTGTGCACTGGAATTGCACAATCTAATTCCGTCAAGTCCGTTCCATCATCGGACCACACGACATAAGTACAACTTTGCGCCACCGGTACATGGTAGATATCCCACCCATTTCATTATGCGTACAGCCGAGTGGAATTCCCTGCCGGAGACTGTGTTTCCTGATAGCTACAACTTAAGCCTTTAAGTCAAAAGTGAATAGGTTACTTCTAGGCAAGCGTGCTCCATCGTCGAGCACATCATCGTTTACCACCAGGTGAGATGGTGGTCAAATGCGAGCCTATCAGTAATAATAATAAAAAAAAAAAAACGAAATCATGCTTTGTCACATACATTTTTGAATGATCGAAGTAATCTTAAAATACTACAGCTTGCTCCTATATTCCAAGCCCTCCCAAACTCCCAATCAAATCTACAGAATTTTGCCGTTGTCATGGCGACTAACTTAAGCAGAGTAGATGATTTTTTTTCCAAAATATAATGACGGATGTTATAGGAACCCGTCTTACTAGAACAATAACAATTTTAAACTTAACTGCCGTGTGTTATTTATTAATAACACTCGCTACTCCCCCTATCTACTGTATATTATACATTGTTATTTCTGTAAGCGCACGTTAGAACCTCTTTTCATCTTGATTAAGATAGGCGAGCGTTCAAGAGTCACCTTTCACAAGCCTTTGTGTGGTCGCCCGGTGGTTAGACGCAAGCACAATATATTATCAAGAACGCTTTAAATTACGTAATATAATAATAAAGCTCTTTTATTTTTATGATTTATTTTATATTTCAAATGTTGTTAGTAGGTAGTGTTAGTAAATTTAGCTAGTTTTTGTTAGTCGAGTTAGATAAACGTATAGGGTGGCCCCTTTATAGTGATTCAAATTTTTTTTAGCTAGAATGCACCGTAATTGTTTCGAAATCCTGCAAAAAACTTTCGTTCAGTAGTTTGTTTTTTTTCCGTACCGTCAAAATATATAAATACTTGGTTCCTGTGAAATAAGCTACGGGAACAAAGGTATGGAAACCACAATCATGGCGGTAAGTCCCCTCTTTAAGGCGTGGCTGGAAAGACCTCACGGCGTCCTTACCTTCCGCATGACGCAGGTACTCACCGCACATGGTTCGTTCGGGCGATTCCTGCACTCGATTCATGCGGAAGTGACGCCCGGGTGCCGCCACTGTGCGGAACGCCCGGAGGACACGGTGGAGCACACAGTCGAGGTGTGCCCTGCTTGGGCGGAGCATCGCCGTGCCCTCGTGGGGGCGATCGGCGGCGGAGACTTCTCGCGCCGGGCATTGGTTGAGGCCATGGTCCGGAGCGAGGAGGAGTGGCAGGCGGTCGCCGACTTCTGCGAAGCAGTAATACTCGCAAAGGAGGAGGCCGAACGCATCAGGCAACGGCGTTATCGCCGCCGCCGTCGCCGGGATTCTGATCCCGATTTCCGGCCAACGTAGACGCGGGCTTGCGGACAGTGAGCAATGGGTAGCTCGCTGTCCGGCCGTCCGGTAACTGTCCGGACCAAGCCCAAGTCATCGACGGCGCGCACTGTTCCCGTGCGCCTCAAGGAGTTGTCAGCAACAGCAGGGACCCAGCCGGGTCGAAGCCTACTGGGGCCAGGGTTATCCGAAAGGGCGCTCCAGCCCCGGTATGAAGGCTAGAAGGAACGGGGTGGGTCTTTTAGTCAGTAAGAGTCTGACACTATCTCCCGCTCCGCCCAAGGGCGGGGGTTGTCAATGCATGAGTCTTCCCACCATAAAAAAAGGTATGGAAAAAAATAGCAACTATAATAAAGCATAATTAGCCTTATGATGTTCCCACTTCTGAGACTCAGACCTCTCTTGGAGAGAAAAAGAAAAATATTAATAGTGTTTAGTAAAAACAAAACGTAAGAACTCTAGAGAATTAAGTATTAACTTATAATACTCCGCTCCATAATCCAGAATATAAAATGCAGATAAAAATTCTCAAAGTTAATAATTCTGAGAATCTCTCATATACCTACAACTAAAGTTGAGAATTATTTTTAGAAAGAAAACACATTTACTTTTTTTAGTAGAGAAAACAGAAATATTCAGAGCAAAAAAGCAATATTTTTCAAATATTAGGTATTCATTTGTTTGTTTCTTTCCATTGATGACATATTTTTTAATGTGCTTCCAGTACCCACTAACATTATCCTAATATTTTTGGAAGCTATCTTTATACTACCAATTTCAATTTAAATAAACAATATATTTGTTTTAATTTGAAACTGCACATAATTATTGTTCGTGTTATGAACTCGTAACTAGGTAATTCATATTGGGTAGTGTTTCATTTTACGCATCACAGTAAAGATTTAAAATACCGTATTTCTCTAATATACAATATACTTTGGTTTTCTTTGCTTTTGCCTTTGGTCGTTGCTCCAGTATCTCAGCTAGGCCTCAAGTCTGCTGTTATATTAGTGTCAGAATGGTCTATCATTGATTTCATAATTGTCGATTTTGACAAGTTTTGGTAATCTACTAATATAATGGCGTCATTATGACTTTCCGATGGTCAACCACTGACACTCTATTGAAAGAAATGGCATAGAATCAAATGGTAGTCTCATGCATAATGACAAATGAATATCTGACGTATGCGGTAATCTGCAAAAATTTTGATAGTTCCTTTGATCAGTGGCAAAAAAAAAGCACTAACTGCGCAATGATGTCGTAATGGTAGGTCTATTACGACGTCATTACGCAGTTAGTGCTTTTAATAAGCTCTGTATTGTCATTCTACCACAATTCTAATATAAGACTTTTGACTGATTAATGATCGATCATTATGAATTAGCTAATTAGATTACAAACTTTTAGCAAAATGACAATCGGATCGTGTTGGAATGACGAATTTATAAAAATAGTAGACTTGCGCCGACCCCAAATAAGATGGGACAAGGGCAGGAAGAAGAAGTAGACTTGGGCCCCTGGAATGCTGAAGCAATGATTAGTTTATAGTGTGTGTCATTTGTGGTTGTATTTGTGTTACTATCATACTTGTTTGTACTCGCGTCGAATTATATTCTCACTAGCCCGTGGCTTCGCCTGCGTACATAAAATATAGCCTGTCATAATCGCGATAATTTTTTCATCAATAGAAAGCTGTTTTATTCCTGAGTGACATAGACTATATTTTATGTTATGTAAAATATAGCCTATGTCACTTTTAATTATGTATTACTCGTAATAAGCATTCCGCACTGGGCCCGCGTGGTGGATTTTGGCCCATTCACTCTCTTAGAGAGGAGGCCTGAGTCCCAGCAGTGGGAACATTAAAAAGGGTGATGATGATGATGATGATATTATTATGTAAAAGTGTAAAGTAGTTTTACCAAAAATAAAGTATGATAGGCAGCCCTAAATACAACCCTACCAACTCACTAACTTATGTTCTAGTTAGTTGTTCTCGTCCATCGCGATATTGCATTGTGTTATTATCTGTCCGGTTGATAACTGCGCCCATTGTGTGGGGTCACAAATCGCCATTGTTACCCGGACCAACCGACTGCGAGCTTGGTGAATGCCCACACCTGTAGGTAGATAAATGGTGAATTAACATAGTGATCCATTTGATTTATTCTTTTGTTTTCTCTCCATATTTTTAGGGTTCCGTAGTCAACTAGGAATCCTTATAGTTTCGCCATGTCTGTCTGTCTGTCCGTCCTCGCTTAATCTCTGGGACCGTTAGCACTAGAAAGCTGAAATTTGGTACCAATATGTATATCAATCACGCCGACAAAGTGGTCAAATAAAAATTGGAAAAAAATGTTTTATTAGGGTAGCCCCCCTATATGTAAAGTAGGAAGTTTCTTTTTTTAATTTCAACCTTAACGTGTGATATATTGTTGGATAGGTATTTAAAAATGAATAGGGGTTTACTAAAATAATTTTTTGATAATGTCAATAATTTCGGAAATAATCGCAAAAAAAAAAACATAGTGTGTCCCCCCCCCTCTAACTTTTGAACCAAGAGTTTAGAAAATACGAAAAAATTCTGAAAAGTAGAACTTTATAAGGCCTTTCTAGGAAAATTATTTTGAACTTGATGGAAAGAACAGTTTTTGTACAAAAAAGACAAAAGGGTTCTACAAAATAATTTCTGGACTAAGTTTGTAGTATAATCGTATATGCAAGAATTTTTTTAAACTCATAAGTGGGTACACTTATTGTGACGGACGGGAAACTACGGAACCCTACACTGAGCGTGGCCCGACATGCTCTTGGCCGGTTTTTTTACTTTGGAGGTGTGGGTGTCAAGTTAAGTAAGTATTTAGTTTTAAGCGTCCATTATACGGTTACGCATGCGTCAATCAATTCCATCAATCATAAATGATGGGTTTCGTCAGTCAATACTATGCAACGTCAATCATTGCATTAGACGGTATGTCACTAATCAAAACATTGACTGTGGCAAAACTGACAGCAAAACCTATCGTGTAATGGATGCCTTAGACACAAAATACAGTCACTTTGTGTACATTATAATGCTAATATAACGCATTCTTATGTTTTTGGAGTACTGGGCAGTAAATATTTAAACTTCTTTTAAGCTTCGCTGCGATAATCAATACTGGGTATATCTACTTGGAATACTAAAATTCTGAGCTTCATTTTACCGACATTCCTTGGTCATCGGTTGTCCAGTTGTGTCCAGTAACATCAATGTCATCATTATATCCAGAAGAAATCAATTTTTATATAATCAAAAACAGCAATTAACGTCACTGAAACGACATGCAATCTTATAAGTACGCATTGCTTTTTAATTGGGTGCTGTAAGTTCGAATGAGCGGCCATTAATCCATAAGTCAACTAGAAAAAAAAATGGCAAATATAGGTCTGTTACCAGCTTTACAATAAAAGACTATCTTAAGCTTCGATTGCCGATCTTACCAAAGACAAAACCAGCTTCGTTTAGAACTTTCGTAAGCTCTAAAGAGATTCAGTTTTCAAAATTACCGACTAGTATTTTACGACGAAAAAAAGTTGGAAACTCATAAATTCTACAGGCAATGGCGATAACAAAATATTATAAAATGTTCAAAGAGCCATAATACTGTAATTTAGTTACTCAGAATAACTTAAAATATGCGCAAACAGTATCATAACAACGCGCCAAAACAAGTAGAATTACGATGAAAAGCCACTTCGGGAAGATAACCAAATTCATTTTCCTTTTTACTGCCAGCAATTTTGATATCGGCAACACCTGACTTTGTTTTTTATTCGTTTTGAAATCATGATCGTAACCTAACTTCAGTTTTCTGCGAAGTTTTCGGCCTTGTTATAAAATTCATAAATAACGCTACTAATAGCGTTATTTATGAATTTTACTTTATGTTCTTATAATTTGTTCTTGCAAATGGATTTTTGTTCTTTCAGCCTCAATTACTGAAACTTGTTCAAAGTTTTGAGTCCTTAGTTAAAACTTGGTATCGTATTTTCCAATTTGCACCGAGCTAAATAAAATTATGGAAAAGGCAAAGTCTGTTTCCATAATATTAAAAGAGCATCTGTACCATCGAGCTCAAGGCGTCGACGGCGCGTATTGTTTCACGAGCGCCTCAAGGAGCTGTCAGCAACCAAGTAGGGGCCCAGCAGGGTCGAAGCCTACTGGGGCCATGGCTGTTGCGAAAGATATCCTCGAGGTCCTGGAACAATGACAGAGAAGGAACAGAAGTGAGTTTTTAGTCAGTAAAAGTCTGAACACAAGGGTTAAGATGTCATTTAGATGATAATCCCACCTAAAAAAAAGTCCGTACCACTGCACTCATTATCATGGGTTCTTTTTTTACAAAGGAAATTATCACACGACTTCTCCTGCTCTATTTGGAGCTGGAGGGACTAGCAAACTTTTACTCATGAAAACCCAGAGTTACTTCAATAAACTGCCTTTTTGCGAACGCCACGATAACTCCTTCGAACAATTCGCCAACCTGGCAGGATTGCCTTGGGTCCTGACATAATAATATTTTTACATACGGATCAACTTCAAAAAATAACTTGTGGCAGACGGACAAAAAGTGACCTCATAAATTGTTCAATTTTTTTGTGGTCGGAAGTCTAAAACTATTATTACACCCTAAAAATTATCGGAAACTTTCTCTTTCGTTCACCAAGCTCGTCACTAAAACCCTCAATATGCGACCTTCGTGTGACGTTAAGCGCTAGAGTGACCGTAAACCCTCGCACAGATCCTCTGAGTGTGAAACGGTGAATATTTTATTCATGAACACCTGAAATTCTTCAAACAAATACTGAAGGCTTAGCGGCTCCACGTTTGCGGTGGCTGATAAAAAAACTTTTTATAAAACTGGGTTGGAGTTAAGCTCTAGTACCTACGTGTAGAAGAAAAGAAAATCATTTTCCACAGTTTTTTTTAACCCTTTAAGTAGTCATGGATCTAAATATGCACAAACCATTTACACGCGCATTACTCAAAATTCAAAAGTCACGCGAATTTATGGCTTTTGCCGCTAGAGTTGTTAACGAACAATAAAACGAGAACGCAATACATGACAACATGCATACTATCTTTTTCTCTCAAAACCAGCGAGAATTTAGATGATCGGCACCGGCTCTTAATAATGGTGGACAGTTTTTGAAATTTGGTTCAAAATAATAGTAAAAGTTTGTAAATGTTTGAGTGTAATGTTATTTAAAAGGCATCTAATTACAACAAATAAGTCATAATATCAATCAAACAAGAAGATAAAATCTGTCTCCATAAGTTAACGAGAAAGTACTTATAAATCAAAATAAAGAGTTCTGTACCATACTACAATGAAAAGTACAAAGGCAAAGTTGCCATTCTCGAAATTTTGTCAGCATACATTCTTTGAATTAAATGTATTCAACATTTCCTGAATTCAAAGCGTTCAATCATGGACAAAGACCATTATTTATAAAACAATGTGACCATATATTGAATAAATTGACACCCTGCCAACAAAAAACATGTACACCAAATTCTGTTAACGAAAAGTCGAAAATCCACTTAGGCCTCACACAAATAACTAACTCTAAATGATCACCGTTTCAAAACCTCCATTGAAATTCGATCCATTTGTTTGTGAACCCTGCAAAGCCTTTAATCTTTAATTTTATTTCAATTCCATTGACAAAATGTTTTCGATTTCTGCCAACATGTATATAAAACTCGTGTATATAAAACTGTGTTTGTTTTAGTCGTTTTCATTGCTTGTAGCTAAAAACTGTTGGTGACGTGTGTTGGTAACAAAAGCGAATACTGTTGACTCGAATGACACGCGGTTTAGTGTGTGTTGGACGATGGAACTGTTGTTTCCAATTATTTTGTGAAAAGCAAATGTTGTACTAGTTCGCACTAGAAATTAACTAACCCTAGTAGGGGTTGATAAGAAAACACCAAAGTTTACTTGAAATTATTGCAAGATCACATTAGGTTTGTTAAATTTATATAGAGTTGTGATATTAGATGTACGATCAGTTAGATTGGAGTCAATTAAATTCATCGATTTTTTCAGTAAATTTTAATAATATTTCATTATTATTAATTACGTCCGAAAATAGGTATTTGGTTTTATATTAGTCTCCCTCTTATGTTTTTTCTCACATCTTAACCATAAATTACTTATGTCTCGCTGTATGGCTCTTCACACTGTCATTTATTTTTACGTTTCAATCCACTTATCAGCCATAATTTTTATAACGTTACGTTCCTACATATAGTTATAAATTATAATTACATTCACACGAAAACGGACTGGAGCTAGAGAAATGTCATTCCCTTTTTCAACAGAGCAAAATGGTCCGGAATTAACCGCGTGTCATTTGCATACCAATCTCATTCGTTTTGGTCTTTTTGACAAACGTTATCGCGAAT
The DNA here is from genome assembly GCA_929112965.1 of Mythimna albipuncta. Classification (NCBI taxonomy): domain Eukaryota; kingdom Metazoa; phylum Arthropoda; class Insecta; order Lepidoptera; family Noctuidae; genus Mythimna; species Mythimna albipuncta. The sequence goes on from OV815967.1 coordinate 17,747,836, forward strand.
AGATATCACTTGTCAAAAACCAAAGGTACTGGGGGGTTAGACAAATGACTTTTCTATTAGCGTTCTTGCCAAATTCTAAGTACAAAATGTATGGCAATGACATTGCCTGTTACGTCACTTGACACGCAGGCAATGTCATAGCCCTACATGTCTTAGCTTGCTGGTGTGACAGAAAACTAACGGACTTATCAGAAATCTGATAATTGACTTCGCTGCTGACTGATTGACCATTCAAAGAGTATCAATATGTTACCAGCAAATTATCAGTCTCATGTCTCCTTCCATTAGTCAGTTCCCAGGTCCCATTATTCCAAATATTCAATTAATAAGCGACCATTGATTGATGTATCTTTTTCCTGACTGAACGGTCCATTTATCATAAATAAAAGAACATCATTTATCAAGGTTCTATCGCAAATTACTCCTAAAATTGGACTTGCTTGCTCTTCATTTATAAATTCGTCTGAATTTGTAAAGAGATGCCTAAGTTTGATAAGTGGTTTCATTTAAAATTTTAAGGATAATGTTTGGGTCTGTATATAGTTTAGTTTTCATAATTTAGTGATATAATTGTCTGTATGTCGGTGTCGCCGGTTTCTATTCAAACAACCTTCAATATTGGATATTATACCATTGTATAATATAGGGACAATGTGATCAATATTTTTAATCGTCACGTTTGGGGCTCAGGTAATATTTTCATTATCATTCAATATCATAATAAGGCTGCTCATGTTAACGGTATCTAATATAAACAAAACCATTATGAGGGTGTACCAGCTGTGCTACAGTTCAATGATATAATGGGAAATTAAGTTGAAATTATCTTAAACAGTGATGAAATATTTATGTTGCTTCAAATCTTTATGAAATACGGGTCTGTAGTCGTTTGGGCCCGCTCGATTTGAGTCTGCGGGATCATTCGACCCAGTCCCATTTTGAAGGTGTCGATTGGACCCACCGCCCAATTTTATTATAAGTACAGTCGAAGCAGCGATGCACGATGGGTACCTATCTAAAATTGAACTGAATGATATCGTAGCCGCGTCGACATAATTTGAACTGACAAACATCGAATGTTGGATATGATTCTACCTAAGTGTCGCCACAAGGTACACCGATGACCTGGTGAAGGTTGCGGGAATCTGAGTGATGCGGGACGCACAGGATCGTTCATTGTGGCGACACTTGTGGGAAGCCTATGTCCAACAATGGACGTCTATTGGCTGAAATGATGATGAAGTGTTGCCACAACGATCAATGCATGTCACATCCATTGGATTTCCACGACCCTCACCAAGTCATCGGTCCACAGCTGCGTCTTGTGACACGCGGTCGCTACTCTAGAACCTAATGGCCTCTACCCACAATCTGTTATGTCAGCAAACGATAAGATATATTTTTTAGATAAACCATCATCATTATTTTACTCTTATCCCAATTTATTTATAGCAAAATTTTATTCAATCAAACTACGCTCACCATATTTTACAAACACACACATACATGTATACAAATGTCCTTTACAATATTAGTGTGATATCTTTCAAAGAGACGTTAGACTCTTATTTTGTACAGGATTTTTTTTTTTAATTGACATCAACGTAATGTTTGATTGTGATCTCGCTTACCATCAGAAACAGTGATGCAATCGTTGATGGTGAGGCTCACTGGTTTATTAAGAGCCTATTCACTTTAGCCTTGAAAACATTCAAATTATAATCGGACTGGAAAATCGCAACAGGAAAGTGTTCCAGTCCTTCGATGGGCGTGGTATAAACGACATGACAAACGCGTAGTCCGGATCGTAGAGGACAGTTTCAAGGTCTGTAATGATATGCCGTATTAAAGAGATTTTTAATCCCATACTAGCATAATTTAATCATTTAATTTCATTGTTTTCCGTTAAAGAAACAGTAAACTTGTTCCACTCAAGTAAACAACATATCCAAAAGCTGAACGTTTCAAACAAGTCACAGTGATAAATGTGCCTAATTTGGACCCGCACGTGAAAGCTTAACCGTAAGTAGCTTTAACACGTGGTAGATATTATCATTAAACAATCTGGCATTAACTGTATGAAAGGTGAGTTGTATCACTTGAACGAAGATTCCAATTATATAAACGATTTAATTTTGTTCCCATAATAATTTTCCGCGTACATCGTTGGACTACTGGAACTATTTGCCTGCTGAGGTCTTCCTTCATTTAGATGTCTTCAAAGCTAGAGCGAATAAGCTCTTAATAAACTAGTGCGCTTTACCATCAACGATTGCATCACTGCTTACCATCAAGTAGGTTCGCAATCAAGTACTAGTTTATATCATAAGAAAACAATGTCAGAACTTTTAGTCGTAAGACAGTATGACACCGGCTATGATCTTTTCATACTTTTGCTTCGTTTACGTTCCTACTTACATGAACATAAGTGTTTGTAGGGATGGCACGTTATGAGTGCTGTGACAAATAAAACTTACAGGTGAATGACATTGAAGGATGATTGAGTGAAGGAGATGAAAATTTGAAAGATACAATGTGTGAAAGAGACAGATATTTATAGTAACAATGTGAGGGAATGCAAGAGGGAGACTGATGTAAGACGACAGATGATCAAAATGTTATACGAGCTTTTACTGTCTCACTACTAGGCAAAGACTTCCCCCAAGTCTTAAGTACTAGACGTTCTTCTCTTGTACGCATTTAAATCATCACGCCACCTCTTTCGAGGTCGGCCTCGACATCACTTCCCTCTGCAGGAACCCACTACGTGACGGCCCTAACCCAGCGGTTACTGTGCTTGCGGCTAACATGACCCGCCCAATCCTATTTGAGCCTGACTTATAGGCATGTACGAGAAAGAATAAAATTCAATTTTTCTGATGAGATTCGTTTGAATCAATCCAACATAATATATTCAAGCCAACTGACCTTTTTTTAAAGAAAATCGGAACACTGCAATGTGTTCAAAATCAGGATTTTGAGTGCCTTCTGACTTATTTAATGCGTTTATTTCCTGATTAACATTTAACACATATATTTTTTTGGGATTTTTCTTCGCTAGTACTAGAGAAATGTAATTGTTGTAATTTAGTTTTATTTATTCTAAAAGTAATTTTCATATAATTAAAATACATTAAAAATTCTGAATTGATTCTGAGGCCAGGATCCGACAAATTCTTTTATTTTGACAAAAAATTACTAGCCACAACAAATAATTCTAGTTATCAACATAATTATCAACATGCATTTCGAAAAATAAACTAAATGACATTATTATTAGAACATTACTACGAAAAACACGTCATCACTTCATAAATAATAAAATTTTAAGCAAACAAAAGATTAAACAAATGATAAAAACAAAACAATTCGATACTGTGTACTCGGTAATTTGTTCGTAAAATCGAATGGCTTTGAATCGATATCTAATTACGAACACACGCGAGGAGAGACGGGCACAACGACACACTCGTTATTCGTGTTCATAGATGTGTAAACGTATGCGATAATGATGGGTTGTTTCTGTAAATTTTTATTCAATAGGACTTGTGTAGCTTTTCTTCTTTGTTTTATGGGTGTATAAAGCCGTCTAGAAAAGCTTATCTTTGCGTGTTTTGTTTAGGTGTTAGAATGTTTAATGTATTGCTTGTTCTTCTTTGAGGGTGTTTTTAGTTTGTTTGGGTTTTGTAGGATTTAGTGCTGGAACGTCAATATGTCTGCTAGAATTAGGCTAAGCACATTTTAGTTTTTTTTTTGTTAGAAAGCATCAAATGGCTCCTACTGAAATTGTGTATAATATACACAATTATAGTGTACAATAAAGAGTATATCTATCTATCTATCCTACAGACTTCGTAACCTGGTCTTAACCAAATCTTGATTATAAATTAGCCAACAATAATACTTACTATGACTTACACACACTACAGAGCGTCTATTTTTTTGTAATTAAAATATTAATCTTAACTACTTCAATATTTACTATCCATTTTACCAGTCCCCAACGTATAGGTATAATTCCACCAAACTATTACTTACATCTCGCATCAGTAAACAAGATATAATTATTCACAAAGCAATAAGGTTAACAGCGCGATCATGGCTCGAGCTCATGAATTTTCATCTCACGTTAATCTGCATGCATCTTCGCTATTACCCATTTACAATATCAGCTTCAGTTCTTGGTAATTAACGTTTGAGCCAATTTAAATCAACAGGATGTTACTATAAGCCTTTTGGGAGAATCTTGTTTGTTTTAATAGGAGAAATTTACTTAGTAACGTGTCGGGAGTACAGAAAAGATGAAAAAGGTTAGAAAGGAAATACTTTCCGATTTGTACTACAACGATTGTCACCGCTTGTCTCCCACCCTTTACACTCCTCTACAGACAATAAACTAATACGAACGCGCATTACGCAACTAACAGACCACGCAAACTTAGATCGCAAGTTTGCTGTTGGTAGTTGAACTATGAGCATTGCCCTACTTTGTGGCCCGCCTGCCCCGTCCATAAGGCCATTCTAATCTCTTTCATCTGTTCTGTGGTTGGGAGCGATGTTATCAGTTTGTGTTCTTTTGTCATTTATATTTTTTGGAACTTTGAAACAATTTGAAGTATATTCCTTTATATCTCACTATCTGACAATGTCGTTACGAGAAACCGGAAAAATAAAATGAAATAACTGTGTTTTGAAGGTGCAGACTTGACAAGTAATAAGCCTTTCGGGGGAATCTTGTATGTTTTAATAGGAGAAATTTATTTGGTAACATGTTGGGAGCGATGATATCGTTTTGCGTTTTTTTGTCAATGAATTTTTTTTAGACTTTAAAGCAATTTGAAGTATAGTCCTTTGTCAGACTAAAACCCAATCTAATAAATTTTTTATTTGTTACAGGTAAGAACGGCATATCTGACTATCTGACAGTGTCGTTACGGGAAACCTGCAAATCTAAAAACTAGTATCAGAGGATAACCAGTTACCCAAAAACTGGGTTGTAAAGGTCAAATGCAGCACGTAGGAATAGGCTTGACAGATGATGATGCCTGCTCACTAAATTAATAAGGTCTTCGGTTTACTGTAAGAACTCATTCATGGAAAAAATCATCAAGTACAGTTAATAACTCCTTAGATATCGTCTTGACGAGTCTATGAAATACACTCACTTATTTCTAAAAATACTAGTGTAATAATATTATTTATTTTTAACTTTATTGCACACCTTAGCTTATTACAAGATAAACATTTACAGAAGAATAAGTATACAATAGACGGTCTTATTGCACAAGGCAATTTCTACCAGACAACCTTTGCATGGACTGAACGAAAGGAAAAGATTTGGGGCTGTCAGTGTACAACATAAATTATGTTGGAATATTAAATATTAATATTTGAAAGTTATTACACTAATATTTTACACTGATATTTTTGAGCGGTAATTTTAAACACTACCAGAAAAAGAAAAAATTACAGGAAGATCCCTTAATACCAAACTTTGGTAACACTAAAATCTGTGAGAAAAAAAATTATAATAAATATCAATGATTATATCTATTGTGTAAAACAGTGTTCCCACCAGCTTTGACAATCAGCCGAGTGGAACAGCCCAATGAGTCCTTTGTCGTATATTATAATCTCCATGTACACACGACTGTACCACGCAAACAATTTCCAGTAAAAGGTGACTCTTCATTTTACAGAAAGCCTTTTCCGAACGCGGTCGAGTTATACTGGAAATGTGGTTTGATATGACGTGTGTACATTGAAACACTTTTTGTCAAATTGACACCAGTGAGAGCAAAATGGAATCTCTCATTTGTACTCGTATCGTTAACGATTCGAGCGATGTGTGGTATTGAACGCAATATGAATCATATGGTTTTTGATTTTTGGATTTACAGTTTTTAATTACAAATGGCTCCGAAACGTGGTCGCTTACAATGGGCCTCATCAGAAGGCTTAAAGTCACTCAAAGAGCAATAGAAAGGGCTATGCTTGGTGTTTCTTTGCGTGATCACGTCATAAATGTAGATCCGCAGGAGAACTAAGGTTACAGACATAGCCCAAAGAATCGCCAAACTTAAGTGGCGATGGGCAGGGCACATTGCTCGCAGAACAGATGGTACGGATGGAACGATGAAAGGTTCTGGAATGGCCACCACGTACCGAAAGACACAGTGTTGGAAGGCCTTCCGAAAGGTGGGCGGATGACCTGGTGAGGTGATATAATCAGCTCCCAGCCACTTAAGTTTGACGATTCTTTGGGCTATATCGATAACATTGGTTCTCCTGCGAATGTCTTTACTTCTGATTCGATCACACAAGGAAACTCCGAGCATAGTCGAAAGCAAGCCATTACCATCAAGTTTGTGAATGTGAAATAAACGTTGAGTAGGTTCACAACTCTTTACTAAAGGCTTCACAAAGGCTATCTCTTCAAAAAGGCTATCTCTTCAAAAAATCGCTTCACAAAGGCTATCTCTTCAAAAAGTCCAACCAATTAAGTATTTCAAATAAAACTAGTTTCTGTTTCTGAGATATGGACAGAGTGTTAGCACAAAATATATAGGTACAGAAGTCAATCTACATACAAAGCGTGCTTGAGCAATGCACACAAAGACACCGCTCACTGACACGATGTCTCGGTCACGTCTCGGATCACTCGTCGAACAATTCCGGCTCAAACGCCCATTAGTGTGCGTCCACCGAGTGTAGGTATAAAAAGTGAAGTACATACATGAGATTGTCTTCTGTACCTATCTATTTTGTGGTGTTAGCCCGCTCTGCCCAACCCTTTGAAAGGTGGGCAGAGCGTACTACCATACTACCACGAGGCTACCATAGGAAGAATTCTTCTTTTATAAATTGTTCTCTTCATAAAATATCGTACAAGTTTCCTCGCTTTTCTATTTATCTAAAGGCTCATTCTTTATACAACCGTAGACGTGTGTTTCCCGACAGTTAGTTAGAGGCTCCCACATCCATTTTAGTTTCATTGAAATACTACCACCTGAGACAAAAGAATATCGCTATTTTTCCAAAACAAAAGTGTCAGTTTCGATTCAGTTTCCTCGGTGAAACAATGAATGATAGCACAAAGGAAAGTTTCAAGGCAGTTATCTTAAAAAACTCGTCAAATACTTTTAAAATATATCTATTGTGACGGGTTGTAGTGAAATATTTATGCAAAATTGAACTCTATTTTCTTAAAACTAGAATGCATTATGGAATGTGGTAGTGATAGAAGCAGTTGCATTTATTTGATGGAGACAGCAAAGCATTTGCTGCAAGCGTAATGTTATTACATCTAGTAAATATAATTTTGCTTTGAGTCTGCATTGGTAACAATTCGTTTTAACACCACAAACAGTGCAGATTGCTTCTGTAATCTCGTTTAATATAAATCCTAGAAACTGACTATGTCTGTAACTGTTTATGTCGTGTTTAAATATTTCATTACCATCGTCTTCAATCATAACTTTACTGGTCAAATTCTTTTATTCATTATTCAGATTTAAGCCAGAGCTGAGACTCAAAAAAGCGAAATTCTATGAATGACAAAGTCAAAAAGTTAAAACCGATTATTTTTTTAAGATATACCGTGGTCCTGATACGCATTGGGCTACTGAAGGACACAGGTGGGTTTTATTGTAAGTCTGACACGCCCTCTCACTCTAGCATAGAGCGGAAAAAGTCATTGGAAGATTTCCAATCACAAGGCGGAAAGCAACTGTTTATAAAGAAAGAGTCTTGATTCGTTTTTCTTTTGGTAATCGATGTAATAAAATAATAAAAGAATAAATTAAAATTTTAGTAGAAATAAAGTAAAATTTTGAAAACTACATAAACAATACATTCTATAAATCAAATATTGTTTGATAAACTGTAGTAATTTTCACTCGACGCAAAAATATGAATAATCACATTGGTACTGACAATTTATGAGCAGCTATGAGACATAAAGTATTCTATAATTTGATATAGCATTTAATTTTTATTGGCAATCTATATTAATAATAGAAACATTCGCCTATAAAATATAGTGAGATATAACAATAGTAAAAATACAGTAGTAAATTGGTAGTTAAAACGTAAGTATATTTTATGTAGATATACGATATTTTTGTTAGTGACGCGATAAGTATTAGTGTAGATAAGAATTCCGAAAATCACATTCTCGAGCTTTTTATTCCAAAGCCTTTATACAAAATAAATGGTGAACATTATCCTAATAGGGCAATGCACTCAACGAAGAAAGCAACCAGTAATTTATACGTATACACTAACGCTGGGAAGACGTGCATGATATCCCAGGCACAAAATGTAGGCACATTTTTTATTTTATTAAAATGCTAAAAGGATCATAAGTAACTCGAGTTAAATTTACCATGCGTAACTGAATAACTCAATTAACATAAATATGAAAATAATCTTTGTGACGGAAAATATTTGGTGTTGTCTGTATTAAATATCCAAGTAAGAGCCGGGGCACACGATGCGTTGCGGCGCCGCACCCCAAATATTTCGACGAATCGTGTGTCCGACCCTAATAGAATGATGTAGTGAGTGCGAAATGGTGGTGGTCGCCTCCTTCTGCGAAGCAGTAATGCTAGCGAAGGATATGGCCACACGCATGAGGGAACGAACGTTCACACGCCCAGAAGTCGAGACCCTGACCCCGACTACCAGCCACTGCAGGCGTACAACAGGGGTGGGCTTACGGATAACGAGCAAAGTGTAGCTCGCAGTCCGACCGTCCGGTAACCGTCCGAACCGAACCCAAGTTGTCTTCGCCTTCCGCATGACTTAGGTTCACATTGGAATTGTAAGCTCCGAAGGTTCCTGGATCGCTTGGAGGACACGGTAGAGCAAACAGCACATATAGGTGTGTCCCGTGATTTTAATTTTTTTTTTTGTGTGTGCATCATTTCAGTTACATATCCTGTGTTGCCTGACACAGTGTAATAAAGACTACACTTTTGACAGTGGAACTTTTTTGACTTCACTGTTAATTCAATTAGCGATTCAGCGAAAATTGTTTTTGAGTGAGCGCTATGTTAAGGCACGGTCTCCGAGGCTTTGCGATTGTTCGAAAGTTATTTGTTGATTTCTCACCTAAAAAGAACTGGAATGTAAATAAAACTTTTAAATACTATACTCAAACAAATACTAATAAAAAAATAGTCTCCCATTATAAAGTTGTCTATACTTAACAACTTTTTAAAATAGTTAACTTCATTTTAAAGAAATGAACATACTAAGAATTCAAGCTTTTATATATATCAGATAAATTGTTTAATGACGTAACGGGCTGATAGTAAAAATTTACAAGAAAAGTTTATTTTATTCATTTTGGATTATTGAAAAAAAAAAACAGTTGTTTTTCATAGAATTAATTTTTTAATTATAAGTTTTCCCCCAATTGTTCAGGAATATTTTTATGAGTGATGACACTTCATTTACTATTTATTAACAGCAAGCTCTACTTTGCTTTTTACTTATTGTAGAAGTCCATTAATAATAACTAGTCCGCCATCTTTGGTGTTCCACCCAACTAAACGTGTATACATGCCAGCTTAATCGGTTGAAGATATCTGCTTCAAAAATAAGCTGTAAGTCTGACCATTAAATTGTAGACATACATTGCAAGTCCAATAAAAGCTAGTAACTTGTACAATACAAATCCTTCGCGTTCTTTCTTTTTCTATTCACTCTTGATATAATCTCAAACAATACTCCAATTAAAATGACAAATCCATATTCTAAGGTCTTGAACTTCTAATATCAGCAATATCGCACTATTTCAATACGTAGATAACATTGAATCTTACTCGCAGCGCTCGCAGGAAACTCCAAGTGAATTTGCGAAGTTAAATTGAAAGTGAACGTTCGGCCCGGACGATTGATGAGTGGGTCATTCAAGTTTGCACTACGATGTTCACGTCTACACATCTTTCTTCTTAGTATAATGTTATTGGAATGTTTCTTTTGATTTTACCAATGAGATTGACTTTTTTAGAATGTTTAAAAAAACCGGCCAAGAGCGTGTCGGGCCACGCCCAGTGTAGGGTTCCGTAGTTTCCCGTCCGTCACAATAAAGTGTACCCACTTATGATTTAAAAAAAATGCTTGCTACGATTATACTACAAACTTAGTCCAGAAATTATTTTGTAGAACCCTTTTGTCTTTTTTGTACAAAAACTGTTCTTTCCATCAAGTTCAAAACAATTTTCCTAGAAAGTCCTTATAAAGTTCTACTTCTCAGATTTTTTTCATATTTTCTAAACTTATGGTTCAAAAGTTAGAGGGGGGGGGACACATTGTTTTTTACTTTTGGAGCGATTATTTCTGAAATTATTGACATTATCAAAAAATGATTTGAATGAGTAAACCCCTATTCATTTTTAAATACCTATCCAACGATATATCACACGTTAGGGTTGAAATAAAAAAAAAAATCACTTCCCACTTTACATATAGGGGGGCTGCCCTAATAAAACGTTTTTTTTCAATTTTTATTTTACCACTTTGTTGGCGTGATTGATATACATATTGGTACCAAATTTCAGCTTTCTAGTGCTAACGGTCACAGAGATTAAGCGAGGACGGACAGACAGACAGACAGACGGACAGACAGACATGGCGAAACTATAAGGGTTCCTAGTTGACTATGGAACCCTAAAAAAGGTTGAAACTGAGTGTTGGTGTTTTGAATTACTTCATGTCTAACATCGCTGGCTGAAATTGATGGTTAATATTCGGCTCAGACGTTTGATGAGTGGGCCATTCGATTTTGCACTTCGATGTTCACATCTGCACATCTTTATCTTCTTGATTTAATGTTATTGTAGTATTTCTGTTTACTCTTTGAATGCCGTAATTAGAGACACAATAGCTTATGTCGAACTGTGTAACATAAGACATTCAAAAGGTTAATGTTATCTAAGATTACTTCTTACTTCAACTTATTTAGAATATTAAAGAAGGTTAAAGCATTCTTCTGATGTTTTGAATTACTTAAGGTTGTAAAATACTCGCAGATTTTTTTTTAAATCTTTATTTAAATATTTTTTGGCTAGTGCGGATATGTCACTCTGTTGGTAAACAAATAGAGTATTTCTTTTGAATTTAGCTAAGATACTGTCGTATTTAATTTTTTTTTAAAGTTGAAACATGTTAATTTTTTAATTACTTTTTTTGGGCCGACCGTTTGAACCATTCATGTTCGCATTACACTTTTCATCTCTAGACGACCATGTCCTTTTGGCTTCTGTAAGTCTTATTGGTCGGTTTTATTATTATGTATAGATGTATTAACACATGGATAGGTACCTAATGTGTTTATTTCTTAAAGCTGTTGTTGTAAAGCCGCGAAGTAAGCCATTGAACCAAACGATTGATGAGTGGGTTATTCACGTTTTTACTCTCATCTCCAGAGTTTTCAATCTTAGTATCAATGCGAGGATGTTAAGGCATTGTTCAGATAAGTATATATGATTAATTATTATTTATTTCTCGGAGTACATACAAAACTATGGTATTATTAGTTTATTAATGGTAGCCAATAATTAATATAACTTAAGTCTCCACTTATATGTATAACACAGGTCAAAATTAAATGGTACACATTTCATCTTCAATTTAAAAATTAATGAAAATATATAGCTAAGAAAGCTTCGCTTTGCATATTAATTACGGTTGCTGAATGCATGCAACTAAAACTCAAGAAATAACAGCCAGTTCAACAGGGCTTTTTCTTTATAATTATTTATTTAAACTCAACACTCATATTCCCCTGTTACTTGCGAAGGAAGTCTTATAACTTTTGTAACTCTATTTTTAGTTTTAAATCATATTTTGCTTCTAGCTCCTGCAAATTTAGTCTTCAGGAAATATTTTCAGTATTTTTGAAACCGTCTTGCTTTGAGCCAGCTTTTTCCAATTTAAAGCTAGAATTAAGTTTTTTCTCAGGTGTGATATCATTAAATGACTTCTTGCCTTCTAGGGTAGAGTGAGAGGTAAAGTTAGACTTTTACTGACTTTTAAGCATAGCATAAGCATAATCAGCCTTTTAATGTTCCCACTGCTGGGACTCAGGCCTCCTCTCTTTATAAGAGGGAATGGACCGTAATTCACCACACGGGTCCAGAGCGGGTTGATGAATGTCACATGTCTTCGAATTTTTGTTTCTAGAATATGCCGGTTTCCTCACGATGTTTTCCTTCACCGTTTTAAAAGCAGTGGTGATGAAATAAATTCCACAAAGAAATTCGCTTGACTAGGTATGTATAGAACTAGGTAGGTATAGAACCCATGACCTATAAACTCGTAAGTCGGGGCCGTTACCACTTGGCCACCACCGCTCTCTTTATTTTACTGACTTTATCCTGTGTCTTCTAGGGCCACGGTAATTCTTTCAAAGGTTCCCGCTGCAGCTGAAATTAAGCTTAACATTGCATCATCATCATCCATAGCCCAATTTCGCTTACTGCTGGTTCTCTCTTTTGCTTCTTTTATTATTATATATTAAGGCATAATTTTTTTTTTATTATTATTGATAAGGTCTAACTTCACTAGTCTGTAAATAGATAGCATACCGTAGTGACCCACCAATCAGAATGTATTATAGCTCTCTGGCATGCCAGCTACTGGTATACTTTTGTGCCTGTCACAGACAAGTGTATACCACGTATAGCCTCGTGTTTGACCACTATCTCACCTGATGGTAAGCGATGATGAGGTCCAGAATAGTTAGCTCGCTGTCCGGCCGTCCGGTATCTATCCGGACCAAGCCCAAGTCGTTGACGGCGCGCACTGTTCCCGCGCGCCTCAAGGAGTTGTCAACAACAGCAGGGACCCGCCAGCCAGGTCGAAGCATACTGGGCCAGAGATATCCGAAAGGGAAATCGAGCTCCGATATGAAGGCTAGAAGGAACGGGGTGGGTCTTTTAGTCAGTAAGAGTCTGACACTATCTTCCGCTCCGCTCAAGAGCAGGGGTTGTCATTGGATAATTTTATCCCACCATAAAAAAAGATCCGGGATAGTGCACGCGTGCTAAAATTATTTCTAGGCAAGCCTATTTACTCTTAACTTACTTAGCCAATCCCTTCGTTCTTGTGTCACCCTTATCCAGGATCCACCTGCGATGGCAATCGCTGCTTCTCGTCTGGAGATCCAGTGGTCAATCGCAATAATAATAAAAAAAGAAACCGCGAGCGCACGTTTACTCATTCCAGTTTTAATAAAAAGGTTACCTTTCAATTAATATCCAACACTTTTACACCGTATTTTCATAAAATCGGGTAATACCGAATTGAGATACAAAACACGATATTTTGAACATGAGTTAGTGCTCAACCCAGATCCAGTTAGTAAACACAAACAACGTCATAATTAAAAACCTTTTGACGTGACAACGTCTTAAATTAGGTTGCGGCTGGGAGTCACTTATGAAAAAGTGTAACGCTCGGTAACGTTACGATGAGTCACCGAACGAGAGAGAGGCCCGCCGAATGCCTTGCGTCTCTCTCCCACTCAACTATGATCAAATTTGATGCAAAATTTGTGCAATTCTTATTTTCATTCAATTCCTTGTTCCTATTGTGCAATTTAATTATATTCATATCAATAAATATTCTACCGAGAAAAAGACGTTGTCACGTAAAATCTTCGCCCGTAAAACCGACTTTACAGGCAACCATTTTTTTTAATCAATAAACGCGTGAGGTGGAGAGTGGAAACGTCATAGTTAGTCTAAGAGCTTCCCATATATCATCGACACTCACACTTTATTTGCCGTTTAGGGTTAACTCACACCGAGATGCGAAGCGACGTGACCGTGTAGCGTTTTTTCCTATGTTGCAACTCTCTCATTTAATGTTTATTTTGTTATGTAGACCATATAGTTTCTCATTGCATTGGTATTTTAAACAGTATGACGACCGTCACGTTCAGTGAACGACACTCAAGGTACTTCAAAGCGAAGCGAAACGTAGCTTGTCGACGTACTGCAGGATTTTTCGAAAAAGTTACCTTGGCCTTGAAACGCAAAGGGTTTTCATTATTTATTTAACAATTCATATGCACACATCGAAAAAAGACAAAAAGAAATAAAATTAATACCTATTTGTACCGAAATCTCATGCAAAAGGAGAGTTAGAAAAAAGAGATGATGCAAACACCGTGTGTAACTGTGTAAGAGTGAAAAGAAAATAAGTACAAATAAAACAATAAACATCTGAAACTCACTCTCGCTTCATACGCAGCAGGAGAAATTATTTGATGTATTCCTACTTCTAAACATAACGTGACTACATAGAACAACAACAATTTATGCGGAGTGGCAAAGCAACTAGCCTCTTCAAGCATCGTTACATCGCGTCGCATCTCGGTGTGAACTGACCCTTATTTGTAACTCAAAATATACGAAGTGTTTGCGGCAAACAAATATGGTTTCCTCGTTCACTCAGGAATATTACTGAAGTTTTTTCTGTAATTAACTATAACGTTCGAGTGCCTTGGGGTTTATACAATCGTGGCATGTTTTTTTTTATCTTAGATATTATGTAAATTAAATGCAATTATTGAGTCAATATTATACCCAAGGATACGAAATTGCGTGTTATGTTAAGTACCAATAAATTAGCGTTCCGCTTTATTTTCTCTTATTTATAAAAAACATAAACCACAAGCTTTTTCCAGCGACTCATCTAACGGAAGCCGAGCTTTTATTTTTTCTGGAATCTAAAAGAATGAATGGATTATCAGCGCTGTTAATAAAAGAATTTGTACTTTATTTTTTTAATATATTAGTTATTTTGACAATTTTGTATGCCTTATTTGGTTGAAAACACGGAATTGCTCCTTTATTTAACATCTGGTAATGCGTACAAAAAAGACTAAAGGTACGAGAAAACGCAATTAAATATTTAGACTCCTTAATAACAATATAGTTGTACTACTGTCTCACGAAGATGGTTGGCCGTATACATTGCTCCTGTGTATACAAGCTATTTTCTATGACACTGAGCGCTTCGATTTTACGGACACAAAATAAAGAAAGGAAAAATTCAGTTAAAAAGAAATGAGGTTTATTGGCATACGTAATGTACACAACTACACACTACAAATATCAAGGAAAAAATGAAAAAAATTTATATTGCTACAACCCAGGAGTATTTGAAACAATAGTGAATTCTATATACTTCTAGGTAAGCATTAGGTGAGATAGTGGTCAAATACGAGCTTACCAATAATAAATGGGATCAATTCAACATGAAAGCCACACAACTAGTGCCGACACTGATTTTCAACCACGCCTCAGGTTATGAAGTCCATCACTTCACAACCTTAGGTGCAGTACGTAAATCAGTTGATGTGAACTTATACACATCCAAACTTAACCCGCCTTCGTGAGACAGAACAACTGTAGCATAGTAATAGCTAAAAACTACACAACTTGTGAATACTCGCAATATAGGTACTTCAGAGCTCCATTTACAGCCATGCTCAACTACTTTTGCAACAGAATTTTAAAGTGTTGTATGATTTACTTCCTAGTAGTCCTGACATGTAAAAGAGGTTCAAGAGAAACGGAACCAAATATATGTAAGATGTTAGCTTCAGCATTACTTTGTGTAACTTATTTCATTATCAGCTCTCAAAACGGTGAAGGAAAACATAGTGAGGAAACCGGCATGTCCTAGAACCAAAAATTCGAAGACATGTGAAACTTACCAACCCGCACTGGGCCCGCGTGGTAGATTGCAGCCCATTCTCTCTCCAAGAGAGGCCTGAGTCCCAACAATGGGAACATTATAAAGGCTGAGAATGGATGGATGATATAAGGTTCAGATAAGTAGGTAAGAACTTCTTATTTTTGTCGACTGGCTTCTGCTAGTGGCTTCGCCCGCATGAAGGTAGGCTTCTCCATAACAACTTTGTACCTCCGTTTCAACCTTTTAGGTAGTGAATATCGGAAAATCCTTCCTTAGTGCTCGCCTACGTCATAAAAGGAAACCTTGTGCAAAATTGTACGCTCCTATTCCTAATATTTTCGGCGGTGCGTTGATATGTCAGTCAGTCAGTTTCTCCTTTAATATGAGACATCAGCCTTTTTGTCTTCTTTTTTTCTCTACTATTTTAATTTTTATTATTAACTAGCTCCACACATTAATTTGTCAGAATCGTTTGCTCAAGCCAAACAGATAAAAGTTCCAACCGCTAGGTCGTGGAGCTCTTTTCTTTGTCGGCAGCCGTCAACTGCATCCAATGGCTTCTAGCGCTCTAGCATGAAACTAGGGAATATGTTAGACTTTTAGTTAATAAAACCTACCTGTGTCCTTCAGTTGTTCTGTGCGTTCTAGGATCACGGTTCTCCTTTTTAGAAATTTGCCGTGGCTAGAGCGGGCGTCGGCCATGATGAGTGCTTTTGGTAACATCTCTTTGAGGCGTGCATGGATCACAAATCTAGTAGTGGAAGTTATAGCACAAAATAGATAGGTACAGAAGTCAATCTACATACAAAGCGCTCTCGAGCAACGCACACATAGACACTGCTCACGGACACTATATCTCGGTCGCGTCTCGGACCTCTCGTCAAACAGTTCCGGCTCAAACGCTCATTAGTGAGCGTCCATCGTGCGTAGATATAAAAAGTGAAGTACATACATGAGATTATCTTCTGTACCTGTCTATTTTGTGGTTGTAGTCAGTAGAAGTCAGACATTGCCACTTGCTCCAACGAAAACGAGAGAAGTTATTTAATTTTCCATCACAAAAAAGTGCGTAATGTTACGTTACCGTTTAAAAAGATAACGTAATCATCACACTCGATTATTATTACTCGATGAACCTCTGACTAATTATTCCATTACTCAAAGGTTCAGTTGAAAATCAGCGTCAGGCAACTTCTACGTAATTGTATGGCATTATGCTGAACTGAGCCTACTTAGTGCAGCCGTGAGACACACTGTTGTTTTTGTTTTTTAATGTTTACTTTAACTGTGTGCCAAAAAATATGTTTCTTTCTTTCTTTAGTTATGCCTTTTTCCAAAACACGCAAAATCAAAAACATATAAAAAACCACTTCAAACTAAATCGATATTAATGCAATATCCCACCCCATCTAAATCATCGTCATAAACACAGGCGGCATCCAACTGAATAGCAAAGCAGGTCTAATTTCAGTCCGTGGTACCAATTAGCCCCTAATAAATGGGCTCGGGAGTATGGAGCTCGAAATAGACGCCGCCATTGGCTGTCCTAATTGTAATGCATGGGTGGACAAGACCTGGTTTCGTGGAGCAAGTATAGAGTAGGTAAGTGTGTGAGAGGATAATTGAGATGACTGTGTGGACTAGAGAGGTATTAGTGTCTGTTTCTGATGTCCGTTGTCTAGAAATGTTTAAAACAAACCAAAATGTTAAGACGTAAACTTTTTGGTTTTCGTAAAGTGCTTTTCTGTGAGTAAGGCGATTAACACACTGCCATGCACCACGCAAGTACACGCGTAGGTGCGTTCACGCAACATGCAGCCTGATACATGACAGTGTGATAATTGCCTAACGCTATAAATGTTAAGGGCTGAAATTTTTGTAAATAATAATATAATACAAATACACACACAACACCATCTAGTCCCAAGCTAAGCAGTGCTTGTGTATATTTGCTATATATTTCTAAATACATACATATTATAGAAAAAATAAGTGGGTCGTGAGATTTTGACGATTCCAAGCAAGTGTTACAGACTACGTACCTAAGTGGTGGTGAGAGTCATTACTCGTATTGATAAAATTTCCATCAAAGTACCACTTTATTTTGACGATTTATTTTGTGTTGCGTAAAAGAGGCTGCCTGAACTGGGATTAGACTGGCCACGTCGCACAAATGCTCCCAAACAGATGGGCGAAAATCGTCACACACCGGACGTCTAAAGAAGGACACAAGAAGGAGTGGTGTGATGATATGTTCATGTTCGCGGGGCAAACATGGCCAAAGATTGCCCAGAATACTGTGGTTGGAAAAAAGAAGCGAACCTTAGCCCCACAGTAGGACACAAAGTAGGATAAGCAAAAAATAAATGCGTTACATGTATTTGAATTAATAATTATGTTTCGTATAGACTGGTGCAAACTATACGCAACGAGAAAGCATGGTTGGCTCAATGGTTGAGTGACTGGCTGCTACGCTGCGTGGGTTAAATTCCCACACGAGCCAAATATTCGCATACCCTACGTGTATGTGAGTTTAGTCAGTGAATGTACCTACGGAAGTAATTCCTAGTGTGCGGCAATGTTTAAAAAAAAAAAAACTTTAATAAATAAATTGTTGTATTTCAACTATTTAATGGTCTTGATAACTAAACAAAACAAAATATAAAAATAAATTAGAACGATAAATAAAAATACCGATTTATTTCAAAATCTTTAACAATAGTTAAGCTCAAAATTCTGCAGGAACTTCTAGATACCAGGATAAAATGACAAAACAAAAGATGGTCTTCCCTCATTGTCTTCAAGTTTGGCATACTTTGTACCGCTTTTGTTGAAAGAAAGTATAAGTCGTCTTGTTGCAGTGTGATCACTGAGATTATAGCAGACTAGCTGTGCCCGCGACTCTGTGTTGATTAAGAAAATTAATATTGAAGCTAGACAATTATTTTGGAGATTATGTAAAAAGTACTAGTGATGAGAAATAGGCGATCGCCCGATCTAAGGCGGTCTCCTTCTTCTGCGAATCAGTAATGCTAGCAAAGGAGGCGGCCACACACGCGAGACAATGGCCCTCGCGCCCCAGCACGGATTCGGATCCAGATTTTGGGCCATTATAGGCGCGGTCTTGCGCATGGCGAGCAATGGGTAGCTTGCCGTTCGACTGTCCAGTAACCGTCCGGACCGAGCCCAAGTCGTCGACGGCGCGTACTGTTTCACGCGAGCTTCAAGTAGATGTCAGCAACCATAGTGACCCTGTAGGGTCGAAGCCTACTGAAGCCATGGGTGATACGAAAGAGAACCCCGGGCAAAGGAGAAGACAAAGAAGGAACAGAAGTGAGTTTTAGTCAGTAAAAGTCTGACACAAAAAGGGCGGGAGATGTCATTGAATGATTTCCCACCTTTAAAAAGATCCTTTTTTTTTCGATTCCCGCGGGACACAGAAAACACATTAAGCCATTTTTATAATAATAATAATAATAATCCATTTATTTCCAAGTATACGGTACATACAAGAACTTAATATTAAAAACGTCTCACGTACACTACCATTGCCGGTGTAGAAACATTGTTGAAATTAAAATTTATTTAGCACAATTTTGTTACCTACATTAATTATATTATTACAATGAAATGGAATGTCAAAACTATCACACAAGTATATTTATGTCAAGTACTAAAAACCAAAAAAATTAAAAACAAAAATACAAGTCAATAGGTACACACACAAAATAGTGATAAAAAAGTAACGTTAAAAAAAAAAAGTAAGAATAAAATAAAATAAAATTGTCAGTTTTAATAATGTCAAAAAAAATATGTCAAAAAAAAATATATAATGTCAAAAATTACTAAATAGAATGTCAAAATAATAATAATGTCAAAAACTGTGATTTAGGAATTCATTAACCGAATAAAAGCACATGTCCAAGAGCCATGCAAACATCTTACGTTTAAATTTATCTACTGGTAGCATTCTGAATTCGGGGGGTAATTTATTATATATTTTTATTGTCATACAGCTGGCATTTCTACTATATAAATGCAATCTCTGAAGAGGAACCAACAGTTTTCCAGCATTTTTTTTATTTAATCTTTCTGAGACTTGTTCATTCAAAGAGAATAAATGAGGGTATTTCTTTACAAATAAGCAAACCTCAAAAATATACAGACACGGGAGTGGGAGGATTTTTAACTCTCTAAATAATGGCCTGCAGTGGTCTAAATATTCTGCTCCACTCATGGCTCGGATACACTTTTTTTGAACTTTGAACGCTCTGTCTACGTCCACAGAATTGCCCCAAATAACTAGACCATAACGCAGTACTGACGAAACATACCCATGATAAGCATTTAGGACTGTTTGCTTGCTGGACACTAGTCTTAACTTGCGAAGGGCATATACAAACTTATCAAGCTTACTGCATACTTTTTCTACATGTTCCTTCTAATTCAGTTTGTTGTCTATTATTATACCCAAAAATAAAGCCGATGGTTGTGGTTGCAAAATTGTATTGTCGTGTCGAATTGTAATTGGTGTTGCTGACGAGTTGCATGTTTGGAATTGTACTAATTTAGTTTTATTAATATTAACTTGAAGATTATTGTCTTCTAGCCATTTTATTACATTAATTAATTCAATATTAGTGTCAGTTTCTATGTCAGTTTTGTTGGTACATTTAATCGTCAAAGTGGTGTCGTCACCGTCTGCTTTATCCTGATAAAGCAGCTTTGTTTATCTATTTAACTACTAGTTTTTACCCACGGCTTCGCCCGCCTTTTTCTCCCCCATTTCTCACTTTAAAAAAAAATAGCCTATATCCGTTTCCAGGGTCCCAACTATCCTCAAGGAGTTGTCAGCAACAGTGGGGGCCCAGCCGGGTCGAAGCCTACTGGGGCCAGGGTTATCCGAAAGGGCACTCGAGCCCCGGTATGAAGGCTAGAAGGAACGGGGTGGGTCTTTTAGTCAGTAAGAATCTGACACTATCTCCCGCTCCGCCCAAGGGCGGGGGATGTCAATGCATGATTTTTTCCCACCATAAAAAAAGGGTCCCAACTATATCTGTAACAAAATTCATCAGAATTGGTTTTGCCGTTTAGGCGTGTATACGTAACAAACAAACAAACAAACTCACTTTCGCTTTTATAATATTAGTGAGGATTTATGTACACACATGGAAATACAAGAAAAGAAGAAGGAAACAGAAAAATAGTACAAAGGTGACGCTTATTTCTAATGAAATCTCTTCCAGCATACCTGCGAAAGGAAAGTTGAAGAAAATAGAGAAGTAGACACGTTGTACAAAAGTAAAAGGAAAATTTGTACACATAAAATACATAGTTAACAATGAAATAGTATAAAAAAAATATATAGGTGAAATTTTTTTTTCAATCAGACCATTGCTTTCAGAGATTACCTCCCACAATCAAAAGAAGCCAACTTTTCCTCTTTATAATAAAAGTGTACATAAAATAAGTAGACTTAAGCAGAAGTTAGGTATTTTACGAGTACAATTCTTTTTTATAAGCTTCTATTTCAACTGCTAAAATAAATTCTAGCTTTAAAAAACAGTTTCTCTAATGTACAAACTGGGCTTCAGATATCGATATCAGCAACAACATATCTCAGTTCCCGATAACGTTCATCCATACTTTATTCTAAAAGAGGTAAATGTACATTGCAAAATCATAGTGCATCTGTTAGTTCTCAAGTTGGTGGAGAATCTGAGTCGAAAGCAGTTTCGACTTTCCGTAGCACTTTGATGCAAGCTGGATGGATTTCCTACTCTAAAATAAAATAATATTCTTTGCACATGTGAAATTTTTAGTAGAGGAAACGTAAACAGCTTTCGAATATAAGCTTACGACTGGAATATTCGACTAGATACTTTATTTTGAATTCTATCAAATATACGCATATATCTAGAGCTACCCGTGTATGCAGGGACTTAAAAACACCTTCATAAAGGTTACAGAATTATAAGTGTTACATGTTGAATTGGTAACAGAATCAAATATGTAACACTTATTAATGTGTTTTCAATGAGTTAACCCAAAACACTTACAAAAGTGTAACCCTAACAAATCTGTAACAGATATAAAAGTGTTAATAAGTGTAACAGGTAAACGCAGCGTTGCTAAAGTTGCTAAAGCTACACTAAAACTGATTATTTCAGTTACACATATTAACACATATAAACAGGTTACAGTTTGATTCGGTTGCACTCCATAACACATATAAAAGGTTACAGTTTCATTCGGTAACATTATTGTATCTGTTACATTTAAAAGTGTTTTTCTGTTAAAACTGTTTTAAAAAACAGTGTTAAAACACTTTATTACGGTTACAGTTTGAGTCCCTGCGTGTATGTTTATAGTACAGCCGCACACACAACGGTTTTAGAGATATACGATTCTGCAAAACGTTACTCTAGCAGGAAATGCAATATCTCGAAAACCTGAAGACGCACCGATTATATTTTCGGGGCACATCTTTGCACAAGCATAAGCTATCTGCTCATATACAATTTTTTTCTTTTCGATTAGATTTTCAAAATTTTCTTGCTGGGGTAACGTTACTCTAGCAGGAATAGTTTTTTCCCTTTTTTTCCAAAACGACAAGACGCACTAATTTTATATGCGGCGCTCATATACACCAGACGACGCACTAATTATATATTCGTCGCTTCATTCTTCAGATATAGTTACCAGTTACAAGTAGAGGGACTACTTGGTAAATAAACTATATCTTCGAATATAAATATAATAATGATCGAATTTCTCTTCAGGAAGCTCGTTTGATCATCTATTATACGTTCCACTCGTATCGCTCCACGTGCAACTGTCCAGCTGGGGTAATGTACACATGAAAGAAACTTTCAAACCGGATATATCCGACAAACACTATTGCATTTATTCCACCAGAGTCGCTCATCTACGATCAAATACCTCGTACGCCGCCGTATATGCGTTGCCTAGTAGATATCGCTGTGAGTGTTATGACCGCCATTGTATAGTTACCGGCACGGATCTTGAGCGCTCGGCGTCAGAGTGGGGATCGCTTTTCGCATTCAATACATTGGCGAGCC
This sequence comes from Mythimna albipuncta, assembly GCA_929112965.1. NCBI lineage: Eukaryota > Metazoa > Arthropoda > Insecta > Lepidoptera > Noctuidae > Mythimna > Mythimna albipuncta. The sequence continues at coordinate 17,770,635 of OV815967.1, forward strand.
AATCGTCGACGTTGTTAGATACAAGCAACAAGTGCAGGGAATGAATCAGGAGTGACGTCATGAAAATTATTTTTTTGATTGGATGGTTATGCTTCCAAGTTGGTCCCAATCTTAAAAAACACTGAAACCTATAAAATAACTTTAATTTCGGAAGTCGGTGTTAAATAACGAAGAGACAAAACTATTATAGGAACTGACTTCCGAAATTAAAGTTATTTTATACTTTTCAGTGTTTTTTAACATTGAAGTCGGTTATATTTTTTTTTTTTGTAAAAAGTTTTTTTATTCATAATACTGTTTAGAAATTTTGTACATAGATACGTATAAATACTAGAAAGGTGTTTCAGGTTTCACATATACTAAAAATAAGGTTGTTTATAACTTTAAAGTCGATCTATAGTTTTAAGTAAAGACTACGTTTAGGTATGTGCTTCTATTCAAAGGTGCCCTTTTCCAATCAATCGCTTTACCAACTTCAGAGTAATTAATTGATGATAGTTAAGATTGATGGTAAAGTTGCGGGTTTGAAACTGTGCAAGTGCCAATGTGAACTTTTCAATTCATATGTTCTTTTCTAAGTTTATCTTATATTCCTTCTCACCGTACCGGCTTTATGTCCAATTTCTTACGCTGTTTCATTATTAAAAAAAATATATATTATATAATTATGAAGTATCTGTTATTTGTTTATTGTGCAAACCTACCCCAGTGTTATCTTTTTTAACCTAAAGGTTGACTGGTAGAGAATGCCTTGTTGCATTAAGTCCGCCTGTGTACCATTACTGTGGCTGAAGTTTAAATAAATAAATATTACTGACACCTACCTCGTGCCTTAGCTTTACGTTGTTAGTCACGGCTGTCATTCGTAGATCTTTGACAATCGTTTCAGGTAGTCGGATGCCAGAAAATCTGATCATCGGTCTCGCCCAGGAGTATCGTGTTGGCCAGTAATTGAGATGTGTAGGTCTGATAGGCAGTCGCTCCGTATAAAATACCGGTGCCTATTCAACAGCATCCGTTATGATGAAACCAAGCAAAAGCTAGTTGGAAAACTACACTAGGGATATGATGATTAAGTTTATGTACAAAAATGGACAAAATTAACACAAGCATTCTCTACCAGTAGAATTTTTTTTCCATAGACCGTGTCGTATTATGTCTTTTTAAACTTAACTTCAGCTGTAACCGCATAAGTGATCAAAGTTTCGACCTACCTACTAATAATAATTAATATTTCCATTTTCATCTCATTTTTGTTCATGTAATTGTTTTTAAGTATTTACCCCACATTAGAATCCAATAACGTGGATGCTTTCACAAACATGTAAAATCACAAACACAAATAGAAGTTCAATGTATGAGTCTTGGCAATAAATTAGATTCAGAGAAAATAAACCGCAGCATCAAAATGTCGCTCACACCAAAATATTTCCAACGCAACGCAATCTCCTGCTCCAAATACTTTATATACATATACGTACCTGATAACGGTATACCAGGATCCTAATTTTAAAGTCCAATTACTTCCCTTGCGAAGACAGGCTGCGTGCCACAGAGTAAAGAATTTATTTCTGGTAGAGCGTGTGGATAAAAATAACAACCGCACGAGTCGATCTCACCATAGGCGGTGGGAGTCAGGGCGATAACTTGCGTACGAAGAGCAATGGGTAACTCGCCGTCCATTATAGATTGAACACGAGTTGTCGCCGACGCGTAATGTTCCACACGTGCCTCAAAGAGATGTCAAGAAAACCGTCGGAGCCCAGTGGGGCCGATGGATGGTGGAGAAGTACAAGGAATTTCTAAAAGAAAACTCATCACTCACGGTCATAGAACGCAAAAAGCAACTGAACAACACATGTGTGGGTTTAGTCAGTAAATGTCTGACAAGCCCTCCCGCACCACTCTAGGGAGGAAAAACTCATTGGACATTTTCACACCCCAAATAAAAAAATGGTTAAATAACATTTGCCGAAATCTACCCATTATAAACCGAAAATCTTTAAAGTTGTCGATGGTTAAGAATTTCTATAGGTAACTCACTGACATTATTTTTGAAGTAATAAAAACTTCTTTAGTCGCGCTTAGTTTTTTTTTATATTGTAATTTATAAACTCGCCCTTAGCCACTTAGACGTCCACTACTCGATATAGACCTCCCCTAAGTGTCGCCATAACAAACGATCCTGTGCGTCTTGCATCCATCGCATTCCCGCTACTTTCACCAGGTCATTGGTTACCTTCCAACGTTTTATTTCCCAGTGCGCAGTCGCCACTCCAGTCTTTAGTCACATCGACCACCTGTTCAACGAGCAATGTGGCCCTGCCCAGTACTAACTTATCCGAACGATATTGTATTATTAACTTTGCCTTGACAAAGTTTTTACTACTGTCGTGTGGTTAAAGCATACAAACATTTTATTTTTAGAAAATTGTGACTATGACGCACAGAGCTGTGCCGCCAAGACAACTCCGTACTCTATGGTGGGTACAAAGTTTAGAACATAACCAATTCGGGTACAATTCTTGTGAGCGTTGCACATGACACTTAATTTCTTCATCGCTTTAAGCTCTGTGCTTTGAATTTAATGAAAAGGTACATTTGTGTTTGTTTACAAATTACTGTATTTGGATATTACCTACTTACTTAAATAACTGCTTGTTTGGCATGAACGAGCATGGCAGTTGTGAGTGTGTCTTACTTAAGGGCATACAAATCAACATACTTTTTCTCTGTTTTTCATACAACCGCTCTTACGCGTCACACAATTTTATTAGATATTTTGGAAACGTAGATATCTCGTGGATATTATCTAAGCTTCTATAGACATCAATTTATAAATGTGTGTGTGACTAGTACAGTAAAGGCCAATGAAAGTCTGCTATTTTGCATGAACATTGACCCGTCATAATGTACCAAAATTCAAAAAAGTCAAAACAATACGAGTATAACAATAGAAGCCTTGCAAAAATCAAAATTCTGAATGATGACAATTTTTTCAAAAACTTTTAATGTTTAAAAACACATGCATGTCCTTGAACAAGTTTGTGAAATATTAGAGTAAATCACGGAATTACCTAATGCTAACATCGTTTTCACGCGTTATCTCTCTTTTTTCGCGTTACCTCTTTTTCAAACATCGCGTTGGATTGCGTTAGATTTTGACAACAGGTGAGTGGAACGCCTTTTAAATTTCTTGCTGATGATGGCACGTGTGTTGGATCATACAGTTGATACCGGTCACCTCTTAACTGCTACTGACTTACGTTATCTAATCCACGTATTTGTCTACAATATGCCCATATAATAGAAGCGACAATAAATATGAAACCAAGATTTTTGTAATTCGTAAAATGATTTAAAACAGTATCCATTCAGTTTCTTGCATATTATTTTTCATAGAGATCTACGCTTTGAAATGTGCAATGGTAGATTGAAGTGCATTTATTATTAGAATAGCGTCCTTTTTTTGATTGACAGACGTTTTGACAATTCAAAAGTAAATGGTTTATTTTTTTCGAGTCTGAGTTTTCAATGTCTGTCCTTTCTTTGAACTTTTGTCACCATGTACAGTAGAGTGGTTAAGAAAAAAATATATATTTCGTGCTCTTTTCAACGCACTACTACAATATTATAAAGGTTTGTGTTTTTATGTATTTATTTGGTTTGGATGTAACTTAGTATTATTCTATTTAAGCCACTGGCAGCTGCTAGTATTACATAAAGGCAATAGTGACATTGTCCAATGTTCCAAGTAGTAATTGTTTCGCTGACCTCATTATCCCGAAGTCCCTTAACCAATTCCCCAGGACTTTCTCACCTCTGATTACAAACATAGTCGAGCAAGTCTTTGTACCTTTAGAATAGTATCTTTTGTGTGTAAATAACTTACATTTTGTATGCATATCGTCTCAAGTCGGAGATGCAGTTTAAAAGCGATTTGATCGAGTTCCCTCTTCCCTAGCCATTTTGTAGTGTGTCAACGACGGAAATCGCTTCAACACTTTAAATTGTAAAAGCTTTACTGCCGAGGGATTGTCGGTGAATTTCCGTTTTCTTTTAGTAACGTGAAATATAGAATAGGGTTGCTCTTTCGAGCGTTTTGATGCTTATATTATCCTTCGTAGTCTTGACAATCGGAGACAATATTTTAAACTATTGCATAGCTTCTATCGCGGGCCTTGAGCGTGGAGACCGAATCCAGAAATTCCGTAACGAAAATAACCTAACACCCCCCATTCATTTGTTTTTTGAGCGTGGTGACCGATAAGAAAACAAATGAGTGGAAGCAGCTGTCGGCGTTTTGTATGGGTGGGGTTAAGCAGCTGTTAGCGAGGTCTGGTTTTGGATGGAAGAGGTTAAGCAGCTGTTGGCAAGGTCTGGTTTTGGATGGAACAGGTTAAGCAGCTGTTGGCGAGGTCTATTGCATAAGTTGATAAAAAATGCTATGCAATAGCTTTACCGCAGCAGTCCCCGAGTGCCACACGTCTTTTTTTTAATATAGGTATTTGTAGTATTTGTGGATTGCAGCCGTGTACCTACACCATTTCTTATTTTACAACTTTAAAATAAAATTACCACGTCCTGTTGCGTTACGTTCAAAGTCGCCATATATGCTCTGTCTCTGTCATACCTTTCCTTTTGTCCTTCACACTTTTACACTTCATTTCACACATTATTCATACGTTCCTATTTGATAAAAGGAATATCCTACATATACAACATTATTTTTAGTTTATATGAAACCTGAATATAGTTTATTCAGAATCAGTAACTGATATGACTGAATGTTTTTAACGTCTGTCAAAACTTGGAAATTTTATATAATATGTAAACATTTAAAAAATATTTATATTCGACACTTTTTTTTATTATCGATAGGCTCGCGTTTGACCACTATCTCACCTGATGGAAAGTGATGATGTGGCCGACGATGGAGCACGCTTGCCTAGAAATAACCTATTCACTCTTGACTTAAAGACCCCTAGGTTGTAGCTATCAGGAAACACAGACTCTGGCAGGACTTTACTTTACTTACTTACTTTTTATAAGGTTCTTCTTCTATTAGTAAACAATTATAATAATAATAATAATATTCCACAACTATCACACAACGCCGTTTAGTCCCAAGCTAAGCAGAGCTTGTGTTATGGGTACTAGACAACTGAAAAACATACTTATATATTTCTAAATACATACATATCTATATATATAAATGAAAGTCGTGTTAGTTACACCACTTATAACTCAAGAACGGCAGAACAGATTTGGATGAAAATTGGTAGGGAGGTAGCTTAGAGCCAGGAGACGGACATTAGATGGTAGAGTAGGGTAGAGTAGGGTAGAGTAGGGTAGAGTAGGGTAGAGCAGGGTAGAGTAGGGTAGAGTAGGGTAGAGTAGGGTAGAGTAGGGTAGAGTAGGGTGGAGTAGGGTAGAGTAGGGTAGAGTAGGGTAGAGTAGGGTAGAGTAGGGTAGAGTAGGGTAGAGTAGGGTAGAGTAGGTAGAGTAGGGTAGGGTAGAGTAGGATATAGTAGGCTGAAGTAGGGAAGAGCGGAAGCGAAGCTGCGCGGGCAAAAGCTAGTTATAGATAAATTACACATTATTATCAAAATCTCTTAATCAACCTTCATTATTGAATTAGCATTGACCACATCAGATTTCATTTTACCCTAATAATTACTCAAGTCGTTTGACTTTTTAAACTCTTCACCAGGTTGTATTTTTCCTGAAAATATTCAAAAATGTCAGGTCACGGTAGTTCATAGCGGGCATTAGGAGCTAGCAAAAGTCAGCTAGCAAAAACAGCCAAAGTAGCAGAGTTTGTGCTATGAGTACCAGACAACTGATAAACATACTTATACTGAGTGTTTCCAAATACATTTATAAATAAATATTATAGATAAATTGCACACCTCACTCCTCACACAAATATTTGTCTTAGGTGGGAATCAACACCACGACCTCCGGCATAACAGTCAGGGCTACAGGGCCTAGTCACCACTAGCCCAACAGACTAGTCATTTTAATGGGAGATTTGAGTTGTTATTACGGAAAGGGGCGGTGGTGTCACAAAGCTAAACAAACTGGTGACAGCAAAGCCTTTGACAACGATGCTACCTTTAACTTTGACTGGCCAGGGTATTAAAACTGGCAAGTTTGATGGGGTTAGTCGGTGGCAATAAAGTGAATTGGTTAGTAGGTACTCCAATAATTATAGGAGTAGGTACTAAGAGTGCAAAATCTAGTAGTCACTACAATTTAGCTTCACTTTTCTTGGACTGACCGACATTTGACTATTCAAAAGTGCCTGTAAATGGTCTATTTGAAGGAAATGCTTTGATTGATTGATTGATTGATTGATTGATTGATTTGTTATTTCTTCATGCTGTAAAGACTGAACAGATTTGGAAAAAAAATATTATTATTATCTATTTATATCTAACTTTTTTTTTTAATTTGGCATATATGTAGACCATATCCTAAATTGATTTCATTGAAAAGTTACTATATACTATTTATATACTTACGAAGCACTCAACTATAATTATATGCACACTAAAACAAACAAAAATGCACATGTGAAATAGCCTGATTTTTAATAATACCAACATACTTTCATATAACATTTTATTACCTATATAAACATATTATATGCACGTCGTCACCATATTTTCCCTTGCGTAGGTACCAGGCGTGCAGAACCAAGGAGAGCCACTAAGTGCATTGAATCTATGAATAATACATGCGCGTTGAGAGATTGCTAGCCAATCGTTTGCCTCGCCGTAGTATAGTCGGTTAACCTCTATCGCATTGAGGTGTGAAGTCAACAGATTTACTTATAGTTACTATAGTGCTTAAATCTGTTCAGTTCCCAAAAAAAGAACACACAACTAAGTTATAGACATCATGGTATCAGCCGATAGATGTCCTCTGTTGGACATAGGCCTCCCTCAAGTGTTGCCACAATGGACGATCCTGTGGGTCTCGCATCCATCAGATTCCCGCTACCTTTACCAGGTCTTCGGTCCACCTTGTAGCGCACGTTACTCGCTGAATAGATTGTCGATGGGACCGGAAGGTTCTGGGGTGACGACTAGGTGCCGAAAGATACTGCGTTGAAAAACCTCCCACGAGGTGGACCGAAGGCTTGGTGAGGGTTTTGAGAATCCGATGGATGTGAGACACGTAAGATGCATGAAGTAGGTGTATTTTTAACAATAAAAGTCTTTTGACGTAATGCTAATGATGGTGTTTTGGATCTGATAATGGACGTATGGCTTTGCTCCACCGGTACATGATAGACATCCTACCCATACGCACAAAGCGTTTTGGGAACATATTTTTTGTGGACAGCCAAGGAGTGGAATTTCCTATAGGAGTTTGTGTTTCCTGCTAGCTAGAAATTAGGGGTCTTTCTTAGGTTACTTCTAGGCAAGCGTGCTCCATCTTCGACTACATCATCGCTTACCATCAGGTGAGACGGTGGTCAAAAGCGAGTCTATCGATAAAAAATATAGAAAAGTTTTTATCACATATTTTTACTGATCTCGATCAAATTAAAATAGTTTGTCGTTAACGTCAAAATCCATTGTTCGTTTAATTTTAGAAAAATAATAAAAGGCGTCTATAAACATCCTAGCTACGCGCTATCATTAAAAATAATACGACCGCCAGGTGACTGCTTGTAAAGTCAGGTGTACACTAGACAATTACGATTTAGAGAGATGGTCAGAACTGAAACTTGACTAGCCCTACCATTTTTCATAGTCAGCAAGTTGACCGAAACTGGTGAAGGTTGTATCTTAAAAATCTCAAATTATACATATATATAATTGGAGATTTATAAGTCAATAACGAATAGAAAACTTCTGAGAAACCGGTGAGATAGTGGTTAAGCTCTCGTGTGCCGTAATTAGAGACACAATTAAAAAACCATTGTGTCTCGCGTGGATCCACGTTTAGACACACAACGGGTTAAACGCTCATCAATTGAGTCCATCGAGTAATTTGCGACATCTATATTGTAACTTAGGAACTAACAAACTGCCTCGCGGTACCAAAGTTCTTCATGCGGTTAGAACATATTACTACCCACGGAGAAGGTATTTGCTCCGTGATACTACCATTCGAAATCAACTATCGGGTACTTGCCCGGACTTGACGGAACAGCCGTCTGGTCGGATGATCCTCCCTTTACTCTTTTCTAAAAAAATTAAGAATATCTGAATTTCACTATTACCTTTCTATTCTTAGACGTTAAACCTCCCCATGTTTTCATGGAAGAATGAAAAAAGACCGTGTCCGAAAAGCGTATGAATATTTTCTTGCAATGTAATGTAATGTTTCTTTAAAGTAGGAAATTGTCGAATAACTTCTATCGCTCTGGGTGAAACGAAAAAAAGTGTCAGACTTGTGCTGACCCACATGTGTTTCTTCAGTAGCTTTTTTTATGGTGGGAAAAATCATGCATTGACATCCCTCGCCCTTGGGCGGAGCAGGAGATAATGTCAGATTCTTACTGACTAAAAGACCCACTCCGTTCCTTCTAGCCTTATGCGTTCCAGAGCCGCGGTTACTCTTTCAAACGAACACGCAGCAGTGTATGTAGACTTTAATATGCATTTTATTTATTATACTTTGCATAAAACATTGCCCCATAGGATTTACTTGGATGTGTTCAATTTCCTGCCGGAATATGCTTCCTGCTAGCTACAACTTAGGGGTTTTTAAGATAAGAGTGTACAGGCTACTTCTAGGCAAGCGTGCTTCGCTTACTATCAGCCGAGATACCGATCAAGCGTGGCCTATCAACAATAATAATAATAAAAAACATAGATATATGTAAGCTCACTTAGATGGTCTTATCTCCATTCTTGACTCGGAATAATTACCCGTAGGCCGTACAAATAAGTTATTCTGTACGGGAACCTAAACCGCGATACACAGCGCAATAGCCAATCGCTAACCTATTGCTCCAACCGTGCATTTACAGCACGCTCGACGGATCTTGGCGAGCCTGAACATAGGTTCGATAGAGCCTATGTTCAGGTTTCGGTAATTATGATGCGCAAAGCCTATGTTCAGGCTTCGGTATTTATGATGCGCAAAGCCTATGTTCAGGCTTCGGTATTTATGATGCGCAAAGCCTATGTTCAGGCTTCGGTATTTATGATGCGCAAAGCCTATGTTCAGGCTTCGGTATTTATGATGCGCAAAGCCTATGTTCAGGCTTCGGTATTTATGATGCGCAAAGCCTATGTTCAGGCTTCGGTATTTATGATGCGCAAAGCCTATGTTCAGGTTTCGGTATTTACGATGCGCAAAGCCTATGTTCAGGCTTCGGTATTTATGATGCGCAAAGCCTATGTTCAGGCTTCGGTATTTATGATGCGCAAAGCCTATGTTCAGGCTTCGGTATTTATGATGCGCAAGCCTATGTTCAGGCTTCGGTATTTATGATGCGCAAAGCCTATGTTCAGGCTTCGGTATTTATGATGCGCAAAGCCTATGTTCAGGCTTCGGTATTTATGATGCGCAAAGCCTATGTTCAGGCTTCGGTATTTATGATGCGCAAAGCCTATGTTCAGGCTTCGGTATTTATGATGCGCAAAGCCTATGTTCAGGCTTCGGTATTTCGGTTTTACGTCAAAAATAGCTACACCATCGTAGTAAGACTCACCATCAGTGAGTCCACGGTTCAATATAACAATCGACTTCCTCTGTATATGAACACATAGATGCAAAGTTTACGAGTACCTAGATGTATCCTCATTTGTTATAGTGTTGCGTCATCCTTTGTTGTCACGGGTTATAGTGGGTCGAGCTGTTATTACTGAGCACAATTGTGCTCTTTGAACGCAAAATGCCACTTGAGCTGTGAAAGGTACGCAGCGCAGTGTTGATGTCATACGAAGAGCTTATTTTAAAATGGAAATGATTTATAGTAATAAAGCGTGGCTGTTGTATTTTTAACCCCTGAGATAGATAAGTCATAAAAGTTGCACGGAAGGATATTAAGGGTAAACAACGTTTACAGAGGTTGGTTTGAAGACGGTGACCTTATTGACAAACTGAGATTTCCCTGTCTCGAAGAGTCCTTTAATCTAGATTTGAATCAAGTCTAAATAATATAGACTTGATTCAAATTTAGATTAAAGAACAGTCGCAGATTGTCGCTCTTATATCTGATACAGAACTATATGAAACTCTTGTAACCTGGCCCTAGTGGCCTCTGTCTTGTAATACCTCGGGGGCTAATTGGCGCTATCTAAACTGAGTTGAGAACTACACAGCTTAATATACATGTGGATGCAACTGTAAACCAGTCTACGTAAACAGACACTGGTAACAAATGAGATAGTGAATGATACCATTTTTGAGGTGGAATAGCAGATAATTATAATGGAGAAAAGGAATAAATAATTTTTAAAACCTCCCAACGCCAACGATACTTTTAAAAACTTATCATTAAAATTAAAAGCCCAAAAATTTTCCGTTAGAATAGAAAAGAATAGAAATACTTTTATTCGGTACAGACACAGCACAACGGTTATAGATACCGTTGGAGTTGCCATTGCTTTTTCCGTTCTCAATATCCGTCTTTTGGAGAAAGAACCAGGCCTGTTCAGTCAGAGTAAGCATTCGCCAATATTGTAGTAGCCAAGTCGAGAGAAACGATGAACAATACCAAAGAAAGGACATTTGGGCAGGCCGCATAATGTACTCAAAATACCAGGCAAACATTAAAATAACTAAAAAGAAAAACATCTACATAGTTTTGACCATAACAAAATAAATACAAAATAGAAAAAAAAACTATAGACAAAATATAACCAAATAAACTATATTAATCAAAACATTTCCTAAACAAATTCAATCAATCACAGAAGAAATTTAGTACGCATAAAACTGTTATAACATAACCACTTACAAACTAATACCTACATAATATAACAAAGCCGATTACGCTGACGATCCGATATACAAATATAATACGGACGCAAGATATCGGAGATAAGTCTGCAATCTCGTCCAGATGGACTCACGTTTTGCGTATTCAGGCAATTTGTATTGTCGATGATTGTATCTTGGGTTCCTGGAAAATGATTTTCTTATGTGAACAATGTTATGAAAAGATTTATTCGTACAATGACCGGATATTTTTATGATATTTATATTTATTGGGTCAACATATATAACGGTATTTACATTTTTAGTTCGCTAGATTTTATCTAACCTTTCTCAAAGTAGTTCACAGTTCAAAAGAGGAGTTCTTCTTTCTTATGATTATCATCATAATTTCGACCAAAATACCATGTTGTGAGAAGCTTACCAGTGAGATAGGAGGAGAGGGCAGGCCTATTGAGTTTTCCGTTGTAATGTTATTATTTTATACTCACATTATTAATTATTTCTTAATCTTTTCTTATCGTTGTTCACATCCTTTTTATTGTAATTATGTCTTCTGATAGATTATATCATTTAATTCTTGTAAATTTTTGTATTTCATGTCTTGTTTACTTTCTGTATGAGATGACGTTGTCAATATTTAAGTTCTTTTCAACTGAATGTTAGCTATGGTAAACAAAGAGTATGGTAGCTAGCTAGAGAATATTGTATTCATAAGTAAACATGATGAATTAATATAAATTAATCATATGTTTTTAGTTAAGTATTAATTGTTATTATTCTTACATTCATGTTCATAAATATAATTTTTATAATATTTCTTTTGTGAGACAATAATACTGGCTGGTTCTTACATCAAGCTTCACTTTTAAAATGGGAAAAAGAAGGAACACGGAGCCAGATTGTCAGAACTATGATGTGGAGGGGAGCGAACAAAGAAAAGCAGCGTGTTGATTGGTAGATTAGAGTACAGTGTTTCTTATATAATGTACTTTGCGGGTTGATTGGAATCCTACTCGTCTCGTGTATATTTGTTGCTGGTGGGTCTACCGCCAGTTGAGGAACCTCCTCCTGCTCCTTGCTGCCGAAGAAACAGAACGTTGTATGTGCTCCGAGCCTCTGGGGACCGCACTCCTCTACAAGACAAGAACATACACCACCAAACTACACCGTTTTTGACCCTGCGGACCACCCTCAAGGTCCACGTGAGTTGGTCTGCCGTCTGCTGCTACCTACCTATGAACTGCCAGTCTTCAAAACCTGCCTGCGAGCTGCCAGTCTTCAATTACCTGCCTGCGTGCTGCTAGTGTTCCTACCCACGTGTCACTAAATTAAATTACCTCTCAAGGACAAATCTTATTTATTTACTTTTCTCCCACTAACACTCAATCCATAGCGTACCTTAACGTTACATTGGCGCCCACTTTGGAAGATCCTCACCCTCTCCTCATGTTCCTCTCATTTTATTTCTCAAAATTCAAAATTACACTTGCACAAGTATTATAACTATTTGACTCTCTTTCGGTTATTCTGTTTCCTTGTGAGGTACCTTTTCTAATAAAACCATAGTCTTAGTATATTTATTTATTTCATATTATTACTTAAAATATCACTTCATTTCTACACTCTTCTACACTTTCCCAAGCTTCGATTCTTTAGGCCCCATTTTATGTTCGAAGTTTGTTTGCTAATATTTTTCTCTTTCGGTTTTTAGTTTCTCTTCAGTTCTATCTGAAAAAATGAATTTATTTTATTTAACTTACCCATTATATGGTTTGATACCATTGGGTCTTGTCTTTTTCTCTTTAGGCGCTAACCTTGGGATACTAAACCAATGGTTAGGCCTCTCTCTTTCTCTCTTAGGTGCGGGTGATGACACCTTTATAAATAAGCCCTTATCATCACTCTTTTCCTCTTAAGGCTAACCTTGGGATACTAAACCAATGGTTAGGCCTCTCTCTTTCTCTCTCTTAGGTGCGGGTGATGACACCTTTATAAATAAGCCCTTATCATCACTCTTTGCCTCTTAGGGCTAACCTTGGGATCTTAAACCAATGGTTAGGCCTCTCTCTTTCTCTCTCTTAGGTGCGGGTGATGACACCTTTATAAATAAGCCCTTATCATCACTCTTTGCCTCTTAGGGCTAAGCTTGGGAACTAAAACCAATGGTTAGGCCTCTCTTCTCTCTTTCTCTTATCAGGTGCGGTTGATGACACCTTGTAAATAAATAAGCCTGAATCACTTCTTCTGAGCATCCTAGCTCAAGCTCTTTTCTAATGGGTCTTATACGTGAGCGGATTTACGTCAACTCCTAAAACAAGCCTAAAGACGTATGCAATTAGTATTGCCTTGGAGTAGTGCGTCATTGAATGTGAACCACTAAAACCCCTAACTCTGTTTGTGTGAAGTATGGCTGAGAGGTATGGCAGAGATTTATGTTTGGGAGGTAATTACTAAAAAACCTCAAAAAATTTTGTAACAGCCAAAATTTTTTTTTTCTGGGAAGGGGGAAAATGTAATGTTATTATTTTATACTCACATTATTAATTATTTCTTAATCTTTTCTTATCGTTGTTCACATCCTTTTTATTGTAATTATGTCTTCTGATAGATTATATCATTTAATTCTTGTAAATTTTTGTATTTCATGTCTTGTTTACTTTCTGTATGAGATGACGTTGTCAATATTTAAGTTCTTTTCAACTGAATGTTAGCTATGGTAAACAAAGAGTATGGTAGCTAGCTAGAGAATATTGTATTCATAAGTAAACATGATGAATTAATATAAATTAATCATATGTTTTTAGTTAAGTATTAATTGTTATTATTCTTACATTCATGTTCATAAATATAATTTTTATCGCAGCGGAAATTTTTTGTGTATCCACAATCCTGCAACTCACCTAATAAAAATATAGATGTTATCATTCTGCTTACAATTCAATTAAAGCCAATGTTATCCAAAATAAACAATCTATCACAGAGTTGTCATCAATGTCAACACAACTCTAAAAAAATTCTCATCAAAAGCTTACATTTCCGTTTTAAAAGTAGCAAATAACAAGGAGACTCTCAAAGCAAAAACACCCATAATCATGTTATTAAAACTTCGGACTCCAGCGTTACTTAACAAAAAGCCGCCGGTTCCGACTCGCGCGTCGATTCGATAAGCTTGGCTGTAATTGGTTCACTGGAACAAGGCAAGATACATGGAAGTTCTCAATAGACCAATCTAACTTTTTTCCATTTTTTGACAGGCCTGTTGGTCTAGTGGTTAGTGACCCTGACTGCCATGCCGCAGGTTTATTTTTTTTTTTTTTCGATGGGAAAAATCATCTTATGACAACCCCCGCTCTTGGGCGGAGCGGGAGATAGTGTCAGACTCTTACTGACTAAAAAACCCATCCCGTTCCTTCAAGCCTTCATACCGGGGCTCGAGCGCCCTTTCGGATAACCCTGGCCCCAGTAGGCTTCGACCCGGCTGGGTCCCTGCTGTTGCTGACAACTCCTTGAGGCGCGCGGGAACAGCGCGCGCCGTCGACGACTTGGGCTTGGTCCGGACAGTTACCGGACGGCCGGACAGCGAGCTACCCATTGCACACTGTCCGCAAGCCCGCGCCTACGGTGGCTGAAAATCGGGATCGGAATCCCGGCGGCGGCGAGAGCGCCGTTGCCTGATGCGGTCGGCCTCCTCCTTAGCGAGCATTACTGCTTCGCAGAAGTCGGCGACCGCCTGCCACTCCTCCTCGCTCCGGACCATGGCCTCGACCAAGGCCCGGCGCGAGAGGTCTCCGCCGCCGATCACCCCCACGAGGGCACGGCGATGCTCCACCCAAGCAGCGCACACCGCGATTGTGTGCTCCACCGTGTCCTCCGGGTGTTCCGCACAGTGGCGACACCCGGGCGTCACTTCCGCTTTAATTCGGAACAGGAACCTCCCGAACTTGCCATTTCCGGTGAGGACCTGTGTCATGCGGAAGGTAAGGACGCCGTGAGGTCTTTCCAGCCACGCCTCAAAGAGGGGACTTATCGCCATAATTGTGGCGTGCCCAGCACTGGGTTGCGATAGTCGCTGACGCCATTCCACCATGAGATCCCGCCGGAGCTCTGTCCGCCATGCCGCGACCTGTCGCGGCAGAGGACTTTCACCCCGGCGTTGCATCTCCACGCGCATGTCGTGCATGTGTGCAAGGACTGTTGCCTCCAGATCCCACGGTGGTAGGCCAGCCAGAAGGCTCGCCGCTTCGCGGGAAATCGTGCGGTATCCCCGCACCATCCGAATTGCCATGACCCTCTGGCAGGCGTTTAGTATGGCCGCCGGTTGCTTTTTCAGCAACGGCGCCCACACCGGCGCCCCGTAGAGGGCCATGGACCGAACGATCCCCGCGTAGAGCCTCCGGCAGGAGGCATCTGGACCCCCAAGGTTGGGCAGGAGCCGCTTGAGCGCAGCCCCAGTCCGGTTCAGTTTGGGAGCCAGACGTCGGAAATGCTCCACGAAATTCCACCGGCTGTCGAGGACGAGTCCCAGGTACTTCATCGTCGACCCGACACCGATGTGAACTCCTCCTACCGTTAGTTGGGAACTCATTGGCGGCGCGTTCCGAGAGCGGCGACCGTGAAAGCACATCGCCTCGGACTTGTGCAGCGCCACCTCGAGTCCCAACTCCTGGATCCTATCAACGACTATCGCAACCCCGCGTGTCGCTAGAGCGACCGCCGCCTGGTACGACTCTCCCTGCGCTAGAACCAGCGTGTCGTCTGCGTAGCAAACCACGCTGACCCCGTCAGGGAGGTCGCCCCGCAGCACGTAATCGTACCCGATGTTCCACAAGGGTGGCCCTAGTACCGACCCCTGCGGAACACCGCACGACATCTCCCGACGTTTCCAGTCTCCCTGGTGACCGGGGTAGACAATGTACCTGTCCGACAGGTAGGCCTCGACTACTCGACAGAGGTATTCGGGCACCCGGTGGTACCGGAGTGCCCTCCGGATCGTACTCCAAGGCAGGGAATTGAAAGCGTTGGCAATGTCCAAGGACACTGCCACGACACACCTACCCTGGGACACCGCATCCCCCGTCGTCAGGGCTCGCACGCGCATGATGGCGTCCACCGTCGAGCGCATCCTGCGAAAGCCGAACTGTCCGTCCGAAAGGTCCGGCCCCACCCGTGAAAGGCGCGCGACGAGGCGGCTCGCAATCACTCTTTCAAAGAGCTTGCCCACCTCGTCGAGCAGCACAATGGGCCGGTACGCGGACGGAGAGTCCGCAGGGCGCCCTGGCTTCGCGATGAGGACCAGTTTCCCCGTCTTCCAGCGAAGTGGGAACTGGCCCCTCTCCAAGCATGCGCTGAAGAGCCCTCTCAGTCGAGGCCCGAGAGCCTCCATGGCCAGGACCCAGGCTTTCCCAGGCAAGCCATCGGGTCCTGGGGCAGCGTTCTTGGCACTCAGCCTTTGCACCGCCACTCTCATCTCTACCTTGGTCACCTCTGGAGCATTATCGTCGTCGTCGCTATTGCGGTCCGCGTCAGACACCGCTGGCGGAGGCGGAGCCATGGGCGGGGGGGAGTGTTCCCCTCGCGCAGGGAACAGAGCGCTTACTACACCCTCCACGAGTTGGGGCCGGAGACTCTGAGTCAGCGGGGGAGCCCAGGGGCGCAGTTTCTCCCGTACCAATTTGTACGGGCGCCCCCACGGGTCCGCGTTCAGAGACCCCAGCCACACGTCGCGGGCCTCGAGTTTGGCCCGCTTAATCTCCGCTCGGAGGGTGTGTTTTGCCTCTCTGTAACCTTCGTACAGCTCCGCCTCTCTGGCCTCCGCATCCGGCGGGCGGATGCGGCGCCTGCAGTATCTGGCGTACCGGCGTCGCACGTGATTGCACGTGTTGCGCAGTGCAGCGATTTCCGGCGACCACCAGTACACCTGGCGCTTAGCACGTCCTGGACGGACTCGGGGCATTGCCGCATCGCAAATTTGCGACATGGCCTCCCGGAACCACTCCGCCTCGACGTCGATATCGACAGGCCTGTCCGGTGCTTGCACCCAGGCCTGTACCGTCGCGGCTTCCAGGAGGAGCTCCCGGTCCATCTGCTTAAGCGCCCACCGCGGACCGCAAGGGCTCTGTCGGACCGGCGTGGCCGAGGTTTCGGCGGAGACGTCCAACCGGATGTACCGGTGGTCGGAGTACGTCTCCACCTCCTCCATAACGCGCCAGTCAACGACACGCGGCGACAGAGCGGGGCTTGCGAACGAAAGGTCCACCACTGATTCACCCCGCCTCCGCGCCAACGTGGGGACAGAACCCCGGTTCAGGACGACCAGGCCCAGCTCCAAGGCCCAGTCCTCCACCATCCGACCCCGTGTGTTCGTGCGCCGGGAACCCCAAGCCGTATTCCAGGCGTTGAAGTCCCCGCAAACGACCACGGGGAGGGTACCAAACCCAGCGACGACGGCACTTAGCTCCATAAGGGAGACATGGAGTTCGTCGGGAGTTCTGGTCGGGGACAGGTAGACGCCTACCACTGCAATGTCCCCGACCCGTGCTGCCACGCAACCCCGTCCCCTCGCAACAGCCTCGAGGGGCGGGGTACCGGCGGCGGCCGACGAAATTAGCGTCACCGAGCCGTCTAGGTCCTGAACCCAGCGGGGATGGACGTAGTACGGCTCGGAGACGACGGCGACATTGATCGACCACTGCGCCATGCTCTGGAGCAACAGATCCTGAGCGGGGGCGCAGTGGTTGATGTTTGCCTGGAGGAGACGTAATGGTGTCGTTATTGACATTCCATTACAGTCTCCTCCCGAGCCCCCTCTGAGGGCACCGCTGCGGCGGGAGCGGCGGCGACAGCGGCGGCAGCCAAGACGGTGGCTGCTGCGGTGAGGGTGTCAGGGTGGATGAGCCTGACTTTGCCCTTGGCCTTGGCGGGGGGGTCGCAGGACCTGCCCCCAGCCCGGTGGTCGGCCGGCTTGCCTGCAGCCGCACATGCGTAGCAGTGCACATGCGTAGCAGTGCGGCTTTGCACGGCATTCAACGGCCTTGTGCCCGGGCTGTCCGCACTGGTGGCAGCGGTCACTGCGGTCCTCTGCGGCGCAATAGGCACCCACGTGGTGCCCCACGTGACAGCGGTAGCACCGCAGAGGTCTGGGCTCCAGCAGCTTTACCTGGGCCGAAACCCAGCCCACCAACAGCCTTCGGCCCTCGGCCGTGATGGCCTTGGCCGCCGACACGGGGCAGCTCACCGTGACGGCTCGCATGCCCGTGCCGTCAGCGCGGATGGTGCCCGCCCGGACCTGATCGTTCGTGCACCCTCCCGCCTTGACGATGGCGGCCACCACCTCTTCCACCCTGACAGAGTCGTCCAGACCCATTATGCGCATGTCCATGCTTTTGGTGGGTCTGGACACTCGGGCCTCCTCGACGTCCAGGGACGCCCTGATCCTTTCAGCCAGGGCGTCGGCGAGCTCTCCGCTGTCTGCCCCAGGGACCTCCAACATTCGGGCCCCGGTTGCGGTACGCCTCATTCGGAAGCCCCCGGAGGCTCCGAACTCGTCGAGGTGGCCCACCACCGCCTGTTTCGCCTTCGCCATGACTACATCGTAGTTCACGCCCTTCTTTTCCGCATCTGGCTGCAGTGTGATCACTACAGCTGCGGAAGTTGGGGCGCGAAGACGAGCAGCCATGGCCCGCTTCTTGCGCTCCTGTCGCCGCCTGCGCTTTTTGGCCGCCCTTGCCGCCTTACTCGCCTTCTTCTTGGCGCCGACGACCGTCCACTCGGCGCCAGCCGAGGGGTCTTCGGGCGGAGAAGGCGGCAGGCGCGACCTAGTCGCCGCCGCGGCGGGAGGACCCGCCGGTTTGGTGGCAGCCACCACCCTGCTCTTCGGGGGAGGGGCAGGCTTCCCCTGCCGTTGCTGCTGCTTGACCGCCGGGGCCGGCTTTGCAGGCTCTGACGCCGCGGCCACGCGCCTGGCTTGCCCCGTTGGGCCTGCCTTAGATGCTGCAGTCGTCGTGGCCGCGGCGACAGCGGCATACGACGCCGTCTTCTTCTGGCCGGAGGCCGCGAGAGGGGGGCGCAGAACAATGCCCTCCAGGACGGAGATCTGGCGCTGGATGTGCCCCTGAAACTGCTGCTGCTGCTGCTGCTGTTGCTCCCTGAAGGCAGCCAGCTCTTGCCGCAGCAGAGACACAACCTCGCCTTCCGCCTGGGGCGAGGGCTGGGATCGGCCCTGCTCCTGCCTGCACCCCTCTTCGGGACGAGAACCCTGGAGAGCGGCCACAGCCTCCTCGAGCCGGCCAAACCTCCCGCTGAGGGTGCGCTCGTAGGGCTCAAAAACGATCCCCAGCGCCTCCTCAATCGAGGTGTTGGCCAGCTCAATAGATCGCTTTTTGGCCACCCTCTCCCTCTTGTTGGCCACGCTCGTGATTGCGGCTGCCACAACCTCCCGAAACTTTGCCAGCGCCTCCACCATCCCTTCTGGCAAGTCCTGAGGGATCTTCGGCACTAAGGCGCTGGCCTGGCGTCCCTTGCTGGCAATCTCGGCGGGGAGCCCTCTTCCTATGCCCGTTTTTCGGGCTGCGCCCCGCCCCGAGGACGAGATTTTCCGGGCAGGTCCCGTCTCGTCGTCGGATGCAGAGCGCAAGGCGCGCATGAACGCCCTCCTTCTGTTGGATGTGGATTCCTCCACTTCCATCAAAAGGAGGGGCTGCCGCATCTCCTCCTCCACCTCCTTCCCGTCTGAATTGAGTGAAGACGCGGCATCTGAATCCGACGCCGCGCCTTCACTCACCTCTCTAAGGCCAAACCTACGCCCGGCCTCCACCGGCGTCGCGGACGTGCTGGGAACGCCATGCCGCAGGTCGTGGGTTCGATTCCCACCCAGGACAAATGTTTGTGTGATGAGCATAATCATTTGTTCTGTGTCTGGGTGTAATTTATCTATAATATGCATGCAAATATATAAGTATGTTTATCAGTTGTCTAGTACCCATAACACAAGCTCTGCTTAGCTTGGGACTAGACGGCGTTGTGTGATAGTTGTGGAATATTATGATTATGATTATGATTATGATTAACTACATAATGCTGTTGATGATCATATTGCTAGTGCTTAGAAATGTGGAGATTACGCACTAAATGCGCACTTTTTGTAGTCTACATCTCTAACTACTGCAAAGCAGATATATTTTTGAATATATTATATTAAATAGCCATTATGATTTTTCCTGCATATTATTTATTACTGTAAACCTCTACAGAAAACCGTTGACAATGTCAGTTAAACTGCAAGCTCACCAGATTTATGACTGAAGCATACCAAGTTACAGACTTTCCATATCTGTCTTCCAGTATAGGTACCGGCACGAATCTTGAGCGCTTGGCAAAAGAGTGATGATCAATTTACGCATCGTACACATCGTCGAGCCAATCACTGTAACTACAAAAATGTACTCCCAGGTCCCGCGTCTCACTTCATACCACTAAAGAGACCCAATACTTCACTTCTCATTCAAGTCTGTGCGACTTCAAGTTCAAGTCAGCGCTCAAGATCCGCGCCGGTATCTGTAGTTATATTTTGGTTTTACTACGAGGCATCGGCTTCCGCTTTGTCTTTTCCACTTTTGTGTCTATGTCCTTGTCATTTATACCGCGGACATTGAAGGACTGGAACAATTTTCCTGCTGCGGTCTATAATTTAAGTGTCTTCAAGGCTGGAGTGAATAAGTTCGTTCTAGTTAATATTTTATATCAATAAAATATTCTGCTAGTGTAAGTCACTCCTTTCAATAAGAATTCTCTTCACATCATCTTTGGTTTAATCTGTTGTGATATCGTCTGGCGTTTAATACGACCTATATGGCCTTTCCATATTATTATCCTAAAACACATAGTTAATAGCAGAAAAGTTTTAATTTAGTTTTTCTTCTCAAACAATGGAAACTGCGTGAAATTAAATCTCTATCCACACTAATATAATAAAGAGGTAATTTTTTTTTTGTATTTAGGAATTACTCTGAACGTACTGGTCCGATTGCTAAAACTTTTTTACCGATAGAAAATTGCTTTATTCCTGAGTGACATAGGCTATATTTTATGTACGCGGGCGAAGCCGTGGCAATAGCTAGTTTAAAATAATTCAAATCCTCGTGTTAACAAGACTGACTAGTTTGGCGTCGATCTCTCTCTCTGCAATTGGGCGCGCGTCGAGAGGCGTCGCTTGACACACATCCGCGAAGCAACCTTGTACCTGAACTGTACGAGATAATGGCTCTACAGGCACTAGGGGGTAACTTTTAGACTGTTATCTAACTAGCGGGGTTGTTTTTAGGTCTTTTCGTCAAATATGATTCAATATTTTTGTAACTATATCTTCTCTTAAACGTTATAATCAACTCGTAGATAAATTAAACTTTCTACTCGTTATTTGTAAATGACGTTCGAATAAACCGACATAACCATTTTGTTTTTTTGACTAGCTTTTGCCCGCGGCTTAGCCCGCGTACATAAAATAAAGCCTATGTCAATTGTCACTCAGGAATAAAGCAGCCTTCTATCGGTGAAAAAAAATTAGCAATCGGTCGAGTAAGTACTTTTTGAGAAAGAGGACAAGTTTTGCTTTTTGTATATAGGGGGTAACCCTAACAAAAAGCAAACTTTGACCTTTATAAAATATTAGTGTAGAAAAATAGCTCGGGCAATATTTACTATTTACTACGGCACTGTGAGTTTACCTCAGGGTCGGGTGGACTGGTGTAGAGATTACGTGTGTGTATTAATAATTTCATTTTCCTCCTTTGTTATAAAAAAATATATGCCCGATACGGCGTAACAGACGGTGTTTCTGCGTTATTTAACGATTTCAGAAATTAAAAATATTTTGCGATATTTTTTGTATTTTGTATTTGGAAATCGCTTATATTTTTTGTATTTTTATTTAGAAGTTGTCTATATTTTTGTTAAAGTATTCCTTCTTTCTACGTTTTTAACACGCTTATATTAGCTTCACCTGTATGTTTGTAACCAACGCCTTTGAGCTCGATTTTGACTAAAAAATATTAATATCATTGTGAAAAAAGCGTGGGGCGCTCGATTTACGAAAAATATAGCACAAAGCTCCCCCACGCTTTTTTCACAATGATATTAATAAATATTTTTCGTTCATTATTATTATTTTCTACGTATATTGAAAATTATTTTACACTTTTTAGTTTGATATGCTATGAGAGCGTGTTTTTTAGTTTTTTTAAACTATGTTTTTTGTTGTGATACCCCCAATAAGTAAACTTAAATTGTATGCAAGTTCTCTACTTAATTACCATTTAGATCATTTATAGCCAGAGTGTATGTATTTTATAACAATTTCAATAAGCCCAAACAAAGCTAGAACACATTTTTTGTCATGGAGTCCCAGTGTCTATCTTCCGGCTTCATCACTAGATCAGTCCTGTGGTACCTAAAAAAAAAAAACTAAAGTTATTTATTTTACTAACTATGAAGTTCTGGTCTACAATTTACAAATTCTTTAAATCCGTTTCGTCATTTTATTACTACAACAAAGTAGCATTCATGTATCATCCGAGTGTTATCTTCGTATCCATTCATAGCGTCCGCGTAGCATCCTCATACCTACGTACATCTATGTGTTAGATTAGTCGTATAACATTTGCCCAATTAGAGAGGTCACGTAAGACACGTTGGTCAACTTCTCAATCCCTGAGGTGAGCTGATGTCTTTAGTATGCCAAACAAGATGTTAACAAAAAGTACCCAGTTCCGACTTCCAGTCGATTCTCCACAACTTCTTCTTGTAATTGGACGAGTGTGGCGCGAGACTTCCAAAGTTGCTTGACACAGATCCCGAGGTACCGGATACATACTAATGTATATGTATATACTTGAACGAGTATGTGAGAGTAGAAGGAAGGTACTATTCGGGATGAACGTCAATAATTATAGGATTTTCTCACAGTAGTGACACGAAGATTGAAAGAATGACAATTGGTTCCTAATAAAAGGTTTAAAAAGTATTAGGTAGGTACAGTATGTTAATATAGATATATAAATTGATAAACAAAAGTTTAATATCTGGAACCGCTTATGTTGGATTTATCCGACAAATATTTCCGTGTCTTTTAGCAATACCACATACCACACACAATATCACACATATATAAAGTGAAGATGTGGAATTGAAGAGTTAAATGATGAAGGTATGAAGGCTTGAAGGAACGGGATGGGTTTTTTAGTCAGTAAGAGTCTGACACTATCTCCCGCTCCGCCCAAGAGCGGGGGTTGTCATAAGATAATTTTTCCCATCGAAAAAAAAAAAAAAAAAATGAGATCGAGTATTTTTTGTCGTATAAATACGACCTTGATGAAATGGATATGACAATATTTGTAGGATTTATCTAACTTAAGCAATTATAGATTTAACTAGATCTTAGTATATTATATTGGCAACGAATTTAAATTCTTGTATTATAATTAACTTTTTTTGGGATACCATCAAATCCTCTTTTTCTGGGTGAAATAAAAGCGAATGTCAAATTTTTACTGACGAAACCCCAACTGTGATCTTTCCCTTTGCGTTCCAGGGGCGCGGTGACTTACACAAACAATCCCCCAGGCCCCTGAGGCCTCGAACATTAAATCTCGCTTAACTTGGCATGTACCTAAGTTCACCTAACAGTCCCCGAACCAATACCAGGTGCCCGTTAATTGGTAACACCAATTTCAGTCTACATTCTGGTTTGCAGTTCAGAATAGATCGTTATGTCAATCAGTGAGCGGAAGCTGATATCTCGGAAATGTCTTTAGGGTGATGTGATGTGAAATACGTCAGTCCGGTTTTAATGTGAGATATACATCCGACGATAAACTGAATGACAGATATGGCAGTGTTGTATACAGTGGGGATTGTTGGTTGAATTATTATAAAGGGAAATGTGAATTTGGCTTATTCACTCCTGTCAGCGGCTTTGCCGGTGTGATAGTAGATTAATAATTACCTAAGGGATTGGGGAAAAAGAAAAAAAATATTATATCAATAGGTATATAAGCACTTTCTGTTACTAATACACTAACAATTTATGGACTATTGGGTCTGAAATAAAGAAATTTTTTTTTTTTTTATTAATAGGTACATAACATTAATCAAAAATAAAAGAAACAAAAGAATATTGTTGTAGTGTGGAATAAAATCTATGTGCTATTCCAGGGCATTGCTTATTCGTGTCAGCCAAATCCGTTCCACTGTTTGAGCGTAAAAGAGAAACAAACATACACAAAAACACATATTATACATTCAAACTTTCGTCTTTATAAGTGTTATAATAGTATCATGAAACTATATGAGTAATGATTCTACTCCTGGCACACAGGCCTCCTTTCAATGGCCTCCATCTGTTAAGCTGGACCAGCGTGGTTTGATGGATGTATAAAGTCTTTAAATTCTTGATTCTTTCATCATCATTTTGAGAACACAGGATTTAAAAGCAAAAGATACATCAAGAAAAACAGCAGTGATAACCCAGTAATAAAGGCCACGATTAACTGGTTTTAAGTCGTAATCACAAAATTGTTCGAAAGACTGACGGCGGACGTGAAAGGCAAAAGGCAACTGAAGTTAAACAGGTGGATTCCTCTCAACGGGACCGAAGAGGACAGCAAACCTCACGGCAATCAATGAATTTGATTTATTCGCTAAAAAACGAAACCAGCCATAAAAATCAGCTAATAAAATCGATAAAAGTACAATGAACAAAAAAGCTAAATTCACCAAAAGCCAATTTATTATCGATACCAATTTCGAATCGGCAAACAAAAAAAAAACAGCTTCAATCGCAACTTTTTCTGTAAATATAGAACTCATGCACATGCAATCCCAACATTAGTTTTAACAATATTTCCCAGAATAAACTAATAGTTGTACCTTGCAGTTTTATTTTTAGTTTTTATATTGTTGTATAATTTTAATTAGCACTACATACTCGTGGAAAAGGTAATTGCTTTATTAGTCTTCTAAAGAAGTGTTTATGGTTTAATTTACACAATTTCCAACAGTTTTTATTTGAATGACGCTTGATTTAGAATCTAAT
Source organism: Mythimna albipuncta (assembly GCA_929112965.1). Lineage (NCBI taxonomy): Eukaryota > Metazoa > Arthropoda > Insecta > Lepidoptera > Noctuidae > Mythimna > Mythimna albipuncta. The sequence goes on from OV815967.1 coordinate 17,795,632, forward strand.
ATACTTTTATAATATTTAATATTATTTTATAAGTTATATAATTTAATACAAATACTTTGTGCTGACTGTCATTGAAACGAAGAGGAAAGGAGTGGAGTCGAGCTGTGCTAATTTTAACCAGTGGAAATGCATAAAATCTCCGCTCCGCTTTCATGGTTTTAATTTTCGAATTAACTTGGTGGCGGTGTTTCAACAATATGTTTATTTTCCTCAACATTTCAAGAATTTAATTGAACTGATCTCCAGCCACCGCTTGTTCAAATTACTTGTAACATTAACTCGTCCTAGATCTGCATAGTCCTCGATTCAACTGTGCACTCTCTCTCCCAACGTTATTCCCTCGCTCCGCTCCGCAACCTCGCTTTGCGTTAATGGACCGGCAGCGTTGAAAAATATTTTTAAAAAAAATCTAATTAACTGTGATTTATATAACAAATGTTGGGTAAAGCTAGCCAACTTTTCCTCGCCAAAATAAAAAAAAAATATTGTTTAGAAAATTATTATCGACATAAATTTAAAAAAAAAAACTTTTTTATAAAAATTCCAAGTCACTGAAGCTTGTCTGTAGTCGGTACCATATCAAAAGACTCACTGATCCCGAAATAGCTCAGCATAAGTTCCACGTCGTTGGATCAGAGCTGAACAGAGCAATAAGGCAATAACCGCAAAGGTTATATGCAATAACGAGCGTCGGATCGACCGCCGAGAGTTGCCGAAGTGGCCCGAACACGATTGACACCGATACCGGCTTCATCTGGTTTGAACTGCTTCCGAAGTAAAAAATTTGTATTGATGAATAGCAGTTCGGCGAGGTTTGTTTATTGGGGTTGATCGAGCGTGAGATTTTTTCATTGAATTACTCTGAAAAATAAAAATACCTTTTGGTTCATTTCAGCGTTTTTTTTCAGGACATTTCTTTTATTTATTAAGGCAAACCCCTATAACAGTCATGCTAACGAGAACAAATAACAAAATCTCGGAATAAAATTAATTATTTTGCTTTTCTTTTGTTTCAGGTTTCATAAAGTCTACAAATGAGCTCCTGTTACCTTGAGTGTAAGTAAAACATCATTTTTGTTAAATTTGAAGTACTAAAAAGAAAAAAATATATTCTGTGGTTAAAAAATCTTATTTACTCTAAATATAAGAACTTGTCATAAGTCTAAGAAGTTGAGACAAGTTAGTCATTTCTCTTTCTGAGTGTACCCGTTTTTTTAAATTGGATTCGCGTATATACTCGTATGAATATAAAAATAATGGATGTTTTCAGCTAGTCGGCTGAATCGCATTTGTCATTGACAGGCTAATTTATTATGTGTCATTTTTAACGACATATTTGTCTATGTTATTGTATTTTTTGTAACACAAATCTTTCAACGTTTGTAATAAAACTTATTTTAATATTAAATAAGTTTTAGAATATAATATAATAAGGTTTAGAATATTACTTTTACTGTCAATGTATTTGCTAGTTCATGTTTCAGTGTTAATATAAATGCTTTGATAGAATAAAAGGTATCAGCCCCCCTAGCCAAGTTACAACCGTTTCGCTAGCGTCTCACGCTTCAAGTGGGTTGCGTCGCCGAATCTTTTGTTCTGACCACGCAACTGAGCGTTGAGATGACGTTATTCCTGTACATTTGAAGCTTTCTACTAGCGGTGACTATTGCAGATTAGCAACTTGGCTAGGGGTACAGATCCCGTATTGTAAACGTCCGTTATCTAATGGGTAGGCCCGTAAACTCATACAGTTTTACACGGTGTTCCATGTTCAACCCTGCCTGCCTAGACAAAACTATAGTGAAGCTAATGTGTGGCCCAAAAGTACAATGTTACCATCACACTAAGAAACCAGACGAACTTATCAGGTAGAGCCGTGTACGTACAAACACGAACATAGTGAACACAAACACCAAAATTGGACCTTTGGTTTGTTCGTATGGACAGCATATTCGAACACGAACTTGGACATAGTTCAAATCAATTTCGCACGGAAGTGAACTCTCTTAATAGCCATAGTGGCGTCGTTGGAAGTGGTCAATTGTGAAGAAGCGAAAAGTTTTATAGTGTTCACATTGATTCATGAAGAACACCGTGCATACAGAACAAACTAATAGGATCGCCGCAAACACATTTTTCGAACAAAGCGTTCGATGTTCGTTACTAGTACACACGTGCGAACCGTGTTGTTGCGTATCAGGCAAAGCAACAAATTTGTTCATACGTGCGTACACGGCTTACTATACACGTTATATCATATCTCCACGCACCATATCAATAAAACGTCAACCCAACGTACCCACATATTATAAAATAAGCCCAAATTTTACAGGCGCGTTATTAAAATCGCTCCTCATACTAATATCACTCACATCCCACATGAACTTAATCGTTCCATACTTTTTAATCTTCACTTTTATAAGGGTAAGCTATAAATTGAAGGGGAACAAGGGTTGCCCTGTGTGCCCTGTGCACAAATCCATTGTATAGCAGATCGTAATTAAGCCAGTAACATTTGGTGCTCGCTCCTTATATTAATTTTAATTAAAACTCCTAAAACGTTTTGTCTTCGAGTAAAGAATGGAATTGGGACTTAACGAGGGTAACTCGAGAACTAGGTAGGATTATATTTTTTTCAAAGTCAATTAGTATGCGCGTTTAGTGAGTTTTTGGAAAGAATCATGAGGAAAAGGACCGTCATTAATTTTGGGAAAGTCGTGTTATGAGACGATGTTAAAATTTTGAGGCCGAGCATATTTTATGGTTCAATATTTGGTAAAACAGACTAGAAACTATAAGCTGATGCGTGTGTTTCATATAGTTTGGAGATGTTTAGTTTGTTACTGATTTTTAAAGCAGTTCAATGTGGGTCAACACTGCCTACATGAAATTACTAAGAAACGGGTTAAAGGTATCTACACTAATGTTATAAAGAGGTAAAGTTTGTTTGTTGTTTTTTTGATTGCTAAAACTTTTTCACCGATAAAAAGCTGTTTTATTTCTGAGTGACAAAGGCTATATTTTATGTACGCTAGCGTAGCCGCAAGCAAAAGCTAGTGTGTAATAAACAAAGCGGGAAAGCTTAGATCAAAAATATTTCGTATAATATCAAAATCTCGAAATATTGTAAGCACGACCTTTATAATTTACAACTACAATTTCAAACACATTAACTAAGTCTCGCATTGTCCATTCTAACTACTGAACCAACAATGTATTCTGTATCAACAATGTTACACTCCAAAGTGTGATAATAGCCCAGATTTCAACCACCGTCCACCGCGAACATAATGAAAATCACCTCTAATGCTATAGTAATTGAATCAAAATTCTCGTTTCACCAGAAGGCCGGTATATAGGTAATGAAATCAAATAACTTTAGTTGGATCCACGTCCCTAGGGAAACCTTTATCTTTACATAGAGGACTGCTCTCCATAATTTTCTACAATTCTCTATCTTTTGTGAAGATTTATGATCCTCTATTTTTTTTTCTACCTTATCTTTTACGGTGAATAAAGCTGGTTCCTAGCGTTTGTATGTGTAATAATAAAATGTATCTCTTGCATTATGCAAACAGGAGTTTATTTAGGACACGTAGATCTGGGAATACATGAAAAATATCCTGTGACAGGTTTATTTCATACGCGAGTTATGCTCTGAGAAAAACGTTTTCTCCAGCAAAGTTACTTTCCCAGAGAGTATTGAGGATGCATAAATCTTGATTTAGCATGAAAATTTTATTTCGTATAAAAATCTAGACAAGCCCATGTACGAAGTCTAAGTCTACGTAGGTTTATATATGTAGTTATGCTCATCGTAATATCGCTTTGCAACTATCACTACAGCTAAGCGGTGATTTAACGGGTCTGTTACTATTTGGATCATTATAGTAACAGAAGATTCATAAAAAAAATATCATGAGACCAACACACAAAGAAGTATTTGGTTCTCATTTGATTTGATCGCAACGGGTAATTATAGTAACTTTAAAGGAGTACTGACCTCTTTTTTAGGTTGGTAAACACTACTTCTCTCGCTCTGTGTAGGATGAGATTTAGACTTTTATTGACTAAAACCTACCCGTGTTCCTTCAGTTGCCCATTCCAGGGCTGCGGTGACTCTTTCAAAATATCCTACAACCCTGGCCTCTGTGTTCTGACCTCTGAGCCTGTCTCAATGATTTTTCCCATAGTTGTCAACTAGAAACCACTGAAGTTACAAAATTGTTTAAAAAAATATAAAACTTATAACCAATTAATAAACAACTAATTGACTGGAAAAAATATATACCATTTGTACAATAGCGTGTAGACAATGTTTTATTATCACTAGACATATAAGAGCTATATACTTGATACTATAGAGCCTCTTTCATCAATACGTTTTAAAAACACATTAAAAATAAGTCTTATCCACTGATTCAAGTTTTAAAATAAAAAAGATTGTCAGATGAGAGATTTTGGGCAGCTGACAGGCCGATATGTGAGTAATTTCGTAAAAATGCTCATTAGTTTTCTAAAATAATACGCTTATAGCATATTATAAACAGCCCTATAATGTACTCCTACTATGATGCAGACCATGCAGAAAGGGAAATGGGACTTAATCCACTACGCGGGCTCAGTGCGGATTGGTGGATGTCACTGTACGTTTTCGCGCGTATTAGTCTTTTTATTATCTCCGTTCCACACAGCACCTTAAAAAAAATTAACAAAGTCCTCTTTTCATAGAATACTTTTGATATCTTTTGGCAGTCGAGACCGACCACAAAGCTGATGCACGAACATAAACTTTAAATCCCGTACTTTGCTGCTTGTGGTTTTACTTCTCAGCTGCATTTAAAACAATGTTGACTGTATTGTCTTGTATCTTTTGTTTTTAAGTGGGAAATCATCCAATGACATCTTCCTCTCTACAGTGGGGAAGGAAGGCATGTCAGACTTTTAGGTCTCCCCCAAGTATTAACACATCGACCAATACTAAATATTTTAGCTTAAGGATGGCAGACACACCTCTCACAAGGTACACCATAATTATAACGGGAAATCCTTTCCCTGAGGACTGGCTAAAAAGACAACACAGTGTCTTCACCTTTCGCATGACGTAAGTTCTCATCAGGCATGATGTAACGTAATGTGTACACAAAGGAGTGTAACAGTTACATGAGAGGGTAAGGAGGAGTATGGGAGTGAGGAGTGTAGAGGAAGAGTGAGAGTAAGAAGAGTAAGTGTATAGTAAGAGGAGAGGAAGAGTGTTACGCGAGTGCAAGAGGGAGTGTAGTGAGTAAGTGCCTCCAGGGAGTAGCCCTGGCAAGGCATGTATGGGGAGTAAGTGTAAGTGTAAGTGAAAGTGCCTCCAGGGAGTAGCCCTGGCAAGGTACGTGTGGTGAGTAGTGAGAGGTTGAGTGAGGGAGGAAAGTATGGAGGGAGAAATAATATATATAGATATGAATCCTTGTGAGGTTATAATGCAAATAAAAGCATATAAAAACAACAGATATATAAAAAGATATAAAATATAAAAACAGTTCAGTCGGGCTCGGCGTCAGAGGCGGAATGCAGCAGCAGGAGTAGGCGTAGCCCTCAGCCGTACGAGGGACGGCGAAGGCTACGCAGCCGCAGGCAGCAACAGATAGTGGTAGTCACAGCCCTCCAGCGTAAGGGCCGGCAGCAGTAGAGGAGGAGGCCCTCAGATGCCAGGTCCAAATGTAGAGCAGCCCTCCGCCGTGAGGGCCGGCAGAGGCAGACAGGAGGTCCTCAGTTCCTTCTCTGAGGAGGTCTTCATGGTCCAAGGAGCTCAGTCAGGGAAAACTGACATCAGGAGCTGAGCCAAGTAACTGTCACATGTAGTTGACCCAAGAAAAACTGACACCAGGAACTGTACATGTAGCTGCACCAAGAGTCTGACCGAAAACTCCAAGAAAACTCACAAACATGGTTTTTATAGTCAATTTTGACGGCTATGCTGGCTGTCAATTCATAATTTAAATTTGAAAACAGGTTTCAGCCAGCATTGCTGTTTCACAAGAAAGATATAAATTACAATTTAATTTTAAAGTATGATTACAGACAAGAGAACATATAATTTGGTAGCAAATTATATGTTTACAAAATAAATAATATTGTGAGTAAAAGAATAAAACCTAAGACTATAAAAATACTCTTTGTTGATACCTAATCAAAACCATAGAAGAAAATAGTAGTGACATGACAGATGACAGTGATCAAAGAAAATAAACAAACTAAATATATAAGAAATATTATAAAGAGATGTGATTATTGATAAGTAAAGTAAACGTAAGTATTAATAACATTACAATGATAAGTTCGGAAGGTTCCTGCACCAGATTCGTGCGGAAGAAACACTCGAGTGTCACCATTGTGTGGATCGCCCGGAGGCAAAGACATTAAATACATACTACCAATAGACAGGACATAGCGAACAAATGTCCAAAACCGATACTTGTTACTTGTGGGTAACAAGTCGCTCAGTCTAGTATGTCACCTGTACCTGTCAAGTCGCGTTTGTGTCCGCTGTGTGCACCAAAAGAAAATATTTTTCTGGAGAAATATGCCGAGTTGCGCATTGCGCCACTGTAAATCGCGTTACGGCAAAACGACTGGACCTAACATCAGTTTATTTTCGTAAATATTTTTCGTATTTACTCAGTAATTAATTAGAATTCAATAATTTTCGCAAATAGTTCTAGATAATTTACAGATTTAGTGATAGCGCCATCTATTGCCGAGTAGTTTATACCTTAAACCACGTTTACAAACTGGCCCAGCATCGGCCAGCGTCCTGAAATTTGACATTTACACGCTTGCGGGTGCGTCAAAGCGCGCGTCTACGTTTCAGACAGGCAAGCATGGCAGAAGTAAGTACACTATCCTAGATTGGCAACCAACTTAAGTCAGCTATACCAAACACCCCGTTACACTCTTGTCATTTGCTTGTCAAGCATGGACGCTGGTAAGAGACGTGAATGTCCGAATGTTATTTATCGATTTTATTATCGATACAATTTTATGAGTAGTAAATAATTGTAAATAGTTCTATTATTTCATTTAAATGTCTATAAAGGAAAAATGTCTATTCATTCAAGTAGTTTTCTGCTATTTTGTAGATTTCCGAATACAAATAGCGAAGAACGGGAAAAGTGGATACGGTTTGTCCAGGCAGACCGTAAAGAAAACTGGCTTCTGTCTGCTTGAATTAGTGATAGCATGGCATGACAGGTCAGAATATGAAAAAAAAAACAACGTTTTGCACTGTCCCCAACACGGGACAAGGACAGGAAGAAGATGATGTTGCAACTAAACCGTGCTTGGATCACTAATCATCCTCAACATTTAATGATAATTTTGTTATTTGTATTAAAAAAGTAATTTACACTGAAAGTACTCAATTTTATTTGCAATCTAGTTGCTGACAACTTTTAATATCGATACCGTATATCTAATTTGTTGGTAACATCCCTAGCATTGGCCACCTACTGCATGACATTGGCCCAGCCTCGGCCATCATCCAAGCTTGGAAAGCGTGAATGGCTAATTTAAGAACTCAAATAGCGGTTTACACTCGCGGTTGCGAGACTGCAGCTTCTGTAAAATGCAGACAGACATACATGTAACAAATTAAAGCAAATTGCACAATGCGTTTTACGCCCGCAATGTGCTCAGTTGTTTGCGGCTCTCCGCAACCTCAGCGGGTTATGCCCGCACGTAACGCAGTTGGTTGGCGCCTGTAGTGGCTGGCAGGGGGTATAGAAATCCGACGTAAAATGCGAATGTAAGTGGATGTACAACTTCCACTTCAACTTCCTTTTTTCTGGTGTGTGTCTATGGCGATCTAGAGCTCAAACGATAATTAACCGCTCGTCTTGGGATTATCACCCGCCAAGTTTACGAGCAAATCGCAACCGCGATGGCTAGGTAACGGCACTAAACTCCGGTCTCGAGTTTAGACATAAAACTTCCGTACGTTTCCTACACCGCATCGGGCGCGGGTGAAAAACGTAACTTAAATGTAAAAAAAAACGAAGTGCAAAATAACTTTAATTTATCTATAAAATATAGTTTTTTTTGTCTTTTCGATATTTGAGTTATTTTAAAATTGAAGTTATTTACTTTTGCCATGCTTGCCTGTCCGAAACACACTGACGTACCCGCATGCGTGCAAATGTCAACCAAGCGTTTGTGGTCGATCAAAACTTTGGACGCTGGACCACGCTGGACCTGCGTGGAAACGGAACCTAAAGACATTATAATTGACAAATTTAATTCGCATGTTCACTACTCAAAACTAGATGGCGTCACTGAGAGATAGGATGACAGTTTTTCTAAGAAATTTCTTCTGATGGCCGCTCTATTGTATCTCTTTAAATCTCTTTGCCCGGAGGACACGGTAGAGGTGTGCCTCGCTTGGGCAGAGAATCGCCGTATTCTCGTGAGGCCGATCGGCGGCAACGATCTCTCGCGCCAAGAGACCAAGGAACATAGGAGTGGGTATTAGTCAGTAGAAGTCCTACACGCCTTCTCGCTCCGCCCAAGGGCTGGAGAAGTCATTGGATGATTTCCTACCAACAACAAAATAAAATAAAAATATCAGCCTCTACAAGCGTCTACACTTCGGCCGATACTATGCTTCTCGGATACAGCGCACAACCACAACTTTTACCAAATCATTGGTCCGTGATAAGGGCTCCAAGGTATCCTCGGAAAGCCTCACGGATGACCTTTCAGTATCCGGTCTTCAGAACCAGAACCTTACAGCCCGATTGAATATACGTTCAATGCGCGAGTAACTGAATTATGACAATTCATCGGGCTATATTAGTTGCCTTATATATCTTATGGATCATGAATTATTGATTATCTAAATAAGGTAAACTCCAAACAGCTCTCTCCATTACCTTTAGACGACTTCAAATTAGGTCGTTGTGACGAGTGCTTAAAGTGTTTGTGCAAATTAAGATTGCAAACGGCTGACTGCTCAAAGAACATCATACGTGACTCCCAGACGATAATCATAAATGTAAGAAGATGGTAAAACAGCCATCTTCTTACATTTATGTTCAACGATAAAATTAAATTAAGCATAGCCTAACATAGCAAAATTAGCCTTATAATGTGCTGGGACCTAGGCCTTCTCTCTGGGAGAGGGAATGGGCTGTAATCCACTACACGGGCCCAGTGCGGGATGGTGGATGTCACATGTTTTGATTGATTTAAGAACATGCCGGTTTCGTGACGATGTTTTGAGAGTATTTGCGATGAAATAAATTACTTACACAAAGTAATGTGCCTGGCTGGTTTGACCGGCGACCTGCAACTCGTAAGTCGTAACAGTTATCTACCAATCGGCCACTACTGCTCATAAAATATAAAATAAAAAGTTAAATTACTTCAATATCTTTAATAAATACCTTTAAACTTGCATTTATCACTTCATTTGCCATCTGCAGTATGTAACGAGAATGAAACTCGTTAAAAAGTCATTTTCAATTTGTATAGTTTAAAACGGAAAACTGAAGCAATTTAAATGCTTCCCATTTTAAAGAATTAACTTACGTCATCATGAAATGAATTCAATTTGTACTCAGTATTTAAATGTTCTGATTCCTTTTAAAATTTATTTTCCTTTGTACCGGATTTTACTGAGTGCTCAGAGGAAGGAATCATTCATAATTTGTTTTACTGTTTATTGATGGATTTGTCATCCCAAGAGTGTTGTTTTCCTTTTTACATTAATTCGATGAAAATTCTTTGTTGTCCCAAGTATTTTCTTCGATGCTCCTAAGTTTATGGTTTAAAAAAATACACACATTGATTCCGGTTCTAATTGATGTAAAAATCAACGTTTTGAAAATGCATTTTCGAAAAAACAATTTGTCTGCTGCGGTCTTCCCGTCAGATTAGAATTGAGGTGTCTTCAAGGCTAGAGTTAGTAAACTAGCACGCCTCACTATCAAAGATTGTATCACTACTTATCATCAAGTAGGATTGCAGTCACGCACTAGTTTATGTAAATTAAACAAAATAGTTCAAACCACAAGAAATGGGCATTATTAGTACTAAAGTTGATGATCCATTTTTCTCGCAGCTCGTGGACGCTGACCAACACGCAGTTTTGAACGACGAGTCAAAAAAAAAATGAAACAACCAAGATGGGCCGCGTGTCAGGCTCGTCAACTTATAAAACTATATTGCAATGATACACCGGTGACTTTCCCGACGAGCCATAACACCCCCGGTTTTACTCGTTCGTCGATCAGGGCCTTAATGATTACCAAATCAACATAATGGCACCTCATAAATATTTGTCAGTTCAAATTTCAAAACTACAGTGAATCAAACACCGCTTTTCTCTCCAAAACCCTCCAATATAACTGGAGCAACCGCCGAATATACAAGCATAACAGTCACACAAATATACACAAAATATACAGTATATTCCCTGTATACCCACAGTTTATGTCGGTCGTAATTCTCAGGCGTCGTCAATTGTTTCGCCGCGTCGAATTGTGAACATTAACATAGAAAGCAGGAAAGTTTGCGCAGCGCTGTGAAGTAGTACATAGTTCTTATTTGAAGAGTTAAGACAGTGTGAAATATTATAATTTAGGGTTGTAACAAGTTCAATGAAGTTTGAAATTAAGCGCGTCTCAGAAACAACTATGTTATAAACAAAATTAGAGTAATTTTAACCTGATAAAAGCCTTACGTAGACTGGTTAATCATTTTGACACGAAACTAGCTATGAAGCCCTACCATGAGCTCTTAACACGATCCTTGATGACCTAATCTGACATCCCTCTTTCTCGCTCTAGTTTATAGAGAAACTAGTCTTGCTCGCGACTTCGCCCAGGCACCTATATAAAATTTATTATATAAAATTTTGCCTTGGTAACTTAAGAATAAAGCAACTTTCTATCAGTGAAAAAATTTTGAGAGATTATCTCCTACAAACAAAAAAAAAAACTTTACCTCTTTATAATATTAATTTAGATGGTGACAATATTCATGCAGAAATGAGATATTACATTAAACAGAACACACAACTTTATAAACGACATGTTTAAGGCACCATTACAGTGCCATTATCTTAAGAACATGTTGACAATTAAACACAATTATAAGATGCTGCGATGAGGAACAATTATCTTGACAAACAGTTACGATGGGAGGGACTTTAATTTAATTTAATTGAACAACAAAGTTCTGTGAAGTTAAGTCTGAGCTGTTTGTTCATCGACAAGAACTCCAGGTTTATTGTTCTTTAGATATTAATGTTGTTTAAGGATTTATAGGATTTTTTATATACTAGCAATCCCTGCAGATATTGTCCTGTTTGAAAGCTGTTGTTGTCATAAAAATTCAAGTTATCCTCAAGTGCAAAATTTCTTTTTTATTTGCATGTTTTTTTTAGGTTGGAAAATCATAGAGTCCTCCGCTCTTAGGCGGAGCGGGAGATAGTGTTAGACTTTTACTGACTAAAAACCCACTCCTGCTCCTTCTTTGCTATTATTACAGGGCCCCGGGGATCTCTTTCGCATCATCCAAAGCCCCAGTAAGCTTCATTTGTACAGTTTGCTGCAAGCAAATCCAATTGCTATTGCAATTGCAATTTAATCTCGCCTACGTACATTAACCCCTGAGACTCCAAGCATTTAAATAGGTATAAATACGGAAAAATCAAAAGGTAGCTTATTTTCGAAATTTACAGACTACTTTATGAAGAATTTATTATTTACATTCTTAGATACATAACCAATAAAATGCTCAACATTTTCAATAATCTACGCGGACTTTTAATAATCTTAGTGTTCAACTGAATGGGTTTGAAGGGTGTCCTATTTTATTGTCTATTATAATTGTGTGTACAAAAAAGAATAAAGGAAGAACGCGATTGCGGAGTCACTTTCTGGGTCCAATTATATTTTAAAACCATCCAGAATTCCACTCAAATATAAACACAAAATCACTTTCAAATCAGCGATGCTGTTTAGGAAGAACCACACTATGATTTGTATGATAGTGGTTTCTTTCTGAACATACTTTCGGGATAAAGAGAATCCTATGTACTGTTTCAGGAAATGGTTTACATGTGTACCACGTTTCGTGGAAATTATTTCAGTCGTTCGAGCGTGAATAAGTAACAAATACACACACGCCCGCAAACTTTCGCTAGTATAATATTAGTGCGATATTTAGGAAGGAGTTAATTGAAACGCAGTTAATGATGTAACGTAAATAAAACGATGGCTTACAAGCCAACCGTGTTATTTATGTTAGCTCTTAAGATCTCTAAGGTTCTGATTAATCAACAAATTAAACTCACAGCCAAACGTATCTCGTCTATATTTCTTCGCCAACTCCCACAATTAACCCTTCACCATCAATCAAGCAACTTTAATTGCCAGTGATTTGCCAAAGCACGCCATTATACCAGCGACTTGGGAACTCTCTGCGCTCTGCTCTGGCCCGAAGTGGTCATCAAATGTTCATTTCACAGGTTATTACGAGCCATCCTTTCGTTTGCGCGACAGTGACGCATGGTCTAATTTATATACTCACAACGTTATCTATGCGAACCAAAACAACTTTAACCGAACTCAATAGAGCCCAATTTTGTCTGTTTCGTTAGTAGTAGGAGTTTATACGCCGCTCTCAGCGAGCCCATTGTCCCGCAGATATAAAACTGCGTCAGGCTAGTCGAGTGAGTTCTTCATGCCGTGATTTATATTAAGCCACACATATGTGGATAATTTCATTTTTTCGGATAAATGAGTCATAAAATGCAGGACAGTTAGCTCTCAAATATGTTGAAAATCAACAACATTCCATACATTTTGAATGTCTACGGCGTAGCAAATCAATTTCAAAGGTCTACGCCGTAGTCGATGTAGCTACGAACGTAGTACCGCGTAGAGCCTCGCGTCTCGAATTAGGTACTTTGATTATTGTGTTCTGTGTAATTTCTTGATACATTTTACATAGTAAGAATTCAACTGTTAGTTATTATATAACTGTATTATATATAACTGTATTGAATAGTTGAGCTCAGTCAGTCAGCTGATTAGTTGCTAGTGTCTCGTACCAAATAATATTTTTTTTTGTATTACATTAGTCAATATTTTTAATCGAATCGAATTAAATTTTTCCACAAATTAAATCTTTCACATCCCGTAAAATATATTACGTAAAATTTGATACGTATTGACATAATGTTATTATAATCGTAACACATTTAAAAAAAATGATAAGATGTACAATACTATTGTACAATACATTTTTGCAATATGATTTAAACATTTATGTATTTATTTCAATTCTGTCCCAAGACAGAACGTGTTCTGGCATTGGACATAAGATACTTTTGATCCCAGGTATATATTTCCTTGGGATGCTTTCTTAACTATAATACTTACACGAAGCCTAGACCGCTGGCAGAGGCTGTTAAAAATATAAACAGTAAATTTGCTGTTACCTAAGTCACAAAAAAAATGGCAATTCGGAAAAATCTTCGAGACTCCATTCGGGACCTGTAGTTTGTACGGAACTCTCAGTGCGCGAGTCCGACTCGGACTTGGCCAGTTTTTTTTTTTATTGATACTTAGGAATAGAGCAGCTTTGTATGGGTGAAAAATTTTTAGCAATTGGACCAGTACTTTCAGTAAGGTTTGTTTTCTTTTTAGGACGTAATCTCCTCCTACAAACAAAAAAAAAAACTTTACCTCTTTATAACATTAATGTAGACAGAGTTTGCCTCATTCAAAATACTCTACTACATTTCAATCGACCATCTAAATTGAGAAATTAGGTTGAAAGCATATTTAGCGGCTATTTAAAAATTTAATTCGGGTCAAAGGTTAACCATTTCTACCGGGAATCGCGGATGGCTGCACAATTTATGTAATTGAAATATTTTCATCAGCCCAACACTGTAAATAATTGTATTTTTAGGCAGTTTCAGATAGTGCTCAGTACAGCAGGGGATGGGGAGCAGTGGCGGCCAAGTGGTAAAAGCCACGACTTATGAGTTGTAGGATGCGGGTTCAAGCCCAGCCAGGTGCATTACTTTGTGTAATTTATTTATGAAATTAAATAAATAAATTACAAAACGAAAAACGTTGAAGGAAAACATTTAAACATCAACATATTTAACCCGAACTGGGCCCGCATGGTGGGTTACGACCCATTAACTCTCTTAGTCAGGAGGCCTGAGTCCCAGCAGTGGGAACATTAAAAGGCTGATTATACTATATATGCTATATATAGCAAGGGACTTACCATGACGTGTAAATAACGTAGCATATGCTGAGTTAGGTGCCTTTTTGGCTTCGCACTGATTTTATTATCTTTCTTTTTTCTTTTAATTGTGTATTTTTAGTTTATATAATCATATAAAGTAAAAATGTTTGTGAGGCACGAATAAACGTTTTTTGTTTCTTCTTTCTTTGTTAAAATATCAGTCGTGCGTGCGAGAAAGAGAGCCCATAACAGTTCAGTTCAGGTCGTAAAATGGATCGCGTTAAGAGCTCGTCGTAGCGCTGCTGCTCATTAAGTTTTTAATGCTTAAGTTTTGAGTAATTGGTCACGTCTACTATCTTGGAAGTGTAATTATTGAGGTTAGGGTCCTGTGTCGCTCAACATCCAAGTTGGGAAAAATTCTATTACATTTTCCAGTAGTTTATCTTTATCCTTTTTTTGTTTTCGCAAATCATCAAAAAACTCCTTTCCTCTAGGCGAAACGAGAGAAAGTATCAGATTTTTACTGAATAAAATCCACCTGTTACGGAATTCGTATTTTACTTTATTTTGTCTGTTTTAAAAAAAAACTTTTAGGGATGGTTTTACAATGAAGGTTTTCAACTATGCAATAACCTAGAGGCTTCTATCAAAGATACCAACATTTAAAGTTGAGGACTTCTCTTATTTTTAATCACTCTGCATGAAACTAGAGAATATTAGACTTTTACAGAATAAAACCCACATGTGTTCCTTCACTTACGTTCCAGGGCCGTGGAGTCTGGAATACTACCCGTTTGTTAGCAATATGCTTGCTACTTAATACCTTAATTATAGTGCGACACCTGTTCTACTCATTCAGGAAATACACGTGTAAAATTAAGTCTAATTTCCATCTCGTTTTTAGGGTTCCGTAGCCAAATGGGAAAAAAACGGAACCCTTATAGATTCTTCATGTCTGTCTGTCTGTCTGTCTGTCCGTCCGTATGTCACAGTCACTTTTTTCGGAAACTATAAGAGCTATACTATTGAAACTTTGTAAGTAGATGTATTCTGTGAACCACTTTAAGATTTTCAAACAAAAATAGTTTTTCTATTTTTGTGTGAAAAGCACTAAATTTTAGGGGTCCCCATACTTAGAACTGAAACTAATTTTTTTTTTTTCATCAAACCCATACGTGTGGGGTATCAATGGATAGGTCTTCAAAAATGATATTGAGGTTTCTAATATCATTTTTTTCTAAATTGAATAGTTTACGCGAGAGACACTTCCAAAGTGGTAAAATGTGTGTCGTCCCCCCTGTAACTTCTAAAATAAGAGAATGATAAAACTGAAAAAAATATATGATTTACATTACTATGTAAAATACCAACGAAAATTGGTTTGAACGAGATCTAGTAAGTAGTTTTTTTTTAATACGTCATAAATCTAAAAAAATACACTATTATTAAAACATCGATCAAAGTTACAACCAACTACAAGAACTTATATTATGTTACTTGCTGCTGCGGAACCCTCCATGGGCGAGTCCGACTCGCACTTGGCCGGTTTTTTATTTATTGAGATAGACGCGTTTCCGCGCTTTTCCCTTTTATTTAATTTGAATAATGTATTTCTGGGGCTACATTCCCGTAACAACCGCCACAATAAACATTCTCTATGACGTCACACTGTACGAAACAGTTGATCATCACGTTTCGATAAACTTCGATTTATTTGCACTCCCACGGGTAAAATAAACTCCCACACAATGACAATATTTTTGCATTCGTATGATTTCCAACTGGAACGATCCTGAAATGTATGGTATACAAGCATTGGCTATATAGATGTATACAAGGGTTGGGGGGAGGACTATGTCCAACAGTGGAGTTGACGATGATGTACACAGGGTGTAAGGTTATGTCTCACAAAACTTTAAAGGCTTGCTCAGTAGACGAAACTGAACAACCTTCCATAAGATTTTTTTTCAGGAAACGAAAAAACAAATCGGCTTCTTTATACAAACTGTCCAATCAAGTTTGTATAGAGAGGCTGATTTTTATTAATATACAGATATATTGAACTAAGATCGAATTGGAAATCGGACTAAACAATCTAATACGTATTAAGTATTACTTGTGATATACATGCGATTCCCAAGTCAATCTAGGTCATCAACGTCCCTTAAGTGCGGACTGAATAAATTAACCGACTTGGTATTAGATGGATCTCACAGCTTTTTATGGTAAAAGAACTGAGTTGCAAGCCTTGGTTTTTTTACAAAATTATATTTTTGACGGCTTACATTTACATAGCCAATGTTTATGGAGTATCATTCTCCTGACATTCATCACCACCATCATGAAAGACTTCCACTGTTGGCCATAGGCCTACCCCAAATGTCGCCGCAACGAAAAGACCTGTCTACTGTCCACGTCTCGCACCAATCGAATAACCGCGACCTTCACTAGGTCATTGATCTAATTTGTGAGAAACCTTCTAACACTGCATCTTCTAGAACGCTGTCGCCACTTCAAAACCTTTCGGCCGCATCGACCATTTGTTCTACAAGCAATGTGCCATGGCCACTGCCACGTAAGTTTGGCAATTCTTTGGGCTACATCGACATCGTTGGTTCTCCTACGTTGATCCTTCTGACGGACTCCTCTAGATGGTGGACGAGTTATATGTACTCCCATGATATGGGTATCAAAATAAAGTATTAGCCCTGCCGGACCCCTACGGCTTTGCTGCCTAGCCGTAGGGACCCGGCAGAGCCGATGACCGCTGTGTCTATAAAGTTTTTTAGAGAAAGTTGCCATGATTCTAGAACGCAAAAGGCAATTACATGATACAGGTGGGTTTTAGTCAGTAAAATATTGACATGCCCTGTCGCTCCACAATAGCGCAGGAGAAAGCACTTGTTGAAATAGCAACTCCAAAAAAAAAAATACAGTTAGAATATTTACAGATAGGTTTAAACTTGACAAAGATAAGATTATTTTACTCATAATAACAATCATCATTAAGTATATGTACCTAGTATCTAACAAGGTGTATTAGCAAAAGTTTATTATAAAAACATAAAGTTAATAAAACTTACTCAATCAACTTTTATTTGACAATTTTTACTTCTTACTTATTATATATACTTTTAAACAACGCAGCTAACTCAAAACTTAAATTGCCACTAACACAAAGAAATGAAACTCCTTCGACATTGAAAAAATAATAAACTTAATGTGCTATCAACAACAATACCCTTGTCTTTATTGTGTTATAAACTGGTATCGTATAAACAATCAGCAAAAGCCTGATCCCATTTAACTTTCTCCACGATGACTGCTATAAAAACCTTTCAAACGAAAGAATGGTTCTAAGAACACAAAAGATTCAAACAGTCGATACAAAAGATAACGAAAAAAACCTGGCGCGAGAAATGTAAACAGACAAGGTCGAGATTTGCGATTTTCCTCCGATTTCCTTATTGGCGCCCAACGTAGCTATAAATAATATACCTCTGAAGAACCGACGGAATGCCAGACTAACAAGGACTAATTCACCCTGTCACCGGCTACTAACAAGACTAACAATCGTCCTTTCTTTGTTCACAGATTCCCGGCTTCTTCTCTAACGCTTACTTTATTGGAAAACTTAACAAAAAGTTCTCTACTAATTACTTTTCATTCGCCTCCACAGTGCTGTGTTTAATAGTCGATGAAATTCCAAACTAATTTCTCAAACTTTGAAGATTGAGACAAACATAAATATTGAACAGCAGTTTAGTAGACGTTTAGTACTCGACCGCTCGTTATGGATGCCCTATGAATGATTAAGGCGGTCTAAATATCTGCTGAGAACCCTCAAAGCCACCGCTGAAACATTAGTGCTAACTTCTAATATCTAATGGAATTTCATCGACGCTAAAGTACGGAAAACAGTGAAATAATAACCACAAGAGTGTTCAGTGAAAAGTGAAATGCATGTGAGTGTTCGGATTGTGTGCGTAAGGGTGCGGTTTCACTAGTGCAGCGGGAGCGTTTTGAGTAAAGCTGGGTGGGGAACGCCACGGCGTCGTCGGTGGAGGGTCGCGGTGCGGGCGGGGCGGAGGATCCCGCGCCCTCGCCCGCGCCCGATGCGGAGGCCCCAGTGCGACGCAGACGCCACCGCCCGCTCTATCGCCGCCTCTTCCACTATGTCCGCACCGCGTGGACTGGCGTCAAGTTTGCATTAGGTATGATTGTCTATCTAACCTCTAAAATTTAATAGTATCAACTCATTTCGTTAATTACCTGTCGCCATGTTAAGTTTTTTGTATATTTCAGCTAAATTTAGTGTCAACATTACTCGAGTAATGGTTTTTCTGACTCACACCTAAAATGCGAGTCATGGACGTAATCTTAACCTTATAACTATTAGGATATTTAATTACAGCAACATATCAGGATAAGATATTACAACAACTTATCCTGATATTGCTTTAATTAAATAAACATTACAAGTGTAACAAACCGTATTTTCTGTAGTGAATTTTCTCGTATTTTTGTCGCTAGATCTTACTTAAACCCAGTATCTTAGTTGCGAGGAAATTGGCTCCGCGTAAGTCATTACTTCACATTATAAACAAGCTGAAACAATAAACTTTGCAATATAATTAAACTAGTTTATGAAATAGAGTGCATAGTCTTGTGCTATGCAATTTAATCTATGCTAAACAATTATAATATAATACTTCAATCTTCTACGAAACTTCCTTCCTGCCAGAAATCGTTACTGAAACCCGAATTTTGACGAAGCACATTCGGGGAACCTCGTAATTACCTACGCCTGTTTATAAAACTCAGACTTGCATAGGTACAGTCACCAACATAAATACGTAACACTTACGCAAAATCCAAAGATTTTTTTTTATCGTCACCTTAAAGGCTCGTACTGGAACACATTATCGCAAACGTAAAGTATGAATTTTCTACAACCAATCATAGTATGATTTCGTTTAACTTTCCATTAATTTGTGGCGCGTCAGTAAATATTTTTTCTTTACAAAAACAATAGAAGAAAATCTAATTAGAATCACAGAAATATTAAAGAGTGTATGTTTGTTTATCACTCCTTCACTCTCAAACGGCTCAAAAGATTTGGATGAAACTTTGTACACCGGTATCCTAAAATAGATGATAAAATGCTTTTCATTCCGGTAGTATATTCCCTGGATGTTCGCCTTTCACCCGGGCTAGAAAGCTGGCAGAAGCTAATTTTGTATTATATACTCACGCAACTGTACAAAACTGCCTTCGAACAAAAGTTATTTGAGCCGCCGTAATATAGGGACAAAGCTGAGCATTTAGCCGAATTTTCTCGAAATAAATTTTCAACTTTACACTTGGCCGAGTATTTGTAAGGTCGTGACGAACATTAGCTTAAGAATCGGCGGCGTCTTTGATGTTGGAAATGTACCCTCCCTTTTTGCTTTTACTGTACGCTTGGGAATAATGACGAATAAGTTTTTGAAGAGCTCGAACTTATAGGTACCTTTTGACACCCTACTGGGAGATATATTAAAAACTTTTTCTTAGGAAAAAAAGGTTTTTCTGTGTAACATAATCGATGATGACCTAATTAAGAACGGAAAATTTTTGACAGGAAGAATTTAATTTAATGCTCAAGCACTATTTTATATCAAAAAAGAAAACTAGGCAAGTGCGAGTCGGACTAACGCACTGATGGTTCCGTGCAAACTACAATTCCCGAATGGAGTCTCGAATATTTTTCCGAATTGCATTTTTTTTGTGACTTAGATAACAACTTTACTGTTTTCAGATGTTTTCCTATACCTGTGCTATAAGACCTTGTTTTGTACCAAATTTCAGGATTCTGGGTCAACGGGAAGTATCCTAAGAATTTCTATCTTTAAGAGTATCAAAATATACGTTTTTTGCGACATAAACGGCCGTATATTTTTTATCCGTTAACTTAGCAGATTTGAGTATGCGGTTTTAATTTCAACTCGATACCTCCACGCGTTCTCGAGATAAAGGGTCTTGACAGACGGACAGACAGACAGACAGACGGACAGACAACAAAGTGATCCTATAAGTTCTGTTTTTTCCTTATGAGCTACGGATCCCTAAAAAGCATCCGTCTTTTGTTTCTGTGATACCGTCGCTTAACTTAATTATTTTTATTTTTGGTTTTGCTTATAGAAATTAAGTCTTTTTGAATGAATAAAGTTTCTTTAACCACATAATACCAGAATAATACAAACAGACTGGAATAAAAAACATCTTCAACAAAATCTCTTAATTAATTTCTCGGAAACCCTAATCTAATTACGGTTTAGTAATTTGAAAATTTCGTACGTACGTAAATACGAGACGGTAGACCTCAAAATGATATTTATTATCAGGTTGGAAGCCGTGAGGAGAATTTATTATGCGTACATAATCCAACGTGTTAAATGTCCCGCGAAGGTAGATAGCACTTCTCAAGTGACACATAACCTAGCTACAGGGAAACGTTAAATGTTTTGCTTTTGTTAGAAATAGGTAAAGTTTGACTAGCCTGTTGGTCTAGTGGTTAGTGGCCCTGACTGCTATGCCGAGGTCCTGGGTTCGATTCTCACCCACGACAAATGTTTGTGTGATAGCGAATACGCATTTGTTCTGTGTAAGGGTGTCATTTATCTAAAATATGTAGATATTTATCAGTTGTCTAGTACTCATAACACAAGCTCTGCTTAGCTTTGGACTAGACGGCGTTGTGTGAAAGTTGTGAATTAATTAAAAAACAATTTATAGCTGTCTCTTTCCTAGCGGAGCATGATAAGGAAATAACTCACACTATAGATAATCCATAAAACAGTATTTGACGGTTGATTAGTGAGCTAACTATTGCTCATCGTCTGCGCCTATGGTGGTAGGGAATCGGGCCTTACACGATGACCGTTCCCTCACGTTCGCGGCCATCTCCTTCGCTATCTTTACTTATTTGCAGAAAGAGACAAACGCGTCCCATTTCTTCTCGTTATGGCGTCTTTTTTGAGCTAGGAAAAGACCAAACTCTAACTCTTAGCAGAGAGGGTGTCTGACTCCTACTGACTAAAATCAACTACTTTCAAGTGACTGTTGCTACTTCTACGCAATCTGTTTAGAAGGAACGCACTCTTTTATGAACCACATTTAACTAAAATAATGCACTCCCATATTACAAAATTAAGTTACAATCATAATTCAAGGAATGAAATTTTACTTAAATATACTTCGGTACCTAGTGTTTTTTTTTTTAAATAAATTAGTTGCCTAATTTCCGGAATATAATATGTAAATCGACGCATTACAGTGGTAGCGTTTTGGTATCGACGTACACACAAATACACTAGTGACGCAAAGATTAAGGTTTATCAAAATAGGTAATTTAGTGAAACTCATAAGTTTGTGTCTGTTAGATATGAACATGATGCTTGATCTAAAGTTACACCAAATCAAATAAAGACCATAACTAGTTACTTAAATATTTACAAACTCTTACATACAAATTATATAAAAATATGGCGTCAAAAAACTCTTCCACATCGCTGTCGACTGGTAATGTGCCCAAAAGAATGGCAGCTTGCCACGCTGTATGGCAATGCTTATCATCTGTCTAAGGTAAAAGCCAGCCTTTGGGTCACGCGAAGTGTCAACTAAGTGGTCCTATTTCTTCTGGAATCGATCAGTAAATTTAGTTTTTCTAAAGATAGTTCTTAATTATTTCAGGGTAAAAATCACCTATTTAAAAATGGATTCAGTACCCGATTCTTAATGCTCTATTTAGAATGCGCATTTTTTATGCTACATAATCATTGTATATCAACCATCTCCATAATACACATCCATTAAAATGCCAAACTCACTTATACGAATATAACTTTATTCGTGTGATAATATTAAGATATCTCAACGGTTCCTTACGATCGGATCCCTTGTTATCGCAGACCCGCCCTTTATTATACAAAGCACAATAACCCGGTAGATACTTTTATATGAAATAAACTCACTAAAATACGATCCTATAGAAAATTGTGAGACAGGAAAGTACAAAAACATTTTTCTTGGTTATGAAAAGTCTATACATCTTGTTTTTTCTTTGTCGGTCGGTAAACGGTATACGTTTACTCGTTGGGATCAATACAATTACTTTTAAAGGTCAGATGATGTTTGAAATATATTTTTCAGTGAACGGTTTTGAAAAAAAAAACATTTCTTTACTCTGTAATGAAATGTGGTTTTACAACGTCGACAAAGCGTTATTAAAAATCGTGTGGTTGTATTGACGCATTGCGTCTGTATATACTATATACTTTAGGGCGTCCATAACATCAACAGGTATGTTAAAAGACCAACCTAATTTTGTCTGTAAGTAATTCCCCTGTGCAATAAGACTTGAATGGGCATTGTACACTTATTTTAAACTAGCTTTTACCCGCGGCTTCGCCCGCCTCTTTCTCCCCCTTTTCTCATTAAAAAAAAATAAATTAACCTATGTCCGTCTCCAGGGTCCCAACTATCTCTGTACCAAAATTCATCAACAACAAATAAAAAAAAACAAACAAACAAAATCACTTTCGCTTTTATAATATTAGTAATTATAATATTTGTCCTGTATTTTTTATTTATGTGGTGTACAATAAAGAATTTATAATAATAATAATAAGTCAATCATAATCATTTATTTTCTAAAACCCATTCACCGGCACTTTTGAATTGTCAAAATGTCAGTCAATCAAAAAAAGTGAAACTAAATGCACACGGCTTGTACTTTCAAACGACAGTGTCGCCACCTGTTACTTTTTTCATGAAGTAATGGCGTAGGTCGTAGACGGCACTCATGGAACGCCAAGCGATTACATCGAGAACAGTTATTGGCCTCCGCGGTCGTATCGCGTTATTATTGTACGTGGTCCAAAGTATACGCAGTACTTCGTCTTAGTTTGGGCAAAGTCGTTTACTCCGTGGGCAGAAGTACTTTAGGTAAATGATTCGTGCGTAGGCACAGTAATAAATGCCCTTCATAAATAATTTTCTTGAGAAAGTAGGATACTTATTACATATAGTAAATTACTAGATATGTTTTTATTCGCTTTCTTTGCTCTTTTGTCTTCGATCCCATGCCTCAATATATTTTTATTGTAATTTCAATTTCCGTGTAAGAAGAAAATAAAACTCTTCGTGTTTTCATCTCACACACAACCAAATTCCTTGTGACTTCTGTTTTTATCCAAGGCTAGTTTGGACCATAGGTTGTTAATTGAATGGAAGTGTCAGACTTTTAGTGCTGCCCTGAGCGTTTCGAACAATCCGCAGCCCTGGTAGGCGTCAGCGCTCGCGGCCACCTACCTTCAATCATAATGATATATCTCTTTTTAATACAACGCGCTGTCGACTCGGAACCGGTCCCTATTGTGGTTAAGTTACCTTTTACTGGTCTGCCGTAGCGCTTTCTGACTATGTCAGAGTCTTAAATACGAGTAGTAGTTATATTATCCCACAGGCTAGTCTCCAGAGGCGTAGCGTGGAGTAATTTAGGCGTGGGCGAAAGAAAGAAAGAAAGAAAACGTGTTCATTTGAGTCAAACATGGCACAACTTAAAAAAAAAATTAAAAAAATAATAACGACTTATAACTAGCAGGTAAATAGGATATGGGTCACATCCGCGCAAAACGGCCAGCGCTCAGCATAACGCTGGGGCTCGTGTAGGACAGAGCCACAGCGCTGATTTCCAGCACCAGCCGTTGTTGACGGTGAAACGCTGATCGGCCAGCAAGGATTACATCTCAAAGTAAACGGCACATCAACGAAGCTTTTTTCTTTTATAAAACGAGACCGACTGTTGCAACCCAGTGTTCGGTCAAATCGTCGCTTACCACCAGGTGAGATAATGGTCAAACGCGAGCCTTTCAATTATAATTTAAAAAAAAACACGTTCTTAGAGCCCTCGGTTGCGCGAGGCCTCTCACTATGCCCACGCCTTGCTACGCTACTGCCAGTCTCATATCAATTAAGAACACCCATAAAAGCAAACAGGCAACTTAAACGAAGACTAAAAAAAATTTAATCCGAATTTAGTAATCCCTACAAAATGTACTACCAAAACGATTAACTTTATGCGTATACTTTCAGCTGCTACCATAAAGAGGGCTTACAGAATATCGGTATTACACGAGCTATTAAAATAACTCTATATTCGGCAAACGTAGTGCTTTCATCATTGCTACATTAGGCGCTCATAACCATAAAAAAGTATAGGTGAAATAGTAAACCCAGCGGGCCTTACTAGCTCATAATTTTCAATGTTATTGGCTGTTATATTAATAATAATATACTGTGAAACGTTGTAGAGTTAATCAAGGGGATTTTCGGGTATTATGGGCAATCGGGCAGAGCTCGTTATGGAAACCTTTCTCTCATAGGCGGAAGCCACAAAACACTGCCAGCGGCTTATAATAAAATATCCCAAGAGAACACACTTCCAAGATGAATATGGTGAAACTGTATCTGTGCAAACATCTTTGTAAAACCATGTTATGCAAATAAAATGATTGGTTGAATTTAAAATGAAATAGAAGAATACGGTTTACCCGTGTACCAAGTTTCATCGAAATCCGTTCAGCCGTTTGAGCGTGAAGAAGTTACAAACACACACACAGATAAACTTTCATCTTTATAATATTAGAGTGATTTTTAATGTTGGTTGGAATATCATCAGATAACTTCTCCCGCTCTAGGTGGAGTGGAAGTGAGGGTCAGTCTTTTACTGACTAAAACCCACAGTGTTCCTTCAGTTGCCCTTTATTGCGAGGGGTGCGGTAACTCTTTCTAACAATCCACAGCCCTTGCAGATGTTGGCCACAACTGGCTTCTACAATTTTGATGACATCTCTTTGAGGCGCGCAAGAAACGCAACGCACCGTCCTTATCGAGACGGGTTTAAGAAGTGCGAGCTACCCATGGCTTGCCGGTAGCATGCGAGTGCCGATGCCAGGGGCATCTCCGACGAGACCACCTTTCTTATCTACGTATCAGCTTCAAACAGGCATGTAGCCTAGATACCAACGACCATAGATACCGATAAAAAACTTGAAAAATATAATAAAATATTTTGAAGCAAAACCAATTTGCGACAAAACACCACAACATAATTTTATATGCTTCAAAAAGCTGCAAATATTTTATTTATCACTATCTAAAACAGCGCAGTTTGAAAGCCCGATACATAGAGTAACAAAATATCTAGGTTACCTTCGAAGCATGATCTAAGTGATTACTAGGTTCACTCGGCAAGCTTGAATCAGTCCTAGAATATTGGGTTTCCCCTTAATAGATTGAGTTTGATAAAAATCATTTTCACGCTTTTATTTTGGACTTCAAAAGTGTAGAGAGGAAATACGTATTTTGCTTGACTTTGTATTCTCTACGAAAATATGTTTCATGGTTTATTTTATATTTTATTTTTTTTTTACAGAAAACCTAGATGTATAGCTATGGGTTAATTTCTCAGATACCAATGGGTAGGTCGTCGTCCGACCGTCCGGTAACCGTCCGGAGCATGCCCAAGTCGTCGACAGCATGTGGTGTTCCACGCGAGCTTCAAGGAGAAGTCAGCAAATCATAAGGGCCCAGCATCTAGGGCCGAAGTCTAAAAGCGCCATGGGAAAGCAAAAAGTAAAGGAAAACCTGGCCCTGGAATGAAAGGCAACGAAGGAACTAGGAGCGGGTTTTAGTCAGTAAAAGTCCAACACGCCCTCCCGCTCCATCCAAGGGTGGGAGGTGTCATTGGATGCTTACAAACTAAAAAAAAAGATACAAATATTTGTTGACGATTTACCCTACATTTTTTTAAGATATCAAATCATCAAATAATAGCTTGTCTGTCAGACTTTAACTGACTTGAAACCAACCCTTGTTCCATCACTTAGCCTTTGCAGTTCAGAACCGCAGAGACTTTTTCGATCAATCTCACAAAAGATTTACCCAATTTTCTGCACATTATCCAAAGGCAAATAGGCATCTTAATGCTACTTATCAAGTAGACTAATAGTCCTATAGTACACCCAAAAATATTTTCGATAAAATACAGAATCATTATGCTACGAGAATAGATCGCGTTAGAAACACTACGTTACGCTCCATAACTCAAGTAACAGATGTCAGGGAAAAATACAGCTAGGCTGAAGTGGGAGTAATGTAGTAATGTAACGTAGTGATAATGCACCGAGGTGTATAATTTGTGCAATGTGGGCAGCCTATTCTGGACACCATCCTCGTCGATTCAGTGCAGACAGATGGGTGAAGATTGTTACTCACTGGACGCCTGAATAAGGTCGACGCCGTCGAGGTCGACCGCGGCGAAGGTGGTGTGACGATCTGATAATGTTTGAGGGGCAAAGTTGGCCAGAGATCACCATAGACAGAGAGGTTCGAAAGGTGAAAAGGGAGGCCTGTGCCCAGCAGTGCTGTACAAACAATGGGCTATTAAAAAAAACCAGAACGATTTAAAAAGAGATACCATACAAATATTTCAATAAAATATTGCAGAACAGTATCAAGTAAAATAGTTCAACGAAGTCGAGGACTATAAAATTCGTCGGTATTTCGATGACAAATCTCAATGGCGTAGTAACGGCAACGAACTGCAATATGTGTCATTTCACTCCATGTTTCATATTTCTGCGGTACACCAATAATATTGCCAATATTTATAAATATGTGACCACAGTGCAACTATCAATTTCATGCGATGGGAGCGCTTAAAACGTTGACAGCTGTGATATTGATAGCAAGCATACTTTTTGAAGTTATGACGTAGAAAGACTGTAGTGGTATACATTGTGATCATATGTTAGTGTGACATGTCAGAATCTAACTTACTTATATACTGTATTAGTAACCAGTAAAAATCACAGTAAAATGTAGTTTACTGGTTAGAATGGAAAATAAGTTTTGACAAAATTTAAGTTGGTTTTATTCATCATAACACCAACAATACACAATAACACAGTGACAGATAAATCGAATAAGTAGAAAAATAATATAAAAAAGATCTGTTCTATAAAACTAAATCTAACTCTTTTACTTTAACACCATGTGTTTGAACTATAGAAATGTTTGTTTTTTATTATAATAACCCTATAATACCCTCACGACTAAATTTACATACATCATAGCAGTAAATTTCAACAAATATTAACCAAGTACTCAGGAGATATTATAGTTCTCTCACTTTTTTTTCACACACACTCTTTTTTTTATGGTGGGAAAAAATCATGCATTGACATCCCCCGTCCTTGAGCGGAGCGAGAGGATAGTCTAATGAGACGACAATACGACAGGACCTAGGAGAGATCAGGCGCAGGATCAATGATTTTACGTGCTTTCCAAGCTGCAGACTAATTTAAATGTAAAACCCCAATAGTACTTTTTGCCCGACTTGTGAATCAAACCTAGGAACCCACACTCTGCGATCGCGCTTGCGACCACAAACCAATGGAACCACTGGTATATCTGGATCAGAACTGTCTGATCTGACTTTCAAGTTTTTTTACACTATTAGGTGCAAATAGAGTCACCAAATGGGTCATGTGCTGCTGATATACTTTTTCATTCCAGATAAATTCAGGGTTCGTGTGAAATAAGCATCAAAAGAGAGGCTGAGGGAAAAATCTAGTCGAAAATTTTACTTTACCTAATCAAAAGTTTACAAGCGTTTTAGAGTATAAGTTTTAATACATGTTGTAACCCTCGGGGCTTCCAAACTAAAGGGTTTTATATCAATGAAATTGTTTTGTATCAATTGCGAACAAACAAAACTTTATTCGATTACATTTTATGTATTGTGCGTTAGATCATCCTCTCTCTAGCCCTTTTCTAACTAGTTGGGGATTGCCTACCGAAACTACCCACATTTTTTTTTATTATGGATAGGCTCGCGTTTGACCACTATTTCAGATAATAATAATAATAATAATAATAATAATAATAATAATCTGTGGTCTGACTGTCAACCGGACGTGTCAAAAAATTTTTCCTTAAATTTTTTCAAAATACAAATATTGAAATATTTTATTACAATGGAATTATCCCAAGAAAAAACAGGTTTAGAAATACAATAAAACCTACAATAATTACTGTGAAATACGTGTAACTCTCGAAAATGAGTTCACGTAAAATATACTACATGTCATACTTATGACAACGAAAAATCTGGACGAGGAAAAGTGAATGTTGACCAGAGCCGCAGCTCGACGTGCACGCCCACCACCTCCGGCCTCGTCGCTCAGCTCCGCCTCGCCGCCGCCGGAACCCAGCCCCATCGTGAGTGCTGTGAGACCGGCCGTAGCAGTTGCGTCGAGCTCGAGCGACGAGTACTACTCGCCGCCGACGACACCACCACCTACGCGTCGTCGGGGAGGACGCCGGCCGCCGGATTGTTTAGGACCTCGAGGCCCACCGGCCTCTGATAGGGTCCCAGCTCCCGGCGGAAGTGTGCAGCGCATGCGATGGACGCAATCCATCAACGAGAACGTCATGCGCTCATACTATGGGGCTACAGAGGGAGGAAATAACCTGACCGCGTACCGTGTTCGGATGCTCTCTTTGTTTCAGGTGCTTGAGCCAGCCGTCAACGTTTCGGCCCAACGACTGTCGGATCAGGTGCGGGTCATCCTGCGTAATCATATGTTGGATGATACTGTACTTGATCGCCTCCGAACGGAAATGAGTGGCCGTGTCATTACCCCTCCGTCGCAGCCTGTGGTACCAGCTGTGGTACCACCGTCCAGCTACATATCTTTCCACACAGACGAGGTGAGTTCTGACACGGTCACTAACGTAAGTAACCAGTACAATAGTGAACTGAGGAGTGCTTTGGAGTGTGCGATTCGGGAATATCGCAATATACCTCCCGAACTTAGGCCACGCATACCTCGGTTGCCCATGTGTAACAAGAATAGGGCGCTGGTGGCTGCTCTGGATTCGCAGTTGTCAAATTATTTTGATGACTGCGAAGATCTCACCGATACACACTCGATCATGTACTGCGCGGCCGTAGCGGCATGTCGTGTAGCTCACGTCAAATTCCCAAACAGTGACGTAGCTACACGACCAAAACCAGCTGTGCCGGCCTGGCAGTGCAGGATCGAGCGTCGTATCGGTGGGGCTAGAGCACTCATCGGCAAACTAATCTGCTTCAGGGAGGGCAACACTCGTCCAAGAGTGATGCGCTTTGTGAGACGGGCATTTTCGGGGACTGATATCAGCCCCCGAGACTATTTGTCCCGAGTCACAGAGCGCATCGACTTCCTGAAGCAGAAGGTGTGTGCATGGGCAAACCGTATTCGCAGGTATAAGCGGCGGGTTGAGCGATACACCCAGAATCGCACATTCCGGAGTAATGAAAGGTGGGTTTATAGGGCTTGGGAGCGACCGGACCAAGGTGTGACTGACGCGCGCCTCCCGGATGATGACGCCATGAGTTCATTCTGGCGTAGCATCTGGTCGGTGCCTGTCAGTCACACCGAGGGTGACTGGACTTGGGAGGTCGAGCGAGCGTGCGATCCAATACCACAAATGGGGGCAATAGACATCAGCCCCCAAGATGTAGCTCGTGCAGTCCGTCCGTTGCCTAACTGGAAATCTCCAGGGCCGGACGGGCTGCATAATTTCTGGATTAAGTGGTTTACAAGATCGCATGCTCGCTTGGCATATCAGTTTCAGTCTGCCTTAGAGTCAGGGTCGCTGCCCCAGTTCCTAACAACAGGAATAACCCACCTGCTCCATAAATCAGGTAGTACTGCGGAGCCTAAAAATTATAGACCGATCACGTGTTTGCCGACGGTCTATAAAGTTCTTACATCCATACTGAGAAGTAAAATTAATAGTCATATTGATGAAAATTCGATCATGTCGCCTTCTCAGAATGGATGTAGGAACGGGTCCCGCGGTACTAAGGAGCTGCTCCTCATTGATATGACTATTAGCCAGCAGGTTCGACGTTTCCGAAAGGATCTGTCGACATGTTGGATAGACTATAGAAAGGCCTATGACTCTGTTCCTCATACATGGCTCATGAGGGTGCTGGAATTGTATAAAATTGATACAACACTATGCACCTTCCTGATGTCGTGTATGAGGCAATGGAGTACAGTCCTCCGCTATCCAGGATGTCGAAATATCCAGAGGAATAGCGAACCTGTAAGGATCGAGCGAGGTATATTCCAGGGTGATAGTTTGAGTCCGCTTTGGTTTTGTCTAGCCTTGAATCCTCTAAGCACACTGCTGGAGAATTCAGGTCTAGGCTATCGTTTGAAAAGAGGTGGTCAGGTTATATCTCACCTCCTTTACATGGATGACTTAAAGCTCTTTGCCCCCAACAATCTGCAACTGATGGAGCTACTGAAGGTAACTGAAACCTTCAGTAGTGCCATCAGGATGGAGTTTGGTGTGGACAAATGTGCAGTCATGCATGTAAAGCGAGGGGAGGTTGTGGAGTCCGTGAGCACTCAACTCACGGATTCCATAAATCTGAGATCCCTCTCTCCAACCGAAACCTACAAGTATTTGGGTATGTCGGAAGCTCTAGGCATCAGTATCACTAACATGAAGCAATCGTTGAGGGAGCGTTTCTTTGGACGCCTGAAAAAGGTATTCAATAGCCTTCTTTCAGGCGGAAACAAGGTGCGTGCCTTCAACGGTTGGGTCATGCCGGTATTGATGTACTCTTTCGGCGTACTCAAATGGACTCAAACAGAACTTGACGCCCTGGATAGGCGGGTCCGTACACTGCTGACTGCATACCGAATGCATCACCCACGATCGTCGGTGATGAGGCTGTATATCCCGCGGAAGTGTGGGGGTCGTGGCTTCTTAAATGCTAAGACCCTACACAACCGCGAGGTATGCAGTCTCAGGGAATATTTCCTAGCTGCCGACGTGGGTATGCATCGAGATGTAGTGGCAGTGGACAAGGGACTCACCCCGCTCTCGCTAGCTAACGAGAACTGGCGCAAACCGATAGTGCTTGACACTAACGATCGCAGGGAAGTATGGCAGAGCAAGGAGCTTCACGGACGCTTTTTCCGGGCCCTTCACGGACCCGATGTAGACCAATTGGCGTCCGTAGCCTGGCTGCGTTTCGGTGACCTCTTTGGGGAAACCGAAGGTTTTGTCTGTGCAATTATGGACGAAGTTATCATGACGAATAACTACCGGAGATTTATTGTGAAGGACGGCACGGTTGACATCTGTCGGGCATGTCACCGTCCGGGAGAATCAATCCGTCACATTATCTCTGGTTGTTCTCGTCTAGCTAACGGAGAGTACTTGCATAGGCACAACCTTGTAGCCAGGATTATCCATCAGCAACTTGCTCTGAAATACTCTCTTGTGGAATCGGAAGTGCCATACTATAGGTATGAGCCCGACCCAGTTCTTGATAATGGTCATATCACTTTGTACTGGGATCGGCCCATCATCACTGACAGGACTATTGTGGCCAATAAGCCTGATATAGTGGTGGTGGACCGAAGCGAGAGGCGTGCAATGATTGTTGACATATCCGTTCCGCATGACGAGAACCTCGTGAAAGCCGAGAAAGATAAACAAATTAAGTATATCGACTTGGCCCGCGAGGTTGTCGACATGTGGGAAGTGGATTCAGCGGTCATTGTACCGATAATTGTTTCAGCCAATGGCTTAATAGCCAAGAGCCTCGACCAACATCTTAGGAGGCTCTCGTTAGGCGGCTGGATCAAGGGCTTGATTCAGAAAGCAGCATTGCTGGACACGGCTCGTATAGTCAGGAGGTTCCTTTCTCTGGAGCCCTGACCGCCGGTAGCTTGGACCCTGTTCCCGATACCGGTGGGCAACTATTTTTTATATTTTTAAATGTTTTTTTTTTATTTTGAAATATTTAAAAATATAATTTATATGTAATATTAATGAATAAATGGAAATAATAATAATAATCTTTATTTGTTCAAAACTTTAGTACAAGATACACATAATATTAGGTACAACAGTTGACTTATGTACTAAAATTAACAATATATCTCTGGTCCCCACACTAGGATACCCTGTGTCGTGAGGTCCAGTCCTTTCCGTAAATTAACAAATTAGTAAAAAGCAGTTTTGTGTTTATTTTAACTATTATTAATCAAAAGAAGACAAAAAAAAACATGTAATAAAAAAAAAATTGCTACTCAAAATAGAGGAACAATTTGAAAATGCGATTATGAGTGCATGTGTGTGGGCGATGATGTGTTGGTGTGATGGTAAGATGGTAAGCGATGATGTGGCCGACGATGGAACACGCTTGCCTAGAAGCAATCTATTCACTCTTGACTTAAAGACCCCTAGATTATAGCTATCAGGAAATACAGACTCCGGCAGGGAATTCCACTCTTTAGCTATGTGTTAACAAAACACTTTGTACATGTGGGTGGGAGGTCCACCATATACCGGTGGCGCAACGCCGTACGTCTTGTGGTCCAATGGTGACACTTCCATCTAATACACTTCCATGTGTTCCATCGAATACCCGTGTTTTACATGGAGCGACTGCCTATCAGACCTCTACAACCCAGTTACTGGGCAACACGATACTCTTTGGATAGACTGATGGTCAGACTTTCTGACGTCTGTATACCTGTAACGACTGTCAATTACTACGAATAACATCCGGGACCAACTGCTTTACGTGCTTTCTAAGCCACACCCCGTGGCGTCAGTAACGTCCTAGATAAACTAATAAAAGTTGGAATTATTAATTAACAAATTGCAACCTCATGCTTACGAGGGGAGTGCCCCTTGACCGTCACGACACTCAACCTACAGATCTAAAAAATATTTTTTAATACACTTACTCGAAAATTCGCTCTTATCCCACCGCTTTTAGACACGCAATAGACTGTTTTCCGAACTAGTGCAGAAAAATGCGCATGCTCTTCCCCGTATTATATTTATCCCCCCAATTATATATTATATTTATCGTATCAAGCTGGGCGCGCGTCGATCCCCACGAGTCGGCCATCCCATCCAGCCATAGTAATCAAAATAGTCTAAGACAAAATTGTTTAGAAATTTAATCCAGCAAAATTTTGTTCGGGAGTTCGCCATGATCCTTTGCACGTGTATCAAACGACTAAACACAAAGTGTACTTTAGTAATATCGTGAGACAACAACAATAAATCTATAATGTATTAACGCAAACATTTATCTTAGAAACACGTAAACTGAAGGCTCTCCTTCAATTTATTATTGTTTTCTATCAATGTTACGAAGAACAAGAATCAATATTTTCCTTCTGTTCTTAGAAAGTTGTTTGTTTTTCTGAATAGCATTACAATATGTTCGTGTCTGAGTAGACAAAGCAAACATTGAAATATATGGTATAATTTTTACTTTGTGAAACAAAATTTACAAAAACGGAAAGCAAACAAGTTTGGCCTTAAACGTGACAGCCCTTCTCTGGATGTCTTCAAGAGAAAACTTAAAGAGCATTTTCTTTCACAATGACATAGTACATATATGTATTTGTGTATATAATATTATATAAGTGTGTATTTATGTATGTGGATATGTTTATGTATTATTTTATTTATCATCATATCATTATTTGTAATTTTAAAACTGTGCACTGTGTACTGTGATCTCTCTCTATCACTCAATGGTTTGCTGGAAGAAAACTCAACTTTGAGTTAAGCTCGCCTGTATACATGAACTCTGATATTCACATATTTTGTTATTTATTAAGGTGTACCATAAAGAATTATAAGATAAAAGTAATAAATTATGATGGGTGGAAGCTAACTCATTTATCCGTACTAATGCGAAAAAACAGCAAATTGCGTGCAAAAAAGCGGTAATGGTAAAACCTATCTGTATTTCTTCAGTTGCTTTTGAGCAATTTGGCAACTCCAGTATAATATCTTATTAAACTAATAAGAAGTAATAAGAACAGGTAAATATCCTTTCCGTAACACCGGGTGGATACTTAATTTACAAACTTCATTATACTTCGTGCCTTTGAAAAGTTCTCCTAAGTTTTGGTCAGTGATAAATTGCTTTCATACACCAGCAATATTGTCATTGTCGGGTAATTTACATCGAAAGTCTTACGAAGGACGAAATTAAGGAATTTGTAAGTGCCCAACTCACAAGTGTCCTTTAAAGCAGGCTCTTAATATTTATTAAGAGCCGGTTGTAGGCACTGAGCATTTTGTATGAACTCTGCCCGGGCCTATGTCGTTTTTGCAGCCTCGTAACAGCGGTTCTATTTTTATGAAAAAAAAAAACAATCACTAATCAAGATTTTTGTTTCTGCGTGGCACTTTTAAAAAACAAGCTTTATTATTTTTTGTACCTTTCAAATATTGCCGTGACGTAATCTCGTGGATATACGTTTGGGATCGGAAGTATAGGTCAGATTGGTGTTTTTTTTTTGATCGAGCAAACTAATTTATGCCTAGTGCTTGGTTATTATGGTCAATATTAATAAAAATATTTTTTCTTTTATATTTGTGGATTTTCAGAAATAAAAAAAAAAAATGAGTAGAACCTGGCCTTAACAGAGAGGAGTTAAAGAATAATCACTGGCTGATGTCATAACTGATGCGGGGCCGTGGCAGACCACGAAGGAGATGGCGCGATGACAAGAGGGCTCCTTTAGAACTGGAGTGAGAAATCGAGGAACCGTGATAGTGAGAAAGAATATAGGGAGGCCTTTGCCCAGCAGTGGGACAATATGGGCTAGCTGTAATAATAATAATAACTGGCTTACCACGTTGCTTCGCTAACATGGTTCATTCCACAGAAGTCACACATTTTTCTGGGGATAAAAAAATAAATATTATGAAAATGAATGTTTGTTTGTATGTGTTCATTACTTTTTCACGCTTTAAACAAGTGATTTTTTTTTTCTTTTAAAAATAGTACAGAAGGTAATATTTATCTCGGGAGTATATTTCCTTAGGATAATACTTTACTTTCCACCGCAGGCGCGGGTGACGAGCAATGGGTAGCTCGCCGTCCGCCCGTCCGGTAAAGACGTGTAGTATTCCACATGTGGCTCAAAGAGATATCAATAAAACCTAGGGACCTAGTGATGGGTAGCTCGTTATCGGACCATCCGGTAACTGTGTGTGTTTATGTGTTTGTTAAGTTTCTCATGTAATTTTTTATTTTTGGTGTACAATAAAGAATCAATCTATCTGTCCGGACCAATCCCAAATTGTCGATAGCGCGTACTGCTCCAAACGCCATCAAGGAGATTTCAGCAAACCGTAGAGGCCCAGCAAGAGTTTACTGAGGCCGACTGAGGGCCTACTGAGGCCAAGGGTTTGTTTGTGGAAGGAAATCTCGGCACTAGTATGAAAGGCAAAAAAGGAACAGGAATAGGTTTTTAGCCAGTAAAAGTCTAATGCGCCCTCACGCTCTACCCGAGGGTTGGAGATGTCATTAGATGATTTTCCCACTTAAAAAAAATATGGACCCAGTAAGACATTGTATGGCATTACGAGAAATTTCGGAAAAGGACACCGGTATTCCTAGTACGCAAAGAACAACTAAAACACACAGAGATATGATTTCAATCAGTATAAAAAGTGTCAGACTGACACCCTCTCTCCGTCATAAAATAAGCGGTAGTACAGTTTTCAATCGAAATATTATTCAAAATGGGATCGATATTTCCAGAGATTGCCTTCTACAAACAAACCATTTTAACTCTCTGCATTTGTTGAGAGATAAACGCAAAACTGCAGTTTTAAAATTCACTTTTGCTGTGTATGTTGCATAAGCGATGCTTTGGCTAAGCTCTACCAACATAGTGTTGACTTTTTCCAGAATATACAATTTGCAGTCTTCATGCAGTTCTATTTCCTTGTTGGTGATAAACGGCCTATACTAATAGGTATGTAAACTGTTTACAACCTTCCCTCGGTTTCTGAATAAAGCATTTGAAGTTGAGTATTTCTCAAACTCAACTAAATCTGTCATTCAAGTAGGATGACACGTTCTTAATTCAAAATGCTTAATCCAGAAACCCGCCCTTATTGATAAACTCATAACCAAACAGATTCTAAATTCAAATACTCCATAGATTTTGAATTAAGAACCATTAGCAGGTTCTGAATGTGTTTGAAATAATAACATTGTTTTTTTTTTTCATCTTAATAAGGCCCTTAAAGGAGTTCTTGTTGGTCTTTTTTCGAGTGAAGTTAAGCAAGTGTTTTAATTAATTGTAGATCAATTTCTAGTGAACATTGTGATGTGAAATTGGTACAGTTTTGTCTAAGCTACACAACTGGACAATCATGTGGAGTCATTTTAACACCAAAAATTGAACTAAAAATAGTATTATAGTATTGACTACCTCAGTGCATCAGCATTAGAATGTGTTACAACCCAATTTTACTAAAATTCAAAGTGACTGTAAAAACGAAATACTTTCTCTACTTGACACTGACTAAATGTAGAAAATAAAAATACATGTAGTGTATACTTAATATCAAACATTTAATACCTTCTTCCGTATCACAAAAAAAAAAACAGTAAACCGAACTTTCGCCAACTGGAAATAATAACAGTTCCTTTATTCCAGTCGTTGCTAAAACTGTTTTTTGACCAAAATCAACGGCGTGTGAGCACTAATGGATGTCAGTTCCACAGCTCTGCAAACAGATAAGCAGTTTACTGAACTAAACTACGATTTACGTTTTGCTCGATTCAACAAACTATAAAAATATTCAAAATTATTCTGCACAAAGCTTGCAGAAGACTCGTTTCAAAAATCAAAGTTTCAAATTCCATCCTCGATTAATTTTTACAGTAATATCTGTCCTGAATCTCCTGAAAGCACTGTACTAAAATTAAAGAGACTTTGCTTTAAGAAATAATTTCAAACTAATGGTCGAAAATGGTTCAACATTTCGCTTTAGGTTGCTACATCAGTGAAACCTCAGTGGGTCGTTACGAATCAGTTCATTTTCACGAAGAAAGCTCTCTAAAGTATTCTACAGTAGGTACGCAAATTGTTCATTTACGAATTCCGTGTCGGTCCCTTTCAATTGGCAGACGATTCCAATGGAAAAAGTGCCATTATCGCTACCCTCGAATCTCCAGAGAAACGAAAGTTATTAAAAGCTGGTGATTTTTTCATCAATTCTATCAATTTATCGAAATTCCCTTTCAAAGCACTTTTGTTTTTATAGCGAAAACTCATTAGTGTTGTTTAACCGTATTTTTCATTAGTCATCAGATGAATATCCAATAGGCATTAATGTACCGGAAACCAATCAAATTGATGTGTAACGCAAAACCATCGCAAACATGACGTTCCCTATAACTTAATAAGTATACACAACAAATGTGGTTCAATTGTGTTGGTGAATCGGCCAAATATTTGTCGAATATTCTATAGCATCGTGTTCTCTGAATGTCTGATGCGCTCTAATTACGCCAACTATGCAGACGTTGCGAGTTGTGTGCATCCATCACGTCAACAAGCTGCTTCCACAAACATTTGCCAATCCGTTAACAGATCAATTACCTCGACATCGAACTGTTTCAATATTCAGAATCATTCAGACTTGTCTAGACACATGTAGATGCACGAACACATACACAACGTTACTGAACATTATCGGGACTAACGCGTTCCATGCCGATCGTGACAGATACTGTTTAAACTTCGAACACACAAACACCCAGCTATTTTCGTTGACACATAATTAAAGGCGGTGCATGACAATCAGACTGAATTATAATTGGAACGCATCGAAATTGTCCCTTCATAAACTCTGGCAGGTCACCAAACACGCTTCAGTTTGGTTCTAAACTTTATCCGTTGTAGAACAAACCCTCTAAAAAGACGTAACTAACACAGAATTTAGTGAATAGACGTTTAAGTAATCAATTAGTTATGTCCCATATCGATGTGCAACGAATATGTTTCGTGTTAGTAAATATTGTAATGGTTTCATAGTGGCGAATTGAAACTAAGCCAAGTGTCGCGCAGACTTGCTTCAGCAGTGCAAATCACATGCGTCATAACTATAAGTACTTTCAGTATCATTGTGTGTCGCGTAAACAAACCACACCGTACACTGTACATATTCGTCGCGCTTCATAAAATACAAGTACGGAGCTGAAAGAGTGGAAGCGAAGTAGCGAAGTCAGCGCGAGGCCGTTGAACGTTGAGACCCAAACACGTAAAAATGTAGCCGACAAAGAGTGCGATAGCAAAAAACACGAACAAACGAGCGTCGAAGTCAGTGTTACAGTAGTAAATGAAGTGAAAATTATGAAGTCTAGCTTGAAGAATAAACGTTCGGGTAAAACGGGTAAGGGCAAACACAGCAAGAAAAGGGTTCGGTTCTCCGACAGCGAGCCGGCCCCGGCGGCTGGGACCACCCTGTGCGAACGGGTCGGCCGCTTTTTTCATTTCCTTTGGAAGTACACGAGGGGATCTGTGGAAAATGTTCTAAGTAAGTTTCCCTATTGTTTAACGGACACCTTTTATAATATCCTGTGTTTGTGGCTCTTTTTCCGGTGTTGTTCTTTTCGTATGAAGCCGTTTTATTTGCTGTTTGTTGGTTGTAGCCATTGTCATTCCCAAAAAAACTCAAAAATTACTTTTTTTCTGTTTTTTTGACCTGATCTTTTTTGAAGCTGTGAAGAAAATAT
Source organism: Mythimna albipuncta (assembly GCA_929112965.1). NCBI lineage: Eukaryota > Metazoa > Arthropoda > Insecta > Lepidoptera > Noctuidae > Mythimna > Mythimna albipuncta. The sequence continues at coordinate 17,834,585 of OV815967.1, forward strand.
ATATTTGGTATAATTTTGGATATAATTTTGAAAAATTTGTTATATCCAGTTAACAAAAACAAATCAAACGACCGTTAAACTTTCCATATTACTTAGTCAATTTATATAGATAAAGTTAATTACAAAATAAATAATGAAATTTTAATGCAAAATCTAGTTGTTTTAGATTTTCTATATATAAACCCATGTTTGAGTAAATCAATGAAATGAATGCATTTAATTGAGTTACTCAAACATGAGTTAAAAATTAAAAATGTAAAGATATTTTGCAATCGTTTGCAAGCACTTTGCCGTCGCATATTTTTTTCTTTTCTATACAGGTCACATCACGGCCTTAAGAAGATATAATATCACTGAGTGTAAGACATCTAATCATGACTATACTGAGATACTGCCTTTACTGAGGTAAAATAGTCTAAATAGATTATAAAGAAAATAATGTCATAGTAGAAAGTCAGCAGTAACTTAAAATATAACAGTGAATAACTCGGGCATTTAAAAATCAAAATAGATAACTAAACTGAACCCCAAAAAGGATAAAACAACTCAATTACAACCCGGTCACTATATGATGATACCAATAAATTTTTGATGAAACATTCGACCTATTGAAAATGCCATATTCCCGCGTTCATCAACAATTTGGGACGAAACTCAATGGAATAACTTCAATAGACCAAGTTTCACTCTTTGCCGCTTTAATGAAATTCTCGATTAGAGGAATTGATTAGCTTAGCTTTCAACGAATAAACATACTAATATTATAAAGGCGAAAGTTTGGGAGTGTGTTTATTACTTCTTCAATCTCAGGTTAGGTACAACGGGCTGTTTTCCGCAACTCTACGACTAAAGCGCGTATTTTGCGTACTAATTCTTCAATCTCAAACGGCGAACGGAATCCAATGACAGCACAGGGGTAGACTATGTCCTGGTATAGCCCATAGGATACTTTTTATCCCAGAAGAATGTTCCCTTAATACTATTTTCTGGAATTTTTAGTGTTGTGTTTGGACCCTAAAGTTTAAAAGAAGTCACTTTGCATGGCTGTTTGTATAACTCCTCCTAAACCACTCGAATTTCGATGCAATTTCCAGAAATGAAAAGAAGAGTGATAAGAAGAGAAATAAGAGTGGGGGCTTCTAATTGGCTAGCGGTCGTCTATGATATTTTTTCTTTTAATCACTTTTTTTTAATAAGCCTCCTGTCGTATGTCCACCAAATAGTAATAAATAAATAAGGTTTTTACAACCGTTCAAAGCCCGGGCTAGTCGCTTTGCTGTAAACATAACAAGTAGGTCATTACCCGTGGTGGATTAATATACATATTAGGTACGACTTACGAGTATATGTACTCAGGAATCCATATGACAGGCATCTAGCTCAAGGCTTAGGTAAGAGCTGACTATATCGATTTTCAATCTCTTCAATGTTTATTATAATGAAAACTATTTGTGCATAGGTAGCATCTATTATACTACAGATTTTTTTGCACTGAGGTTATGAGTACTAGACAACTGATAAACATCTTTATATATATAATTCTTCTGTGAGTGTGTATGTCACTGAACTTCTCTCAAACGACTGGACCGATTTTGATGAAATTTTTTGTGTGTGTTCAAGGGGATCTGGGAATGGTTTAGATTCACAATTTGGTAGGGTAGAGTAGGGTAGGGTAGGATATAGTAGGGTATGGTAGAGTAGGGTAGAGTAGGGTAGAGTAGGGTAGAGTAGGGTAGAGTAGGGTAGAGTAGGGTAGAGTAGGGTAGAGTAGGGTAGAGTAGGGTAGAGTAGGGTAGAGTAGGGTAGAGTAGGGTAGAGTAGGGTAGAGTAGGGTAGAGTAGGGTAGTGTAGGGTAGAGTAGGGTAGAGTAGGGTAGTGTAGGGTAGAGTAGGGTAGAGTAGGGTAGAGTAGGGTAGAGTAGGGTAGAGTAGGGTAGAGTAGGGTAGAGTAGGGTAGAGTAGGGTAGAGTAGGGTAGAGTAGGGTAGAGTAGGGTAGAGTAGGGTAGAGTAGGGTAGAGTAGGGTAGAGTAGGGTAGAGTAGGGTAGAGTAGGGTAGAGTAGGATAGAGTAGGGTAGAGTAGGGTAGAGTAGGGTAGAGTAGGTAGAGTTGACAGCTTAGATAAAAGGTAACTAATAGGCGGTACGAAGTTTGCCGGGTCAGCTAGTACTTATATATTTCTAAATACATACATACAAATTACAGATATACCATGAAGCTGGTCTGAAGATGGAGTCGGGTAGTGGTCTTGCGAACTATTGAGCGTAATAAGATAACCGTCTTGATTGGTACTATACCGCCAATATACCGCACAATGAAAGCTTCTGAAAAAATGTTTTCCTTTTAATACTTATTTTTATACAGTATTTTCATCTTCATCTTGCAAAATTTCTCTCACATTATTATAAAATATATTAAAACATTTTCTCAATAATTACAATCTTCAATTCTCAGTAGTGTCTTTGATTAGTTCCTAATTTATATTAACTTGGAAATCTACCTTGTGCTATTTGACTTGAAATTACTTTCCTTTGTCACAATTTTTTTCCTCTGTATCGTAATAGCCTAGAAGTTAAGCAATGACAGAATAGAACTGATCGCTTTCAGTCTATACTGTACCCAAATGCATGATTTATTTCCGTAAAACGTTTTTGCCTGTAACTTAACGTGCCTCTACATCACAAATATATACGCCATTAATATCCCTAAACATCGTTGAAAGAACCCAAAAATACTGACCTTACCCTCGTTCCACTCAAACGGGACTTATACCTATTTTTGCGAAAGTACATAATTTATTAGGGAACGTATCCGAATATACGAATTATCCGAATACCCTGTCTCATTTTTCACGTCACGCAAATTGAGTCGTTCCAACTCCCTAGAGTGTGTGCCCGACGTAAATTACAACGTTCTACTTCATCTCGGCTGATGTGTGTCTATGCCTTTAGCGTGGGCATATAAACACGCACGTGACGTCATTACTTATCGGTCAGTAAAAGTGATGAAGGCTCGAATAAACACTAATTGTAAAGACGGGTTTACATGAAACTAAAGTTTTCGACACTGAAATTTTGGCAGTCATTTATTTTCATCACAGATTCACAGGCTGTTGATATCTTTTGGTTCAGTGTTTTTTTTAAAGCATCTGACCAGTACGAACGCATTATCAGCCTATTTGTTCTATAAAAGTTTCTGGCTCAAACCCAGCTACTTTTTCTTCGTTCTCTTTGAACCAGATATTTTTTCTTCGTTCCCTTTGAACCTGTTTCCAGATCCGTTCTCTTTGAACCAGTTTCCAGATTCGTTCTCTTTGAACCAGTTTCCAGATTTGTTCTCTTTGAACCAAATAACCAACCAGTCTATTTTTTCCAACCGATTATTACCCTTAACTTTTGACGTAACGACTTTTTTTACTTTAGTGCAAAGACAGATTAACATCATCAAAAAACCTTCCCATATTATATTATTTATTACTTACAACGTAATTAAAATAAACAGCTATCTCTGAGCTTGTATAATCACTCCCTTACTTCTATTGTCCCTGGGGTCTTGCACAAAATGCTACAGAGGAAATTGCTCCGGCTTCCAATTGTTCAGCGGTAGAGTTACTAGCCTTTCCAAGCTCAACTGAACAAGTTATTTTCTTAGCAAGACTCTGTTTCTTTTAGTAGAAAATTGGTTTAAGTAATTGGTGATACGGTATTGTATAGTTTTTGTTGAAAACTGTGTTTACTTTATCCGTAACATCCGTGAATTGTTCTAGTACAAAAAGCTGCCAATTTTACTTAGCGATAGTGCATTTTTGTACCAGTGAAAGAGTTCTCGTATTCAGAACAATACCTTTAACATCACCTTTTACAATCATTAAAGGTGTGTGCCATAAACGCAGATGGGCATGTTGGTGTCCATACATTTTATATGAAAAGTAGACTTATAGTCATCATCATCATTTCAGCCGATATGCATCCACTGTTGGACATAGGCCTCCCCCAAGTGTCGCCACAATGAACGATCATGTCTTCCAGTGTTTTCAATAATAATAATTGTACCACGTTCCATAAAAAGTTTCTAAAGGACCTCTGCACACTTGATCCAGGGCACGCGATGCCACGCGACGGCGTCGTTCTACTTACAAATTAGGCTTGTTACACATGTGTCCAGTAACCGTCCGAACCATGCCCAAGTAGTCGACGGTGCGTAATGTCCGACACGCGCCTCAAGGAGATATCAGTAAAACCGTAAGAGTTCAGCAGAGTCGAACTTCGGAGCCCTGGAACGAAAGCACAAAAGGAACAGGATTGGGTCTTAGCCAGTAAAAGCCTGACACGCCCTTGCACCCCGCCCAAGAGCGGGAGATGTTATTAGATGATTTTCCACCTAAAAAAAAGGTCAAAACATCACGATTGCATAAACAATTCACTAGTAGTTACATATTCAATTGATTGCCATAAAGATACTCATATCATTTATACCATTTCTGGTTGCTATCCGATGTAGTCAGCCGAATAACTTTCGTCCTTTTTGTATGTAATATGGTATAGATTGTAATCCTCAGTAAGTAGGTAAAAGGATCCGTGAAAATATGCGTATATGTGTTATCCAAACGAACTAGTGATCCAGTTATACCTTTTCTTCTATTTCTACTTACAATGAAATTCAAATCTACTCATTTTGTAAATGCGAAAATGTGTCTCTATTTTTTTTTTTTCACGTTATCTCAAGTTGGAGCAAGAGGAAGACTTACGAACTGAAGTCCACCTGTGTTCCTTCAGTAACGTAGCTTTCCAGAACCATGGTAACTTTTTCAAACAATTCCGCAATACTCTTCAAGCCTAAAGAAACGTTTTTATCACCAAAAAAACAGACCAACTACTACGCCTTCTAAATCATTCAGTCACTGAACAACACCACCGATCGTAAGGAATCGTACAGGGAAAATATACATTTTGCCGATGCCGATATGATTCGTACATGGTACGCGACAGACATGGTCGGTGACTGAACGGTGTAGTAGACTTAAACCGCTTAACTTTATAAAATTTAACATAACTAAGGATCCGAGAAGTTGAAGAAGAAGAAATTTTTTGCCGCCATACTACAAAAAAAAAAACAATTTCGCTGATAAAGCAATAATTAATTAATTTGTTAAATTTTTCTTCTCAAGTGTGTCGAAAAACGTCGTATGATACACGAGAATATTGGCGATTACCGTCCTCGGCTCTCTTAAGATCCTCGCCTTCGGCTCGGATCTAAATACCGCCTTAGCGGTAATCACCAACAGTATACACTTGTATCATAATGTACTATTATTAACACTTTCCTAACTAAATGACGGAGTGTGAAAGGTGTTAATTTATAGAACAGTACTTCTAAATTAGCAGAACGTAATGACGGTGCTAAATCATTTTTACTTCGCCTAGAGGCATTACGAAGAATTTATTACTACGAATGTCTGTTTCGGGCTGTTTTCACGAATTTAGGAAATTATTTACCTAATTGTTGTTTAACGTATTAGAAGGACATTGTATTTTTGTTTTCGTAATATTTTTCTGCCCGTATGCTAACTAGTACCTGTAAAGTCTGAAGGTGCACTAGTGACCGAAAAATAGGGCAGAAATCAATAGTCATGTTATTATATAGTCGCGTATTGCAGAGGAATGAAGAAATTCATTTCTATTTCCTACGTCATTATGAGGATTAACTCTTTGAATGCCGTAATTAGAGACACAATAGAAAGACAATTGCTTATGTCGAACTGTGTAACATAAGACATTCAAAAGGTAGATAGATTGATTGAGAGGTAGATTGTTTTTTTTTTCTTTATGGTATTTTCAACGTATGTCTAGCAGTTCGAGTATTTTCTGCAGCCTACCCAAATGTCTCTATGGTATTATACGTCAAGCCCCTTAGTAGTAGTACGAGTTCAGCAATACGAATACTGACAAATGCTTGTACTGACTGGACAGATCCAATCAAATCTCTTGTGTTTTGAGTGCTTGAAACTGATTCCACCTGGTGGTAAGCAGTGATGCAATCGTTGATGGTAAAGCGCACTAGTTTATTAAGAGCCTATTCACTCTAGCCTTGAAGTCACCTAAATTATGATCAAACGGGAAGAAAAGAAGACTGCAGCAGGAAAATTATTGCAGTTGTGTTTTGTTTTTCTTTTTTCCAAATGATCAGCTTTGATACTAATATGCATTGTTCTCATATAATTTAACCATTACATGTTCGACGTATGGACTTTAAAAGAGACCTTGACTCCTAAGCTTGTTTCTGTGTTTCTTTTCAGGGTAGTGTGCTAGAAAACACCAGCCTCATCTACATGAGGCCGGTTGAAGCTGTCAAAATTGCATGTAAAAGTGATTTTCTTAAACCTATTTATAAAATAAATATGATTTATGATACGCAACATTTCTGTAATATGACTCTAGGTGACGGGAACAAAAATTTTGTACGAGTTATATTTTGTCTTCTTGTTATGAAACCATTTCTAACTATATTGGGGTCGCTTCGTCGAAGCAGATGGGATTAAATATCAATATTTCTCAGAGAGAGCACCCTTACCTTCAGACACTACCCAATTACTGGCCAATCATTCTAAGAATGAAAACCGTTTGAGGGATTTTCGGACCTTCACTATCAATAATGACGGATAAAGGTACCATTGAATTATATTACGAGTATTACAGCCAATTATCAAGGCGTATATAATTCGCCATAATATACGTAAAGGCGCCGGCGGTCGGACAATCGGACAATTGATCATGCTGGCGAGTGACTATAAAAATTTACTTTTCATGACACTTCCAGTACCTTTAATGTTTTTACTGTATTTTTTTATCGGTAGTGAAATAAAGAAGATTATCCACGAGAGCACTAACGACAAACTGTACTGCAGTTTGTCGGAACATTTATATTTATGCAGATTTTCTTGAAGAAATCGTTAAAAAAAAAGGTTTTTTTGTTAATAAGTTCACTCTTGAACGCTATCTCACCTGATGGAAAGCAACGATGTGGTCAAAGATGGAACGAAGAGAAAGAATATTGACAGCATTGCGCTGGCGTGAAGTAACATGGGGTAAAAAAATGATGATAACTCTGCGTGCAATGCTCGCTGCGAGCGAATTTCAAACGCAGTCTAGTTTTCTCTAAAGGAAAGCGAAGGCAAGCTAAATCGTATTAACATGTTGACAGCCTTAATGGCAGCCCCTTAATAGTTAAACGTGTTGAGATTCTACAAAATTTCATACATTGCGTGAAGGTGTTCTGTCACATTGCAACAGTAAATACATTGTATGATGAAATTGTCTACGCGCCAAAACACGTACGAACATTTTCGTGCGTTATCCGCCGACTACTCTATGAAATGTTTGAAATTACGACGTCCACGGGCGTAATGTGTGCTTGAGAGCGTGAAAACTATCCATGTTCACGTAGGATATACTTTTTTTAACTTTTAAGGACCTGTTATGACTAAAATAAATCATAGATGACACTACATACAGAATAGAGCAGTGGTGGCCGAGTGATAACGGCCCCGACTTACGAGTTGTAAGTCGCGAGTTCAAACCCAGCCAGGCACATTACTTTGGGTAATTTATCACCACTGCTGTCGAAACGGTGAAGGAAAACGTCGTCAGAAAACCGGCATGTCCTAGAACCAAAATTTCGAAGACATGTGACATCCACCAACCCGCACTGGGCCCGCGTGGTGGATTACGGCCTATTACCTCTGATAGAGAGGAGGCCTGAATCCCTACAGTGGGAACATTATAAGGCCGACTATACTATGCTATGCTACTACAGACTACCCTTAGTTGTAATAGTGCCTTTACAAAACAGAACACCGCAATTCGTGCTGATTTTATATAAGTCACTAGATTCTGCCCGTGGCTTTGCCCGCGTGAAAGTAGGTTTCTCCAAACCCTAGACACCGTTCATCCCCTTAGTGCTGGCCTAAGTCATAAATGGAAACCTTGTTCAAAATTTTACATTCCTGTTTCCTGTAAATTCGGCAGTATGTTGATATGACAGTCAGTCAGTTTCTCCTTTTATATAAATATATAGATAACTTTCACGTCGACAGACGTACTGTCATATTTTTTTATGCAGAGACAACGCTTAAACCTATTATAACAGGCGGCGCCTGAGCTCTGCCAGCAAACTGAAGATTTTATCTGTGCAGTTATGGACGATTTTATTGTGACAAATAACTACCGGAGACCATATAATATAACGTTAATATTGAGTCGAATAACATTTGGGTGATTTATTATATCTATTTATTTACATATACTAGCTTTTGCCCGCGGCTTCGCCCGCGTACATAAAATATAACCTATGTCACTTAGGAGTAGAGCAACTTTCAATTGGAGATAAAATTTTAGCAATCGGACCTGTACTTTCAGAAATCCTCTTACAAACAAAAAAACAAATTTTACCTTTTTATTATATATAGTGTAAACTATAATATACATAAAATACTAAAAACGAAAACATGCAATGGTCAGTCTTATCGCATTCCGCGATCTCTTCTAGGCAACCTGAAATGGACAGTAATTGTCAGGACATGAAATGGAGATGTCATTGGTCATTTCCTCAGAACTTAATTTAATAGTGTGCATTAACAATGCTACGACATAAGTTAACTGGATACGGCGCCATAAAGTTTAAATCAATTAGGACAATCTAGAAATGTCTATCTTTCAAAGACTTGCGCGTTAAGAGACCAGATAGTAGAAGTTCGCTAGTTATTTTTATTATCTTGACAATTAAGGTACTTTATTTTTATTAAATTACTAGCTTTTGCCCGTGGTTTCACCGGTGTACATAACATATTTCCCATGTCACTCAAGAATAAAGCAGCTTTCTATCGGTGAAATAATTTTAGCAATCGGATCAGTACTCTCAGAGATTACCTCCTACAAACAAAAAAAAAACAAACTTTACCTGTTTATAATATTAGCTAGTTCACCAGTCGCTTTTATTATCTTGTCAACTATGCTACTTTATTTTTATTAAATAATCCAGAGAACTAGCTTCATTTATCTAATAAAATCATTTGCATTTTGCAGTTTAATTAGTTTGATCGGAATTAAAGATTAACTTACGTAATTTTAAAAACATACAAAATCAACTTTATCTAGTTATATAAAGTTACGTTTTATTTATTCGTTTCCGCACTTAGTCCATGATGTACCATCACGGGTTGATAGATGGGGAACCTCGGAGTCCTGGGACGCAGACAAAGAAGGAACATAGGAGTGGGTTTTAGTCAATAAAAGTCTGTCACACCTGCCCACTCTGTCCTAGAAAGGGAGAAGTAACTAAATGATTTCCCACTCAAAAAAAAAAAACAAGTTTTTGTTGGACCATTATACATAGGCCATGACGGCCATCATTTGGCGGGCTTTATTCCATCTAGCCCAACTGTCTCCAGAAGCAGATGAGGCCTCCCTGTTTATTCAGGTCATCAATGGGATGACTTAAGGGTATGCATCTCGACGTACATTTTCACTGTTTTTATACAACCGCTCTTACGCGATTATGACGTTATTACCCATTTTTCATCAGATATTTTGGAAACACAGTATCTTGTGGAATATTATCTAGTAGTAGCTAGTAGTTCTGTAGAAATCAATTTATAAATTTGTGTAAAATTTATCCACTTATGACCTCTGAAAATCTGCTATTTTGCATGAATTTTGACACTTCATAATTTACTCAAAAAATTAAAAAGTCAAAAAAGTACAACTATACAAGCCTAGCAAATTTTATCAAGATTCTAATAAATGCCAATATTTTTCAAAAAATTTAAAGTGTTTTAAAAAAACACGTATTTCCTGGAACAAGTTTTGTAAAATATTCGAGTAAATCACGGAATTACTGAATGCCAACAGAGTTTTCAGGTACCTATTAGCACTCTTTTTTCGCGTTGCTTTTTCGTCAGACACCACGTTGGTATTGCGTTAGATGAAGTAACAAGTTTTTAAACCATGCTCGATGTTTACGTTAGGCGAGTGGAAAAGCAGCCTCTTAATGACCCAAACTATGCTTAGTTTGGGACTAGATACCGTTGTATGACAGTTATGGAATATTATTTAATATTATTTATTTTTAATATTGTTATTGTTATTACATTCCTGTCGAAATTGACCTTACAAACTACTTCCTACATTCTTACAACTTCTTATTTCTATACGGAAGTAATTTCGTCACAACAGCCGCACTGTTAAGGCGTATAGTCCCTTGAATAGGTGGCCGGAATAATTAAATGCACAGATACTCGTACCGCCGCCTAGTTGGTTAGCTGTTCTCGGATAGAGCCCCGCTGACCTTTACATCCGTTTTCTTTGCGAATTTTTGATTGATTTACATATTTATTGATTACATATTTCGCTACTTACCATCAGGTGGGATCGCAGTCAAACACTAGTTTATCTCAATTAAAAAAAAAATAATATATCCTATGTACCTACATTCTGAAGAACACTTAACCAGCAATTTTTCTTGTTAACATATTTCTAAACATCAAAGCCATTGGAAAGGAGTAGGGAAAACGAGCGAAAAAACATTATGTCGTTAATTTATTTTTTTAACGAAAAAATCACATGTTGATAATGTTGTACATAAATCTATAATAAACATTATATTCTTTTCAAACCTTTTGACCTAGCCATTACCGAGGCTAGTTAAAGTTACAGTAGGATTCAGAAAGTCACTGCTTTATAGTACCTTCTATTCGGGAGTTAGGGCCTTAATGCCTATTATCATAACGTTTGACACAATTCGGGCCCTTCCAATTTCCCGTCTTTGATATCAAAGGAAATCGAAATACCGACATGATCTGGCTATTCAAATGGTATTATAGTGTAGTGATTATATTATCAAAGAAAAAACACCGACTTACGAAATTAAAGTTATTTTGCACTTTTAAGAAAAACAAAAACGATTACAATGTAAAAAACATTTGTTTGTAAACAACAGTTTTTCTAAAAAAAAATTATACGAAAAAAAAATGTTCCTCTGATAGTAATTATTAAATTGCACCGCTCTTGTCTGACGACCTTCATAATATTAAATATACCATAATATTCAATTATATTTCAATTCGGCTGTCCAGTTTTCATAATCCTACTTGTTCTTCTTCTTCTTCCTGCCCTTGTCCCATTTTATTTGGGGTCGGCGCAACACGTTTGTTTCTTCCATTTTGTCCTGTCACTCGTCACGCTATCACTAACTCCCTTTTCTTTCATATCACTTCTCACACAATCCATCCATTATCATTATCATCATAATTCTACTTAATAATTTCAATACAATATTTGTGCACCGTGAACCGAATAAATGGCGTACAAAGTTGGAGCTAAGGGAGGATCTACACTTGTCATTTACTGCATAAGGATTAAAGAAGATACGATTGTTCCATCTGTCTCAAAGAAACTAGAAATGTCTATAAAACAATCGAACAAACCAATTCCCCATTACAAAAGATGAACCCGTACAATCTTTTTCCATTAAAATTCCAAAAGATAAGCCCGTAATCGTACAATATTTTTCCATACGATTAATTTATCCAAATCTCATGAAACATGTCAAATATTATGTCAATGAAGAAAGCAAAAAATCCTGGAAAGCCAAAAAGCGGTAATTCAACTAAAAGAAAATTTTAAGAAAACAGGGTTATTGTATAAAAAATTACAATCTCTCCCTGTTTCTGAATTTCATTTGAGATACCGCTTTTTAACTTCCGAAGGCAGAATAGATAGTTTCAACCCAAGAACTCTTTCTTTTACGAAGCGAGCCGAGTTAAAAGCGGTATCGTCGGTAAGTGCCTCTCCAGAGCCACGTAGAGCTGTTACCCGCCGGTGTAAGAACTGAGACGTACGACTCGGAAGTAAGGGAATCAACCTATTTACGGAAATGGAGTATGGAATGGATTAGACGTGATAACAGCTTTTGTCGTTCATTAATGAATAATTAAAAGGTCCTTACAACTGCTTACACCTGTATCACCTTTATGATGCCACATGGGATCTAAAATCTTACAATCAAATTCAAAAGCATTTATTTCAAAAAGACCATTTGCAGGCACTTTTGAATAGTCAAATGTGGGTACGTCCAAAAAAGTGAAGCTAAATTGCACGTTCCAAAGCGTAGATCTCTATGGAGAAGAACGTGCAAGAAACTCCATGGACACTACTTTACTCAATTAGGGTGTTTTTAATATCATGCGTATTTAAACACGCATATGGGATTGCCCCGCCCCGCACGCGTCCCGCGCGAGCGTATTCCCCGCATTACAATAAATACTTAGATATATGAACACATGCGGAGCAATCCCGCATGCGTGATCAAAACCGCATGATATTAAAAACACTCTTAGGGTTCTCCGCACGTTTTGAATATAGGTACACAAGTACAATGCCGAACCGCCAGAACTCATCATTCTGTCTGGCAGTTGCCAAATCAAATTAAAGTCTGTCTAAAAAGTCAAACGACTTTGGAATTCATTATAATGTTCAATCATTTAAAAAATAATTTTATTCAATACTTTCTATAAGGTTCTTCTATTAGTGTTTCATTTATTTATTTTTTATTTATTAGTAAACAATGATCAAGATCTCTTAATCAACCTTATTTATTGAACCAGAGTTGACTACGTCAAGTTCAATTTTATCTTAATAATTACCCAAGTCGTTTGATTTTTTACACAGACTCTACTACCCACTACATGAGAAACAGCAGATAAAAAAACAAGATAGAACTTGGTTAGATAAATTCACAATAAATTCAACCGAACAAAGGAGTACATAATTAAATAAAGAACATTAAAATACCTACGGGTAAAATGTCAACATTCAAAACATCGAAAATTTAAACATTCAAATAATAAATGCACTCTCGACTCCTAAAAAATCCTAACACGGTCATACAAACGACTTCAATAAAACTTATATATAAATGTTTTTAATTAATAATTATATTTAGAATTATCTAACGAAGAAGAGATATCGATGTCACAAAGGGAAAACCATTTATCAAAACCCAACACGCAATTCTCGTAATGCCGTAAATGGAACGGTATAAAAACAAATAATTATGGTCATGCCTAACCCATGTAGGACAATACCCAATTCGCTAAATTCCCTCCTAAAATAGACAAAGCTTAATCCCAAATCCGACCATTACTGACTACATTGAATTCCCATCGAAAATGCGGTTAGAATTAGCCATTGGTCGATAAAACCCGGCGCGGAGTATTTGACAACAGTAAGCTGGCCTATTACGGACTCAATGGTTGGATGACGTCATGAACAGAAATCCTCTATGACAATGACACGTGACGTTATCATGGGCATGGAATTAATAAGTACTATAATATTTATAGAAATATACTAGCTTTTTCCAGCGGCTTCGCTCGCTCGCTTAAACGTAGGTTACTCCATACAAACTTTGAACCCCCGTTTCACTCTTTTAGGGAGCAAGTTTTGTCCTCTTAGAGTGCTCGTCTACGTCACAAAAAGAAATCTGTTGCAAAATTTCACGATCCTAGTCCCAGTAGTTTTGGCTGTGCGTTGATATTTTACGACTAGCTTCTGCCAGCAGCTTCACCCGGGTGAAAGTAGATTTCTCCATTCAAATGTTTGCCCCCCCCCCCTTTCATCCCTTTAGGGTGCGAATTTGAATAAATCTTCTCTTAATGCTCGCATACGTTATAAAACGAAACCTTTGCAGTATTTTACGCTCCTAATCTCAGAAGTTTTGGTTGTGCATTGATATGTCAGGCAGCTAGTTCCTACTTTAATATATTACTAGCTTTTGCCTGCGGATTCGCCCACACGAAAGTTTGATTACATCTCCATAAAAAAATTTGACACCCGTTTCAAGAGCGAACTGTGACAATATTTCTCTCTTAGTACTTGCCTATGTCATAAAAACCCTGTTGCAAAATTTTACGCTCCTTGTTCCAATGGCTTTGGCTGTGCGCTAATCTGATATATTTCAGTCAATTTCTCATTTTACATTTCATTCAGTACTTTTTTCGGTTTTGTCTTCACACGGTTTATTCGCGCACCTATTGTCTTTCAATTGTGTCTGTAATTTCCACGATTGAAAGGTTAATTTTACACTCAGGTATGTAATCAGTGCTCCAAATGTTCAATTAAGGATGATATCGATGTTTGTGTAATTTGTCACTGTCAGTTTCTGCAGCACGATAAGTGTGGGTGACGTGACGTGTGTCTTATCTCTTGCTACGTTAGCAGATAGGCTAAGAGGACGGTTAGCAGGCGGAATTATGACAAGGAAAACCGAATTATAACATTCATTGTGCGTAAAGCTATGGAGTGGAATTCTCTGCCGGAATCTGTGTTTCCTGATGGCTACAACCCGAGAATCTTTAAGTCAAGAGTAAAAAGGTTACTTCTAGGTAAGCGCACTCCATCGTCGACCGCATCGTTGCTTTCACATCAACATAGCAAATGTTAGCAGATAGGCTAAGAGGATGGTTAGCAGGCGGAATTATGACATGGAAAACCAAATTATAACATTAATTGTGCGTAAAGCTATGGAGTGGAATTCTCTGCCGGAATCTGTGTTTCCTGATGGCTACCCGAGAATCTTTAAGTCAAGAGTAAAAAGGTTACTTCTAGGTAAGCGCGCTCCATCGTCGACCGCATCGTCGCTGCCCATCAGGTGAGATAGCTATCAAGCGCAAACCTATCAACAATGAAAAAAAGGAGTGGTGACCCACCGGTAATGCTAAGACTTACAATTTGTAGGTCATATGATCAAACTTAAGTTTTTTTACCCTTGTCCTGGAGTATATCCATAAGATGATCTTTAATATTTATTACCTATACTTTCAAACTGTCTTTGCCAAGAATGTGTCATAGCACTTTTCTTATTGTCTCTATGCGATTATACCTCGTTTTTGTATTTATTAGTACTACATTACACTGTTCAATGTCACTAAACACTTCGAAAGGTTTTGTTCTTTTTAGTCTTCCTATAATATTCGCGTGGTTGAGACGCTGGATTGCCTCGATGTTCACATGCTGATGAAGTCCCTTTTCATGGGTTCCTGCAGATATTTTGAACTCTTTATCGATGAACTCATCTTTTAGCCGATAGGAGTTATCATTTTTCCACACAGGATCCGCGTATTGAATAACAGACCATCTTATAGAGAAGAGGTCCGTATTGCAGAGGGAACATTTATGGCTGTTTATGACTTTAATCATAATATCACACTGGATAATTTTTGGCCGACCATATTTTTCAGTAGCATGCAAAAATCCCATGTATACTTTTCAACCAATTCGTCATACACTGACACACTACAAAGCTTACAGTGAGCAATTTTTAGTTGCCTTTTTCAGCAATACCGAGAAATAAAGCGATATCAAAGGCATCGCAGTGAAGGACCGGACTGAAACAAATTTATTGACAAACAAAAAATCAGGAAATAAAAATGTAAAGCTGCTAAAGCTATTCATCATTTCTGCGTAATCTACTTCTGACTGATGCGGTATTGTTCGATTCGTTAATCTATAGAGTGGAAAATGGGTTTCAGCTTGATATTGCGAACAAAATTTGTTAAAACAACGAATACGAATTTGTTAATAACGAAGAGATTAATTAATTTATACACGGGTATTGATAATGACGTTTTTAAGTATAATTAACACTTTAATCGTATGCATTGGATTAGTCCAACAAGTGTTAGAATAGAATAGAATAGAATAGAATAATCTTTATTGTACACCAAAAAAGGTAACAAAACATGTGTGTTTAGTGTTTTCGTGTTCTATTCACCAGGGTCATATTGTGTTTGCGACTGGATACTTCATCTCTTTTAGGTCTTTAATATCCATAGGTGACAGAAAAGCTGACAAGAGTATTTAGCCGTGGAAGTGTGACCCTGGCGGAATAGGCGCGTAACTATTCATATCCGACGTAAACAGTCAAGGTTTAATGATTCGACTACAGTGCAAGGCCTATAAATAGTAAAATCTTTCATCACAAAACAGTCGCATCAAATCATAATATATTTATTTAAACTTCATGTACAGTAGTGGTACATAAGCGGACTTAATGCGACAAGGCATTCTCTTCCAGTCAACCTTTGGGCTAAAAAAGACTACAGATAACATCAACATCATTATCATCATCAAATCGAATATTCAACTTTATTCATTTTCCGGTTTTTTTTTTTTTTTTTTTTTTCGATGGGAAAAATCATCTTATGACAACCCCCGCTCTTGGGCGGAGCGGGAGATAGTGTCAGACTCTTACTGACTAAAAAACCCATCCCGTTCCTTCAAGCCTTCATACCGGGGCTCGAGCGCCCTTTCGGATAACCCTGGCCCCAGTAGGCTTCGACCCGGCTGGGTCCCTGCTGTTGCTGACAACTCCTTGAGGCGCGCGGGAACAGCGCGCGCCGTCGACGACTTGGGCTTGGTCTGGACAGTTACCGGACGGCCGGACAGCGAGCTACCCATTGCACACTGTCCGCAAGCCCGCGCCTACGGTGGCTGGAAATCGGGATCGGAATCCCGGCGGCGGCGAGAGCGCCGTTGCCTGATGCGGTCGGCCTCCTCCTTAGCGAGCATTACTGCTTCGCAGAAGTCGGCGACCGCCTGCCACTCCTCCTCGCTCCGGACCATGGCCTCGACCAAGGCCCGGCGCGAGAGGTCTCCGCCGCCGATCACCCCCACGAGGGCACGGCGATGCTCCACCCAAGCAGGGCACACCGCGATTGTGTGCTCCACCGTGTCCTCCGGGTGTTCCGCACAGTGGCGACACCCGGGCGTCACTTCCGCTTTAATTCGGAACAGGAACCTCCCGAACTTGCCATTTCCGGTGAGGACCTGTGTCATGCGGAAGGTAAGGACGCCGTGAGGTCTTTCCAGCCACGCCTCAAAGAGGGGACTTATCGCCATAATTGTGGCGTGCCCAGCACTGGGTTGCGATAGTCGCTGACGCCATTCCACCATGAGATCCCGCCGGAGCTCTGTCCGCCATGCCGCGACCTGTCGCGGCCGAGGACTTTCACCCCGGCGTTGCATCTCCACGCGCATGTCGTGCATGTGTGCAAGGACTGTTGCCTCCAGATCCCACGGTGGTAGGCCAGCCAGAAGGCTCGCCGCTTCGCGGGAAATCGTGCGGTATCCCCGCACCATCCGAATTGCCATGACCCTCTGGCAGGCGTTTAGTATGGCCGCCGGTTGCTTTTTCAGCAACGGCGCCCACACCGGCGCCCCGTAGAGGGCCATGGACCGAACGATCCCCGCGTAGAGCCTCCGGCAGGAGGCATCTGGACCCCCAAGGTTGGGCAGGAGCCGCTTGAGCGCAGCCCCAGTCCGGTTCAGTTTGGGAGCCAGACGTCGGAAATGCTCCACGAAATTCCACCGGCTGTCGAGGACGAGTCCCAGGTACTTCATCGTCGACCCGACACCGATGTGAACTCCTCCTACCGTTAGTTGGGAACTCATTGGTGGCGCGTTCCGAGAGCGGCGACCGTGAAAGCACATCGCCTCGGACTTGTGCAGCGCCACCTCGAGTCCCAACTCCTGGATCCTATCAACGACTATCGCAACCCCGCGTGTCGCTAGAGCGACCGCCGCCTGGTACGACTCTCCCTGCGCTAGAACCAGCGTGTCGTCTGCGTAGCAAACCACGCTGACCCCGTCAGGGAGGTCGCCCCGCAGCACGTAATCGTACCCGATGTTCCACAAGGGTGGCCCTAGTACCGACCCCTGCGGAACACCGCACGACATATCCCGACGTTTCCAGTCTCCCTGGTGACCGGGGTAGACAATGTACCTGTCCGACAGGTAGGCCTCAACTACTCGACAGAGGTATTCGGGCACCCGGTGGTACCGGAGTGCCCTCCGGATCGTACTCCAAGGCAGGGAATTGAAAGCGTTGGCAATGTCCAAAGACACTGCCACGACACACCTACCCTGGGACACCGCATCCCCCGTCGTGAGGGCTCGTACGCGCATGATGGCGTCCACCGTCGAGCGCATCCTGCGAAAGCCGAACTGTCCGTCCGAAAGGTCCGGCCCCACCCGTGAAAGGCGCGCGACGAGGCGGCTCGCAATCACTCTTTCAAAGAGCTTGCCCACCTCGTCGAGCAGCACAATGGGCCGGTACGCGGACGGAGAGTCCGCAGGGCGCCCTGGCTTCGCGATGAGGACCAGTTTCCCCGTCTTCCAGCGAAGTGGGAACTGGCCCCTCTCCAAGCATGCGCTGAAGAGCCCTCTCAGTCGAGGCCCGAGAGCCTCCATGGCCAGGACCCAGGCTTTCCCAGGCAAGCCATCGGGTCCTGGGGCGGCGTTCTTGGCACTCAGCCTTTGCACCGCCACTCTCATCTCTACCTCGGTCACCTCTGGAGCATTATCGTCGTCGTCGCTATTGCGGTCCGCGTCAGACACCGCTGGCGGAGGCGGAGCCATGGGCGGGGGGGAGTGTTCCCCTCGCGCAGGGAACAGAGCGCTTACCACACCCTCCACGAGTTGGGGCCGGAGACTCTGAGTCAGCGGGGGAGCCCAGGGGCGCAGTTTCTCCCGTACCAATTTGTACGGGCGCCCCCACGGGTCCGCGTTCAGAGACCCCAGCCACACGTCGCGGGCCTCGAGTTTGGCCCGCTTAATCTCCGCTCGGAGGGTGTGTTTTGCCTCTCTGTAACCTTCGTACAGCTCCGCCTCTCTGGCCTCCGCATCCGGCGGGCGGATGCGGCGCCTGCAGTATCTGGCGTACCGGCGTCGCGCGTGATTGCACGTGTTGCGCAGTGCAGCGATTTCCGGCGACCACCAGTACACCTGGCGCTTAGCACGTCCTGGACGGACTCGGGGCATTGCCGCATCGCAAATTTGCGACATGGCCTCCCGGAACCACTCCGCCTCGACGTCGATGTCGACAGGCCTGTCCGGTGCTTGCACCCAGGCCTGTACCGTCGCGGCTTCCAGGAGGAGCTCCCGGTCCATCTGCTTAAGCGCCCACCGCGGACCGCAAGGGCTCTGTCGGACCGGCGCGGCCGAGGTTTCGGCGGAGACGTCCAACCGGATGTACCGGTGGTCGGAGTACGTCTCCACCTCCTCCATAACGCGCCAGTCAACGACACGCGGCGACAGAGCGGGGCTGGCGAACGAAAGGTCCACCACTGATTCACCCCGCCTCCGCACCAACGTGGGGACAGAACCCCGGTTCAGGACGACCAGGCCCAGCTCCAAGGCCCAGTCCTCCACCATCCGACCCCGTGTGTTCGTGCGCCGGGAACCCCAAGCCGTATTCCAGGCGTTGAAGTCCCCGCAAACGACCACGGGGAGGGTACCAAACCCAGCGACGACGGCACTTAGCTCCATAAGGGAGACATGGAGTTCGTCAGGAGTTCTGGTCGGGGACAGGTAGACGCCTACCACTGCAATGTCCCCGACCCGTGCTGCCACGCAACCCCGTCCCCTCGCAACAGCCTCGAGGGGCGGGGTACCGGCGGCGGCCGACGAAATTAGCGTCACCGAGCCATCTAGGTCCTGAACCCAGCGGGGATGGACGTAGTACGGCTCGGAGACGACGGCGACATTGATCGACCACTGCGCCATGCTCTGGAGCAACAGATCCTGAGCGGGGGCGCAGTGGTTGATGTTCGCCTGGAGGAGACGTAATGGTGTCGTTATTGACATTCCATTACAGTCTCCTCCCGAGCCCCCTGTGAGGGCACCGCTGCGGCGGGAGCGGCGGCGACAGCGGCGGCAGCCAAGACGGTGGCTGCTGCGGTGAGGGTGTCAGGGTGGATGAGCCTGACTTTGCCCTTGGCCTTGGCGGGGGGGTCGCAGGACCTGCCCCCAGCCCGGTGGTCGGCCGGCTTGCCTGCAGCCGCACATGCGTAGCAGTGCGGCTTTGCACGGCATTCAACGGCCTTGTGCCCGGGCTGTCCGCACTGGTGGCAGCGGTCACTGCGGTCCTCTGCGGCGCAATAGGCACCCACGTGGTGCCCCACGTGACAGCGGTAGCACCGCAGAGGTCTGGGCTCCAGCAGCTTTACCTGGGCCGAAACCCAGCCCACCAACAGCCTTCGGCCCTCGGCCGTGATGGCCTTGGCCGCCGACACGGGGCAGCTCACCGTGACGGCTCGCATGCCCGTGCCGTCAGCGCGGATGGTGCCCGCCCGAACCTGATCGTTCGTGCACCCTCCCGCCTTGACGATGGCGGCCACCACCTCTTCCACCCTGACAGAGTCGTCCAGACCCATTATGCGCATGTCCATGCTTTTGGTGGGTCTGGACACTCGGGCCTCCTCGACGTCCAGGGACGCCCTGATCCTTTCAGCCAGGGCGTCGGCGAGCTCTCCGCTGTCTGCCCCAGGGACCTCCAACATTCGGGCCCCGGTTGCGGTACGCCTCATTCGGAAGCCCCCGGAGGCTCCGAACTCGTCGAGGTGGCCCACCACCGCCTGTTTCGCCTTCGCCATGACTACATCGTAGTTCACGCCCTTCTTTTCCGCATCTGGCTGCAGTGTGATCACTACAGCTGCGGAAGTTGGGGCGCGAAGACGAGCAGCCATGGCCCGCTTCTTGCGCTCCTGTCGCCGCCTGCGCTTTTTGGCCGCCCTTGCCGCCTTACTCGCCTTCTTCTTGGCGCCGACGACCGTCCACTCGGCGCCAGCCGAGGAGTCTTCGGGCGGAGAAGGCGGCAGGCGCGACCTAGTCGCCGCCGCGGCGGGAGGACCCGCCGGTTTGGTGGCAGCCACCACCCTGCTCTTCGGGGGAGGGGCAGGCTTCCCCTGCCGTTGCTGCTGCTTGACCGCCGGGGCCGGCTTTGCAGGCTCTGACGCCGCGGCCACGCGCCTGGCTTGCCCCGTTGGGCCTGCCTTAGATGCTGCAGTCGTCGTGGCCGCGGCGACAGCGGCATACGACGCCGTCTTCTTCTGGCCGGAGGCCGCGAGAGGGGGGCGCAGAACAATGCCCTCCAGGACGGAGAGCTGGCGCTGGATGTGCCCCTGGAACTGCTGCTGCTGCTGCTGCTGTTGCTCCCTGAAGGCAGCCAGCTCTTGCCGCAGCAGAGACACAACCTCGCCTTCCGCCTGGGGCGAGGGCCGGGATCGGCCCTGCTCCTGCCTGCACCCCTCTTCGGGACGAGAACCCTGGAGAGCGGCCACAGCCTCCTCGAGCCGGCCAAACCTCCCGCTGAGGGTGCGCTCGTAGGGCTCAAAAACGATCCCCAGCGCCTCCTCAATCGAGGTGTTGGCCAGCTCAATAGATCGCTTTTTGGCCACCCTCTCCCTCTTGTTGGCCACGCTCGTGATTGCGGCTGCCACAACCTCCCGAAACTTTGCCAGCGCCTCCGCCATCCCTTCTGGCAAGTCCTGAGGGATCTTCGGCACTAAGGCGCTGGCCTGGCGTCCCTTGCTGGCAATCTCGGCGGGGAGCCCTCTTCCTATGCCCGTTTTTCGGGCTGCGCCCCGCCCCGAGGACGAGATTTTCCGGGCAGGTCCCGTCTCGTCGTCGGATGCAGAGCGCAAGGCGCGCATGAACGCCCTCCTTCTGTTGGATGTGGATTCCTCCACTTCCATCAAAAGGAGGGGCTGCCGCATCTCCTCCTCCACCTCCTTCCCGTCTGAAGTGAGTGAAGACGCGGCATCTGAATCCGACGCCGCGCCTTCACTCACCTCTCTAAGGCCAAACCTACGCCCGGCCTCCACCGGCGTCGCGGACGTGCTGGGAACTGGTCCCAGGGACTCCGCGCTACCGAAATGTGAGCCACCCTGGCTCTCTGCGTCCACAGGGGACGGTATAGGGTCCTGAGACCCGAGGCTCCTTCTTCTGGACTGCGCGTCGGACTCCGACCGCGCGTCACTCTCATGTTGGGGTTTTTTAAACATATTATTCATATTTGATCCCACGAGTACAAACTTTATTTACCTGCTCAAATTTAGTGGTTCGCACTAGAGACTAATTTAGCTACCCATTAGTCAAGCTAACAACCTCCCTCACGGTGCGC
Organism: Mythimna albipuncta; assembly: GCA_929112965.1. Lineage (NCBI taxonomy): Eukaryota > Metazoa > Arthropoda > Insecta > Lepidoptera > Noctuidae > Mythimna > Mythimna albipuncta. Next base: position 17,856,597 of record OV815967.1, read on the forward strand.
CGCCGCTTGGAGGTTTGGGGTAATTTTTTATAGAGGTTGTCTTCCTCGCGGCCCGGGCGGTTAAGCCAAGACCCTCGTTCCCATCAAAAGTCAGAAACATGACCTTGGACAATCTTTGGGGCTACGAGACTAACGGTGGCAAAAGGAGGAGCAAGCCTTCCTCCTGCCTGCCCGGCGGCAGTGTGAGTGCACACCGAGCCCGCTCTTACTTCGCCACTGTGCCCTCTGCTATAGCAGAGGGGCACGCGTTGAAGTGTTCCGACAGACAGAACATTCGCAGACGGCCATCGAGGCCCCTTAGGTAGCAATACCCAAGGGGGTCGTTGGCCGCCTCCCAGGGTGCACCGTCCCGCAGACTGGCCTTCGCTCCGGACGTATCCGCAAGCGAACTACAGCCTGCGGGCACTCGTGGAGGTTTTCTGTCGTGGCACCCCATTCATTTTCCGGTCATTTATCTTTATTACTGATTGTCTCTACTTCTGTTTATCGCCGCCAAAACTATTCCTCCAAAATTCCAGCTAATAGAATCTGTTAGTTACTAATATATCAAAGTTACACTTCAGTAAGAGAACAAGTATAAAAGTTAACACGAAAATAGATTTACTGCCCATTAACATACGGTTTAATTTACACTTCAGACCACAGCTACATCGTACAATACACCTCATCAATCATATTTTGCACACCAAATGCAAATTCAAACCTAAACAGTATGCAAATAAGGTTCATTTCCCAAATGGCGGGACAGTTTACCTCTAAATAACATGCATTCTCACAAATTACATATTAGCTCAATGTGACACAAAATAGTCATTATTCATGCAGATTTACGTCCAAGGTATATATATGTGTAAGCGATTCTGTTTATTTTATACAGCTGAAATAAAACGTTATATTTGGCTTCATTACTTCTTGGTTTTGAGATTGAACGCATCATTGATGTACAAGAACTTATACTTAGCACTAGAATTGTGTCACTGCCTAGTATTTTCTCAATTATGGGTCGTCTTTCAGTCTAACTAGATGTTGCTGAATAGCAGTATTTTACATAAAACGACTAGCAATCTGACCTACACGATATCACTTATGCCTTGATCACACGTACCGAGTAAAAGTGCGAGACAGTAAAATGTTGCTCGGCCGAGACAGTGATGTAAGCGAGTTGTAGAAATAAATGGTAGGCCGAGCACTCGGCGCTGTGTTTACACGTACCGAGTACTCGGCCGAGGGTACTGTCCGGCCGTTTACTCGGTACGTGTGATCAAGGCATTAAAGCTGGTAACCAAGGTAGTATAACCAAGTGCTAGCAATAAGAAATTGTTTAAAAATGTCACTACAGTCCTGAAACGCAAAAAGCAATTGAAGGAACACAGGTGGGTTTTAGACACTAAAAATCAAAAAATTTTGTTTTTTGTTCCACAAAAAAAAAATTATTAAGCTCAAGTTGTCTTGCAGCGCTTATGACCCTAAGAGCCCTCGCCCACACGGTGACTTTTTGTGGCGATGCCGTTGCACGTTCGCATCGATACAGTCGTGATGTGGTAGCCAGTTAGTAGCGAGTTCGCATTTTTTCTATAACGCTTGCAAACGCGACTTATGCGCATTAGTACCAATGCTATCGCTCGCTTACAAAAAGCGCGACATCATCGTTACAAAAAGTCGTTGTGGACGAGGCGCCTAACGGGCTTAAAACAGAGACACCGATAATAATAATTTAAAGATCAGCCTTGAGCCTTACGTCAATAGCTATTACAATAATTTGAAAGACGATTGAAGCGAAATAAACAAGCGATCGTAAAACATCTTAAGTACTTCAAACAATAAACAAATTCGAACATAAAGCACGTTTTTCTCAAACATAAATGGAAGTGGACAATAACAAGACTGTGTACACACAAAAAAATATAGATTAAACTAGCCTCCACCAGCGACTATCCCCCGTAAAAGTCTATTTCTCCAAAAAAACTTTGGACCCCCGTTTCATCCATTTAGAGGACAAATAAAAAAAAGTCCTCTCTTAGTGTTAGCCTACGTCATAACAGAAGACCTTGAGAAAATTTTCACGCCCTTAGTTCCAGTAGTTTGGGCTGTCGTACTACGTCCATCCCCGTGGAGACTGGGTTCAGGACCTAGATGGCTCGGTGACGTTAATCTCGTCGGACGCCGCCGGTACCCCGCCCCTCGAGGCTGATGCGAGGGGACGGGTCTGCGTGGCAGCACGGTTCGGGGACATTGCAGTGGTAGGCGTCTACCTGTCCCCGAACAGATCTCTCGACGAACTCCAAGTCTCCCTTATGGAGCTAAATGTCGTCGTCGCTGGGTTTGGTACCCTCCCCGTGGTCGTTTGCGGGGACTTCAACGCCTGGAACACGGCTTGCGGTTCCCGGTACACGAATCCACGGGGTCAGATGGTGGAGGACTGGGCCTGGTCGTCCTGAACCGGGGTTCTGTCCCCACGTTGGTGCGGATGCGGGGTGAATCAGTGGTGGACATCTCGTTCGCCAGCCCTGCTCTGTCGCCGCGTGTCGAATAGCGCGTTATGGAGGAGGTGGAGACGTACTCCGACCACCGGTACATCCGAAAATCAAGATCCATAAAAAAAAGTAGTTTCGCCTGTGCGTTGATATTTTATGTCCGTTAATCAATTTCTCTTTTAATACCTACATATATAGATATATATATATATATATATATATAGATTAAAACAGAAATCTAAAAACAACAGTTTAACCTCCACATCTCTATGATGTGTCAGTTTCACACAGTAATTGATTAGCTTCATACAATTATAATAATATATCTGTCGGATCGATCTGGTTTATTTTATTCTTGCACACAACAAGGTCATCTTTTGAACTATATAGTATTTTTATTGCTTCTGTTTTGTGTATCTTTAATGGTTAAACTGTCTTTAGTATGTGCTTCACCTTTTTTGTTTTATCCTGCTTTTTAACCGCCTTCATAAAAGAAAAGGTACTTAATTCGGTTGTTTGTTTAACATAACATGACATACCTAGGATCATTTGAATGTGTGTGAAGTTTAAAAAATAATGTAAATTGTGAAAAATGACATCCAGTTCTACTGTGTGGGTTTGCGTCTATATCTTCCGCAAACGCATACCTATGTAGGTATGTAGGTATATGCCAATATTAACCAGCATCAAATATTTACAACAGCGTAACATACCAAGCTTCATCACAAACAAAACAAAAATGAAAAATGCTTCACCATGATATACAATTTACAACATCACGTACACCACAAACGAGAATCTCATCCCAACCTTATCAAAACACAAGAGAATCGTAATTTGTGTCATCATAAACCTTCATTTGATTGTTCGCGTCAATACGAGGTCTCGTAAAGTCGTCTTTTGTTAATGAACCTGATTTCTGCCGGCTGTCTGGATAAGAATAGACTTTGTTTACCACATCGTCCATTGTATATATTGAACGTTACTCTCATCTGTCAGTGATGGGTCTTAAATTTATCAGCTGCTAATATGCTTATGAATTGTGAAGGTCTGGAGATGTGTGCTTGATTTAATATAAAGTCGGTGAAAAATTATAATTCAAGAGAAAGTGAATTGGTAAGGATTTAAAATTGTAGGATGATTCAGAAATACATATGTACCCACATTTTATTTTCCAGCAAAAAAATATTATATATCCCTATTTCATGACTCTAAAAGGCGTTTCTTTTCCAAGTGTATTTAATTTTTATCTTAAATTAAAATATATAAATATTCACGGAAAATTTAACAGATTACTACTATATTGTAGAAGCATAAATAATCCAATAAGCGTTTACTAGTAATTTATGACGATAGAGAAACAAAGGCATAATTCAGAAACTTCTGTGTAAATGACGTCATTCAAACATAATATACTTCCGAACTTCAACGCCAATAAACACAGCACGACACGACTTTGGCATAGATTCGGTAATCGCAGTTAGAGCACCGAATTATTACTAGAACCGTTAGTATTTCGTCTCCACACATTCCGCTGTTCGATATAAAGTCTTTAGAATTCGCGCGTGGACTGACTGTTACTGATATGCATTTACGCGCAGTGTATTCCGGGCTCCCGAAACAAAAGGTGTTCAGTGCGCAGTGTTGTGCGAAAATAAAGCAGTATAGCTTCTAAAACCATCGACATAAAGTGCAAATCAAAATGTCGGTGAATATTGACATGGAGAACTTTTCTGCAAAGAAGAATCTGAGGCGTCGCACGTTGAACACTATCAAATCGGCTGTGACGGCGCTCAAACAAATCGCCAGTGAGTGCTCCCAAATTCTATTATTTGGTGTACAACACTTTTGGAAATCCAGTGTTATTTTTCTCGCAATGTCCTTTTCTGGAGCATTGATATAAAAGACAGTAATATTTTAGGGAGCGAGACAGGTTCGATTGATTGCTCAAATCGATGTCTCGACTTCTTATATTTATAACTCATACTATTGTGTATAGGCGGCCATGTAATATACTGACTGAATAATATTGTTATCAGTAAATGTCGATGCCGGCTCATCAATATTAATGGACTCATTATCATAGTGCGAAATGTTGTGAATGTTTAAATTACATACGTTATTATTTTAAAGCTATTTTATGATGAAAAACTTTCTCAATTTTACTCCTTCGCTTACCATGAAATTAATAATTCAACATTTTCCAACTTTATAAGTATTTACTCAGCGCCTGGTATTCGGAGCCTATTATTTTTCCTTTACGTTTATTTAAATTCTAATAACACAAATTCAATATTTACTCATAATCGTGATAATTTCGGTGGGTGAAAATAAATTCGGGAGACCATTAGAGTCGCGGCTTACTTTTCATAACACTTGGTAAAGTGCGCGGTAACAATTCGTGGAGTATTTGCGAGACGTCAGCTTTTATAATGAAGGTGTCATTCAGGGGCTCAGAAAACCCATTGTGTTTGTCAACTGGCGCCCAAACAGTCTCGTCACTCTCCGAGAAACTCTCGAGCGCCTTGTTTGTCAGCACCAGCGATCGTTTGTTGTAGACAGAAAACACTTCACGATTCGTTACGTTTTATCTTCAAATCTTTTGTTACACCTGGTTTTCAGTAACTAGGCCAATCTTGACGTTTATAAATTAACCGCAGCTTACCATTGTCTTTTCACATTGATTTGATGTTACACAGACCGTTTCTGCTGAATTATAGAATGAATTTGCATAAATAAACCCTGTTTGCTAAAAGCTTCCTTCGAATGCTGATGCATAATTTAATATAGACCTTATCCTTGAATGCTGGCAGATGGGCATGACATGTAACTTAGTAAGTTATAGAGAATTTATGATTTGGTATACTTGTAACCTAGTTACAGCTGTCGAGAATGGAGTTTCAAGTAATCACAAGTGTGTAAACTGAGTTGTGATTTAGCTCCCGCAAAGTTTGTTTGTCAAATACTGGCGCCCAGCGCGGTACTGCACAGATTGAATTATAAACACGCTTACAAGCTTCAATTACATAAATATTCATGTGTATTTCGCTACTTTTGCAACATATGTTTGTCCTCAAGGAGCTGCAAAATTTTGAATACAGACAATCATTTAAATATTCTGAAATTATCCTTCAACTTTCTAGAAATTTATTTCCTTTACAAACGTTTGTTCGAACTACCCACTACAAAGGGCAAAGCGGTATCAGTATAATTTGTGTAATTAGGAAGTTTTGTTTCTGTGATTAAAAATATATTGTAACAAAAACTTGATAGTCAAGATTGAAAATAAAATTTACAGACGCTTTAACTGACCTTTTTAGTAAACTCTGTCTCATTTACGAGTACCTACTAAGTATGAGTTTTCAAAGTAAAAAAGAATACCTAATTGTCAGTTATTCACTTTACGTACAGCTGAGGAGTAGAATTCCCTGCCGGAGTCTGTGTTTCCTGCTAGCTACAACCTAGAGGCCTTTAAGTTAATAGTGAATAGGTTATTTCTAGATAAGCATGCTCCATTGTTGAGCACATCTTCGCTTTCCATCAGGCGACATAGTGGTCAAGCGCGAGCCTATCAATAGTAAAAAAAACCTATGGAGTAAAGTGTGAATAGATTACTTCTAGGTACGCATGCTCCATCGTCAACCACATCGTCGCTTTCCATCAGGCGACATAATGGTCAAGTGCAAGCCTGTGATAAGAAGTTAATTTATTCCGTTTCCACACTTCACATCTGTTCTATGAATACCTTCACCTTCAACTTTCATTTTTGTCAACTCAGGAATAAAATCGTTGAAGCTCATAAATAGTCCGAAGTTTTCATTTCCCGCCAATACGGGTCGAGGCCTGCCTTTATTCGGCGCGTTTCCTGCCCGCCATCTTGTCAATGTAAAGACCAGTAACCCGATTCACGTAATGAAAACCGTAACGATATCGTAGCGATCTAGTCGTTTAGACCATTTCCGTATTCACATCCATCAATCGAGTTTGAACGACACCAATTTTGAAGTCGTTTGAAATTCGTCGTTTTAACAAAAAAATCTGTATTACATTATCCTGGTAGAATACTTATTAATGTAACTGGAAATAAGTCTATAAATCGTTAATACCACTTTTGGGTAGGACTTCGATCGAACGACTTTAAAACTTCAACGATATTTGGCTTGTTTGATTTTACGTGAATCAGGCTATAGGGGCCTTACCATGACGTGTTAAAATATCAGGCGTTCGAGCGAGAAAGAGAGATGGAGCTATACACCGTATAGAGCTCTTTCAATTTATGCGTTTTTTGATGGCCTGCTGCGGTGCGGATGCGGCGCGTTAGTCATACTGCGTACGGACAATCATATTTTTCATACCAAGCGCACGATGCGGCAACCGTGCGGCGAACAGTCAACAACAGGACGGCAACGTTACAAGCACCACGTGTTCAAGTCAGTGTTGAATAGTGCGGTGTTGCATAGCGCATCACTGACATACAAACGCACGACGGCTAGATACGTTTTCAATTTAGGCGCTTGTTGTTGGACTGCTAACGTACTGCAACCGGCCGGCTGCCACAGATTTACCACGCATAAATTGAAAAAGCCCTAACAGTTGAGTTTAGGTCGTAAAATAGATCGCATTAAGAGCTCGTGGTTGGGCTTCAGTACACCTTAGGTATGTTTGGGACAAAAGCCTACATTATTTTCTTTTATAATTTTAGTTCAACGGCACGCAAAAGTAAAATAATTATGATGTCTGAAATGTAACTCCATTTTCATGAGTATTTTCTTGTATTCTTTTTTAAAATAAGTGCTGATATTGCGACGCTCCCGACACGTTCTAGCATGATAAAAAAGAAAAATCTATTCAGACAAGCAATACCCAACTCAGCGCTTTTAAATCTAAAATGTTCAATAGTAAAGTTGCAAAATTAGCAAATTGATAAGCTGGTGTGTCGAAGAGAAAATAGAAATTTATTTCGAACATTCGAAGTTATACACCTACTTGATTTTCATTTGTTTTAAGTGTTCCGTACCCTAGGATCACAGGTTTTTCTTTTCACGACTTCCCCATGGCGCTACGGATTTTACTTCTATGTAATAATTCATCTTTGCAAACACCAGATGATGAATGGACCTTAAAAAACCTTTAACTTTTCAGATATCGTTAATTTGAGACACAATAGTAAGACTATAAATGCACGAACGCGTTCGCTTGGAGTTTAATGAATTAAACTCAATTCATCAGCATCATCATTTCAGCCGAAAGACGTCCGCTGCTAGACATAGGCCTCCCCAAGTGTCTTGTGTGTCTAGCATCCATCGCATTCCTGCGACTTTAACCAGGTCATCGGTCCACTCCGTGAGAGTGCGTCGTCCGATGCGTAGTCGCCACTCCAGAATATTTCGGCCCTATCGGCCATCTATTCTACGAGCAACATGCCCTGCGCACTGCCACTGAAGTATGGCGATTCATCGGGCTATGTCGGCGACCTTCGTTCTCCTGCGGATATTTTCATTCCTGATGCGATCACGCAAGGAAACTCCGAGCGTAGCCAAAGAGCTATGCTTGAAGTTTCCTCGCCCAAAGGGCAATGGAGAGCCATTGCCCCGCAGGCATCGGCTTCCGAGGGCCCCGTTCATTTGGCTGCCAACCACAACTCAACCCGCCATCGATTCGGTCTTGATCCTAACCGGACGGCTAGTTACGAACACAAGCCCGTGCTTGTGGTGACCGGGAATCCCTCTACGACTCCCGAAGTTTGAACTGAAACATTGGATATTTTTTATTCTAAATACTCTCATACCTAACCCACATGGCGCCATTACAATATAATAACGTATTTCCAGCACTAATACTGTGAATCATTATCGCTTTACGCCGCATTGGAATGGTGAATTAACTCGCATAAATAGCGTCGATCGTAATTAGGTAACCGTAAAATTGGGTGTTGCGAAAATCATTTTGCGTTGTTGACTAACGCGAATTGTCCTAAATAAAGGTGTACAGTTGTGAGCAGCTAAATAAACATGAAACTACTTTTAAACAAACATAAAAGTACCTAGATGTTCCAGGGTAGCGCGCAGTATTAAAAAAGAAAGAAAAATTTAATAAAATAATATGATACAAATTTTGTTTTTTTTTTGCGTTTGCAGATCAGTGTCGACTTGTATGTTATATACAAGGTGTAAGGGACAGCCCTCCACAAACTTAAAGGGCTTAGGGCTTAAAATTTTTTTCAGGAAACGAAACAAAATTCGGCCTCTCCATACAAACTGTCCAGTCAAGTTTATAATTTTCTACGGTGAGGCGGATTATTTTTTTCGTTTCCTGAAAACCAAAATTGTAGCAGGTTGTTTAGTTTCGTCTACTGAGCAAGCCCTTAAAGTTTGTGGAGGGCTGTCCCTTACACCTTGTATAGTATGATTTGCTACCGTAACCTCGCGTCCGAACCATCTGTCTGTTACACTATTCCGTCGCTTAGGCGGCAGTCTACAACAAACGCCGTAGGTCGCGCCCGGCGTGGTGTGGCGGCGTAGGCGACGTACGAATGCTTACGAAAATGCATTATAGTGGTCTCGATCACACGCCAGACGCGGCGCACCGCGTCCATAAGTCGTACGCCGCCTACGCAGTCATTTTGGAGCATTCTGGCGTTACGGACACCTCGTTTTTGTCAACGAAGATGGTGTTCACAAAGAAGCAAAAGGAATTACCAATTGAATCAGTTAAATTGAACAGAATTTATTTAACTTGACATCGTTAGTATATATATTTTTTGTTAACAACGTACTAAAACAACCCTCAACCACTCTCGTCATGGAAATATCGTGACGCCTTTTTCTTCTCTTCTGTTTCAATAACATCTGTTTAATACAACATCATCGTCCTCCTCCTTTTCAAGAAGAATGCGAGAAACTAATCGCAATTTGCGTTGGAAGCCGAGTGGTACAATCACCATCGTTTGTTGTAGACCGCCGCCTTATATATCTAAATGATTAACACTACTCTTAAAAGTAATCAATATGCAAAACGGCTACCATAATAACGAAAGACTTGACCCAATTCTCTTAAATCGTCTCCAATAAAGAATTCGTTTTACAATAATAAGTGTCTTAGCTCCCAATATATACAATTTGTAAGCAAAGCAAAAATCCGGCGGGAGTACCCACGGAATTTCAATGACAGAAATCCTGTTCGAGAGGATTACTAGTACTCTATAAAAGGAACAACTTTCGCTGCGAGCGCGTATTCTCAGAAAGTATTTGACTTTCGGTCCTTAATGCGATCCTAAAATATTTTCATTAATACTGAATAAAAATGTGTTCCCATCCAATGAGATTTAAATAATTTAGCGCTAGTGTCTTCATTGTGTTTTTTTCTGTCCTTTTGTTATTGAGATTTTTCACTGTGATACATGGTTAAGCGTGGGCACCACTGGAAACATCAATGTGGCTGTCGGCTTACATCAGGGATCGGTTCTCAGCCTTTACCTCTTCCTGATGATAATGGACGCTCTGACGTCGGACATTCAGGAGGAGACTCCCTGGTGTATGCGGTTGTACCGATGACATTGTGCTGGTTGCCGAGAGTGGCCTAGAGATCCAAAACAGAGAGAGGTGTGGTGGCACAGACTGGAGAGTATTGGCCTGAAATTGAGTAGAACCAAAACGGAGTACTTGCTCTCCAACCTTGTGCCCTTTAGCTCTCACCGGAACGCCGTGAAAAGTTGAAAGGTAATCGGTTGTCATGGTATGGTCATATGAAGAGGAGAGATGAAGCGCATATTACTAAAAGAGTTCTGAGTATACATGTAGATGGATGGAGAGGGAGAGGAAAGCCGAAGAAAAGATGGATGGATTGTGTGAAGAGTGATATGAAAGAAAAGGGAGTTAGTGATAGTTTGATGGGTGACAGGACAGAATAGAAGAAAACAACGTGTTGCGCCGACCCCAATGTAATATGGGATAAGGGCAGGAAGAAGAAGCAATTGGTTAAGCGAAGTTTTACTTTGTGAAAACCAATCTGTCAAACATTTTCCTAGATATTGTGGCGACCATAGAAGCCACACATATTGCTGGCTCGCATACTGGCAGCATAGTTATACCTTTTAAGATTTATGTTTAAAAAATAGCTTAGGGATTCATATTATGATGGAAGATTGTTTCTAGATGTCAAACAAGTAAAAATATAGGCGGACCTAATTTACAAAAATATGACATAAAGCGCTTCGTACAATATACACTTAGTTTAATCATTACAAAAAAGCCTTTTAATTACGTCTCCCCCATAATAATATGTTGGGATCAGCTTTCAGTTAGCAGTATTTTACATAAAACTACTACTTGTGTAACCTCCACTACCCAGTAACTGGGCAGCACGATGTCCCTAAAGCATTACTGTATTTACATCAGTATCGGCTGCTATATCAAATACAATAATATTTTTGAGCCGTTAAGGGTTGAAACTCTTGGGCCGTGGGGTCCGAGTGATCATGCGTTTTTTAAAGAGTATCCAAACGACTAGTTGACCCTTAGCGTGACCTCTGACTTTTACCTCGGTCAGAAATTAGCATTGCTATACGACGTGGCCATCGACACCTACAAGAATACAATAATAAGTAATTTAATTAACCATCATAGTACTATCCCCATCAGAAACTTATTTGGTCTGTCAGTTGTTAAAATATTCAGCTATCTGAGCATGCAACATACCGTGCAGTGGCTTCGTGCCTGAATATTCTAGGTTCTCAGCAACATTATTATTTCTTACTTGGTCTAGATAATTATGTGGTACACGTATCTCTATTATTCTACTATATTGTACAGTCAGAGGTCATAAATGCAGTGACACTTTATCAAAACTAAAGACAGCACCAAGCATTTCATGAAGGTTGATACATGGCTATTTTTTAACATTATTAGGCTTGCGCTTGACCACTATCTCACCTGATGGTAAGCGATAATGTGGTCGACAGTTAAGAAGAAGAAACCCATTCACTTGACTTAATGACCCCTATGTTATAGCTATCAGGAAACACAGACTCAGGCAACGAATTCCACTCCTTGGCTGTACCCTGAAAGTGATCACAAAGCGTTTGATGCGAATAGGTGGTATGTCAACTACGTATCCATGGCGCAAAACCGTATTAGTAGTAGTCCGACGATGTAACTTGCTTGGTGGAATTAAACTATCAAAGACTAGCAACTCTGCGTCCACGCTCAAGACTTTGGAGATTTAGAGCTTTTAATCCACATGTACCTACTTTAGATTCCGTGCTGTAGGTTAGGTAATTCTGAACCACTCACCCTCTTGTATATGAATATTTTGGGTACCTTAGCATCCATCATACGACCACCAGACATACGGTATTATCCCACCAATATATAGTGGACATTCCACCCATACGCACAAAATATTTTGAGAACATATTCATCGTGCGTACAGCTAAGGAGTAGAATTCCCTGCCGGAGTTTGTGTTTTCTGATAGCAAATATCTAAAACTCTTTCATTCAATAGTAAATAAGTTACTTATAGACATGCGAGCTCTATCGTCGATCACCTCATCGCTTACCATCAGATAAGATAATGGTCCAAAGCGAGCCAATACCAATATTAAAAAAAACTTTGTTAAAGTGCGACTGAGCTTTAGTATACATACAGTCGTTTGTCACTGACTGTACATACGAACCTCCGACTTGGTTGGCGCCAAATGAACTTTCGTATAATTGTTAGACAAACACATTACTCGTGTCCATTAAACAATTCTCTTCTCGTACAAGTTACAACGCTAGAGAAAACATTTTGTTGTTTCACTCTACCGTTAATTTCATGATTCAGAAGTTACAAATGTTTATACGAGTAGGTCGGTATGTGTTTGTACGCACGAGTTGTTTTTAGGATTGTGTACTCGAAGAATGTCAATGGAACCCTATTACTAACTTTACTAAGCCTCCGCGGTCCATCCGTCCATCGGTCAGCGGGCTGTATCTCATAAACCGCATGCAAAAGAAAGTTCGAATTTACACCGAATGTATATTTTTATTATAGTGATAATAAAAATATACATTCTGTGTTCTAATCGTACGATCAACAATAAATAATAATAACGTAATTAAAATGAATTAAAAAGTAACGTCCCTTGTTTTTATACAAGGAACGTTATTTTGTCAGCGTTTTTAGTCGAGCAGAGTCCGACTCTAATTTGGTCAGTTTTCGAAAGATTCGTCCAGTTTTTAAGGAAAGGGGAGAATCGCGGGAATCCTATGGATGCGAGACGCACAGAACCGGTAGTTGTGGCAAAGCTTGAAGAAGGCCTATGTCCAACAGTAGACGTCTTTCGCCTAAAATGATGATAATGACAACAAAAAAAAACAAGATGGAATTATTTTGTAATATTCTGTTAAAACCTCACTTAAATCACTACAGATAATTCCAAAATAAACTCATTTATTTTACAAGTAAACCATTTTGGAATTAACCTACATCAAGACAGCGTTCCAATTGCGATCCACCGCTTGGATTATATCGTTCAGGATTTCATTTGTGGTTGACATTCACCGAGAATAATCTAGATAAATACTGTTTTATTCCTTTAGGGACAAGTCGGTAAACATGAATTATACGCACGTACGTTATGTGAGGGACAAAAACCTTAAAAGAAAAAAAAAACGTTTTTTCATACTTTCAGTATTAATATAATTGAGCGTCTTGTTCGTAAATAATGGGGATTGTTTGCGTATTCTTTAGTTTTTTGTACGAATCCTTGTTTCGGATTCCTAGAATATAATATCTAAATAAATTGTATTAGGTCAGCTCTTTGGCAAGTGAGGAAACCGTGTCCTAAAAATGTTTATATGATAAAGTAATTCTACAATTATATTTTAACTAACTAAAATTTGCCCACAATATCGTTTGCGTGAATGTCGATTACTTATAGCGGAAGGACGTCATGTTTGACGTTCAAAAAAAAAATCTGTGCGAAGTTAAAATGGCTCCTATCTATATGCAACGATATTGATAATAAAAAATAAAATCAGCGTGGTCTTATAATTGTCTCACAGCGTTTTACGGACTAAGGCAACGGAAAAAGTCTATCAGCCGTCCATCATCTGATTTATCAAGCAGTCAAAATCGTAACCTTCACAGAACACAAACTCTTTTCACTCAAAATATATTTATAAACTCACAACTCCGATCTCGTACGAGCTCGTATAAAATTAAAATTCACAAAAAACCCGCTTACATTCTCGTTCGCCTCTTTCTTTTTGTCTAGTTTTTAATCTAACATCCTCTCCTATCCAATGCTACCGAAAAACGCGTCACAGTTTCATCTGCGAACTTGTAGGCCAATTAAAAACCAGACGGCCTCGTTCGAGGACACTCGGAGGCCAATTTTCGAACGCCTGGCACTTATTTTTTCGCTTTACACGGTCCATGGACAACCATTTCAACTACGGATGAGTGAAGCTTGACGTTAGGAATTTTAAGCTATTTTCGGCTTGACCGCTTTGAAGACCTTTAACGAGCCACTGATTCGGTGGAATGGGGGTTTCAGTGGTAGGCTGTACCCTGCCACTAGTTTGAATTCAAACTTTTTCTCCGAAACCTCTTTCGTTATTTTCATTTTTTTTTCTTTCCGATGTTGGTGCTCAGAAACAGTGAAACGCAGACCACAAAAAAAATATGTATGCCAGATTTTGCCAAAATTGATCGGATGAAGCGCGGACTTGCAAAGAATGAAAGTAATAAATGGAGGCTTTAAGCCAGAAGTTAGATAAAGAAAGGTTAGCAAAAAAAAAACAGCAAACAAATAGATAACAGCCATCCACGGATGTACCCACTCAAGATCTCGTGTACATAATTACGCAGTTCACACAGAATTAATTGCTTGGCCTTCCTTCAGCTGAAGGATTAGCCTCCGTTGCGTGTTCACAAATAACAAATCAGACGCACCTGTATACAAGCCACCTTACGAATAAGGAGAGAAGAAGGCCCTCCATTAATTTTCACCCGCTTTACTTAAATCACCTCGAATTAGGGATTATTTAGGCGTTTATTGCTTACAACTGCGCTCTCCTCTCCCGGGAATCGATTCGAGCCATGTTCCTTCAGATAACATTTAATTTGGCTCACAATAACGACGATCAAATTAGCTTTCGACCTGATTGGTCAAACGTTATTACCTATTATGTCTAGTCGGTAATAAGATTAAAGCGATAGGTTTCTTTAACGTTGCCCATCTAAAGAATCTTTCTTTTGATCTCGAGTTTCTGCATGTTATAGCGAGATAGAGAAAGCAGTGAACTGTAAGACTTATATTTTCCTACATTATAATTTTACTTGTGTTGATGTTCGTCGCTGATTGGAGAGATATGCGCATAATTGTGGGCGATTTTTTTTTGTTTTATGTCGAATGTAGGCGGCTAATCCATTAAATCTCTTTTGAGTAATTGCCTGCTGGAATGTAAACGCAATTAAAATTGTAGTTACACGTTTAGAGTCGGTCGTTACGTATTTATCCGAGGTTGCTCTAGACATATCTCTATACCAGCTCTAGAATATTCCAAACACACGAGTATCAACAATAATAACGCAAATAGCAATCAAAACGGACATGCAACCAGCCGCAAACCGATCAAATATACAGATCTCAACTGATTTCCATTCTGCATTATCGAAGGAGACAGGAATGGAGAGCGGACCGGATGATACTGCATTTTACAAGGTAACAGGAAACCAATGACGTAACAATCTTGGTTAATATATAAACCTGTTGAATTTCTCACGAATACCTCGCAAACTTGAAATAAGTCGTAAAGATTCTCATGAAAGATAATTTTTTGGATACTCTCCGAAGTGGCGCGACTTCTGTGTTATTTTATTGGCACTTAACTTGATTTCACTTGTCATATTAGTCTAATGGTTGTGAGTAATGAGGCTTAGCATGCTCAGAACAGTTTGAAGTGCTCTTTAAAAAATAAGCAGTTAAAGAGTATAACGCTCCAAAATGGGCAAAAAAGACAAAGACAAAAGGCTGCTAGGCTCAAATGGGATTGGACGGGTCACCCACGTCAGCCGCATGTACAGAGATTACTGGTCTAGAGTCGCTCAGAAAGAGGTGGCGAGATGATCTAGATGCCTAACACGAAAACTGATGGGAGAATAATGTGTGGAAGAAATTGAGGGACGCCTTTGTCGAGTAGTGGAAGGGTGGACTAGTGAAAAAAAAAGGAGTGCAATTCCCCTCAGGGCTACAGGATTATTCGACAGAGTTACCTCGACTCTGGGGCTCGAAGAACTACTGAAAGTGTGATACTTCCTCCCTTTCATTCAGAGTGGGATAACTCTTTCTAACAATACGCAGTCCTGGCAGGCAACGGCCCTAACCCCGTCAGTTATGCTGACATATCTTTGAGGCACACGTGAAACAACGCGCCATTGATCCATGATTGATCCTTATAGTATAGTATAGTACAACGGGCTGTTTTCCGCGACTCCACGACCAAAGCGCGTAATTTTCGTACGGGTGGGACAAATATTTCATTCATGTTACTGACCATTTCACGGAGGGTACGTGGGTTTCCGAAGTACTTTGCACTGGGCAGCTTAGAAGCAGATGAGCTGCTGTTTCTTCCTCCTCCATGCAGGCTCTGCAGAGTGGGCTGTCTGTAACTCCTATGACAGAGAGGTGCTTATTAAAGGTCCCGTGCCCATTGCAACGGCCGTCACTTTGCGTAACTGAGGCTTGGTAAGTCGTAGTGCCTGTTTTGTGAAGAGGCCATCAATGGAGGGAAGTGCCTCCTTGGCCTGTCTGCAGTCCTCATGTTCTATCCATAGTTTATGGTGTAGATCCTTGATACGTTTCCTTACCAGATTGCGTAGGTATCCGAAGGGAAGCGGCACAATGGGTTCAGGCCCCATCACTGCCATACTCGAACCCCTTTTAGCGTCCGCTGCATCGTTGCCTCGGGAATCGCTGTGTCCATGATTGGTCCTTACCAGATGTCTGGACGGTGAGCTACCCATTGCTTGCCCTGCATAAGCCCATTTCTTCACCTAACAATTGGATTTTGAAACTTAGGCCAGTCTTTTTTGGAAAACCCAGTTATATTTCCAAATTTTGGGCAAGCTACTCCATTTAGTAAACGACCTAGATATTCTTGATGTCAATTGAAACTTCGGATTTCCATGAATACGTTGCACGAATGGAACATGAGACAATGAAAGTCACCGGATTGGATTCCCGAAACTAGGCCAATAATTGTAAAGGCTTTAGATTTGTTCCGAAGCTGGGATGTTCGGCATATCATGTGAGGAGGAAGCGTATTCTTCTCTTAATAAACTGAATTTCGTCTCTTAACTACTTACCTACGTATTATAAAATTGTTTTTCCAGTCTATCTTTTTTTTTAGGTGGGAAATCATCCAATAACATCTCCCGCCCTTAAGCGGGAAGGGGTGTTGGACTTTCAGTGACTAAAACCCATTCCTATGTTCTTTCGTTACCCTGCATTCCACGGCCTGGTTTTCCTTTCAGAAGCGAACCCATGGCTCTAGTAGGCTTCAACACGATTGGGCTCCTACGGTTTTGCTGAAATCTCCACGAGGAGCGCGTGGAACACTAAGCACCGTCAACGACTTGGACTTTGTCCAGAAGGTTACCAGACGTTCGGACGGCGAGCTACCCATTGCTCGCCATGTCGTGTCGGTGTGTGGTTACGTTATTCATTAGAGTTTAGTCTTGTAGTTACTAGACGGACTTTGTTGCGATTAACACTATAACTTTGAGAATTTATTCCGAAAGGTCTATAATGTAGTAAGGACATAAATATTCAACTAACTTATAATAATGAAATCGGGTATTTTGTCAAACTGTTTATACCATGCGGAACCGGAGCGAGACGCCAGTTTTGCCATAAATTAAAGATTAAGGCAAAAGCCCCGGTCATGGGTTCAAACCTAGGCAGGCTATTTATTCCATTAATACCGCTCTCAAAACGGTAAACGAAAACATCGTGAGGAAATGGATGTCCTTGAACCAAAAAATTCAAGGACATGTGATGTCCACTAACCCGAATTGGACCCGCGTTGTGAATTACGGTCCATTTCCTCTCCTAGAAAGAAGGCCTGAGTCCCAGCAGTGGAAACATTTTATAAAGCTGATTATGCTATGTTAAGGCAAAAGAAAAACAATGTCTCCTTCCCGTGTGCCAAATCTTCCGTTGCTCGGCCGCATTTTGTAAGAATGGAAAAGAAAAAACTTAAAAAAACGCACTGCTCGCTTCTTAGCTTTGTTTTTCGAGATGAAAGAAGTGGCTTGGCTATTCCTTCATAGGATTTACATCATGTAGTTTTTTATTTATTTAATCTTCATGCAACACAAAGTATATAGGCGGACTTAATGCCTTAGGCATTCTCTGCCAGTCAACCTAGGGTGGTGCAGAGACTATAAGGTAGGCGCATAAAAAGAAAATTTATTATGAAAACACGAGTAAAAAAGTATATACATATTTAAAATACACATACCTATATATATATTTAATATAATATATATACTACATATATATTAATATAAAGTAAGGTATTTTCCATTATCATCACAAGACAAAAAATATATACGCTAAATATAACTTTTTCGAGGTAGGAAATTGTCAAATAATATCTCCCACTTTGGATATAAGAGGGCCTGTGAAAATTTTACTTTCTATTTTTTTTATTATTAATAGGCTCATGTTTGACCACCATCTCAACTGATGGCACGCGATGATATGACCAACGATAGAGCACGCTTGCCTAGAAGTAACATATTCACTCCTGACTTAAAGACCCTTAAGTTAAAGCTATCAGTAAACTCAGACTCTGGCAGGGAATTCAACTCTTCAGCTGTACGCACAATAAATGTGTTCCGAAAACGCTTTGTACGTATAGGTGAGATGTCTAGCATGTACCTACCGGTGGCACAACGCCGTACATTGTGGTCAGATCATGGAATGGACTTGGCGGAATTAGATTGTGCAATTGTAAACCCCCGCGGAAGAACATAGGTATGTTCTTTCAGTGGCCCTTTGCGTTTCAGGGTCACGATATTCCTTTTGAGAAATTCAAGTTTTTGATGTGTGTGAACAAAGTAAACAAAATAAAATTTACAAAGACAAAAATAATGCAGTGGCAGATTTTAAGAGAAGACCGTTCCATTAAATTACGGTTAATATTCACACAGCCTCACTTCACACTTTTAAAATTATGATATCCCCATGTTTTTCAAGTCACTATCTAAAATGGGTCCCAATAGAAAACAACCTTATCGTTTCGCGAAATTTCAGTCATTTTCCCCGCTCCCCATTTTTCATGGGTAATTACCCATGTGACGTCATAAGTGATTGATAACATCCCCTGATTAATACTTTATGTAATGTAATAAAATAAATTTCTTATACATCCGAGCCTTTTCACGTAGGATAAAGATTGCGGTGCTTACATAAAAAGCTTTAACCTTCAGGTAATTGATTCTTTTTTTATATTCTGAATTGACTTCAAGGCTTTTAGGTCTATTCATCATTTGGTTTACATATGAATTGGCCTTTAAAGATGAATTAGTTCACGGAAATCAAATTTCATAATAAATTTAACTTATGCAAGGAGTGTAACTAATATTATAAAGGTGAAAGAGCCTTTTAGCAGGCATCGGCCCTGCTGGGTCCTTATGATTTGCTAATATCACTACGCGCTTTCGACGACTTGGACTCGGTCCGGTTGATCATTAGATGGTCGGACGATACCCATTGTCGTCCGCAGGCCTGCGTCTACTGTGGCTGGTAGTCAGGGGTCGACCATAGGCGCGGGCTTGCGGACAGTGAGCAATGGGTAGCTCGTCCGGTAACTGTCCGGACCAAGCCCAAGTCGTCGACGGCGCGCGCTGTTCCCGCGCGCTTCAAGAAGTTGTCAGCAACAGCAGGGACCCAGCCGGGTCGAAGCCTACTGGGGCCAGGGTTATCCGAAAGGGCGCTCGAGCCCCGGTATGATGGCTTGAAGGAACGGGATGGGTTTTTTAGTCAGTAAGAGTCTGACACTATCTCCCGCTCCGCCCAAGAGCGGGGGTTGTCATAAGATGATTTTCCCCATAGAAAAAAAAAAAAAAACAGGGTTCGGGGTCTCGACGGCTTGGGCGTGGGCGTTAGTTTATTCCCTCACGCGTGCGGTCGACTCCTTTGTTGCATTACAGCTTCGCAGAAGGAGACAACTGGCTGCCATTCCTCATCGCTCCGGATCAGGCCTAAACCAGAACCTGGCGCGAAAGATCACGGCCGCTAACCGCCTATACGATGACACGGTGGTGCTCCGCCCAAGCAAGGCATACCTCCGTATGTCCCGCCATGTTCTCCGGGCGGTTCACACAATGGTGACTCCCGGCCGTTTTTTCCACCTGTGAGGTGAGGACGACGTGACGCCTCTTCAGCCACTCCTCATAAACAGGACTTATGGCCATAATTATCGCATACCCAACCACACCACACCTCGTACCTTCAGTAAATTTATGTTACGTGCGGTAAGATACTAAAATATGTTAGTAATTCTTAACTGTAATTAACAACGAGCTACTTAATTATAATATTTCCGTAAAAAAATAAATCGTGAGTAAAACAGCAAGTCACATGAACTAATTAGCTTCTTAATAACAACTTCCTTTTCGTTTTCCTGTAAGTCATTCGTAATTAAAATGTTGTATTCTTTTACTACATTTTTTACTGTTGAAAACATTCAACAGTAAAAAATATTTGTTTGGTTTGTGTTTACGGGGACGTTTGAAAGAGTTACCGTGGCTTTAAAAAAAGGTAAACGAAAGAACAAAGGAACGAAAAGATGGGTTTTAGTCAGTAAAAATCTGACATGTCCTTTTGCTCCACCTTAGAGCGGGAAAAGTCAATCGATAATTTCTCACCAGTGCCCCTAGCCAAGTTGCTAATCTGCAATAGTTAACGCTAGTAGAAAGCTTCAAATGTACGGGAATAACGTCATCTCAACGGTTAGTCACGTGGTCAGAACAAAAGATTCAGCGACGCGGCCAACTCGAAGCGTTCGACGCAAGCGAAACGGTTGTAACTTGACTAGGGGAGCAGTCCCCATAAAAAAGGCTCGTGTTTGACCAGTATATCACCTTATGGTAGACGACGATATTATAGTGGTCGATGTATAGAAAAGAGTATGTCTATATAGATATACTCTTTTTTATCTCTTTATTCTCTTAACTCATCATATAGAGTTTTTTAGGGTAAGTTAAATAGTTGCACCTTGCCATTGAGTAACAACACTAAAACAATTTACCTAAGTACATTTTATAAAACTTTTAGTCATAAAACTATGTACAATGCGTTCCAAATGAGAATACGATAGCCCGCCATGTTGTAACGTCACGATTTACTGTCAAATCGAGGAAAGAAGATTTTAAATATTAATTAATTTACGAAAAATTTAATTGATTTATGAACTGTGAGCAAAAAAAGTTTAATCAGAATCCAGTTCTTCAATTTTACTCATCTCTGAGTTCGTCATTTTTGCCAAAATATCTTCGATTTGACAGTACGACGAGACGTCAAAACATATTAATCAGTCCTATTCTCATTTGGAACGCGTAGTAAGTACAATCGTAACGAGATAAAGCTATATGTTTGTTTGTCTCTGTAGATGCCGATCCATTTTACAATTTCAACAAAATTTCAAAAGCACGTTACATTAAATGATTAATTATAAAATAATTGCATTCGATAATTATTAAATGCAGTTATTTTCATACTGTAATTTGACTGTTTATATTAAACCACACACATGCATACATACACAAAAATAAGACTTGAAATAAACTTGCCTACTGGGGCCAAGGTTATCCGAAAGGGCGCTCGAGCCCCGGTTGACGGCTAGAAGGAACGGGATGGGTTTTTTAGTCAGTAAGAGTCTGACACTATCTCCCGCTCCGCCCAAGAGCGGGGGTTGTCATAAAACGATTTTACCCTTCGAAAAAAAAAAAAACTTGGGCGTCGAAATATAAACCTATTTTGATTTAAGTGATATTATTTCAAGTAAAACACCACAGAACAAAATTTTACAGTAGGCCAACTTATTTTTAAATACTACTCTGTATTAAGTTATAAAGTACAAAATATGCTTGCTTCCACTTTGGAATATTAAAAAGTTATATGCAAGAAGCAAGAATATACCTAGCAAAATTGGAGTAGAGTCAATTTACCGGTATCTTTACACGAATGTTTTACAAAGTAGTGGCAGTCGGTATTTTCGACAACTTTGTTTTAGAAAACATTCTCCGAGCAGGTATCTACGTAAGCGTATTTGGATCTAAGCAAGTTTCAAAACTGTATAGAAATGGGTTACCGAAGAGTTGTTTTGTATCTTTTACTACAATGTTGCAGTACAAAGCTAAATTTTGTTAGTAAATGCTAACAATTGCTGATATTTTCTGACTTATACCTACTAAGTCACAGCAGTGGGAAGATTAAAAAGGCTGATGATAATGATACCTACTTAAAACAGTGTAATTTTAATAAATGGAATAGACAAAAATAGAATTATGATGGAATCGAAGTAAGTAGATACTTAGGTTTTGTTAGTAAATGCTGACATTTGCTAATATGTGCATTATATCTATTATAGTAGTGTAATTTTAACTTGAGAAACATTCCTGTCTATTCCAGTCATTAATAAAAATAATAATAAGATCTTTTGATATATTTAGAACTAGCTTAGACAAATTATTATTGGATTATACTAACTAATCTAAGTAAATATGTGGCTACATATTTACTAGTTAGCGGGTTAGTTAGTCGGTGCAGTACTGTTCTTCTACATAAGTTACAAGGTAACCTATGTTTAATTCATTAAACCCCAAGCGAACGCCGGCGTTCGCGCACCTATTGTCTTTCAATTGTGTCTGTGATTTCCACGATTGAAAGGTAGAGATAGTTGTGATCTTCTGTCATAGGTAGTTGTATTAAACCTTAGCTTTCGCAACTTCCCTCGTAACTTACGTCGCCGGCACACCATCATTCATTTTCATGGGATAAAGAATAACTTATGGAACTCTGTGTTAGTGATACTTTTAAAGAGCATATCTTTCTATGTCATTCTCACATAATAACAATATCTATGTAGGTATAATTTGAACATTAACGGTGTAATCATAATTTTGTATTTATATATTTAAAAGTCATCATCATCATTATCTTCCTTCCCTTGTCCCGTCTTATCTGAGGTCAGCGCAACACGTTTTTTCTTCCATTCTAGTGTCACTCGTCATGCTATCACTAACTTCCTTTTCTTTCACATCACTCTTCACACAATCCATACATCTTTTCTTTGGCCTCCCTCTCCCTCTCCACCCACCCACATGTATATTCATAACTCTTTTTACCAAAAGAGTTCCAATAAAATTCTCATGGCCACATGGGCCTCTTCTGGACCTTTTTTGCCTCCCTCTCCACCTATAGACATGTAAACTCATAACCCTTTTATTATTTATATATTTAAAAGTGTGTCCGTAGAATTTTTTGCACCTTCTTTTCCATAGAGATAAACATTTTGGAACGTGCAAATAGTTTCATCTTTTTTTTTACTTAGTTGGTTAATTGTATAAAAGCTTGAGTAATATTGAAAGCTTGAGTTTTATGAGTCTCGTAGTCTGTCTATTAGTGAAATAAAATTCCGGGATCCGGCCGGCACTTCCAGCAATTACCTTTAACTAACAAACAGGTTTACCTCTCTCTAACATTAGTTTGGATAGCCTATACCAGCCTCATGGACCTACTGTTATTTTTGGTCTATATTCGAGCTCAAATATACAATGCCTACGAGTGTGTATACTTTAGCCGATACTTAATTATACATGTAAATACATTACTGGCGCTAAGCAAATATGTACATTACATTACTGAAGCAATAACGCAATGGTCTGGAATTAAACTTTCGTGTTATTATTGTACTAAGTACTAGTATTAAGATGTTAGCCGTTAAAATTAATTAATGAAAACTAACTTCTGTAAGCGGCTTCGTTCGCGTGAATGTCGATTATTGCCAATTTCCTTCCTTAGGTTCAAGTTTACTCCATACCAAATTTCATCCAAATCGGCTCAGTAGTTTCAAAGAAGATTTTTTTTACATTCTTTGATCAAAAAAAGACCGTTTAACTATGAAAGTGTAATAGACAGAGTTACATACATATGTTTTTGCAAATAGTACGGAACTTCGGATTCATCATATTTACTTTAAGATAATATTCTATTCTATTTTATTTCTGCTACACTTTAGGTACTTTGTTGTTGTTATGTGTCTTACTTAAAAGTTGTATTCGAAAACACTATTTTTTATTATTTATTTAGTTATAGACTATGAACACGCCCTTTCTAAAGAAAAAATGAAAATACGTACGTAATATGCCATATTAACTTAAGTAAAACAAAAAAAAAACACCTTAAAACGGTGTGTCTATAAAACGACACTTTTTTAACAAAATGATAGAAGAAAATACAAGAAGAAGGCGAGGTATCGATTTGTTGCCTGTAAAACTTTAAAATAATTGTATGAAAACCTTCCTATGATTACGTAGTATGTATTTCTAGAAAACTAAATTCAAGGAAAAACCGTATCAATTGATTACAGGAGTCGCTCCCTCCGTATATTTTCAAGCTGCACTACAGTTGGACTTGCACACTACCGGCTCATGGAGCTTAGCTATACAATACAGAGGACTCGCTGTCTCAAATATATTGCTAGATACAGCAGTGTTTTCAATTACAGACAACTTTGTTTGCACTCGAAAGGATTAGGTTGAAATGTTATTTATTGGTGTTTTTTTTTTTGTGCGTTCACTCTTTTTATCCGATAGCACGAAAGTAAAGACAGCATTGTTAGAAGAAAACCTAAGCCGTGGTCTTGGAACGCAAAGGTCATCCGAAGGGACATAGATAGATTTTAGTCAGTAAAAAAATCGTTCTTGCAAAGGTCCGGCGGTACTTCACACCGGGACAGCTTTTGATGTTATACAAAGCACAGGTCCGTTCGTGTGTGGAGTACTGCAGTCACATATGGGCTGGTGCTGCAAAATGTCACCTGGCAGCTTTGGACTCGGTGGAAAGGCGTGCAAAGAGGCTAATTGGTGATCCAGATTTGGTTAAGTCCAACCTTCAAAGCCTTGAGCATAGGCGTAGAGCAGCCAGCCTTTCGGTGTTTTACAGGATGCATTTTGGAGAGTGTGCGCAGGAATTGCATGACTTGATTCCGCCATCGCAATTCTACCATCGGACAACCCGACGTACGGCGAATATTCACCCTTACGTTGTTGAAAACTCTACGGTCCGGACTAAGCGTTTCGCCTCGTCGTTTATACCGCGTACGTCGAAGGACTGGAACAGTCTGCCTGCTGCGGTCTTCCCGTCCGATTATAATTTGGGTGTCTTCAAGGCTAGAGTGAATAGGCTCTTAATAAACTAGTGCGCCTCACCATCAAAGGTTGCATCGCTACTTACCATCAGGTGGGATCGCAGTCAAGCACTAGTTTAACAGAATTAAAAAAAAAAAAAAGTCTGACACACTCTCATCACCATCATCATCATTTCAACCGATAGTTGATCTAACAACAAAAATCGAAACTGCTAGACTACAAATTACCTGTTAGATCAACGAACAATCAATTTTAATGTAAAATTCGAACGATCAACGAGAACGAACTTATGAAAGCTTCGTCCCAAACAATAGAGCTACTGTCCTAAATATATTGCTTCGACCGCCATGTTCCCAATTACATAGAATCCTGTTTAAAGTGTTCAAACGTAGCGCTTTGGTATTTTCGGGCGAATGTTACTCGTAATAGTTTGTAAGTTAATTAATGGAATAATTTGCTGAAGAGTAACGCCTTTGAGGATTTCGATGGAAAGTTTTGGTATTGATATTTTAGTCACTCGATTTTGTAATCATAGTGTTTGTAAGGGTTATGATTACTAATCATTATTTTGTTTTTGATCTTCGAATACCATGAAAACGAATGCAACTTAGAAACCTATATAGGTAGATTTTTTTTACCTATATAAATATATAAAAGAAGAAACTGTCTAGCTGACTTGTCAACGCACAGTTTTTTTATTTTATTTTTGATAGGTTCGCACTTGACCGCTATCTCACCTGATGGAAGTATAGTTCTAGGGTCGCAGGGCCTAAGAGCGTGAAATTTTGTACAAGGTATCCTTTTATGATGGAGGTGAGCACTAGGAGAGGATCTCCAAAAATTCATCCCCTGGCTAAGAGGATTAATAATAATTTATCTTCTTATCTAGGGGAGAATTTTTTTTCCTCACACCAACATTTTTTTTTTTCACAACTATCTCACAGCGCCGTCTAGTCCCAAGCTAAGCAAAGCTTGTGTTATAGGTACTAGACAACATTTGTCCCGGCGAATCGAACCCACGATCTCCGGTATAGCAGTCAGGGTCCCTATCCACTAGACCAACCGGCCTGTCAACACCTGTCACATTAGGTTTCCAAACCGGTGTGTGTGTATGGAAAGACTGTTGCACAAAAAAATCAGCAATCAAATAACATTTTAACCTAAAAACGTGAGCCACGTACGTCAATCTGGGCGCGTCGGTCTTCATATATTTTATATGGCAACTAGACTAGTAGAGTCACGTTATCCACGCCGCGCGTCGCGTCTCACGTTTAAATCAGACGTGGCCCACGTGTGCGTCGGAAGCTAGCTTCTGTCAGCGGCTTTGCCCGCGTATCATCTTACTTAACACTGGTAGGTTTTAGTCAGACTTTTCCTGGCCAAAAGCTACCCGTGTTCCTTCAGTCACCTTTTGCGTTCCAGGGAACCCTGGAGCGAGAGATGTCATTGGATGATTTCCAACCTGAAAAAAAGACAAATTGAAACAATCATATCTTATCTCATAATAAATGAAATTGCTACCTAGATACTTAATGGCGTGGTTTTCACAGTTATATGAGACATTAGCTGTGCCTGCGACTTCGTTCACGTGGACTACAGTACCGTATATATATACATATGCATGTAAGTAGTAAAAAGCAGTTATTTCACCAGCAAGGCCATGTCCATCATGAACTCGTTCGTGAACGACATCTTCGAGCGCATCGCCGCCGAAGCCTCCCGTCTCGCCCACTACAACAAGAGGTCATACAAACAGACACTCTAATTTTATTTATATGTATAGATTAAGGTAATAATGGATTGTAATTAAATCCTTTCACTAATTCACTTATTCGATCAAGTGCCATTAATAATGCAACAAAGCATATAATTTTATGTTATGAAATATGTAATACACGTTAGTGCATAATTATGAATGTTTAATTTTATTAAAACGGTTTTGGATAATACAGTTTGTAATTAAATTATTGAATATGTTTAGTTGGCTTATGAGTTTTATAACATACTCGTATAGGTACCTAACTATGTATACACCGCTAAATTTTAATCGTTTTAATCCCGTGGAGAGTCGATCCGGTACATGAAACACTATCGATTTGTAAAGATAAAATTATAAAATACTTTTTTCAAAACTCGTATTAATTTACGCATGTACGAAATTAATTTCTTTAAGAAAACGTCAGCTGAGAGTTCAATGACCTGTAGGTAGTTTGTACGCAACACCGACTATTAATTACAGGTCATTGAACTCGCTTAGCTGACGTTTTCTTAAAGAAACTAATTTCGTACATGCGTGAATTAGTATGAGTTTTGAAAAAAGGTACTTTATTTTTTAATTTTATTTTTAAAAATCGATAGTGTTTTATGTACCGGATCGACCCTCTACGGGATTTAACTAAAAAATTTAACGGTGTATAAATCGCGTACGCGTTGCGTTTAACACTTTCGGTACAAGAACAAAGCTAAAACTACTAATGTAGGTCCACGTGTGATTTATATGTAGAGCGACGTCGCGTGACGTGGATCTAGTGTAGTTCTATAAGTCTAGTTTCCATATAAAATGTACGCGCCCAGATCGGCTGCGCGCAGTGTACTACTACTGTATGATCCCTGTGTTCTGTACAGTGTACCCACCTGAGTGTATCTACCTTAATTTGCTCTTATCCCAGCCGCCGCCACTAGAGGCGCCACAGGCGTCGGTAGTCAACGAAATTTTTAATGCATATAATGATTTTTATTTATTGTAATGTTTAAACTGGTTAAATTTTGTATTTTAAGCAAATATCTTTTTAATATGGATGAGTTCTAATATGGGTTTACCTGAAATAAATGAATTTTAATTTTATTTTATTTCATCTATTCATCACCAATTGTTTTTACTAAAAAAAGACCTTTAATGGTGGAATATTAAGGGGCTATTTGATTTCCGCCAGTATCTTCCCCTCTTTTGTTAATGGTGTAATCATAGCCCGATACATTGATTTTTATCGACAGTCAATTTTAATAAAGGTAGGTCTTTGTAAGAAAATTAATATTTAATCTTTATTTTTTGTGGGTAAGTAACTTTGTAAGTACTTGCTCCGTGTTACTCGTGGTAAGTAACGAAAAGTGGTTTAAAAAACGTTTTTTTTTGTCTCTGTTCAATAAGAACATTCAGACCGAATACTTTACAACCTTACTATGCAACTTTGGTCCTGGAACAAAAAGGGCGACTGATGGTCAAGGGTTTTTTTTTTATATGGTGGAAATCATCTAATGACAACCCCCGCTCTTAAGCGGAGCGAGAGATAGAGTCAGACTCTTTCTGACTAAAAACCCACACCGTTCCTTCGTGCCTTCATACCGGGGTACGAGAAACTCTTTCGAAACTAACCCTGGCCCCAGTAGGCTCCGACCCAGCTGGGCCCCTGCTGTTACTGACAACTCCTTGAGGCGCGCGGGAACAGTGCGCACCGTCGACGACTTGGGTTCGGTCTTCCAGCCGTCCAGCTTGCCATCCGGACCGAGCTCGACTCACCGTTGACGCGTAGTCTCTAAGAGATGTCGCGCGTGCCTTAAAAATATGACAGCAAACTGTACCCCGCAGGCCTACTGGGGCTATGGGTTGTGCGAAAGTGTACCCCGGAGCCCTGGAAAAAGAGCAAAGACGGAATAGTAGTGGGTTTTTAGTCAGTAAAAGTCTGACACGCCCTCCCACTCCACCCAAGGGCGAGAGAAATCTCTGGATGAAATACCACCAAAAACCCTAGACCGGGAGAAGTATTATAAGAATGGTTTCCCACCTCAAAAAAAAAACTACATAACTGACACAAGTCTTGAAATGGTAATTGCTTTCTTTAAACACATACCTACCCATTATTGAAAATTTGTCCTGGAAGTTTTAATAATTTTTAACTTCAATATACAAAATAACAAAATAATTTCAAAAGAAATATTTACAAAAACATTTCATTTAAAAAAAAATCCTATTGCCCATAAGCCCCGTGGTCGGCTAGTGCTAAAAATAAGTCGACCCAACAAATTCACACCAACCGACAGGAGACCGTTATACCGTTTTTCTAAACATCTGTTATATAACGGAATTGTTAAACGGTCCCCACTTGACACCGGGAGAACAATGGCACAGGTCAAAGTTTGCCAAACAACCGGCGCGCGTGGATATACTACCGCAGTATTGCCAGACCTAACTTCAAATACGAGGAAAAAGACTACCACTCTAATATGACGTCTTAAAATCATCATGAGGCCCGCTGTCAGTAAGAAATGGAGTTTTACAAGACGAATAACACTTTCCCTTTTTAACACCACCAGAATTAAAATGATTTTAACATGTCATGGACTGCACATAAATTCTAGAAATATGGTTTTTATATAGAATGTTAGGAATAATTCTCGACTCTTTAGCTTTTTTATTTTCTTTACCAACACAGCTAGCTAAAGAGCTAACAAAGGCATCAAGATACGTCCAGACCAGATACATCTTCAATGATAATAACTTTAGTACACAGAAGAGGTTCCAATTTCAAACCGATGAACATCTGATTCAAAATTCGAATTCAATCACTCATGTCGCGTTCGTATTTTATTTTTTTAATCCGGTCGTGACTTATTGGCGTTGGCAACACAACCGATAGTAGGGACGTGAAAGATTGTCGCAACTCCGCTCGGGCTCCCCGGTCAATATTTGTAAGTGAATTCGTACACCGGCTCCATTGTAAATAATATATCGCTTGTTAATACTTGCGAACTTTGTTACATTTTTAAAGGGATCGCTTTAATTTGTTAATTTTATTTCAAAAGTTAAAATACTCCATAAATACCACAATATGACTTTACTCGTTAAAAATAAAAGGCCCGTTTTGACATTTGAGAAATACTTGGAAAGAAACTGAATGAACTTATTATTATATAATAGGGGTCCAGTGTAGTAGTAGCTACATTACACCGGACAAGTCGCTAGATAATCAAAATACGAATGTCAAAACAGGTCTTTTAATTTTTGACAACTTTAAAGTACAAATATACAATTTTAAATTACAATTTGGAATATATTTTACTGTCAAGAAACAATAGAAATTGATTCGTAGACAAAATTACCACCAATCCTTGCAGTTGAATAAAAATCAACTCTTTTACAAAAACTCGCGTTCAATATCCTGTCACATTTCCTCCAAACAGAAAACTCAAAATTACTGCCATAGATACAATCGCGTCAGCCAAACTGCGGTTATCCCTCAACATTATACAAAAGCTTGAGAGATTCTCATCCCATTCGCGACATTTAAATGAACCCACGATGGCTCTATCAGCTTTTTACACGTCATCAGTTTTTGAGTGGAGCACCCTTCATTTTCCCTTGAATGAAGATTTTTCCAAAGCGCACATTGGCCCCGCCCATCGCCTATATCTGTCGACAAAGCGATTCGTTTCACTAAAAATTGCCCGCCATTTTAAATGAGTTGGCGTTTATTTACGAACTGTTTCAGCTTTAAAATATATAAAAGGGTGATAAATTGGTAATTAAAGAGCGTGGACTTTAATTTGTAGTCCCGGGTTGCGAAATCTGTTTAATAACGAGTTACAGAAAAAGGGTTCTGCTTGTTTGCTTTCGGGCATTAAAACGGAAAGTTATGTTACTACAGGATAAGCATACAGATGCAAACTAATATTATTTGCTGTGTAGCAAATAAATTGGCATGTTAATCTGAGTAATTTTATAAATAAATTCCAATTAAAATGGGATTTGCATGCCCATTGCTGATATGATTAAAACTGTCATTACTTTTTGTTAATTGGGACTGGCCCCGGCTTCGAGTGAGTGCAATTTTGTTTTTGATTGATATTATAGAACAAAAAATATCGTAGTTACTTATTGGGTCCTCACAATATTATTAACATGACAGAAATAGTCAGCCAAATTTATGGAGCCGTTCTCAAGTGATGCTCCGTCAATTCCGTCATACGTGTCGTAATTAATTAATAGAAATTAATTTTTGTGTCATTATTAATTCTGAATTAATTACTTTGTATTTTACAATTACAAAGTAACGCTGAATAATTATGATTACATGTCTACCGTTAATTATAATCCTCGTGTCGAATCTATATATATAATAAAAGTGACATATCAGTCACTGATTAATTACGAAATCTCAGAAACGATAACACCTACAAACTTAATATTTGGCAGGTAGGTTTTTAATGGAATATAGACATCTGTTAAGGTCGGATTTTTTGAAATTCACCCCCTAAGGGGATGAACGGGTGTCCAAAGTTTGTATGGAGTAATCGGCTTTTAGGTGGGCGAAGCCGCTAGCAAGAGCTAGTATACGAATATACGCATACTAAGCAAGTACCTACCTAGTGGTTTAATTAAACTTACGTGAGAAATAAAACAAGGGTACAATTAACCAACTCCGACATTTACTCATTAGGCGTACCTACAGGAGAAATATTGAATTAAACAGAAGTTTCAACAAATTGGGGTTAAATTGTAGTAGAAATAGGTTACCGTCTGGTTACTTTTGTATTATATTTTAAGTGGTAGACTATAAAGTTTCTATCTAAATTAAAGGTATAATTATTTATTACACACAGACAAAAATATGTATTGCTACATTGTATACTATTTACGTATTTGAAAGAAACTTAATAACAGCTGATATTTGTGGCTTAGTTATAAATAACAGCTGATATTTCTGGTTGATGACCTGGTCACAAGGAATCCGATAGATGAGAGACGTACAGGACCGATCGTTATGAGAAAACTTGGGGGAGGCGTATGTCCAACAGTAGACGTCTTCGGCCTTTTTTTTGGGCGGAGCAGGAGATAGTGTCAGACTCTTACTGACAAAAAGACCCACCCCGTTTCTTCTAGCCTTCATACCGGGGCTCGAGCTCCCTTTCGGATAACCCTGGCCCCAGTAGGCTTCGACCCGGCTGGGTCCCTGCTGTTGCTGACAACTCCTTGAGGCGCGCTGGAACAGTGCGCGCCGTAGACGTCTTCGGCTGATATCATTGTAATAATGATATTTCTGAAGGCAATGCCCGTATTTTTAAAGGACTTACGAATTTAAGTCTCGGTCTTTATTTGTAAAAAACCACCCCTAATTTCCCTG
This sequence comes from Mythimna albipuncta, assembly GCA_929112965.1. NCBI lineage: Eukaryota > Metazoa > Arthropoda > Insecta > Lepidoptera > Noctuidae > Mythimna > Mythimna albipuncta. The sequence goes on from OV815967.1 coordinate 17,888,617, forward strand.
GGGTCATGGGAGATGCGAAAGAGAACCCCGGGGTCCTGGAAAGAAGGCAAGGAATGAACAGGAGTGGTTTTTAGTCAGTAAAAGTTTGACACGAGAGGGCGGGTAATGTCGGTAGATGATTTCCCACCTAAAAAAACCCTAATTTCTCTTTTTTAATGTAATAATGGTAGCTTAAATTAATAAAAGAGTAAAGAGTAGTACTTGTAGAGTCGAAGCTCCAAAGCCTTGAGCATCGCCGCCTAGTTGCTAGTCTGTCGGTTTTCTATCGTTTACATTTCGGGGAGTGTGCACTTGCCTGGAATTGCACAATCTAATTCCGCCAAGTCCGTTCCATCATCCGACCAAACAACGTACAGCGTTGCGCTATCGGAACATGGTAGACATCTCACCCATACGCACAAAGCGTTTTAGGAACACATTCATTATGCGTACAGCCGAGGAGTGGAATTCCCTGCCGGAGTCTGTGTTTCCTGATAGCTACAACTTAGGGGTCTTTAAGACAAGATTGAATAGGTTACTTCTAGGCAAGCATGCTCCATCGTCGACCACATCATCGCTTACCATCAGGTGAGATTGTGGTCAAATGCAAGCCTATCAATAATAAAAAAAATGCGACTTAAATTTGAACGTTTTATAAGCACAAGAATCATCTTTTTAATACTTTGTAAAGGTATAATGGCCAACCAGAGTTTTCATTTCTTAAAAGTAAAACTTCTAATTGAACAAAAAACCCAATAAAATAAATGTCTTTCAGGAAATCGTCGCGTACATTCCACTTAACCCTATTGTTCCAAGCCGCTTACACCCAATACCAGTAATTGCACTAGAAGATCCAATTGTTTCTCCTCTAATTTAACAAAAGGGAGAAACGGCCACAGCAGAACATTAGTTCTACAAACCTCTGGTTTTCCGTCCGCGAGCGAGGAAGGGTTATTTTATCGAACAGTAGTGTTATAAGCAGTGGCGTATCTAGACCTAATGGGGCCCCATCTACATCTACACTTGTGAAGATGTAAAGTTTGTTTTTACATATTTTTGTTTGTAATCTCTAAAAGTACAGCACGCTTAGCCAAGTTGTTATTCTGCAATCGTTAACGCTGTCGAAAAGTGACGAAACTTATAGGAATGACGTCATCTCAACGTAAAATCGCGTGGTCAGAACAAACGAATAGATAATTCGTAGCCAAGTTCACATCGTTCAAAATCGTTTCTACAATTTTTAACGCTACATCCTTTCTTATACAAACGCTACATTGTAGAACGAGCGGCCGACTCAGGCGCGTCAACAACAACTTATCGTTTTCTACAATTGCTGTCACCGAGGCGTTACCGATTAGAGAACGGAATTCGATTGTAACATGGCTAGGGGGGCTGGTCCGATTGCTAAATTTTTTTCACCAATAGAAAGCTGTTTTATTCCTCAGTGACTTAGACTATGTTTAAGGTACGCGGGCCAAGACGCGAACAAAAAATAAGTATCAAATATTTTTGAAATATGTTTTTTTGTGCGATACTTCTACTAGCATAGAAATAGTGCCTTAGGAGGCTTCGAAAATGAGCTCATTTAATGAATCATTCATAAGGTATTTCAGTTGGGTTTTTACTGTCGTCTTGTATGTAGAAAATGCTAAAGCGAGAGGAGCGTGCTAAAAACTATTTACAGAATATAATATAGTTATTTATATATATAATGTCATTGTATTATTCATTCACTCTTGGCCTATTATCAAAATAATAATTAAAGATTGTGTATAACATATTACGAATTTAGGCATATGTCGGAGCCCCTGTAGCTCGGGGGCCCCATATAAGGCTAATACAGCGTTACTACGCCCCTGGTTCTATGGCTGGTACCTGTAACTTATGTTCGGGTTTAACCGTTCAGCAAATATATTGAGTGTTGATACATTTACTAATGGCCGTACTAAATAAAGTCTGCGATTCCATTCCTATAAATATTGGAGTAAGCTGCTAGAACAGAGTTCGGTTCGAGTAGTTTTTCTAATTGAATTCTTTGAACGAATGTTTATTTTGATAATGGGAATTTTGTAAACGTTTTTGAAATTACAAATTGAGGTGCGAGTTATAACAATATGTCTGCAAACGACTGGAATGTTTTAAATCACGTTGTTTATTTTTCAAGTTCACTTCTCATACTAATATTAAAAAGGCTAAAGTTTTTATTTACGCGAGTATGTTTATTACTCTTTCACACTCAAATGGCTGAACGGATTTGGATGAAATTTGGCACACGGGTAAACCACTAAAGACTTGCGGACGACGAGCAATGGGTAGTTTGACACACGGGAGTCCGTTAACCGCCCGGACCAAGTCAACGACGGCACATAGTGCTGCCCTGCTGGGCCCCTGCGGATTTGCTGACATCTCTCAGCAAATCCGCAGGGGCCCAGCAGGGCCAAAGCCTACTGGGGCCATGGGTTGGTTTCCAAAAGAAAAAGCCGGAATCTTCCAACGCAAGGCAAATAAGGAACATAGGTGTGGGTTTTAGTCAGTAAAAGTCTGACACCCCCTTTCGCTCCGAACTAGAACGGGAGAAGTCATTGGATGATTTCTCACCCTTAAAAAACGGGTAAACCATGTTGTGGGAATAGCACTTACTTCATATTCCTTTGGGATATGTATCTTCTTTTTCTACTTTCACGCGGACGAAGCCGCTAGCAGAAACTATACATATTTATTATGGCCGTTTTTAACATAAACAACCTAGTTTTTCATGCTTTCATTAATTCTACCAGTATCGTTGCATACTAAATTTATTCCAACCATTTTATCAACTTATTTACATAATCAAAACATCAATATTGCTGCACCGTGTCAGCTAACGACTTTGAAACTATTCCAGCGCCATTTTGTCGTTGCGTGATGACATAAACTTGATGTCATTGTTGTTGTAGATTTACAACGTTGCATGCGATGCAGGCAACTCGCGGGACTGTATCATTGTATTGTCAGGGTTACGTTTGAGTTTATAGGCGGTATGGTAAATGTCACGTAAAATGGTTTGTAAGCGGTTTTATAACAGTACTACTTCTGTCAGCGGCTTTGCCTGCATGATAGCCTATTTTTCTGCAAACAACCTTTGAAATCTTCGCCTAGAAGAATCTTTGTGAAAAACTTCACGTTCCTAGTCCTGGTAATTTCGGCTGTGGGTTCATATGTCAGTCAGTCAGTCAGTTTCTCTTTTTATATATATAAATTTTGTAAAGGTACAATTGACGTTCGTTTCAATTTATTTTTTGTTAATAATATCCACCAAGTATTGAGTTTCTACAAGTTTATGGGCAGCGTGTTCATAAAGAACGATGTAACTGCACACAGAGTGATATATCGATTCGTATGTTTTGTATAAAACCTCAAATAAAACTATCGAAGCTGTTTTAATGAGCAGAATTGCTGCGAAACCAACATTTCAGCATTTAAATGCGCTCATTACAACTAGTACGTATTACATGTTATTTTTTTCTTTGAGGTGGGAAATTATCAAATGATTTTTCACGCTCCAGGGTGTCCAGGGTGGAGTGATTTTTCTGTTGCTTTTTGCATTCCTGGGCCAATGAGAGCACTGGCCCTTCTGGGTCCTTTCAGTTTTGCTGACGTCACTTTCAAACAAGCGTGGTACACAACGCGCCGTTGACACGGACTTGGTCTTACCGGACGATGTGAGGATGTCCACTTCCTCACGGATTCGATCATCTCCTTCACTTGCATTACTGCTTCGCAAGAAGCCTCTTGCTCCGGACCATGGCCTGAATACGGCTGGACTCGAGAGGTCGCCGCCTACATCATTTCAAGCATAATGGCAAAACAAGATCCTCCTGAATTTCATGTGTCCGGACCTGTATAAATCGAAAAGTCAAGACGCCGTGGCGCCTCTCTAGCCAATCGTCAAAGACTGGACTTACCATCCACATTGTGGCGTGTTGTTAACCTTTCTAATACGAACTTATTTTAGGTGTTAAATCGTAACTTATATACCCAGTTATATACATACAAACTTTCGCCTTTATAATATTAGTTTTGTTCATCATGGTACAAAGCTACACACAGCTGGCAGGTAAATCAAATTATGTAGGGTAGCAAGAAATCTAAACAACATGAAACTTACAACTTTTCTTTACAAGTTCCGCCTTCGCACCCGGATCATATTGAAACAATTATTTGATTTCGATTAAGGAAATTGCGAAATTATTATAACGCTGACTCCTCCGGACATTCCAATTTTCCGTGGCTAAAAGCATTTTCTCCCCTTTGATAATTTCTGCCATAATTAATATTATCTTGAAGAGGGGATTTCCAGCAACACGTAAGTTAACGAGTAATTTAAAATGATGTAGACAAGGACGTATCTTTTATCTTTTTTGTTGGTCTTTTGTGAAGTTAAGAGTGATTAAGTACTGAAGTTTGGCTGTAAAAATATTGTAAAGTTATATTGTTGGGGTGAGACTAGAGGTAGGATTACCGCATAAAGGTGCAGTCATAACGCGTTGTACAACGGTTAGAGAACCAATTACAGTAACAAAAAAAGCAAAAGCAATTAAAATTATAAACATCATGTACAATTTCTTCATCAATCCCTCTCACAGTACCGCTGATATGCCAATAGAATCATTCTCCATTCCCTCGCCTAGAGAAAAGGCCCGAGTCCCAGTATTGGGAACAATACTCTTCTTCTTCTTTTCCTCTTCCCACGTTAGGTGGGGTCGGCTCTCCTTATCCTTCTGCGCCAAGGCTATCTGTCCTGGGTTGTCGGGTCAGGCAGTTGGGACTTCCTAATTAGATTGGCCATACTAGTCCACCATGTCAAGGGTGGTCGTCCTCTTCCTTTCTTGCCTTTTGAGATTGCCATGGCCTTCTGGACCACATGCTCGCTGTCTCTTCGCATGACGTAGCCGTACCATCTTAAGCGTGTTTCGGTGAGCTTTTCCTGGACTGGAGTGACTTTGAAGCTACCTCGGACGTATTCGTTTCGAATTTTGTCCAGTCTAGTCACTCCGCCCGACCACCTGAGCATCTTCATCGCGGCCACGTGTAACTTCTGAGCATTTGTTTGCTTCACTGTCCAGCATTCAGCCCCGTACAGCATCGCTGGTCTTACTGCTGTCTTATACACTTTCCCTTTAGTATTGGGAACAGCACATGGCCGATTATATTCTGTTTTTGTAATATCGACCCTTTTTAGGTAGAATCGTAAATGACAATTTGCATTTTTAGTAGTAAATAATGGAAACCTATTACTGCAAAAAATGCAAATTGTCGCTCTTTCCAAATTAAAAAGTATGAATGACAGTACAGTTCTAAATGTAAATCTAAATAATCGAGACTTCGTCATGCAAAAACTGATCTAAAAGAATAGTTTCTATAACTTATTTTTATTGACTTTCTAATTACGAAAACAAAAACACCTTTATGCAAAAAGCGTATACTGGCGCTTACGATGTTTTCATTTGCAAATATATTATTTTATTTGACTTAATTTTAGTTCTAATATAATGATATATTTAAAGTTTTTTTCATTTCCGCCTTTTGGGTAATTATGATTCAGTCCAATCAACTTTAAAAATAACAATGATTCCCATGCCTTCGTATATCAAGATAAAGCAGATACTTAGATTAGTTTCTTATACTAATCCCTTACTTTACTTACTGCAGTAAATTCGCCTCTATATTTTTTCTTTCACCAATTCTCTTACGAAAACAGGTAGACTTATGTTATCACTCCCGCGGGGAGGCAGTTATCACCCCATCTCCAACTTTATCTCATAACCCGCAGTACATAACTTCGATACGAAACCTTTATTACTGAGCCCGGAACAGTATTAAAACGAACCATATTTTGGATCGTTGGAAACTTCTGGCAAACAATAAAAGGGCAAATTGTGACAGGGTCAACATTTTCCTTCAATTTTTCTTTATTATTTTCGTCCCCTTCTATGAAAGTTAAAAAAAAAAACTGGGCAAAGTCCTCAGTTCAACTTTCAAATTCTTTTTTATTTTTATGAGTTCGAGGATCATCCCTCAGACTCATAAAAAATGTTAGTTGAAGTGGCGAAATTTGAGCACTTTGGAAACCACTTATTGTGAAACAGAATAAAGTTGGCTGAAAAATAAAAACAGACGCTGAATATTGTCCATTGTGTTGGATGTTGAATTTGGGTACATATCTTTTTGTTCTGAGTCTATACTGTCCCACTCAAATGTAAAAGCTAAGAAAATAATAATATTTACGTACAATGACACATGTACGTAAATGTTATTATTTTCTTTCTTCATTTACATATAATTTATATTGAACTACTATTTTTTGATTATGTTATATTAAAAAATATAACATAATCAAAAAATAGTAGTCCATCGGTATCGGGAATAAAGTCATAGCTACTGGTGGTCCGGGCTCCTGAACGAGGAATATCCTAACAATATGCGCCGTGTTCAGGATTAAGTCCTTGATCCAGCTGCGTAACGAGAGCTTCTACAGATGTTTGTCGAAGGTTTTAGCTATTAAGTCATTGACCTTCACAGCTACAGCCCAATGACTGTATTTACCATATTATTATTATTACTTTAGATCGGTCTACATTATCCTCAACAAAAATATAAGGTTTCAAATTCTCCAGAGACACAACCGTAAACTTAATAGTCCCTACCCTAAGCATCGACGTTTTAAAACAAATTTGCTTCTAAGAAAACTCATTTTAAACAAAAAGTAGTTTCATTAATGTAAAACTACAGAGAAACTTGCATTAGTGTTCGCATTATTCTTTTAAAATACAAAATACTTTCTATTTAAATCATTAATAAAGAACGTTTTGCCTTGAATAGAAAGTAAAAGGCGCTTTTATGTTCTGGAGAGTTTACAAAATATTTAGTCCCAGATATTCTGAGATACTTAAGTTGGATCGCAATGTGTTAATTGTAGGATCCGAAACGGAACGCAACCGGAAAATGTTAGGACCTAGAGTTTATTGTGTTGCCAAAGCCTATACAATGTACAGAGAGATGTCTTGTTCGGGACAGTTTAGATTTACAATCTTGAACTAAATATACGTTTAAGTAAATTTCGAGCAGTGGTGGACCCGTTGAAACGGCCTCGACCTACGAGTTTATAGGTCACAGGTTCGAACCCAGCTAGGCATATTACTTTGTGTAATTTATTTCAACACCATTGCTCTCAAAACGGTGAAGGAAAACATTAGACATATAATAGAATCAAACAATCGAAGATATGTGACATCCACCAACCCGCGCTGGGACTGCGTGGTGGATTATATATTATTATTATGCCTGTCAAAAGTGAAAAGGTTACTTCTGGGCAAGCGTGCTCCATCGTCGGTCACATCATCGCTTACCATCAGTTGAGATAGCGACCAGGGACCCAGCCGGGTCGAACTCTACTGGGGCCAGGGTTATCCGAAAGGTCGCTCGAGCACCGGTATGAAGGCTAGAAGGAATGGGGCGGGTCTTTTAGTCAGTAAGAGTCTGACACTATCTCCTGCTCCGCCCAAGAGCGGGGGATGTCATTGCATGATTTTTTCCCACCATAAAAAAGGTGAGATAGAGATCAAGCGCGAGCCTATCAATTATAGAAAAAAAAAATGATGACCGATTGTCTCTCCTAGAGAGGACGCCTGAATCCCAGCAGTGTTTCTGCACGAACTATTCTCAAACCAATAAAATCAGTCAAGCCATTTCAGGATAGTAGATAGAAAAACACTGTGACACAGGATTTTTATATATTAGATTAATAAATAATACTTTTCTAATCTACATTAATATAATAAAGAGGTAGTTTGTTTTTTTTTTTGTTTGTAGGAGGTAATCTCTGAATATATTATAGTCTATGTCACTCAGAAACTGCTTTATTTCTGAGTGACATAGACTATAATATACTATATTTTATGTACACGGGCGAAACTGCGGGCAAAAGCAAGTTAATAATAATTTCAGAAGTCCAATTGAAAACATGTAAGTTACTACTGACAGTCCAACAAAAATATGTGTCCGTAAATTTTACGGTTCAAAAGGCACGTCATTTTCAAAAAATATTTTTTGTTAGAAATCAGTTTATGGACCATCCACACTTCACCGCAACGACCGGTCCATGACAGGTCCAGGTGAATTATCTGCGCGCTCACACAAACCTTCAATTGTCGGGTCCAACGTGGTAGGTATGTTGTGGCATTTATACCTGTCACTATCAGACAACTCTACCACGGTGAAATGTGACACGACCCTTATCGGAATCGCCTTTATCGGAGTGACGAAGGAGACATATTTCTATTCTTCACGATTTGTAAGTCAGGTACGAAATAGATCTGGTGTTTTAAAATTAAGATGACACTGCGGTTTTTTGCTGTACTTACGTATTAATCTGGCTATTCTTTGACTTCTAGTCTAGTCGGATACAATATTAACCTTTCAATCGTGGTAATTCGAGACACAATAGAAAGACAATAGGTGCGCGAATGCCAGCATTCGTTTGGGGTTTAATGAATGTGAAACCCGAAACAAGTGCCTAGTATTTTTATGTAAAGAATCTATAAAAAAACTTTTACAACTGTATCATGAAAAATCACAAAGTTATAATCTTGTGATGTCAGCAAAAATACATAATCACCGGGCCACCCAAGCGTCTGAGGGGTTGTTTTGCACTTGCTTTTTGCTGGCGCCTAATACCTGCTATGATCAGCTGTGAACTGTGTTGTACTTAATGGTGTCCAACTTGTAAACTTTTTAAATATTTTTGGGAAAAAATGTAACATGGTGCAAAAACTGTTGGAATCCATTCAGTTACTGATTCTTGAACAAACTGTATTCAGGTGTTGCAACTAAAAATAATGTTGTATGGTCTGTCTAAAAAGTCAAACGACTTGGGATTTTTAAACGAACTAAAATATCTCTTATATATATAGGATGACTGGTAATTAGTGTACGATACTTAAACATGTCATTGTGCTCATGATAACCAACAACTTTTACTATAGGAACAAACCTGAAATCGCGAAAAGAGAGCAGCTGTTCAGTACATTTATGTTTGCCTAATGTACTGAACTGCTGATATTTTTTTCGCGATTTCGGCTTTGCTCCCATAATAAAAAATATTTATTATCATGAGCACAATCACGTGTTTAAGTATCGTACACTAATTGCCAGTCACCCTGTATATATATTACATACAGCACCTTTTATATGATTCTATTTGTAAACAAAGATCATCTCTTTGCAACTTTGATTGTTCAACCTGTGTTGACTACATCAGATTTCAAGAATTTGATTATTTTATTAGATTACCCAAGTCGGTTGACTATTTAGACAGACCGTATAAACCAGTACCAGACAAGAGTGTGCTTAAAGTTTCTTGCACGTTCTTCTCCATACATCTACGAGTAGGAACATGCAAATAGCTTCATATTTCTTTTTCTTTTTGTTATTAACCGAAGCTGCCAATTTAAAAGTTCCTGATAATGGTTTAATTAAAATTAATGCTTTGAGTTTAAGAGTCAAGTGTAAATATGGACGGTAGGTAACATAGAGTAACCGCTTATCTGACCGCTAGAACCCAGTGACTGGGTTACGACGATACCTGTTACACAGATGGGTTTTATTCAGTAAAACTCTCAAACAGCCCTCTCACACCACCCGATGGCAGTAAATTTCAGATCTCACAAAAAAAAAATTCAATCCCCTCTCTGTATATCTATCGGTGTATAGAAAAACTATAGATATTCTATTAAAGGTTTTCTCGTAAATCGTACAAACAATGAAAGGGATACACGTCTGATGGGAGAGGAAAATGTGATAAGTCACGTTGTACCACAAAAAGGGCCCCTGTACCACATATGGAACTTATGACGTATTGCCACAATGTTTTATATGTTGGCGGTCAAGCTTGTTTATGCGGTGCGATATGAATAGACCTGGACAAACGATCATAGAATTATGGGATATCTATAAAACTGTTCAAATAAAATTTGAAAAAAAAAAAACAAGTGCAAGTGCCAGTCGAACTCGCGCACTGAGGGTTCCGTACAAACTTACCTATTAAAAAAGTACAATTCTCGAATTAATTTACGAAGATTTTTTTGAATAGTAATTATTATGACTAATTATGACTTACCAATTATTATACTAGTAACTACAAAATAGTTTTCAGATTTTTTTCTTTACTTGTGCTATGCTAAACTTTAAGGATTCTGGGTTGATTCCCTTGAGAGTGTCGAAATCGTTTTTAGCGAATTCGACACTCACTATATTTTTTTCGTTGAACTTGAACTCGTGACACGCAGCGTAAAAGCCAATCGCTCAACCACTCAGCAACCGTGGCGTCAAAACTAAGCAATGCATTTTAAAAATATTTCAAATTCAAATAAAAATTCAAATCAAATCTAAACTCCCATTCGACCCAAGAAAATGTATTCGTTAAAATTCAATACCGTAATAATAAAAATGCCAATCACTTTCCAGACGCAATAAGCAAATCGCTGCAGTTTGCTGCTGCAAACGTCATTCAACATTTATTGTAGAAAATGCACGGATTTTGTAATAAATATTTATGAAATTCAGATTTAGATGCGAAAACAGGAAATGATTTAAATCTATTTATTTAACTATTTGTATTTTTACCTGTGCGTCACGCATCTATCGGATCGGTTGTAGTGGCGACGCTTGGGGGAGGTCTATATCCAACAGTAGACGTCTTTCGGCTGAAATGATGATGATGATTTTTACCTACCAATCTAATCTAATCTCAATCAATCAAAAGCAATCCAATGTTAAATCTCATTATATCCAATTTTTTGTTTACCTTCGAGTATCTATACATTTGTATAGCTATAATCTCATCATCATCATTTCAGCCGAAAGACGTCCCCCCGACCCCTAGTTTAGCCATAACCACCAGTCCTGCGCGTCTCGCATCCTTCGGATTCCCACGCCCCTGACTTTGTCATCAGTCCACCTCGTGGGAGGCCTCCTAACGCAGCGTTCTCCAACACTCCAGAACCTTTCGTCCCCATGGCATCGACCATCTGTTCTGCGAGAAATGAGCCCTGCTGCCTACTGCCATTTAAGTTTAGCGATTCTTGTGGCTATGTCGATACAATCTACTTTAAAGCTTTGGTTTTTGTTTTTGAGTTTTACATTTTTATAGCAAGTCTTTTTCAAGTCGATTGCATTACTGCTTACCATCAAGTGGGATCACAGTCAAGTACTAGTTTATAACAGACGACAAAAAAAATTCAGTTTTTATTTTTTTCGATTAATATAGTCTGACATGACGTCACCAAACAATTAACTCAAGTGACACTGACGCGGACATAAGCTTTTAATTACCTCTGTAAAAATTCAAAGGTACTCCACTCAATATGCGGGATTCGCCGACGTTTAAACATTTTTATGGCATAATAATTATGTAATTCCAATTATACTGACTCGAGTTATATTTATTTCTGAATAGCGATATGCAAGCCGTTGTTGCCGTACAAAGATAGATAGTTTTTGGCAAAGCTCAAATATTTTTGCATAGGAAACAAATTAACTTATATTTTATTTCATTATCACTAAAGAAAGATTGAGGAACACGATATGTAGGTAGGTATTTTAGAGGATCGAATGTCCCAGAACACACCGCGCAACACTTTTAACGCTACGTGACGCTGCAACGATGTCCAGTGTCCCGCAACAGGCCCTCAACATTTTACAACGAATTCACGTGACGCGGGACAAATTGTTAGACAATTTGACAGCGTTGCGTATCATGTCGAGGGACCATTTGTCCCCTAGTGTATCTTATTCTTCAAAATAAAGTTATGAATTGGCTAAGAAACTACAATTAAACATCTACGTCAGAGTTAGGCTTTAAAGTTCGTCCTGGATAATTGAGGAAGAACCCGGACATAAAGGACCTGACTGTTCTCTTAGAAAGAAGAAAGCAAAATCCTACAAGACTACTGTTTTAAAAGCAGGAAACGAATCATGTGTGACGTCTATAACGTGATGGCGCGGCGAGCCAATCACTGACACTCCCCGCCCCCGCGTCTCACTTCGCACCACTAAAGAGACCGAATATTTGACTTCTGCGCAACTTGAAGCCAGCGCTCAAGACCCGTGCCGGCAATTGTACGCGTCTATGAAGCTTCGCGTTCGTACTCAGTAGGTTTTACTGTGATTGCCAATGGTGACTAGATTTAATGTCTGGTTATTATAGGTAATGAAAATATTGATATTGAGGGTAATGTTATCTAATAATTACACTTTGTTTCATTATTTGTAGTTTTTAAATTAAGACTGTATTAAAATTTAGATCGGCTATTGAATACGAAAAAAACTACTAAAAAAACATCGTTACTTTTTACGTTGAAGTTACATTACACGGATACTATCTTAGTTAAGGATTTCCAGACATTGTCTGAGTAGTGAGCAAGACTGCTTCTAGAAAAACTGAGTTAAGTAGTAGATTTTCTGCTCTATAACGTTGAAACGGAGCGAAGCTAGATGAAAAAGGGAAAAATAGAACTAACGTGAACCGTAAATTCTACTTTCTCGCTATTTTCATATTTTAAAAATACTTTGTACGTATGAATCGGAAATTACTGCTAAAGTATTTTTATTTATTATGTATTTATAATAAACTTTATTGTAAATACAACAAAAAGAAAACTAAAACACTTTTTATATTTGTACAATAGGCGGCCTCTTAACGCATCTGTCTGAACATGATATGGGGCTGCCATTGGTTTGACAGTACCAATAAAAAAATGTACATTCTTAAACTATATAATATTGGTAATAGGTTTATTAGGTAAACACCTCATTCTTGATATTTTTTTAAGAATACTTTCCTATCTCATGATAAACTAGTGTGCCTCACCAACAGATGTGATTGCAGTCAAGCACTAGTATCTATATATCAATTAAAAAAATATACCTATCTATAAATAAAAATAACTATACAAAACGTCATATAACCCTGTACTTAACAACATTACACTTCGCCCCAAAATAATTCACCCATCACCAATTCAAACCTCTTCAACACTTGAATTGAATGTGGTCATTTGGTCAGTGATTAATGAGTGTGGATCACAAACATTTGGTATATTGATTCTGTACAGGTCACTGGCGTGCATGATTGATTAACCTACATATATCAATGTTTCTTATTTTCATTGTTATCCGGATAATATTTCACCGTTGGTGGACGATTATTCCGGAGCGTGTAAGTGATGTTCCGTTGACTGATGTAGCTAATAATTCACGCTCCGTGCGGTTTGTGTGAAAGGATGTTTTTTTTTGCGATATGTGGCAGAATCTAAAGTACTAGAAAATTTTCCACAGTGTGTACTTTCAGTAGGACATTGTGGTAACAAACATATTTTACAGATTTAAACTGCTTTGGAAGGTATTCCTGCAGTTTGAAACAATGACCTTTTGGTGTTTCAGAGTGAACTAGTGAACTTTACTAATACCAATATTCCCACACAGTTTCAGCAATTAACCTTTCCACTACTAATTGGTGTATTGAACTTGCTGTAACATTATTATCATCCAACTCATGTTTTCAACCTACCTTTAGGTAGTACATACCCCTATCCTAATGAATTTCTGTCTGTATTTTCTATACCTACTGTGTTAACAATATGTATTCGATTTAGACTAACATGTAGCCTTTCCCCCAATACTAACGCATTGCTATATTTCCCAGGTCTCACAGCGCAGTCAGAAAGTAAGCTCCAGAATCCGAACTAAGCATGTACTTGTAGATTTTCAACCATCTACTCGAACTTTACTTCACACCAAACATCTGAGACTCCATTATTTAGTAATATTTCACTGTCACACATACCTTGATTGTAGTTTTAATAGTACCAACAGACAGTAGAACACATTACCCCAAATTGCTATTTCTAATACACTTACTTGCAAATCGATAGTGCCGTCGTGTTTTACACACCCAAAACATATGTGTCCCATTATTTTGGCACCATGTGTATCGTCCTTTTATTAGCACGTAGCACGAAATTTTTCTCTTCCTATTTGCTATAAGTGTCCTATTTATATGACGTAAAATATCGATGTGCAACTAAGCATGATTTAGCAAATCAAAAAATTATTGTAACTTAGATATTCAGAAACACATACTATTTTATCGTACTTTTTTTAAATTACGATTTACGTGTTGATTTGAGCAATAATGCCTGATACAGTAAGTATTATTGTAAAAATCGATTTTACCATTTTATCTTTAGCCAACAAACATAGTTTTTTAAACCCTTTTTGACCTTTGCCCTTCAGATCCATCTACTGTTTAAGCATGAAGTAGTTCCGACGACATTCCGATACATTACATTCAATATTTTATACTTAGTATTGGCTAGTCATTTTTGTGACATACTTAAATATTGTGATTTGTACTAGTTACGTAGTTTCAGAACTCAACGAACGAGTAAAATATACGAATGGTAAGTGTATGCTATTGTGCGTAAGTATTTGATTAATCGAATGTAGTAACTAATCGGAAGAATATTTTCAAACATCTAGGCATTTGAAATTGGAACAGCGTGTCAAAAAATACAATAGTCGCACGTCTACACATGCGTGCACTGAAAGTGGAGACACAATCTATACTTTCAGATTTATCTATACTTAGTTTACAAAATTTACTAAAATAAAAATAAAACACACCCTATCCCCAAGTAGATAATTAAACAAATAAAAAAAAATATATAATTTCATAAAGGAGTAGGGTCATATAGACAGTGTTTAAAAAAAATGTCTACAAATTTTAAAACTTTGCGACACCCAACACTGCTGTTGAAGCAAAATTTTCTCGAGAAATTTTTACCTCCTTGAAATTGTAAAATCAAGCCCTCATCCCTTTCCACTTGAAGGTCAAGAAGTTCATAAGAACAGCTCCGAATAACGACTCTGAATTCTGTCGGAGACAAATTAAACTTCACTAAGTTCCATTGAATTACATTGTGTAGAAGCGGTTGACATTTCCTCAGATGATAGTAGTAGGGTTTACTTTAATTTTATGACTAGAACTTTCCGACGAACTGAACGGTCCATAATTCTTGAATATCTAAGCTCTTGTCCCTATTTGGATCCTTAACTTGCCAAATAAAATCATAATAAATAGACAGAGATATACTCTTTGTTTCGGTGTTTCTTCTCAGAGTAGTCAGCTAGGAAACACCGGCCTCATCTAGCTTAATCTGACGAAAAAAAAAATCGATGTATTTTTTAAACCTATTTGCAAAATAAATATCATTTACCATTTATTGAACAACAAACATAAAATTACAATAGGAACCTACAATTGATTGGGTGAAATAATGGGTGGTCTTATCGCTGAAAGCGATTTTGTACTGACAACCTTTGGATAGATTTGAAAGAGAAGGAAAATAAGAAAATAAAATTCAAAATACTCAGTTAATATTTTGGTAAAAATGTGTAGTCTCTATTGAATTTCGTATCATAATGAAAGAAAATTGTACAGAAATGTAGAATTTAAAATTCAGCATTCTCTTTTATAAATAAAGCAATTTCGCATTCTTTCTAAACTCAGCTACTTACAAAAAAGGAAATTGCAAGTTGTCGTTTGTTGTCCAAGTAAAAAATATCAAACAGAGTGCTTTCTGAGTCTTCATTAGGACCTCTAGGCAGCCGAGCGTTGACGAGAATGTACGCTCAACAACAGTTTATTAAGTAAGTTCTCCTCACTTTATTTGATGCGTAACAAAAGTATCATAATCCCAAAAACATTATGAAATATTCACATTTTTCCTCCGTCTTTGTTAAAGCGGTCTCCTCTTCTTTCTGGCGTGAATTTTCCTTAAGATATATTTTTTTCCGAAACTTTTCCATACTTACGCAACAATACAAGATTTAAAAAACGTATTTGCGAAGATTTTGTTATTTAATATTCAATATAATATAATATATAATAATAATATTCCACAACTATCACACAACGCCGTCTAGTCCCAAGCTAAGCAGAGCTTGTGTTATGGGTACTAGACAACTGATAAACATACTTATATATTTCTAAATACATACATATTATAGATAAATTACACCCAGACACAGAACAAATGTTTATGCTCATCAAACGAACATTTGTCCTGGGTGGGAATCGAACCCACGACCTCCGGCATAGCAGTCAGGGTCACTAACCTCTAGACTAACAGGCCAGTCAACTTGACAGACAACAATGTAGACTTTTTTTTAAGTTTCATATTAAATTTTATTTTACACGTGCGTAATGCGAAAAAAATGCGAATGGTACATGAACACATATTAAAATAGATAAAAAATGTAAAAAAAAGAATATAATTAAAAAAAAAATAGAATATATTAAAAGATTTATTGTATACAGTTACAAATATAAATAAAAATTGAACCTTGCAAAAGAGCTTTTCTTATTTCCGTAGTTAGTTTCTTTGTTTCGGAGTTGACGGGCTTGTTTCAGTACTGGTACTCGAATCAGCGTAATCAAGTGCGTTGGGGTAGTACTCTCTCTGTACTCCAACCATATAGGTTGGAGTGTGGGGTGAGGCAGGGGGGGTTAACCCCACCCAAGCTCTTCAACCTGTATGTGAATGGGTTGATCGCTAAACTTAGTGGCAAACCAGTAGGATGTAAGATGGATGGCACCTGTGTCAATAATTTAAGCTATGCAGATGACATGGTGCTACTGGGTCTAACGGCTGGCCCAATCAGAGAGATGCTGCTTGTTTGTGAGAGGTATGTGGAAAGTCATAGCCTGCAATATAATGTAAATAAGAGTGAATATCTGATCTGTGAAGCCCCCGAGAGACATGTACATTATGGGCCTGTTATATGTCTCGGTGGGAAGCCACTTAAAAGAGTAACCCTTTTTAAGTACTTAGACCACTATCTCACCGGGGACCTCAGAGGTCAGGTAGATATTGAACGGGAACGTAGGGCGTTAGCAGTGAGATGCAACATGTTGGCTCACAGATTTGCTCGTTGTAATAATGAGGTTAAAATTACTTTGTTCAAAGCTTTTTACACGAGCGGTCTGTGGGTTAGTTATACGCGGAAAGCTCTAGACGCCCTGCGGGTCCAATATGATAATGGTTTCCGGATGTTGTTAAGGCTGCCTAGATACTGCAGTACATCGGGCAGGTTTTCGTTAGCGCGTGTGGATAATTTTCACGCTATAATGCTAAAAAAAGGCTGCCTCGTTGCTAAGTAGATCTATAGCCTATATTTTCTTCGAACCTTATCCGACAAGCATGATGCGCCAGTGATTAATCATTGGTTGCGATTGCTGGTGTGTTAATAAGTTGTTTCTAACCATTGGACCAATGTAGTCTTTTTTAAATAAAAATTATTATTATTATTAGTCAAGATTGTCTTAAAACTACAAAATGGATGACTTCTCTCAGGAATACTTTTAGTCACATTTCATCTTTTAAAAATATTAACTAGAAATATCTGCTTCAAGCATAAATACAAATCCACTTAGACCTTGTATATGAATATGCGCTTGAAAATATATTAGATTTTCAAAACACATAACTACGAAAAAAATAAAAAACCCCTATCCTAAGGATGTAAATAATATGAATAAAATATTAAATGAAGACAATTAATTTATTTTCATTAAATTCACAACATCAGTCAATCAAGAAACCACGACTAAACCAAAATTAAAACTATCTCAAAGTATGTCTTATATTAAAGACATTAAACGTAAATTCAATTAACACACTATTCGGTTAAAACTATAGAAATTATAACTTACACCTCCATAACGGGGTCGGCTACGCGACACCTCGCAGCGGAACACGACGCCGATGCTAAGTGTATAATTATTTATTAAATAAGATTTGTTGTTTTAATATTATGTATCAGTTTATTTTTGTTTAAGATTATTTTATGTATTTATTTTCTATGGGCCACCGATCCCTGAAAATAAAATGGTTATTATAAAAAATGGCCGTGTCACGTATTATATTAGCCAGCTGAGACGCTTGAGAGCAAAACGGTGGTCTCTCTAGAGAACACAGAGAAAATGTCAACGACATGAGGGGGGATTAAGCTCTTGGACTGGCTAGTGTTTACGATGTAGGGTACGTACAGGCGGCCTGTGATTAGCAGCGTATTCATAGGCTTACCACGGCAAGTGAGCGGTTAAACCCGGGCTGTTCTGCAGATAGGTCTTTGAGGCACGTGCTTAACCTTACAATCGTGGAAATTACAGATACAATAGAAAGACAATAGGTGCGCGAATGCCACAATTTTATTACATTTATCGTATCAAGCGTGCTCCATGGTCGACCACATCATCGCTTACCTTCAGGTGAGATGGTGGTCAAACGCGAGTCTATCGATAATTTAAAAAAAGCTGGACACTAAGGGACTCCCACGAGTAGCGCTACAACCTCCGTTTATTTATATCTTCAAGTCACTGTAGTCCTCGGTTCCATAATACTCCTCCCCTTTCCTCGTCGTTCCCTCGCTTACGGCTCGGGCGAATTCCACCAGATCGCTATGACAAATTTTCTTCCACTTGTATCAAAATGTACTATTTTCTATCTCACGACCGTGTCTTCCGTGACGGTTATCCCCAGAGCCATATATATATATAGCCTGTAATTTTATGAAACGTCCTTCAGCCGCCATCGATTTTGTTACCTCCCTATTTTTGAATCCGTCATTCACGCCCCACTTCACTTCTAGTCGTTTCGAAGGGCGACCCAAAACCATGCGCAATAAAGGTTGTAAACCGCCCCGAATAAATTCACATTCATGAGATGATAATAACACAATCGTGCGATTCCAATTACGACGCCATTGATTTTCTGTTACTCTGGTACCTACATGAATATCAGGCCGTCGCAATTACATAAAGCTGGGTCGGAGTGAAGCAATCGTATTATTTTTATTTTAAGTCTGGTTTTTACCTGTTTATTTATTATTTTAACTTTGAAGTATTTTATGCTAATAGTGTTTTAGTCGAGACGAATGTTCATTATCATTTAACTCAGTGATATATTATTTGAAAAAAACGAAACGCTTAGAGTTATACAGTTAATAGCAGAATATTCTAGTAGGTATACCTATTTTCAAAATCCAATGTTTTAATTTTACATAGGCTTATATAGGCACCCATAAAACGTCAAAAGCTAGTACACGGTACCAATTTTATGTCAGAGAATCTCAAGTTTAAAATAAATATAATCATGAAAAGGGGTTTGAGATGATATTTTCTGTCTGTAAATTGCATTATAATTAGTCCTTGAACCTAACATCTTTGAAGTTATTCTGTATACACGCTTTCCCGTTACGAAGATCTTTTCATCTCAATGAAAACTTGTAAAACATGGCGTGTAAGCATGGTAAATTAAGGCTGGAGCACCATCGGCATCGTCTGGTTACTGGCAATGTAAGCAGTCCTCCACAAAGGACATTTCCCATCGAGGGTCCACTTTATGACGTTGGGGCAAGCTTTCATGATATTTTTACTCTTAATGTTTTGGAAATGTAAGATTACGATTTTTTGTATGAAAACATTGTATGTGTTACCGGCCAAACGACCGTCCGCTCACCGGAATGATTCGGTCCTAGGGGGTTCACCGTTATTTATCTATTATTTAATACTAGCTTTTGCCCACGGCTTCGCTCGCATTAAATTCGGGGTAACACGGTTCCCCTTTCTGTGGGGAGTTAGAAATCTCTCTCAATCCCTTCAACTATCTCCACTTAAAAAATCACATCAATTTTTAGCTCCGTTTTGCCGTAAAAGACGGACAAACAGACACACACACACTTTCCCATTTATAATATTAGTATGGAAATATGGATCTTAGCCTTGTGCAGCGCCCCTTAGTAAAATCCACTGCGGGTGACGTAACCTACGACAAACTTATTATTTGCGGTTGGTACAGTAATTAGGTCTAGGAATCGAACTGCAAAATTAAGTTTGTTTTTTTTATTCTATATACTTTTCCGGGATAAAAAGTACCCAGTGTAGTGCCCAGGATATATAAGAATAATTATACAAAGATTTATCGTAATCGAACCGGTAGTTTTTGCGTGATGCTTGAACAAACAGACAGACAAAAAAAAAATTAATCACAATTTTAGGTTCAGTGTCGGTCTAGTAACACATGCCATTTATTTTCTTGATATTTTTAATGTACAGAAGTTTCACTTCTACAGATTTATTATAAGTATAGGTTTAAAAAAAAAACACTACTCTAAAAGTCTAAAGAGTTAATCAGGGTTGTGTCCTAAAAAAAGTACATCCATATATTATGGCAAACACTATGGCAATTCCTACAGAACACTGAACGGTTAGCTCGACCTAGACAAATAGAGATAGGTATTTATCGAGTAAGTATCCTGAAAAAAAAACGTAAAAATAATATCGGTCTCTCCATACAAAATTATAAACTTAATTGGATAGTTTGTTTGGAGAAGCCGATATTTTTATTCGTTTATTAAAAAACGACCTTGTGGAAGGTTGTTCAGTTTCGTCTACTGAACAAGCCCTTAAAGTTTGTGATCCCTTACACCCTGGATATCTTATAAATCGTGAACGTACATTTTTTTTTAATTGATATAAACTAGTGCTTGACTGCGATCCGACCTGATAGTAAGGAGTGATGAAATCGAGTGAGGCGCACTAGTTTATTAAGAGACTATTAACTCACCTACATAGTTTTGTATATTTTTTCAAAATACATAAAGTCAGTATCGTCTTTGGTAAAAGTAAAATCTTTTCGTATTGAATATGAAACTAAACTGAACTATAAACTGAAAGCTAACCGAGTTCGGGGAACTGAAACCTGTATCTCTTCAGTACGTAGTGCATGCAAATACCTCTTCAATTTAGTTGGAACTTGTCATCATATTCTTGTTCAAAGAGGTTATTCATGCATAAAATACAAGGCAAGAATAAAATACAAGTGGCTATGGAATATTCCATCGGTTTACTTGTATGGACATCCAGGACGTCACAAAAGAAATAAAAGTATGAAATCGTGCATCACACTATTAAAGTAATCCACGCAATTTGAACATACATCAAGCCCAAAATCATCTATCGGGCAGTTGTCCAAACCAGACATAACTCCGTCTGGTCAGGACTTCTGCCTCTTTTTTCTGACCCTCTGTTCGTCGTCGTACGTCCAAAACTTATTTGAAAAAAGAATATTTCACTAAATTCTTTTTTTGTTTTGACATTTTCTCGCTAGAAGAGTTTTAATTTTCCTCATGCCTAATAGAAAAATAAAGCCAGCGACGCGGAATATGGACATACCCTTGCCACAAAAATGAGTGTTGTATTTAAAATGGGGTAATTAAGACAATTACGTAAAAATAAGTTTTTTACGTTTCATTTTATATTAGGTAGTAATTTATTCCCTCAAAAGGGATCTAAAGTTTCTCAAAAATTTGAACGGGTTATAAACAGAATTAAAGTTCCCTGTTCAATTAAAAGTATTGTTTTGCATTCCAATTTATTATCTATATATTTTGATGTTGTGATAACAACTTTGAATACCTTCCGTTCACGAAATATGAACAAATTAAAACTCTGGAGTCGCGCTATAACTTCTAATACTCATACGTAAAAGTTAAGTTACAACGGGTATCAACAAATGATTGCACGTCTGACAGGACAGGTCTACTCAAATCTTTCTGGTTCTTTATTTCTTTTCTTTCTGCATGGTTCTTACATAATTTGACATTTGAACATTACATATTTGCTGTATAGACTTCAAAAAAAACTTTGACCTCTAAGTTAGCCTCGTTGTTTCATCTTAGGGTAGTCAGCTAAAAAACACCAGCCGCAGCTGGTTTAAATTGTCGTACCTATAAAAGTGTTATTTATAACCTATTGGCAAAATAATTGCCATTTACTAAAAGCCTATAACTAAGGCCCTTCGCCCACGACAAACTGTTGTAGCGATGCTGTCGCGCGTTTCGTAAGCGTCCGACAGTATCGCTACTAAGGGCCAGGCCACACGGTGCGGTGCGGCTCTGGCGCGGCGTCTGAGCGACGAATCGGCGAGCCGTACGAGCGGGGTTACGCGCGTTAGACGCATTTGCAAGCGCTACAGAAAAAATGCCAACGCGCTATTAACGCGCTACTGCATCGCGTATCAATGCGAGCGCGCTACATCATCGCTATAAAAATTCGCCGTGGGCGAGAGGCCTGATAGGTACAAAATAACGTTGAGTAGTTTCTATTATATTATTTTTATTTCCAATTTGTGCAGAATATTCGAATAACATTGTTTCATATTAATCACTACGGGTTTGCAAAACAAATATCATGCAAATATTTTTTGTACGAAATATGTCAGTACGAAATAAACGTATGTACTGTCATTGATTGAAACTAAAATATTCATGAAAGGATTTACTTTCGCGACTAAAGCTTCATATTAAAATGTACGTTGAAATACATTTTTAATTTACCACTGAAATTAAGTGACTTTAACAGCTGTTATTTTGGAACGAATAAATTAAATTTCATATGTATTTCGTAATGTATACGAACCAATTAACAAAATACTTTCGGTGTAAATGAATTTACATTTACACCGAAAACTTTTAACTTAAATATGAAATATAAATGTTTTGTTATAAACATTTAAGAACTTTTAATTTTATTACAAGTACTTTGAATTATATTATTTAAAACTCAGTGTAAACAATGAGTCTCAAATAACAGTGACGTTGTCCTTACCTTGAGTAAATGAAGAACATAAAAAGACTTGCCCATTCCATTTAACGTTTATTCTAACTCGTTAAACTTCTAAATAGCAGCTATTCTGATTCGACGAAAATAAAAACAAGACTATTATAGTCTGTCAAATTCAACGGTTAACAAATTAAGGCTAATAGCCGCAATTTTTGTATTTCCTAAAGATCGAACAAATTGAAGAGTTGATTCTAGAGACAGTTTAGGTTTTTTTTTTTAAATGTATGGTTCGATTCGCATAAAATTGCGGCGCGATATAATTCTAAATTATCACCATCATATCAGCTGAAAGACGTCCACTGTTGGACATAGGCTTCCCCCAAGCGTCATCTCAACCGGTCCTGTGCGACACGCATCCATCGGATTCCCGTAACCCTGACCAGGTCATCAGTCCACCTTGTTGGAGGCCTTCCAACGCTGCGTCTTCCGGTACATAGTTGCCACGCCAGAACCTTTCGTCCCCATCGCCCATGCGTTCTGCTAATATTTTAAATTACAGATGACAATTAATAGATACTACTGTAGATATTTACTTAAACATTAACAGGTAAGTTTTTTTTTGTAATATAAGACAATAATTAAAGAATTAAGAGAAGAATAAGAAGAAAGTAGTTTAGTATCTTATCTAAGCTTGCGCTTTTTAATACTTCCTTATTTAAGAACAAAACCCTCCAAAATTAAAAAATAATGGTGAAAACCAAAGACCTAAGTTCAATAAAAGTAGAGGTAAAGTTAAGGCGCAGAACACAGTAAAAACTTTTCCATTACCTCTAAAACAGAAACCAAAGCTACATATAACATTTAAAGACGCACCACATATCGAGCTCGTTCAATAAATATAGAGCACCTGACATGCAAAAATGATTTATAGAATCCTTAATATTCTGGGAACCTCTCCACTGTAACAGAAGAAATCATAAATCAAATGGAATCTTCGAAGAACTCACAATACACAACATTGTAGATGAAGAAAAATAAACATGTATTGTTATGAAGTTGAAGTCATAAAAGAATGCGTTCTTAAGGCCATGTCATTCTGTAAAAACCACAATTGCAAGCTTTGTATCTGCTGATCTCTCTTTCTTTTCTATGTTGTCCGAGAGTGACCGCGCTTTACGACTTATCACGAGCTTAACCGAACAAACTCGAAGAGCACAGCGGGGGTTAATTTTCCCGATGGCGCCAACAATCTCGATCGTCGCCTTCTGTTGCACCCATTCCGGATATTTTCCTGCAACTTTTCAAACTTGCTCTTTATAAATCTTTGTCGAGTCCGACTTTCAGGCGACTTATTCTGAAGTAGTTTTATAAAAATAGAAATATAGGGGTAGTAGTATTTAGTACCTAGGTATGTCAGTTTTTCAAATGGTATCGGGTTATTAGTGTTTTTACCAGATATTGGCAAGATTACATCAATGGGTTTCTTTTCAATTCATAGGAATTTTGATGCAGGTAGGCAAAGTTCTTTATTACAGCCAAGGCGAAAGACACGCCCACAAATCCACATCGAATTCATTTTGGAGCCGCTAAACTGCAATGACAATTGCCCACTTGCACGAAAACAGGGATTTTAACATTACATAATTTATTTATTTAACAATTCATGTACACACTTGACTTATATAAGAAAAGAAGACAGAAACAGAAAAATAGGTAGGTACATAGGTGATGTTTATTTCTAACGAAATCTCTTCCAGCATACCCGCAAAAGAATATAAAAAAATAATAATGGAAAATAATACCTAAATAAAACTTTATTGATATGATACAACATTTTAGTAAAAATTTATTTTAGAAAATATCTCACAGCGAAATAAATAGTCAATTTGATAGATATATGAATGTACAAACACAAAGCAAAGAAAAAGTAAAGTAAAATTTCGTGTAATCCACCATCAACAGTAAACAAACAAACAAATAAATTAAATCACAGCAATTATCACAAAAATGTTCCAATAAATCAAATAAAAAATCTAATTTACCCTTGCTACAACCCAGCTCCTTTTCGCCTCATTTATACTGCTCAAATGACCGTAAAATTCATTGCTCAATACTTTTCAACCATAAAGGATAAATTGGTGGGTCAAAGCGTAAACTGGACAGGCGTGAAACAGAATAGGGCCGCGCCACTGTGAGCTGCACTGGCTTGATAAATAATCCTACTTCGGAAACTTTATACCATTCGTCTTTCTGGATGAAGTTCCCACAGTAATTGTCGACTAATGATCGGGACTTATTCCTTTTAGTTTTAACTTTTAAATTTGGAATCAAAATAACTACCGTATATTTTCAAGTTGGCAACTAATGTTGTCGTTATTTATGGTCTATTTTCCTGTCTTCACTAGTTTTTTTTTTATCAGACAGGAAGCGATGTAGATTTATTGGTAGCCATAACTTGGCGATTCGGGCTCAGAAAGATATAAATTGTTGTCAGTATTGTGGTCTTGTCGTTACGAGCTGTACATTATGATACAAGTAGGGAAAGTTTGTCATTGCGATTGAGGCGGAATTCATCCGAGTCTTAAGCGATAATGCTATGGAGCCGAGTGCTGCAGTGACTTTTCACGTGTCGACGTGTCCAACGACGTTTTTCAATACACCTCTGAAGATATAAGTAGATGGAGGTTGACGCGTGGCTCATAGGGGTCGCTTAGCACCCAGCCTGATAAAATAAATGTAATAAATTGTAGCGGAGAAGTCACGCAGTTTTCCGCACTAGTGCAAAAAACAGTAAATTGCGTAAGTGTATTCAAAAAACATTTAAAAATGTTGTCTTATATTTGATGCGAATAAGACTAACAACCAAGTCTTAAAAATATATTTCAAGATAAGCAACGTAGTTCTCGTAAAAATATTGTTGGAAGGTAACTTTAAAGATTGGCAATAAAAATAAAATGGCCCCGGGCGGTCATATGTATCTGCGGACTGGGCAGTTACCGTATCTCTGAGATAAACACAGAAAGTAAACCGCAGCTTCAAGGACTTTCTGTCTCTGCGCTTTGTACAGAAGTATGTCGTATTTTTCATACATAAACTTCTATATTTATTATTATCCAAATTCAAATAATTTGATAGATCAGATCCGACTAAAGAGTTGTATGCCATAAAATAGTACATTGTTACCCTAGGGATGAAAGTAACTCATTTAGTCTCTAGTTTCAATAGTTCGAAGGACTAAATAAGTCTTTAACCCGAGGTAAACACTATGCATTTCATTACGAATAGAAGGAAACTAAATATAATAAAAGCCTGAGTCGTCATATGACTTTAGGTATCTTTCTTTTGATTTGGGCGATAAAAAGGTTTTCCACGACTGCTTTAGCCTCTTCTCTTATGAATCAAGCGTTAAATTCACATCTGAATCTGACGAAGTAATCTCATAAAGCAAATATTTGTTACATTTTTTATTTTTTAGACAAACGTGAAAAAACAAATGAAGATCGGATTGCCGCTTTCCCGTCTATTTTTTTTCTGTGGCCGGCCGGCTATTCAGCCGTTATTAGTAGTGCCTAGGGGATAAA
Source organism: Mythimna albipuncta (assembly GCA_929112965.1). Classification (NCBI taxonomy): domain Eukaryota; kingdom Metazoa; phylum Arthropoda; class Insecta; order Lepidoptera; family Noctuidae; genus Mythimna; species Mythimna albipuncta. Next base: position 17,914,900 of record OV815967.1, read on the forward strand.
GCAGTGTCTTTAAGTCGCGGGTGGCATGTTGAATTTCGAACGAAACGAAGGTTGCTGATTTTAATCCCGAACGATAGTGAGGGATTTATAAAATTAACTCCCGAGCATTGCGAGGGAGTTAATAAAGAAACCTGAGTGAAGTGAGGAATTTAAGCCGCCCAAGACAAAGACAGCTTTATCCCCGTGTTGCATACTCTACTTTTTACACCATCTGTGAGATAATTAAAAGACAATTTGGTCGACCAAATCATACATTAGAGAAATATAAATATTATATTATTTACAAGTTCATCAAACAAAATTCACTACTCCAAGATTCTATAGTTTCAATATTCTATAATGCTCCCGTGTCGTCAGTACGCACGTTTTATTCTATTTTCTTTTTTTTGTTAATTGCCAGTTTGAATCACAATGTTGACGATTCTTGATGCTCCAAATTCAAATCTCATTAATCCCTAGGGATCTGCCATACTGCATTATCTCCCTAGGCATATAATGACTTGCTTGAAGTGAGGTTTGTATGACGTGTAAAACGACATTATCGAGCAGGTGGTGTAAAAATTTTATTTTCATCATGGAAAAATGATAAGTATTTTTCCAAAATCTATATTATTTGAAAAAAATAATAAAATAAAATAAAGTCATTTAAAAAATGTATTCTTTAATTAATCTTTAAGTTATTTCAATTGTACATCGCGCTATAATTTAGTGGCTGTATAAAAAGTTGGGACATGATTGAATAGAAATGTGAAAATAGAACTAGTTTTTTAAGCTATTGCATAGCTTCTATCGCGGGCCTTGAGCGTGGAGACCGAATCCAGAAATTCCGTAACAAAAATAACCTAACACTCCCCACTCATTTGTTTTCTTATTGGTCACCACGCTCAAAAAGTGTAACTTCAATTAATTTCAAAGAAAAAAAAATACTGCATAAATAAAAGAAATAAATAATTATAATTGCATAAGTTGATAAAAAATGCTATGCAATAGCTTTACCGCGGCGGCGCGGCAGTCCCCGAGTGCCACACGTCTTTTTTTTTAATAATTTGACAGTTTTCAGTTGAAAGCGATTCTCCTTACGGATGAAAAGTATTACTTTCAACCCGCTCTTCAGGTAACTTCACACCTACTATCCAAGTATGAGTAATGAAAAATACAGCAAGATCTTCAAATTAATAATAACATTATTTTATTATTATTTAATTCATTGTGCGTACAGCTAAAGAGTGGAATTCCCTGCCGGAGTCTTGTGTTTCCTAGTATTTACAACTTGTCTTTAAGTCAGGAGTGAATAAGGATCCAAAGTTTGTATTGAGAAATCTGGTTTCACTTGGGCGAAGACAGTGGCAAAAGCTAGTCTGTCTGTAAGAAAAAAACATAATGGTTCACCAAAAGCTAGTAGTCCATCCAAAGGTTGTCTGTAAGAGATAGCCCTGTGCATTAAAGCCGCCTATTGTACAATATTTTGAATAATGGTAGTCCTGTATTTTTTGTTTATGTGGTTTACAATAAAGAATATAACTAAAAATAAAAATAATAAAATAGTACCTTCAATAACGATAATCATCTCTAAGCTTCTCGAATAATCCGTAATAAGGAAAATTCAGGGCTTACCTACTAAATATTTGTCCATTACGATTCTCTAAGATAAAATATTGTGAAATTCCTGAAATACCGACCAAGACATACCGGTTGTCCTTTGACGAGGATCGGGCGGTTGTAAGGCGAACTCATCTATTTTTATTATACCCGCAATATTTACGAAAGAGGAAAAAACATGATGGCGGACAAAAAAAATAGGTCAGCGGACGAAACATGGTCTACTTATTTTAGATTGTTGAAGTAATGTATCGGAACATTGGGAATAGTTGACTGGAATTATCTATCAGTATCCGAAGAGTATTTCGTAAATTAATCGTTAAAATGGTTGACGCATATCACGAGAAAAGGGGCCCAAGTCTGCTATTTTTATAAATTTGTCATTCCAACACAATCCCATTGTCATTTTGCTAAAAGTTTCTAATCTTCTAATTCATAATGATCGATCATTGATCGGTCAATGGTCTCGTAATAGAGTTGCGGTAAAATGACACTATCGAGCTGACTGCACAATGACGTTCTAATGGTAGGTCACTGATCAAACGAACTGTCAAAATTTTTGCAGATTACCGCGTACGTAAGACACTCATTACCATTCTATCCCACTTCTTTCAATGGAATGTCAGTGGTTGATCATAGAAAAGTCATAATCATTATCGCCATTGTATTAGTAGATTACCAAACTTATTCAAAATCAGCAATTATGATATCAATGATAGACCATTCTGACACTATTGTAATAGCAAACTTGGGACCCTGGTTCTAGACGGTGCAAGAGAAGAATGTCTGTAAGGATTTGGGGGAGGCCTTTGCCGAACAGTGGGACAGTAATGGCTAGGGAAAAAAAATATCATAAAAATAATATTTCGACTCGGTTTTACATGAAAGGAGATTTTTTAAGTCGGAAAATCATCCAATGACAACTACCGCTCTTGGGCGGAGCGGAAGATAGTGTCAGACTTTTACTAACTAAATACCCACTTCTGTTCCTTCGTTGCCTTACGTACCGGGGCCGAACCGTTATTTCAGAAACGAATCCTTGGTCCCAGTAACTTGAAAGGCAATAAGGATCACATGTTCACTCACGCACACACACACTTATAATCAAACTAAAGTTATTTTACGTATTATATTTTATAAGAATTACTACCAAGCCTTTTCTTAAGTCTAGTTAATCTAACAGTTCATATTCAAGCAGGTAATTCTTTTTACCCGCATCTGCTTGTTAACCGTCGAAAGATGATTTCAATGTCAGTAAAATAGTTTCCCGACACTGAGATCGTCTTTAGACGGTATGTCTATTTACGGGGTGCATTGGAATAGGTATACAGAAAATTAGTATCAGAGGACGTGCCAACAAAAAGTTTGCTGAATAAGCTGCACCAGGTATCGCAACGACCACTTCATCAAAATGGCGGTTTTCATAAACCGTCTTTTTACTACTGATGAAACCAGGGTATTTAGGTGCATCGTATGAAGCAATGAATCAGCTAGACGTATTACAAAACACTTACGGCTCGTTCATACCCTCGCCGTTGTGAGCGGTAGCTAAGCGTGGGGCGGCGAGCGGTCAATTCAGAAGTATGAAAATGTTTTAGGCCTCTGCCTCGAATCTTGCAGGCAGCGGGGCGGCGGCGGCGCAGTAGCGGCCGGACCAAATGCGTAAAATCAAATGGACCGGTTCTCGAAAACAGCAGCGGCGCGAGAGCGGGCAGCGAGCGGTGTACTCTAGTCAAGCGGTGACCGCCCGCGCGTCTGCATTGCAGTGTTGTACAATTTAATTTAGTCTTATTTTATTTATTTTATTTATTTGGGACAAAAAACAGTTATACAATACAGAATCAATTTACAGTAGTTTTCACAGGAGTAAAAAAAATGTATAACCCACACCATTGTCCACGGAATAATACGTGAAGTAGGATAACGAACGCGTGTCAAGAGTTAAAGTATTTTAAAGGAATATACTCTTACAATATTGTAAGAGAGAAAAACAAATACATATGACTCCACCTTAAGGGCGGTGAGCCAGCAGATGACAAGCCATTCTTCTAAATTTAGATTGAGAAAGCGCGAAAATATCTAAATCTATAAAATGTGAGTTATAAGTTGCCACCAGTTGGCGGAGAGGCGCCCGTACCCCAGCATTCGTCCTACAACGTGCAGTGTAGAACAATCGAGGTACGCGCACCTCCCGCCGGATAATAGTTCTAGGTACTACATAACATAACTCGTTGGAGAGTTCAATACAGTTGAACTTATTGTTACAAATACCATATAGCATCATAACCATGATTAATGAACGTCTAGAATCCAAGCTTAATATTTTGTAATGCTTCAACAAATCTGTATAAGATATTTTTGTGCGGAAACACTTGTGTACCACACGAAGAAACCTCTTCTGTACCATTTCTATAGCACTCTTATATTTTTCGTAAAAGGGACACCAAATGGGTACCGCGTATTCTAGTTGGGAACGGATTAGCGTTTTGTATAGGAAGAGAAATGTGGAAGGCTTCTTGAATTCCCTGCATGACCGCATGACAAAACCATACATCTGAAAGGCTTTATTAATTCTATTGTCGACATGGGTATCCAAATGTAATTTGCAGTCTAGTAATACGCCAAGGTCACGCGTGCACTCAGTTTTATTTAATTTTATATCGTTCAGAGTGTACTGGTAATCTATTTGTTTTTTGTTTTTAGTAAACGATATAAAACAACATTTAGGAAGACTAAGATGAAGTTTATTATCAAGACAATACTGTGAAAGCCTGCATAAGTCCTCTTGCAGTAGCAAGCAATCTTGAACGGTCGTACAGGCCTTATAGATTTTAATGTCATCGGCATACATTAAGAATTTAGAATTAATTATACAAGATTTTATGTCGTTTATAAATAATATAAAAAGTAATGGGCCTAAGACAGATCCCTGAGGCACACCTGACTCGACAACTACATAATCAGATTCGAACCCATTGACAACAACTTTTTGTGTTCTACGAAAAATGTAGGATGCAAACCATCTAAGTAAATTGCCTCTAATGCCATTGAAGGCAATTTTATCGAGGAGTAGTTTGTGGTCCACCTTGTCAAAAGCCTTCTGAAAGTCAGTGTACACAGCATCAACTTGCGTGCGCATGTCCATGTTTTCAAATAAAAATTGGGTAAAGATCATTAAATTTGTGGTAGTTGACCTAGATTTGACGAAGCCATGCTGTTCAGGTATAATAAGGTGACTCATCTGTGGAAATAAGTGGCTATGCACTAAACTCTCAAAAAGCTTAGACAAGGTGGACAAGATAGATATGGGTCGATAGTTTTCGACGTTACTTTTGTCTCCACTTTTGTGAATGGGAGTGATAAAAGCCCTCTTCCAAACACATGGAAAGACCCCCTCCCTAAGGCATTTATTAAATAAAATATGTAATGGAACACAGATGCTTTGTGACGTGTTCTTAAAGAAAGAAGGAGGCAGACCATCCGGTCCAGCACCTTTAGTCAAGTCTAGTGTGGAAAGAGCTTTCAGTATGACACTCTTTTCGAGATAAATATCCGGAATACATGCAGAATTGTCATGTGTATCAGGGGGTGTCCACGTATCAGGGTCAAATGTTGAGGGCTCGTACACAGCGTTAAAGAAAGCAGAAAACAGTGAACATATCTCACTGGGGCAGTTGGATGACTCATTTTTGTATTGCATGTTTGCTGGGAGTCCCGAACCTTTCTTACGGTTAGAAATGTATGACCAGAAGTGCTTGACATTAGAAGGAATGCTATCCTCTACCGATTTTATATATTTACTATAACACTGTTCACAGATTAGTTTGAAATGTTTACGATGACAAGAGAACCTTTCATAGTCAGATAAGTTGCGTAGCTTTTTCCACTTTACCCATGCGCGTTCTTTATTTTTGAATATTTTAATTAGGGCAGCACTAAACCAAACAGGAAAACCAGTCGTTTTTTGACGTGAAAGTGGAACATGTAGACGGATAATGCCATATAAATAATCATAAAAAGTGTCTACGGCCTGTTCACTCGAAAGATTTAGAAACAACTCATCCCAGTTCGTCTTGTTTAATTCACCATTTATTTCTTTGTAATTTGCTTTGAAGTAATTAAATTTTATTGTGTTTTGTCGTTTCATGGGTGAGTATTGTACTTCCAGCGAGGTTAGAACAGAGAATGGGGGATGGTGACCGTCAGGCTGGAGCAGGAAAAAGTCAGACTGTATTTGGCATTCTGTATTGCTAATAAATATGTCTAAAATACGACCTAAGCTGTTTTTAATCATGTTATATTGTAAAGCATTTGTAATGGCCATCAAATTAAATAAAGAGCGACACGCACTGCCCTGGGGCAAAGTAGATACATGACCATCATCACCTGACCATTCAATTCCGGGCAGATTATAGTCGCCGGCTACATAAAATGATTCGACGCGTGGCGTGGTGAGAATATTTTCTAATGCAGAAAAATGTAACAAGTACACATCGTCCAGTGTGCGAGGTGGTATGTAGGCAGCGCTAATAATATGATGAGTGTTGGAACGCGACGCGGGCACTTGGATCATAACATGCTCGATGCCAGTAGGAGAGGGACGCGTTAATATCCTCACTGGCCGCAGTCCACGCTGCACGGCTATGAGAACACCCCCACCCTCGCGCTTGTTTGTAGCGACGCGGTCGCGATCATCTCGAAAAACTAAGTAGCGGTCATCAATGAATTCCTTGTCCATTATATTAGGTGTTAGCCATGTCTCAGATAGTATAATCACGTCAAACGACATGGAAAGAATGTTGGTATAAAGTGTATGCAATTTAGTACGGATCCCTCTACAGTTTTGATAATAAACAGATAAGTAATTGTTGCTAAACATTGTGTCTAGTTAGGTAATAAAAAGGAATAAATAGCACATATTTTTTTATTACAGGTATATTTATAAACTTGGATTCAGATCGTAGTAGGTAGCGGTATAAAATTGAGTTACATACATGGCTATGATTTACAACGACAGATAATAAGCGAGTTTTAAATAACGAGTTTTGTAGACAAATTAATGATAAGTATGGCATAATAATATAATATAAAGTACTATCGCTAACGTATTTAATGGCAACTTTGTAATAGCTACAAGGGCGAGAAACATTACAGTACAAAAGGAACAAAGATAATTTAGTACATTTAAACTGAGCAATATTTTTTTTTTGGTCAAAACATAGGTAAACATGACAAAAAATAAGGCTATTCACACTGATGGTTACTTTGCGCAATATTGCCGACATCTTTATGACAACGTACAGCGAATATTTTGGAGGTATCGGTGGCTTTAACAAGTATAGTAGCATTTCTAATCCAAACATACTTAATATTATGCTTCCTAGCCATCTCACGACATGCACGAAATAAGTTTTTGTTATAGAGAGTGAGATGCTCATTAATATATATTTTATGTGGTGTACCTGACATACCAATTAGGTCCGACGTAACATTTTTGGATAAACGATATGCACTTAACACATTATCGCGAAGGGTACGCGAGGCCAATTTCACGATTAAGTTCTTAGGTTTGCTGCTTTCCTGCGAACGTGCATGAGGAACACGATGAACAGCTAGAACATCTTGACGGGGTATTGAACATTTGATGGCAGCACTGATCTTTTCCACAAGCCCAAGAAGGTCTTCATCACGTCTCTCAGGCAGGTTGCAAATCTCAATGTTGTTGAGTCGAGCTTGCTGTTCCAGCGACTCAATTTTTAGTTCCAACTCGGATATTTTGCCATTCATGTCGTTACCTGATGAACGAGACTCCGACTGCAAGTCAACGATTTTGCTCTCGAGATTGGTTATGCAATTTTTGTGGGCATGGCTTTCCTTCTTTAAATTGTTCATCTGCAGACTCAACTCCTCAAACTTGCTGTTCATGAAATTCACTGAATCCCGTATCTCCTGGTTTATGGTTTGTGTAGATGAGTTCTGTGTTTTAAGGACCGCTATCTCAGCAACAAGTGTGTCCAACGCCGAAGTTTGCCGCTCAACCAGTTTTCGAATTTGCTCATCCTGTTCCTGCTTCCAGGTTGTAAGCATGTTTATTATCTGCAGATTATCCTCCATAGACTCCTTGTTAGGCGAGGAATCTGGACGATGGCGCTTGCTATTACGTGAATGAATGTTTATATCTGAATCGGATACTGATAAGGCACTTGTCAAGCTATTGATTTTGATTTTTTCTTCCGATGTAGTTAGTCGTAGAATTTGTCAGGACATTGTCTCTGTTCTTCATAATTTCGATAAAACTCGCCTTTTCTTTTCCTTGCCCTATAGTAGGGATTCCCTTCTTCTTTTGCCCACAATAAATTGAGAGTTAGGAATAAGTTTTGAATCAAAAAGATGTTGGCGAACGTTCAGACATTTTGTTCGCGAATAAAAACAAATATCTCGACGACACAACCACGAACACAACACTTTCGAGTACGGATCTGCCTTGCTCGCGCTGCCCCCGGGCCGCCGCCGTCACCGCCCCGCTGCCCGGAAGATTCGAGGCAGAGGCCCGCCACGAGACGCCGCTCATAATAGCGCCCCGTGCCCGCTTACCGATACGGCCCCGCTCGGCGCGCCGCACCGCTCGCCTCTTAGACCGGAGTAGTTCGTTACAGACATGATGTTTTCAAAGACAACTAAGATGATATGTTTCCTCTGGCACAAGTAGCAAAGAGACAACGCATTTCTGTAGATCACAGAATCTTGGATACGTCATCAGACATGAAAATGGTTCTCGCTCCTTAGTTAACAACAATTTCCGTCCAAAAAACAAAGACATACACATATTTTCAGAAGGATAATCACCTAAAGGATTGGACGGATATCTATGAAAGTAAAATATATGGAAGAATAAAACCTACGTTCATAGCCAACAGTCCCCTTAAAATCAATAAGCAATTTAATTTTAAATTTATAGGTTCATTTGTGGAGCAGGTACTTCCACTAATATATACTTAAAAGCTCAAGATAAAATATCAGATCAAACAGACGACATGATATATTTACTGAACGAATGCTAAATTTTCTTTTATCAAGTTTAAAATGTTTCTATTGTACTATAAACATAAAAAGAAACCTATTCGCCTACAGATGTAATCGTAAATATCTGACGTTTCTAAAATAAAACCATAAAATTATAGCATTATTTTAATATATTTATCAGTTACAAAAAAAAAATACTTTCATACTATGTAACAGCAGTTCATATTACTGACGTTTATTTAAAATAACATCATTTTCCAGCTCCTCGAAATATCGCAGAACTTTTTTGCATTCACAAATTAGATTTTCCACTTCTGGGTTAAAATAATGTATAAAATAATTTTAATTTGTTTACAAGTTCGCGTTTAAAGCTTGTACCACATTTATTGCCGCTGAAATGACTACAAAATCATTTTTGTTAAACAAAATATTTCATTTTATGAAACAAAAGGTAAAAATAATTTCACATAAATGTTCAATTGTGGCTTTCAGGCGATACATTAATATGAATGGTTACAAAAAACGTGTCATAAATTATTCCACTTAGTCGACGTAATGAGTTCTTTCACGCCCACAGTAGTGTTAACAAAACACGCACTTTTAATAATTAATGGACGATAAAAAATAATACGTCTGGCTTGCCATCGCATCGTGGTAAACATTATTCCCTATTTCGTAAATAAAATATCTAAACGATCTTAATCTGTCTAAAAAAGAAGAAACTGATTGTAGGACATAACAACGCATAGCCAAAACTACTTTTTTATGGTGGGAAAAATCATGCGGGAGATAGTGTCACACTCTTACTGACTAAACAACCCACCCTGTTCCTCCTAGCCTTCATACCGGGGCTCGAGTTCCCTTTCGGATAATCCTGGCTCCAGTAGTGTTCGACCCGGATGGGTCCCTACAGTTGCTGACAACTCCTTGAGGCGCGCGGGAACAGTGCGCGCCGTCGACGACTTGGGCTTGGTCCGGACAGTTACCGGAGAGCCGCACAGCGAGCTACCCATTGCTTACTGTCCGCAAGCCCGCGCCTACGGTGGCCGGAAATCGGGATTAGAATCCCGGCGGCGGCGGCGGCAGCGAGAACGCCGTTGCCTGATGCAGCCAAAAGAACTGGGATTAGGAGCATACAATTTAGCACAAGGTTTCCTTTTATGACGTCAGCGAGCACCAGGAGGGGATTTATCAAATTTCACCTCCTAAAGAGTTTTTTTTTTCTGTAAATATTTTATAAATTTACAATTCATTATAAAGCTTCATCATTATAAAGCATTATCATTTGAAAGCTGACGTTACTGAGATGGTTCTTAGATATAATTAGGTATTCAAGGTCATCGGAATACGAAAAACAAAACAACGAATACAAAAATGGAAAACATTTCTCGCGCAGGTAATATTAATTCACAATAATACGCATTTAAATAACGCTTCGTAATAAGTATTCCATTGCTTTATCTCATTAAGTGGCTCGAGAATCTTAAGCGCTTACCATAAGCTCATTTCGTAAGAATAATTTTCATTTAAAAATAGGGCTTCCAAAAACAAATGGCTTGGACAAATGTTCTTGGTCCGTTCGCACAGCACTTCCGCCGCTAAGATTGCGGTTTCGCAATTTACCATTTGAATCTCGCTGCGAAGTGGTACGGGGCACAATTTATGCGGCCCGCAGTGTATTTTCGTTTTTTTTTTAAATGATATTCTTATAACCTGTTTGCAGTTTTTTTTTTTTTTGGACTGTGTTGTGTTGTGTCCTTTTAAACTAGCTTCTGCCAGTGACTTTGTCTATGTGAAAGTGGAAACATTATCCCAAGAGTGTATCCTCACTCATGGATAAAAAGTATCCTATGTGCTAATCCAGGATATGGCATAGCCTTGTACTAAATTTCATCTAAATGCGTCCAAACCTCTGAGCGTAAAGAAATAACACACATACAGCAAACATACACGCATATACCTATATTTTTTTTATTTTGCCTTTATAATATTTAGTATATGACAAACGTGTTTAAAATCATTTAACCGTACTTTTATCGAAACCTTAACGGAACGCCTATAGATACCTCTCACTTAAAAAAATGTTTCATAATCAGAAACATAATCTTCCATGTTCTATCAAAAGATTGTACCCAGATTTACAGTAAAACACATCCATCTTTCACCCAAACAAGCAGAATCAAGAGTGCCACGAACGCTTAACCTAAAATACGTAAACGCTCGCAAAAGTCAGCAAAATTAATTCAGATTTCACGGCAACAAAATGAATCCGTTCGCAGTCACTCGTACGAATTCGTACCTATTCGTACGCCCCGTCTAAATTATAACGCGGCGGTTATCGCCTCACAAAAGCCTCTCCGCATTGTTCCACTTCCGTGAGTTCCGCGCTCGCTCCGTTCCGCTTCCGATCGACGCGTCCGCAATTCGACACTACCTTCTCACTCTAGCACACATTAAAAATATATACCTGTCTCTGTCACGCACGAGTGGTTTTGGTCGTTATAGCTTCATAAGTTCTGCGGTTGACTGGCTAAATAAAGCACTATTAGAAATAGTTTAGGTCTTCGAACAATAGCTTGGCTGAAAACGTTCGTTTCGCTCCGCTATGAAAAATTCAAGCACTATTTTTATGCAATTCAAAAACCACAGTTTTCCACGAGGTAAAGCTTGCACAAAATGTTATTAATACCTGGAATGTTCTAGCTAGTCCACGAGAATGAACTACTTATCATCCTGAGCAAGTAGTTTCTCATTTGTGGAAAATGCAAGAGAGCAAAGTTTGCAACGTAACTCGAGGACGTAAGAGCTTTACATTGAAGTTTTGTATATTATCATGATATCTCATGACCAACCACTAACCCTACGATAATCGTGAATAGTTTCAGTGGTTATGAAGCTTTTAAATCCCACTTTGCAGCCTTTAAATACAGATATGATTTAAAAACCTGTATTTTTAAAATGTATTTTGCATTTATTTAGATAATTTAAGATTAAAGTATACACACAATTGAAGTAAATAAAAAATAATACTTCTTTTTAACTAATTTACTGTAAGGATAACTTATTTCACAATTGTTTCGTACTATTTTATATGTATAAAAACACTTAACTAATAAAAAATAAAATATAACCCTCATCTAATCAAAATTAACTAAAACCATCTGAAATGTGGTGTCGAAAAATTCTTCGCACCGCTTTCGACCGTTGAAGTTAAAGTGCCCAAAAGACTGGCGGCATTACCACGCTGTATGCCAATGTTTGTCCTCATTCCAAAATAAAAGCCAGCCTTTGCGTCTCGCGGAGTGCCAACAAGGCATTTAGAAACTGGATTAGGTACCTATTAACATACATGCCATCCAATTGGTTGATATTTTCTATTATTTAATTCTACCGCCGTGACAGAGAAGAAACAAAGTCCAAAATAAAACAATCCGACACGCCAAGCCTTGAAATAAATTGCCACTTAGAAACGTTCACTTCACAAAAGGACTTCGGGATACCTACAACCACTCAAATATAGATTATAGGCCAACTTGCCTACAAACATGACAAGTTGAGTCCAAACACCCGTCACACTACTGAAACACTCAGCCTTACCATGTTTTATTCAAGAGTCGAGGACTGAGCGCCAAAGCCGACAAGTCGGAGGTTTATTCCCGAAAGTGAGGGACACTGGAACACGTCACCCCGACGTAGCCTTATCGCCATCGGGACGCGTCGGAAACACACGCCGAATTGACGTACGTGTCCCGATTTGAAATTTTCAGCGGACAGAGAAGGAAAACGAACGAACGGTCGAAAATAATTGGAGGAGAATTTGCAGGTTATATACGATTTTGTAGGAAAAAGTTCTTAATACGAGATTTGTAAAGGGATTTCAGTTCACGTGTCTATGTATGATTAAGGATAACATCAGCAACGTTAAGTAATAATTTTGCTGGAATAATATATTTTAATGCCCTATTACAGATGGCAAATGTCCAAAATTTTCTCACGTTCCACAAAACTTTTTACCTACAAAAAATATGAACCAGACAAAATTTAGTACATACTCATCTTTGCTAACTAAATTACTTTTTCAGAAAGAAGTGTCGTTAGTTCTTATATCATCTACATTAGGTGAGTCCCGTTAGATGTGAGCTCGGCAGCTAGGCCGCCTAACTTCTGAGAGTACTAAAAAGAACGAGACGATCTCGACTTTTAATTTTTATGCTGGCTGAGAAAAAGTTGGGTCATATTTTTGAATACGCACCGTAAGCAGGGTTACTTTGTTTGTTAACGTAAATAAACGACTCAATTTTGACGGTATTTATGAAAGTACTGTAATCAACTTTTTTCCTTACTTTCCTAGGCTAAAATGAGACACGCAATTTTGCAAAATATAGATCCTTAGTTCAGCTTTTAATTAAAATGATTAATGAGAAACCGTCAGACTGACTACTCTTTTAAAACGTTGAATGGTTTAGATACTGCGCTCAAATCTCGGTAACCTAAATTGATGCTATACAAAAAATCTGTGGGTACTAAAGTTCCCACAGGAAATAAAGTGCGTAGAAGAAATCACGGGCATCGTATCGCCGTCATCAGAGCGGCTAAATGTTTTATTCAGCCAACACTGAGCCGCTAAAGGGCTATCAGCTCTTAGTACCGTAGACGGTCCACAGACAAAAATATCACTACTCACAAGTTGTCTACGGTGTGGAAGTTTTGTGAGTGGCAATGGAGATCTGTTTTTGAATGGTTAGTTTCTTCAAGCTGACTTAAAATATGAGCCTTACTACATATGATTTTTATAATAAAATTGAGAACTAATAAATAGCGCTTAATACGACATCTTTATAAAACTTTCTACAACTTTTTCAGAACGAAATCTGATTCTTCATAACTAGTATAATTCTACAATGATGTACCTACTCAGTGAAGAATGACAAAAAATAACTAAAAATAACTTTTGGCTATTCCTAGAACGGGACTCAACTTTGAAACCGGACTATTTTGTCGATAGCAATATAGTTAGTCGAATATATTTTCGTAAAGGATTTATGTTAGGTCGAACAACTTGTGACCTCCCATATTTCACTATTTCCTTTTACAATGAGACTGGATTTATCGTTCTAGAGTTCAGTTATTTAGTCTGTTTTGAACACTGACATTTAATAATATGAAGAAGAAAACTTTAACAAACCTAGACCTATGAGCGCCCTCCTACCATGACGTCCAAACATCATAATTCCGATGTAAGAAAAGAAGACCTAGTAGCATTCATTCTGTAACGTTGGTTCTCCTGTGGATATCTTCATTTCTGATGTGATCACGCAAGGAAACTCCAAGCATAGCCCTTTCCATCGCCTTTTGGGTGACTTTGAGCTTTCTTATGAGGCCCAGCGTTACCGACGTAGCTTGAAGAATCGCCAAACTTAAGTGGCAATGGGCAGGGCACATTGCACGCAGAACAGATGGTCGATGGGGACGAAAGGTTCTGGAGTGGCGACCTCGTACCGGAAGACACAGCGTTGGACGGCCTCCAACAAGGTGGGCCGATGACCTGGTCAGGGTCGCGGGAATCCGATGGATGTGTGACGCACAGGACCAGTCGTTGTGGCGACGCTTGGGCCTATGTCCAACAGTGGACGTCTTTCAGCTGATATGATGATGATGATTCATTCTGTATACCTCCATTTGTCTCTCACATTAAAAATTATTAAGATTATAAGACATCATAATAAGCCCTAGAAGCTCAATCACGCTGTGAGCAAGGCGACTATTTCTAATTCCCTGTCCGAGAAGGAGTACCTTAATACTGATGTTAGGTAGTAACAGATTCATAACATTCCTAAGCCATTGACCACACACTGTTACATTATAGGAGTGGGGTGTAATTCTACGCGAGTTCGGTGCGGACTGGTAGCAATATATGGGATATAAGTACATTTTGTTAATTCTAGAACAACAACGGTTGCCTCTCGATATTTTCCTTCACCATTTTGAGAGCAATGGTGATGAAATAATTAGCCTTTTTATTTGAGATTCTGAAAGCCGAATCGTGTTCCTTCAACCTGTGCATTACAGTACCACGGTAACTCGTTCAAATAAACCCGCAACTCAGTACCTACCTGCCAAACAGACCCACATTACCACTTTAATAATTAATTGAATTTAAGCCGACGTCATCATTTAGGTATTATAGTCTTTGAGCTACTTAGTAGTCCTGATTGGAACTACACGAATTCTGACAATTGCTAATGTAGGTACTGTCTGAACAAGTCCACTCAAATCTGTGTGATTATTTCCTTCAAAAGACCGTGTCAGACACTAATTGACTTGGTACTTTTGTGGTTTAACCATTACTTGTTTGCCTTATAGACTGACTTTGACCTCTAAGTTGGTTTAGGTGCAAGGAGCTCAGGGCAGTCAGGTAGGAAACACCGGTGAATTTGACGAAAAAAATTGAGATGTTTTTTTCTGTGCAAAATCAATCCTCCTTCTGGCGTCGTTTATCCTCAATGCTGAGGGTCATGATTTGGACGAATAACCTTCTTGTGGACTATATTTCGACAGGTTGTCCTATCTTCGGTGAAGTGGATGGCAGCGCAGACTGTGGTCTCCAGTGTAGCACGGATTTGGTCTGACCAACATTTCGGACTCCTGCCTCTGGGTCTTTTTCTATCTACTTTTCCTGTTACTTTTCCAGGTTATCACCTCTCTTTTTAACAATGTGGCCAAAGAAATCAAAGATTCTTCTCTGGCATATGGTGGTGAGTCTCAAGGGTGATTTGAGTTCAGCTATTATGGAGCACCGGACCGATGTTCTGTTCAGTGGATTCCGAGCATTTTCCTCCAGCAGCACATCTCAAAAGCATCAATCCGACAATTAAAAAATCATTATTATTTATCTACACTAATATTATAATGAGGTAAAGTCTGTCTTTTGTTTTTGCTTTTATGTTTTTTTTTGTTTGTGATAAACTCTGAAAGTGCTGGTCCGATTGCAAAAAATATTTCATCGATAAAAAGCTGCTTTATTTCTAAGTGGTTTTAAAGCTAGTCATCTATATTCACTATTCACAATCGGACCAAGTTTCAAACATTATATTATTAAGAATGGAACTTCTCAATCTTATCTGGTCTATGACACGAGTGTGAGCAACAAGCGGGATAAGAAAGGATTTGCCGGCGTCCCTGCACCAGGGATATTAAATTCTCCTAGAAAATGCGTAATGCATGCGATGGGTTATGTCATTTATATTAAAAAGTGATTACTGTCTTGTAAAATAGGGTAATGTAGTTTGTAGTTCGATGAGAATGTGATATTATCGTAAGGGTAATGAACTGTGCCCTTATTTATCTAAGCGATTGTTTCTGATTTAGTTTCAGACAGTATTAGGGTGGCTGATAAGTCCATGGCCTAAGGTACTTACCGATAACTCAACGTTCCACTACTAATACCACTAATTGTGGGACTCATTGTTGTTATAAGGAAATAAATAAAACACACTACGAAGGAAGTAACAACTGCTCTCTGTTTAGATGGAAAACAATGACCCTCCTGATGTCTGTCCTGATGAATGAATGTCAGACTTTTACTGTCTATAACTCACTCCTATGTTCCTACTTTTCCTTCGATCCAGGAAGTTCCAGGGTTCTCTTTCGCACAACCCTTTACAATGAAGTAACAATTGTTTGAATATCAGACCCATACTTAGAATTAAACCATTGTCTACAACAAGTTTTTAATCTTTTTTTATAGCAAGCTTTAATAGCATGGTGTATTACCTATATAATTAATACTCGTCAAGACGAATCATACAAGCCCAAAGTCGAAGGGGTTGTATCGTTTAACTACAAACAAAGCTTCTATAGCCACCTTCCGGTCCCTTCATCAGATCAGCTTCATGTTACAATAATATTGCATTGTCATCTGATTTATACATGCATGCAAAATTCCAGCTCGATCGATAACCGGGAAGTGGATCAAATTTAATTTACAAGATTTGATTACAGACAAACATCGGGACAGGTGAAACTAAATAATAGTAGATTATGTGACTAGGGAATAAAGCAGTGTCTTTAAGTCGCGAGCGGCATGTTGAAATCCGAACGAAACAAAGATTGCTGATTTTAATACCGAACGCTAGTGAAGAATCTATATAATTAAGTTAATAAAGCAACCTGAGTGAAGAGTTCAAGCCGCCGAAGACAAAGACAACTTTATCCCCGTGTTGCATACTCTACTTTTTACACCATCTGTGAGATAATTAAAAGACAATTTGGACGATCAAATCATATATTAGAGAAATATAATTATTATCTTAACAGGTTTATCAAACAAACAAAATTCACTACTCCAAGATTCTATAGTTTCAATTTTCGATAATGCTTCCGTCAGTAATAGTACTTTATGTGACTAGGGGATGAAGCAGTGTCTTTAAGTCGCGGGCGGCATGTTGAATTCCGAACGAAACGAAGGTTGCTGATTTTAATCCCGACAGTGAGGGATTTATAAAATTAGCTCCCGAGCATTGCGAGGGAGTTAATAAAGAAACCTGAGTGAAGTGAGGAACTTAAGCCGCCCAAGACAAAGACAGCTTTATCCTCGTGTTGCATACTCTACTTTTTACACCATCTGTGAGATAATTAAAAGACAATTTGGTCGACCAAATCTTATATCAGAGAAATATAAGTATTATATTTACAAGTTCATAAAACAAACAAAATTCACTACTCCAAGATTCTATAGTTTCAGTTTTCTATAATGCTCCCGTGTCGTTAGTACGTACGTTTTATTCTATTTTCTTTTTTTTTTGTTAGTGGCCAGTTTGAATCATAGTGATTACATACTCTTTGGTTTGAATTTCGAGTCAACTTGTTCGATGCGCCTACATTTTAATTCACAATGTTGACGATTTTTGATGTTCCAAATTCAAATCTCATTATTCCTTATGGATTGGCTCACAGAAATATAAAAAAAAAAACTCCTTTCTTATATCTATGGATTGGCTATACTGCATTATCTCCCTAGGGATATAATGACTTGCTTTAAGTGAGGTTTGTATAATATGTAAAAAAGCTTCTATTAATCAATACGAAACAAAACCAATCAATAAAACAAAAGACTACACTTCCTCAAATTATATTCACGAAACAAAAGAACCAGACAATTTATTATATCAATACGCGCCCTATTACTCAATCTGTAAGTGAAAAATCTGTTCGTTCATTTGTCTTGATAAATTGCAGCAAATCATCTTCAAGGTAGAATCGGTTTGTTGAAAGAAGAAAATCGATTGAAAATAGAGATGGCGGTGAAACAGCAAATATTTGAGATAGTGTGACGTATCGGGCACGGCTAATGGAGCCGGTAAATGTAAACATATCTCTAGTTTTTGCGTGCTTGTTGGTTGGGATGAGAAACGATGAGTATACCGGTATGTGTGTTTATGTTAAATAGTCGTGTATGTATAGAAACGAGTATTTGAAACGGAATTTCTTGACTTATCATAAACGATACTATGCGTTTCAAATGTGAATAGAATCGACTGTCATGTTGTGATGTGACGTCACGTCGCGTCAAAATTGAAAAACCTCTAAGATGAGTAAAATTGAAGAACTGGATTCCGAAAAAACTTTTTTCGTTTGAATAGTTCGTAAATAAATTATTTTTTTCATAAATAAATTAAGTTAAAAAAAAATAATTTCCTCGATTTAACGGTTAATCGTGACGTCACAACATAGCAATCGTTCCTATTCTTTGGATCGCATTGTACTTGTTTTATTTTAAAATTCAAGACGTATACAATTTCTAATAGGTACATTTATAGTGGGAAGTGGCTATCTGTATTATACATTTTGCAAGAAGTTTTTGTAACTGACTGTATATAAAAACGTTAGATTTTTAAGTTTGAGCGAGTTGACGACAGAAAAAGTAGGTGACATCAGAAGGTGCCAACTCGCGCGGACTCGCGCGTTTTGCGTAACCGATTTGACAATCAAGTGGATTTCTTCACATTTATGGTTCCGTACGCAAAGAGTAAAACGAGACCCTATTACTAAGACTCCACTGTCCGTCCAACTGTCAGTCCCTCTGTTACCAGGCTGTATCTTATAAACTGTGATAGTCAAACAGTTGAAATTTTCACACATGATGTATTTCTATTCCCGCTGTAACAACAAATACTAAAAAAAACAGAATAAAATAAATATTTAAGTGAGGCTCCCATATAACAGACGTGATTTTTTCCCTTATTTGTTAAGGACAGAACGGAACCCTTCATGCGAGAGTCCGACTCGCACTTCTCCGGTTATTTTAATAAAGGAATTTAAACGCGTGATCAGTTCATGTTTTATACGCTTCAATAATAGGCACAAATGATGAAGAAAACTTAACAAAAATTCTGAAATGAGCATGGACTTATCCAAATTATACCTGCCTAACCTACACCAAGCTAAATGTCACGGTAGAACGTTTCGCATCGATCCCAAAACTGCGGCATTACGGACTGGATACAAGGAATTGTGTTGATACAATTCCTTGTATAAAGTCGAAATTATATGTAGAAATAGGTTACTTCTAGGCAAGCGTGCTCCATCGTCGGCCACATCATCACTTACCATCAGGTGAGATAGTGGTCAAACGCAAGCCTATCAATAATGTTAAATAATAAAAAATAAAATCATGAGTATGTACATAAATAACTTAATTACCCTTTTGCGCGTATTTGCAACCTAACTACGTGCATATGTATGAAAAAAAGAAGTAATTAACTGTCGAAACACATCGTTACCATCTCCTTGACTTGATTGCGGACGACCAGCAATGGGAGCTCGCCGTCGGGCCGTTCGGTAACAATCGAGCCCGAGTAGTCGATGGCGTACCGCGCGAATTTCTGGAAAGGAAATCCGTCTTAGAACGCAAAGGACAACCGAAGGACACAAGTGTGGTTTTAGTCACTAAAAATCTAATACTTGCTTTACCCTAGAACGGGAGAAGTCATTGGATGATTTTTCGCAGAGATGAAACATGCGCAGAAGACTGGCAGCAATGCCACGTTGAATGGCAATGTTATCTCTTTCGAAAAAATTGGTAAGTTTATAGGGATAAATTAAGTCATCTCCCTTTTCTATTAATTTTACGACATGACACAAACACATCATCAAAACTACAGCGTACTTACGCTTGTAAATCAAATATGGCGACCATTTCAAGTACACAAATATTGTATTCAGAGATCGTAACATCACAAATACAGAGCAGAGTGTTTCGTGTCGCACCCTTTCCGATATTATTGAATTTCGCCATCACAGTCCATCCCCTGGTTTATCGCATCTACATGCTATATTTGTATAGTAGGTCAGTATTGAGAAACAATATGTTTTGCGCCTTATCTGATTCTGCGAAATTCTCTTCTTTTGTTATCATCATTATCATTTTAGTGGATAGACGTCCACGGATAGACATAGCCCTCCCCTTAGTGTCGCCACAACGAATGATCCTGTGTTCATATCCATCGGATTTGTTATCAAATCCATTTCATCCATTTACATGTCCATTTACAGGCACTTCAGTCCAAAAAAAAGTGGAACTAAAATTTGTCTTGAGGATTGATTGTCAGTAATGTATACCTGCACTTTTTATCTATGAATGTGAATTTTCAATTATTTTTTGGCTTGCTCTTGACTGCAGAGAGAAAAAAAGTATCATGTTTTTTTTCAAATTAATTATTTGAATCATGATTTTCCATCTGGTGAGACAGTGGTCAAGTGCGACCATATCGATAATTAAAAAAAAAATAGTTACACACTAACTCAACTGCTACTAAGTGATAATATCATCTATCATGAACCTTCTTGTCTTAGACCGTCCGGGTAAACGTGCATAACTGTTAGGGCTGCAGAAGTGTGCGAAAGACTACCGCGGCCCTAGAACACAAAGGGCAAGTGAAGGACGAAGGTGGGCTTTAGTCACTGCGACAAAAGTCAGACACGCCTTTTCGCAAAGAAACGGGTTATACCTATATACTATATAATGAAACTTAAACACACAATTTCTATTAAAATCAGTAAAAAACAGATTATACAAATTCCAGTCAACCACTGAATGGTATTAAACGTATGTTATATTTATGAAACTGAAATAAAATAATATTGAAATGAGTACTAAAATTATTCCACTAATTACATACGGGTAGGTTCACATGTACGGTACATTTCATTTCATGATTGCGTTTCATAAATTAAAAGTTTCGTGATTTCACAGTTTCACACGGTGCAAACACGTCGCTTTTCATTTGGCGTAATCACTATATTTAATACCAAATTCGGAATATAATAAAATTATTCTCATTTTATGTATGATAAAATACGCATTTTTGTTTATTAAATGGCCTATTGAAAATCACTATTTTGGTGGCTATGCTGCAATTGTGACTTTAAAAAATTACATCTGAATTTTTGTTATACTTATAGAATTCTTTTCAAAATCGTCACGTCGTCGTCGTCGTCGTTCACGTGTTCTTGCTAAGACTTTGTATACAGTTGAAGTACATTCCAATAAAAACGGAGCAAGCAATCCTTTCTATTTATCAACCTTTCTTTACCCTGGCGCGGCGTTAACTAGGTAAGCCTTAATTTAATTATTAACCTAATTAACAGTAGGTATACCTCCTAATTCAGCGTTCTTTTTTTTAAGGTATCTAAAATAGCCGTTACCAAAAATAAACTTTTCAGTCCAGATTTTTCATCACAAAAGTGATAGCCACTTTACAAATAGGCCCCCAAAAACCCAAAATCTTTTCTCATGACAATGTATCTTTTCAAAATCTTCATGTTTTTCTGCTACGCCTACAATCCTACATGCACAATTCCAATGACAACAGACCAGTGCCTACTCGTAATTCTTTTTATTTATCGTCTTATTTTACCTCGGCGTTAACTAAGCCAATTATTTAACCTAATTAACGGTGTATGCCTAATTTAGCGTCTATTTTTTAAGATATCTAAAATACCAGTTACTAAAAATAAACCTTTTCAAACCACGTTTGTTCACCACATAAGCGATAGCCACAAATAGGCACCTACCTCTTTTCAATAACCATTAGTTTACCTTTTACCACACATCAAATAACTGAGGTGCATAAAAAGCTCATGAATGGGCATCGAATAAAAAACGGCAGATAAAAAAGCCGTGCTCTTTCACATGGATGCTGCCGATGCAGCCCGGTGCGCCGCGACCGACCCGTTCGTGAAATACATCGGAACCGTGCAAATGTAACGAACGTGTACCATAGAGCAAGTAATTGGTTTTTTTTCTGTATTTTTTTTTTTGGTTTGTTTTTTTTTGTGAATATGTGGTATTTGGGGTGGTCGAATGAAGGAACGCGTGGATATTTTACAAATTAAGATATGTTTCATAATCCGTTGTTTAAAAATAGTCTTTATTAAAAGAGTATTTATACATTGTCATCTGTAAAAAAATTGCCTGAATGGTCTTCTAGAAAAGATTGATATTGTTTACTGTTTACTTGTTAGCTATAGTTGCTGCCAGAGACTTTTTAAGCAACGAAATTCGAAATTCAGCGAATTTCATATTTAATCGAAATCCATTCAGCTGCTCGAGCATGAAGGATATCAAACATATTATACACAAACTTTTGCCTTTAAAATATTAGTGTGATTATGAATTCGTGTACACTCCTAAAGTGAAAATAAAGATCGTTCAGTATTTAAGTAATGTCAAATTTTAGAAAAGATACTTCTTATTAAAATCTGGCTTTAGACTTTTAATGACTTTTATATGTTTCTTATTTGGTTCGATCAGCATTTCTTCTCCTGAACATCACTAATTGCCAATGCTTTAGATTAGTTTATATAAATCATTCTTATCTTAATAATTTCGCTTAAACTTAATGTTATGTACTCATACAAAATGTATCCAATACTCAACCGAGTGGAAAGTATGTGCGCAGGCATTTAATATCGTAAGAAAATATCCTTAAAGTGGCAAACAATAGGCAATAATGTTTAACGGGTTGGCTTCATGATCGTTATGCACGAGCGTACGCAGTCTGCCATTACCATAATGGCTTGAGCTTTAGGGTTAGTTCACACCGTGACATAACGCGAGCACTTTTCAAGATAGCAACATATTATCAACCTTTTTTCACATCACGTTTCAATAGCAATTGAAGCCGCTAAATTTGAAGTGCCTAGAATCCAAGGCATACACGCTACACCTTTTTTTATTGTTGAGAGGTTTGCGCTTGACCGCTATCTCACCTGACAATGGAGCGCGCTTACCCAGAAATAATCTATTCACTCTTGACTTAAAGATTTCTTGATTATAGCCATCAGGGAACACAAATTCCGGCAAGGCATACCATTCCTTAGCAGTACGCACAATTAATGTATTCCCAAAACATTTTGTGCGTGTAGGTGGCATGTCCACCATGTACCGGTGGCGCATCGCCAACGCCTGGTGGTCCAATGATGGAACGAGCTAGGCGGAATTAGGTTATGCAATTCCGACGCACATTACTTACTATGCAACCGGTAGAAAACCGACAGACTAGCAACTCGGCGTCGGTGCTCAAGACTTTGAAGCCTCGACTCGACGAGTGCATCATTGCTAATGATTCTTCTGGCTCACCTCTAAATTGCCTCAAGTTCATCAAGCTGGTATCGGGCAGATCCGTCCCAAAGATGAGAGCAATACTCCATACACGATCGAACTTGCGCTTAATAAAGTTTGAGCAGCTGTTCTGGCGTGAAGTACTGTCTGACCTTCGCGAGGATTCCCAGCTTTTTGGCAGCCAGTTGAGCCTTTGCTTTGATGTATGGACCAAAGTTAAGTGTTGACGTCAACGTAACACCAAACAAACTAATTTAAAAAAATCTTTCACAATTAGAATACCTACTACTTTACAACTGAGTGACATAGGCAATATATTTTCTACTTTCCCGAGGATGAAGCTACCAGCGGCTTCATAAGATGCAAGTAATAAATAAATTATAAGTTTCCGCTACGTGAAAAAGTTTTAGCAGCATCGCCTAGCACCACACCTAGTTACTTGTCTATGTAAACTAACCGTTAGTACCAAGAAAATTCTAATCCTTTTCCTGTAAGAAATAAGGGTGATAATTTAATGTCATGGTAAAAGTGGAACGTCTATGTCATGGTTAAACATGGTTGTAAAGCGGGAACTACATTAGACCAACGCTCATGTGGGCCACGCCTGATTTGTACGTAGAGTTGCGTCGCGTGGCGTGTAAGATGAAACGAATATTCGCATTCGCACATTTTTGATAATCGCATTCGAATTCACAAGAAACATGCGAATATTTGTAAAGAATAGAATAGAATAAACTTTATTGTACACCAAAAGTAACAAGACATAAACACAAACTTAAATCTATGGCTACAAAGGTGGTCTTATCGCAGACAACCAAAAATGCCAAGAATGTTCAATTTTGACGAATATTCGCGATCAATATTCGCGAATAATATTTGCGAATATTGGGTTATCATATCAGTTGTATTATCATTCTATATCCGTTCAATCAATAATTAAAAAATACCTTTTTGTTTGTTAAAAAAACTTTCCAAATATTCGCATGTTTCTTGTGAATTCTGCGAATAATCGCGAATGCGAATGCGAATATTCGTTAAGAATAACAAAGTCTAGATACCTTAGGTTGACGTGCCGAGCATCGTACCTGGCCCACGTATGCTCAATGTAATGGGTGAGGCCCTTTATTTACAGTGGGTGCGTTTAGGAAGCAAATCTGATGTGCATAACGGAAAAGAACCGGTTAGGTCGTAAAAATATTTGCTCGTCCACGAAATGAACTCGTGACTAGTTCAGTGAATGTTCACTCGATATGGTAGTTAGGAAAACGGTTTTATTATTGCTTTTATCTGTTAAAGACTCCGTATGTTATTGCTATGAAAAGTCCATTCGCTTTGAGACATGAACTTATTTAAAATAGCGTTGAGGCAAGGATATTGAGACTTGCAAACTTACATGTTAGTAGCCTGTCATGTTTTTATCGGTTGTACTTCGGAGAACCTGCAACGGATTTGTATAGTCTTCGGACTACTGGACGTAAGGCAAAGTGTCACTGGTGCATGGTGGATATTTCTTCCGTACGTAAGCACATAACGTTTTGGGAAAACATTCATTGGACAAGGTTATAATTCCTAGTAATTATTACCGGGTCTGTAAGGAAAGACAAAAATAAACCATCTACTTTGTCGGGAGTCGCTAGGCGATGCCTTGCCACAGCAGACGTGGAGTTATGGACGTCGAGCAATGGGTAGCTCATCGCCGGCCGTCCAGTAAGGACTGAGCCCGAGTTGTTGGCGGCGCGTTCCACGCTGGCCTCAAAGAGATGTCAACAAAACCATAGGGGCCCAGTATGGCCGATGCCCAGTATGTCTGATGGCCGCTAGGGCCATAGGAATTTTTGAAACAGAGACGTGGTCCTGAAACACAAACTGCAACTGAAGGACATGTTTGGGTGTTAGTAAGTAACAGTCATATTATATCCTCTCGCTCCGTCCTAGAGCGAGGGAAGAATCTCCATGATTTCTCATTTAAAAAATTAACCCATCTATTTCTGCATTTCGTAACCCTAACGTACATAGTAGTTACAATTTAAACTTTAACACCGCCACCGTAAACACAAAGTTAAAATTATATTAGATAATAAAATAAACAGGTTACAAGTAATCTCACATAGTTTATAGCTCGCTATAAAGGTTGAGTACTAAATTACAATACTGTAGTTTACCACCTACGTTAGATAATTATATAAGTCAGTAACTACGTATACAATGTCTTGAGTAGGGATATATACTCAAGGGGCCTCCCTATGTCCAACAATGGACATCTTTCGGCTGTAATTATGATTATGATCTACATAACATACAAACATAATCAGCTGTTCCCACTACTAGAACTCAGTCCTCCTTTCTAGGAGAGGGAATGCGCCGTAATCCACTACGCGGGCCCAGTGCGTGTTGGTGAATGTCACACGTCTTCGATTTTTTGGTTTTAGAACATGTCGGTTTTTTTTTTCACAAAAAATAAAGTACCTGCTCGGAAACCAGTGACGTAATATAAACAAGCTGCAATACGGAAAACAACTCGATATCCCACAGCCAAGCACCCAAACAAACGAGATACGTGCAGATGCATTCAAATTATCAAATACACGGCGTATCTTCAGCTGCGGAGCCGAAGTCCCCAAACAGGGCGTGTTGAATTAAGGGACATGCATCAGGACTACAAATATACGCTTACGACAAGGCTGTGTTTCAATTTGTAGACCTGTTTATGGAGCGGGTTAATGTTGGATAGTTTCAGAATGGACTGCATAAGTTTATTGCGGGATAAGTCAAACGAAAAGCAACAAGTCGCAATGTACTTTTTTTATGGTTGAAAAAAATCATCCAATGACAGGGGATGTCATTGGATGATTTTTTCCAACCGCTCTTGGGCGGAGCGGGAGATAGTGTCAGACTCTTACTGACTAAAAGACCCACCCCGTTCCTTCTAGCCTTCATACCAGGGCTCGAGCACCCTTTCGGATAACCCTGGCCCCAGTAGGAAGTCGCAATGTACTTGATAACTAAAGTATACAAAATATTGTTAAAAATTTAGGGAATGGCATAGAATAGCTTTATGGTTGTGCCGTCACACATATCCGTGATTATTTATTATAATATTCAAATATATTGATATAATTGTTATAAAAACACAAGTACAAATCGAATACGGATAAATAGATCGTACACAAGCGACTCTAGAAAAGAAACACAAATATATGTACGAGCTGCGCCTACGCAGACAGTTTGCTACGCCTACACAAACAGTTTGCTACGCCAAGCGCTACCAAGCCTCTTGCTACGGCGTAGGCGGCAAAACGCTACGAGCGTAGACTGCTATGTCTTGCGAACTTCATAATTCATGTAAGTAATGGAAGATTGATTACCACTCATTAATTTATGTAAGTTTCTACGGATTTTTTTTATGTTTACAAGCTTTAAAAGAATGAATAGTAATAAATGAAATTGAAGAATAGGAAACCTTTGTAGGCAAAATTATTCATACGCTTCTATAGATAGTACGAGCATGTACCTTTAATAACATATTTTACACAAAATAGTTTACCTACTCGACCCACTAACACTGCGTTCCGTATATCATCGTATAATGTCCGAAACATGGTCGGCAAACGTCATCAAATTCTCCTCTAGCCGGCTAACGACAAAGGACA
This sequence comes from Mythimna albipuncta, assembly GCA_929112965.1. Lineage (NCBI taxonomy): Eukaryota > Metazoa > Arthropoda > Insecta > Lepidoptera > Noctuidae > Mythimna > Mythimna albipuncta. The sequence continues at coordinate 17,941,795 of OV815967.1, forward strand.
ATGGCCAGCAAATCGCTAGAGTAATTTACTTCGGCCACAGTCGACGGTCTTGGACAACAACTTCTAAAAGATTATTAGTTAACGGGGTAGGTTCGTACGGTGTGTTATAAGTTGACGGTGTAACTTGTTTGCCGGAAATAAATATATATTTTATTTATTCATCAAACTTATAGGACTTTTTATCTAATACAATGGTCACGAATAATAATACATGTCGTGGCCAGATCTTAGAATTGATCACTTCATGATATGGCCAATTACAACTGGCCAGATCGTTTAAACGTTAACGTTTAATGATATATCGATCTTCGTTTGACCATATCTGTCGATCCTCGTTTGGACATATCACTGATGTAGGATTTCTATGACAATGAAAAGTCTAAAAGAGTTCTGAGTATACATGTAGATGGATGGAGAGGGAGAGGAAGGCCGAAAAAAAGGTGGATGGATTGTGTGAGAAGTGATATGAAAGAAAAGGGAGTTAGTGACAGTTTGATGGGTGACAAGACAGAATGGAAGAAGAAAACGTGTTGCGCCGACCCCAAGTAATATGGGATAAGGGCAGAAAGAAGAAGAAGAAAAGTCTAAAAAAAGTAGGCCAAACGAGAATTGACAGGTCATCAAACCTATACATCTTCACATTTCTATCTATACTAACTTCTACCATTCAAGAAATATGTGTACCTACGACAATTAGTTTTAAACTGTGTATTCATGGTTAGGCAATAAAGAACTCTTTGTCACTTCGGTTCAACTGAAAGCTCCAAAAACTCCTGAATATAGGCCTGCCATAAGTATCGCCACAACCGCCGGTCCTAAGCGTCTCGCTTCTACTAGATTCCTACGACTATCACCATAGATCATTGGTCCGCCTTATGTGGGTGGTGGACAAATGTGGACCAATGATCTATGGTGAGAGTTTCCTTCAAATTTTGTGTCTTCAGGTATACCGTCACCACTCCTAAACCTTCCTCTTAAGACCACAATTCAATTAAAAGTCAAGCAAAGTCTCAAGAACGTCCTCTTAAGCCGCCATTAAAATCAGTTTATCTGGTACATTATTCAGGCGAGGTAAGGACTTGGCACTAATTAAATTGGATGCGTTAGACGGAAAGCCTTTGACTTCTCTTTGTAAGCTTGCACAAGTAAATAAACAGAAGTTTTCACTTGCAAGGATTTTCATTAAAAGTAGATTTATTTGTTCAACAGACGTTGCTAAATAAATTAAATTGTAAAAATAGTAAAAGGTAATGATGCTTAGCTTGCTGTGGTCTACAATTTTTAAGTATCCTTAATAAACTTCAGGAAGTAGTTAATTTCTACTTTTTGACAAACTTTGGACCACCTCAAACATTTATTATCACACTAACATTTATAATGTTAGTGTGATAAACACACTACTATTTAAATGCATAAGTTTGTAAGTGTGTGTATGTTTATTATTTTTTTACGGTCAAACAGCCGACCGGATTTGAATTAACACACGAGTAAATCATGTACGTTGGGGTTGGTTGGGGTTGGAAGGTTCTGGAATGGTGACCACGTACTGGAAGACGTAGCGTTGAAAGTCCTCCTACAAGGTGGACGATGACCTGGTAAGGGTTGCGGGAATTCGATAGATGCTAGACGCACAGAACCGTTCATTGGACCTGCACTTGAGGGAGGCTGTTGGTGGCACGTGTTATTGGGTCGTTCGGTTCCCTTCAAAATGGTTGAGCTGAGTGGGGCTGATGCACGCGTCATGCTCGTGAACGGGTGCCATCAGATGGGACTGGTCATCTCTTGGCTGCCAGTGGCTTGATTCAGTTTCTATTTTTTAATTATTTTACATTTTTATTTCATTATCGACATTGTGCTCACATGACAGAAGCAACAAGTAATATGTAACCAAGCATCATATGTAACACATAATATGATTTAAAAGAGTGTCCATGGAGTTTCTTGCACGTTCTTCTCCATAGAGACCTACTCTTTGAAACTATAAACTGGATACTTTTTATTAACTACCTTCAGGTCATTGGAATCGCTCAGCTGACGATTTCTTAAAGAAATTAATCTCTTCATCATCATCTTACATGCGTAAATTAATACGAGTTTTAAAAAAAAGGTACATTATTTTTTAATTTTATCTTTACAAATCGATAGTTTATACCTAGTCAATATTGGCAATTCTAAAATCATCCAATCCTTTATCAGCAAGCGTAGCACTATGTCAATATTTATACCTTCTCTGTTCGAAAGCCTTCATCCAGTAGTCAGTAGTAAAACATTTAAAAAAATTGTTTTCGTGGAAAATCTTGAACTAATTTCACCTGCTCTGGATGTAACAAGTAGTGTAAGATTTTTACTGACTTAACCCTACCGTGCTCCTTCAGATGCCCTTTGCATTTTACCGCTACTATGAGTTTTTCGAACAATGCCACAGCGCTATCAAATACAGGCTGGTTTTATTAACTTTGAAAATTTCGTATTTCGAATGTCGGTAACATGTGTTGTAAACATTTCATTTTAATTTAGGTGTATGACGGACTTGGGTTTTATTACATGTATAATTTTATTTCAAAGCTCTCAAACAAATTTCCTAAGGGACACCAGATAATATTAGAGTAGATCACAAATATTTATACCACCAAACATGTCCGCTGAGACATAACAAAGTTACGCCGTTTTTCATTTTGTTAACCATTTTAGGGTTTTTTTTTTCGCAAGTATATTTTCGACTTGAGTTTTCTTTCACATTTTATTTTCTTTGTCTCGTAACCACGCAACGGATTTTAATACGGTTTTCGGTAATATATACAGCGATAAATCGGAGTGGTTTTTATATATGATGCAGCCGTATTATATACGCCGTTTTACGTGCTACGGATTGAAAAATGTCGCCGTTATGTAATGCAGCTACCTTACATTCAGCCGGATTATGGAAGCGATACATTCTACAAAGCGAGGAAACAAATAAAAAAATGATATGTATTTATATTTGTGATGTCAATGTTTAGCTGTTTTCTCAGTATAGCATGCAATAAAAATAACAGACATATTTATGGTCGCAACACTTATACAACCCAAAAGATATATATATATATATATATACTAGCTTCTGCCAGCGGCTTTGCTCGCGTGAAAATTGTGAATCTAAACCATTGCCAGATCCCCTTGAACACACACAAAAAATTTCATCAAAATCGGTCCAGTCGTTTGAGAGAAGTTCAGTGACATACACACTCACAGAAGAATTATATATATAAAGATAAACCAAAGAAAAAAAATTAGAATACAGTAAAGCCACGTGTATCAAACAGAACTGCTCATTCAAATAAGACTTTATCAAATAGCTTGAATATAATAAAACTATAAGCGAGTTGAAGTACCCGCATTGTTTAAGTTAGCGCTTTGTGCAAGTTCCCGCAAGGTCCCCTGTGCGATAAGTCCGTACTTTGCGCACTAGTGCCGGAGAACTAAAGTCTTGTACGTTCCGATATGTGAAACAGCACAGTTCGTGTAACTTGCGTGGGATTATTAATGTGGAGATCGTGTTTTGTTTAATGGGTTAAAGTTGGGGTTATGAACTTCTGCGTTAGAAATGGAGTCGCAAGATTAAAGAGTTATATGGTCTCGAATATATTTTGTTATATTTATGACTAATATAGCAAGATATAATACCTACTTTCCACAGTCGTATCGAGAACAGAAGCATTTTTTTTTGAAAGAAGATCACCTATTTTGGGACATTTATTTTGCCAGCCATCGGCACTCACGTGAAACTCATTATTAATAAGGCATCAAAATCGAAAACTTTTTAGGTTCAGAAATAAATAAGTACGAAATAAAAATTTAATCGATGAGTAGATGACGGGAAAAAAATCATTTAAAGATCTTTGTATATCCTTATTCCCGTTTTTTTTTCAATGTTTTTATCATCACCATTTCAGCCAAAAGACGTCCACTGTTGGACATAGGCCTCCTCGAAGTGTCGCCATAACGTCCGGTCCTCTGCTTTACGTATTCTATGACCCTCACTAGTTCATCGGTCCCCCTTGTAGGAGAGAAAGAGTAATTCAATCAGTAGGAAAGCTAGTTTAAAAAACTGCCTTTAATTGACATATATTTTTGCACAGAATCGAATTTCTATAAAATTACTACCTATATAAGATCTTGTTAACATGTCGTTGGTGAGGAACACCTACTAATAACCTACCCTAATAACCTACCTATTAATATTATTAATAATAAACTACCTACCACATAGTAATAATAAATAAATAAATATGAAAACTTGTGTACATAAAGAACTTTTCCTCCTTTTTTCAGGGTCAAGGGTTTTCCAATTCCATTACGCTATCTCCAATATTAATCTATATTATTATTATAAATAGCTACTGCATACAATACAAAAGCATAATCAATACACTAATATCAATGAAAGCTACATCATAACGTCATATGACGTCACACCGTCCGTCACAGTCCTAATTAATACACCTACATAGTAGGCATGTGTGCGTTGATAAGCAACTAGGGCACTCCGCAGCCGAAGCAACTTTAGTAAACGCAACTGTCAACTATTTAAAAGTTTTTGTTATCAGTTGCCAGTTAGAGTAGGTAACTAAAACGACCAGTTTGCCTACAGTTGCCGCAATCAACTGGATAAGGACACTGTAGGAGTTGGGAAGAAAACGTAATTGCTCGATCATTGTTGTTACCGATTGCGAAAAAACTAGCGACTGGACACAGACAAATGACATACCTATGATAAATGATATTTATTTTGCAAGTAGGTTTTATAAAAAACACTTTGATACGTCAATTTTGTTTTTCGTCATTTTAAACTAGATGAGGCCGGTATTCCTAGTTACTAACTTGAGAAGAAACACCGAAACAGACTCAGGGGTCAAAGTCTCTTTTAAAATCCGTACAGTAAACATGTAATGATCAAATTATATGAGAACTGTGCAGATTAGTATCTCAGAGGGCCTTTTAGAAAGAACCACACAGATTTAAGTGGACCTGTCCAGTCAGTGCGAGCATTTGTCAGTATTCGCTTAGCTCAAACTTAGGACTACTAAAGAACTCATAATGTCAAATTGCAGTTTTTTGAAATAAATTTAGTCGTTAATTTACGGCAACCAAAACTGTTGTCTATTATTAAACCTCGTCACCAAAGGTTCGTTATAATTTTCCAGTACTGCAACTCGAAGATCAAAGTTGCGTCGTATGTCGAACCCCTAAGAACCTAGCACAATGTTTAATTAAAATCCGAGCAGAATAAAGTAAGCGAGCTTATGATGTCAGGAGACATGAACCCTGTAATTATTGCCCTATATAATTGGCTGGAACAAAGGCTGCGTCGAATGTTAAGCTTAGTAAGGATTTTTACCGACTTGCAGAAAAGAGTTCAGAATAAACACAGTTTGTGAGTAGGTACAGTCAACAAAAGAAATAAGTGTTTAGGACCGTTAGATATGAATACATTTCATTATGAGTTGTTTATTTATTATAAATTCAATTAAATTTAATTTTTATCCATCCATCGATTTCTATGAAAACTTCAACTATATATTTGACGTCTCTGAAGATATACTTAGGTACGATTGGCTGCAATAGTGGTTGGATAGTACAGAAAAAAAATCGTGTGAAGCGAGAAATGACGCCATCTAGCGTAAAATCAGATTGAAATGTTGTTATTGACAACATTAATTATACTGCTACTAGGTGGCGTTGCTGTGCTTCAAATGCTTATGCTAATGCTTTTTTTTGTAGCTTCTTTTGTTTCTATAAACATTGAAATAATTTATATATTTTTTTATCAAGTGTTGAAAATATTAAAATTTAATAATTATCAATTTATAAATATCTGATTGTCTATGTGTCAGTTTCAAAACTTGAGACGGTAGGTTGAATATGGATTTATAAATAATAATTAGTAGGTAGTATAAATAATACTTAGACCAAAGACTTGTGACTAAGCTTTAATTGATTGTTCGCAAGTTCATTTCGATTACCTCGTTCGAGCTCCTTTCGTTTAATTTTTTTTTTAATCCGGTCAATTTATGACAATGAGTATGAATTGTAACATAGATGTAGTGACAAGAGCTCAAATAATTGCTTTGCATAGTCAAGGTAAAAATTTGTCAGAAATAGCCAGAGAGATCGGTGTAAACGTAAGTAATCTTATTTTACACTTTTTTATATAACAAAACACTCCTCTTTATAATAATCATTATTAGGTATTATATATTTTTGTTTTATTGTTGCAGAGAAAAACAGTTGTTCTATGGGTACGACGATTTGAAGAAGATGGTTCTTTGAAACACCGTCAAAGAACTGGTAGACCAAAACTGATAAACATGTTGCAGCGTCAAACCATGGTAAGGGAATACGAGGAAAATGGATTTTTGCCGACGAACCATTATGCTGGTTTATTTGACACAAGCGTCGACACTGTCCGTCGTGCTCTTCATAGTGAAGGGCTGCATTATCGGAGGCATGCTGTGAAACCTTTGCTTACGGAAACCCATAAAAGAGCAAGATTGCAATTTGCTATGGATCACATAGACTTTGATTGGAGTAATGTCATCTTTACTGATGAAAAAACTTTTAAGTCCAGTGAACACGGTCGATTATGTCTGTGGCGTCGAGATAATACGCGATACACAAGTGGTCACGTAGTGCCCAATAGGCAATCTGGCCATATAACGGTGAACATGTGGGGATGGATGAGTGCAGCCGATCCTGGGGAACTAGTGAGAATACCAAGCCGAGCAAATAGTGCAAATTATATAGAAGTGCTGGAGGAGACAATGTTGCCCACAGTTCGAACGGTGTATCCAAGCGAAGAATTGCCACAGATAACATTTGTGCAGGATAATTGTCCAATACACCGTTCGCACAGTGTGCAGGCTTGGTTTCGTCAGCATAATGACATTTGCGCTATTCCTTGGCCTGCTAGATCACCGGATTTAAATCCAATTGAAAATTTATGGGGTGTTATTGTTCAACGGTGGAATAATCAAAACGAGCGTACTCCAGATGCGTTAGAAGCTCATTGTTTACAAATATGGGAGAGTATTCGTGGTTCAGATCTGTGTAAAAATTTGATTAATTCAATGCGTTCCCGAATGCAAGCTGTTATTGACCAAAATGGTGGTTACACGAGATATTGATAAATATATTTAATTAATATTACATATTTACTCAGTACGTACTGGAGACCTCGTTACGTGTGTTTTACTTAATACCTGTATTTGAAATAATTTAAAAAAAAAGTTATGAACACTTAAAGTTATAACACAACATAATTTTGTTTTTTTTTTTATGTTACCTACTAAACATTTGATATGTTGTTGTGCAATTTTGTAGTTTTTTTTTTTAATATCTTGCCTCTTGTTTGTTTTTGTTGAGGTTACATAAGCTTCAATCCTCTTTCCAATTTGGGAAACGAATATTTAAGCTATGGCCTCAATAAAAAATTACAAGTAATATTATAATCTTATTCGATGATTAATAATCTGACTGTTGAATAGTAAACTGTAAGAAATAAATATCTATATTATTTTATTATTGCCTTTTTGTTTGATGAGCCTGTTTACCTGCTTTTTTTTCCTTTTGCTGCGTAACTACCGATTTGAATATTAATAATGATATTACACAACGCCGTCTAGTCCCTAGCTAAGCAAAGCTTGTGTTACGAGTCCTAGACAATTGATAAACATACTTATATATTTCTAAATACATACATGTTATAGATAAATTACACCCAGATTCAGCAAATGATCGTGCCCAACACAAGAACATTTGTTCTGGGTGGGAATCGAACCCACGACCCGGACATTGCAGTCAGGAGCACTAACCACTAGACCAACAGGCCAGTCATAATGTTATATTACAATTAAATACTTCCACTTTGTTAGTTTCGATATAAATCCTACCGATTTCTTTTATTAATTGTTATTCATAACTTCAAAAAGTACAGAGGAACCAGAAATCTGACCCACCTGGCAGTAGAAGGTAGATAACATAAGACATCCTAAAAGTTAGACGAATTTGAACCTTCTGCAATAAGCAGAAGTTAAGTGGTATTCAATTCGGAGCTAATCTAAATGAGTAAAACGAGGTAGGTAAGTGGTCAAATATTATAGAATACTGATATGACAATTTGATTTAAGACGTAACGTTAACTTGTGAATACGGACCGTATGCCACGTAATGCACTTGTTAATTTCAACGTTATTCCATAAGTCAACATAGTCTAATGGTAGTAACTGTAGACTTATATTGACGTGGTTGCCGGTACTAAGTTCAAATCAGTCACGCTACTTTTAGTAGGTTTGTGTTTAGAATACTGAATTGTTTTTTTTTTTAAATCAAATTAAAATTTATAAGTCTTAAATTAAATTAATTATTTAAATCAAAACTTTAATGAAAAACAACTAAATATTACTTATACAAATACTTTACTTTACAAAGAAATTTAAGTATTCGTCTGATAGATTTAATTTAAATAACTATGTATAAAGGTAAAACACATAAAAGAAGTGAAGATATTAAATTGCTTATGACAGAATAGAATTATTTGAAATACAATTTTGAACATGACAAAAACAGTTTATTTATTTCAATAGTGCCAGTGGCGGATTAACCACGTAGCAAAATTAGCAAATGCTACGGGCTAAAAATTGTTTACACGACGTCACTGCAATTAGTGTCGACTGGTTTTAGTGTTATTAGAACGGTTCATTTTTATTTCTCTACCCTAAACTAAGTAAACTAAGTAACATTTGAATACCAGTTTTATGATGAATATGCCTAATGGTCGTGACTACCCACATATTACAAGTCAAGCGAAATTATTCCAAATATGTTTGAAGAATGTTCAATTTGGGGTTTTAAATCGAAAGCAAAAAAATACACAAGATTTGCGATTTAGCCTCGTGCCTTACTGCGTAAAAGTCTTTACATAAACCACTAAGCTAACTATGATATTAAAAAATGTATTTTAATTTTAGACTATGACCATTTACTTAATTTATCTATCTTAAGTAAATACATTATTATTATATATTAAAATAATAAACATTTTATTTACTTGCAATACTTTCTTTCATTTCTATACAAACTGTCCATTTAAAAAGACATTTCCTGACTTACGTTATTAAAGAAAAGTAAAAAAAATGCCAACTAAAACACAAAAGCTGGAAAACAAAAAGTAAAAATCTTAACTTGAGATTTGAACCAGAAACATGTGCATCACAAGCCGCTGTTGGCACCATTGGACCAAGTGGACTCTTGTGGACACATTTGAAATTTAACGTTACTTGTAATGCTAGACGCAATATTCGTGCCCGCTTACAAACAGTTGATAAGTATCACGAAATTAGTTAAGCTTGTGTCTCATATTTTTTTATCAATCTACCCTCACACTCAGTTGTTGACGATAACGATGACGCATGTATCTATTTTCTGTCAAACTAAAAGTCAAGTTTATGGTTTGTGAGATTGCCTTGGTCGCCATTTAGCTGGGAAGCAACCAACGCCATCTAGTTACATTTTCGAAAACTTGAATTTTAACGTGCAAGGGAAATTAGACACTAGGGTACCCAGGCAATTTCACAGCTGTCTGTACATCCTTTATCAACTGTACATAAAGGATTGTAACGGAATTGACGGGGCCAGTTCGGCCGATGCCAACCAAAGTTGCGAACTGTTCAAAAGAGCTACCGCGGCGTTTTAGTCCGTTTAAGTCTAAACTCAATTGTTACTCTTTTTAATCGACTTCAAAAAGAAGGAGATGATTCTATGTTCGATTGAATGTTTATTTTTTATGTATGTTCACCGATTTCTCGGTCAATTGTGGACCGATTTTGAAAATTATTTTTGATTGGAAGGTTATGCTTCCAAATTGGTCCCATAGAAACATTTTATGATCTGATGATGAACTTTGAAGATATGGAACGGAACTCCTCATAGGATCACAGCAGAACTGTCGTAACAAGAAAAAATATTTAATTTGTATACATGTATTGTGTGTATGACTGACTGAAAGAAGAGGGGAGATTCATCGAACTGATCTGATGATGAAGCTGGAAGGTAGGCCTGGGTTTGGTTATTTGGAATTGTTATACCTTACTATTATATAGAACTTGCACACTATTTAAGTTTGGTTAGAGGGATACTTTTTAATTATGGTATCACAACTAAAAAGTGTAAAATAAAAGACATCGATGTCAAAAAAAACACTAAAAGTTGAGAATAAGTCTAATTTTGGAAGTCGGTATTAAATAACAAAGAGACATAACTACTAAAGAAACATGAATGAATAAACTCTATGTAACACAAACACTTAAAAACGAAAAGACCTAATACAGATAGAAGAACACAAAGGTGCTACTTGTTTCAAACTAGCTTTTGCCCACAGCTTCGCCTGCGTACATAAAATATAACCTAAGTCACTCAGAAATCAAGCAGCTTTCTATCGGCGAAAAATTTTAGCAATCCAACCAGTACTTCCAGAGATTACCTCGTACATACAAAAAAAAAACAAACACTGATTTAGTAAAGAGACTTTATTATATTAATGTAGATGAAATCCTTCCAACAGACTTGCGACAAGTACAGAAAGAGGTCTATCTTAGCGTTCATTCCTCATCTCTAGATTCTTCAAGATCCCGACCCGTTGATAAAACAAAAGATTAATTATGAATGTCAACATAATATTGTATTAATACCGCGGCTTGCTTCATGAGCGTCTAATTAAACAATGGTTTTATCGTTCACGCCTCACGCCTTGTTCGTTTTCCTACTAAGCTCGTTATTTACTTTGACGTTAATATCTAGTAGGTAGGTATATTTGTATATATGTTAAGTTTCTTGGCTATATGTTTTGTTAGGTTTGAGGTACACAAGTCAAGACAATGTCGGAAATGATCATTTTATTGTAGTTAACCAATGAGAAGACTTTTGAAGCCTCGTCAAATAGATGAAGCAGAAGAAAAAATGTTATATCGATCCCAAATAAGCCGAGATAACCACAGCAGTGCACTTAAGTGGTAATGGGCAGGGAAAATTGATCGCAGACAGATAGCTGTTGGGGCCGAAAGGTTCTGGAGACGACCGCGAACCAGAAGGCGCAGTATTGGAAGACCTCCTACGAGGTGGACCGATGACCTGGTGAAGGTTGCGGGAATCCGATGACAAGATCGTTCATTGACACTTAGGGGAGGCCTATGTCCAACAGTTCACGTCTATCGGCTGAAATAATGATGAACCACAGCAGGGTGACGAATTAACCTGAAAGAGCTGTTAACAAAAATGGACGGGGACCACTAGGGCCGATGCTTGCTAACACTGCGGGATGGTTCGAAATGGCCTTGAAACGCAAATCGAAAGAGAAGGAACGAAGGTGGGTTCATTTTAACCAAAATCAGACGCTACCTTTCACTCCACCCAAAACGGGATGTGATTACTTGATGAATTCCCACTAAGAGGATAAAAAAAGGTGACCAATTAAAGAAAGAAAAAAAACATGTTTATTTGGCACACGATGAACTAAACAAGAACCAAAAAAAAAAAATACAGCAACACAATACAATTTACAATTAGTACACACAAGACAAGTATCGACCAGCTCAAATGGCTGAATATAGAATAAACTTTTCATATGAATAAACCGTGTCCTGAAATAGGACATACGATAATATTCCGGCAGCATACTCTCGGAATAGTGAAACATAATATACCTTAAGATAATTTTCGACTTTCACGCCGCTGACAGACGTTAGTAGGTAGTTAGTAAAAAAATGGAAGGTATAACGGAAAGCTATTTAACTCAACGTCTAGTTCCGTCAGAAACGTCCAAGAGCTTTATCGAATGCGAAGCCGTATTCATGAATTAAGTATACCTATATTGTAAGTTCATAAATCATTTATGCATGAGACTAAGATCCACAAAATTTACTTTAAAATAAATTTACTGCGAAACAAGCAACAAATTCTTTAAACAAGCTTATTTTGTAGAATATCAAATCAAGTTACAAAATTGTATTTGAAACGTGAGCACATCACAGATTTCATCCCTTTGAACAAACAACTAAATATAAGATCAAACAACGACGTAGCTTAAGCATGACTGAGTAAAAGCAAAAATATCACAAAGCAATGATAACTGTAAATCACAACTGTTTCCATTTTATCGCTGAGGACTACGACAATGGCTGAAACTTCTTCGTCTTAGTCCATAACCGAGAACATTAAAGGGAATTTCTAGACGTTTAGACAATTTAACAGCTTTGTTATCTGGGCAATGATTCTAGCTGTCTTCACTGTAAATCTCTTCGTCTCGAAATACTCGTAATTGTATCTGAGAATAGTGAATGTAATGGAATAATACAAATAGTTTGAAGTTATTTACTAACCTACAATTTATTTTTCAGTGTTATGGTATTATTTTGTGAGGTGTTTTTTTTTATTTTTAGTTGGACCCCTTTGTGTCTTTTCTTTTCTTTCTTTCTACCCAAAATCGTCCTGAGTTCATATAAGGACTTTTTCAAATAAAATACTAGCGTTCCGATGCAATTGGTTAGACTGAAAACTTGTTCCCAAATCATTTCGAAAAAGGCTAATCATTTTCTAAGGCTAATGATTTTCTAAGGATAATGTTTTTTTTTGTACTTACGAACAGAGAGTTTACTAGAGTACAAAATGAAGTAAGAAACTAAAAATACGGATACGTGGGGAACTTCATTAGGTAAGTACAATGTATAACCAAAAAATATCGTTGGCCAAAATTTTTCATATCGGTAACGAAGGTCCGAATAACGCATAAAAACCCAAATATACAACCAAGGGTTTTAATAAAAACTGGATGCGTACCTTGTGCTTATTTATAGTAATGCTCATACATAAACTAGGTAAAGTTATTTAATACTAATGAAGGACCCTGAAGAAAGAGAAAAGGTTTCATATGCACACATGTTTTGATATTGATTGGATTCAAGATTCGAAGCATCTATTTCAAATAAACCATTTAAAGGCACTTTTGAATTGTTAGGAAGTCAGTCAGAAGAAATATGGTAATTGCACACCAACGCGTAGAAAAAACGTAGTCTATGGAGAAGAATATGCAAGAAATTCCATGGACAATCTTGTCAATCATGTTATGTTTGATAAATCCGGTTACATGTGTCTTATCCCTAGTTCTGTTTAGGTGTTGTTGGATTATTCTTTCTTTGACCGACGACGTAAATCCGATGGAAGCGAGACGCATACAACCGGTCATTATGGTGGACACTTGAGGAAGGCCTAAGTCCAACAGAGGACGTCTTTCGGCTGAAATACTCTTTTCCTTTATACCAATGGTTCCAAACTTGCTAGCCTCGAAAGGTTTTTGGCACTCTACACTGTATCATACCATGACCATGCTAGGAAAGTCATGACACGGTGTACTAACCGTGCATAACGGTTTTAGTGACCGTAGCATTCGCATGTCGTACCCGTTTAATTATTATCTTACCCGATGATGTGGTCGATGTCTATAGTAATTTCGAGTAAACATTTTTTTTTTTAATTAACTATTTATTACACACAAAAATACTTAAATTAGTTAACAATAATTAAACAATAAAATACACTTACATAATTAAAAATAATATATACGATAAATGCCTAGCTTAATATGACGTCATAAAACTCCTCCGCATTACTGTCGACTGGAAGTGTGCCCAAAAGGCTGGCGGCATTGCCACGTTGGATGGCAATGCTTAATCTCTGACCGAGGTAGGAGCCAGCCCTTCGGCCATGCGAAGAATCAACTAAGCGTTTTGATACATTTTTGTTGAGGAAAATATTTCCTAAACCTATACCTACGATGCTTATTCAGAAATTATCCGTAGAAAACATTGAAGTTAAACTGACGATAACAGAGATGATAAAAAGAAGAAATAAAAGAGGTTTCTCTCCCAATTTCGTATATTTATAGTACACTTTTTCCCTCCATGTTTCAAAGCTATGAGGCGACCGTACATATAGCCTATAGAAATAAGTCACTGTAACAAGCTCCTCAAATTGCTTGCTGTGCACACAAATCTGTGTATTTCCTTGCTCCAACGTTCGGCCGCTGTAAGACGTGAACAAAATCTAACATGAACAGATTTGTTTCGAATCTCTCTGGATTTTATTTGGCAGGTCGGTATTGCATGCGCTCGATGTGCTATGAGCAAAGAGTTATGGGATTTTTAAACTTGGAATATATATATGGATGGATTGTACGTGTTCTAGATCTTTTTGGTTGTATATCAAACCGAATTTACCATAACATGTATATTTTCAGCCTCTCCGCTCCATCTTGCCTAAGCTACAATATCAAACTTTGTCTACTTGTATCAAAATATACTTTTGTAATTCTAACATTCAATTAAGAAATACATTATAAACTGAAAGTTTATAGCATTAAAAAATTAAAATATTTCAAGACAGAAATTAAAGCGCACCGCATTATTTTTATAAAAACAAAGTTTTTACTAACACTTATTACATATATCAAAAACATTTAACTAACTATAATTACAATAAATTTAAAAATAATGACAAATTATTTTATAAATAAAAAAATATATATTTATGAATCTACGTGAAATTTTTTACATTTGATGGAATTTATGTTATTACAACATATTTAAGCGTCTCCTGACACCTTAACATGGTCATTACACTTTAAAGCGGTACGTTTAGCCAGTTCATAAAATAACCAGTAAGTAACACGTCCAAAACCTTTCATTAAATATGCATCTCTTGCTCTCAAAGGTAGTGGCTCATTATAGTAAATTGACGTCTTTTTATGCGGCCTCTAGAGGTTAATTTACTTCATACTGACTTTATGTAGGACTTGCTTTTATTAAATGCCTATAGATGACATTTAAAACCTGTTGTGTCGGTATAGAAATTAACCTATGGAGACTTTTCCTCACCCCTTGATATGGTTTAAAATTGATGATACATTATAATTAGGGATCCATACGAGCATACTTAAAAGAAAAATCAATAAATAACGTTAAAAAACACACGCACAAAACATATCTTGACACATTCAAAAGTATTTCTATTCTATATCAAAACATTGAAAAAAATAGCCTGAATAAATACTAAAAAAAACCGCAACTTTAAAAAAAAACAAATAAAACAAAAAATATTATTAGAAGAGCTATATATAGAAAGGTTTGTCAGACCGAAAAGCAAGAGCGATTTTCACAATGATGTAAACGAGTAATTCTAAAAGATAATATGCTATTCACAAACGCGTATATGCAACGTACTTGTTTTCTATCCATAAGCCCTTGCCTCCTCAAAAAATAATGTAGGTAAGTATCTAGGTGGAATTTTAAAGTTTACCAATTTTCTTCTATTGTAGGTACAGTTATTAAAAAAATACATAATTATATACTAAAATTCATGAACTTTCAATAGGATATTATCTAACATATTCTTTTTGTTTCACTTATGCGTGACAGAATGGCCGACATGTATATGGCCGGAGTCAAAAAAATTTTTGGAAAATAAAAAAAATTAAGGATACATTGGATTTTATGAGTAGTGTATAAAAGGGACTCTGTGATGGCGTCGCGGGTGAGAGTCCTCTCTCAGGATGGAAGAAACAAATGTGTTATGCCGACAACAAGTATAATGGAACATTGATGGGAAGATGAAATGAGATACATAGTTAAAGCCATACATATATCATAATGAGGTTGCGGGAAGCCGATGGTTGCAAAGTTGCGGGAAACCGATGAATGCGAGACGCAAAGGTACGTTCGTTGTAGCAACGCTTGAGGGAGGCCTATGTCCAACAGTGGACGTATATCGGCTGAAATGGTAATAATGATATATCTTATCTAACTTTTTTAAAAAATCACTGTTCGTACATACCTATGTTTTGTATCCAAAATTTTCCCAGGAATCTCGTCAGGTGTTTAAATACTTTATGAAACAGGAATAAAAGGTGTACTTAACCCACCTTAGCCTGTTAATCACGTTTGCTGTAAAGCCAAAATTTCACGCTTGTTAACGCAGTGTAAACGAGAGAATCGCTTCATAACTGTGAAGGAAAGTCGTCTGTATTATTTTAGGAAAAGGTGAGAAGTAAAACATTTGTATTTTCGTATCAAAATATAATCTACTAGCTTTTGCCAGTGGGTTCCTATGTCACTCAGAAATAAAGCAGCTTTCTATTGGTGAAAAAATTTTAGCAATCTGACTTGTACTTCTTCAGTGATTACCTCCTAAAAACAAAAAAAAAAAATTACCACTTTATTTTATTAGCGTAGATAAAGAAAAAAAAGTGCCCATGTAGGCCTATGTGAAATAAATCATTTTGAAATTATTATTTTTTTAATAACATCTCCGAGATTCATCATCGTGTTTCATCAGCCAGAGTGGTTAGAATAATGTGACTGGTGGATTTGTCACAGCAAAAAAGCTTTTACTAACTCCTGCTATCTAATCTTATTAACCTGCATTATCCTCCTCTCTCGTTTGCACATAATTTGTTTTTTTTTTTTCGCGTGAGCAGCCATTTGGTAAAAATACTGCAGTACCTTCGTAATACAATTTGTTATCTTGCCTAAAAACTGAAACAAATGTTTATAAATGGTGCCAAAATAGAGAAAATTTCAATTTTAAACAGTAAAGTCGAAAAAGAAAATAGAACTTAAAAATAAATCTTGCTAACAGCTCGTAAACGACAATGACAAAAGAAATCTAAGTTGTTTAAAAGAAAATAGAAAATGTTTTCAACGAACAAACATTTTTTTCCAGTCGAGTTATCGGGACTTAATTACTTTTGCAAACAATCCTTAATAGGTGCTGAACAATAGTCTTTTATTTACGCCCATTTAGCTTTCAGCGATTTGGACCTGGAACAAACAAATATTCAAAATGTAAATTAAATTAATGATTTTTTAGAGGTAGAAATTATCTCATGGGATCAAACTTCTGGAATAAAAATGTCCTGTTCTAACAACAAAGAGCAGTGGTGGCTGAGTGGTAACAACCCTGACTTAGAAGTTGTAGGTCACGGATTCAAACCCAGCCAGGCGCATTACATGTGTAATTTATTTCATCACCACTGCTTTCAAAACGGCGAAGGAAACCGGCATATTCTATAACCAAAAATTCGAAGAAATGTGACATTCACCAACCCGCACTAGGCCCTCGTTATGGATTACGGCCCATTCCCTGCCCTGGATAGGAGGCCTGAGTCCCAGCAGTAGGAACATTAAAAGGCTGATTATGCATATGCTATGTTCTAGCAACATGGTATATCCATGTGCCAAACATACAAATCCGTTTATCTGTTCAGCTTGAAGGAGTACAAAACATCAAACACACACACACACACACACACACACAAACACACACACAGATACTTATTTTATTTATTTTTACTTTTCACGTTTTAGGAAAGCTTATGGACTAATAACATTATTATGAGACCTTTATTGCTAATAAGGTAGTTTTTGGGGTCAAAATAATTACATGTTATACTAAATAACGTATTTTACATTATAAAAAAGTATTGGACACGTATTTTTCCTTTTATCGATTAAACAAAAAAAATAACAATGATATATAGCCCATTAAAGTTACGTGTGACGTCACCCCGTACGAAAAAATGCAGCACGGCGTGTCGTTACACGTAACTTTAATGGGTTATATCTTTGTCATTTTTACAAATAAAAAAATACGTGTCCCTTATTTTTGAATAATCTAAAAGACGGACTAACTACATTTTATACGACAACTAGCCTATTAAAAGCTTTCACTGATAATGACAAAATTGTTGCTTTCTGTATTGATAATGTAGATATTAGCTCAAAGTTGAAACAATACCTTATTATTTATTAGTAGTGAGCCAATATTTTCCCACTGCTGGCCAAAGACCTTCCTCCATTATTTCTAACATACAATACTATAGTATTGTGTATTGTTGTATAGTGTTGTAACAGTCTATAGATTGTTAATAATTTTAAATAAACATTAACAATTTAGGGTTTAAGTGCACTATCGCCTTTGTAATATTAGTGCGGTTATTCTTCAATATTAAAGCTTTAAAATAACTTTCATAAGTGGCGATAGTGAAAAATGATATTTCTATTTTGTTAATTATTCATTTATGTTCACACACAAACACTCAGTCCATCCAAAGGTTGTCTGTAAGAGATCGCCCTGTGCGATAAGACCGCCCATTGTGCACTTATTCTTTTAAATGTTTGTCCTGTATTTTTGTTTATTTGGTGTACAATAAAGATTATAATAAATAATAAATAAATAAACACTTAAAAATGAAATAAACCAATACAGCTGGAAGAGTAGAAAGGTACCTATTGCTTATTTCAAATAAAATTTCTTCCAGCCGACCTTCCCTCCATTTTTCCTAATCTTCCGTCGACTGTCTAAAAAACAAAGAAGCAAATCTCACCAAGGTTAATTTTAAGTGCATCTTCAATGTATAGGACCAATCAGGTTTCCTCATTATCTTTATTAATCCGATTATCCAGCCGGCCCTCCGTTCAATCGATTTTATCAGTTTCTATAAACGTAAAACGTATCCTGACTTAATTCGTTCTTTGTTTACAGAAGTATTTTGTTTTTGTTGTTTAAAAATACTCATTTTAGTTAAAAAACGGAAGATAAACCAAAATGTTTTCAAAAATTGATGTATAAACTTTTAAAAATATATTTTTTTGTTGCCATTGCAGATGAACAGGACAATATTGTTGAATGAACCAATTATTTTTAAATTAAATTTTTAAATTGAGGCATGGCACTTTGTGACCCATATTTTCACAACATACATAATACTCGTACCTATATTTTCATTTGGCAAGCGTCATAACTGACACAATTTGCCTACAGCGGTCTCCCCGTCAGATTATAATTTAGCTGGCTTTAATGCTAGAGTGGCTCTTAATAAACTAGCGCGATTCACCATCAACGATTGCATTACTGCTTACAATCAGATGGGATCACAGTCTTCTTCTTAGCGTATTGACGGCAAAACTATTTAAATGCCTGGCCTGGCCCAGTATTCGGCCACGGCAATGCCGAACCGGATCACAGTAAAGCAACAGATTATGTCTATCTATATAAATAAAAGGAGAAACTGACTGACTGACATATCAATGCAAAGCCGAAACTACTGGGACGCACAAGGTTTCTTTTTATGGCGTAGGCGAGCACTAAGACAGGATTTATCAAAATTTACCCCCTAAGGGGATGAAACAAGGGTCCAAAGTTTGTATGGAGACACCTACTTTTACGAATGTTAGTGATAACCGTCGAGGCGGTATTTAGACCCGAGCCGTGGCGAGGGTCTTAAGAGAGCCGAGAACGGTAATCATCAATTACTCATGTGTATCATTCGACGTTTTTCAATACACTTGTGAAGAAAATAACTGTAAAACTAGTATGTAAACTTTCGTGGCGATAAAAATCTGTTTTAATATGCGCGCTCTTTTTTTTTTGTTTACCCCGGGTATTGACCGGTGACTCGTGGGGAACGACGCGCGCGCCATCCTGCTACGATAAATGTAATAAAATTATGTCGGGGGAAAGGTTGAACAATAAGGTTTTAACTACATTTAGCACTAGTCCGTAAAGTTAATCAAAATGTCACAGTTTGGTAACAAGTGCCATTATATACCTAAGGGCAGTGCAATAAGAGTCACTTTATGAGGAAGTGTATTAAAAAAAATCATTTTTGTAAAAGCTTTCAAGGGCACCAGTAAAGGAGACAGTAAAAGCCATTTAATCCGCCATCAAACAGATATTAACTGATCAATCTTCGATGTAAATCCTTCATTTTCCCGTCTAATAACTATCAAGCAGGTTTATAAAAAGAGCCTCTGTGCAGTAATCGTGAGTGATCGCACGAAGACGGATGGAAGAAGTTACCCTCGTCACCGATGACGTCACCGGCCAAGCTTGAGTCGCCGCGGTTCAGGACTATTTAATTTAATTTGGGCACGGATCAATTTGTAACTGCCAAGTGCGTGTTATAGTAAATTGGAGTTTTTAGTTAGGATTAGTTTTGTTTATTAGGCCTGTTACGATGTTTGAGGAAGTGGAGCGTCATGCTAAGGATAGTTTGAAAGGTTTTCGGTGACAAGTTGAGCTAGTAATAAAAAATGTATTGAGTACTAGCTTTTGCTTGTGGCTTCGCCCGTGTATATAAAATATACCACGTCACGTCACTTATACCGCGTACGTCGAAGGACTGGAACAATTTGCCTGCTGCGGTCTTCCCGTCCGATTATAATTTGGTTGTCTTCAAGGCTACAGTGAATAGGCTCTTAATAAACTAGTGCGCCTTACCATCAATGATTTCATCGCTACTTACCATCACGTGGGATCGCAGTCAAACACTAGTTTATCATTATTAATAAAAATATAGCCTATATCAAAGGCACATTTTCGGATGACAGCGATGTGGAGGAGTACTTTGACGCCTGAGCGTACTTTGTCATTTTGTATTATATTTATGCTACCTAACACCATTATATTTATGCAAACCTAACTATGTAGGTTAGGTACCTACATAGTTAGGTTTTAGTATAAATAGTTTATTTAGTATTTAAGTTTTTTATGGACATATGTATTAAAGTGTATTATGTATTTGCAAAATAAAAAGGGATTAAATCTTAGCAGTTTGAAAAGTTAGTTATGTAATTTATTAACAAGCTTCTGTCCTACAGAGAGGTAGATATTAGCATAACGTATTTTTTAGCACGAGAGAATATAGGAAGTCTGATACTGTGAAAGTCCTTATAAAGTTCTACTTTACAGATTTTTTTCATATTTTCTAAACTTATGGTTCAAAAGTTAGAAGGGGACACACACATTGTTTTTTACTTTTGGAGCGATTATTTCCGAAGTTATTGATATTATCAAAAATGATTTTAGTAAACCCCTATTTTTTAAATACCTATCCAACGATATATCACACGTTAGGGTTGAAATTAAAAAAAAAAAACACTTCCCACTTTACATATAGGGGGGCTACCCTAATAAAACATTTTTTACACCACCTGCTCGATAATGTCATTTTATACGTCATACAAACCTCACTTAAAGCAAGTCATTCTATCCCTAGGGAGATAATGCAGTATGGCCGATCCCTAGGGAATAATGAGATTTAAATTTGGAGCATCAAGAATCGTCAACATTGTGAATTAAAATGTAGGCGCATCGAACAAGTTGACTCGAAATTCAAACCAAAGAGTATGTAATCACTATGATTCAAACTGGCCACTAACAAAAAAAAAAGAAAATAGAATAAAACATGTGTACTGACGGGAGCGTTATAGAAAATTGAAACTATAGAATCTTGGAGTAGTGAATTTTGTTTGTTTGATGAACTTGTAAATACTCGTATAAAGTCTGTCTAATAAGTCAACCGGCTTGGGAATTTTGTACTTACAATATTTAATCATTTAAAAAATACTTATTTTCGATACTTTTCATAAAGTTCTTCTGTTAGTAAACAATTATCTCTATCTCTTAATTAGCCTTGATTATTGAACCCGTGTTGACTACATCAGATTTAATTGAATCAGATAATTACCCAAGTCGTTTTACTTATTAGACAGATTCTAATACTTATATTTCTCTAGTATATGATTTGGTCGACCAAATTGTCTTTTAATTATCTTGCAGATGGTGTAAAAAGTAGAGTATGCAACACGGGGATAAAGCTGTCTTTGTCTTGGGCAGCTTGAATTCCTCACTTCACTCAGGTTTCTTTATTAACTCCCTCGCGATGCTCGGGAGTTAATTTTATAAATCCCTCACTATCGTTCGGGATTAATATCAGCAACCTTCGTTTCGTTCGGAATTCAACTTGCCGCCCGCGACTTAAAGACACTGCTTTATCCCCTAGTCACATAAACTACTATTTTCCAATTTTTATTTTTCCACTTTGTCGGCGTGATTGATATACATGTTGTTACCAAATTTCAGCTTTCTAGTGCTAACGGTCACGGAGATTAAGCGAGGACGGACAGACAGACAGTCGGACAGACAGACATGGCGAAACTATAAGGGTTCCTAGTTGACTACGGAACCCTAAAAATACGTGTTGTGCCGACCCAAATAAGATGATGATTGTATTTATTGTTTGTCCAAGCAAGCTCTGCCCATTACGTACTGTTTCTTACCAGATTTGTTTTAGCTGTAAGTCCTCCACATCATTTAAATAAATAAAAGAAAAAAAAAACAGGTAGCCTGAAAGAAATCATGGATTGCACTAAGGTCACCATTTTATCTTTATTCTTGTATTCACAATTACACATACACTAAAAATAGAACAGTTGATGTACGTACTTCGTAGCTCGCCTATGAGCTATTTTTATGTTTTCTATTGTAAAGTTCAATTTAAAAAACTTAAAGTATACTTTAAAAGTATATATAAATAGGTCCGCAACACTACCAAGGTTGATAGGAACCATACCATTCATAATCTAATTCGTCAGAAGGACGAAAAACAGTTCACCGACATATAAATGAGAACATTAATTCCTTATAACACGCTCAAGTAATAAGTCTATTTATATTCTGAAGCTAAATTATTCTATAAAGGAAAGCAATTAAAAGCCAAAGTAATACAAAAACAATTACAATGTATTTTCGGACCATTGAGTTCTATTAATGCTTCAATAAGTCCTAATGCTTTTGTTTCAGGAAGCCGTATTGTCACGTTTTCTCGAAGAAACGGTTCATTAACGGTCGTCGATGCTTGTAAATCTTTACGCCTTATAGCAAGGGACATCAGACTTCTTAAAATCGTAACAGAAACGAAACATGATTCGTTATAAGTCCTTTAGTAGGTATATATTGGCACATCCATATTTTTCATATTTTATAAAGATACAAAGTTCAAAGATTGAACAAATATTTTAAAATGAAGTTTTGAATTAATTTTACATTGTGTGACAGTCCTGTTGGTCTTGTGGTTAGTGATGCTGACTGCTATGCCGGAGGTCGTGGGTTCTATTCCCACCCAAGACAAATATTTGTATGATGAGCTGATCATTTGTTCTGTGTCTGGGTGTTATTTATCTATAATATGTATGTATTTAGAAACATATAAGTATGTTTATCAGTTGTCTAGTACCCATAACACAAGCTCTGCTTAGCTTGGGACTAGACGGCGCTGTGTGATAGTTGTGGAATATTAATAAAAAAATAAAATAAAATAACTGAAATTGACGAAAAAAATAATTAAAAAACCACTTTTAAACAATTAGGCCGTTAAAACACAATTTCGCAGTTATTGTAAATGTGTCGACATTTTACTAAATGACTAATATTATATCTGTGGAAACAACTGTAATAAAGCAAAAATCTTAATTCACGCATAGAGAATAAATCAAAACGCTGTTGCACATGTTTTTATTTTCACTCTGAAAATTCAAGCACAAACCTTAGTTAAAAACTAGGCATCTATATAGGGTGACTGGTAATTAGTCTACGATACTTAAACACGTGATTGTAATCATGATAACAAACAATTTTTATTATGGGAGCTAAGCCGAAATCGCGAAAAATATATCAGCTGTTCAGTGCATTAGGAAAACATAAATGTACTGAACAGCTGATTTTTTCAGTCACCCTATGTATTAATGAACGGAGTGCTTTGTGTATGCTTACATGTTTGTGAAACCATCCACTATACAGGAGTAATTCCCAGTATGCGAGATTTTTGTTTTTTTTTTTACAAAACAGACAACAAACAGAAACAACAATATATATTTCTTGGTTCCTAAAGCTTAACAAAAAGCCAAGGGCATTTCACCAACGTTATCAGGTAACACAAAGGTGGGTATTCTTAGAAACTGTGGGCTGTGTTTTCTGGAAGCACATACGAGCTTTCATTTACATAGTAGGCCAATTTTCTACCTTCTATGAAACGAACCGTAACTACTCGTCTTCTTTAATAAATACAAACGACATAGGTACTCGTAATTATTTGAAAAAATATGCCAACCACAAAGCTGTTACAACAAAATTGATATTTCTAAAAACACATAGGCACATGTCAGAACTAAATAGCAGGATCAAGTCATTTTGATCGTATAATAAAATCGTTTACCGAAATCGAAAATTAATTCTAAATTCAAAAAAGTCGTATAAAAATTCGACAGTGTCAAATTATTCACAAGCGGCGTGTGCGGCCACCCATTCTCCCCTATGTCGCATGATGTTAATCCTGTTAGCCAAAAGGAGGTATTCCCCTCACGTCCTACACATTTTGGTTATACGTGAGCCCCAAACGAGACCTATATGCATGGCTGGTAGGATTGTAATTGATATTGGCGTTTCGATCTGAGTTGCCGAACAAATACGGTGTATCTGTGTAATTGAGCTTACGTGCGTATGAGTGGGACGGTGAATCTAGTACTGTAATGGAGTATTCGTGGTTTAAATGGTCAATTTTAATACAGCTGTCATGAATTGATATTGAATCGTTTTGCTTAAAGGTCAAGGTAAATATTTTGGTTCAACACGATCTACACGTGACTTTACTGTCAACGCACAGTAGTTTACATTGGGTTCATAAAATACGAGTAAACTCTTGTTATTTAACTGTAAAAAAAAACACGTGACTACCGATTTAATCCACTGCGGTTGATAACCGTATGTCGTCCTGGTGCAGTAAATTAAGAAATCAATATAAATATGATCAAGATATTTGATATAATCAATTTATACTACTAAAAAAGTAACTATCACAATGTACTTTCAACGTACCATGAGCTATTTTGCTATAGAAAACATTGAACAGCTGGTGGCAGGTATTGTTATGAATATGTGGAAATTATCGACCGGTTTTTAATTTGAAAGAACCCAGACTCGTCTTAAAAGTTATTTCCGTACCGTGGGATATACAATATGTAATTAATCAACGTGGCAATGGGCAGATAATTTGAAATACTCGCTGTTTAACTATATATTACCTACATATACACACTTGCAAATTTGTACAATTTGTTGTAAAACCTTTTGAACAGCAAAACTTAAATTGATTTCAAAACCATATCCACGTTTGTGATTCTTGTACAAACAAATAAAACTTCAGCCAACAACAATGACATTACATTTCACGCTTCGCCTCATAAAGCGCAACGATCAAGAACTTTCGTCGCGCTATAAGCCCGAGTTCAGCGGTACACAAACATCGCTCATTTTTCTCTCAGTTACCTCCTCACTCGCTGAAATGCGTACGTGTTTTGATGAAGCGTGGGTAATTCTCAGCCGCCCTCTAATCCATCTGATGCTGGAGGAAGCCGTATAATGAATCGACTTTTGCTATGGGAATGTCGAGGATATACTCATATATACTTCCGTCATATGGATAAAGAAAATGTTGATATTTCCCCGCTGCTGTTATGTTGGGATATATAATGATTTTCTGAGAGTGAAAGACAGATGACAGTAAATCAGTCACGGTTTTCATCATTTATGACATTTTGGTAAAATGTTCTTGATCTCATAAACTCGACATCATTGTGGATGAAAAGAAAACAAGGGTTGCGTATGTTAAAACGAGTATAATTTAGTAGCTTTAACATCAGTTCATTGTACTCTATACATAAAAGATAAAATATGTATGCAATCATAACGAGTTTTTTTTTTAAATTAAAGCATCTTTTAAAAAATGGTCTTAATTAAATATATTAATTATCTTCCACATCTATCACACAACGCCGTCTAATCCCAAACTAAGCAGAGCTTGTGTTATGAGTACTAAGCAACCGATACCGACTTATACACCGCTAAATTTTGATCGTTTTAATCCCGTGGAGGATCGATCCATTTTATCTTTACCAATCTATAGTGATCGACCCTCCACGGGATTAAACCGATCAAAATTTAAGGGTTTATATTTCTAAATTAAAACATATTATAAATAGATAACTTATACCCAGACACAGAACAAATGATTGTGCTCATCACACAAACATTTGCTCTGGGTATTGGTATTATTAGTATATAGTTAATATTCATTTCAATACAAAGACCTGCTTATGATTGCAATAAATAAAACATGAACAAAAAAATATAATAAACTAAATACCTAAAGAGCGGTCTGATAATATGTGCAAAATTTTACCTGACGCTTTCAAGACGTTGGAGTCGAGAGCACCGAGCAAACCGTATGTTTACAGTTTTGGATTTCATTTGTGGGCGCGATTCTTTGTGAATACATTGTCCTAATGAAATAGCTTGTGCGTGTCATTGGGGGAGTTCGGACCTTGAAATTTGAAAAACCTGTTCAGGGCCAATTCTACTAATTAAGGTGCCTTGTGACAGAAGTTACACCGGAACGCGATGCGAATATGATTCTTTTAATATAATACTAGCTTTTGCCTGCAGCTTCGCCTGCGTACATAAAATATATAGCCTATGTCATTCAGGAATAAAACAGCTTTCTATCAGTAAAAAAAATAGCAATCGGACCAGTACTGTACCACCAGTACAAAGAAAAAACAAACTTTACTTCTTAACAATATTAGTGTAGAAGTGTAGATGTATAAATTGTCAAATACATAAATAAGCTGGACAATTACATTCTTCTAACTTTAAATTCGATCTCATCTCATTTGCATCGCGGTATCATTCCATTCTAGTCAAGTTCTAGTGGTAGGCAAGTTTGTTAACTATTATGGAAATAATTTAAATTATTTTAATTAAAAATTAAAATATCTTATTTCAATTTGTGTGTGTAGTAATTATTAATTAAAATATCTTATTTCAATTTGTGTAGTTCAAATGTCGTAAATAAAAAAGGTACGTTGCTCGCTCATAAACCGAAAAACAAAATTAATTATTCTCAAAGACATTCCTCGTCTTTTCTTCAACATGAACATACTTTTTTGCAGTTAAGTACTTTCTCTTTTATTACTAAATGCAATATTTAAACGAAGCACTCGGAGTTTAATTAAATTTTAGATTTACTTTTCAGTCTTATTAATAGACTGGTGGAATAGTGTTCTTAAATGTTGTTTGAACAGAGCTATTAGGATTCCGTACCTTATTCGGCCAAACGAAACTCTTAGGTTATAGGATCAATTTGTATGTCCGTCTGTCAAAACACTTTTTTTCAAGAACGCGTCACTACGCGTTCTTGAAAATATTTTATATTTCAGCATAAAACCACTGTTTTATGCTGAAATTAATATCAAATACTAAGGTCTGCTATTTTACAGAACAATGGAGAAAATAAAACTTTTAAATCAACACAATCTAAAGATATGGCGGTTTATACTCCATATATGAGCATATTTTGACACTGGCAAGAAAATCAAAACATAAGTATAGGGTACTAACCTATAGGGTATAGGATACAAAAAAATAGGGTACTTTCCGTTTACCTAAAATCCTGATATTTGGCATAAACAGCTGTTTTATTGAAATGTCACGAAATAATTACTTTTTTTGCGATTCAGAAAAATCTTCAAGGCTCGATTTGGTAATCGGACTATTTACAAAAAATAACATAGTTATAATTTTGAGAAAGTTACGCATAAAACTTGTCTAAATATCGAGGACGATTTAAGGATGAAGAAACATATTAATTAAGATAACTTTTTAGAATTTATATTCATGTATTCCAATACGCAATAACCACACAGCAGGCAATCACTCTACCAAAACAGTGGATAGGCTATCCATCAATAAACAAAACAGTTCAAACACAATATTGTACGGGTCCCACCTACATCTACAGTGATCTAGCTTCCAAGCTGTCGACGCAATACAATTTCAGAGACACGCGTCTCACATCAGTAAATTGAACGCCAACATCTCTAGCGGAAGCAAATTCAATCAAAATGCAGAATGTTCTAATGTACAGTACTAACTTGAGCTCTGGTTTCTAAAGCCTGCAATCTAGGAGGTCTTCCATTCATGCAAGCTAGCGTTGGAACAGTGGGTGTTCTGCGAGTGTGAGTCCAATCTGTGTATGTTAGCTTCTGTTCAGCCGTGGGTCTAGGATTCTTAGTGTAAGGGATTATTAAAATTAATTGTTATTTTACTATGTTGAGCACATTGGATTTAGAAGATTATCCAGCTGAATTAAAACAGGTCGTTATTTCTGAAACTTAGTTTTTTTTTCTTCTGAGTGCTTTCTAAATACATGACGGTAAACGTACATATACTGAGGAGGCCTGAGTCTCAACAGTGGGAACATTATAAGGCCGACTATGCTATGCTAAACATTTATATAATATCAATTAACCCGTTGTATGGCCGGAACGCGGATCCACGCGGGACACAATAACTTTTTAATTGTGTCTCTAATTACGGCATACGAAAGGTTAAGCTGCTTTGATAATTAGATGTAAAGTTAATTACAACACAGGTAATAGAGTACTGAGGTAATTAATAAAGAAAATGAGGTCCTTAAAGAAAAGTAGAAAGACTTTAATATGATAATAAAACTTCATCTTTTCTGAACATCTTCCTGCCTTTGTTTCTATTATATTTCAGGTCGGTGCAACAGCTTTTGTATTTATTCGTTCTATCCTGTCAGCTATCACGTTATCACTGACTCTCTTTTCTTTCATATCACTCTTCACACAATCCATCCATATTTTCTTTGACCTCCTTCTCCCTTCTCACTCTCCATTTACTGGTAAAGAAAATCTTACTCTATGAAAAATCTATTTCTTCTGCATATAATAGTGTTTAAGCTTTAAAATCGTAATACGTAATTTAACTAAGGCTACTAATTTCCTTGAAAGCTCCAGCATTACTTTGTAGACATAGTAACAAAAAGCTAACCGTGTCACGTTCGCTAGTTTGTCTATTCGTTCATTCAACACGAATCTGCACTCATCATTTCACGCCAGTGTCTCTATCGCAGCCCTACTACGTGATCTCATTTCGACTATTTGACAAATTGATTCTGCAGCTGTTAGCCGAAAAAAGAAAAAAATTGTATCGAAAACTTTATCTTAAGAAATCATTTAGCGTCTTAAGTACTCCGGATTTTTAACGTAACGCCACTCAAGACCTAACTATAGGGTTAGACAGCGATAGAGAAGTATACAGTTATGTTAAATGTCATCGGAGCACGAATTTAGACTTTGAACTTCTACTAAGAAATACCTGTTAATAATAAAAAAAACCCTTGCCTTGCTCGGTAGTAACATTTGCGACCCATAAATCTACGAACTTAGATTTCCAAAAAAAACTAAGAAAAAATAAAATTAATTTACCTAATCCAATTGCCAACTCTTTCTGATGTTGTATTCAATGTAATCCCGAAAGTCCGAAGTCGGTCATTTCGGATCGAGAACCAGTCGTAGAGCCTGCGGTACATCTCCGCAGAGCAAGCTGACTTTGCTTCAATATTCATTTGCATTCAACATTCGAGCTCTTTCCGTGACGTAAGACAATGGGGCGTGCTACCCAGTAGCCGGTGTTACCTGCAACGCCTATCACATGTTCGTGGATTGCATACGAATTGGGAGGGTTAACTCGATCGAATTTCTAGATAACATTAATGGAGACGGTTTTGCAGAAGGGTTGAAAAGAATAAATACTTTTTGATGTTTCATAGCCTTTAACCTTACTTCCGCTTCGTCGTCAAGAAAGTGTCTTATTTAAACAAACGCAATACCGAGTTAATTAATATACATAAGTTTTTTTTATTTGATATAAACTAGTGCTTTGATTGCGATCCCACCTTGAGGTAAACAGTGATGCAATCCTTAATGGTGACGACGCACTAGTTTATTAAGAGCCTATTCACTCTAGCCTTGAAGACACATAAATTATAATTGGAAAGTTAAGATATCTATAAGATTACTCAGGTCATGGTCTACCAGTGTACCTGTGAGGATTGTTCAAAAGAGCTACCGTGGCCCTGAAACGCAAAACACCAAATAACGGAACTCAGGTAGGTTTTAGTCCGTAAAAGTCTAACACTCCCTCTCGCCTTAAAACGGGAGTTATTTGATCATTTTCCACCTAAAAGATTAAAAAATATCCATACTTTCACATTAAAGTATCACTATGCTGCCAGCAACTTTACCCGAGTTATAGTAAAAAAATATCCCAAGGAAACATACTCCAGAGATAAAAAGTATCCCATGTGCTATTTTGAAAATTGATCTACCCGTATGCCTTATTTCATCCTAATCCGTTAAGCCGTTTTAGCTTGAAGAAATAACAAACACACACACACAACATTTCGACTTCCCAACACGAGTATTAGTCTGATTATAGAAGGCATCAGATAACCGTGGAATAAAGTACATTGAACTTTTCCTAAAATCTCTCCGTAGGTACCCGTAACCCAAACGATGAATTGCTTTTCATTACAAGATATATACTTAAAGAATTACGATACATGTCGATTCAAGACAGCTTTATGTCTTTATTTCCGTTTTTGAAATTAAGAATGTCAATAAATATACGAGGGTCAATGACCATTATTCAACGTTTATCTGGCACCTAGGATAGTCTTTAAAACAAACTTTAGTTCAGCAGAAATGATAATATACGGTCGGTTATAAAAAAGACGGATGAAAAAGGCTCCATGAATTCTTAAAGCCTTGTACCTGCCTTATAAATCCATAAACATAAGCAACCTCGGGACAGAAAATAATACTTTAATATTACTTAAATATACACTCTGTATGAAAAGGGTCGGATGCAACTAATTAACTCTTGACAAAATGAAAAGCAGTAAGCTTCTTAATGGGACTTTGCGACACAAATCCCCTTTGCTGAAATATTCACACATTTTACTTTATAAAAATGGATGGTAATCTTTCAACGTTGATATATCTTGTGCATTAATATTATTAAGGCAAAAGTTTGTTTGTATGTGTATTGTGTGTGTTTGTTACTCCTTTGTGTTGAAACAGCTGATCGAATTTGGATGAATTTTGGCACACTCGTAGCCCAAATCCTTAAATACTCATCAAGTAACTTTTTATTCCCTGTAGTATGTTCACTTGAACAACATTTGCTAACATATGTCATAGTATACATATAAAATAACTATACCGACGGTTTTTAAAGACTGAAACTCCATTTGAACATTTTCGAATAAAGAAAGGTTTAAACGGTATTCGTCGGTGGGTTTGAATAAAATAAGAACCAAAAGGAGAGTTAGGATTTTTAACCCGTTTATATTATAATAAATAAACCTCTATTTCAGAACTTAAAGATCAATAAAAAATTGGAAAATTACAAAATAATGAGGTTAGGATGTGACTGAATTACAAAAACCAAAAACAAAAATAAATCAATAAATTAAATAAAAAATAAATAATTTAAATGAATAAAGTCAGTAAAGTTAAAAAAAATGCATTCATTAAAAAAAAGTGTCAATAATTTGGATGCAAAATAAATAAATTTAAAGAAATTAGGTAAACATTACAATACAAATAAATAAAAAAACATGATCTCCAGCCAACGTTTAGGTATAGGTCCTGATAGCACACATTCTATCAGCAAGATCCTTTACTATACTGTTTCTACACATACCAACCGTAAACATTAATGACTATATGTCATTAATTTACAATTATTATTGTCAATCTGTTTCCTCTGACTTCTAAACTACTTATTATAATTTTACAAATGAGTTATCGTTAGAAGCTTCTTGATTGTTTGATAGTTACAGCCTTTGTGACGTCACGCGTATTTAATATTATTATTTATTATGGCGTATTTAAATATAGCGGCATCTAGAGGTCACAAAGTCACGAATAAAAGTTTGCCTTTTTGGGAATCCAAATGAAAGGGTTAAATTAGCATATTTCAAAAATATAAATATTTAAAAGTTGTATGAGTATGTGTATGTGTTTTGTTTTTACTCGATGACTGCGTATAATTTTATATTATTTATAGATCATAATTATGTGTAAAACATATTGTAATACTGTCCTATTTTGTCGGTTTAAAAAAACAAATCCGTGTTATTTAAATGTAAACCACAAGAAAGACTCGGTACGTAAATTATGTAAATGTTTTCCATTTCACCCTGTATTAACTAATGGAATCCTGATTACATGAAAATGGCTTACCCTAATTTAACCTTTGAATAAATTGACAATAAGATCTCTAGGGTATAATAATTTTACAAAAAGAAACCTAAGGCTGACGGAATAAGTATTTTTGTAGCCTTAATTAATTAACAGCCGTAGCTAAAATAATTATAAATGTTACATGCAACAGGCTTTATTTGTTTAATAAATTAACAAATAACTATGAATTTAAATTTTACCGTGATTGGTTTTTTTTTCAGTCTGATAAAACAGCAGAGGAAAAAAAAATATGTTATTCCTTTTTTGTAATTTACTTTTGGTTGGTAGTTACGCAAATTACTTTTTGTTGGTATTTCTTTTTCTGTACCATGCCTGTGCGTAATCCGACAGCAGGACAGAGTCTAACCGTGTGCCAATTTTCATTCAGATTCATACAGCCTCTCGAGTGTAAAGTAGTAACAAACATATATACACACACACACACACAAATTTTCACCTTTTTTTTTAATCTGTTATAAACTAGTACTTGACTGCGATCCCGCCTGATGGTAACCAGTGATGCAATCGTTGATGGTGAGGCGCACTAGTTTATTAAGAGCCTATTCACTCTAGCCTTGAAGACACCCAAATAATAATCAGACGGAAAGACCGCAGCAGGCAAACTGTTCCAGTCCTTCGAAGTACGCGGTATAAATGACGAAGCCAAACGCTTAGTCCGGACCGTAGATGTTTCAACAACGTAAGGGTGGATACTCGCCATGCGTCGGTTTGTCCGATGATAGAAATGAGATGGCGGAATCAAGTCATGCAATTCCTGCGCACACTCTCTAAAATGGAATCTGTAAAACACCGAAAGGCTGGCTACCCGACGCCTGTGCTCAAGGCTTTGAATTGATTATTTTTTATATTCGTGTGATAAATATTAAATGGTGGTTAGGAACCAACCTAGAGGATTCTTTTCTTCTAAGTCATGCACTCTTGACAGAGTGGTCGTGTTCACATCTCAGTCGAGTCCTACGCTCGCGATACGACGCCATGCCAGCAGCTCTGTGTTTGACTTATTAAGTGATGACTAATCTATATTATTATTAATATTATAAAGAGGTAAAGTGTGTTTTTATGTTTTTGGTTTTTAAGAGGTAATCTCTGAAAGTACTGGTCCGATTGCTGAAATTATTTCACCCAATAGAAAACTGCTTTATTTCTGAGTGATATAGGCTATATTATATATACGATATAGCATAAATAGCAATCGAGAGAGAGATTACGTCCCAAAAACAAAAAACAAACTTTACCTCTTTATTATATTAGTATATACTAGCTTTTGCCCGCGCGGCTTCGCTCCCGCTCTTCCCTACTTCAGCCTACTATACCCTACTCTACCCAACTCTACCCTACTCTACCCTACCCTACTCTACTCTACTCTACCCTACTCTACCCTACTCTACCCTACTCTACCCTACTCTACCCTACTCTACCCTACTCTACCCTGCCCTACCCTACTCTAATAAACCTCACGGAGCCCGAGACCTTTCCAACGAATGCAAAACCGTGGAAATCGGTTCGTGCGTTCTGGAGTTGGAGGAAAACTCGACTTATTTTTACATATTAGATTACGTCCGCCTAGTTTTTTTCTTTTTTTGACATTCTCAAACAATCTCCCATCAAGATATGAACATCTATGCTATTCTTTATTTAAAAGGTATCATTACCTGCCATTTAGCAAGTTAATCAGCATGCGACCTCTTTAGATGCCACAGTATCTATTAAATCAATAACCATAGACACAGCATTCCAATCACCGCTCAACGTTAGCGGTGTATCACATAAGATTGCGTCTCCGGTCAGCGTCGTGAGACATGTCATCCGTCTTAAGTTCATTATTCTGTAGCACAGACTATGAACTGGGATACAAACTACTAGAACAGTTCATGTCGGGAGACAATTACAACTGTTGAAATGGATAAGGGAGCATCCGAACTCGAATTCAAAAGCATTTATTTCAATTAAACTCTTAACATGATTTAAAAGAGTGTCCATGGAGTTTCCGTACTTCCCCATAGAGACCTTTTTTTTGGGTAGGAAATCATCCAATGAAAAAAAAAGGCGTGTCAGACTTTTACTGATTAAAACCCACTCCTGTTCCTTCTTTGCCTTTGTTCTGGGGCTCCTTAGCCCTGCACAACGCATGGCTCCAATAGGCTTCGACCCTACTGGGCCCCCACGGTTTGCTGACATCTTTTTGAGACATGCGTGGAATTCTATACGCCTTATAAATTACCGGACGGTCGGACGGCAAGCTACCCATTCGCCATCCGCAAGCCCACACCTACGCTCCATAGAGAACTACGCTTTGGAACGTGCAATTTATTTTCACGTTTTTTTTTACTTATTTGACGATACGAAAGTGTCTAACTGGTCTATTTGAAATAAAGGTTTCTGATTATCTGAAAATTATTCAGTCAAAAAGGTGAAAAAATTCAGTCGTAATAATATATTATCATAATCAGATTCAGCCTTATTTATGAAATTCGCTAACCATACCGCATTTTAAATTCTCCAATTTCAACTTTGAATTAAGAATCTTCAAAACAATGCTTAAAACTAATCACTTGATCAATATTTTTTAAATAAGGTCGAATAGGTTTAATAGAAAAAAAGGTAACGGAAAAATATTTTTAAGCAAATAAAAATATTTGAATTTAGAATTGCACTTTAAAGTGGCCAGTTTTACCAAAAATGCATTTTCGTGGATAGACCCAATACAATGACTCGAGTCAAGATAATTGCTTCTGTTTATCAATTTGTCCACCAATTATTGAGCATTGTGGAGCCTCCCTCAGGAGTATGTAGATTGAACGTCAATATTACCATATTACTAATGAGGTTGGATTTCACTCTGTGGATATCAATATACAAATTTGGCGCAGAGTATTGGCACAAGCACAGTCAGTTCAATTTATAAGTTATGTAAGTCCAGTTAAACATGTAGATAATCTTTTTCATTTTTATTATCGGATACTCAAAGAAGTAGACCTATGAAAACTACATCTACATCTTATTTGTTACACAAACCTCACTTTCCCAAAAATAGCGACATGATTTAACAAATCTATCAAATTCATTCAACCATCAGTTTTTCATGTTGACCCGCCCAAAAAACGCCACGTACAAAAACTGAAACCGTTTAACGAAGGTTACGCCACACTTGTTGCAAGTATTAATATCGCTCTATAATAATGGTGAGTTACATTTTATGGCACGTTACAATTGATTTACTGATTTAGGTACATTTAAACGTAATAACCAACCTCAATTTCCTCGCAAAGAGCCACTCTTAATAATTTATATATGTTGCAATTAATTTATATAAACTAGTGCTTGACTGCGATCCCACCTGATGGTAAGCAGGGATGCAATCGTTGATGGTGAGGCGCACTAGTATATTAAGAACCTGAGAGTGAATTCACTCTAGCTTTGAAGACACCTAAATTATAATCAGACGGGAAGACTGCAACACGGCAGAAACCAGATTATTCCAGTCCTAATAATTCCTTAAAACAATCGCATAACTCATGTTTTCCCGCCCAAAAAAGTAGCCAGTGTTACCACTAATAAAAAATAAAGCAAAAACTAAGGGTAACGACACACTTGTTGCAAGCACTGTTATCGCTCTATATTATTGCTGATTTACATTTTACTGTGCGCTATTAAGCCGGGAGATTTGCATAATGGCCGCCACGCTTATTAACGGGTGATTGCGGATTATTGAATATAATTGACGCATTCACTGCGAGACTATTATATTGTTCTGAACGCAATCTTGGATTGTTATGGGATTTGAATACGCGTTTTGTTTGTTTTGATCCGGAGATATCAATTTGGAATGTAAAACTAAAAAGTAGAAGCTAATAAATGAATGTGGGTAAAAACTTCTACATTTTTCATAAGATTTTACGTAATTGTGATATACATATATATATCGCTTACCATCAGGTTAGATGGTGCGGTCAAACGCGAGTCTATTTATAATTAAAAAAAAAAACAATTTAAACTATTCCTGATTTAGGATTTTTGACATCTTTTCGATGTGTACTTCGATGTGTATCATTTTTTGAATAATGACCATCAAAATGTCAATACTATCTAATATTCTCATCATCATTCATCATCTTCTTGCCCTTGTCCCATAAATACACGAATTGTATTTTCGATAACTTGAACTGTCTACATAATGAACAGTTAGTATTCTATCTAACTTACCGCATTGCTTTATGAGTGAGTGAACTGAACAAGTTACCCCTAAATAATAACGAGTATTTACAGAAAAGGCTTTGAAAAAAAGTACAAGTGATGTCAGAGTAGATCAATAAAACAAATGCTCGTAGGTGTATTCAGATCATGAACCTTAGCAGCCTACTTATTGTTCCCAGCGGACCAAGTTCAAGAGAAGTCGCCAACTTCCGCAATAGCAGCCAACTTGAGAGCCATTCACTCTGCACTTTGTGTACAAGCCGTGTTTTGAGGAAACCTGTAGCAATCCAATTTTATTATACACCAAGGAAAATTTTTTTGGAGTTCTTAAAATATGATGTCGGGCAAAAGTTTCCGTTTGTTTAGAAACTTGGATAATAAGTAACTTTAATGGCGTTAATTTTATATAAGAGTGTTTTTAGGGTTCCTTATCCAAGGGGTAAAAACGGGACCCTATGGGTCAGGCCACACGGTGCGGTGCGGCTCCGGCGCGGCGCCTGAGCGACGTATCGGCGGGCCGTACGAGCGGGGTGGCGTCACTCGTGTGCCCGCTGATTCGTCAATCAGGCGCCGCGCCGGAGCCGCACCGCACCGTGTGGCCTGGCCCTATTAGTAAGACTTCGGTCTTTCCATCTGTCACCAAGATAAATAATCTTTATTTTGCAAGTAGGTTTTATAAAATCACTTTCACACATCAATTAAAACTAGATGAGACACTGAAACAAACTCAGGGGTCAAAGTCTCTTTTAAAGTCCATACAGCAAAACATGTAATGGCTGTATTTCAAGAACCGCGATAGCTAGACAGTTGTCACAAATGAAGTATTTCTGTTGCCACTATAACAGCAAATACTAAAACAACATAAAATAAATGTTTAATGGGGCTCCTATATAGAACAAACGTGATTTTTTTGCAGTTTTTTTCTACGGTCGGTACGGAACCCTGCGTGCGCGACCCCGACTCGCACTTGACCAGTTTTTTTGAAAATTACTCTTATGTCTAATTAGAACACGTTCAGCATTGCTAAAAAAAAATGCTGACTCATCCTTCACAAATCAAACACTAATCTGCCCATACATTTTCACATTCAAACCTCGAAAACTCCTCATCAGCAATACCAACGTAAATAAAAAAAAAATCACGCAGTATGACAAACATAAGAGCGTGAGAATTAAAAAAAGTAAACGCAATAACTTTTCGAGAACGCGTATCACGAGAATGTAAATCTGTAGCGCGTGGCCATGAATATTTTCATTATTTTCACCGAAACAACGAGAGGGCGGCATAATTTTATTAGATGGTACTGTAGCACGGACAATTCGGTGACAGGTACGTTTTTGTCTATGGATTCGATTTTGTATTGTATGTTTGACAATGCTGTGATCAGCATACTAGAAAATGCGCAGTCTTTAAAACCCTGGGGTACTCTTTCGGCTTCGAAATTGAAACTTACGTGTGGCTC
Organism: Mythimna albipuncta; assembly: GCA_929112965.1. Lineage (NCBI taxonomy): Eukaryota > Metazoa > Arthropoda > Insecta > Lepidoptera > Noctuidae > Mythimna > Mythimna albipuncta. The sequence goes on from OV815967.1 coordinate 17,979,562, forward strand.
ACCTTATAATTATTTTTTTTATGTACAGTCAAATACTTAAAAGAAAAGAACAAATACAGATAAAAGTACAAAGGTGCTACTTATTTCAACGAAATTTCTTCTCCATTAGACCTGGGACAGGACATTTGGATTAGAAATGTAGACACAGTATGTATTATATGTATTATGTATATATACGAGTAATTCAGAAAAGTTAAAATGGATTAAAATTAAAATCATAAATACATATACGAGTAAATATATCAATAACAGTATATAACTGTACACATAAATAGATACAAAACATACATAAACTATAATAATATTTTACGAGAATTTAAATTCTGAAAATTTATTTAAATTTTCAAAATTTCTAGCCTTGTGTACCGACCACTCTGAATCACCAAGATCTAATCCAGATCTAATCCAGATCGCAGACGGAAATTTTTCACTGGGGTATCCAATATTATGGATCAACTACTGACAATACAGGCAAAACAAAATTCGAAAAACTTACCACTTTGATAATCTTGTACTTCCTTCGAAAAATATAAACGAATTAAAACCTCACAACGTAGTAAAAATGGGAGAAAACTTGTTTTATATTGTGCAATTCCGACGCACACTTTAGTTAACGTTAATATCTAATTTGTTTTTAATTATTTTTTTTAAAAGAAGAATATGATTAAAATGTATAATGTTGCCAGTTTTACTTTACTTCCGACCATAGAGAATGCTGGAGTCTCTTATGATTGTAACAGGAAAAAAAAAACAATTTATTTCTCCTCATGCCGCCAGGGAAAACAGCGGAGATACTTTGACAAGTTTATTATTTTTTACCTACTCGAAATGTTATAAAAAGCTCGGAGCTATAAAACCCTGATAAGATTTCCTGGAAGGCGATTTTTTCTTGAATACCTGTTGGTACTAAGATACAAATATTTCGTATGGAAGCTGTATTGCCAGGGTAATTTTTCTCGTAACCTTTGTACCCCAATTTCCATTATGGATATCAAATTTTACTATCTTTGCCATTTTCCTTTATTAAAGGTTGTGTCGTCATAGTAAGCCGATCTTGGAGCTTACAGCTTAGAAGTACGATCTGAAAGTATTTCATTCTATCGGATCTTTCTTCAATCGTGGAGGATTGTTGGTATTATCATTCAAGGCAATATTTTTTACTGTAGTCAATCTACCTAGCATCCTTCAAACCATGTTGAAGTCTGCTTCCAATATAACTGGATGAAGCTTAATACTAATATTGTAGACCTTTCAGGGGCTTAGCCCGTGTGAAAGTAAAAAGTTACTTATAAAAAAAAAGTGTGAAAGTGAAAAATGTCCCAAGGGAACATACTAAGTAATAAAAAATAACATACTAAGTATTATATAGGGAACATATACATAAGTCTTGAGCACAGGGGAACGGTAGCCAGCCTTTTGGTGTTTTACAGGATGCACTTTGGAGAGTATGCGCAGGAATTACATGATTTGATTCCATCATCCCACTTCTACCATCGGACAAGCCGATCAACGGCGAGTATCACCCCTTATGTGTTTGAAACCTCTACGGTCCGGACCAAGCGTTTCGCCTCGTCGTTTATACAGCGTACATCGAGGGACTGGGACAATTTATCTGCTGCGGTCTTCCTGTCTGATTATAATTTATGTGTCTTTTAGGCAAGGGTGAATAGGCTCTTAATAAACTAGTGCGCATCACCATCAACGATTTCATCACTGCTTACCATCAGGTGGGATCGCAGTCAAGCACTAGTTTATACCAATAAAAAAACTCCCGAAACAAACAGTATCCTATGTTCTTTTCCAGGATATGGTTTACCTGTGCGCGAATTTTCTTCCAAATACCTTCAGAAGTTACAGTGTGGAGAAGTAACAAACATACACACACACTCATAAACTTTTGCCTTTATAGTGTGATTAAGCGACTTACTATCAGCTCAGAACCGATTCTTGTGGCAGCTGCGACTCTAGTACGCCTATATTCAACAGTGGACGTCTTGCAGGTCAACGGATAATGACAGACTATTTTTTTTTCTTATTGTGGGAAAAATCATCCAATGACAACCCCCGCTCTTGGGCGGAGCGAGAGATAGTGTCAGACTCTTACTGACTAAAAGCCCACCCTGTTCCTTCTAGCCTTCATACCGGAGCTCGAGTTCCCTTTCGGGTAACCCTGGCCCCAGTAGGCTTCTATACTATACGACCTTACCAAAACCTTGAGAAGACTGATTGTCATATAATAGTTAAGAACTATCAAAGATCTGCCGTAAAGAACCATAGTGGTGTGTATCACGACGATAATTACAGCACGATTCGGCACACGAGACTCGAGACGTGGGCTAACAAAAGTTTTATCTCATTCGCATTTTCAATTAATTCCCAAACTTTTCTAAACCTACCCTGTTCAAACTCAAATTCAAAGTCAAAGTATAATAATATAATATAATAATATTCCACAACTATCACACAACGCCGTCTAGTCCCAAGCTAAGCAGAGCTTGTGTTATGGGCACTAGACAAATGATAAACATACTTATATATTTCTAAATACATTCATATTATTATAGATAAATTACACCCAGACACCGAACAAATGATTATACACATCACACAAACATTTGTCGTGGGTGGGAATCGGACCCACGACCTCCGGCATAGCAGGCAGGGTCACTAACCACTAGACCAAACAGGCCAGTATTTATTTCACCTAAAACATTTACAGACACTATTGAATAGTCAAGAAGTCGGTTACTCAGTTAGAAAGAAAGAAAGAAAAGTATTTATTTTGACGCAAAAAAACATTGTAGACAACAAAAACTTAAGACAAACACAAAACAAAAAAAAATAAAAATAAAAAAGTAACATTGTCTGTCACACGTTTGCGCCAAAAAAGGTCCAGTTCAGCGAAATGCCAGACAACTACGAGGTAGTTGTCTTGTCAGTTAGATTAAGCTAATTGCACATTTCAAAATAGAGACCACTGACAAGAAACTCTATGGACACTCTTTTAGTTCATGTTATGTACAGTAGGTGCAGGTTTGCGGACGGCAAGCAATGGGTAGCTCACCGTCCGACCGTCGCGTATGGTCCCTTGAACCATCTGGCCAAAATTATGTGAACGCAACTCTCGCACTCGCCTAGGCGGCAGTACGCAAATCTGTGCATTTATTTGCGGCCAGCAGCGCCCGGAAAGCGCTTTAAATCCATTTTCTCTGCGAGATATTAATTGATTTACATATGCAATGTTCACTTTGAAGAATACTTAACCACCAATTTATATGTGTAAAAATGTTTCTGAAGGTCCAAGCCGTTTCGAAGGAGTAGGGAAAAGTTGCGTAATTGCTAAATTTTTTTTATTGACAAAAGTATTAATTTCACGAAAAATTGAAATGTTGATATTATTGTTCATGAATCTAAAATAAACATATATTTTTTTCAAACCAATTGACCTAGCCGTTACGGAGGAGTAGGCCTCAGAAAATCACTGTTTTATGGCACTTTTCGGGCGCTTGGCCCTTAACCGTTCGGACCGAACCCTAGTCGTCGACGGAGCGTTTTGTTCTACGCTCGCCTCGAGGAGTTGTCAGCAGACCGTAAGGGCCCGGCAGGGTCGAAGCCTGGTATGAAAGGCAACGAAGGAACTAGAGCATCCTTACCCTCCCCGCCCAAGGGCGAGAGATGTCATTGGATGATTTCCTACCTAAAAAGAAGGGCATGTTTTGTATTCATCTTGGTTAGTTATTCATAGTGCTTGCCTATGTCGGGACAAAGTAATAAAACAACAATTCTAAATATTAATATTAATATAAGCCAGCAGACACAACAAGTCTAGACTGACGTCGCCCGTTCTCGAACACGTGTATCAATCAATACCATTCTGTTCAGCCAGCTCTTCATTTGAAGGGCACAAAATGATCCATGATGTTCGATTCAACACATCATGGCGTAGAAAATGGATAATACACCATGTCAGTCACGTTTCCATCGGTCAAAGAGGGTCAAATCGTAAAACAGTTTACGGCTCTTTCTCAGTTCCCTCCAGGGCAGGATAGGGTCGGTAAAGTAAATGTCAATAGCCCCCGAAAGCCAGGTTAGAATTTTAACCTTCAACGCGGTTATATGAGTATGGCAATTTTTTTATTTGTTTTGACAGTTTTAGTTTTGATTTTTCAGTTGCAGTTTCTATCACAGCATTTTCTGATTTTTTTATTTATATATTGGTCATATGCACGGGAAACAGGAATGGCTTCTAGCAAGGTAATTCGAGAAAATTTAATATATTGGTGTGTTTAACTTGAATTGATACGCTTCACAAATCAACCACACTGTTAATGATGCGATTGACCACAATAGTCATTTCAGCCGAAAGGCTTCTACTGTTGGCCATAGGCCTACCCCAAGTGGCGCTACAACAAACGTTCCTCTACGTCTCGCATCGATTGACCATTGTCAATTAATTCAACAACTCTCTTTTACGATCCTACAATATCTTATGTTCCGTTTTTTTCGTGTTTTTGTCAACTAAACATCCTTTAGGTAATACAAAATATTATGAATAACAGATAACTAATAAAAAAAATCCTTACTCCCAGCGAACAATAAAACTTACTAATTTTCTTCACCTGCTCCAAATTTCCCAGCAGCGACTTCTAACACACGTCGCCGAAAATCAAGGCCGACTTCACAATCCACATTAGAACGGTTTAATCAAAGCTTTTAATTTCCCAGTCGGTTGTCGTCACGGCGACACCGAGACAGGTGGCGACAGGTTGACATGTCCCTCAGGCCGCTTCGAAATGGGACCAACGGGATGTTGGAAATGAATATTGGGGAACCTGAAAGTAGCTTTTGTAGGGGTTACGGGAGATTGGCATACTTTTACATTGAAGCATGGACAAGTGAGTTGCCTAAACGCATATTTAGACATCAAGGAAATGTGATGGGCGGTAGAGTAGGAACGACTATTTTAAACTGTCGTTTAATTAATCTGTGTTTAAGACCTTCTTGTATGCGACTAATTACTAAGCGCGCTTAAGCTGCTGCTGCTACCATCCTAACTAATATTATAAATGTGAAAGTGTGGATGTTTGTTACTTAATCACGCAAAAACGGCTGAACGGATTTGGATGAAATTTGGCATGCATATAGCCTTTAACATGGAAAAGAACATAGGCTACTTTTTATCCGGAAAAAAAAAATATTCCTATGGGAAAACGCGTTTAGAGTGCGATAACCGAAGTACACGCGGACGAAGTCGCGGGCGGACAGCTAGTAGAAATTAAATTTAGCAAATCATAGCAATTTTCGCGTGCTTGACCATTTGGCACAATATTGCGATACTATTTGTTCGAGTAACTGAAAGTTAGTGAGATATTAACCGTGTCAAATCAAGTTCATTGCAGCACATTTTGACACCAATGGAGAAAGTTTGACATTGCGTTCGAGGCAGAATTTGCCTGAGCCATAGGTGAAAGTCTTATGGAACCGAGTGCTGCAGTGTCCCCCGCACCTATATCAAACGACGTTTTTCAATACACTTACGAAAAAATAAATAAGTGGGGATTGACGCATTGACTCGTGATGATCGCTTAGTATCCAAACTGATCCGATAAATAAAATAAATTATAGCGGGGACAATTCGTGCATTTTTCCACACTAGTGCGGAAAACAGACAATTGCGTGCCTATACTTATTGAAAAAAAACTAAAGACAGTTTTGTTAGTTATTGTTCCCAAACTTTAATTAGCAACAGTTGGAGGTTTTCTTATTCATACTGTAGGTCATTGTTCTCACACCTAGCTCTCACTAGTGCCTGTGTCCGTACCCAAGTGGATGTCGAGTTAGGTTTTCGGTGTTAATTGGGCCGGTGCAGAGTACCTTCAGCTGAATCTACGCTTTTCTGTTCGGTGAAATTCTGTTTTTGTTTGGTTTTGATTGTTGAAGGATTTCGATTTCGTTATCGAAGAGTGGTTTAATAGTAATGAGACTTTTCTATATAGTGTTCTTTGAATATTTCGTGAACTCCGTAACACAGTTTATTTTTTATCCCGAGAACAAGTTTCCTTACGATAATTTTCTACTGTCACGCAGTCGAAGCAGCTATTTACAGTTAGTTTGTATATTATTATTTAGAAACATCTAACTCTATAGCAACTTTACATTCTTATCCTTCAAAAAACTTTTGCCGCTCTGGGTGCAAAGAGACCGAGGGTTAGATTTTACTGAAAACCCACCTATGTTACTTCAGGGCCACGGTAACTCTTTCAATAATCCTGTAGCTTATCCTTAGCCTTACATTACATACCTACATTTCATAAAACAAAGTCCCCAACCGCGTCTCTATATCTATTTGCAGTTAACTCTAAAACTACTGAACGAATTTTCATGTGACTTTCACCAATAGACAGAGTAATTTATGTAGGTTTAAATAGTAAGAAGCTTCTGCCAGTGGCTTCATCCGCGTGAAATTAAGTCTCTCCATATACAAACTTTGGATAACCGTTTTATTTTTACTTTTTTATTTATGCACACTTCATTGTACACTAATATTACAATATTATAAGAAGGAAACGTTATAGTAAAAAAAAAACATACAATTGGCGGCCTTATCGCACTTGGAGATTTCTTCCAGGCAACCTGGTAAGCATAGAGATGCCTGGACAGAAAATGGGGTTGCACTTGGAGTGAATAAAAAAGTAATGAAAAATTATATAGGAACTATTAAGTTAATTTTTAGTATTAACTAAAAATAGATACATATATACAAAACATATATAGGTAAGAAACCCTCCCCCTCTTTTATCCCCTTAGTGGAGGAGTTTCGTAAAATCCGTTCTTAGCGAGTGCCTTCACCCTCTAGGGAACCTACCTGCTAAATTTTAAGTTTGTAGGTGTTATAGTTTCTGAGATTTCGTGATTAACCTTTTGAATGTCTTATGTTACATGGTTCGACATAAGTAATTGTCTTTCTATTGTGTCTCTAATTACGGCATTCAAAGAGTTAATCAGTGAGTGGTATTTCCCTTTTATATATATACATATGCATATTATAGTAAAGAAAAGCCGAGACAAACAAAGATTTGTAACACGCTAAGCTGATGCGTAACCATAGTTTATACTAACCGTAATTACTGTTTTTTGTACTACTGCTACCCTATAATAAACCGGTCTAAAGGAAAAATATTCAGGAGTTCTGAAGAGACAAACACAAGCCAATAATTTTCTTCGTTAACTCCTATAATAAAAACGAATGAAATACGTAATTTCATTGACTTTAATAGTGAAGCTACGGCCACCTTTTATGGAGCAATCATTTGTTCTACTGTGGTTTTATATTGTACCAGAACTAGGCAGAGATAGAGGAACCAGCTAAGCTAAGTAATAACAGCCACAAGAGTAGAACTCCAAAGTTAAGCAACGCTTGGAGAGGCCAGTTTATGGATGGGTGACCATTTTAATATATCGTTTGTAAATCAAATCAAATCATTTTATTGCAAACATGCACCCTGTATTGGCAATGCAAAACCAATAAAATAAGTTACAATGAATAAAATACACTTCAAAATTCACAATTACATTTTCTAAAGAATAACGTCGTCGTGAAAAGGCTACACAGATTTTATAGATAATTATGGAGAAATGGGTAATGGGTATCAAGATACTCGTAAACTATCTAACATGCATAATAGAGTTATTAAATAAAAAACATAAAGTAAGTAGTAAACTTTTCCCTGCAAACACAGCACACATAAACCTACGTTTTATCATGAGCTCTTCGCTTTTTATCGTAATACTGTATCCATGAAAACATAAATGTACTGACTGAATAAAGACTGAATTATAAAAACACAGCACAATTTCACAAATGACAATTTGCGATACCGTTCTGTGACGTGGTCAATAATTATTTATTGATGCGCTTCATGCTAATAACATTTAATTTTATATTTAATAAGTAGCATGAAAAAAAAAATATATCCGAAACAATAAAAAAAAATGTATCCGAAACTCCGATTTGAAAATCGAATAAACGCAATAGGCGGACACTCGGCTGTCATTAATATGTTTAAAAGTATACCAACTTTATCGGGCACATTTTCACGCCCCAAATAACCGCGTACGTTTATACTTTGTTTGCCTTTTATTTCTATCACAGGTAATATAACTTATTTTAACATTCACAGGGCTCTTTCCGGACATGTAAATCTGCATGCTTAGCAGATTTAGGGATTGGGACATTAAATTGAATGCGGATTTTATTGTCACCGTGATGCGTCACCTATTGACCTTTTAGACCCTTTATTAATATAACCTTTTTTGTGTAACGAGGAACTCTTTTTATCTCTTGCCATTATTCCAAAATTTTATTTAAATTAATTAAACTATTAGGTACGTTAAGGATAAAACCATTAATTTGCTCTTCAATTTATTAGACACGAAATTTAAAATGAAAACCTATTTTGGCTTTCAAAACATTTTCAACATTAATTTGTTCCTTTTTTAAAAGATTGATAGCATTTATTTTAAAAACGTCGTATTTTTGGGTAATTGACAGCCTTTGGGGCCATTTTGACGGGCATTGACAAAGCTTAGGAAAATTGTATAAGAAAGTAATTGTTTCTGATAAGTTGAAATTCTTGTAGATATATTGAAGGGCATAATATTAAATGATTAGAAAAAACTAGGGCAAAACAAAACTATGAAGTCATGATTTATTTTTAAATGGTTATTAATTGCAAGCAGTTTCACCATGTTGCAGAAAAATTATCTAGAATCCTTATATAATTTTTTTTTAAATTCCCACTTTGTTTTTTTCTTTAGAATTTCTTAGAATATAAAACTAACATAGTTATAAACAACGTGTGTGTTGTCAAAATAAAGTGAAAACTGTCTGCGGGCACATCACAAGTTTTATAGCATCCATAAAATGGCCTAGTTTCGAAAGTTGTCGTAAATACGACCGTTTACGATCGAACCGAAAAGGGAATTAGATCTATGAACGATACTTCACCTTCGAGTATCAACCTGGCTGGAATATCCTGGACACGACACATAAAGACGAGTAAATTGAATTCTTTTTTTAAATAATATATTACTATAAAATATTTTCAAATCGTATCCTCTTGAATCGTGGATGCTGTTCGGATTTCAACACTAGATTGAATTATGTGATATTCAATTTTTACGGTATTTTTGATTGCATTTTATGTGAAAGTTTGATCCAAAGAGGTTTATCAAACAATAGTTTAGTTATGGTGATTCCGGTAATATTATGAATCAATACGAAGCCATATATTTAAGTCTGAGTCAATGTTCATTATTAAAATAGGTAATAATAAAGGCTTCAAATTTTTTTTATGGTAGTATACTTAAACTTCATCTACAAAAAAAATCGTTTCTACGTTAACATACGTAATCCTTGTTAAGCTCACATATCCACACCTATATTCAGGCATGGCAACATGACGAGCATCAAAAAGCATATTTATTCCATTAAAATAAGAAATATTGCAAGCTCTGTGTAGTTTTGGCAACACAGTAAAGTTTCTTTATCGTCTATGGTAGCAGTAGCTGGCTGAACGCAATAAATGACTTTGAATTTTCAACTCACGACTCCTACATCATGCTTTTTATTAGGGTTCCGGAACCAAAGTGTAACCAACGGAACGCTATTACTAAGTCTCTGCTGTCCGTCGTCTGTCTCCTTATCAGTGAGCCGTATCTCATGAACTGTATTAAGCACCTACCGGTCAGTTAAAATTTTGCGATTTAGTGACTATGCCAGTCATCTATAACAAAATAAATCCAATTTCATTAACTTCTTCAGAAATGTCCTAAAAACTTATTAAATTTAAAAAATTATTTTATACTAAGTATTTTGCTTATTTCAGAACCAAGAAGGTTTCATATTTTCTGAAAACATAAGCTGCGGCGACAAATTTATTATTTCTCCGACTTTGCTTCGGCAATTTCTTTAAAAATGTAAAATATTTTTAAAGCAGTCGGAAAAAGCTTGCATTTATTTAGTTACACGGAAAAGTGTTGCAAATTCTGACATCAACTTGTGTTTTAGAAAACTGGATATTTTGATAGTACCTAAAAAGGCAAAGGCAGAAAGTTTTTATGTCGCTATAATTAACTATATTCTATCTGTGTAATTATTAGAAATCTTTCAAGCTCTTAATTTTTTTTGAGTAGGTAATTAAAATGATTGATAGATTAATTAGTACGTTATTGGGCTCTATTAAGAGCGATATTTATCAGCGTTGACGACTATCTCAGACGACCACGACGACACAAAATAGATAGGTACATAAGTCAATCTCATGTACGTACTTCTTCACTTTTTATACCTACGCTAGGCGATCGCACACACCGCGTCAGCGCATTGCTCCGAACTGTACGAGTGAGACCGGGTGATTAAGCCGAGATATCGCGCCCGTGTGCGGTGTCTATGTGTGCGTTGCTCGAGCACGCTTTGCATGTAGATTGTCTTCTGTTCGTTTTGTGAGCACCGTTCTGCTGTGTGTGCAATCGGAAACATCGACAAAATCAATAATTTGCCAATACTTAACTCTGTCCTTAACAATGTGTCTCCATCCTTGTAATTATTAATCGTAATAACACTAGGATTTAATGGAATATGTTTATTACTCCTTCAAGCTCAAACGTCTGAACAGATTTAGAAGAAAGACTCAATACTCAATGCTTTATTACAATCCATATGTATACCTACATAGATGGGCTTAGAACATTCATAGATCAATACGGACCCTATCAGGCACAGCAAAATAGGAGGAGGAGGAAGAGGCCTAATTAGCAATTCACGGATTTCAATAGATAATTATTGTAGATTTAATTTGTTGCATACATAATAATTAACCTAATTAAATAGGTTAATTATTATGTTTGCACAATAAACCTAATTAAGTGCATACAAGACCAAAAGGGTATGTCCAATTGGGCAGGACAGATACGTTATAGGTATCCAGGCAGTATATTCCCTTGTCATATTTTCTACTTTCACGCAGGCAAAGCCGCTATCAAATCTATCTACACAAAACGATCAACTCAAGCTAATCAGCTCAATCAAAGTCAAGTTCAATGCCAAAGGTCAATCTAAACTGCTTGACACAAATACCTTTCCAATTCATTGACCTAGACATAAACTGAAAGGAAAACGTCCACAAAAATCGGCATACTTGGCAACGATAATCAGAGTACTATCGGGTACTCGAGTACAATGTCAAGGGCCCAGCCAGACTCGTCGGCACGCGATCGCGTGAGTCGCGCCAACTTTATCGCGGCGCGTCAATGCGAGCGGCGCCTTAACCAGCGCTTGTAACAGACGGGTGATCAGACTTTGAATAAAGTTGTTTTTGCGACCGCAGTTGTATTTTGAATAGGTTTTGTTAAAGTGAAACATTAAAGTTTGGAGATTGATGCGATTTTGGTTAGGCTTTTTAAGGTTCCTTATCCAAATGTATGATTTGACCATTACATATTTGCTGTATGGGCTTTAAAAGAAACCTCTTAGTTTGTTTCGCTGATTCTTCTCAGGGTAGCCAGATAGGAAATACTAATCTAGTTTAAACTGAAGTGTAAAAGTGTTTTTAAAAAAACTATTTGCAAAAAACAAATATCATTTATCATCTAAAAGATGAAAACGGGACCCTGACTCCACTTTAACTGGCAGAAAAATATCTAACTTTTTTTTATGGTGGGTAAAATCTTCCAATGACAACCCCCGCTCTTGGGCGGAGCGGGAGACAGTGTCAAACTCTTACTGACTAAAAGCCCACCCCGTTCCTTTTAGCCTTCATACCGGGGCTCGAGTTCCCTTTCAGATAACCCTGGCCCCAGTAGGGAAAAATATCGAACTGGTGCTATACAGCAAAAGTTTATTTTGCCGTTGCTCGATATTAATTTAATAGTCACAATATAGTGTCTAATGTTGTATAGATAATGGTACGAAATCCTTAGTGAGTAAATCCAACACGCACTTGACTGTTTTTTGGTACAACACAGCATACTCAACCTTATCAAGATCTCACTACTGGGACTCATGCCTCTCTAGGAGAGGGGATGGAGTGTAACCGTAACCCACCACGCGGGCCTAGAGCAAATTTGTATAGAATTATAACATTTCCATTGAAGTTACTCCAACGAAAACGTCTTGTAGAACGTTGGCACAGTAGCATACCTCTGTGCCAACGTTCTACAAGACGTTACCCGTAGGAAGCACATGAATGGCAACGATCTTCAATGTCACCTTGCAATCCCGCTCGCTGGGCCGTACCAACTTTACAACATTCTACTCTATTATCTTGTCCCACTATTCCTCTACAAAACCAAAAGCACGTACACCCGCAACTTAAGTAATAAGTAACGGAGCGTGTAGTCCCGGCGCTCGTACTGCGACACGCTACCTAGTTACTTCAGTGGGTAAACAGTTCCCCGGCTCTTTGACTACTTGACTCCCAGCCAACTAGCTCGAATAATAAAGATAATTTGAAAATGGAACAGGGGCAGTTACGAAATTAAGGGGGCAGTAAAGTGTTTGGTGAGTTATTTTGTGCTTGACATTCAGAAGGTGGACAGATGACCCGGTGAGGCCTTTTTTTAGGTGGGAAATCATCTAATAACTTCTCCAGCTCTTGGGCGGAGCGGGAGAGCGTGTCAGACTTTTACTGCTTAAACCCACTCTTATGTTCCTTCGTTGCCCTGCAATCCAGGGCCCTGGGATTTACAATCCGTTTCATCGCTATAGGGGCTGAATTTTGTATATCCTCTCTTACGTCTCTCGCCTACGTCATAAAAGGGCATGTCAGTTATCTGAAAAATGTCATGCTCCTAGTTCCAGTAGTTTTGGCTGAGTGTTGCTCATTTTATTTTATAGATAAAGTATATTTAAACCTAAACCGTTACCACAGGGCCACCACTACTTATTCAATTCAATACAAAATATTTTTTGTCCATGGCTTACATGGACACGTATAAAACTTGCAGTTCCAAACAGTCGTTCCCCATGGAGAAGAACCGGCAAGAAACTCCACGGTTGCTCTTTAAGAAAAACAACTTCTTTCAATAAGAAGTTAAGGCTATCTCTATTTACGCTCAAGAAAGGGTAAAACGAAGCAAGTTGTCAAATGAAGTAAAACTGTGAACTTATTGAGCGTCAGCTTAAAATTACACTAAAGTTAAATCCGGCTTACGTCTCGACGTAACGACAAAGCCGCTTGAAGCGACTTTAATCTGTTATTTTAACATGCCGATAGTAAATACGATTCAATTTTATTAAGTCTGCCTCGCAGAAAAGCTTTTTGTAAATTTAAATTCGTAAATCGAATGGCCGCGACGCAGAAGACCGGTCGTTATGGCACTTGGGGAGGTCTATGTCCAACAGTGGACGTCTAGCGGCTGAAATGATGATGATGATGATGAAATTATTTTGTCCGGGAAAATTGACCACTACGCTGTACACTTTTTTTTGCTTGAACTATTGCTTGAAGCAAATACGATGCAGTTTAATAAATTCAGACATTAAGATATGAAGACTGTGATGGGTGTAAATTGCAGGACATATTCTAAGTCATTGGTTCTCAAACTGTGATTCGCGGACCCCTGGCAGTCTGTAAGACCAAAAATAAGGTCTACGAACGGTTTGATTCATCATTATTAACTATTCAAAAATTCTTTAAGTCGAGAGTGAATAGGTTACTTCTAGGCAAGCGTGCTCCATCGTCGGCCACATCATCACTTACCATCAGGTGAGATAGTGGTCAAACGCGAGCCTATCAATAATAAAAAAAACATTTATGCATGATATTGTCAATGACAATGCTCGTTACTTTTGTTTTTAAAGAAAACCTATGCTGTAAAGTTTTGAATTTATGATCATGTTAGTTTATTTTAGATTTACAGAGTTTTTGTGACAACAAAGAAATCAAAGTTGTCTCAGGTCAAGAAAAAGTCATAATTAGTCTTAGATAACTGTTCTAACTAGAATTATAAATATACAAGAAAATTTGACTCATTTTCCTACTAAGTACCTATTATACTAAAAGTCCTCTCAAGCTGAGCTTAGTCTTCGTTGTAATTATTACATTTTGAGCTTTCTTTACCATAGTGATTTGATATTTATTGGTTTATTATTTTAGCAAATTACCTCTTTTCAAATTTCAAAAAACTATTTTTATTCTAATATTTATTTGTTGTAACTCATTTAATGTGCGATTACAATAAGGTACCACAGTTAGTCTTTCCCTCTGCATGAACCCACTGCATGACGACCCTTGCAACGGACTCTATTCATGAGTAAATAAACGAATACAATAAGTCGTAATACCAACACACACCCACACACAAAGTCCTAACAACAAGCTCCGATAAACCAAAATGTCCTCACACCGAACAAAAAATATCGGCAAAGTACCGAAAACAAGCGCCAATCGTTCAGAGGTTAATCTAACGAGAATTGTTGAGACATCGTAAAGCTATTGTGATGATTTTTCCATTATCTTCGTCGATATATATTTTCCTTATGAGCGGAAAGCCGGGAAGTAAAGGACTGGGAAATGGAAGAACAGGGAAGTGATGTGCAGATGTGTAAACGAAACTGTATACACACAAGTGTAATTAATTTAACAATTATTTTACACACATAATAAAAAAAGTCTAGAGTATCTTTCGAATGTAACATACAAAAATCGTAGGTATCTACTAAAAGATCAATTTCGACTTAAAAGTTTTCCACATTAAGACTGTAAAACTACACTACTTCCAACTACGTTTACCTCTTACACTACAATTGCTATAGGATGCCGCGAGTGACAGCTGTCGGATTCATACAGTGTACATTAACTATCCATTTCTCTCATCTTAAAGATGCATATTTTTGTCCTGCTGTTATCCTACCCATGCTATGTAAAAAGACCTTAACTCGCTTACTTACCAACAGTACAATCCTTTATGCCCATGAGGCCACGACAACCGATTTCACTTTACTGTCGTCACTTCCAATCCTCCTCTTCAATACTAATTTCTTTTCGATCTGTCGCCGTCTATTATTACAAATAAATTAAGAAATATTCGTTTCCAAGAAGAGGCTGTTCAATAAAACAACAATGCCGTTCTCCTAGAATTTACGTGCGTGCGAAAATCAACAAATCATTCACACAAACGTCGATCTTTAATAGTAACATGAAAAGGTAACATATAAATAATAAGTAGGAAAAACAAAACCTTCACGTAGATAGAGGAAAATAAATAATGAGAGAATCGCTGTTGGGGGAATTACCCCTCTGCTGCAAATAAAGATAAATTGATTTCTGCGTAGAACGTATTTCTACCTTGAGCGTCCACCTGTACCTACATACCTTTCAGCGCATATTTTCCCCCTTTTCTTACCCATGTTAACGCAGGGAAACGATTTGTCAAACACTTTTGGAAATAATTTATAGTTCGTTTTTTTTTACTATTATTATTAAGTACTCGCATTTGACCGTCTCACCGTAGTAACTATTCAGTAATCTGTGGTCTCACGTCGATATGACTGACGATGGAGCACGTTAGCCTAGAAGTAAGAAAGAAGAAGAAGAATAATTATTCTTCGTTTAACTTTCATTTTATTTAAAACTGTTCCTATGTTTGAAACTGTATAACTGAAGGACATTTTCTGTATTTAACCAACAAAAAAGGAGATTCTCCAATCAGTAGTTCGGAGTTTTCGGCGGGATTTTTTTGAGTGAAGTCCAGTTGCGATTTTAATTATTTGCAAATTGATTCTTATCGTATATTGTGATGTAAAATTGATGTATATTTGTATAGTCATTGAAACAGGCGTAATTTTGGTAAAATGAAACTGAGAATTTTGTTGAAACTTGCCGAGAAAAAAACTTGCTGACTGAATATTTGGTGCTCGAAGTAACTCAGTGACTGTAAAATTTAAATATATTCTAAACGTCACACTGGCCTAATGCACAAACCGAGCAAAGACAAAACAAAAAGAGTAGTTTCTTTTTTGTTTGTTACCTCGTTTTTAGGCTTCTATACCTCAAAAGGAAAAACGGAACCCTTATAGGATCACTTTGTTGTCCGTCCGTCTGTCTGTCTGTCTGTCTGTATGTAAAGACCTTTTATCTCGAGAACCCATGGATGTATCGAGTTGAAATTAAAACCATATACTCATGTGTTAGTCTCAATCTGTCAAAAACCAACACTAACTACATCTTGACATTAGTTGTCAGCGTGATCAGATAACGGCTGGAATTAAACTTTTTATTGGCCTCTAGATGACCGACACAATGATAGATACATATACCTTTATTTTCCCTTACTGTATATTACAGGCAAACTCTGTTGCTCATAATTCCTGATAAAAATGGACGTAAAATAGGAAGGAAACAGTAGGATTTTCGTGGAAGCTTTTAGCATAATACTTGGTTAGTGTCGCTTGGTTTATCGGTTTAAGGCTAGGTTTGGTAGTTTGAAATTATGACTTTACTTAGGTTTCAAGTTTGAAGCCATACTTTTTTGTAATTTTATATTTAAATAAATAAAAAACTGCAATTGTTTTAAAATCTTCAAACACATTAAAGACTTTAATTTAAGTCTTGACTTGCCCAAAATACTTAGAAATATTTCTTATTAAAGTTTTCCACGAATTTACTGAAGTTTCTCTTTAACCATTTATCATCATTATTTCTACCTGAATGCGTTAAACCAATGAACTGTTAAAAGATATTGAAAACTGGACAAAAGAGGTTTTAAACAAGCTCTGGCCATAAACAAATTTAATCACGCGAATGACAGAAAAAGACAATGGCGCCGTTCCTTTTTTAAAAAACGATGAAGTCAAAATAAAGCTTCTAAAAACAAAATACTTAACAAACTCCGCAACTGTCCCATTTCAGTAAAAACCGTTCACTTTTTGCTTATAAACGAAAACTTTGTATACTAGTGACACGCCCCAGCTTTGCATAGCACTAGTATCTATAGCCTGATGAGTTGATGACTTATATTGGGAGGTTGAGCGACGGCGGTAATGTAAAATGTTTGCAGATAGGTAAATTTAATGTAATGCACCAAGCGCGGAGATCAGTTAATTATGAATATTTAATTCACATCAAGTAGGAAAGCAGAACCATCGTTTAGCTAACGCTAAGTAAGATACCCACACCACAGTAAAGTCTGTCACAAGTCAACAGAAAACGTGGTAATAGAGGTCATAATTCTAAATTTAAACGATTTAATTCACAACCATTTTCGTTGAGCCTGGCTTTAGTCCAAAAAGTATTGTCGATTGAACTAATGCCCTAGAGAGAAGATAGACAAAACGTATTTGGAAGATATTTTCTGTGGTGCTTTGGGGCATATTATAACGTCTGAAGCCAAATTCTATACCTCTTGCCAGCCAGTTATTGGTTCAATTTGACGTCGGATGCTAGATTTTTTCAAACTTTTATCATTTAATAGTTGTGTTGATCGTAGCATTGTTTTGAAAAGCCTATTTTTTCAATAAATGAGATTTCTAAGAAAGAAAAGACTTTTTTAATTCGAAACAGTAATAATTCCCCAGAAACACATACAATACATAAGCTTTTTATTTTAATATAATGATCCTGTAATGTCATACAGAAGGGTAAGGGCCTCCCTTCCATTCATCCATGCTGTATCTTTCATATCAAAAGACTTTGTGCTTATATGAGATTCTAATTACCCGTTCAGAATTTTACTAAGATGCTCTCATAACTTAAACTCCGTTTAGCCTTATGAGGCATTCAACATGTCTGCCGCACTCAAAACCGCCTGTTAAGTGTTTAGTGTGACGTGATATGTTAGATCATTGGATGTCAAACTGTAGACTGCAAGAGCTAAAGTATGATAAACAAGGCTTAAATATACAAACTTTTCGAAATAAAAAAAACACTGACCGGTTTTTTTTTTCGATTGGAAAAATCATCTTATGACAACTCCCGCTCTTGGGCGGAGCGGGAGATAGTGTCAGACTCTCACTGACTAAAAAACCCATCCCGTTCCTTCAAGCCTTCATACCGGGGCTCGAGCGCCCTTTCGGATAACCCTGGCCCCAGTAGACTTCGACCCGGCTGGGCCCCTGCTGTTGCTGACAACTCCTTGAGGCGCGCGGGAACAGCGCGCGCCGTCGACGACTTGGGCTTGGTCCGGACTGATACCGGACGGCCGGACAGCGAACTACCCATTGCTCACTGTCCGCAAGCCCGCGCCTACGGTGGCTGGAAATCGGGATCGGAATCCCG
The DNA here is from genome assembly GCA_929112965.1 of Mythimna albipuncta. Lineage (NCBI taxonomy): Eukaryota > Metazoa > Arthropoda > Insecta > Lepidoptera > Noctuidae > Mythimna > Mythimna albipuncta. The sequence goes on from OV815967.1 coordinate 17,997,837, forward strand.
GCGGCGGCGGCGAGAGCGCCGTTGCCTGATGCGGTCGGCCTCCTCCTTAGCAAGCATTACTGCTTCGCAGAACACTGACCGGTTAAGCTCCTTGATGGTGGTGTATGGTGTATGTATCCTTGCTACGGAATGTAGGGAGGCTAACTAAAACTCACTGAGGAGAAGTTACATATAGATAGGTATATTGATTCAGTTTACATCTATTGTTCCGACACGGCACACAACGCGATTTACCGGATATCTCAATTTGTAGACATGTTTGCACCACCTACCACTGTGCGAAAGGTACAGGCGCTTGCTCACGCTACTGTACCGCTTGGTGACTGAACATTTTGTCGCATCAGCTTGTGTGGCTTGAGCCCCTACAAAACCAAACTGATTTTAGATTTAACTAGTAACCTACCCCGACTTTGCACGGGAGCAAATTACGAGTATATAATCTCCTCGTTTACTGCATTTTCTACTAGTGAAAACCACATCAATATATGTTGCGTGTGCGTGTCATAAGAAGAGTAAGGCTTACTATCTACGGACGCGTAGCTACATAGACGCGTATTCGTCATCAACGCTTGGTGTACGCCTGCACACTTCACATACAAAACTATGAAACTCTTTGTTTCGTTGTACGACGTTGCTATAAAACTACTCGTCCGTGGACAGTAGGCCTTAATGAATAAACAAACGTACGCGATAAACGACTTACTTACTTTGTAAAGAAAGGTAAAGAAGATAGATTAATAGATAAAACACATTCTAGATGTCTGATCCCTACTAACAACAAAATAACCAATGTGGTCCCACGTCATAAAAGTTTGGAAACCGCTTGGTTAGATTATACCGGATTATTCACCTAGCGTTCGAGCGCATAACAACCATGTTATCTTATGCCTGGGCGACAGTAATCTGGCTTCGACGAAGATTCGACTAGTCAAGCGTCGGTATCCAAGTGAAGCTTATATAGTCGGAAACCGATAATGTACCATCAAAAACACTTCCACCTGATCACCGCTAAGTTCATTTTTGCTTGCACTCGAAACGATAACTGCGCCGCGCCGCAGAATTCCAGCGATTTTTTTTTTAAGTGATCCTTCAGAAATAACTGCGATGGTACATAGGTAGAGCATTAAATATGTTTAGCTAAGTACTAACTGTGACTTTACCCGTCTGAAACTTAAAAAGTATCTCGCAAAGATCATATCTGCTTCAGTGACAAAACTATCATAAGTCGATTACGATTACGATTTACCCGTGACCACAATGTACCAATCGTTCGTTCGAGCTGCACATAAGTATGCAAGTAACTTGAATGCCATAGTGACATACGCCAATCTAACCAAGAACTAACTACAAAAAAACACCAACATGTTTTTGAACGATGTAAAACTTATGATATTGGCTTTGCATTCAATCCTCGTTTGTCCAATGTCCGATAAAGCTAAACAATTGTTTGAGTTTGTCGTATGGTAGACTGTAAGTTTTTGTCTTTTCTGCACTGGGCGATGTGTGGTCGCTAAGTGACGAAGCCCTTTAATCAAAAAAAAAAAACAACATGCAAACTTTTGCAGAACAGGCAACCCTATTTTAATCTGTAATCTAACATGTTCTATCTGACTTTTGATCAGATATCACCAATCACACATTAATAGTCAATGAATAGAACACAAATATCATCCCCAATGTTCATTGAGTCATAAAAGTCGTAGAAGCGTATAATTAACCACGGATACATTTCTGTGATACAGACCCTACAGTACCCAAGGGTTCTGAAACAAAGGAACGAAAACAATTAACAAAATGATTCCCGTTCTCTCTGAGTAAATCAATATTTGTCTTTTAAACCACCCTGTAGAAATAAGGGAAGCAACACACTAGCGCGGGGTATTACCAACATTCTACAAAAATAGACGCTCTCGGAAATTCTGAATTTTATTCCTGGTATTTTCACTAAATGCAAGCCCGAATATATTTGGAATATACTTGCGTATTTTGCGTTGCAGGGTGAGCTGAACTGTGCAGTTTTTTTGTATTTGATAGTAAAAAAACTTCATTTGCCTGAAAAAAATATCCCTTTTTTATGTTACTAACTTCTACCCCAACTTTGCCCTGATGATTTTGTAATCCCAAGGGAACTTGAGGAAAAGTATTTCTGTGTAAATATCGAGGATATGGTTTACCATTGCGCCAAGTTTCGCTAAATGCATTTAACTATTACGACATTAGAAGTTAACAAACAAAACATTCAGACAGACACTTGCTAGTTTTGCTTTTATGTAATAATTCCTTTTTATTTTTTCATTTCATTTATACCTTTTTTATTTATAGCATTATAGCAGATGGAGCCATACACCATTATAAATAACTAGCTTTTGCCAGCGGCTTCGCGTGCGCTGAAAATATACAGCGATTTTTTAAATTCGTCAAGTAGTTTCTGAGTTAATCACAGACAAAAATACAAATCCTACTTCTTTATAATATTAGTATAGGCAGATAACCTTTTTGTAACGTACTAACTTACATGAGATGACATTTATCTAGCTTTCCAAAACGTCACCAACATGCGGTGTTTTTTTGGTGGGAAAAAAACATGCAATGACATCCCCCGCTCTTGGGTGGAGCGGGAGATAGTGTCAGACTCTTACTGACTAAAAGACCCACCCCGTTCCTTCTAGCCTTCATACCGGGGCTCGAGCGCCCTTTCGGATAACCCTGGCCCCAGTAGGCTTCGATCCGGCTGGGTCCCTGCTGTTGCTGACAACTCCTTGAGGCGCGCGGGAACAGTGCGCACAGTCGACGACTTTTTTTTCCGATGGGAAAAATCATCCTATGACAACCCTCGCTCTTGGGCGGAGCGGGAGATAGTGTCAGACTCTTACTGACTAAAAGACCCACCCCGTTCCTTCTAGCCTTCATACCGGGGCTCGAGCGCCCTTTCGGATAACCCTGGCCCCAGTAGGCTTCGACCCGGCTGGGCCCCTGCTGTTGCTGACAACTCCTTGAGGCGCGCGGGAACAGTGCGCGCCGTCGACGACTTGGGCTTGGTCCGGACAGTTACCGGACGGCCGGACGGCGAGCTACCCATTGCCCACTGTCCGCAGCCCGCGCCTACAGTGGCCGGACATCGGGATCAGAATCCCGGCGGCGGCGATAACGCCGTTGCCTGATGCGTTCGGCCTCCTCCTTTGCGAGCATTACTGCTCTGCAGAAGTCGGCGCCCGCCTGCCAGTCCTCCTCGCTCCGGACCATGGCCTCAACCAAGGCCCGGACCGGTCGGTAGTCTGAAGTCCAACAGATAGTACTATATCGGACTAGGATAAGTTTTGTGGTTACACTAGTACCAACCTCCTTGCTTAGTAGTATTTACTGTTTGATGGAAAGAGTTATGGAAACTAGCTTCAATTCTAATAAATTAAGCGTTTGATTTCCTCTCTACTGACGAAAATTTATTCAGATACAACTAACCTACAATAACTAAGCGATGTACTTATTCATATTCACTGTACAGAGTGAAATCACAAAAATAAGCGTAATGGTTATCTATAATTCATTTCTCAGTTTCAAAAGAGCCCTTTGCTCTTCAATGAAGTACAAACTGAATAAACGAGTCCAAAAATAACATCCCCATTAAAAAATCCCGGCCACGGCAATAACTGTTAAAAAATCTACGAATATTCGAAAAATAAAGTAACGTTCCATTATTAAAATTTTATTCAACATCGCGGGTAAAACCTCTTGCATAACGCAACGAAACGCGTGTTGAAGCCGATTTCCTTGCGCCATGCGGTCGGAAATTGTTCCCCGACTTCACTGGACTGCACTGAATAAAAGATTCGCCATAATTAGTGCACATGCACCTTTTTGTTTTTGTATCGTAGTGGAGTTTGTAGGTAAGGCTGTTGTTAGTAAATGGTAAATGTTTCTTTTAATATTTTATCATGAGTTTTTGTGTTGGAGTTTAACTTGGTCTTCATTCTACGATGTTAAGTTACAGGAAACTAAATACTATACAATTGGGAAGCAGGCCTTTCTATGGTTGAGTAAAAACTAATGTAGCTATTTTTCTTCAGTACGTTTTGAAAGTACAGAAATTTCTTAAAAGCATTTCTAATAAAGTTAGTTTTTAAACTATCCTGTCGTTAATACTATAGTTGCTAGAGTGAATAGGCTCTTAATAAACTAGTCCGCTTCACCATTCACGATTACATCACTGCCACCATCAGGTGACATCGCAGTCAAGTATTAGTTTACATCATAAAAAAAAAATCAAGCACTGTGTTTAAAACTTGCTAATAACAAGACTACATTAAGAAAAGTAGATTGAGTTTTCCATTTCATTAGCCTTTCATTTCAAATAAAAAGACAAACATCAGAAAACATTAAGCTCCGTCAAAGTTCCTTTTAAAATTCTGTTCCACAATACACGCTTACATTACCAGCCTCTGAAAAGGCTCAGACAAAGGCTTTAAGATATTCCCATACCATTAAACAGGGTCGTCGCGATACAATATCCTAGCCTAAGGGAGCTTATCCACCGGAGGCCATACTTTGGCATATCAATGCCAAAGTATGGCCTCGACATTTGATTTTGTAGTGTAAAAGGGATATCACTACTCAGCTTGTATAGCTCTGTCTCTCTTTCACATAGAAGACGTCATAATGATGTCAGCATGTCATAGTAAGGCTCCAGAGATGTAATATAATATATACACGGTCTACCCTACCACATAATATGATTTAAAAGAGTGTCCATGGAGTTTCTTGCACGTTCTTCTCCATAGAGACCTACTCTTTGGAACGTGCAATTTAGCTTCACTTTTCTTGGACTGACCGACATTTGACTATTCAAAAGTGCCTGTAAATGGTTTATTTGAAAAGAATGAAATAAATGCTTTGATTTTGATTTTTATATAATATAGTATTCCACAACTATCACACAACGCCGTCAAGTCCCAAGCTAAGCAGAGCTTATGTTATGAGTACTAGACAACTGTTAAACATACTTATATATTTCTAAATACATACTATATAGATAAATTACACCCAGACACAGAACAAATGATCATGCTCTTCACACAAACATTTGTCCTGGGTGGGAATCGAACCCACGACCTCTGGCATGACAGTCAGGGCCACTGACCACTAGTCCAACAGGTCAGTCAATGCTCCAGAGATGTACGAGGTAATTAAGCGGTGTGCGATCAACAAATACACAAAAGAGATCACTTGGTTTTTTATTTTTATTTGCGAGAAATGTGTCCAAGAGACAACAAGTCATGTCTGCGCAACACTGAAAAAAGACCACCACGCATCCTCGCTCCACTCGTTGTACAGCTTCGCTACGCATTTGTGCACGGCACAAGCTCCTCGCACAACTCAAGTGAGAACAACCGCTCATTTTCATAGCGCCGATACACATCTTTACACCTTTGCCTAGCTACCTCACACATGTCTGGTAGAATAGCAACCTAAAGCTTATTTACTTTGCCACAACACACACACTGCTCGTGACAGCCCTGTGTGTAATTAGTAATTAACACGTACTTCCTCGGCTTTTTCCTACCCTCATTTCTTGTGAGGCTGTGCTAGTAAATTAATAGGCATTATTTAGCATTTTCACGCTAGTTTTTCTTAATAATGGCGAAGTTGATTGTGTTTTCTTTGGCTATGGGCGTAAACGTGTCTTCATGATGAAAAAGACATTTGTACACAGTACAGATTTAGAATAATCTCTTATGGGAGAAGGAAACTTGAATATTATTTGAACGGAAATACATAATAATGGAGCAATGGAGCAATAAACTCTAAGCTGCACAGTGTGCCATCCATAATATTCTTAGAAATAAAAAAAAATCGTTCAGATATACATCAAAGACTAGCTTCGGACAGTCAAAGTCTCAAGAACAGCCAACCCTTAGTTCAAAACTTTAGTCCAAAGCACTAACAAGTTACCTAATGCCTTTCAAGCGGATTCAGCAACAGTATACAATTATAACTTTCAGTCAAAGACATCTAAGCTATCAGTTTAGAGTTTCTAAATCCAGCGCTGCAGCGCTGTAAAGCCGAACTTCCTAGACTGGATTGATCGCGAAAGACTGCGCCGAAATTGAATTTCGTCCCAAATCTCAATATCGGATAATCGGCTCAGGCAAACGTGGCGGTGTGAATGCAATCTCGATGCCACTCAACTTAGACTTGCTACTTCACATGTGTGCTCTAAGTTGAAAGATATATAACGAACTACGTAAACCCGTAAATAAAAATAGTTTTCTTTGAAATGTGGTTTTTCTTTTCTCGTTTTGGCACGAATTAAGATGATGAAAAGAGAAAATCCCATAGTATAATTATTAGCTAACCAGTCGGGGCTGTGACTTATGATATCTCACTCACTTACTCACCTCCGCCCTGGATAGCTTGGACCAAACTCACATTGGAGGTATGGTATCACATATTTTACATCAAAATAATTTCATCCGTGCTCTCTCAAATATAGTGCCAAAATTTTCAGCAAATATTAACACGAATCTACTAACAACTCACTTAGAAGCAACTTATCATATTGTCGCGAGGCTTATTAAGTACCACAGCGTAATAGGCTCACTGCCAACTTGAATGATAAATGGAAATCCTCATAACGACGTATGAAAACCTTTCGACGTATTCGTACAGTTCCCAACAATTGTGTCTGGCTCGTGTCCACATGCGCCCACTGTGCAAAATTTCCGTTCTACGCCAAGCAAAAGCAATTTCCTTGGACTGTTTGTTCTCTATCTATCACGTTTCTTGCCGTGTGGTGACAAAGCCGGCTTTGTTCTCAGGGAACAGTGTCGTATGCCAGTAAATTATCGGAACATGTTTTATGTGGAAGCGCTTAAAGACCGGTAAACGGAATCGGGCATAAAAAGTAACATGCTGAAATTTTAAAGCAATTGAAATTAACTTTCTGTTCACACAAAAACGATACAGGTAACATTCTGTAGTGATGTAATTACGCTTACAAACTTCAGCCTAATAAATAAACGGCATGAACTTTGCAATATAATTACTCCATTCGTATCTGCTTTGAATACAACGTTGATAACATTACACTTTGCAAAATTGAATTGCCAAATAATAAACAAGAGAAACAAAATGTAGCTTTATTTATATAAATATACCTACGCTACATACATTCTCTGAACTCTAAACACTAGATAAAAATCGTTACAAAATAAATAAATAAAGAAAAACCATTAATAAGTACTTTTTTTCTAGTGGAATAAGTCACACATAAATCTAGCTAAAAAGACGTATTAACTCATTCGATAAAAGCACGAAAAATCTTAGAAAAACCATTGAAAAATGGCGCGAAAACTTTGCACAATGCAAGCGACGGCGACACGTCGAGATCAAACCAGAGACATTATTCACCGAGATAAAAAATGTGAAGATGAATTTACCACAGACAATCGTTAATTATTCTCTTTAGTCTTTAGTGAGTAGTGGTCTGCGATTACGGTATATTTGCATCGCTAATTACTAATCTATTAGTTACTCGATAGTAACATAAACCATATTATGCTTACCTTAACTAATTTGAGATTATTTAAATTATTGAATTAATACTAAATAGGTACTTAATTAAACCAAAAATTATGATAAATTTGACATGTTCCGGAGAAGTCAGAAACATTTTCGTATAGCTTTAGGTTTCTGCTTTTAGTTGTAAGTAATAAAGGCACCTGAATAGATTCATGATACAAAGCAGATGCAAAATTACAAATACCTAGGCTACAAATATTTATAAATTGCTCTCTCAAACAAAACTATCGATCTTGTTAAAACAATGTATTGACCATTTTCTAATAGTACATAAACCGTTCTCTAATAGTAACACAATGCGTTTAATTCTCAAAGGAACGTTGGCTGTCTAAACTGACCCATTTCATTTCACTATTCCGTTACGATAGACCAAATTCATAGGGTTGGGCCCGACAGATATTTATGGGATCTTCTATTGATCTATTTCGGGGTTGTTATCATTTAATCCAAGAAACTTGCCGTTCAGCACTCCGAATTGGTGAGATATAAATCCTTCATAATATTTCATTCAGTTAAATTCATTTTTACTTGTACTGGATAATATCCAGTACTTACATGTTAAATGTTTTCAATATAAACAATGCAATATCTAGCTAAGTTTTATGTTTAAATATAAAAGCACATATAAAGATAAAACAACAATGCGGATTTTATTATAAAAAAAATTCGGTGTTTCTAGTTTTATACTTGACATCGACTTCCGAAATTAAAATTGTTTGATTTTTTTTTCGTATTAATAAAATTATTGATTCAATCTATGATTGCATTTTCTTTTGTAAAGTTTTTATTTTTCGCATTTTAATTGTACACACTACAAAGCAGATTGAACCTTCAACCCCAAAAACTACCTAAACCTAATTAGGCATGTAGCGACATCTATGACAGTTTATAGGAACTAAGCTTCAAAATCCTGTATCGCAGTGCCAAAGCTCTCCGCGCGATTAGAACACAGGAATACAAAAGCCCAAAATTAACAATTGGCCAGTTGTACGGACCATTCATTACTCCCATCTGGTCGGAGGATCCTACCTTTAGGTTCAGTTGAAAACCAGCGTCTGGCAACTACCATGTAGTTGTCTGGCATTATTGCTGAACTGGACCTATTTGGCGCCGCCGTGAGACACACATTGTTAGTTGTCTCTTTTTTTATATATAATAATTTATTAGTGTTTACATGTTGTTACTACATTGTGTGTAATACGAGTGTGTATGCCAAATAAAATATTTTTCTTTCTTTCTTTTCTTTCTTTACAATGGATGTCTGCGGGGCTTTATACCTTATTCCGTATACTTCTACATAGAAATATTATAAAATTAAATATACCATTAAAACCATTAACCAGAGTGCATTTCATCACAATTTTAATCAGCCCAAACACAGCTATGATATTTTATTACGGAGTTCCCAAACCTACCTTCGAGCTTCATCATCAGATCAGCTCGATGATTATTTATAACCAGAAACTCAAGGAAATTGTAATAAGCCCAAGTACGGTCAAGATACATGATTTTTTGACGACATTCCGGTGACCACCTGTTGTTGATGTTTATTTTACAAATTAGTTATAAATAACACCATGTACGTCTTTTTTTATTTTTTCACTTGATATTCTTAATACATTGCTTGATTTATTGATGAAAATACTAAAAACACTGTAGGTATGTGCTTACTTAAACTTTAGGAGTTTCCTCTATCTCTCATGAATCCTGTAATCAGAACTAAATTTTGATAAAAATAGGACCAAACTGACAGTATATCATTTCAAATAAAAAAAAACTTTTCCAAATCGATTAATTAATGACAGAGTTTCGAGGTAGCATACAAAAAAAAACAGCTAAATTTAGAACCTCCTTCTTTTATATAGAAGCTCAAACAGCAATTTGTCTTCCGTATCGCAGATTCAAAGCTCTGAATAGACCGTTGATGTTTAAATTATAGTACCTATTGTTAATTAATCAATATTGTAATTTAAACAACAACGAAAGCCTATTTGACTAAAACAACAAAAGGAAAGCTTACTCGCAACAGAATTCATAATTACATTTAAATCGCTATCAGGATAGACTCGCGAATCAATTGAGAACAGACACGAGTACTCTCCCAAAAACTTTCACGATCGCGCCTGCTCGTAATATTTCACAGCGCTCCGAAACACTGATAGGCCCAAACTTGGTACCGATAGCAAACACCTGACTTTTGCCAACTCCATCGTTTGTAACCGCAAACTGTTCTTTCCGAGAATTGAAATACCCTCCCTCGATAACGAGACGCAATGCGGTAGCCGGTGGATACAGGGAGGCTCGGACGCTCAATATTCGAAAAATCTGCTCTGATGAAACAAAAACACAGGTACACAACACGGTAACACGACGGCACACAGCGGCATTACGAGAACCTTTGTAAGAGTTACCGTGATCCACAGCCGTTGCCTTAGAACGCAAAAAGCAAATATACGAACATTCAGGTTGTTAGTCAGTAAAAGTCTGACCTTCTCCCTCGATTCACCCTAGAGCGGGATAAGTCATTTGATGATTTCCTATTCGTACCTCAATAAAATATAGGCACACAGTTTCGCTATCAAGAGAAATTCCTGTTCCTACACCGAAATATTTATATATAACACGTTTTAACCTACTACCAACTTCTGATTAGGATAGTTGGTACTGGGAATAGCATAAAATAATTTTGTGCAAGCTCTACGCAGTTTAGCATTCGTGTGAGTCGGTAGCAAAGCAAAATGTGATAAAGCATGCATTATGTAACGTTAAGTACAATTTATGTCTTAGTTAGTCTCCATCAGCGAGAAAATGTGTGCATCCTGAAAAAGTGTCTATAGTACCCCTAGTTTCAGTTTACGTACACCAAAAAGCCGTGAACATGAAAACCCTTTTTCACACAAACTTACATAAACCTCCATCTTTTTCTACGCACTGACGCATCGCTACATAAAATTTATTGTAACTTCATAATTTAGAAAGTGCGGCGGCTCGCAGCAGCCGTTGTACGCAAGTCATTTACGAGCATTTTCACGGCATGTGGAGTGTCAAGCGTGCGTAGTTGATATTCATGATGGCGGTTGGCACGCCACGCACGTACCCTCGACATAATCTGGAGTTCTCGACTCTAAGCCCGATAATATCGAGGCATATGAAGCCACAGATTGCCGCCGTTCAATTTCGTCGTGTTCCTTGCGCATATTTTTTACGATTCCTCGGAACTATTCCGTTGTATCATCGAGATATATGAGTCAGTTTGTGAGATTTATGCGGTAACTTGATACAGTCTTCTGGGTATGGTTTCGATGCAAATATCTCGTATGTTTGAAGGAGGATAGATCTCGTTTTTCTCGAAGTTTTATTAAAATGTTAGACGCGAGTTTTTCAATGACACTTATAGGCGTTGTCAGAGTCTCACAAAACATTAGTTTTAGTATATGCGATATTTATTCTATGGTTTATTAGTAGGTTTATCTATTCTATGGTCTATTAGTATATCAATTCTTGTATTCGCCTTTTTCTCACTCTTTTATTGCATCTACCACTACTATTTCTCTGCATCACCCAAAGGTTAACTGAAAGAGAATTCCTAAGGCATTAAGTCCGCCTCTGTACTCATGTGTGCATAAAGTGTTAAATAAATAAACCCGAAACACGTGACTAGTATTTTTATGAAAAGTGTACACAATTTCATAACTGTATCATGAAAAATCACAAAGTTATAAATAAGCTTGTTATGTCAGCAAAAATACATAGCCACCGGGTCATCCAGGCGACTGAAGGACTAGCAACCAGCTTTTTACTGGCATCTATTCTTTATGACCTGCGTACTTAGTGTCGGTGGAGTCCAACTTGTGACCTTTTTAGATACTTTTGGGAAAAATAAAACATGGTATAACAACTATTGTAATCCATTTAGTTACTGAATCTGAACAAAGTATATTGAGGTTTAGCATAAACTAAAAATAATGTTGTAGGTATATGCGCAATTAGAAACGTGTACCATGTTTCATTATACTAAGAGCTCATAAGTTGAGCTGCACCCTCCCCGTTATGTTAATGTTCTGAACTTTACCTGCATCGTGTGAATGAGAAACTGTAACATGGCCTCGTTGAAGTTGAAACAACAAGTTTACACTTACAAGATTTAATTACCTTGTTTCTAAAAGGAAATTACAAGCTAGTGTATCCAAGAAAATTAGCATAGGGAGGAATAATACCGACTCATAGTACAAACTAGCTACCCACCGAAATGTTAGAAATTCTTAGTTAACTCTGTTATAATATGCTGTGTATTAAACAGATAAATCTTCCCCATAAATCACTCCGTCTATTGGTAAAAACCACATTCAAATCCGTTCAGGAGTGTTTTGAGATTATTGCAAACGGACAGACTCGGTGAGGGACTTTGTTTTATATGAAGGAAGGATAAGAATAAGTAAGGTTGTCAAAAAATAAAACCCGTCTTGACATAAATTTGTCAAAACAATTACATAAATACGCAAAAAGAAAAGACTCACAATATATTTCATTAAATTATTTAAGGCGCCGAAAAAAAATGGTATTTTTTTAAACGTTTATGTAATTAACTAAATTTTTTTATTGTTCCTTTCAGTTCCAAGTTACATTTTAGGGTCTTTATCAAATGTCAAAACGGGCCTTTAACTTTGAAACAAATTTAATAATAATCATATGTATTCCTTATTCCAATTTATTTGGGGTTTTCAAATCTTCTATATGTATTAGTCATAATCTGGATGGTCAGCCCCTTTCTGAACATAATCCCTTTCTAAATTGACTGTTCATAGGACTATAACAATCAACAGACAATTAGTAAAACAACCCATAAACAAATTAAAATACAGATACAGGTATCCGAATTACGTACGAATGGTTCTACTTATTTACTGCAGAGGTGTTATTTCCTCAATAAATAATCAGAATAGCTAAATAACTTTATAAAGGTACCTATAATCCTGAATTAAAATTCCTGTCCTAATCCGATATCCAAAGGTTGGGGATGGCACCTTTAATAGAAATGGGTGTAAAATTAAATTTCGTTAGCGCGACAGGATTCGCTGGTCCTCGGGAAAATTGCCTAATTTTAGATTCTGTCCACCCTGTTTACTTAATTTAATATTCTAATCACAAAAGTAATGTTACGTTGTTTCTACTGCTTGTTGGTTTTGGACGCGAGATGAAGCAATTGTTTTTATGATTGGACGCAAGTATAAGTGCTCGTACACCTAAGTGCAAATACATATAAAGCTCAAACAAACGCTTTTTTTTTGTTTTTTTTTTATTTCTATTTATTGATATAAACTATGCTTGACTATGATTCCACCTGATGCAATTGTTGACGGTGAGGCGCATTAGCTTATAAGAGCCTATTCACTGTAGCCTTGAAAACACCCAAATTATAAAACGGAAGAGAAGACCGCAGCAGGCAAATTTTTCCAGTCCTTCGATGTACGCAGTTTAAACGATGAAGCGAAACGCTTAGTCTGAACCGTAGAGATTTCAACAACGTAAGGGTGGATACTCGCCGTACATCGGGTTTTCAGATGGTAGAAATGAGATGGCGGAATCAAGTCATGCAATTCCCACGCACACTCTCCATACAGCTACATTTTTTCCCACATATAGGTACATATAGAATTTTCTCGTAGTCTGTATATTTTCATAGATAAAATAATCATCATTTGTCTCACAATCTCAAGTTATTCCAACGCATGATGATGTTACAAAGTCATGGCAAGAAAGAAAAAAAGAAAGAAGAAAGAAAGAAAAAGTGTTTATTCGCGTCAAACATGACGCATACCATAACAAAATAAATAAATAACAATATCGACTAAAAGTTACACGTAAGATATGCGTCACATCCGCGCAAAACGGCCAGCGCTCAGCAAAATGCTCAGCAAAAGATATAATAACGAAGTACTTAATGGCATCTTTAAGTACTTCGTTATTATATCTTCCTTTGAAGTTAGGAGATTGATACATTATTTATGAGCATAAATAGGTAGTACCTATATGATTATACCTAAGTTATGAATGTTATAATGAGTGACATAATGTGCATCTTTAATTAAATCTCATGTTGTCAATCTCAAAACAGAGTAGGTGGGTAACTAATCGGTTTCCTGTGAGACTGAGAGAGTAGATGAAAGCACAGAAAATTTACACTAAACTACTTCGAAAAGCATTGGGCAAATAATTAGTTTTCTGTACACTACTTAACTAGCTGCTGCCAGCGGCTACGCCCTTCGGGAAAATAGGTTTTTCTTTACAAACTTTATTCTGAAAAACCCTTTCTTAGTACCCGGCTACGTCATAAAAGTATGCCTTGTGAAAATTTTCACGCTCTTGTGCCTTGATCACGCGTACCGAGTAAAAGGGCGAGACAGTAAAATGTTGCTCGGCCGAGACAGTGATATAAGCGAATTGTAGAGATAAATTCTCGCCCGAGCACTCGGCGCTGTGTTTACACGTACCGAGTACTCGGCCGAGAGCACTGTCTCGCCCGATTACTCGGTACGTGTGATCAAGGCATTAGTCCCAGTAGTTTCGGCTATGCGTTGAATTGTCAGTATGTGGACGCCCCCGGGCAATAAGTTGGTAATCAGACAAAATAGTTTTTCAGTTACCGACTTTATCGAACAAAACAAACGCCCGGGGACGTTGATATATACAGATTAAAATTGGAGCACACCAAACATAAGTAAATAACTCAAATACATGAGATAATAATAAAACCGACTTATTTCCTTCAAGCCTTTCTTATTTTGAGAAACAGTTGAAATTGACTGAATAAAATTCCGTTAAACCAAGATTTAAATATCTGTCAAAACCAGACGTGTATATTGGTAAACGATATCTCAGTTTATTTCCTGCACAAAATGGCCGAACGTGACGCCTCGTGTCACGTTCCAATACCGCAAGAGACGGGACGAGAACAATGCATAAATTCTACAATAATTTGAATGTCGATCAAAATAAATCTATTTTTTGTTCCGTCTTTTTAATCAGTTTTGCTGGCGTGCTGTCATTATTGGAACTGAACAAATCAAATACCTACCATACTTAGGTAAGTACTTACTAATCCCGTGCAATTTCTACTGACAATTTCACAAATGTTTATTTAACAGCACTTGCTATCTATATTACTTACCAAGGCCTAATAATGAATGAATGAATGAATGAATAAACCTTTGGACGTCAATCAGCTAGCTTAACCGTGAATCTCAATGTAATACTAGTTTTGACAGATTTTAATTTAAAATCTGTCAATGTTAAAACGAGTTTCTAAACTAAGCGTCGTTCTTATATATATTCTTATATTCTTTATTGTACATAACTTTACGAATTTTACATAGTAAGAAAGCCGATGTACACAGGCGAGCTTAACCCAAAATTGGGTTTTCTTACAGCAAACCTTAATATCTGCACAACAAAAACCAAGTTATCTTATTAAAACTTACAAACTAAAATAATCGTTCATCAAATGTATAACTTTAAGATTTCAATGGGACTAAACCAATGAAATTCTTTTTAATTCTTAAAACAACAAGATTTTTCAAAACTATTTCAATAGGGAAACACATTAAAGTGAGCACCCATACAAAATCTATAACGCCCACAACTTTATGCGTCATTATGATGAAACATAAAGTTCGAGATTGCCCGGAAAACTAAACAAAACAGCTTTTCTGTCACGAAAGTAACACATGTACATGATAATTATGCACATTTCATACGCATTAATGATGACGGCACATCATTAAAAAGGTTTAAATCATCCACAGTGCGTTATGGTGCGTTCACATCCACACGTCATGCCTGTAATGTCACGAAATGGAACCGCAACTCCGCAAGGATCGCAATAAATTGCTCGTTTCATCCCTAATTGCAAGGGAAATGGAATGCGAATTCCAGATGAATTAGGAGCTGAGCAATTAGTCTTAAGACACACCGATTACTGACGATTTCTTGCTGACAAATTTCAGAATACGTGGTGGAAAGTTACGATAGACGCAGGTGTTAGACAAGAGAATTAGTTTTGAATCTTGAATGAGTTTCAGTTAGTTTTTCTTTGTTTGAAGTTTAAATTGAAATAATTGGATTAAACAATTTTATGTGTTTAGTTTTCGTTTGTCTTGATTTGAATTTGCATATTTCTTTATCTAATAATAATTCCAACTAAATTACAGTCAGTCTTCCTAACTAATCTTTTCCCTATCACATCTACTTTTTTTTGTTTGGAAGTTGGGAAATCATCTAGGTATTTACTACTCCCGCTCGGGAGGAGTGGGAGTGCATGTTAGAATTTTACTGACTAAAACCACACCTATGTTCTTTCGTTGCCTTGCGTTCTAGGGTCCTGGAGTTCCCTTTCGGACTACCTATGGCCCCAGTAGACCTCGGCCCTACTGGGCCCCTACGATTTTGCTGATACCTCTTTCTGGCGCACGTGGAATATTACGTGCCGTTCCGATCCGGACGTCTCGATTCACTGATCCGGGCAGCTACCGGACAGCCAGACGACGAGCTACCCATTGCTGGTCGTCCACAAGCCCACGCTTCCCAACAACACTGGGGTCGGTTTCCAGTCTAATCGAATGAAACGCAAATTACATTCATTTATTGAATAGAATGAATTTTTTACTCTTTCATTACATAGTAAAGTGCTAGGTATTCAAGTTTCGAAATAGGCCTCATATTAGAAATATTTTACCCGGCGGGAGTGCTAGCTCGGTCTTCAAAGGGTAATTGGCCGGACTTGCGTCGAGACTAGTCCGGACTAACGGTCTAAACGAGGCACAAGAACATGAGAGCCTTTTACATATGAACTAATTAGTACGCAACTAGAACTGCGTAATATCTTAACTAGAACTTTCGATATGTTTTTAAATTAGGTATAGTTTAACTTTTTTTATTTGGTACTAGCTTTTGCCCGCGGCTTCACCCGCGTTCATAACATAGCCTACGTCACTCAGGATTAAAGCAGATTTCTATCGATAAAAAAATTTTAGCAATCGAACTAGTACTTCCAGAGGTAATCTCTACAAACAAAAAAAAAAAAACAAAAAAACAAACTTTACCTCTTCATAATATTAGCGTAGATAAACCAGTACTTGACAGCGATCCCACCTGATGGTAAACAGTGATGCAATCGTTGACGGTGAAGCGCACTAGTTTATTAAGAGCCTATTCACTTTAGCCTTGAATAGGAGTGATAGTACCTACTCAATAAGTACTTAGATCAACTCTAAAATATGAAATATAATATGTTTTTGCGGTTACAGAGTTGATTCCATCGTTATAGTCATATTCATGAGATCTCACTTCCTGAAATGTATTTAACGCCACTAACATCTTATATCTAAATAAGTCACAGAAAAACTCAAGAGATGAAAATAGGATATTAATTTCGTTGAAATTAACAAAAAAAAATTACAAATTGAACTATCACAACACAACAATAACAATTATTAACAAATTTAATTATTTGATTGCATCGGACCTCGTCGTAATGAGATATATAATTGTTTATTTTGATCTGCTTTCCCTTTTTCAGTTTAGATATTTGAAATAAGAAAAACAGCGCTTGTTATCATCTTACCTAAATC
The DNA here is from genome assembly GCA_929112965.1 of Mythimna albipuncta. Taxonomy (NCBI): domain Eukaryota; kingdom Metazoa; phylum Arthropoda; class Insecta; order Lepidoptera; family Noctuidae; genus Mythimna; species Mythimna albipuncta. The sequence continues at coordinate 18,015,038 of OV815967.1, forward strand.
TAGTTAAGTACGTACATAAGTACCTACCTAAATTATTTTGAATTTTATGAGCAGTAGTTGTACCTTCCTAATTTATGCCCGAAAAATATAATTTTATGAGTTCGCTCAATATTTTACGACGTTCTTAACTTGTTGATCAGCTTAAAATCAAAAACATAAAAGAAGATAGCAAATTGGATTACATTATTTTATAGACCGAGAAAGCGGCAAAAATGACAGAAACTATGAAAATAAGAAGTATTTATTACCTTCAATATATTAATAGATTCTGTTTTTCATATTTCAATGAATATAATCCTTTTTTATTATTGGTCAAAAGAAAAGTAAATGCTATTTAATCACGTTCGTTCATAAGCCTTTAACATCTATCACAGAATTCACAGATGTCTACAATCCTACAATTAGTCAGTACAGTGTGCCCAGAATACTTGGCAGCACGAGGTGGCACTAGTCGCAAAGGCAAAAGCAGCTATATCTGTCAAATACAATACGCTTCAATTTAGTTCTCTATTTTGCCAACTGCTGAGATATACTGAACAAACTGTAGCTCTGCCTTTGCCAACTTTTGCTTCTGATGAACACATTAATTACACTTGCATATTAGTTGGTTGTAGTTTAATTCCCTCTATTTGTTTCGAAACGTCGCCAAGTCTTCATCAAGTTACTTAAATAGGTAGTAAAAAACTTACATCGTTGCTTAAATAGATATTCTTGTCAATTTTATTCCTGGTTAGAAGTTTTCGTAAAATATTTTGGCCCAAATGTTATTTTATGTAAATAAATAAGCATAGGCATTTAACCTTTCAATCGTGGTAATAATAATAAGAGACAACAGAAAGACAATAAGTGCGCGAACGCGAGAATAAGTTCGCTTGGGGGTTTAATGAATTAATTAGTTCATTTTATTGTTAAATTTGTTTAATTATTGTTAACTAATTTAAGTATTTTTACAAAATGTAATTAATATTATAATTGTATCTCCTTCTTACACGTTACAAATTCAACTTTTAGAAGCTAAACACCGAAAGCTTATTGTCCTTGAAATTAAATTGTACGGATTCACGTAAGCTTGCTCATCTAATTTTTGTAGGGGCTAATTAATGTTACAACAAGAAATAAATTAGTACCACCTTGATTCGTACAAAAGCAATTTAAACCTAATCGATAACAACACATAACATTATTCGACACCCAATAAAAAAAAAAAAAACTATGTATTCCAAATTCAATTTCTCAGCGTCCTTGCAACACATCACTATAGATGATAGATTTTATCCGACAAAATCATTGTTCGGCCTTCAATGTAAAGTCAGGCACAGAGACCCTACTATTATACCCTAAATCATAATGATACCGGTGTGAGACAGAGACGGAGCTATATAGGACGTATATCACTATCTCTTTTTCACGACAGAAGCCTGATGGCATTGGCACGTCGTAGTAGAGGCAGATAAAATAACACTAACGTCGGGTGTGCCGATAGGGCACCGATACGATGGCTTTCATCAGATACATCTCTTAGCGGATGAGCCGAACAGTCGATCGGCGAACCGTTTCGTTTTAAGTGTAGTTGCGGGGATCGGAGATTCATTCGTTTGTTTTTTTTTTTTGTCTGTTAAAGATAGTGCTCTAGGTTTTATGTGCGTTTCGCTTTTGTTTCGATAGTAATAGTAGATGAACGAGAACAAGTATTTTTTTCAGGAATGTTTAATATAGGTCGAGCATTTTATCAGATTAATAAGACTATTTCAGGCTATTACTAAGCTATTCTTAAAACAAACATGCAATTAAACTGCACAACCACGTGGGATCGAACAGAGGACCCCGCATACTCACCAGCCAAAACAGTATTTCAAATAATCCCCTAGTGATACAGGCTACAAGGCGGGCTAAAACAATAGACAGATAGACAAAACACTTGAATATCATTATCTTCTAGAGTAGCTAAAAGGAAAATAAGTTGATAATTTTATGTTAATTATGCTATAATGAGGCAAAAGTATGAAAGTCTGTGCCAATCTGCGTTCTCAACCACTTATAACCAGTCAGTCTTCTGAACGAGAGTAAAAGTGCATCTTCTGGACTCGCTCAATCCATCCTAGACTTCAATAGCAGTCCATCAAGTGAGATCGAAGTCGAAAACTTCAACGCAAAAATATAAAGGAAATTTGCAAAACCCTGTATCACAAAAACCGTGATACAGTAACATCTATGACGCGTGTTCGCGATTTGAATATATATACAACAGCCCGAAATAATCTCTCAGGCAGTTGCCCAAATCAGATAAAAATTGAGGTTTGTGAGGCTTTACACCCTGTTCCAATCCGTATATCTCTGAACCTCATGTGTTCAAAGTTCAAACACCTAGTATATGTGTGAAAACCTTGAAAAACCAATGCACTTGTTCCATCACAATCTAACCGGCACATTTCCATTACATTTCCAGATTCGGAACTCGAAGAGCTGGGTGAGCAGTTGCCGCGGTATCGTCCGGACTCCATAGCGGCGCTGCGACGGATGACGCGCTTCACGGAACCCGAGCTCAAGCGCCTGTATCGCGGCTTCAAGGCCGAGTGTCCCACCGGAGTCGTCAAGGAAGAAACCTTCAAGTTAATTTACTCACAGTTCTTTCCGCAAGGAGGTGAGTTGATGAGAAAGGTGAGGTAGATGCTTTGAGACCCTACCACGAGCTCTTAGGGCCTGTGCACACCACGTTTTTTAAACACGCCGTTGACGCACGTTTTAGAAACTTGCGTTGATGGCGCGCTTTTAGGCTGCATCTGACTCGCGTGCATTTCGCTACTGTGCGATGCAAACGCGCGACTATGGTGCGTTTAAAAAACGTGTGCACAGGCCCTTAACGTGATCCACTTGACGATCTAAACTGGAGTGTTAAAGGGATGGAGCTATATAGGATGTAGTATAGCACCATCCCCCTTGCTTGCTCGCACGACTGACGTTTTAACAAGTCATGGTAAGGCCTCAGGTCCTTCTTAGAGCATACAAGGATTATCTTCGAAGTATATGTACGTAAGTAAAGACAAATCTTTATTAATAACTAAAACTTCAACATAGTCTGAAATGCTTCGCAAATGATTGGGATCCATTTGACCTCAAAAGTTACACGGCTGAGAGGCAAACCAATAAATGTTGCCAGAAGAAATAAATTCACGGAAGGTAAGAGACTAAAGTCTATCTAAAAAGTCAAAAGACTTGGGAAATTATTAGGGCAAAATGAAATCTGATGTACTCAACACTGATTCAATAATCAAGGTTGATTAATAAATTTTGATCATTGTTTACTAATAGAAGACCCTTATAAAAAGTATCGAATATAAGTACCTACTTTTTAAATGTTTAAATATTATACAAAATTCCCAAGTCGTTTGACTTTTTAGACAGACTATAATTCAGTCTACAACTAGACGGTATCGTATGAAGACAGCAGCGCTATGGTTTCTGTTGTTTATGGAATCGAAATAAAAACTTTAGTCCTCGTACACTATAATTGCTATAGGATGGTGCGGATGACAGCTGTCAAATTCATACAATGTTGCTACCTGTTCTTTTCTTTCATCTTAAAGATGCACATTTTTATACTGCTGTCATTCAACCCATGCTATGTAAAAAAAAAGTCCTCAGTTTTCCTCCCAAAAAGGTAAGTTAAGCAAGGTTTCGAAAACAACACGACCAATAAAGTTTGGTATCAAGAAATCTACAAAAGGGCTTCAATCGGAAAAGCCCCTAAAGTTTGGAGGCCACTTGCAAGTTTCTTGTATTTGAAGTTGTTCATAAGGTAAAGTATTAATGCTTAGCAAATCGATACACATGGTACGATTTCAGATAATTTGCTACAGTTTGAAACTTACGTAGTACTTTTCCTTTAATATATTACATAGAAATGTAAGTAGGTACCAAGGTAGAAATCTGATCATTGATATGAAAGTAATGATGACTCCAAGGTTTTAAAACATAGGATTGGTGCTTGCATATGTCGTTTTTTGAAAGTCTGTTTAATAGATCTATTGATTAATATTTCCTTTACTTAATAAATAGCATATCTTATCATGATACCTATAAACATATAGGTAAGATTAAAAAGCAGATTAACCTTCAAATCATGGTTTGAATCAGGCTTACAAAGACCGATACAATGAAAACATTACTCCTAGACTAGACCCTAGTTCTACAAATAATCAAAAAATAAATACCAAGGTTTCCAAATAAACTTCCAACCATCTTCCCAAATAAACCACATTTCTCCAATAAACATTTCTACAGTAAAACAGGAGAGGAAGCAAGGCAAACATCAATACATCTTCACATACATATGTAGATAGAAAAAAGGTAACCACGTTCAATAAACAATAGGAAAAGTGTATCGTTTTATTTACCTCCACCCTTTTTCCGAGTTTTCCCGAAGCTTAACGAGAGTGCACGAACGCGGAAGACATACCTATTGTATGATCAACGGGATCCATCGAAAGGTAAGTGTTTGGACACTAACACTTGTACGTATGAAAGCTAAGTTGAGAATTTGAGATGTTAAATGTGTTTGTTCCATTTTAAAACTAACGCTTTTGGAGTACTTATTTCGTTTTGACGAAAAATAACTGAGCATAGCCTTCGTAGAAAAACCACAAACAACTGAAATTGAAATGTGATTAGTAGATAATATATTTTTCTTACTAATCTAAAATTATTAAAAAGTCTCTCTTTCTAATGTGAATCTTTTTATTATTGTAATCCTCGATGTCTTATGGGCTATTTCACTGCAACTGTACATAGTCATAAACCAACAGTCATATTAGATTTCTATAACATAAAGAAAAAAATTGCACCTACTCCTAGGTAGAAATACCCGAAATTCAGCATACCTCGTATACACAATCATTAGAAAAAACCTAGTTTATCTCACTTAGAGCTGCCGTTACGGTATTCCCGAGGTTTCACGAAAAGAATGCTAATAAAGTACACCGACCGTAGTAAAGGAATAAAATAGGGACATGAAAAACGCATCACATAATCATATAATCCCATCAAGTTGAGTGGTCTGGGTACTGCTTTACATCCGTGCAAATTGTCCGCGAGGCCCTAAGTTCACGAACTCAGGACCCTTGACGAATGAAAACATATTTTAGGACGACAGGAGGAGAGTACAATTTGCAATGTTTCATAGCACGCACACAAAAGAAATTTGTATAGCAGTGTATGATTCTGAACGTGGGTAAATTGGGAGAGGTTGTGTTTGAATATATTTGTGTACCTAACCTTTAGTATGTTGGGTTTTGACTAAGCTTCCCTTTATTGGGAAATTATTAATTAACTTCTTCCGCTCTGGGGTGGAGCTAGAAGGAATGTCTGACTTCTGTTGCCCTTTGCGTTTCAGGGCTAGGGTAACTCTTTCGAATTATCCCACAGCGACTATGTATGCGGGATTGTGGAATTTAAGCAAACTTTTTAATTCCATATTTCATAGATTTAAATCATGTACAATCGGTGGTGGATAAAGCCTGTAGCAAATGCGACGAAGAGGCCCCTGTTTAGACCCATTAAATAAATCTGATTCATAACCTTATGATTATTAAGATTGGGTTAGAAACGTGGAAAGTACGATGATGAGAGAAATCTAAGAGTTTGAACTATCATATTCATTGAAATAATCTGTATTCGGATTTCGATGTATTTTACATAGTTTGACTAGATTTTTTTGCGTTCAAGTACAGGATCCTCGAATACGCGGGGGCCCCAAATGGCAAGGCCTGTAGCAATTACTTACTACTCTTACAGATATGGCTAGTCCGCCACTGTGTACAAAATACATTTTAATACAACAACATATTTGATATTCAAGATGCGATATCGCGGCCCAATCAAAATAAAAAGTATTTTCGATATACCTACATAATATTTTGAGCAATTCTGTAATTACACTCTCAACTGCACGAATGCTTCGCTATGGATAATGGGCTCGGATTCGAAATAAATGCCGATCCGTACACGGTTTTAAACGATAACGCTGCAGCAATATCGCTGAAAAGGCAACTTATACCTGTAAAGTATTTCCAATACCGTAATACAAAACCTACTGAATAAAAAATATATCTACCAATCATCATAAAACATCAGTGACGAAAATTTCAATTATCGTTAAAAGAAAGCTCATCCAGTCTTGGCACTTGGCCCAAATAGGTCTGGAGATAAAACAGACAGGCGTCCTACTAATCCATTTTTGTTTCAAATAATTTTCGATAACAATGAGGCTTTTATGAAACTGTTAAGAAAAAAATCCATTCAAAGTTAACTGATCAAGACAATCAATCCAAATTGTCTCTGAATTAATAATGGTAATATTTCACAACTGTCACACAACGCCGTCTAGTCCCAAGCTAAGCAGAGCTTGTGTTATGGGTACTAAATAACTAACAAACATACTTAAATGTTTTTAAATACATGCCTACATATATTATAGATAAAATACACCCAGACAACAAATTATCATGCTCATTACATAAACATTTGTCCTGGGTGGGAATCGAACCCACGACCTCAGCAGTCACTAACCACTAACCACTAGACCAACAGGCCAGTCAAATTACTACTACCTTATTTTTAGTTTATTTATGTGAAACCTGAAACGCCTATCTAGTATTTATATGTTAAGAATAAACAAAATGGTATCAAGCAAAATCACAAAGTTATAAGCTTGTTATGTCAGCAAAAATACATAGTCACCGAGCCATCCAGGCGACTGACGGGTTGTTTTGCACTTACACCCAGCTATTTGCTGGCTCCTAATGCCCGCTATCACTTGCCGTGACCTGTGTTGTACTTAGTGTCGATGGTGTCCAACTTATAACTTTTTGAAATATTTTTGGGAAAAAATATAACTTGGTATAAAATGATTGGAATCGATTCAGTTACTGTTACGTTAGTTACGATTATAAATAAACTATAATCAGGTTCGCATATAGCTACTAAAAATAATTTTGTATTCAGAGACAATTTGGAAAAAAAACAAAAAGTAATGGCGCCAATGAATGGGCTCTCGAAGACCAAAGACGGTAGAGGATAGTCAACAAACCCCAGAAAAAAGTCAATTGACATACCATATAAGCGGCTATTGCCTTTTTTTATGGTGGGAAAAAATCATGCATTGACATCCCCCGCTCTTGGGCGGAGCGGGAGATAGTGTCAGACTCTTACTGACTAAAAGACCCACCCCGTTCCTTCTAGCCTTCATACCGGGGCTTGAGCGCCCTTTCGGATAACCCTGGCCCCAGTAGGCTTCGACCCGGCTGGGTCCCTGCTGTTGCTGACAACTCCTTGAGGCGCGCGGGAACAGTGCGCGCCGTCGAGTTATTGGCTTACAAGTTGAATAGCTGATTGCATTGCAGGCTATTGCATTTTTAATTGAGACTACCGTGTATTATGCGAAGAATTTAAATTTCTAACGACTGGAACTTATAAAAATAATCTCTTTATTCTTACTTCTTTATCATGATTTAAACACGCACAATTTAAGATGTGTAATTAGTTACAGACTTACGAAAAATACTTTCAACTGAACCCAGTTTTTTATTTTTCTTTCTGGGTATTTAATATTTTTTACATTTAAGGCTTATAGTCCCTTGAACGATCTGGCCGAAATTATGTGGACGCACCTCTCGCACCCGCCTAGGCGGCAGTACGCAAATCTGTGCATTTATTTGCGGCCAACAGCGCCCGGAAAACGCGCGATCTATTTTCGTTGCGAAATATTGATTGATTTACATATGCAATGTTCACTTTGAAGAATATTTAACCACCAATTTTTATGTGTTAATAATTCTAAAGATCCAAGCCGTTTCGAAGTAGTAGGGAAAAGTTGTGAGAAGTTGCGAAATTGCTAAATATTTTTTTTAGACAAAAGTATTAATAGCACGAAAAAACCAAAGGTTGATAATATTGTTAATGAATCTATAATAAACATATATTTCTTTCAAACCTATTAACATGGCCGTTACCGAGGAGCTTCAGAAAGTCGCTGTTTTATGGCACTTTTCGGGCACTTGGGCCTTAAATTAATCCGATAGGTAAATGATGGCAATTTATTTGCGGTCGACGTAACTTCTCGTCTTTCTTACCCATCCATCGTTTTGTGGCATTTTACCTTCTCGCTAATTAATCATGGCTCTATATAGATTAAACCTCACCTCACGAAGTTTTCCTCATTCGTCTGGATCAAATGCCCATACCCAACCGTAATAGTACCTTGCTATCTACAACCTATTTCCACGCCACACCGAAGCTTTCAAACTTCCTGTCATACTCATTTCTTATGCAAATCTTTGGTGTAAGACAGAAAACCGTCACACTCTTATCATCCGCTGATAGGCTCATATATTTCATTTAGGTAAATCACATTTCACAAAGCTTCCTTAAGGCTAAGAAGAGCAGAAATCAGAAAGGTTTATTTCAAATAGACCAATTACAGGCACTTTTGAATTGTCAAAATGTCGGTCAGTCGAAAAAAAAGTGAATCTAAAAGGTCTCAACAAAGAAATCCTCCGTCTACATTATTTGGACCTAATAACAACCAAAATTGGCCAACATTGGCCGCACATATCCAAGCACACGTCCACACTCCACAGCAAATATGCATGTCATTACGATATAATGTTAAAAGCACAAGTGCTTTAGTTGCAGTTCCGAGCACTCGTAGCGAGCAGCGAGTACTTTCAGTGCAGTTAACAAGTGCCCACTGCACCCCAATGGCGGGCGTGCAGAACAACAATCACCTTTTGTATGTGCAGCTAGAATGGGGAAACAATTTGCGTCATTCTACCTCCTTTTTATTTACCTTTTTGCAGAGTTCTGTTTAGGTAGGTAGAAGTGTGGTTTGGCTTACACATTTTTTTTTTTTTACATTTTCGTTTTTGCACGGAACCCTAATTCTATTTCTATAGTTGCTTATTATAACATCAACCAATGAAAATCGCCCGTCAAAATCGGTCCAGCCATTTCGGAGATAAGCCCGAAATAAAAAAAAATTCAAAATGCTTTTTTGTTATCTGTATCGAATATACTTTCTTATACAATTAGTAATAAAAACATATTTTTATATTAAAAACAGAATATCTAATTTTATCTAGAGGTACACAGATCAATCTAGATGTACGCAAAAGCTTTTCAAAGATAAAACATAATATTATACAGAATATTTAAAAAAAAATCACTAACTGGGTATTCTAAAATCAAATTAGTGAATACCGAAATCCAGTTAGTCTAGGTAATTTAATGATCTTCTCTAAATGTAGGTAGGTACGTAATGAAAAATGAGCAAACTTAAAATGCGATAGTTTTAAAATAAATTACATTATGGGATTATTCCACAGAATAGAGTAGATTATACTTTCTAACTCAAATCCTTGTATGATGATTGTTTATTATAACCACAGATATTGGAACAATTTGCCTGCTGCGGTCTTCCTGTCCGATTATCATTTAGATGTCTTTAAAGCTAGAGTGAATAGGCTCTTAATAAACTAGTGCGCCTCACCATCAACGATTGCATCACTAATTACCACCAGGTGTGATCGGAATCAAGTATTAGTTTAAAACAGATTTAAAAAAAAAGATATAAGAAAACCCACTACTAATAGGAGGAGATTGAAAAGGCAAAAAGAGCAACTAAAGGACACAGGTGGGTTTTAGTCAGTAGAAGTCTGGCATGTTCTCTCGTTCTATTTTAAAACAGGAGAAGTCATTGGATGATAATATCTCACGTAGGAAAAAAAAAGCGCTCGACAAGTTTCTTTGTATAACGACGATAAATTAAACGAATAAAAAGCTTTGAAATTCATTAGAAAACATTTATTTTTGTTATGTCGTGCTGTAAACAGGTACCTAAATAAGTAATTTTAAATTAATTTTTAATTTTATTTAATATTGCATGAATTATAATTATGTGAATTTGTAAATTAGATACGCATTTAATATTTCTACACCAGCAATTTAAGTGATTTCGTCTATTATTAAGATCTTCACGTACCTACTCAGAAATAAACGATTCTATTATATTCTAAGTACAGCCGAACCAGATTCTCTTGCGTCGAACACCTCGAGTATGCCACGCCTCCGATTTCTTTGTTCTGACATCATCTCAACGCTCAGTCACGTGGTCAGAACAAAGAAATCGGAGGCGTGGGCTGTTGTCAAATGGGGTGAATAGGAACACGGGTTAATAGGAACAAAACTTTAGTTAGTTTTTTCACTTAGGTGGTATTATTATTTATTTTATTGATTTCTATCAAAGCATCTATTTTTATTAATGAATAAACAGGAGCACTTACTTAAATGCTAGGAAAACTGTTAATTAACGCGAAGATCCCCTTCCAAGTTTTGTTCCATTTCACCCCAGCGTAATTCCTATTCACCCCGATTGACTGTGAGTAAGTAGAGAGAACAGTTACAAAGAGAATTGCGTAGGTAAATTGGACAAACTCAATATTATTATAGGTCTAAGTTTAAGACGTAAGTTAGGTTTGGTTTGGTTATAATTATATTCAGACTAGAACGAAATTCAATCACGAACTATCTATAAACTCAACTATAAGTTACACAAAGCTAATATTTGTCCATCTGTCTGTATACCCCAAAAACTTGTAGGTAACCTAGTTATTTCGGTGAATTCCGACTTGGAAATCAATACCAGACCTAGTTCATCTGTCTTAGGTTACCCTAAGACAGATGAACTTGTTCCTAGTTGGGTATAACTAGGATCAAATTAATGCTTTGCTTCAACATAAATGGGTGATTCTTTGAAGCCAAGAGAACTTCTCATTCATCTGGCCTAGCTTTTGTACCTATCTATTTGGTGTCTTAACTTAAGCCACTGGACGCAAATGAGTGCCTTTGATACTCGTACATTTAGTGATCGAGGAAAACTAATATATTTATTAGACTAAAAGTCAAGTCCCAAGCTAAGCAGAGCTTGTGTTATGGGTACCTACTAGACAATTGATAAACATACTTATATATTTCTAAATACATACCTACATATTATAGATAAAATACACCCAGACACAGAACGAATGATTATGCTCATCACACAAACATTTGTCCTGGGTGGGAATCGAACCCACGACCTCTAGTGTAGCAGTCAGAGTAACTAACCACTAGACCAACAGGCCAGACATATGCAAAAAAAATTATCAAATTGTAAAGAAATAAACTAGGCCAGATGAATGAGACATTCTCTCGGTTTCAAAGAATCACCCAAACTATACCTCCAGGTATAATTCATACGATGTTTTTATAAAATATTGATATAAGTAGGTAAACTTTGTCTTTGCAGCCGATGCCGAATACACACTCATACATAAAAGAGCTTCCTTTTGGAACCGAGAAATTGGAATTGTCGGGCAGAAACGGGTTTTCAAATATGTGTTTAAAAAAAAATAACACACAACTAGATACTACTAACTTATACATCCGTAAATTAAATTGCATCCTTAACACAGTAATAGCCTGCCTACACATAACGAAATAATTTTATTTTAAATTTCTCAAAACAATAAAATGATACAATCACCACGAAACATTTTTATTTAAATTAAGCCACGTAGCAAATTTTATTCGGGCAAAATGGCCTTGCTGGCAATAACTCCCAACTGGCTCCACCTACCAGAGCTTTTATCAGTCCTGGGCAACACCCACAAATCTGCGATTTCATGACACATAGCTCCGTTTCGGAAATAACAATTATCGCCCATGAAACACACGTGTGAAATAAAAACGGGTTTTACCTGCAGCAGCTCGGCAAAGCTGTTAACTGACTGAAAGCTAAAAAATACAAAAGAAAACACTTTAAAAATAAAAAAAAATGCAGTATTGCTGTATTTGCTCTCATTGAACACCGTGCGAAATAATATTGACAAACAAAAAACAGTTTTCATTCGTCATTACCTACATTACAAATAATCCTTCCGGCCTTGATCACGTTGGTCATTCTCAATGAAGATTAGCGAAGTACGCAGTGGTTTTATAGTGCACAAGTGTGAAATAATAAAAACGGGTTTTACCCGCATTATGTAGGCAAAGTTGTACATGTAACATTAACTGACTAAAATCTAAAGAAAAACATGAATGAAAAGTAGTTTAGAAATAAAGAAAATGTCAGCTTTGCTGTAGGTAAATATAATTATGTTCTCATTGAATCACATGAAATAAGATGTGCATTTACCTGCTTTCCGAGGCCCGGTAAATCTAGTACCCCATCTTCTAAACTACGGGCTGTGAACTAAGTAATTTTTAACGGAAAAACTCAATTGCACATTATACCCGACCTGAGAATCGAACCCCACGTATCATGAGCCCTCTCGCTCAGCAGTCGCACTCGCAACTAGGAGAACAACGAAGTAGTTCATTTATAAACCTACCTTAATAATAATAATGATGATTTTTTGTTCACAAAAATTGCCCCTACCTAGGCGAGCAAAAAAGTGGCACGGCGTATCATCCTTTTCTCGAAACAGTTCAGGGGTGCTATTCTCTAAGATAGCGCAGCGCTGGCACAGCGACGAGTCGTCAGCGCAGTACATTGAATTAACAACCCAATGCCCCTTTACATTGGATTGTTAATTCAATGTATTGCGCTCACGACTCGTCGCTGTGCCAGCGCTGCGCTTTCTTAGAGAATAGCACCCCAGGCCATTTTCGAGACCCTATAACTTCGTTTACACGTTAACATCAAATACTTCGCTGGTCTCCACACTAGGATCTCCTGTGTCGTTGCGAAAGTTTTAAGTCACCATGCTTAGTCGTAGGGTGTTTTCAGTTATTTTTGCCTATGCCATGTGAAAATTCCATCAGTTAAAATTCTAAATTCTCAAGTGAGTACGCTCACAAAACTTGGTTCTCTATGTAATCTGCAGTAGTGTGAAAACGGGATTCCCATTACAAAGACTCCAGCTCAGCTGTCCATAAAAAAAAACCTTAAGGGGCCCTACATGAATAATATTTTTTTTTATTATAACGCACTTTTGGACTTTTGTAATAAGTACATAAAAAGTATAATACTTTACACGTATATAAAGCTAACACGAACGTAACGTAACACGTACGTTCGTAACGTATAACGATTACTAATAAAAACCGGTTAAGTGCGAGTCGGACTCTCGCTACGCACAAAGTCTCCACAATACCCCGTATATTTCAATATATTTTCAGTCGCAAAACCAAGACGACAACTGGCCATCTTGTCAGCCTCAAGATAATAATATCTGAACGAACTTATTGAATTTGTTTACTCAAGATCCAGAAGTCAACGACAGATTTTTTTTTAAATTGATATAAACTAGTGCTTGACTGCGATCCCACCTGATAGAAAGCAGCGATGCAATCTTTGATGGTAAGGCGCACTAAAACAACAACAAACACCACACACGAAAACTACCACCACCACTAATACTACACACACTGTAACGAAAACTACTACCACTACAACTACACTACCTCACACTACAACGACACACACGCACACACACCATTACTATCACACTAACAAAAATATTGAAATTTAACAACTTTTATTTCAAATTCACGGTTATTCTGGGCAGAGTACCGTCGTGTCCTCGCCGTCCGACCGTCCAGTAACCGACCGAACCGAGCCCAAGTTGTTGATGGCGCGCGTACTGTTCTACGCGCCCTGTATCGAAGCCTACTGGGGCAATAGGTGATGCGAAAGAGATCCCCGGGGCCCTGGAATAATGGCAAAGGAGGAACAGGAGTGGGTTTTCAGTCAATAAAAGTCTGACTACCCCCTCGCGCTCCGCTCAAGAGCGGAGGATGTCATTGGATAATTTTCCCACCTAAAACAAAAATTAGATACTAGATAATTATGATATATCTAGGTACTGGACCTAGCAGGTCCGATGCCTGCTGGGGGTGCGGAAACGTTTGAAAGAGTTACCGTGGCCCAAGGATACTAAGGGAAAATGAAGGAACATAGGTGTGTTTAATTCAGTAAAATTCAAACACGCCCTCTCCCTCTACCCTAGAGCAGACGTCAACGATTTTAGATATTTTCCGCCTCAAAAAAAAGAGTACTGACAAGGCCCTATTTCAAACCTCGCTCCCGCGCCATCTATCATAAAACCCTAACGCACGATAAAGGTCTCTGCACACAGCGGACGCGGCGCGGCGGGACGGGACGGCGCCGCGACACTGAGCAGTTGTAATGTACTAGATATTACGGACGACGCCACACAGAGCGTCGCGTCGAGCGGGACGGCTGCTCAGTGTCGCGTCGCCGTCCCGTCCCGCCGCGTCGCGCCCTCTGTGTGCAGAGACCTTTAGTGTTCGAGTTCGACTCGCACTTCGCCGTTTTATTTCATCATGATAAAATCTAAAATCCATGTTTCCCAATAATTATTATTAAACTACCTAAAAAGCTAAATATTAACGATCTAAAAACACCAAAATAAATTAAGTTTTTTCTATTAATTTATTTCATGAGTTAAAAGCAAAGATGTATGAGAAAACCACTATGTTACAATCGTAAAACGGAACGCAAAATCGACCTCGCACAACACTAGAGGTTTCCGTTTGACGTCATCTATCGACTTTGTACAACACTAGCAGCGGAAGCGGCTTCGTGCAGTTGGCTATACCATCGAAGTCAATTGATTTTCTATTTTTATCCTTCTAGAATGTTCTGAATATTTTACAGGGCAAGGGGTTTACATATTTTCATTGAAATAATAATAATTAAAACAATCTGAATATGCTTCATGATTGAACTGACAGTATCGACAGTACTGACACGATCGTGTTTTTAAGCAACAAATTAAATATTTGTTAGCCCGCAAAGTATCAATTACATAAATCGTTACTGATTATTTTAGTACATATAAACACCAAAATATTTTTTATTTTTTCGATAAAAAAAAATTGGGCGTCGTTGCGCAGAAACGCGCCAATTCGCCGCCGTTACTACTGCGCATGTGTTGGCAAACCTGCGTTGCTTCCTCCAAGCCACGACCGGACGCCATTACCACGCCATCGGACTGAGAATCTGACACTTGTGCGTTTTTCGTTTGATAGTCATAGGATTTTCTACGAAGTCGTTGTTTCTGTGTTAATAGTACCTTTCATTACATAAATACCAAAATGTCTGACGAGAAAAAGGTGTGTATTATACTATATTATCAGTGTAGTTACGACAAATGGAAAACAGTGCTTCACCGACATGGCGTTATTAGCAAAATGTGGTTACCTGATTGGAAGTGAGAAGTGTTTTACCAATGTGGTTTTCGTGATATTTTTATCGCAACAATATCTGTTTTTCAGGGAGAAAGCGAACACATCAACTTGAAAGTATTAGGACAAGACAATGCTATTGTGCAGTTCAAAATCAAAAAACACACACCCCTGAGGAAGCTAATGAATGCCTATTGTGACCGAGCGGTAAGTTCATCTTATTTTCTAATCGGTTTATACTGATTCTACTAAAAATATAGCTGGCACAAAGGCTAATCAATTTAAACACAAGTGGCATGCATATTGTATGTACAATGAAGGTATGTAGGCATACTGCTTAGTCTGGCGGGCCCCTATATCCGGCAGTTTGAAAAAGAAAGCAATATTAACAGTTTTATTTCACTGCAACGTTATTTAAAGCTGATGGGATCCATTTTAATAGATTTAAATAAGTTTTTCCCACATCTAAGCAGTTTCATGTATAAGCTTGTACATTTTGAGATAAGTAACAGTAACATAGGTTATAACTCAAGTACCTACCCTGTATGCTAAACAGCTGTAATATTTTTTGATAATATATCTAATCAAATGAAAGTAATTCCTGTGTAAACACTTTCTCAGATTATTGACCCTATTGTTAGGGTAGGTTCGCAGTAAATTTATTTTATTGATCAACTCATAATTTTCCCAGTTGTACAAGTGCAATGTAAAAGCAAATAAGAAAACTGGTTAAGACACAGCGAAACCCTTTTGTGCCTTTTGCGATTGATGCCTTACCAATGAGTATCCATTGCTTCCACATGGTTTGTGTAAGAAAGTCGAAATTGAAACTGGCCTTTAAACTGAAATTAACATTCACCAATTCTTAAATTGAATTTTGCTAATGAGGGACTCGTATTTAACCTCTTAGGCACTAGTGTACCGACTTCGGTACACCTCATTACCCGATAACTTAAACCTTATTTTTACGTATTATAGTTTAACCTTTCAATCGTGGAAATCACAGACACAATAGAAAGACAATAGGTGCGCGAACACTGGCGTTCGCTTGGGGTTTAATTAATTAAAATGGGGTCTAGATACTATATTATAGGTATAGGTCAGTTGTATAGGCTATATTCAGTATAATGCCTGTACCTGAGAGGTTAAATGTTTTTCGCTTATAATTTCAGATCTTTTAGATACTGTCAGTCAACTAATCTGCTGCTGCGATACTTATATTTTACTTTAATTGGATGCTTACTTCACACTGTAAATTGTTTATTGTAACAAAATTTGTAGACCTTAACATTGATTAATTCATTAAACCCCAAGTGAACGCCGGCATTCGCGCACCTATTGTCTTTCTATTGTGTCTGTAATTTCCACAATTGAAAGGTTAGTTCAGACTCATCCAGTGCCTATATATTGACTTGTCTACAATTGTGACACAGAATAGAAACATTCAGAAGGTCTATTCAGCATAAAACACATATGTTTCTCATTTACTCACCATGTATTGGTAATTAGTAGACTAAGGATTGGCGATGTGAAGCAAATCTTTAATGCAATTATGTACTATGTACTTGACATTTTGTACAGAGTTGACCTTTGGAACTAGGTATTTACTAGTAAAACTTAACATTTCATAATATTGTGCAATTCCCATATTTATTATCTGAGTAAGATTTCTTATTATCTAAAATCTTTCATTTATGTTTTCAGGGTCTATCAATGCAAGTAGTGCGGTTCAGATTCGACGGACAGCCAATTAATGAAAATGACACGCCAACATCACTGGAGATGGAAGAAGGTGACACAATAGAGGTTTATCAGCAGCAGACGGGTGGCTCGCCTCTAGTGTAATCTTATCTTAAGGAACTGTCCATTTCCCATGGGAAGAACGCTATGGTGAACCCATCTCAACTTTAACATTAAGTTAATTTTAAATAAAAATGCAAGTATAACAATGTAATATTTTGAGATACACAATTGCATAGCCGAGCTTTGTATACCTTAGCATTGTGTATCTTAAAACAGTAGTACTGTATACTCTATTTAATTAAGGAGAAATTTGAGGTAAACCAAATGTTCTAGGTAACTTCAATAATTATTCCATTGTGATAATTTTTTTAGTTGACACATTTTTTCAGATCAGCTCCTAATTTTTTAAGTGCGCCAAAAAAAAATGACACTTTCAAGCTGTATGTGGTATAATTTATTGGACATAGGTCCAACCCAATTGTCAAGTCTGTAACCACTAATGTAATATCTGAAATAAATAAATTTAATTTAAAATTGTCCAGACTTTTACTTGTAATCTTTAAACTGCTTTAGGTTCTGTTTATTTGTTATTATTTTACATTTAGCTCAAATAACACTTCTTATCGTATTGATGGCAAAATTAGTTAAATTCCTTGCCTGGCCCAGAATTCGACAAAAATAAAACTAAACAATAACAATATTGTGTATAGTTTATATATACTTTAGAACACTAAACAATATGTATAGTCAACAAATCATACTGTTAATACTTTGTTGACTATATAATGTTACCTATTTGTGCTAAATATTATAGCTGGGAAATACTCAATATTTTATTGCATTCCATAAGTACCTACGTGTTTAGATGGTATAAAAATATAGTTAAGATCCCTGTCGGGCACATGCTGTATGGTAAGAGATGAAATGCTGTAGGGTAAGAGGCAAAAATCACATAAGTATTAGATCTTTTTTTTTACACCTACCCCACTTTCACTCGGGCTTTAAAAATCTTTGAAATTAGGTTTTTGTCTAAATAATGCGTATTGTGTGCAGTGCACCTGATCCTTCCTCATATATTGAAGTCGTGAAAACCATATCAAAATTCGTACAGCAGCATTTCGAGTTTATCGCGAACAGAATTGATGGGTATTTTTTTTATTATGTAGGTAAGAACTCAATTCAATACCTACTGTTGAGTCATGAAAAACAATTTCCATACCTACCTTCAAAGTTCCAAGAACCCTTGCAACTAAAAACCTACCTACATGCTTATAATTTATGGGTGAGTGGTGACTCATCACTGCAAAGTTGAAAGATTATTTCTGATCTGACATAGCATAGCTAGAATTAAATAATTTGTAGGTACGTCCTAAATCATCAACTTCGGCAGTCCTGGTCTTCATCAACAGTTAGGCATCTAAAAGCTGAGTTCAAAGAAAAATATAGCCAGCTTTTTCAAGTACCTACCTACCTACTTGAAAAGCTGGCTTTATGCTGCAAAGCACCTGATATTCGGATTATGTACAGTAAGTATTTACTAGACTAATGTGTGGGACAAGCCGAGGCGAAGAAGTAGGATACCAGGACCAGTGGTCCTGCAATTACCAAAATATGGCAACTACTGTAAACAGGTAGGTAAGCAGCTCCATTGGAAATCGTGTCAAGAACCGCGCAATCAGCTATAACAAACTATTGGGGTACATAGGTAGGTGTTATATTATTAGTCGTATTTATAGTCTGTCTAATAGGTCCACCGACTTGGGAATTTTGTGTAATATTTAATTATTTTAAAAATATGTACTTATATTCGATACTTTTTATGTTCCAGTAGTAAACAATGATCAATATCTCTTAATGAACCTTGATTATTCAACCAGCGTAGACTACATCAGGTTTCATTTTACTCCAATAATTACACAAGTCGGTTGACTTATTATTTTTTAATCCGAAATAAATGTATTTTATTTTATTTATTATACAGACTCTAGCAATGATTGTAAAGTGAATTTTATCACACTCCGTACCTACTTATTGATCGCGAGGTGAAGGCGCAAGTCCTTTTTTTCATAAATTCGAAAACAAGACTGCGACTGGCAACAATCACATCGTCGCATATCTATCAGCTGAAATAGTGGTCCAACTCATCTTGAATTGGACCTCCTCGCTTGCGCTAGACCCATGTGGATGCGAGGCTATGGGCGAGGGGCCGCTTCGCCCACGCCTTTCTCCGCTACTGTTATTGATTATGGAAACCTTGGTATTTACCTACTTACATTAATTTTCAATGACTGCGCAACTTTCATAATTATCACGTTATCGTTTGTTTTTACTCTAATCATAAATCAAATGATCAGTTCTATCTGTTTTTATCTTCCAGCAAACACCGCTCAGTACGCTCACTTCGTTTTCAACACATTGGACCAAGACAGAAGCGGCCTGTTAAGTTTTGAAGTAAGTAACCATGTTACCATAATCCCCATAAGATGATGACGTGACTTCAAGTACCTATCCTAGAAAATACCTATGTATATCGTTTCGCCACATATAGGCCCTCAATAACAAACTCAAAGGTTGTATAGGCACCTTTAGGCACATAGACTAAACGAGGTGACACTATTTTTAACCGACTTCAAAAAAGGAGAAGTTCATAACCATTCATATTAGTTATGTGTTTTACCAGAGATGTCCAGCGGTCTCTGCAAACTCAAAGATCGATAAACTAAGTACATTATGACATCCTATACCTACATAGGGCCATGAGTTCAATACTACATACAACATAGGTAACTACATTGATTCTCATTAGAGCGTCCTTCGGAGTTGTGAATACTTACCAGTCTGTAACTAACCCATGCATAGGTACCAGTTGCAAAAAAACATCTTTCTATTTCCAGGAGTTCGTAACCGGCTTATCAATATTATCCAGAGGAACCTTAGAAGAGAAGCTGCGGTGGACGTTTTCACTGTATGATATCAACGGCGATGGATGCATCACTAAGGAGGAAATGACGGAAATTGTCACCGCTATATACGACCTTATGGGGAAGATAGTAGAACCTACGTTTGAAGATGATGTGATACGGGAGAAGGTTGAAAGACTGTTTCAGGTTAGTGTTTCATTTAATTATTTCATGTTTGCCTCATCCAAAAAGTAAGCGACCATTTTTATAGCCCAACGGTTAACGCGCGAACTTTGGAACGAATTTCGAAAATTGGGGCCCCCCATTTATGTACCTACTATAATTTATACATGTTTGTGATTTACTCAAAAGTAAGCACTTCTAATCGGTATTTATGTATAATATAATCATACACCCATCTATTTTTATTTAGGTACCTACTCGTACCATAGCAAACCTGCTAACAGCATACCTATCATTATCATTTTTGTCCCGAAAGACATCCAAGGCCTCCTCCAAGTGTCGCCACAATGAACGGTCCTATGCGTCTCGGGTAGTGCGCAGAGCACATTGCTTTTTCGTTGCATTGCATTGACCAAAGGTTCTGGAATGGCGACCGTGTACTGGAAGATGTAGCGTTGAAAGTTGAAAGGCCTCCTACAAAGTGGATCGATAACCTGGGTCGTGGGAATCTGATGTATGCGAGAGACACAGGACCGTTCAGCGATATTACCTATAATTGGGTATCATTACGTTGTTTGTATTTTGAGCAAAAAAGTCAAAATTACGTATTTTTCAGAAAATGGATTTGAATCGTGACGGAGTACTGACTCTGGACGAGTTCCTCGACTGCTGCCTGCGCGACGAGGACATCTCCAGGTCGATGGGCGTATTCGACAGCAACTTCTGACGTCCTGCGGCCGGCGCGCGCGCATCTACGTGCCGTGTTCCCTGACAGTACCCTCATTCACCACCTACGTCATTTTGTACATAGAGTCTGCAATCCTGGATCAGTCAATCAATACAAAGAATTGAAATGCAAAGTAGTTAGGAAAACGAATATAAGTAGCGCTGTACTATGTGCCACTTGGTGTCATAGATCTTTTCGTACCTAACCATCTAAATACTTATCCTCCTAAACTGTCAGACAAATTTAAAAATGACGTAGAAAGGTACACAATTGTATCTTGCGATTGGTGAATTGAATGATATTATTGTAAAAAGAAATGCCTTATTTATAAGAAGAGAACGTGGAATCATTGAAATGATGTTTTATAAATGGCACCAGTTGCTGTATAATATGAAAGGAATAACTTGTTTTGTAAGTAGGTATAACATCAACAAGGAAAGATGTGAGGCTTATTTTGTACTAATAATTATATTAGGATCTTTACTAATTTAGTATAATTAAGTGTCCAGTTAAGAACTTGTCATAATTCCACATAATTATAGTTTTATCGTAAATTCTAGCGGTATCCTTGCCTTTTATAGGCACTTTGTTAGACCCTCGCTAGTTTTATTTATCTCTAACTGGCTTATTATTGTAACATTCCCACAACTGGGCTCACTACGCCTTTTGAACGCAACGTGTTTTATTTTTACGAACCTTCTTGGTATTTGCACTAGGGTAGGTACTTATACCTTTCCTCTTGTATAGCTTAAACGTTTTAAACCGAATTGTTCTTATGTTTTAATAGATCTATTCTATATCTACACAAGATGTTCTAGTTTGATGAATGCATTTTACCTTTTAGTCGAAATTCTAAGATGTCTATAAAAATATAGTCTTTTATCTAAAGATTTTCTGTATTCAAAATGGTAGTTTTATCTAAATATCACTGATAATAATTAACTCTAAAACTACATAATATTTTAAAGCTGTTCAACTAGATTATAGAAAATTTCTCCTTAAACCTGGATCAATCTTAAGAATATAATATTTATAATGGGTAAAATACGACTTGCCATCCATAATAAATTAGGTATACATTTTCGGTCGTGTTAAATCGACTTACGAATCGTGAATGCTTAAAAAAGACAAGATAGGTACATACCCATAAAGTACCCTGGCTGATAGCTTCTCATCGCCACCCAGGCAGTTGAGGACAAAAGATGACCAGAATCATGGTGCCTCCCTAAAATTGCTTGAAAAATGTCGCATGCATGTGATAACATCGAATAGGTATTAAAAGTATCTACTTTCTTTCCTTCAGCCTGTATCGAACTGTCCCTCTTTAACCAAAACCTTCACTTCTCAAAATGACTAACCACTTATTTTCCTTCATTTTGAATCGTTCCGGCCATTTTTCATAGTATTTAGCGTAAATGTTTCCTTTATAAGATATTTTATAGTATCAAGTATGCATGCATACCGATTAAGTACCTAATCAAAGTCTAACGCTGATGAATAGGAAATAATTAAATTTCTTTCACTTCCAGTTAAATGGTCACCCTTTCTCCAATAGGTACTAGGTATCTCATTTCTCTAAAGAGAGATGGCCTAAGGTAAGCCGTAGATAAATTGAACTAAATAAAATTCATAACAAAAAGAACATAAAGAAACACTGCCATAAAATAACTTCATAATTATCTTACTACACACTCTAAACCAAACCGGTGAACTTCCAGCAAATAAATAATTGTTCACTTCTTTTATTTAAATTGACAATAATTTGACTACATAATCTTAATGACCTATTTTTTAACCTGCGACTGCCTTTACGGTATCCAATAAAATTATCTACGCACGTAAACAAAAATATTTCTCATTGTCTCTGTCGCTAAAGAAAATAAAGATATTTTCTAAAACTTACCATGAATGTAAATATACCTTGTACATACCGATAATATAGATTTTAAACGTGTATATTTTCATAGTAAATGTTAAATGGAACCAAATAACTAGATGGCATTAATTAACATTGTAATTTAATATAGAAAAAAGTAAAAAATACACGCAAATAATAATAGCACTATTATGTATTTATAAATATTATTTAATGTGATTAAAAAGTGATGAAAATAATAATAAATCTAAATGTGTTAAGAATTTTACGTTTGATAAATAATAGTATTATAATTAATATGAAATAGACACCTACTACACGATTAGACGACCGCAGTGTGCTTGGAACGTTTTAGCTAAGGGCATCAGATTCACGTGAAAATATTTTCATGTACAATTTAAACATTATTTTATTGCTCGAGCTTACATAGATAAGGTTTATGTGTGTCTTCCCAAAATATACTGTTATGTTCAAACTATCTTACGACAATGTTGATAGAGTCTGTCTAAAGAATCAAACGACTTGGGTAATTATCAGGATTTTATGAAAATTGGTTCAATAATCAAGATTGATTAAGAGATATTGATTATTATTTACCTACTAACAGAAGAACCATAAAAAAAGTATCGAATATAAGTATTTTTTAAATAATTAAATATTAATAATTTAATATTCTTATACGAAATTCCCAAGTCGGTTGACTTTTTAGACAGACCACTTATACCCATAAAATGATAGTACCGTTGAAGAGATATTTATTACCTACTTACATAAATTTTAAAACCATCCAAAGGGTTAGACAGAGATTGCTACTACTACTAATTATTTTTAGTTTTAAAGAAAACGATGATATATATTAATATATAGGATTAAAACACATTCTTATGATGAAATTAGACGTTGTTATTTAGATAAAAATAAATCTATCTACGACCTTAATTGTTTTTTTTTTTTAAGAATACTTATCGTTTTATTAACTATACCTACCAATTGTAAAGTTTATTTTTAAATTATTTTAAATCTAATGTATGTTTAACATATATAAATTATCTTAGTGCCAAAATGACCCTTATGAGAGTGCAGCCTTTGGTTAGAAATTCGTGTCCTATTGTTTGTTTTCTGTTTTTAATTCCTGTGTAAAAGGTTGCACCCGTTAATTAATCAGAGCCTTGTGCGAATTTATTTTATGTTAACGCGATCGACACGTTTATAACGTACGGCGCTCCGATTGGGCCGCTCCAAGCTCTTAACCAATCACAGAGCCAAACGTTTCGAACGCGTTAACGTAAGAACAACTCGCACTCGGTGCTCAGAGCGTTTTTAATAGGCCTAGTAGGATGGTAAATTAATATCGATTTTGTCTTAAGGTCCATGTACTAGTCTAAAATTTACAGGTACTTGATGTTAGTTACTTTAGGAATAGATGCTGTTTTGTCCCATAGGACTTAAATCTTACATTGCATTCAATGTCATATCCAAGCTTTTGCAGTGTTTAATTTACGAAAATACTTCGACTTCCTTTTGCGTATTCGTTCTTCTAAATATCCACGAAAAATGAAGTACATATCAGTCATTTGTAGTTTACTGCTATGTTCATCGAAGAACCTACCTACTACACATTGTTTTAGCAATTAATCAGTATATTTATTTGATGTTGTAATTGTTGATGATCCAACATCCATGTAATACATAGTACCTACATTAAAGCATGGACGTAATTATTGAAAATGTTTAGGTATGAAATCTGTAAATTAGATATTTGAATATTGAATTGTTTATTTACAAATTGTACCTATGTGTATTTTATAGAAAAATAAATAAATGCAATTGAACAGTGTTTTTAATTCATATTCGTAATCAGGGGCGCCGACTCCGTGTGCTCGGGGGCTCGAGCACCCCTGAGAAATACCTAAACAGTAGGTGCCGAGCACCCCTGAGAATAGACATCAAGAAACAGATCAGTAATTGCCTTTTATGGATGGATGTTTAATCATTACCCGACGACCCGTTTAGCGCAGTGGTTTAGAACGCCGATTGAGACAAGGGTCGGGTTCGATTCCCGCACCAACACAAATAAATGAAAAAGATATTTTGTTGAGTCTGGGCATTTATGGTACTTACTTTCGTCGTTCCTGGTTTCCATAGCACAAGGGAAAACCTTAGCTTAGGACGCAGTTACATACTGCGTAGGACATCTGTTTATATATCGGTCGTTTATTTTTTTGTTATTATTGATAAGCTCGCGTTTGACCACTATCTCACCTGATGGTAAGGGATGATGTTGCCGACGATGGAGCACGCTTGCCTAGAAGTAACCTATTCACTCTTGACTTATAGACTCCTGGTTGTAGCTATCAGGAAACACAGATTCGGGCAGGGAATTCCAATCCTTAGCTGTGCGCATAATGAATGTGTTCCCAAAACGCTTTGTACGATCAGTGTTAATTTCTCTTCTCAAACTTCGCCACTTTTTTGAGTCATCAATTAATGTGCATGAGCAGAGCACCCATGAGGTTTTCTAAAACCCGACGCCCCTGTTCGTAACCTACACATACGTCGTCGAATGAGTTGCGTAATAACTACTTTTCAAGTGGTGCAATGTACCAGAGCTTTGCAAGACCCGCAAACTCGAGGACAAAGAGTTAGAGCGTCTCAGAATAAGTGTACAAGTAGTAGCATCGTCGGCAAATAAAGTCGGAGATAAGCGTATCTGGTACGTTTTGAATTTTATTACCTACACACAATACTTGTTTTCGCGAACTCTCGCGTCCGAGCGATGTGATGGCGAACAATGGGTAGCTCGTCATCTGATAAGGATTAGGACCATGTTGACGGCAGGCTGTCTTCCACGAGCACCTAAAAGAGATGTCAGCATAAGTGACGAGACCTGCCAGCTGATATTATATTATTGATTTAAAAAAAAAAAAATATAAAAATGAATTGCTGTTCGTTAGTCTCACTAAAACTCGAGAACGGCTGAACGGATTTATCTTATCTTAGTCTTGAAATGTTCGTGGAGTCTAGGGAAGGGTTAAAAGGTTTTTTTTGTTTTTTTTTTTTTTAAGTTTAGGTCTTTTATTTATCGATTGAGGCAGTGCGAAGTCTGCCGGGTCGATTCTGAAACATTTCTCCGACATTCGTTTCGCCGTTGATCGGTTCACCGACAGAACGATTCACTTTTAATTTTTTCTCCGACAGAACTTTTCAATGACGAACGTTTCGTCGACAGAACGATTCACTATTCATTTTTTCTCCGACAGAACTTTTCAATGACGAACGATTCGCCGACAGAACGATTCACTTTTGAAAATGACATCGTTTCAGAATCGCCGGGTCAGCTAGTAATTAAATAATTTCCTACTTAAAAAAAAACATTACGACCAAAGCTTTAGTCAGGTGTGGCGCGGCGTAGCGTAGCCTAGCTTGGTCTTTGCCAAAGTGCACGACTTTTTCCGAAGCTTACTGACGCCGAGACACGATCACTGTCCTATATATGTCAATGGGTTAGTCTACGAAAGAAAGACAGTGTCTAGAAGACTTTTATTGAAGCAAAAAGCAAACTAGACCCTAAGCAGTAATGCTAACAAAGGAGGAGGCCGCAGGTGCACACGCGTAAGAGCGACCCTCGCGCCCCAGCTGCTGGGATCACGTTCAAATACTGCCGCGTACTGC
The DNA here is from genome assembly GCA_929112965.1 of Mythimna albipuncta. NCBI lineage: Eukaryota > Metazoa > Arthropoda > Insecta > Lepidoptera > Noctuidae > Mythimna > Mythimna albipuncta. Next base: position 18,041,382 of record OV815967.1, read on the forward strand.
TCCACGCGCAGCTCTAGATGTCAACAAACCGTAGGGGCCCAGCAGAATCGAAGCCTAATGGGGCCAATGGTTTGCTTCTGAAAGGAAAACTCAGTCCTGGTATGAAAGGCAACGAAAGGACTTTAGTCAGTAAAAGTCTAACACACTTTTTTTTTTTTCGATGGGAAAAATCATCTTATGAAAACTCCCGCTCTTGGGCGGAGCGGGAGATAGTGTCAGACTCTTACTGACTAAAAAACCCATCCCGTTCCTTCAAGCCTTCATACCGGGGCTCGAGCGCCCTTTCGGATAACCCTGGCCCCAGTAGGCTTCGACCCGGCTGGGCCCCTGCTGTTGCTGACAACTCCTTGAGGCGCGCGGGAAAAGCGCGCGCCGTCGACGACTTGGGCTTGGTCCGGACGGTTACCGGACGGCCGGACAGCGAGCTCACTGTCCGCAAGCCCGCGCCTACGGTGGCTGGAAATCGGGATCGGAATCCCGGCGGCGGCGGCGAGAGCGCCGTTGCCTGATGCGGGCGGCCTCCTCCTTAGCGAGCATTACTGACTCGCAGAAGTCGGCGACCGCCTGCCACTCCTCCTCGCTCCGGACCATGGCCTCGACCAAGGTCCGGCGCGAGAGGTCTCCGCCGCCGATCACCCCCACGAGGGCACGGCGATGCTCCGTCCAAGCAAAGTCTAACACACTCCTGCTCCACCCAAGGGCGGGAGATGCCATGAAATGATTATCCTTTCGAATGTCTTAAGTTACACTGTCCGACATAAGGTAATTGTCTTTCTATTGTGTTTCTAATTACGACATTCAAAGAGTTAACTATACATCTATACATATAAATAAAATTGGAGTGTATGTTTGTGATATTGAAATAACTGCGTTTTACTACGTATAAGTTGGGTAATTTTGAATTGCCGTATAACTTTGAATAAAACTTGTTTGAAGGTTCTTTTTTTTTTCTCTCAACGCATTTACAATAATTACTTGAATAGTTAAGTGAAACGGAAAGTTTAAATGTTCGAAATGTCAAATGTGTCATAAAATCGACAACTGTAAACCAATTTTCAAAGAATAGGCGCCTTTTTTGTTTGCGGTTATCAACAAGAAAAAGGTGTGTGTGATAGAGATCTAAATTAAATATAGAAAAGGTAAGTAAAAGACCTTATTTTTGGTTTATAACGATGAAACATTTATTCAGCTGACCTTTTTTTAAACAATTTCTTGATTTCATTGTGTTTTCTTGATTAAAAAGGAGAATTTAACAGAACCCTCTAAATTTATTTTTATTTGGGGTAACTTTGAACGAAGAAGTTTTTTTTCTTTGTTCTGAGAGGCCACAAAAAATAATGAAAAAGCACAGCCAGATCAGTTTTCAGAATCCCAGTTATGTGTATTCAAAGACGAAGGAAGATTATTCCCTGGAACCATTACAGGAGTAAGTTTTGACAATGTCACCAAAAAGAGTATTTAGGGGGTTGGACGTAGTTTTCAAAACCAGAAAAGGTGTTATAAGGAAAGAAAACATAATTTCAATACTAAAAGAACATCAATTAACCAGAAAGGACGGAAAATTTTCATCGATGACGATATTCTGTTCATGGAATGGGGTGAATGATTTTTCCATATGTTGCTCAATAGTATTTTTTTTTTATCTCAACAGTTTTAATTGATCTCATTTAATAGGTAATTAAGTGAATAATTTTATATTAACGTTTGTTTTTTAATAAACACATTCAATATTTTAATATGTGCTGTGTTTTCTTGAAAAAAAAATTCTACCTATTAGGAACTAAAGGTTAGAGGATGGTATCCCAAGTGACTGGTAAGTTGTTGCCTATGACAAGTTCCTTTATTTTGAAAGGCCTATGCATTTTTTATTGTCTGGAGTCGTTTAATCTTACCCAAATCAAATAAATATAGAATTCTAGAGGATTTTCGTTATCCCAGAAAACCGAATTCAAAGTTAGCCAAAATTAGTTGCAACTTTGAATGGCTATTATAACGTTATTTTCTCAAACATTTCTTTATTAAACCATCATATTGGTTATATAGTTATGAATTGAAGTATAAAAGAACACTTAATAGCCTGTTTAACGTAGTCCAACAGTACATTTTTTTTTCAGTATCCAAAAAAATCTAAAAAAAGTGTTCAAAGTTACCCAGCTTGACTGTACATGCATATTTGAATATACACCGCTAAATTTAAATCGTTTTAATCCCGTGGAGGGCTGATCCGGTACATCAAACACTATCGATTAGTAAAGATAAGATTTAAAAATAACCGGCCAAGAGCGTGTCGGGCCGGATCCAGCTTTGGCACCAGGGGGGGGTCACACAGTCATAGTGTTTTGGGGGGGGGGGAGTAAAATCATCCAAATGACTTCCCCGCCCTTGGGCGGAGCGGGAGATAGTGTCAAACACTTACCGACTAAAAAACCCACCCCGTTCCTTCTTGCCTTTCGTACCGGGGCCGAGCTTCCCTTCCTGCCTGCTCCGGATAAGCCTGGGCTACCCTAATAAAATATTTTTGTCCAATTTTTATTTTACCACCTTGTCGGCATGATTGATAAACATATTGGTACTAAATTTCAGCTTTCTAGTGCTAACGGTCACAGAGGTTAAGCGAGGACGGACAGACGGACAGACAGACAGACAGACGGACAAGCAGACATGGCGAAACTATAAGAGTTCCTAGTTGACTACGGAACCCTAAAAACAAAGTTCCCTTTTTTATAAACTCGTATTAATTTACGCATGTACCTACGAAATTAATTTCTTTAAGAAAACGTCAGCTGAGCGAGTTCGTAGGGTGTACGCAACGCCGACTACTAACAATTGGCCAAGGCTTGATCGTATAGACGGGGTATTAGATAACAACGCGCACCGCACGTCCAGTCGCTTTGGCCATCGTGTGATTCGTGTGACAAAATAAAAAATAAGTATAAAACTTTGTACAAAGGTACTGCTTATTTCACATAGAAATTTCTTCAAGCAGACCTGCGAAAGGAAAGATTAAAAGAGATAAAGACAGTAGTGTGCAGAAATAAATATAGTTAGGTAGTTATTATGTTATTTACTCCAAAAAAATTCAGTAAAACCTTTAAAATTGTGAATATGAGGATACTTATAAAGGCGTGGAAAGAAACATTTTAAAGGGACGAATGAATAAAAAACTTTTTATAAAAAAAAAACCAACTTCACCGAGAAAAAACCCTAAAACCATCAAAATAATTATAATTTCGGAAGTCAGTGTTTCTCCATTGATATTGTTTGTTCATTATTAAAGACTCACACTCATTTATAAAAAAAAAAAAATATTTCACACTTTTTAGTTACGATACAGCCAGAGTACCTTTTTCTCATGACAATTCCAATTAACTCAAACCCTGCTAGGATACATTGTTTTATTATGAAGTTCTCGTGTCTACCTTCCGGCTCCATCATCATCATCAGATCAGTTCGATAGTACCGTATAGCCAAAGTGCATCTCATGACAATTCTAATAAGCTCAAACACGGGTAGGATACATTGATTAACTACGGAGTTCTGGTGCCTATTTTCCGGCTCCATCATCATCATCAGGTCACATCTGTGCCCTGCTTAGGCGGAGCATCGCCGTGCTCTCGTGGAGGCGATCGGCGGCGGAGACCTCTCGCGCCGGGCCTTGGTTGAGGCCATGGTCCGGAGCGAAGAGTGGCAGGCGGTCGCCGACTTCTGCAAAGCAGTAATGCTCGCAAAGGAGGCGGCCGAACGCATCAGGCAACGGCATTATCGCCGCCGCCGCCGCCGCCGCCGGGATTCTGATCCCGATTTCCGGCCACCGTAGGCGCGGGCTTGCGGACAGTGAGCAATGGGTAGCTCGCTGTCCGGCCGTCCGGTAACTGTCCGGACCAAGCCCAAAACATCAAGCCCCGCGAATTATTCTACGCGCGAGTCGTCGACGGCGCGCACTGTTCCCGCGCGCCTCAAGGAGTTGTCAGCAACAGCAGGGACCCAGCCGGGTCGAAGCCTACTGGGGCCAGGTTATCCGAAAGGGCGTTCGAGCCCGAGCCCGGTATAAAGGCTAGAAGGAACGGGGTGGGTCTTTTAGTCAGTAAGAGTCTGACACTATCTTCCGCTCCGCCCAAGGGCGAGGGATGTCAATGTATGATTTTTACCCACCATAAAAAAAAAAAATAATAATCAGGTCACATCAATACGACATACCTATTCAGTACCCCTAGCCAAGTTGCTAATCTGTAATAGTTAACGCTAGTAGAAAGCTTCAAATGTACGGGAATGACGTCGTCTTAACGCTCAGTCACGTGGTCAGCACAAAAGAATTGGCGGCAAGGTCAACTCGAAGCGTTCAGCGCAAGCGAAACGGTTGTAACTTGGCTAGGGGGGCAGAACCATTAATTTATTTGTATTATCGTAGTCGCATAACTATGATCATTGTGATATTTGTGTGAGTATAAACTTCCTTTGGCCATTTCTGGTCTTCTTCAGCAGTTCCACTTCATCAAATGTCATGTTTTCACTGTAAATGCTCTTTGACTGTAAAGTCTTTGATGAAAATACCAAAAGAACTATGTATATGGTTGCCTATAATATTTGAGGAGTTCCCTCGATTTCGCCAAGATTCTATCATCAGATCCCGACTTGGTGACTATGGGACCATTTGGAAAATATACCTTTTTCAATAAAAAAAGAATTTTCCAAATCGGTTGGCAAGCGACGAAATTATGCGCGAACACACATAAGAAAAAATTGGTTGCCTGTAAAGTCGGTATACGGGCGAAAGTTTTACGTGACAAACGAAGAAATTTCGTGAAGGGACGCGTGCCTTTCACTTTTTATGTCTGTCTCTCTCGCTCTTAGGCGGGCTAACCATGCCCGAGTGGAAGGGACGCGTGCCTCTCACTCGCTCTCATTGTGAGCGCATAACGTGAGCGGAGCGTAACGCAGTTTCTTGAAGTGTCACCCGGCAAACCAATTTATAAGACGTTGTCACGTCAAAAATACAAACATCTGAATTGAGAACCTTCTCTTTTTTTTAAAGTCAGTTAAAAGTTACAAATTACTCCTATACGGTTAGTGCGATACCGCGTTCACGAACACACACGTAAAATCACACAGGATAATGAGACCCAGGTATCTGTAACCACGCAAATATTTGTTCCGTTTCCGGAACCGAAACCGCGCAGCAGCCAACCGGTCAACCGCAGCACCAACCGCGCCGTCGAAACTGGCCCCCTAGCCAAGTTACAACCGTTTCGCTTGCGTCGAACGCTTCAAACCCGAATTCTTTTGTTCTGACCACGTGATTGAACGTTGAGATGACGTCATTCCCGTACATTTGAAGCTTTCTACTAGCGTTAACTATTACAGATTAGCAACTTGGCTAGGGGTACTGTTATGACGCCAATGGCAGCGTATTTCAATCTTATTCAATTTCAATTGGTCTATCTCACTTAGAAATATTTAGAAAAACACTATTTACACTTTGTACAAAATCTTTATTTAAAAAAAATGTGACAAGAGCATAATCAAAAAGCAGTCACATAAAAACAGTCCCGAACAAAATTGATTCAAATATTTACGAACAAAACAATAATCTCTCTCTAATATGGCAAAAGTTTACATTTAGAGTAAATATATTTGATCCAGGAAGTTCAAGTACTAAACTAATTTTGAAACTTAATCTAAAGTAAAAATTATTGTGCTTTACTTTTGAGCGACATGTTTTTAATAATATGATCCAAAAATGAGCAATTTCTGTTAAACAGTTAAATATGTAGGGTATCTAGATTTTTAAATCTTCAATCTATTTTTCAGTAATTAATCACTATTATTATTCTAATTTTGAGGCACTTGTGCTGAACTTACGTTTAAGGCCGAATACTTCTACTGGATATACACAACTTACTTAAAACAGTAACCCTACAATAAAAATAACTACTGCCATTTAATGTTCAAATACTAAAAATACATTTGTAATAAGTAATAGACAAAGTATGTTTGTGAGTCTTTGAGTACATATTGTTAATTGGTCCTCATTGTTATAAAATTTAGACAGATTTGTACTTAGTATGTATTTTATGTCTTAATCTGAGATATCAATATATTAAAATTTGTCAAGTGAATTGGTAACAAGAAATCTTAATTAAGTAGGTATAAGAATCAACTATGTCAGCAATACCTATTTTATTATGTAGAATAAAATGCACACATGCAGGGAGAAACAAGACAAACATGATCAATTTAATTGAAAACATACCAATATTTTTAAGGATTTATGAAGAAAATGCCTTTGTCTTAATTTTATTAAAATCTACTTGAAATCACACAATTTGGAATAATGTCATTACTACACTCTATCAAAATGCGACTTGTAAAAGTCAATATTTAATAATAAAAAAAATACCAAAAATTTATTTTAAAAAATTAAAAATAAAGAGAGCTAAATTAAGTATTTGAATTTTGTACGGTGGTTTCGTAAAGTAGTTTTTAATCTCACACCCTAACCTAATATTGATTAATTAATAGAAAAGTCTTAAAAATTTCATTAAAATAATTATCGTCACACAGAGATCTCGAAAATATTGTGTCAATTATTATTATTTAAAATGTGATGCAGTATTGCAGCTTGAAATACATTAAGTAAATATTTACACATATTAAATTCTATACTTTATAATAATCTGAAAAACATAATATTACAATTTTTTTTTTTAAATCTACAGTACTCTGTGTAGTAAATGTATTCTGAATACTTAAGATCGTTTATTTTCGAGACAATATTCATGTTCTTTATAGATTCACCAACAACAAAAATTGCCTAAGATTCTAGAGGATAAAGATAATCTAAGATAGAGATCTATTGGCAAAAACGGTATGATAGAACAGAATCTACAGAAGTTTCGGTAAAAGTACTGAAGGTACTCTTTTGCAGTATCTTTGCCAGGCTGCGCCATAGCGCCACTTGCATCTATCATGGTCCCGCCACGCACGGTGCATTAGCACAAGAATCGTCAAGATGGCAGGTGCAGCAGCCATATATTGTCCGGAGACCATCCCAGGTAGAGCCAGGGCAATGTGAATCAATATGTCACCTGTGTAGTTCGGATGACGTAAGATCCCCCATAGATTGGAGACCAGAAGCTTCTTTCCATGGAACGTTGGCATGGAGTCTAAGTCTGAAAATAAGAAAATAAATTTTAAAACCTATTCTGAAAACCATTTTCATTTGTTTAGTAGAGTTTATAAATAGAACTATCTTGTATATTTAGATTATTTTTAAAATATTACGTCAATACTTTGATATAATACAGTGTGACACCTATAATATTAAATTTGTGTTACTACAGGTTACAACGGTACAGTCTATATTTATTATTACTCAAAACTATATTCCACCACTTAAGCATTTACAAAAAAAAGCACAATAAAATTAGTAATACAATAAAATAAACAGCATACATGATACAGTTACTTACTTGCCAAGCTCAGATGTAGAGGATCTTTCCTGAACTCATATTTAATATTGTTACTAGCAAGCATTATGAAGAATCCCAGCACAAATAGTACACAAGCAGAGATTAAGGTGTTAGTAGACAGAACTAAGTCTGTGTCTGCCACATATTTAGATATTGTTGTAAAGTAGAACGGGTACAGTGCACTTGAGACGGTCTGGAGGTACCCTACCCCTTCCGATTGCCAGAAAAACGTTGTTGTGATCTTGTACTCCTTCATTATAAAGTTTAGAATATAAACTATCTGCATTGTAGAGAATATTATAACTGTTGGTTTCAACTGCACAGTCTTCACCAACTTTTTTAAGTTTTCTAGAGAGAAATCATTCTTCTCCGACAGTTTGACTTGCAGCCCTTGTGTGAAGATGACCGTGAGAAGTACCAGCTGAAACAGAATAGTATAAATTATTATTTTAATGAATAATTCATGTCTTCATTTACACATAGGTATTATAAGTTAAAATATGGGTGGCATTGATTCTATTTTCCTGTATAAATTACTAGTTGTAAAAGTTGATAAGCTCGTTTCAATGTGTGTATTCCTACAATATTATTATCGTTGTTACATAGAATAATAAATAAATAGTACTACAAACATAGGATTTTTACAATAGTGGGGAAAATGATTTCAGCAAACTAAAAAAAATATACAGTTACATGTTATGGTATTTTAATGACTTATCTAATGAACAGCACACATTTGGAAAGCAAAACCATTTTTGGAAATTACAACATAAGAAAATACTTACAGAGCTAATATTGGCGATTCTTGACATCCAAAGTTTGATGTCCAGCTTATTGACAAATGGATGAATTTCCTTGCCCACGAAGAAATCATACAAAGTATATCCAGTGCTCCCATACTGATTCAACTCTTCTTTGTCCAAACCATTACTCTTTACATACAAAATAATGCTTAGTACTATGGCAAAAATGTATGATACAACTGCAAGTCTCAAATAATCATTCAATAAAATCTTTTTATCAACAATTTCAAAGAAATCCATTAGGAATAAGAAGTTGACAGTTACTACGCTGGAGAAAAATGCATTAAAACAATGTCTCAAGCCAGACTCGTCCATACGATCAGATCTGGTACCAAATATTGGTAATATAGCAAAGATGGCTTGTAGGACACATTGAACAAGAATAAAGGCAAATGATTGTAAACTAAAGAATACCTGCATAGAGTTATATGCAGACAGATCTAAAAGTGATTTAGGAGAGCAAGAATTTCTACAAGAAATTAGAATAGAGAATACTGAGAAGGGTATCAGGAGTATAAGGCTCAGAGATCCAATTCTTCCACCAAACTCCCATTTGCTTGCAACTTGAGTTAAGCTATTGATACTGTTTCGAAGGGGGGTTGCTAACTTTCTAGTTGCTGACTTTGATTTCATCCGATGATATTCTTCTTCAGAATTTTCTTCATCTGAGTATGCTTCTAACGATTTACTGACAGATTTGCTTATTGATTTGCTTTGGCTAAGAGATTTGCTGATACTTCGTCTAATGTCTGGGACATTGTCAACAAACTCTCGCAACCTACTAGACCTGCGAGGCGCGACCTCCTCGACAGATCTCCTATTTCTTATCCCGTATATGTCGCCAGATTCCAGGCCATTTACTTTGTCAAGAGAAAATTCGCTCTCCGTAATACTAGAAGTCAGATCTTTGAGGGAGTATTCTAAGCGTTTTGACCGGGTCCGGCGATAAACTTCGAGTTTAGATGATAAATCACCAAGTTTGACCGCTACTGCTACTTCAGAATCGATGGGGGGTCGTTTTGCTGGAGATTTAGGTACACTGGCAACCTCTGTTTGAGTGGTTTCCTTAGTAGTTCTCGAAGGTGACTTGCGTGCTGGAAACTTAGAGGCTGGTTTTCTACTGGGCGACTTCCGTGCAGGAGATTTACGGCCAGACGATCGCGTCGGAGGTGGCGTTTTCCCGGACGGCGGGGGCGAACTTTTCCGCGTTCTGGCGGGAGAACGCGTTGGCGAAACCCCTTTACGTGTTCTCGAAGGACTCACTTCTATAACGCTTGTTCTTATCCGACCGCTTCTAGTAGACATTCTGTAATTAATACCACAACATTTTAATTGCTACTTATTTTTTTTGTCGAATCTAAAATTATCACAAAACCACACGCGATGATATTTACTTGTCACAATAATATAGTCTTCATCTATTCACAACTTGCTTAATCCAAGAAGAATACTTCCTTTTTTCACACTTTAAGTGACACCAATATTTTTAAACAAAAATCACAAAAGCGAGACGAAAAATACGCAACATAAACACGATGAATTAACGCAACACATAACTGGAGAGAAGAGGAAGCCAAGCTCCAACGAACGACGACGCCAGAATGAATTTAAAAACGCCGTCTGTGATTGGCTGAAAATAGTTGTTTCTGCTCTCTTTCACGTGACAAAAGGCTTTCCCCATAGGAGCGAAAGAGACAGACTTTTCTTTGATTTGTTGGCCAACCTAACTGTCATTATAGTTAAAACCGATGTTTTATGTAATGTATCTAATCACATCACTATGGCATTTTTTCAGTTTTAGTCGAGTTTTTGCAATCCAAACCACAGATCTATATATTAGTCAGAGACCAAAACGCATATAGTTACTCACGCGTTATTCAGACTCGTTTTGTCTATGATTAGACGTATCTATACTTCGTGTTTTAATCAAAGACTACGATTTGACAATACGAATGTTGCATGTTTTTTCCATTTCATAAATAGTGAGGTACCGCAACCGATACTAACAAAAAAACCGAAAAAATTTCGTAAAAATAATTTCGTTTTTTATGCAACTAATTATGATCAGCTTTTGTATTTCCTGAAAGTAATTTGGTAGACGTAAATACTCATAAAATAAATTATAATTTAAGCTTAAGAATTGAAAGACTAGCTAAAGCTGCGTTATTTTATTTTTTCGTCTCGATTTGGTTATGACGAAAATATATAACTATTCAAGCTAATATTTTTGCTGAAATATTATTATAACTTAACGAATAGGTACTATTAATAATGACTTCGGTTTGAAAACTAATAATAAATAATTGTAAAAACATACCTAAGTCGTGTACCATTTTCGTGCGGGTCGCTTAATCGCGAATTATGTGTCGGTTTCTTACAATGTAGACTTTTGTATTTAGAGCTTAACGACCAATGAGGATAACTTTTTTAATTCTAAAAATGTGGGTCTAAGTTTATTCATGCAGTCCAGTTGACTATGATCAGATAGGTTGCAGTAAATAAAACTTTTGGTGGGTTTAAAGCCACTGCCTTAATTCTCGTTAGTCATACAGAACATTTATAGGGTCATCAGGACCGTCACTTTCATTAGGCTTGAATACATTGGCAAGATGGGCTGCAAATACTTCAGCTATCGAGTCCACAGCCAAGGTAGCTGCTAGATAACTCGGCGTTCTTGCAAAGGTCCGGCAGTTTTTAAGAGCTCATGAAGCAGTTTTTAACCACGCCTGCCGTGGTAGAGGAAACAGCTGTTTTATTTTTAAAGTCACCTGAGTTTTGAGTGGATTTTTAGCCGTCGCAGTTGTAATTATCGCTTGCAAGCTTGGTGGGTTGGGCACACCACAATTATGGCGGTAAGTCCCCTCTTTGAGATGTGGCTGGAAAGAACTCACGGCGTTCTCGCCTTCCACATGACTCAGGTTCTCACCGGACACGGTAAGTTCAGGAGATACCTGCACCGAACTCGTGCGGAAGTGACGCCCGGGTGTCGCCTCTGTGTAGACCGCCCGGAGGACACGATGGAACATACGATAGAGGTGTGCCTGGCTTGGACAGAGCATCACCGTGTCTATGTGAGGGCGATCGGTGGCGGCAATCTCTTGTGCTGGGTCTTGGTACAGGCCATGGTCCGGAGCGAGGAGGAGTGGCAGGCGGACGCCTCCTTCTGCGAAGCAGTAATGCTAGCAAAGGAGGAGGCCGACCGCACTAAGCAACGGCAGTCATATCCCAGCCGCTGCCGGGATTCCGATCTGAAGATTTGATCCGGACTGAGCCCAAGACGTCGACGGCGCAAACTGTTCCTGAGCGCCTCAAGGAGTTATCACCAGAAAAACCTTGGTGGGTGAAAATCGAAAGACGGGCATTTAATTATCAGTCGAGCTCTGAACCGCCATGGACACACACCAGAAACGAGCTGTTGCGTTATTACTTATTTCACAGAAGAATTAAAAACAGCTTTACAACAGCTTTAAAAACGGCTTTTATGGCTCTGGATGCATCGGATTTCCCTGCCCGCTGAAGGCAACTGTGGGCGCTAACCAACCTCAAAACGTGCGGGCGCTACCCACCGAGGCTGCGGGTGACCAAAGCTTGCGCGTTTCTACTAGTTCCTTGCCATTGCAGTGGGAGCCGCAAACAACTGCGCACACCACTAATTTTTAACATATATATCTCTAGCATTCTATAGAAGTGAAAACCGCTTCGTGAGTTCTTAGCCTAAGTAAAAGGCGGAGTGTAAAAAAATATGGTAATATTTTTGATTATTTTAGTTTTCAATTCATATTAGACTTTATATAAACACACACATACAGTATCTTAGTCCTACTTTTCCATAAAGGTTCTAATGTTAAAAAACCGGTATGTAAAATCGAATTTGGAGACATCACTTTTACTAAAAATCTGGCAACATATTTTCAGAAATTGACATTTGCACATGTCAAATCATAGTCTTTGATTAAAAAATGAACGGTAGTCCATGGTTCGACGTATCGCGTATAGTGTTGGGATTTTATCCAATTAAATAGGTACTCAAAATGAATAAATAGTCAATAAATACTCGTTTTTATTGGATAAATACTCGATTAAAAACGAGTATTTATTGAATATTTATTCATTTTGAGTATTTAATCGGATAAAATCCCAACACTAATCGCGTAGTGTAATAGGGGTTAGAGACTGTCTTTTTAGGAATGAAAAATAGTACGAGTCGGAATATCGCGTGCGATCGTACTATTTTTCATTCATAGAAAGACAGTCTAGTCTATGGTTCGACGTATCGCGTAGCATCGCGTAGTGTAATAAGGGTTAGACTGTCTTTCTATGAATGAAAAATAGTACGAGTCGGAATATCGCACGCGATATTCAGCACAGTGTAATAAGTCTTAAAGCAAAAGATTTTATAATATCCTAGTACTAGTTTTACGACGGAGGATATATAATATCTTTGACTACGACAACCTCAAAAGCATCCCCGAATAGGAAAGTTACATAGTGTCCTGTCATCTCGTTCTACTAGTGTGTCCATACACTAGTTACATACCACGGGATAATTCTGCTCTAAAATAGTAAAAGATATTTTTGGTACATTAAATAGATATGCAAGTTCAAAAACAATTAATTACTATGTATCAACTGATCTCAATATGCTTACCAAAAGGATACTGTTAGTTTTCTCTGTAATGATTAGGAAATAGCTGATGTCTGTTTAGACCTTACATTGGTGTCATATAGTTGCATCGATTAATATAAAATGCTTGAATTACCACCTACTAATTGAAGTTACCACGAAATTCATCCATCCCAGACGGCTAATCAGGAGAATAATGTTTTTATTAAGAATTCGAAGATTTAATTATTACATCGCACAAATCCGCAGAATCCACGAGTAGTGGTTTATGGCCCATATCTTTTCCCAGAGAGGAGGTTTGAGTCCCAGCAGTGAGAACATTAATAGACTAATTATGCTTAAACCTATTTTTCAACCAGCCCGCCCTGTATTTTGCTACCAATAACGATAGCGATATCCTCTTATGCGGCATGTGAGTATGAAATTATATTATAGGTAGTATAGGTACTGATAAAAAAAAAAAACCTAATGTGTGTGTACGTAAGAAGATTCGACCTATTTAGTTTATTCTTTGTTCTGTTGCTGTGGAGACTTTGGGCAGTTGGTGTACTGAGGCAAAGTGTTTTGTGGGGGATTTGGGCCGTAGGCTCGGGGAGGCAACGGGTGACTCCCGGTCCAGGTCGTTCTTGATGCAAAGGATGGCTATCGCTATTCAACGAGGTAATGCGGCGAGTGTCATGGGTACTTTTGCACCGGGATCGATCAGGGGCGGGTTTTTTACAGACGTTTGACATTTCGTTTGATTTTATAACGCTATTTCTTTTGTGTTTATTCTTTTTGTGTTTGTAATTGTCAGAATGAGGTTTGTCTGAAAGAAAAAACTAATTGATTTATAATAAAACTGATGTTATTCTTTTATTTTTACTTTATTGAAAATAGACTGATGCGTGATATCAAATGGTACATTTTTTGCTACGTTAAACTGCACTTATTAAGTAACAAATAAACAAACAAAACATAAAAAAAAAAAAACAAAAAAAACTGTTGCTTAAATATTAATTTTTTAATGGTACAATTTCAAACCACTGTTGCCGAAGGTTCTCATTTCTTGGAAAACTATGACAAAACATAAAAAATAATATATTACTAGTAGTTAACGGTTCAGCCACATAGGTGCGTGCAGCATTGCATGCGGCATTTATTATGGACCTACCTAAAGACTAAACTTAAAGACTGTAGACTATAATTTAAAATGAATATAATTCTCGAATGTACAATTATATCGATGTTGGGAAACGTTTGGAGTGCACGCGCGTCCTTTTCAGAGATCGGTAAGTGGTCACAGATAACTACATACTGAAGTGATTCGAAGACATGTATCCCGCATGTCACACCTCTTGCCGCCGCGCCGCTCGCCGCTTTCCGTTGTATCACGAGAGCAGCCGAAGATTGCCGAGCGGCCGAAGGTGCCCGATCTACGGGAAAGTTAAGATTAGTAAAATTGGTAATTGATTTATTAAAAAAAAAATATTGTGCCTCCTCAGATATTTCTTAATTCATTAAACCCCAAACGAACGCCGGCGTTCCGCACCTATTGTCTTACTATTGTGTCTCTAATTACCACATAAAAGCTTTGCTTTTAATAATATAAAACTTGAACAGTAGACAAAAAAAAATTAAAAAAATTGCATCACCCACTCCATCTTCTCAGTCGTTTATGACGCCCCTTCTCTATGTATTTTTACAGGTAATTAATATATTTTAATTCCCGCATGAAATTCAAAAGGATGTTTGTTGTCACCCTACATAAATAATTTGAAAACAAAACGGAAAACTTACATAAAAAATAAAATCCCACAAAGAGATTTAAAGAGATACAATAGAGCGGCTATCAGGAGAAATGTCTTAGAAAAACTGTCATCCTATCTCTCAGTGACGCCATCTAGCATTGAATAGCAATCACGCGAATTAAATTTGTCAACATTTGTATAATTTTAACTATTGCTCGGTAGGTGGCCAGGGACTTTACCATGATATGTTAAAATGACAGTCGTACGAACGAAAAAGGATCCAACAGTTCGGTTTAGGTCGTAAAATAGATCACGTTAAGAACTCGTGGTAGAAGCTTCAGTGTGTGCCAGTGGCGTAGCTAGGAGAGGGGATCGTGGCGGTGGGGGCCATGGCCGACGAAAGGAGGCGGCAGAAAGCGCCAATTCATTTGATTGAAAAAAAAAAAACTTTGATATTCGAAATTGCGAGCGCAATGTTACGTACGTGCCAAGCAAATTTTGATCTCGATGTTAAGTCTACCCTGCATGCTGCAGCAGGTATATTGCTTTTTATTAATCCAACTTCATTCTCTGACGTAACAACGTCAGACCAAGCGCAACCATGACTTGGCACTGAGTGTGTTCACGCTGACGCGGTCAAACACGCGCATACCGACCTTGGGCCAACGCTCGTATGCGTAAGGCAAGTGACGTGACTTTAAGGTGTTGTGGAGGTCTCAGTTTGACCACATTGGCCGAATACAAACCCCGTTGGTAGTAAAGCGTTTTGGTCCCTGGCAAACTCGAGCGAATCGAACTTCTGCCGTCCCTCACCTCCGCCACTGCTGATACCCGACGGGTCCCTGGCTCACACCGCTGAGGAGAAAGCAAACTTAATTGCCTTTTTTATTGCGGAATCTTCACGTCTGAATTCCGGTGACGCACCATCGCATGTTTCTCATTTGTACGTGACGAGTATGTCGGATGTTCGTATCCATCAGAAAGACGTACGTAAGAATAAAGCTAGTGGCTGCAACGGGATACCTGCAGTCGTTTTTAATACTGGTGTTCTTAAACATAATAAACAACAAAGGGCAGCGTATTTCTGGTCGACCCCAAGCGGCGAAAACCCACGCTACGCCACTGGTATGTGCTAGGTAAGGTTAAACTTTTCAGCAATAGATGGCGCTATCATAAAATCAGCAAATGTTCTAGAACTATTCATGGAAATTGTTGAATTTTAATTAATTACTGCATAAATACCAAGAATATTTACGAAAATAAACCGAAGTTAGGTCCAACAATTTTACCATAACAAGATTTGCAATAGCGTAATGCGCAACTCAGCATATTTTCTCAGAAAACGATTTTCTTTTAGTGCCTAAAACGGATACAAACATAACTTGACGTGTAGGGGTGTCATACCAGACTGAGCGATAGTCTTGTGTAGTTCGCGAACGATGAACTAATAGGAACCGTATCTTCTTACTGAACGAAAAGAAATGTTTCCGAACATATGTTGTTAATCAATCAGTCAGTCGGTCTTTTAGTTCGCGCGCGAATGTGAATTTAAAGTAGGTAAGTAGATAGCTTGAGGAATGAAAAGAAATGTTTCCGACGTCTGACCACAGATTTTACTAATCAGTCAGTCGGTCTGTTAGTTCGCGTGGCGAATAAACTCCGAACGAACGCGCGCGCTACGACAATTGAATGAAAGAGAGGCAAGTAGATCTTTTAGGCTACCCAAACACGTACAATAATATTGTCAATAAAGTATATATTGACAAGAATATTGTGACACACACTTATCCGAATTTCGATATTGTTCAATATCGTCGCCGATCGTCGAAGCCACAATTTTTACGAAATGGACTTTAGTGCATTAACGTTCTCACAAAGAGCTATACTTTATATTACTACCACAGAGCAAAGCTACTGACTTAAAATAATAATAATGGTCTTTTATAGAAATCTAAATGATAAAGATAAAAAGATCGAATGTCTATGTTGTTCAAAAAAACAACTAATTAAGTAGTTCGTTCGACTGGTTAGGCCTATCTAAACGTGATCTAAACTCTATACCGATAGGTGACTGAATAGAGCTAATAGAACTAATAGAATGAACTAGTTCACTAAGCGAACTGAACTAGTTCGGAGCGATCTTTAAAATGACCGAGCAGGCACAAGACTACTGAGCGACGTGTTACTACAAAGTAACAAGTTTCGGATTTTGACTTTTGTTCGCTATGTCCTGTCTATTGGTAGTATGTATTTAATGTCTTTGAAATCCCACAACCAGGACACCCATTACTATTACAAAACTGTACACAGCAACGTTTAACCATGTTGCACACTATAAACTTTACTAAATATTGTGTTAAAAACTTGTAACAAATAGAAATACAACTATAACCCTATGTAAACATCGGCCATATTGTTTATTGATGTCAACCTGAGTGTTGCCCTTCATAATTTGAAAATCACTACGAATAGAATAGCTACTCTATCTATATGAAATCATCATTAAATACAAGAAGAATGTGTATAAAATTTCACGAAGTATTATTTTGAAATAAAATTTTTTGTTGCAGTTGATTTTATGTTGCACACCTATCAATATGCATGAATATGAACTATTTAACGATTACTTGAACTAGTTAAAAACTACCATCTATTTTTTTTTTTTTTTCTGATAGTAGGTGAGAAAGGGACACAGAGGATTTATCTCACTGTCTTGCTCGGAACCATTTTTCCCTTTTGTGTGTCAATAACACATATGAACATAATAGTGATAAGAATAAAGAACACTTTAGAGAGTTTTATATTCCTTCGTACTCAATCTAGTCTAGTAGGGTAATAAATTTAAAATTCTACTAAAATTCATCAACAAAAAATAGTCTTAAAAACTTTCTTGATTTTTTTTTCTATTCACCCCGCAATTTCTATACACCCCATTTTACGG
Source organism: Mythimna albipuncta (assembly GCA_929112965.1). NCBI lineage: Eukaryota > Metazoa > Arthropoda > Insecta > Lepidoptera > Noctuidae > Mythimna > Mythimna albipuncta. The sequence continues at coordinate 18,058,949 of OV815967.1, forward strand.
TATATAAAATCTTTGGAAAAAAGAAGGTAAAAAGGAAAGAGTTGCGTTTTCTACCAAAATTGTTGCACGAAATCATTATCGATTATAACGGTAGTTGCAACACTTTTTGGAGAATTATGAGGGAATGGGATTTTTATAAAAAGCAGGTCTAAAAGGAAGTTGTTAATTGAGAGGTACGTTATTGTGGGGTGGCGTTTTCGGTATTCGAAAGAATTTCAGGACCATCAAAATGGAGCCCAGCGTCACGGTGGAGGTCGTCATTTCTGATGTACCAGGGTTAGTGTTGGGTTAATAGCCGGATGCTTTGAGTTATTATCGATTATAATCCATAAGTAGCCATTAATAGCCGTCCAATGGATGATAACCCTGCTATTAATGTGTTGTTAAAAAAATAAATGCTTTTTTTTGTTAAGTCTAAAATCTGTGGGTGTGATCATAAATTGGGTGCGTGTACGCAGTGTGATTCAATGTATTGTAATTCTTTTTATATAATTTCACTTTTTGTATGTGAAAAAGTGTTAATAATAAAATAAATACACATTTTTTGTGAAATTCAGTTTTGTAAATTTAGAGATCCAATACTATAAAAACCATAATTACTATTGACACATCGCTTTGTGGTTTAACCATCTACCTAATTAATTACTTGATTTAACAAGATGGAGTACTATATTCCATTCTCCGACGTAGCCATGTCTGGTCGAACTCGCCCTTGATTTGCTGCGGAGTCTGACGCGCTCAAGCACGCAGCATATCAGGTATGGGCCGATGCTCGTATGCACAATACGAATGACGTAAGCCAGAACAAGAGAGCTTTCAACAGAGCTGCCAAGTCTTGCAAGAAGGTGATGCGGAGGTATCGGTTCGACCACATTAGCCGCATCGGGAACAAACTAGCTTTATACCCTGCAGGTAGTAAGGCGTTTTCGTCCCTGGCTAAGTCGGTTGAATCGAACTTCTGCCGCCCTTCACTACCACCACTGCTGAAACCCGATGGGTCGCTGGCACATACCGCTGAGGAGAAAGCAAATTTGTTTGCCTCACTCTTCGCGGAATTTTCGCGTTTAGATCCAGGTAACGCGCGACCCCTGTTCACCCTGATGAGTACGATACAAATATGTCGGTTATTCGCATCCAACAGAAGGACGTCCGTAGGGTGCTACGTAACTTTGACGTGAACAAGGCTAGCGGTCCAAACGGGATACTAGCAATTGTTCTGAGAACGTGTGCGCCTGAATTGTCTCCGATCCTGACACGCCTATTTAGGCTTTCATTTGAGGATGAAAAGTGACCGATCTCAGTAACGTCCATTCTCTATAAGACCATGGAACGTGTACTCAACACTAAGCTCCTGGCATACCTAGAAGCTAATGATATCCCTTAGGATACCAACCGTCAATACAGCTTTCGCCGTAATCGGTCAACTGGAGATCTTCTAGCTATGCCATCCACATCTGGAGTGAGGCCATCGAGAAGCACGGGGAAGCGCTTGCCGTCTCCCTCGATATCTTGAAGGCTTGTGATAGGGTTTGGCACGAAGGGCCTTATAAGTAAGCTTCCATCTTTCGGTTTACCCGCTGGATTATGTGGTTGGATCGCAGACTTCCTGAGTAACCGGTCCATCCGAGTGGTTATCGATGGCTGCTCGTCCGGTCAAATGGCTATTAATGCCAGGGTCCCTCAGGGGTCAGTACTCTCGGCAACATTATTCTTGCTGCACATAAACGATCTGCTCAAGCCCGGTACCTTTGAGTATGCAGATGACAGCACTGTTGCCGAGAGTTACATATCCAACGTGCAAGCTAGTAGGTCACAGATCCAGTCTCTTCGAGAGGCTATGGTTGAGCACTTGAACTTGTCCTTGCAGGCAGTCTCCGAATGGGGCGATGCCAATTTGGTCAAGTTCAATGCTGCAAAAACCCAGGCGAGTCTATTTTCCGATAAAAGGAGCCAATTCAGCCCCACTCCAACTTTCCGGGATGCAACCGTGCCGATAACCGACCATCTTGACCTTCTTGGTGTTAAGCTGACATCAACACTCAACTTTGGGACATACATCGAAGCAAAGGCTCAACTCAAAGGTCAGACAGTACTTCACGCCGGAACAGCTGCTGAAACTTTATCAAGCTCAAGTTCGATCGTGTATGGAGTATTGCTCTCATCTTTGGGACGGATCTGCCTGATACCAGCTTGATGCACTTGAGGCAATTGAGAGGCGAGCCAGAAGGATAATTGGCGATGATACACTCGTCGAGTCGAGGCTTCAAAGTCTTGAGCATCGACGCAGAGTCGCTAGCCTGTCGGTTTTCTACTGGTTGCATTTCGGAGAGTGTGCGTCAGAATTGCATAACTTAATTCCACCTGGCCCGTTCCGGTACTTGGTGGATATCCCACCTTCACGCACCAAACGTTTTGGGAACACTTTCATTGTGCGTGCAGCTAGGGAGTGGAATTCCTTGCCGGAGTCTGTGTTTCCTGATAGCTACAACCCGGGAATATTTAAGTCGAGAGTGAATAGGTTTTTTCTAGGTAAGCGCGTTCCATCGTCGACCGCATCGTCGCTTTCCATCAGGTGAGATAGCGGTCAAGCGCGAAATTTTAACCGATACGTAAAAATGTAAGGTACAATAAGTAAGTTACTTATTAGCTCTTTTCTGTGAATACGGTAAATTATAGACAATCGAAAATACCCGAGCGATTAGTTAGTAGCGCCAGAAAGATACCCCCGTTTCTCGTGTTATATCTTTCTGGCGCTAATATTATTCATGCCAGAAAGAGATGCATGAACTGCATTACAGCGACGCCAACCGAATCCGGAATCAGTACGTCGACTGATATGTTTCGGTGAAGAAGTCCTTTTTCGTGTGTTGTTGGTTTGTGTGTATAATCATAAAATAATTAATATTTTTAAATGGGCCAGATTAGTTTTAAATTGCACATTTATTTACTACAAAGATGATGAAAATGAAGTCTAATCTGACAGTCCTAAGCCTGAAAACCATGGAGGGAAATTTCAATCACTAAAATAACATTAATAGCAGGGTTATCATCCATAATTGCTATTAATGGCTATTAACTGAGTTTTAATCGATTATTAGCCAAATGATATTAACCGGATTATTATCATTGCCCATCACTAACCAGGGTGCTTGCTGTAAAAGCACCCTGGTACATCAGAAATGACGACCTCCACCGTGACCTCAAAATGGAACTCGTCACCACCATCATTCAAAAATTTGCTGAAGCCCACGAACACAGACTTCACCGACACGTGAATGTTGAGGCTATACAGCTGTGAGACAATACGGACCTAGTGCGTAGACTAAAGAGAACTAAACCTTTTGAGTTAGTGTAGTGTATAAAGTTGTTGTATAATATAGATCAATGCTGTGCTATGCATATTACACATGAACAAAGTGTTTTTATCAATATCAGACTCTAAGAAAGTGCTATGGACTTCTATAAGTGCTAAGGGACGCTATTCTTAGTTTAAGCAAAACCGTATAAAAATAAGTTAGAGTTAAATTACTTATTAGTCTTTTAGGCTAGATTGTAATCAATTATTTAAGAAATTTATTCTTAATGGAAAAAAAAATCATATCATTTAAAAATGCTTATATTCGACACTTTTTATTAGGTTTTTCTATTAGTAAACAATGATGAAGATGTCTTAATCAACCTTAAAAAAAATAAGGTTTTTGCTTTATTTAGCGACAAATGTTTTGTTGCCAAATAAAGCAAAATCATTAGATTAAATTTGTCTATTTTGACATAACGCAAAGAACTTAATATCCAAGCCAAAAAGTTAAAAAAAAGAATAGGAATGTCTATCACAACTATCTGTCAAAATGTTGATTGAAAAGTATGGTTTGCAAAAAAAACTTATTTCGTATCAGTTAGACAATAACGTTTTTTTTTTCTTTCAAATCAAAGGTATTGGAGAACTACATCCAGAATTTTATCATAAATGCAAGTAACAATGCTTATAGTCTGTCTAATAAGTCAACCGACTTGAGCATTTTGTATAATATTTAATCATTTAAAAAATACAAATATTCGGTACTTTTTATAAGTTTCTTCTGTTAGTAAACAATGATCTCTATCTCTTAATCAACCTTGATTATTGAACCCGTGTTGACTACACCAGATTTCATTAAATCCTAATAATAACCCAAGTCGTTTAACTTATTAGACAGACTCTATTTTCATTTAAAACAACAGTTGTAGAAATAAATATTACAAATTCTAATCAATGTTTTATTTTATAGGGGAAAGCATCAGTAATGACGACAACGAAGACCACTCAAACAGTGACGCAGATATGGCCAGAATTAAATAACCTATTCTGATTAAAAATTCTTCTTATTTAGTAGATAAATGTTATTTTAAAAAAACATCTTGTTTGGCTCACCTGACCCCAATTTATTCGATTTGACAGCTATGACGTCATAACATAACGCTAAATTGATCCTATTCTTATTCGAAACGCTGAGTTGTTTTATAAGATAATGTAGGTAGATTACTTTTGCCATTAGCAAATTCTGCATTAAATAAAAAGGGTTATAATTACAATAAGTGATTTTTATTTCATCTATGTATTAAGACTAGCAATGGCAAATTTTTTTCATAGAATTTCTGCAACTTTGATTTCATACATTGCGAATTTTCGGCAATCTTATCATAAAATTAACTATGCATTAAAAACGGGATTCTTTACGCTTTCGTCGTTTTGGTATATTACGCCGAGTGTCAGCATGCGTTTGTCGCAGTGATGTTGTACGTTTTTGTACATTCAGCGATGCCAATGCCTGATTCAGCCTTGCACCGTTAATAGACGACAGAGTCAAGTTTGAGGTAGACGTTATATGTAAATGATTATGTCTTCGACGTCTTATATACTTTCTGTTTAATAACATAGCTAGTTGTCGAGTCACTTCATCAGGATCCATTAGGTATATCCACTAACAGCGATATGAAAATTATAATTAGATTACAATGATTCTTTCGTAAAAGTGGTATACCTAGCTTGATATCTTGAACTGAATACCAGCGGTTAGCCACACTGGCAGCCCACTCAACTTAGAAGTAAGCGGTAAGCAATTCTTGAAATTTAAGAGGATCTACTTGGACTCCATGTCGCTCAACAGGAATACCAGCCTTATTGACAATAAATTTTGTGAAGTTCGATTTTATCACATTACCCCCCTTAGTGGTGCTAATGGAGTGAGCGTGCTAAAACAAAAAAAAAATCAATTTTACCAAAAAAACTAATTTGTTTCAGCATTTTAGCAGATGATAATTTAAAATGAGTCCATTTCTTCACTACCTACTTGGCCTTGGCTTAAGGATACCTTTGAAAACCATATCATTAAAAGAAAAAAAATATGTTGAGTGTTTTCACCTTCAAAAATTTCCACAAGTCACTTGCTTCCTCTCCATTAACTTCTACTTTAGCAAATATGTCGAATTTAACATTATTTTTCTCCGCATGTGAAGCTATTTCTTCCTCAGAAACAGGTTCTTCTCCGAACTGATGGCATGGGAAAGCCAGTATTCGTAATTCTGAAAAATAATACATAAAGCAGTTATTATGTTTACTGGATATTTATGAAAACTAGAAAATTTAGTTACATTCTAGAAATAGTTATTAATAAACCATATTCTACAATGTTAGAGTGTCTAAAAATTCAAACGACTTGGGTAATTATTAGAATAAAACGAAATCTGATGTAGTCAACACGGTGTTGGAGATAAAACCTTCTTGCAAGCTTCCTAAATTATATGAAAAAAATATGACACTTCTATTTGTCACTTGTCTTCACTTGTTTCTTGTAAAATATATTGTTCACACCGAAAATTATTAAAACTAATTTGCATTGAGCATCCAGTCATTGATTTTCATTCAGAATACCCATAATTCTCGCACATGGTCCTTCGAGCCGGATGAAATATAATTAAGAAGATCAGCGATTATTTTCAAGAAAAAGAATAGAGACTGACTTCCACGCTGAATGGAGGTTCATGAGTTCACTGCTGGAGAACTGGATTGATTTCAAGCAAGTTAGTTAGTGGTGTACAGTTATAATTACGCTAATATCGTCACCCAACACTCAGGTAGTATATATAAGTAGTCATACTAAGGTCAGTACTATTTTATTAAATTACCAATTATATTGTGTTTGAGTAAAATCATTAGGTACTTTGTTGCATTGTGATTAGTATTTTATTCAACAGCAATGTTAAGTTTAAACTCATACTTTTAACAGTATAGTTAGCTATTTTGCTACATTATTAAACTTACATTATATTAAGCTGTAACTAATTACATAACTACTTAACAGTGGTATTAATTTTTAACAAGTATCTTGACATAATAAAAATATTTGAGTGTTAGATATTAGTACAAGTCATTGTTATAAATTATAGTTAGCAGTCAGAAAGGGCATAGACTACAGCTAGGCGTATAATTATTGAAATTATATTGTTGTTTTAATTTTTATATTCCTGTATCAATGCCAGGTTGACAACACTCGTCTCCCAGAATGTCTGAGGAAAAGGATTTAATTAAGAAGCGAGGCAGCTTCAAAGGTCGCTTGACTAGTTTCCTCAATTTTCTGGACTCATTCAAGGACAAGGAGCTATCTAGCTGTGATGTGTCCGAGTTGCAGTTGCGCATGGGCAAGATAGAGGCGTTGTATGAGCAGTATGATGAGGTACAGTTACGTCTAGAATGCATTGTTGACGACATCAACTTACAATATTCTCAGCGTTCCGAGTTTGAGTCTATTTATTATAAAACCTTATCTAGAGCCCAGAATATTCTGACTGACTACAATAAAGATAATAAATCGATGGAAAGTTGTAAAAGTACTCGTGTTAGCATAAAGCAGCCGGTTAAATTGCCAACGATTCAGTTACCAAAGTTTAGCGGATTATATTGTAATTGGCTTGAATTCCGCGACACCTTTACTAGCCTAATTCATGGTAATGATGACATAGACGCAATCAATAAGTTTCACTACTTGCGAGCATCACTTGAGGGAACAGCTGCTATAGTTATCAAATCCATTGAGTTTTCTTCAAGTAATTACTCTGTGGCATGGTCATTGTTATGTGATCGGTTTGACAACAAAAGATTACTGGTTCAGAATCATATAAGTTCATTATTTACTATTGAATCAATTACAAAAGAATCTTCTGTTGCCATTAAGAATTTGATCGATCAGTTAAATAAAGACTTGCGAGCTTTAGAGTCATTAGGGGAGCCTGTGAAACACTGGGATACACTTTTAATCTACATTGTCACACGAAAACTTGATCAAAAAACCTATCGTGAGTGGGAGGAGTGCAAAGGTAGGATAGACAAGGATGGCTTAATCACGTTTAACGCATTTATGCAATTCTTACGCAATCGAGCCGACCTCATCGAGACCCTGGAACTCCCCCGCAATCATTATTCGCAATCACCAGGTAAATCAGGTCCTAAGATCAAGTCAATGGTAGCACAATCTCCTATCAATTCTAGCACTGACTCAGCTTCTAAACCTTGTCCTAAATGTAATAACAACGATCACACATTAAATAATTGTCCACAGTTTCTCGCATTGAGTAACGATGACCGTCTCAAATCATTACCTAGTTATAAGGTATGTTTTAACTGTTTTCGTTCCGGACACTATGCTAACAAATGTAAAAAACCAGGCTGCAAACTATGCAAACGTAGGCACAACACATTAGTTCACGTACATTCTAATGGCACTGTATCGAATACACCTAGTGGTAATTCGATGAATAACTTGTCTGCTACGACTGAAACGAATAACGTAGCTTTATCCGCAAACATTGCATCTCCGTGTGGTCATACGCAACGAGATGTGTTGTTATCAACCGCTTTGATCAAATTAAGAGACCACAATGGGTGTGTGCATCTCGCTCGCGCGGTGCTCGATAGTGGTAGCACGTCTTCACTCATAACAGATAGGTTGTGCAATAAACTTAACTTAAAAACTAGCCAGGTAGATAGATCAATCCTTGGAATCAATAACGTCACTTCGCACGTAGGTAAAATATGTCGGGTTAAGGGTACGCCATTAGATGATAGCTTTGTATTCGAACTAAATTGTTTTGTTCTTCCGTTCATTACGAGTAGTGTTCCGTGTCGTCAGATAAATATTTCTGATTTCGACTTACCCTCGAATATTACTTTAGCTGATCCTACTTTTTATAACCCTGCCGATGTTGATATTTTAATCGGCGCTGATCTTTTTTGGGATTTGTTAGGATCTCAAAGACTAAAGTTAGGTACCGGGAAACCAATATTATGTGAAACCCGTCTAGGATGGATAGTTTCCGGTCCAATTACTCAGAATACTATCTCACTGCTGACGAATGACGTAAAGTGCAATATGTCTAAAATGGTTGCCGACAGCGATGGTGACTGGGAAAACCTCAAGTCAGAATTGACAAAGTTTTGGCAATTAGAGGAGGTGAATGCGAAGTCTTCCAATTCTTATATGCCTGAAGAGAAATTGTGTGAAGACAATTTCGTTACAAATACGACACGATTGTCTGATGGTCGTTTTTGTGTTCGCATCCCCCTTAAGAAAGATCCTTCAATTTTAGGAAATTCTTTTAATAAAGCCACACATTGTTTACATTCTTTAGAGCGTAAATTAAAGGTTAAGACGAACTTTAGTAGAATGTATCATGACTTTTTGTCAGAATACGAGTTACTTGGTCATATGACAAAAATTAATAAACCTAATTTATGTTTGGGTTATTTTATTCCACATATGGGAGTTTTACGCGAGTCGAGTACCACGACCAAACTTCGTGTTGTTTTCAACGCTAGTGCTTCTACTTCGACGGGAGTGTCCTCTAATGACCTACAGATGGTTGGGCCAACCGTACAGGACGGTCTATTGTCTATACTTCTTCGCTTTAGAGTCCACAAGTATGTTTTATCTGCGGATGTGGAGAAGATGTATAGACAAATAGTCGTCCACCCGTCGGACAGATATTTACAACAGATTGTTTGGCGTGATAATGTTAGTGATCCTATTAATGTTTATCAATTAAACACCGTCACGTACGGTACGGCCAGTGCGCCATTCCTTGCGACACGATGCCTTAAACAAGTAGGACTCGACTGTAGGAACCCTAAGATATCGGAAATCATCCAACATGACTTCTATGTCGACGACTTGCTGACCGGAGGGGATGACTTAGATGAAGTAAAGTTCATTCGCACTGAAGTCACCAAAGCGCTTGCGTCGGCATGTATGCCATTGAGAAAGTGGAAGTCAAATGATTCTCAATTATTGTCGAATGCTGTCCCTGCGTCATACGATTTGAACATTGGACAAAATGAGCCAGAAAAGTTGCTTGGTCTCTGTTGGCATATCGGCACTGATGAGATAGGGTTTCCTATAGGTCTGACTAAATCTTCGACTAGGTACACAAAGCGTGACTTGTTATCCGTTATTGCGCGAATCTTTGATCCCTTAGGTCTGTTAGGTCCTATTGTTATTACTATGAAGATCTTGCTACAGAAAATGTGGTTAGATAAATTATCATGGGATCAACCATTACCTAATGAGATTTGTAAACAATGGGAGATTATTATTAAATCTTTACCTCTTTTAAATCATGTTCGCATTCCGCGACTTGTAGTCTGCAATTCATTTACGGAGTTAGAACTCCATATTTTCACAGACGCGTCTGAGTCCGCGTACGGTGCTTGCGTCTACATTCGCAGTGTTAATGCTAAGGGTGAGTACATGGCTCGCTTGTTAATGGCAAAGAGTCGAGTTGCTCCCATCAAGCCTACGACAATTCCGCGACTGGAGTTATGTGGTGCGGTAGTCGGTTCTCGTCTTCACGAGAAGGTGATGAGCTCACTTCGAGTGAAGATCAGTCGGGTATATTGTTGGACTGATTCAACCATTGTCTTGGGATGGTTACAGATGATGCCTACCAGACTTCAGCCCTTTGTGCGCAACCGCGTTGCTGAGGTTTTGGATAAGTCGGGTAACTGTACTTGGAGGCACGTCCCAACAGATCAAAATCCAGCAGACCTAATATCTCGTGGCATGGATATTAGTGATCTGCAGGAGTCAGATCTGTGGTGGAAAGGACCAGATTTTTTAAAACTAGATTCGTCTGAATGGCCTTCTCAAATTACGAGCCCAGGACTACAATCGTTACCGGAGACTCGACCTAAAATCATATTACATGTTGTAAACGATTCGAAACCTGAAGTTTTAATTGATTTTAGGCGTTATTCCAATTACACACGGCTCGTACGATCTGTTGCCTACGTATTACGATTTATTAAGTCATGTAGAAAGCATTACCCTAAAACCAAATACTTGTCACATGATGAGGTACAAGATGCACTAACTCTTGTCATTATTAAGAGTCAGATTCAGTCATTTTCTGAATACCAATTATTTTTGAACAAAAAGAGTTTACCTAAAAAGAGCGCCCTTCTAAAGTTTAATGTTTATTTAGACGATAATAATGTAATGCGAGTAGGAGGACGTCTCGATAACTCTAATTTTGCTTATAGTAAGAAACACCCTATTTTATTACAGTCCACTCATGATTTCACTAAACTATTATTTAATTTTGAGCATAAAAGGCTGATGCATGCTGGCCCACAATTATTATTAGCTTCCATTAGGGAAACTTATTGGCCAATAGGAGGTCGCAAGTTGGCGAAAGCCTGTTATCATAAGTGTGTTTTGTGTCACCGTATGAAGGGTAAGGTTGTAGCTCCCTTAATGGGTAACTTACCACGAGAACGCCTTCGTCCAGGTTATCCCTTTGAAAGCACAGGCGTTGATTACGCTGGCCCTATTATGTGTGCTAGTCGCCAGGGCCGTGGATGTAGGTTAGTAAAGGTGTATGTCGCTATTTTTATTTGTTTCACAACCAAGGCCATTCATTTGGAGCTCGTTGGTGATTTAACTAGCAATAGTTATTTACTGGCTTTGTATCGGTTTATTTCTCGGAGAGGTAAACCTGCTGATATTTTTTCCGATAACGGTACCTCATTTGTCGGTGCATACAACGACCTTTCCAAATTTTTAAAATTAAATAGTTTGTCCTTGGGTGAAAGTGCAGCAAACGACGGAATAAGGTTCCATTTTATTCCCGCCTACACCCCACATTTCGGTGGACTCTGGGAGGCGGGTGTCAAGTCAGCAAAGTATCACCTTCAGAGAGTGTTGGGAAATTGTAACTTGACTTTTGAAGAGCTGTACACCACACTAACCAAGATTGAAGCCATCTTGAACTCTCGTCCATTGACGCCGTTGTCTTCAGATCCTGCAGATTATACTCCGCTCACGCCAGGACATTTTCTTGTGGGACGGCCACTTACTTCTTTGCCGCAACCTGATTACCAGGATAGCTCTGCCAATTATCTGTCTCGTTACCAGAGGATCGAGCAGCTTCGCCAGCATTTCTGGAGCAGATGGAGCAAGGAGTATGTTGCAGAATTGCAACAACGCTCCAAATGGCGTTCCTGCAAGGATGGCTTGATGCTGAACTCCTTGGTGGTGATCAAGGAAGACGATCTTCCTCCGTTGAAGTGGAGACTTGGACGGATCGTGGCTGTTCATCCAGGAACGGATGGTATCGCCCGTGTAGCTGACATTCGGACGTCTACTGGAGTCGTTCGACGGGCATTCAACCGAATCTGCCCTTTGCCTGTGTCTTCAGAATCTGGTTGAAACCATTGGTTTCAACGCCCGGGGAAATGTTGGAGATAAAACCTTCTTGCAAGCTTCCTAAATTATATGAAAAAAATATGACACTTCTATTTGTCACTTGTCTTCACTTGTTTCTTGTAAAATATATTGTTCACACCGAAAATTATTAAAACTAATTTGCATTGAGCATCCAGTCATTGATTTTCATTCAGAATACCCATAATTCTCGCACACACGGGTTCAATAATCAAAGTTGATTAGGAGATCTTGATCATTGTTTACTATTAGAAGAACCTTATAAATGCGAGCTACCCATTGCTCGCCGTCCGCAAGCTCGCGCCTACGGTGCCCGGAAATCGGGTTCGGAATCCGGCGGCGTGAGGACCGTTGCCTCACGCCGCCTTCACCACACGGACGCCTGCTAGCATTAATGCTTCGCAGAAGGAGGTTACGCCCTGACACTCCTTATGGCCTGTACCAAGGCCCGGCGCGAGAGATCACTGCCACTATTCACCCCTACGATGACGGCCCCCACGGCGGTGCACTGCCTAAGCTAAGAGGCACGCCTCACATCTACCGTATGCTCCACCGTGTCCTCCGGGTGGTCCACACAGTGGTGGCACCCGGGCGTCACTTCCATAAGAATCCGGTGCAGGATTGCAGGAACATCCCGAACTGACCATGTCCGGTGAGAACCTGTGTCATGCGGAAGGTGAGGATGCCGGAGGTCTTTCCAGTCACGCCTCAAGGAGAGGACTTATCGCCATAATTATGGCGTGCTCAGACACCTTTGCCTCCACGCTCGTTACCAGTCAGCATACGTCCAAATGCACGTAATGCTACACTTTCGAAACGCCTTAGTCCACATAACAATCGATTTTAAATTAAACCAGGTGGTCGCAAGGTCGGCTGTCCAGCAAATTACGGTCAAACAGTAGTAGAACCTTTGTATACTGAAAAAACTACAATAGCATAGTAAACTGGTCGAAACTAGTCGTCATCGTGGCTGCTTAGCAAGGGTGCAAACATAAAGAAACAAGTTCCAGGTGCAGGCGAGTCTGTACGTGTCGGTCGGTACATAATTCTCCCGTGTGTTCTTATGCGCTCATTTATAAAGAAACAGGTTTACACTTGTCGGTACCGACTGTCTGTACCGAGTCATACATACGGGTTTAAGCATGGGCCAGTGTAGTGTTTTATACATACAGATTTACCTGTTTCTTTATGTGGTTTTACCGGTACCTGTTTGTACCGACCCGTACCGATACCGACATATCGGGACCGAAACATCTGTATCTTTATGTTTGCACCCTAAGAGTGGTCCCTTAGTGTCCCCGCACATGGACTAGAAAAAAAGGGCCGCCACAAAAAAAGCTAGAAGCTGCCACAAAAATAAGCTGAAGCGCGCGATAGCTTGTGGCCGGAGAAGCTAGAAGCGGCTTCTAACTTTTTATTGTGGCGGCACCGCTGCACACGAGTCACAAAAAAAGGCCATCACAAAAAGAAGCTAGACACTTACTGTCTCCATACAAATCCATTAATTCATTAAAATGCTTGTAATTTTGTTCAGTAAATGTCGAATTTGTGGCAATGTTAACAATTACACAAATAAAACCCTTATAGCTGTCTAATTTTATAAGTTCACCCTTTAAGTTTGGCACAGTAAATTCATGAATAGATTTAGCTAGGCTGTAGTTAGGATTGTTTATTCTTGTGTCCATGATGACCAGCAGGTTATGATGAATATGTGATGATGTCACAATAGTTGAGGTTAGTGGATAATATTCAAGTCATTTTATGTTCCTTCACTAGATTTTATTTAATAATTTAGAAGTTCAATTAATTTTTTTTAACGGCTTCATCGAATGAACATTCGATCAAATTTTTGAGTTTGTCTTTTATTATAGATAGATTATTTTTATTGACATTTTGTAGCTTTTTTGACGCATAGATAAGACCACGCCAAGACCACGCCACGTTAGACAAGGTGTACGTAAAGAGTATAATAATGAGGGAACTTATTTCTAGATAGAAGTGTTTGTCTTGTGTGAAGCCGCATTTACACATTCGGAAACAGTTCTCAGATTTGAGAGTGCTGCTGTATACATATTAATATAGTTTTTATTACGGTACGTTCACACGGCGTCGAGTGTTCCTCTTCCGAATCGGTTTTTTGCAGGGTTCAGTTTAGTGGCAACCAGGGATGTTACGGAGCTTCGACTCTGACTTAACGGAGTCAGAGTCGGAACTTCCGATATTATTTCAGCTTCGGTTTCGACTTCGGCTCCGATACTTTTAAATAGGAGATTTTAATCAGAGGTTGAAGCTTAAGGCCTCTGCCTCGAATCTTGCGGACAGCGGGGCGGCGGCGGCGGCGCCGCGGGAGCGGTAGGATCTAACGCGTGAAATCAAATGGACTATGGACCGGTTCTCAAAAACAGCGGCGCGGCAGCGGAGCGGGGGCGGGCAACGAGCGGTGAGCGCCAGTTCTGTGGCGCCAGTCAAGCGGTGACCGGCCGCGCGTCTGCATTGCAGTGTTGTGCAATTTATTTTAGTCGTAGAATTTGTCAGGACATTGTCTCTGTTCTTCATAATTTCTATACAACTCGCCTTTCCTTTTCCTTGCCCTATAGTAGGCATTCACTTCTTCTTTTGCCCACAATAAATAGACCGTTAGGAATAAATTTGAATCAAAAACATGTTGTCGCCATTGTTTAGACATTTTGTATAGGAATAAAAACAAATATCTGGACGATACAACCACGAAAACAACACTACGCCGCTATATTGACGCGCGATCTGCCCGCTGGTTTCGAGAACGCATCTGCGTTGCCCGCTCCGCTCCCGCGCCGCCACCGCCGCCGCCCCGCTGTCCGCAAGATTCGAGGCAGAGGCCTAACATAGCGGCAGCGGGCGGTCTGCATCGACTATAGACTATAGTTCATTCATAGGTGTCCACCAGACGCGGAGCTCTAATGAGCGACAGAGCGAACAACTTTTTAGTGGAGCTGGCCTAATCTACGACTCTTTAAGAAAAAGATTGGATGGAGACAAAGCTCCAAAGCTTTTATTCGTGAAGTAAATATAATACACTACTTTTAGAGTCAATTCAATTGATTTAAATTTTGTTTTAAAGCTTTTGTTAATTTATATAATATAATATTATGCTACTTTGAGATTCATTTAATTTAATTTTTGTTTATTTGGAAACATGCCATTTTTTTTTCATTGTGTTTTATTTTACAATTAAAAAACTAAAATAAAATAAAAAATTGACTGAATAATGTTTTATTTGTCTTTAAATAAAAAATCTCTCTCCTGCTACCTCTTCTGGCCGTCTTCCGCCTCTGGTTCCGACTCCGGTTCCGATTCCGGTTCCGACTCCGTCCTCAGTTCCGATATAATCCTAAATCCTGGCAACAGTATTTCAATGAATGAGAGATCACACATGCATTTAGTTTCAAGACATGGCAAAAAAAACGAATCTTGCTGAAGTTGACATCCGATTTTGCGCGACCATAAACTGATCCGGCCGTACTGCAAAATGTAAGATCCGGTGCAGTGGTATAGCGCATTCAATACATGCGTTCATACGATACACATAGGGGTAGATTCGGTTATTTGCCGTCGAGGCCGTCCGATATAACATTCGGTTTTTCCAGATCCGATGAAAATAAGATTCGGCACAACGTGGCTCCGTGTGAACGTACCGTTATGTTCAGAACCACGGGACAAAGAAAAGTAGAAGGGCAGTTCCTTCAGATATTGCGCGCGTGGCAACATTATGCCAAGATGCGCAAAATTTAGCTTATTCGCCGTCAGGTACTAGTCGCTATTCGCGATTGGTTGTCTCAGAAATACGCGAAATATTATAAATTATGACTTATTGTGCGGTTTTGAACTGCAAAAATGGAAGCAGAAAAAAAATATCTTGTGGAGGTGTATCGTATCATCGGTAAGTACCTACTAACTTTGTTAATTTTTATTATATGACAATACCATATTTTATGACTTCAATGCAAACAATAAACAACCTTAAATTCATTGAGACAAAGTCGAAATACACAAACTTGGTCGTCATCTGGAAAAGCATAACATTTTCTGGTAGCTTCGACGTTGCTTCGACGCATTGACTTAATGACTTATATTTTAGCAAAGATTTTAGTATTAACACGCTTATATTAGCTTCACCTGTATGTTTGTAACCAATGCCTTTGAGCTCGAATTTGACCAACTTTGGGCGATCTGATTTTCTTCAAACTTTGCACACCCATCAAAGACTGATGACAATACAGTAATCCGTTTTTTTTTAGTGAAAAAAAAAACATGGATAAAACACGTCATGAAAGTATGTTCCCTCGGGATAAGTTTTCAATTTTCAGGCGGGCGAAGTCGCTGGTAGCAGTTAATAGTTAAGGAAGATAATTTTACATAATATTAACCGTACTAAATTAACTTCTATATAGATAGACCTCAAAAAAAGTATTTAAATATTTCAGTTTCCCCCAAGATCCATTTATTAAGGAAAAATGGATAGATGCTACGGGAAGACAAAAATGGATACCTACCTAACTAAATCAAGCACTTATGTTCACAGCATTTCGAAGATCAGGATAAGCAAATTTCAAATAAAGGATACCTTTAAATATTTGAACGATAAAGCAATACCTACTAAGAACATTTTAATATTTAAGGTACGATTTAATTGAATTGATTTTATCTACACATCCATTAGTTGTTTAATTAGGGCATGGTTTTGGTATTAACATCAACTTATTGTCCTTGTCCAATGTTACTTAAGATTGAAATGTACCTACACTTTATTGATTTGTTACATATACATTTAGGACGATTAATAGAGTAACAAAGGCGAATTGAAGATAAAAACGTACTAAGCGTTTTTATTTCCATTCTCCTTTGTCTGGCGTAACTTTATTAATTAGCTGTATTCTTCTCCTCAATGTCTCTGTTGGTCACAATGGTATATTTTTTTAAATATTTATAGGCTAATAATAATTCGGAAAGAAATGAGCCTGGTCTTTCGAGAAAACGTCTTCAAGGAACGCCACCATTGACTAATCCTACTATAAGGACAGATGCGACACCAACAAAGAAGGCACGCCAAGCTATAAACTCGGAGTTAACTAACAGTTCTACGGATTGGATTCCAAGAAAAAGAAAAATAATAAAACAGTTGCAGTGGACTCAAAGTAAACTAAATAAACAAAATTTAAAAGTCAAACGTTTACAAAGTCGAAATCGCAGATTGAACATGAAAATTAAGAATATTATGGAAGAACTTTTAAAATCCTAACAGAAGAAACTTGCCATGAAAAGTTGACCGTGATAGCTTAAAAATACTGATGTTAAGGTTGGTATTGTAATGTATGGTCTGTCTAATAAGTCAACTGACTTGGGAATTTTGTATAATATTTAATCGTTTTTAAAAATACTTATATTCGATACTTTTCCTAAGGTTCTTCTATTAGTAAACAATGACCTCTATCTCTTAATTAACCTTGATTATTGAACCCGTGTTGACTACGTCAGATTTCATTAAATCCTAATAATTACCCAAGTCGTTTAACTTATTATACAGACTCTACATTTGAGAATTAACTTGCCTATAGTCTGCTAGATCTAACTACATATTTCTATGTCGATTTAGTAACCGTCGCAGAAAGCAGCAAATTCTCGCACAGATTTTTCGAAAATATTTCGAAAAATCTGTGCGAGAATTTTCCATACTACACCTTACTGCATAATTTGCTTTACGGCTTGTAACTTAGTACGTATGATGTTTTATTTTATTTATAGTAGGTAAAGATATGGAGGATTCGAAGTGAAAGTCTGAAACTTGTTGTATTAAAAAAAAAACGTTTTTTTCTTTTCAATTTTATTAAACTTATCACCAGTACTTATTGAGGGACTCAACCAAGTCTAATGGATCAACATTGGGTCCGTGACGCTCTACGGGCACACCATCTTTGTCAATGATGAATTTTGTGAAGTTCCATTTGACGAAACTGCCTAAAGTGCCGCCCTGCTTGTGCTGTAAAAAAAAAGGCAATGTAGTGACTAACGAAACCATAATATTATGCTTGAACCTATTAGTTGCAGTGTGAATCAGTAGAATTTACCCGTCTGTAAAGCTATGGTGGTCTTTCTACATATACATGGGCACTCGGATGGGGGGTAGCCATTCTGGCTTTCAATAAAATATTACACCACTTCACAGAAATGCTGTGGCTACATTATCGGGATTCGGCGAATATTCGCGTCATCTTACCATTGCTTTTCGTCCGCAAGCCCTTGCAAACAAGCTTGTTTAATTATCGGTGGGTAGGTACCTACTTATTAAGTATCCAATAAATTATAGTAAACGCAAGAGTTCAAAATCAAACCTTACAAAACGATAGAAAATTACCTTCAGGAACTTCCACAAAGGACTGGCATTTTTCCCGTTTACATTAATCTTCTCAAAGAGATCAAACTTCACTCTCCGTTCTGAGAGAGAGCAGACAATCTCCTCGGGGTTGCCTGGCTCTTGACCAGCGAACTGATTGCAGGGGAAAGCTAGAATACGCAGACCTAAAATTGGTACAGACTATTTTACTCGTAAGAAAGGTTGGATCAAGATTCAATCTTTGTAACACTTGAATCTTAATTTTATCACGATTATGTTATGAGCATTAGTTGTGAGAGTAAGACGGAGCTGTACAGGGCACTATTTCTTTTTTTTTTTGGGAAAGGCATGGCATAGGTAAAAACTACACTGTGAGGCCCGACGCCTTGACTGCTGTACAGCCAAAGTGCAGCTCTTCATACCTATTTTGCAAAATGCAAAAAACTTAAATGAATTTAACAATATTTAACGCCTCTATCCCCTTTAGGTAAATACCTAGGTACTTACTACTACTATAGCGGATAACTAGCAAATAGTGGATGCACGAGAGCGTGCACAGGACGAACGGTGCCAGTAGGCAGCTCCTACAAAGCAGTCAAAATGGCGAGAATAAACTACATAAGTTTGTACCTTTCTCTTCAGCATATTTGTCATACAATTCGTTCAATTGCTGGTAATTTTTTGCCGTCAAACCGCATTCTGAAGCCACATTCACAATGATGCAAACATGACCTTTATACTTTTCTAGTTTCACATCTTCACCGTTTATGTTTTTCACTGTAAATTCGTGGATCGATGTCGCAGATTTGTAATCAGCTCTGGAAACCGTACAATTTACTGGTATTGTAGCTACAAAAAGATAACTTATGGCGATTTTTAGAAGTGCCGTCAACGGGTCGTCTGGTAAAAGCAGTGCTCGAAGGCCCGAATCAACCATGTTTTGGTTACAACGGCCCGTCTCGACGGAGAGTCTGCAATGTATTCATGAGACGTTTTAGTAATGACCGGTATTTCATCCGATAAGAGGGCATTACTAGAGAACCGGCCGGAGTAACATCTTTGCGTGCTTTCCGAGCCACCGTCAAAAGGTATAAAAGCTCAATGTTATGATTATAGTTTCCTACCATGTTTTAATTATTTTAATATTCTCACGTTTCTGTTTGGTTCTCAAGGCACATGGTCAGGTATAGGTACCTACAACTCGAAAACCTTGTGTATGTTCTCAGATTGTATGATTGTATTTACCGATTTACTTAAGTTCCTGTTGACAAATGGACAACCAATTTATTGACATGTAGCTTTTTATTTAATCTGTTTAGAAATTACAGAACAAGGTTTTCTCAAAGATTTTGTATATCCAACGGAGGGTTTTCTATAGTGCGTTCATTGATAGTGCGTTTTAGTTAAGAGTTTCCTTCGTCGTAATGTTGGCTCTGTCCGTGTCCGTCTACAGAAAAAAAAGAAAAGTAAAAACAAAAGAGTTGCCTCTCTAGCAAAATTATTGCATGAAATGCGAAACGAAATCGATTTTAATCATATAGGTATTATGACTTAAGAAAATTGTCCTGCGCAATTACCGCCCATTGTACACTTATTTTTGATAATGTTTGTCCTGTATTTTTGTGTATGTGGTGTACAATAATATATAAGTGTGTAATGTTAGTGATTACCGTCGAGGCGGTATTAAGACCCGAGCCATAGTGAGGGTCTTAAGAGAGCCGAGAACTCACGTTTATCATACGACGTTTTTCAATACACTTGTGAAGAAAATAAATATAAAATTAGGAAACTTTGGTGGTGGTAAAAATCGGTTTTATATGCGCGCCCATATTTTTTTTTATTTACCTTTCAATATACTCACTGAAATGAATAAACGGTGGTTGACCGGTGACTCGTAGGGGATGACCTGCGCGCAGCCTGATACAATAATGTATTAAAATTATGGCGGGGGAGCGGTTGAACAATAAGGTTTTAACCACATTATAGGACTAGGGCGTAATGGTAATCAAAATGTCACAGTTTAGATCGCCAAACGGGCCCCTGCTCTTTTAACTCACCTGAACTACCGGCGGCTATTACATTTAGCCTGCTACGACAACCCGTTCAATTCTAAACAGGTACGACATTCTAACTAGCCAATCTATCGTCCAATATCGACCAATCTATAAGCTATCGTATTGACGAACAACATTACCTTCTCTACCTTCCGGTTACTTTATTATTGAGGAATACAGTCACTGTGGTTGCAAGTTGCAGAGAACGTACTGTCGGTATTACATGTGTGTACGGTGCTATGATACGACTAGTGTTGCCAGGCGTCCCGATTTGCGCGGGATGTCCCGATTTTGAGGGGTCTGCGCCGATTTGCGCTTGATCGGGACGCTAAATCAAGCCATTATAATTACATACTATATAAAGTAACATAAATATCAGTCGCATTCGCATCATTCTCATACATGCTATGTGCGTTCAAAATGACACACGGCACTGCTTCACTCAATCCACATAATTATAAATAGATCTGCGTCGGGAGTTGCAGAGCGATTTCCGGCCACAGAAGGCGTGAGCTTGTGGACGATAAGCAATGAGAACCTCGGCGTTCGCCCGTCCAGCAAGGACCAGGCCCGAATCGAAGACGCGGCATGTTATATGCGTTCTTTAAAGAAATATGTCAGAAAAACTGAAGGGGCCAAGTATGCCCGATGCCTTATAATGCAGCGCGTGAACGTTTGAAAGAGTGACTGTAGCTCTGGAACGTAAAAGGCAACAGAAGAACATAGTTCCACCCTAGAGCGAGACTTCTCTCGCTAATTGTTTTTTTTATTGTCCCAATTTCAAACCTAAATAAAATCCCGATTTATTTTACTATCTGTCTCGATTTTACTCCAATCGGACCTGACAACACTAGATACGACTATCGAAGTACCGAAGAAGCACGATTTCAGACAAGAATATTTAGGTACTTCCTAACATAGGACACTAAATTTTGCATTTTTGCATCACAGTTTTTTCCATTCTCTTTTCAGTCTCATAAATTAAAAGCTATTTTATAGCAACAAGAATGAAAAATAAAATAACTGTACTGAATGACTGCCACTGTATGAGCCAATTAAAAATTCAACACTAGCGACCTTCCTAAATTTCGCACAGATGTTACAAATTTTAGAAATATTCGACTATTTTCTTCATGAATGGGGGAGACTACAATCATGTAAGAAGGATGAAATGACAGGGTGCATGTAGGATCTACATAACATACATGGAGAAAAAAAAGTACTCTTGAAAATATTATTATGTTTATCACAAAAAAAATAACAATTATAATTCTTAATAACTACATCATATTATGTCATATCACACAGTGCATGTCCAGTTTTTTTTTTATTAATTTTATGTTTTGCTAATTCACTTGACTAATAAATTTTTAAAGTCAAATCTTTCGACGAGCCAGCTCCAATATAAACATAGAGAAAATACTGTGTACTTCAAGATGCATAGTGATGTGAAATGTGAATGATAAAATAGTCAATTCATATAACAAAGTTAAATGCTCAGTTGCTACAGTAAACTATTTACTGCTAAACCACCTGTCAAAAATATTTAAAAATAAAAATAAAATGCGAAGTCGTTCTTCCATTTGAGTTATCACCAGTACTTCTCAAGGGACTTGACCAAGTCCAACGGGTCAACGTTGGGGCCATGACGCTCAACGGGTACGCCGTCTTTATCAACGATGAATTTTGTGAAGTTCCATTTGACGAAACTGCCCAGGGTACCACCCTGCTTGTGCTGTGAAAAAAAAAAAAATTAATTGGCGTAGTGACCATCGAAACATTTTGTTTTAAAAATGGCAAATTCATAGGTCACGTTTTGTGTTAAAGGTGGCTAGATCACATGTCATATGTTGTGTTAAAAATGACTAGATCACATGACACATTTTGTGTCAAAGGTGGCTAGGTCACATGACACATTTTGTGTGAAAGGTGGCTAGGTCACATGACACATTTTGTGTCAAAGGTGGCTGGACCACTTGACACATTTTGTGTTAAAGGTGGCTAGGTCACAAGACATTTTGATTGCATCTAATGTTACTAACACTAGTTTTCTAATTTTATGAACTTTAAAATACAGTTTAGCCATGCAGCCTGTGAGCCAATAAATAAATAAAGCTTAATAATTAAGGTGTTATTCTTTTTTCGAAAACAGGCATTTATTGTTTTTTTTTTTTGTGTCTTATTTTCTGTAATATTTCTATTCCATGAAGGTATAAAATAATAGTTATTTTTCTTTCTCCATGGCTGAATTAATATGATACTACTACGCCAACCAGACCGTTCGTTAGAACTAAAATAGATCGATTTGATTACCAAATCATTAACAGCCTGATACACGTAAATAACATAATGTTGTTATCTTTTTGTAGTAGTAGTATCTTAGTAAATCTTATCTTACGATAATAAAAATACGATTGATTATTCCAGCAGCACAACTATAAAGTCAATGGAAAAATCCGTGAGAAATACTGCCTACATAAATTCCATTTCTCACAATTACTAGCAATAACCATTCTAAGGTCATTTCTACAAAGCTCTGAATAATAGAACAGGTATATTGATTTTCTCCTTATCACAAATAGATTTTTCAAGGTTGCCCTTCAATACGTCTGTGGTTTTGCCACATACAGCTCCATACTAATTGTGATAATAACTCGTTAACATTACTCAGCAACTTTTGTTACTAACATAACAACAGCAAGGTTTTTATAAAAAACGTAATACGTCGTTCCTGCACTGTATCTGTGAGGCTTTTGTTTTAATTTATTAAACCCCAAGCGAACGCAGGCGTTCGCTCTGTCATTATTTTTCTATTGTGTCTCTAATTACGATATTCGAATGATTAACCTTTCGAATACCGTAATTAGGTGCAAAATCATTTACAGATTTCTCCTGCTCTAAGGCGGTTCAGTCTTTTACTGACTAACCACACCTATGTTTCTAAAGTTTCCTTTGAGTTCAAGGACCACCGGTAACTATTTCAGAAGTCGACCTCTGGTCCTAGTCGGCTTTGGCCTTGCTGGGCCTTTATGGCTACGCTGATATCTCTTTAGAGTAGCGTGTGGAACCATACGTGTCGTCGAGGACTCGGGCTCGTGCTCGGTCCGAACGGTTACCGGACGGAGAGCTACGCATTGCTCGTCGTCCGCAAGTCCACGCCTATGGTGGCTGGAAGTCGGGGTCGGGGTTTCGGCGGCTGGGGCGTGAAAACGTCCGTTCCCTTATGTGCGGCCGCCTCCTGTGCTAGCATTACTACTTCGCAGAAGGAATAGACTGCCGACCAGTACCCCTTTTTCTGGACCATAGCATATGCTATACCTATGAGGCATATTCTACACATAATACTGGGCTCAATTAGATTCTAACTTTGACTGTTATCAATCAAATACGTCAACAACATTATTATCATGTTCCAGTAAAGAAAATAAAATAAGATTTAGATTAGAATTTGGTTATTTCATAACAAAACCGAACTGTAGAATGTTGTGCGTGACTTTCAGATAATGCTACATGCTACTAGATAGTGCAGATGACTCAAAAAAATCACATGCATTGAGGATTGTTCTGTTAAAATAAATTAGTTAATAGAGTATCATTAGGCGTACTCATTCCAACAAATCATAACGATTAAGTATATTTTTGTTTACCACGGTACTGGTATGTGTGTAATAAATAAATAACTTTTACTTAGGTATTAATTAGTTTGATTGTTAAAAATTCAAGGCTTTCGACGTACTAAAGATATTAATTCATTAAACCCCAAGCGAACGCCGGCGTTCGCGCACCTATTGTCTTTCAATTGTGTCTGTAATTATCACGATCGAATGGTTAATATGGAAAAGCATGTTATTCCATGTTAAACAAACTGACAACTTTCCTAATGTTCATGTTGAAAACCATGCTACAACCACATCAACAGTTTTTTTTTTTAATTATTGTATAAAAACATCATATTTAGCTTTGTTTCCAAATCCAATGTTCCCTGGATATTACAAATTAATGGACTCAGGTTTTTTCTCTAAGGGTGGAAATGGGTGATAATCCACCACTAGGACGAAGTAGTGGCTGGTAAATTTCATGTCTTTGAAACTTTCATTCTAGGACATGGCAGTTTCCTGTCAAAATTTTGGTTCTAGGATATGTCCGTTTTTGTAACGAATTTTTTTTTGTGGCATATATGCCAGTTTCGTCACAAATTTTTGTTTCTGGGATATATGCCAGTTTCCTCACATATTATTGGTTCTAGGGTATGACAGTTTCCTCACAAATTTTTGTTTCAGAGATATGCCAGTGTCTACACAAGTTTTTGGTTCTAGGATATGCCAGTTTTGTAACGAATTTTTGGTTCTTAGATATGCTAGTTACCTCACGATTTTTTTTATGTTTTACATAAACATGAAGAAATTCAAATTCAAATAATTTTAACAAATACAAAGTACAGCTAAGATATGCACATGAATATTTACATAATGAGGATGTTTTTAAGAACTTGAAATTGTAAATAGGCAGGGTTTATTGACTACCAAAATAGCAATTCAGATGCATTGGTCCATCTCATTTACATTTTTTTATCATTGCTACACACCTCTGTCCATGCAACTACAAATGTAGGCACATAGGGCAACAAACTAGTAATGTGTCATTTTTGTAAATAGACTCACATACAGCGGTAGCCTTTTACAGGCTTATCATGCAGGTCAAATACACTCTGAAATATAAAATAATATACAGAACCTTTACCTTCAGGAACTTCCACAGAGGACTTGCATTGTCTCCATTCACATCAACCTTCTCAAACAAATCAAACTTTACTTTTCTGTCTTTTGCAAAGCAGACAATCTCCTCAGGGTTACCTGGCTCCTGACCAGCAAACTGATTGCATGGGAACGCGAGAATACGTAGACCTAAAAATAGACAAATTTGCTATAGCTAGGAATAATTTACAGGTATGACCATGATCAATTTACAGGTATGATCTCTCTTACGAATCTCTCTAAACTTTACGATTACTCTGTTCATAGGCACGTATATTGCACGTTAACTAAGCATTAACTAATCAGCGGTGAATACAGGACGTGCGGGGGCGATCGCAGGGGTGCGCGGGTCTAGGTATCGCTACAGAGCGGCCAAAAGGTGGACGAGAATCGTAGATTACTTATCAGAATGACCTACCTTTCTCCTCGGCATATTTCTCGTACAATTCATTTAATTGCTTGTAATTATTTGCGGTAAGACCGCATTGTGAAGCCACATTCACAACAATGCAAACATGACCTTTATACACATCCAGTTTCACATCTTCGCCCTTTATGTTCTTCACTGTGAATTCGTGGATTGATGTCGCAGACTTGTAATCAGGATTAGCACTCATTTTCCTAGAAATAGCAAGGTTTTTAAGTAAAATTATTATCAAAACACGGAACCGACTTCACTCAATTGTATTTAGTCTTAGTGATGTGTACACAAAACGAATGTAGCCGGTACAGGATCATCGATTGCATAACACAAATATTCTGTTGAAACAATTAATTTACTATCGTTATCATGTTTTGACTTACACTGCACTTAATTGAGCTCGAGATAAACAAATAACGTTCCCGACGATTGGTGCCACAATCTTAGAAATCGCTCTAAAACCGATTGTCATGTTCGCTACAAAAAGTTTCTATATAAATATGTCTAACGTTCGTAAACTTCAATTATTTCTTTTCTATGATGCAATCGGGTACGAAATGGCACAATACTTTGTAAAAAATAAAGTATTTATAGTAACATCTTCGAAAAGTTTAAATACTTCTCACAGCTACTCTTAAAACTGTTGTCTATATTAGATTTCATGAATATTTTACAGATACAGAGTATTACAGAGTGTTTTAAATCTATTTTTACAGTTTTCGAACGCTACTGATTGATTATGTCATTTTGTGCGTTCGAAAACGTTTTTATGTAACCTTTGGAAAAAACTGAAATTCAAGTGAAAGTACCGGTTTTTATATAATACTTTTGCAATTTTGTTTCTGATTCTCAAGCATGAATTTTAAAACTAAACAATAAATTGTACTATTAGTAGAGTAAGGTACAATACAGACATTAAAAACTGTATTCTTACATACATCAATTGACAAACAAGAAAATATTGTACATTCGGATTGTTTCTGCCACAGAGTCTAGTATTAGTTATCTGTGTATAGAGTTTACAAACGTCAAGCAGACGTTTCCACTTTCATTCTCTTAATAATTTCTTCTTTCACAAATCATAAAAAGTGCAGTGAGTTAATACGAGCTAGAAATAGTTAAAATTCAGAAAAATAGAATCGAATAACGATGGCGTTTCTGATGACTAACATACGTAGATGCGTTTGCCTGAAAAGCTTCAGTACCCCCAATATTGTCCAAACCACATCATACCATGCCAATGTAAGTACATACATAGAAGCAATGTCAAGGATTATCGATTTCGCCAGTGAACTACGTAATTTCAAGAATAACCTTGACTGATGATGAAACCAAGGGATGTTTTCTTTCAAATCATTAGGACTTTGTTATTCGAATTTAGTGCAGACCAGTATCAGCACTAGTACCTATTAGAATCCTTATCAATAATTTATTTTTAATTTGTTTACATATAAATGAATCTCGTTAAGCGCACTACGAAAACTTAGTTTCATGCTAAACTGTTCAATTAATTACTAATATTCTTTTTATATTTAGGAATTCTGTTCATTGTAATTTACCTACATCTTTAAAAATACGAAGTGAACACATTTAATTCCATCTGTGCAAATACTAGTATTTCTGGTTAAACCGAATTTACTTATTCATGAATTACAGTTTATGATAAGTTAGCCCTTTACGTTGAAACTTGTTTAAATTTCAGGTTATTGATCACTATGAGAACCCACGCAACGTTGGTTCTCTCGATAAGAAGGACAAAAACGTTGGCACAGGACTTGTTGGTGCTCCCGCTTGTGGTGACGTAATGAAACTGCAGATCCGGGTTGATGATGATGGAAAGATCATTGATGCAAAGTTCAAGACGTTTGGATGTGGCTCTGCTATTGCCTCCAGCTCCTTAGCCACAGAGTGGGTGAAGGGCAAGACTGTTGATGAAGCTCTGAAGCTGAAGAACACAGATATTGCTAAAGAGTTATCATTGCCGCCGGTCAAGCTGCATTGTTCTAGTAAGTTCATAAATATTTTTTGTGTCTGTTCCTACTGAATCCATAGGACATCCATTGTCCTGGCTAGTAATTTTTATTATTTTTTTTTTAATTTCTTTTTTTTGAGCATTTTTTCACAGAAGATTAGCACCTAATATTGAATTTATTTGGTTTATATATATATAATATTTGTTCTCATTATTACATTCCGATTATTTGCCGGCCATTCATACTGTCATTTGTCTTTCTATTGTATCTCTAATTGGCAGTATTTATTCAAAAGGTTAAATTGTGCCAAACTTTAATACAGTTTGTTGGTAGTAAATAGATGCTTTATCTAGAATAACATGATACAAATTCTATTCTATTTTAGTTTTTGTCTGATATATTGCAACTCCTTTCATTTCCTCCATTTGCATTGATGACAATCAAGATGGCTATCAATATTTTAAAGGTCTTCATGTGCTTGTTTATATTGATATATTTATAGATATACTGATAAATTATGACATTGTATTTTGTTATCTCACCCTAACAGCAGTTTTAGATAAGGCTTTGTAAACATATTAAATTTTCATATTTTTTATTAATTTCTACAATTTAACCTCTCAGGCACAATTGTACCGAATTCAGTACACATTGGTAGCTGCTAACTTAAAAACCTTATTTTTATGTAAGGTTTAAGTTTCTGGTATGAGGTGTACTACCTACTGTATTCCGTACAATTGTGCCTGAGAGGTTAAACAAATCGGCATACGCCATTTGTTTCACTTTTTGGTGTAATATCACATTCCAAGATTTCATTGCCAATGTAAAATATTTTTATTTTTTTTATTTCTAGTGCTTGCTGAAGACGCCATAAAGGCAGCCCTGTCAGACTACAGGATCAAACAACAATCAGGCGAAAAGCAGTAAAGAGAACGGTAGAAGGCATTGGGAACAGATCTGTGATTTAGGAAACGTAAGGAGGCAGGACTAGTGACTATTACATTATAAGAAATAATTGTAGTTACTTGGAAGAAAAAGGACCCGTGTTGATTGTTTTTTTGCTCTAAAAATGTTTGAATTATTTAGTGTTGTATTTCATAGGTTTTAGACTTTGATCTTGTATGCACATATTATAACACCTTCATATCAAAACTAAATGTT
Source organism: Mythimna albipuncta (assembly GCA_929112965.1). NCBI lineage: Eukaryota > Metazoa > Arthropoda > Insecta > Lepidoptera > Noctuidae > Mythimna > Mythimna albipuncta. The sequence continues at coordinate 18,087,435 of OV815967.1, forward strand.
TTTGTCAATGTCTTGAATAGTTGTAGTATTGTGTCAAAATTAGTTGTTAAAATAAATCGGATTATGAATTATTTCCAGTTTATTATTTTTATCCACAATTTGTTAGCTAAAGATGCTATAAAAGCAATGAAAAGGACCTTGGAAGGCGTTGGGTATAGATCTCATGGATCTGTGGCTTCTAGTAACTATTACTTAAATGTAAGAAAATATTGATTGTTGTTACTTAGTAGAAAAAAGGATCTGTATTAAATTTTTTCCATTGATTTTATCTGTACTAAAATTGTTTGAATAAGTCAATGTTGTATTTCACAGGTTTTTGGACTTTGATCTTGTTTGCACAAAATATAAGACCTGTATATTAAAAGTAAACGTTTTGACGTGACAACGTCTTAAATTAGGTTGCGGCTGGGAGTCACTTATGAAAAAGTGTAACGCTCGGTAACGTTACGATGAGTCACCGAACGAGAGAGAGGCCCGCCGAATGCCTTGCGTCTCTCTCCCACTCAACTATGATCGGTCTGCCGCCAATATGTACAATTTAATTATATTCATATCAATAAATATTCTACCGAGAAAAAGACGTTGTCACGTAAAATCTTCGCCCGTAAAACCGACTTTACAGGCAACCATTTTTTGTCAGTGTCCTGAATAGTTGTAGTAATGTTGTCAAAAATAGTTGTTAAAATAAATCTGATTATGAATTGTATTCGGTTTATTATTTTTATCCAAATTTAGAGTACTAAATAATTTATCAATTTAATTGTACTTCTTAACATGTCAGTTTTATCTAATTGTAGGCAATAAATATGGGCAATGATGCATTAAGTACATTGGTAGCGCATCGGTACATTCGGTTTAGTTATCAGCACGGATCTTGAGGGCTCGGCGTCAGAGTGGGGATAGCTTTGCGCATTCCATACATTGGCGAGCCAATCGTCATCGTTGTTAGATAGCGGCGAGCCAATCACCGACATTCCCCGCCCCCGCGTCTCACGTCGCACTACTTAAGAAACCGAATATTTGACTTCTGCGCAATTTGAAGCCAGCGCTCAAGATCCGTGCCGATAACTATACTGATATAACGTGCGTGCGATACGGATGCCAATACCAAATACGCTAGTGACGTAATCAAGATTTATGAAAATGGGATTTTTTTGACTCTTAAAATATTTTAACTAGCTTATAGGTATTGTCCATTTGTCTCACTGCTGGGCAAAGGCCTCCCTCCATTCACTCCAATGATCACGGGCACACGGTTCCTTGCTTTCTCATTCCAGTTCATAAGAAAGCCTTCCAGGTCCCGCCATCTTAAAATAATGCTCGATTATTTTGTAACCCATTTTTAAGTACCTACTATTTGTAGGCTGTGCATTTATTATGTTACGTGGTTTAGGAGCGAAATTGAGTATCATAGCAATAGTAAACGGTAGGCGATTAAGTAGGTAGGTACTAGTGTTGTCAGGGCTGATTGGATAAAAATCGGGACAGATGGTAAAACAAATCGGGATTTAGGGATTTAAATCGGGACAATTTTTTTTTTATTAATTTTTTTTAGATGGGAAATCGTCCAATGACGTCTTCCCCTCTGGGGTAGAACGAGAGGGCGTGTGAAATTTTTACTGAGTAAAACCCAGACTTCTTCAGTCGCTCTTTGACTTTCAGGCTTTTTGATTTATCGGGACATTTAGCGTCCCGATCATGTGCAAATCGGGTCGCGTCAACAGACCCCTAAAAATCGGGACATCCCGCGCAAATCGGGACGCCTGGCAACACTAGTAGGTACCTATGTAAAACTGTTTTGAAGTTGGTATCTACGTTTCTCAATGAAGTAGGTAGTGGGTAGGTACAGGTACCTATTAGTTTTGGTTGCGCCTTTTATTGAGTTTGCCTAGTAGGTAATTCAGCTGCCATATTGAAAGTACTTAGGTACAAACAAGCTATGTGAAACATGTTATATAGGTAGTTTACATGGCAATGCTAAATGCACCTCAAGGTTAACATTTATTTAAATTATGAAATAAAACATTTACAGCTTCAGTATTTTTGGTAGTTTTTAATTACTAATCGTTATTCACGTGTGTTACACAATCAACAGCTTGCGTCGGATTAGTCCAAGAAATGTTTTCGTGTGTCCTATTCGCGAAGGTTCGCATGTTTTAGACTGAGTTTTCCATCTCGTTGGAAAGCAATGGTGGCCGAGAGGTAGGTACCGGCCCCGACTTGAGTTGTAGGTCGCGGGTTCAAACCCAGTCTGGTGCATTACTTTGTGTAATTTATTTCATCATCACTGCTCGTGAAGGAAAACATCGTGAGGAAACCGGTATGTCCTAGAACCAAAAATTCGAAGACATGTTACATTCACTAAACTGCACTCCGCGTGTTGGATTAAGGTACCTACACACCGAAGCACGAACCAGGCGGCCAAGGCCGGCGGCCTGATTTTAACCATCTTGCCGGCGGCTGGCGCCCGCGCGATCTACCACGCGTCACGCCCTTTCCGCTCTTCAGTTATCCGCCGGCTTTTTGTGAACACTGCATGCCGCGACTGTCGGGTCGCCGGGAAAATTGTCCGGCTCGCAACTTTTAATGCCGCCAGGACACCGGCGAGCGCCGGCTTCAGTGTGCAGACAGCATTACGGACCACCCCCTCTCCTAGAGCGAGGAGGCCTTAGCCCCAGCAGTGGGACCATTAAAAATCTAATTTTGCCATTCCATCTCGTTTAGCTCTTTAATCGCCATAGGTGACAGAAGAGCTGACCTCGTCAGGTGTACTTGGTCATGAATGTGCGATCCTGGTGGAATAAACGCGAGTGTTTGTCGGATATATCCGACGAAGGCCGTTAAGGGTCAATTTATACTAGCGCTGAGTCGAAGCGTCAAATACTTTACAACTAAAACGAAGCCGCACGAAAAAGCCGGGCGTATTCGCCAATAGCAGTGCTATTGAATTGGCCAATTTCCGACTGATGATGCGTAGTAGGTTCGCTAGTGGGCGCATTGATACGCGAGAATGCGCGCACCAATCAGCGTTGTTCGTTGACGCGCGAATTCCGAAGAACGCGCGCGTCTTTTTAAAATCTCAGTAGTGTGTGCGTTACACTGTGGAGTTAAGGTTGAATTTGTTATGTTCAGTTTTGGATAGACGCTTCGATGCGCTTCGACTCTGCGCTAGTATAAATTGACCCTAAAAGGTAGAGTCGAGGAATGCCATAAAATAAAACCAAAATCTTCCCTAAAAGTATGTATTTCAGCAAACACATTACAATTAGTGATGTACTAATCAAAGTATAACAATAGAATAGTATAAACAGTCGTATACAATTATATGCTACGTTTTAAAGTTAAGTCACTATTCCTAACTTCTGTAATGCTAGTTGTGCGGCGTCGGCTTTCGCTTGCTTCTTGTTAGCGCTGGCTACTGCTGGCTGGTACTCTGTTCCAGCTACTTTTACCTGCAGGAAAAGATTTTTGGGTTTTAATATTCTGGAATTCGTTTAATAGAATACCTATAATACTGAGTAGAACCAAATTTATTTGACGCAGGCAATACAAAAGACAACACAAAATAATAAAAACAAGAGTACATAAATACAACACAGGTGGTGCTGACAATTTCAAATGGTTTCCCTGTATTCGAATTTTAAGTCATGCAAATATTTAAATTACATGGCACCTTTAAACTTCATGAATAACGACTTTTCCCCATGGATTTGTGCAGAAACAAGGTAACTGTTTTTGCATTGTTTACGGACATGCACACACGGAGGCTGTTATGAGGACGACTTGAGCTTTCTAAATATCTTTTCTGACGTTTATCATTCATCCTCTCAACATGATCAAACTATCTAAGCAATTTTTGTCACAACTTTGCCTTTTTGCCAAATAAAGTCACCCACGTGTCTGTCTTTCAGTATGTTATTATATAAGCAGAGTGATTCATGAGAAAGGTTTAGGTGTATATACGTTATGTGTGTTGTTACATGCTTATTGTTGTACAGAAAAGTCACGAATTCCAACGATTTCTATTCGTGCGAAGTTGGGGTTGCCAGTATAATTTGTTATCAGTATTACAATAATGTTCTGCCCAAAATAATTACCGTAAAATATTGTTTTTATTATAACGATTCCATGAGTCACTGATGTTTTCGATATGAGCACTTCAGAAACTTTGATAACCCGACATGACAATGCAAACTTTAGACTACGTGTTTAATGACTTATATTGATAATGAAGATAAAAAATAGTAATTCCAAAGTCGAAAACACTTAGGATGACGTAATATCACTTCTTGATATGGAGTGGTACGTGGTATCTAGCTGTAAGCAAGACGTCGGCCAAAATACAAATATCATTACCACAGATCACGGAACACCGCGTCGACAGCGGTTAAAAACGCTACAGCTAATAATATTCGTGGCTGAGTACTCGTACTAAGTGACCCATGTTGCAACCAACAAAATGGTAAGGTTTGACAATGCCACGGAGCAGTGCCCAACGAAACGCAACGTTGCTCTATGACGAATACTTTGGCTGTCATCCAATGATAAACGATGCTTTCATACCGAGAATTTCTCGCGTAATCGCGTGTTATACGTACATAAATAAACTTATAAAATAGAAAAATAAATAAAAACTATCAACGTACGCAGACCTTGAACAGGAAGTTCTTCTTGTGATCGGGGCCGCATTCGAAACATAGGTTATATTCAGGTGGACCCAGTTTTTGTTTGGAACAATATTCTCCCAGTAATGATACTGGGTGCTTTCCGCCGGCGACGAGCGGTGCGGGGCCGCGGATGCGACCGGGCCGCTGTGGTTTCATCTGAAATTAAATCGCAAGTTTTGATATGAAAAAAAAAAGTAAGATAGAAGGGTATAATAATAGCCTGTGGTTAATCGATATTGATTAGAGACACCGTAATTATGGAGGTGTCACATTGTCTGTTTTATATTTTAAAGCAATATAAACCGGGATCAGACTCGTTCTTGCACTAAAAAGATGAGGCTGAGGTTCAACGAAATAGTAAGGGAAAAGGGTAAAAATTTCATGCTTGGTAAAGAGAAGTGAGTTTTCAAAATAAGCCCAATATGTACAGACAGCTGCATCAATGAGGGTTTTCAGGAAAATTTACGCCACTTTGCCGAGAGGTCTTCTAATTTTTGCAAAACCTATACACGACGGTGGCGTTGGAGTTTTTGGCAGGATTTCCATTGTCCGATAACTGATTCCTAATAATGCGCAACTGGACAATATGTGGCATCATAGAAACAAACGCCATCTCGATAATAATAGAGCTGGGAATTTTATTAACACTACTAGCCGTCGATTACTCCCACCGTCCCACGTTCCCTCCGAGGTACAATATCGAGTAGACGGTGTGTTTGAAATGTGTGTGCTTCAGAATGATTAAGGAAAAATTACGTGGACGTTTTATGGCTTCCTGTTTTCATTTTTTTTTTAATTTGTATTTGGAACGCTTGAGGGTAAACAAACAATATCACATATTGAATTACATAAAAAAGGCTTAACAATAATTTTACACATGTGATATCAACAACATGAGACATTTGGTTTGACAAATGTTGTTATTTTTTTTTTTAAAAGATTGCGAAAGGTTTTAAAATTACAATTGTGGTTTACAAAAAATATAGCCGGCTTATTATAAATTACTAGCTTTTGCCCGCGGCTTCGCTCCCGCTCTTCCCTACTTCAGCCTACTATACCCTACTCTACCCTACTATACCCTACTCTACCCTACCCTACTCTACTCTACTCTACCCTACTCTATCCTACTCTACCCTACTCTACCCTACTCTACCCTACTCTACCCTACTATACCCTACTCTACCCTACTCTACCCTACTCTACCCTACTCTACCCAACCACACTCTACTCTTCTCTACCCTACTCTACCTACTCTACCCTACTATACCCTACTCTACCCTACCCTACTCTACCCTACTCTACCCTACTCTACCCAACCACACTCTACTCTACTCTACCTTACTCTACCCTACTCTACCTACTCTACCCTACTCTACCCTACCCTACTCTACCCTACTCTACCCTACCCTACTCTACTCTACCCTACCCTACTCTACCCTACTATACCCTACTCTACCCTACCCTACTCTACCCTACCCTACCCTACTCTACTCTACACTACCCTAAAAAAAAAAAAATTAAAAAAAAAGTATCCTATGTCCGTCTCCTGGTTTTAAGCTACCTCCCCACCAATTTTCAGCCAAATCGGTTCAGCCGTTCTTGAGTTATAAGTGGTGTAACTAACACGACTTTCTTTTATATATATAGACAATAAAATTAATACTACTACTAAAGGACTACCTCCGGAGTTTGCTCAGAAGGTTGACTTGATATATTTGCTGCCAAATACTACAAAAAACATTAGATGTGTGCATCCATATTCAAATGGTAAATAAATTAACTATTAATTCAAAGATATGGCTCAAAGGGCTTAGTATCCAGGATGAAAACATTTAAAAAAGGCGTTGCCGTTAACGTCAATTATCTTATTTATCTAATGTCACTAACATAAAGTTCAGGTGCCTGGACCTGACGACTCAGTGTTGTCACCCGGTGAACTTCATTTCAGAAAACATTAATTGAGTACCCTTTCACATTAACCTTATATACATACCTTAGAAAAGGAGGGATAGCTAGTTGATGGCGCTGTCTGTACTACTAATAGTTGATAAAATATAATTTAAAGCAAAAACTCAATAGATTTCTTAAAGTTACATTATGATTAATCAAACAAAATTAACTCAGTTACTGAAAAAAAAAAAGAACAATATAACTACCAGTGTGGTCTTTTTAACCCAAAACGTGACTGGAAAATATTTCTTGTTACATTAAATCCGCTTATAAGCCACTAATACATATGAAATTTTAATAAATAGAAAGAAAGGATAGTTTACTTACACCTCTACTGCGTCTACTGCTACTGACCTCTTCCTTGGCCTGCAGTCCCCTGGTGTCCAGCTTGACTTCCAGGAGTAAGGGCTGGAGCGTCCCCGTACCTTCCTTACCCAATCCTTGGCCAGGGGTCCAGCCCATTTTCTGGAGCAAGTGCATGCCCATCCCGCCCTCAACGGGCGCGGCGCGCACTAGTTGGTCCTACACATTTTAGAACAAGTTAGAGAATGTTTTAACTGTGCTGAAATATTAATTTTGTTTTGGTAGTAAATATTCTTTATTTTTGCAAGGGATTTTCTTTTATAACTTGAAGGAAAAGAGTATTTTAAAGGAAATTTAAGATCTGAAATAGATAGTTTTGAATTTAGACACTGAAAGCTAAACACTAGTTTGAGTAAAAATTTTAACAACTTGCTCGATCAAATCCACATTCTGTAATGACAAGTAATTTTATGTCATTATGCGATTCTCCACTCAGTATGCACAACAAATAAAGTTTATTTTTGTTTGAGTAACATTGCACCCATTCCCATATTATACTTACCTCTTTGAATACATTGTAAGGTTAGCACCTATCATCGAAGACATCGAAGTGCACGCATCTCCTTATGACTTAAAAGCTGCAACAAATATTCATGAATTCCCCATTTTGGCCATGCTTTTCTTTGAGCCATCAGACGCAAGATATTTTATTGATAGCAACACTGCATTTGCAAACGTCAAAAAACACAAATGTGTTGAAACAGTTGCTAATGCATGCGGGACCATTATTTTATTTTTGGGGTGTTATTGTGCAAAACTTCGCACATAGCTTTGCACAAATTTCTGGGGTTGGCCCTAAGCTTTTTCAGAAAAATTCGAAGATAGCTCAAAGAATCGATGGGCTTTAGACTGACTAGAAAACATTTTATCCATTACATGTGTTTTGTTCATAAAAATGTCTGCGACCCAACAATGATTATATTATTTATATTTACAGTCAAGGGCATAAACTGAATATAAGTGGATGATAGTGTCATAATTTTTAAAAGAAAAAAAAAAAAAACGTTAAAAAACTATAATTTAAATGAAGATCTTGTCTGTCAGAGTGACTCTTCTTATTTTTAAATCGAAGTATATTAGATCAATAAATACTGAAAAATAATATTAACGAACAAAAGGATAATATGAAATAAATAAGTCAGTCAACAAAGGGGAAAACTGAATATCTGTACGCAATCTTTGGTAATGATGATTGACATGCCAAGGGGGAGTGGCATGGGAATTACCATCACATTAGAAGACCAGTGCGGTGTAACGAGCGAACTGCACAGTTCCCTCGTCACACGAACAAGTTTTGTAACGAACATGATGGTTGCAGCAACAAATATTCAATGATACATAGTGAGGTTACACATTAATAATATAATTTAAAGTGTTATATACTATTTGCTATTTGAAATATAATAAATAAATGTGATGCAATATTCTAGGTTCAATTTGCATTCAGAGTTGTGAGGCCATTCATTAAAATATTATTAGCACTTAAAAATATAGTATACGCATAAAATAGGTATAATTACTTAAAATATAAAGCTATTTATATAAAAGATATAAAATATTTCATAGATTTAGAATAATTTGAAGCAGGTTCGAAAAACCCTTTAGCGTTTTCAACAACATTTAACCTCGCCGCTAGGTTCATTAGAGACAGCGCTCACTCGAAATGTAAGCCAAAAACCGTAAGTTCATATGCAGTAGGTTTAAAATACCTTGTCTTTTTTGTATTTGGTATAACAAGATAGGCGTTAAAGGGGTACTGTGCTAATACTGTTTTCTACTTTCTGGAATAACTTAGTTCCGACGTCCCATAATATTGGTAGTATAAAAATAGTGCATATTAAAATTCAGGAATCTCAAGCATTTCCAAAGCTTTAGTTCATATAAACAAATTACATAGACGTAAAAACTGTGCTACAATATTGCTTCGTTTACAAAGAAAGTGATAAAAAGACATAACAGTAAAAAATAAGTTGTTGCAACCATCACAGTGATATTGAAAAAGGTCAGAAAGTATAATACAAGTAGTATTATAAGTTCTGACCGCACGGTCGAACGCGCTGTGACCGGCGATCCCGACTGGCGAGGCAATCAGCTGAAAGAAAAGTTATTGCCACACTATTAAGGTATTGAACGAAACCACCGGCTCACTGACTGTCAGTATTGGTGGGCTGTATTGAGTTCAATTTTGTAATATTCATTTTAAATATACTTTTTGTAATAACCAAAGACTAAAATGGAATTATCGTGTGCTCTTGCAGTGTGCAAAACTTTCAATTAAAATGTTCCATGATCTATTAAATAATATCTATAGAAAAGGTCCCCCACATTATGGCTCCAATTGATCTTTGATCAATTGTAGCGTGGGTACTTGTGATGGACGTCAATTGATCCATTCTATGAACTATCAAAATTGTTTACCAGGTGCGCGAACGCGTGGCTATGTTATCACTACATGGCGTTGAATCCAGCATTTTGAGTATATTTTGATTTTAATGAATGGGAGAAAGATTAAATCAAGGAAATGGTATCCGCGGAAATCTGCCATTCTATTTTATTGAACTAAGTAAAATTATTGCTGCAAAATCCACTTAATTCTGCAAGAATATTGAAACTAACGTCCCAGTCTATCTAGTCCTTGAGTATAGTCGAATTTTAGTACCTCTAGCTAAGATAAAAAAAAAAACTCGGATTAAAACTTTCACCGTAATTGCTAAATAGAAGTACCTATATCTTACCAGAAACGCCTACTTAACTGCAGTGTTTTTCATCCATTTTCATATTGAGTCTTATATCATAAAGACTGGAAATAAATTTAACTTACATTGCTTTGACATACTACAATTTAATACGTTTCAAAATCTACTTAACTAAGTTAATATGCCCTACACAATATCCCCTATTATAGTAGGAAGAATACACAAGATCAAACCCAATACATGGTACACAATACGACAGCTGAGCACTATTCACTGGGTTTCGTTTGATACTTTAACGCATATTTTATGGTTCACCCTTACGAGCGTATTGTTCTTTCATAATCACAAGCCACAGATATACATACTTACGAACGTAAAAAAAATTATATACAAGGTGTAAGAGACAGCCCTCCACAAACTGTATGGGCTTGCTCAGTAGACGAAACTGAACCACCTTCCGCGATTTTTTTTTTCAGGAAACGAAATAAAAAATCGACCTCGCCATACAAATTGTCCAATCAAGTTTATCATTTTGTATGGTGAGGCTGATTTCTTTTTCGTTTCCTGAAAAAAAAATCTTGTGGAATCTTGTGGTGTCTCCCTTACACCTTGTATATTGAACTGTAATATCGATATTATAGAGTAGATTAATCCATTAAGCCCCAAGCGAACGGCGTTCGCGCACCCATTGTCTTTCTATTGTGTCTGTAATTCTCACGATTGAAAGGTTAATAGAACTTACGCCAATTTGCTTTCTTTACATATTGTATCGACCGTTAGTACAATTTGTGACTGAAAACTCAGGTAACGCAAGCTTTCGTGTTTTTAATGGACATTCTCACTATCCCGTGCCTCCAGAATAGTGACAATCAATACGATTTTTTAAAACATTCTCACTATTCTATAGGTGCCATCGGGGTCATTTCTGCTTTCTCAATTAAAAAAAAAAATCGCTTGAATCATGTGGCGCGGCGCCAAACCCTTTGATGTTTTCGTTTCGAGTGCAAGCAAAAATGAACATAGCGGTGGTCAGGCGGAAGTGTCATTGATTGTACATCGTGAGAATGTTTTGAAAAATCGTTTAGATAATTGTATCAAAACAGCCCGTTCAAAACCATGTAAATTTATATAGGCCTCAACTTTAAGCAAGATGCAAGAAACGACAAAAGATTGAGTCTTTGCAGTGTGGTGTGCGGGTGAAATACGCCAGACGCAAAAAATAACACGTTTCCGCAATTCGTAGTTTCAACATTAAATTCAAATATTCAATTAATCAGTGAAAAAGAAAGAACAATTTCTACGAAGTCATATAAAAGGGCAGCAAAAATATATCTAAACAGTTTGAATTATAAATGTGTACCTTTTTGGCCCAAGCTTGTGTACCGCTAGCCAGTTCCCTTGGCGTCAATATTTGGGCACCCGTTGAGCCGGTAAACTGACCCAGAGATGATTCGCTCACTGAGCTCGCTGACCAACCAAACTGTGAAAACATTACCTATGTTAGGGAAATAAGGTTTTAATAAAATAAAATAATGGTAAAGAAAATAATAAATGATATTTATGTACCAGATATATAAAAAAAAAAACATTAAGATTACATATGTTCTCAGCAGATATTTTTGTTATTATTGTTAGACTCGCACTTGAACACTATCTCACCTGATGGCAAGTGGTTTTGGAGTATGCTTGCCTATTCACTCTTGGCTTAAAGATACCCAGATTGTAGCTATCAGGAAGCACAGACTCTGGCAGTCTTCCACTTAGCTATATGCAAAATGAATGCTCTCCCAAAACTTTTTGTACGTACGGGTGGGATGTCCATCATCATCATCGCACCGGAGCATCGCCGTAAATCTAGTGTTCCGATGAACGAATTAGTTATGACGAAATTAAATAATCTAATTAATTCTCCCTAAAATGAAACCCATAGGCAACTTCGCGTCAATACTCAAAACATTAGAGCTTTGACTTGACAAGTGCATCATTGCCGACGATAATGATGTTTACGAGATTTCTACTTAATTTTATTTATTTGAACTTCATGTACGATTGGCTGCAATAGTGGTTGGATAGTACAGAAAAAAAATCGTGTGAAGCGAGAAATGACGCCATCTAGCGTAAAATCAGATTGAAATGTTGTTATTGACAACATTAATTATACTGCTACTAGGTGGCGTTGCTGTGCTTCAAATGCTTATGCTAATGCTTTTTTTTGTAGCTTCTTTTGTTTCTATAAACATTGAAATAATTTATATATTTTTTTATCAAGTGTTGAAAATATTAAAATTTAATAATTATCAATTTATAAATATCTGATTGTCTATGTGTCAGTTTCAAAACTTGAGACGGTAGGTTGAATATGGATTTATAAATAATAATTAGTAGGTAGTATAAATAATACTTAGACCAAAGACTTGTGACTAAGCTTTAATTGATTGTTCGCAAGTTCATTTCGATTACCTCGTTCGAGCTCCTTTCGTTTAATTTTTTTTTTAATCCGGTCAATTTATGACAATGAGTATGAATTGTAACATAGATGTAGTGACAAGAGCTCAAATAATTGCTTTGCATAGTCAAGGTAAAAATTTGTCAGAAATAGCCAGAGAGATCGGTGTAAACGTAAGTAATCTTATTTTACACTTTTTTATATAACAAAACACTCCTCTTTATAATAATCATTATTAGGTATTATATATTTTTGTTTTATTGTTGCAGAGAAAAACAGTTGTTCTATGGGTACGACGATTTGAAGAAGATGGTTCTTTGAAACACCGTCAAAGAACTGGTAGACCAAAACTGATAAACATGTTGCAGCGTCAAACCATGGTAAGGGAATACGAGGAAAATGGATTTTTGCCGACGAACCATTATGCTGGTTTATTTGACACAAGCGTCGACACTGTCCGTCGTGCTCTTCATAGTGAAGGGCTGCATTATCGGAGGCATGCTGTGAAACCTTTGCTTACGGAAACCCATAAAAGAGCAAGATTGCAATTTGCTATGGATCACATAGACTTTGATTGGAGTAATGTCATCTTTACTGATGAAAAAACTTTTAAGTCCAGTGAACACGGTCGATTACGTCTGTGGCGTCGAGATAATACGCGATACACAAGTGGTCACGTAGTGCCCAATAGGCAATCTGGCCATATAACGGTGAACATGTGGGGATGGATGAGTGCAGCCGATCCTGGGGAACTAGTGAGAATACCAAGCCGAGCAAATAGTGCAAATTATATAGAAGTGCTGGAGGAGACAATGTTGCCCACAGTTCGAACGGTGTATCCAAGCGAAGAATTGCCACAGATAACATTTGTGCAGGATAATTGTCCAATACACCGTTCGCACAGTGTGCAGGCTTGGTTTCGTCAGCATAATGACATTTGCGCTATTCCTTGGCCTGCTAGATCACCGGATTTAAATCCAATTGAAAATTTATGGGGTGTTATTGTTCAACGGTGGAATAATCAAAACGAGCGTACTCCAGATGCGTTAGAGGCTCATTGTTTACAAATATGGGAGAGTATTCGTGGTTCAGATCTGTGTAAAAATTTGATTAATTCAATGCGTTCCCGAATGCAAGCTGTTATTGACCAAAATGGTGGTTACACGAGATATTGATAAATATATTTAATTAATATTACATATTTACTCAGTACGTACTGGAGACCTCGTTACGTGTGTTTTACTTAATACCTGTATTTGAAATAATTTAAAAAAAAGTTATGAACACTTAAAGTTATAACACAACATAATTTTGTTTTTTTTTTATGTTACCTACTAAACATTTGATATGTTGTTGTGCAATTTTGTAGTTTTTTTTAATATCTTGCCTCTTGTTTGTTTTTGTTAAGGTTACATAAGCTTCAATCCTCTTTCCAATTTGGGAAACGAATATTTAAGCTATGGCCTCAATAAAAAATTACAAGTAATATTATAATCTTATTCGATGATTAATAATCTGACTGTTGAATAGTAAACTGTAAGAAATAAATATCTATATTATTTTATTATTGCCTTTTTGTTTGATGAGCCTGTTTACCTGCTTTTTTTTCCTTTTGCTGCGTAACTACCGATTTGAATATTAATAATGATATTACACAACGCCGTCTAGTCCCTAGCTAAGCAAAGCTTGTGTTACGAGTCCTAGACAATTGATAAACATACTTATATATTTCTAAATACATACATGTTATAGATAAATTACACCCAGATTCAGCAAATGATCGTGCCCAACACACGAACATTTGTTCTGGGTGGGAATCGAACCCACGACCCGGACATTGCAGTCAGGAGCACTAACCACTAGACCAACAGGCCAGTCATAATGTTATATTACAATTAAATACTTCCACTTTGTTAGTTTCGATATAAATCCTACCGATTTCTTTTATTAATTGTTATTCATAACTTCAAAAAGTACAGAGGAACCAGAAATCTGACCCACCTGGCAGTAGAAGGTAGATAACATAAGACATCCTAAAAGTTAGACGAATTTGAACCTTCTGCAATAAGCAGAAGTTAAGTGGTATTCAATTCGGAGCTAATCTAAATGAGTAAAACGAGGTAGGTAAGTGGTCAAATATTATAGAATACTGATATGACAATTTGATTTAAGACGTAACGTTAACTTGTGAATACGGACCGTATGCCACGTAATGCACTTGTTAATTTCAACATTATTCCATAAGTCAACATAGTCTAATGGTAGTAACTGTAGACTTATATTGACGTGGTTGCCGGTACTAAGTTCAAATCAGTCACGCTACTTTTAGTAGGTTTGTGTTTAGAATACTGAATTGTTTTTTTTTTTTAATCAAATTAAAATTTATAAGTCTTAAATTAAATTAATTATTTAAATCAAAACTTTAATGAAAAACAACTAAATATTACTTATACAAATACTTTACTTTACAAAGAAATTTAAGTATTCGTCTGATAGATTTAATTTAAATAACTATGTATAAAGGTAAAACACATAAAAGAAGTGAAGATATTAAATTGCTTATGACAGAATAGAATTATTTGAAATACAATTTTGAACATGACAAAAACAGTTTATTTATTTCAATAGTGCCAGTGGCGGATTAACCACGTAGCAAAATTAGCAAATGCTACGGGCTAAAAATTGTTTACACGACGTCACTGCAATTAGTGTCGACTGGTTTTAGTGTTATTAGAACGGTTCATTTTTATTTCTCTACCCTAAACTAAGTAAACTAAGTAACATTTGAATACCAGTTTTATGATGAATATGCCTAATGGTCGTGACTACCCACATATTACAAGTCAAGCGAAATTATTCCAAATATGTTTGAAGAATGTTCAATTTGGGGTTTTAAATCGAAAGCAAAAAAATACACAAGATTTGCGATTTAGCCTCGTGCCTTACTGCGTCAAAGTCTTTACATAAACCACTAAGCTAACTATGATATTAAAAAATGTATTTTAATTTTAGACTATGACCATTTACTTAATTTATCTATCTTAAGTAAATACATTATTATTATATATTAAAATAATAAACATTTTATTTACTTGCAATACTTTCTTTCATTTCTATACAAACTGTCCATTTAAAAAGACATTTCCTGACTTACGTTATTAAAGAAAAGTAAAAAAAATGCCAACTAAAACACAAAAGCTGGAAAACAAAAAGTAAAAATCTTAACTTGAGATTTGAACCAGAAACATGTGCATCACAAGCCGCTGTTGGCACCATTGGACCAAGTGGACTCTTGTGGACACATTTGAAATTTAACGTTACTTGTAATGCTAGACGCAATATTCGTGCCCGTTTACAAACAGTTGATAAGAATCACGAAATTAGTTAAGCTTGTGTCTCATATTTTTTTATCAATCTACCCTCACACTCAGTTGTTGACGATAACGATGACGCATGTATCTATTTTCTGTCAAACTAAAAGTCAAGTTTATGGTTTGTGAGATTGCCTTGGTCGCCATTTAGCTGGGAAGCAACCAACGCCATCTAGTTACATTTTCGAAAACTTGAATTTTAACGTGCAAGGGAAATTAGACACTAGTGTACCCAGGCAATTTCACAGCTGTCTGTACAGTGGTGGTACATAGGCAGACTTAAATGCCACAAGGCATCCTCTGCCAGTCAACCCCTTTTGTGACATAACTTCCGTTAAACAGTTTTACTACTTCCTTGTATAAGAACTATCTGGCTACTGCCTTAACGAGAGCCTTCATTTGACACAAAAAAAGAAAGAAAAAAAGAATATACCGTAAAACGGGGTGAATAGAGACAAAACTTTGGTTTTTCACTTTGATACTATAAATATGATTTTTTAGAATAACAATTCATTAAAAATTTGATATATTTAAATGCTGCAAGACATTTTCAAACATCGAGAAAATACCCTTTAAAGTTTTGTCTCTATTCACCCCATTTTACTGTATGTAAAGTATTAAAAATTCAGACTTACTCCATGTGTAGTATAAAGTTCACTTTCCTCTTGTTCCTTACGAATCAAAGACAGTTTCTGTGACACGATCGTCGCTACATCTTGCTGTAAAAGAAAATCAGTAGTGTCTAGAG
Source organism: Mythimna albipuncta (assembly GCA_929112965.1). Classification (NCBI taxonomy): domain Eukaryota; kingdom Metazoa; phylum Arthropoda; class Insecta; order Lepidoptera; family Noctuidae; genus Mythimna; species Mythimna albipuncta. The sequence goes on from OV815967.1 coordinate 18,103,676, forward strand.
TAAAAATCTGGGAAAGAGAGTTACATTCACACTAATATTATACAGGTAAAAGTTTGTATGCGTGTGTATGTTTGTTATTGCTTCACGGTCAAACGGCTGAAAGATTTTGAACGAAACTTTGGATTAATAGGTCATGGGATCCTTCTTATTCCTGGATTATGATCCCTTGGATAAATGTCTACTTCCACGCGAGTGAAGCCACTGTTTAAATATGGCAGTTACAAATGTACAAAAATTACATAAGAGCTTTATAGGGATTCGCTAATTACTATCATTTAAAGACAGTCTTGGGTCTTGACTGGGACAATAAATTAGAGATTAAATATTTAGCGGTCAAGCACTGGTTTATATCAAATAATAATAATAATAAGTTCCATAAACAAACCAACCAGAATTATCACACTTTAATTTTTATAAGATCTGTAAAGATGCTTAGAAAGCAGTTACTTACAATTTGCACCATCTTTTGAGCATCAACCCCTGGGGGGTACGCTTGTGGTCCCGGTGCCGGCAATGCAGGTATCACAGGCACGGAGTTCAGCTCTGAGAAAACGAACGTCAACACTTTATTCCTAAAAGGCATGATGTTGGAAGTATTCAGTACGAGAGGAGTAGCAGTTAAATTAAACAAGGAACATATGTAATGATTAGGTATTAAATAATGACCAAGGCAATTATTTTCTTAGCATGGAATTAACTTACGGCTTCCCGAAGTAAAACTCTTCATGTAAGCCGGCGGACTTGACGATCTTTCAGATATTCTAGAACAAAAAGGAAAATTTAAACATTTATTTATTGTGTAAACACAAATGCATAAAAACCAAAAAGAACAAATATTTCATAATATTTTTGACTTGACAGTTGAGTAGTCATAGCAAATAGTAAAAGGCTATACAAGGTTATTTAAAAAACTTTAGCAACCTCTCTGGTCTATGTTACTTACATTATAAACCACAACTGAGCGGCATCGGGCAGCGGGGGTGCTTGATGCGCTTGCGTGGTGTCATAAAGACATAGGTAAGTATAGCAAAATACTGTACAAGCGCAGAAGGCTGCGCAGTAACGTGTTTTAGGAACCAAATGGCACCGTGCGTATGCGAGAAGAGTGTAGTATGCGCGAACGTTCGCAAAGGCTAACTTCACGGCCGCCATCATTCGTGAATTGTACTGTACAGCTTGTTAGAACAACAAAACCTTGAAGGTTTGTTTTTGATAAATGAATTATGTTTTGTAAAAAGTATTAAAACATAAGCTGTTGTATAAGATGTTAGTAATACAGTCCTGTAAGGTTGATGTTGCTTTACAAATAACTTAGTATACCATCACGCTACGACTACGGGAGCGGAGCAGTAACCAAAGACGCCAGTGTAACCGCGGGGGACACAAAATTATGGAATGGTAGAGAGGTAATGTTCTTTATGGGTAATAATAGTTGTGTATTTCTTGGTAATAATATTAAAATCAACCTTATTCTTATACAGATAAAGTAAACACTTACTTGGCAATTTCTGTGCACGTGTTAGCTGCAGTGACAGCAGGGGTGCTAGATTTTGTTTTAGTGCTGCTTGAGCTCACTTTCGCGACTTGCTGCAATGACATAAACAAAGTTATTAAAAGTTAGTTTTTGTTTACTTGACGACTGAAAAAAGAAGAAAATGATGAATTATCAAATATTATTATATTATAGGATGATTTGATATTTAAAGAGTACAGAAGGATACTGTTTACAGGAGGTTAGGTATCTATTGGGTGGATATGGTTCGAAGAAGCAGGGTTAATGTTAGAGCATGTTCAACATATGGCTGATGATTTATTATTTGAGGATGATTTATTATTACCGTGCACTAGCTTCTGACGTTTTATAAGTGCCCATGTAGGCCTATGTGAAATAAAAAACTTTTGACTTTGACTTTGAGGCTTTTGTGCTCTACTGTATGGTTAAGGCCTTCTTTCTGTTGTTTTTTTTTTTGGTATAATAAAATCTCTGGTCATTCCTTTATGTTGCTTTGTATTAAGGCCTAAGTGCAGTAGTAGACATCTCAGATTTATTACTATGTCGCTTTCTGCCCCACTGTATGCAAAAAGCTTGTCTTCTCTTCTTAAATTTTTGTTGGTTTATTGAAATCTCTGGCCATTCTTATAAGTAGAAGTTAAGACTTCATTAGAGCAACTTCCCTAGGCCTCCAAAGGTTGTAATATAGTGCAAAAACATGTATACTCTAACTTACCATATCTTTTTTAGGTGGTGAGACAGGCACCCATTCCGAAGCCTTCTCCCTGTGTTGCGAGCCCGAAGACACGGGGAACTGAAGTCTTAGCTCTTCCTTATTGGCAACAGGCAGAGGATTCGTCTTTATAGGCAGTGGAGCTCCTCCCTGAAATAGAGCAATGTATTATCTAAATTATTATGGATGACCCTATTTTAAGGGCTATGTAAGCTAGGTTAAATGACCCTTAACGTTAATTGCGTATTCACAAAGCGATAAGGGGTACTGAAACGCTTCGTCGGCCCTTTAACTGTAGAGACTTATCGCAGCCCTACCAAATATACTTAAAAAAAATTATAAAAATAGGTCAAGACGTTTTGGAGTAGTTCGATAACTAATATGTGACAGAAGATTTTCCAACAAAATAACTGAAAATTTCGTACAATATTGGTTCAATATTGTTAAATGATATTGCACTACTATTTCACAAGACTGTATTGTCGGTTTGACTGCCTGTTGCATTTTAAGTCTGATTAAATTTTATGAATAATTGGCGTGATGACTTGAGTTGATTAACACTTGTCTGAATTCGTTACATTTACGTTAACTTAACGTTAGTATGTAAAATATAGTGATTTCTGTAATATACCGTACAATAAATAATACTGAAAAGAATCCGCTCAAGAAAATTAAAGATATTTAAAAGTGTGCAACTTCGTCATGAGAAATCACGAGACAAGCAGAACTGTCAATTACAACGGCCGAGGCCAAGTAGGGCAGTGTAGTTGGAACGCAAAGGGCAACTGAAGGAATATAGCTGGGACTGCAATTAAGTCAGTAAAAGTCTAACAGTCTTCGCTCCACCCTGAGTGGGAGAGATTATTTAAAGATATTCCACTAAAAAAAGGACCGAGAATGCAGGGTGGGATTTATTATACACGTCTCGTATCTACGGTTTTCCATCAGAAACGTTTTCTGTTTGGGTTTAGTATAGTTCGAGTAAAACTCACCCTTATGTTCATAACAATAGGCGCTTTCTCTTTGACGAGGAAGGGATGGTGGAAAGCGAGCGTGTCTTCGTTCTCGCTCATATCTTCGTCGTTTGAAGAGACAGACGAAAGCTCACCAAGAGCCTCCTTCTTTGATAAATGTTTGCAGAAGTCTGTCAATTCGTCCACCGATTTACCTGTGAATATAAGTAAAAATTAGTTTGATAGAGAGAAATTATGAGATTTTTTATTTGTCCCATACCAATACTCACAAGTCTGTAAAGAACACCTAGTAAAAAAAAAAATCTGCCATACAGGATTGGTCAAAAGAGATGCAACTGAAGGAACAAAGGTTAGTTAGTCAATAAAAGTGTGACACTCCTCGCTCCAGCCAAAGTAGAAGTTTCTGATAATTTCCCACTTCAAAAAAATAAACCCTCTAATTCTACTTAGATGTTAAGTTTTGTTTCAACAATTTAATGGCAATATTAATATGGATATATATCATTGGTAATCGTGAATATTTGTTGCGTCTTGAATTTTCTGAAGTAATGCGTAATGAAGAAATAGATTTGTTTATTATTTATTGACTAGACATGTAACTCGAATCGCTCGAACTTCTTCAGCACACCGTCACAAGAACATCGAATTTCCTTTTTAACTTAACATAGGGTACATAATATCTGCCAGATATAACACAACTGACCTCCAGACTGTATAGCAGCCATGACTTGGTTCCTAGTGTGCGGCGGCAGCGCGGCCGCGCCCGCCGGCACCGCACCGTTCTTGAGCATGTTGATGGCATTCCTTCGAGCAACTTCTAGCAGTCGCTTTTTCTCGCTGTCTGCTAGTTTCACGCCGGTTGGTGACCTTGAAGATGACAGGATGACATGAAAACTATCCAAGTAGTAAGTCTTCTGTAGTATGGGGCATCATTGGAAGGCCTCCTAATAACTTTATTCCAGGTTCCTAATACCAGGTCATTGCTCCACCTGGACCGATGACCTGGTGAAGGTTGCGGGAAACCAATGGATGCGAGACAAACAGGATCGTCCTTGTGGCGACACTTGGGGGAGGCCTATGTCCAACAGTGAAGATGTTGATGATGACTATGGGACATCTATCCTTTTCCCAATTATTTTTTTTATACAATTTTGCCTTACTCTAGGAATAGTTCCTGTATTGTGGGTGCATTCACAAAACGGAAACGGCGTCTAACCAGATACCAGTATTTTACATGCAGTGATTGAATATCTGAGTTCCACAACCCAGTAACTGGGAAACACAATATGCATACCTACTCTTCTCGCCTGTTCTGGCTCAATATTGTGAGAGTACAATCAATTTAATAGTATTATTAAAGGTAAACTGTAATTTACATAAAAAATATAATCGCGCAAAGTTTAATACTTTCAGTTTGTGATTAACCTATTGTTATTCATGTGTAGCGAAGTATTTTATCAGGTCAACTGATTAGTAATTTTATAGCTATATTAATCCACTACGTCGTAAAGGTGCGAAAAGCTTGACAATGTCATAAAAATTATGAGTCAAATAGTATCCTGATTCATCTATCAACAGGCTAGCTTTCCTGGATCTCTACTAACTAGTTAGCCATAGCTTTCCAGCTTATATAATGACTTCTAAATATTAAGTGGTTAGGTAGTCATTAGTGATTGACAGAATTTTCGGTATCGGCCGTACTTTCGGTTAGTTAGCTGAAACTACGGCCGAAACCGACACTGACTTCGAGAGATTTCGTAGAAGGCCGAGGTAATAATTGTGATTTATACCTTAAATATCCGACCGAGACGTATGAAAAAAAATAATGTACCTAATATGAGATTTCAAAATCTCGAATAGCGAGTGCTCGAGCGGAGCGGGCTAAGCGGGCTAAGCGGGCGAAGCTAAACACTGCACTGCTATTTGAAAGACGAGCGTCGACTAGTCTACTCGAAACGGGGAGGACGGGCGAACGAACCGGGCGAGCGGGCTGGCGGGCGAGCTAAGCTAGCGAAGCGCGGGCGCGCCAACGAGGTGAACGAGTAGCTTCGCTGGAATCGTCGGATATTTCGTTAGCTTAGCTCGTTAGGTTCGTCGGTAGCTCGCGGTGTGAACCGAAGTATGTAAAGAGGTGAAACGATGTTCGCCCGCCTAGCCCGCCCGCCCGCTAGCTGCCGGTGTGGCCTGCGCTTAAAGCGCAGGCCACACCGCCAGCTAGCGGGCGGGCGGGCTAGGCGGGCGGGCGAAGCGAACGAAGGAAACTATACAAACTACGCGAAATATTGGCGAACTAAACTATGGGGTTCACACCGAAAACTACGGAAAGACGAGCGACCAGCGGAGCGGGCTAAGCGGGCGAAGCGGGCTAAGCGGGCGAAGCGGGCTAAGCGGGCGAAGCTAAACACTGCACTGCTATTCGAAAGACGAGCGTCGACTAGTCTACTCGAAACGGGGAGGACGGGCGAACGAACCGGGCGAGCGGGCTGGCGGGCGAGCTAAGCTAGCGAAGCGCGGGCGCGCCAACGAGGTGAACGAGTAGCTTCGCTGGAATCGTCGGATATTTCGTTAGCTTAGCTCGTTAGGTTCGTCGGTAGCTTGCGGTGTGAACCGAAGTATGTAAAGAGGTGAAACGATGTTCGCACGCCTAGCCCGCCCGCCCGCTAGCTGCCGGTGTGGCCTGCGCTTTAAGAGGTGAAACGATGTTCGCTCGCCTAGCCCGCCCGCCCGCTAGCTGCCGGTGTGGCCTGCGCTTTACTATAAAAACTAAAAATTTTATTTTACAGTTTATAACAATATCTCCATATTCTACAAAATAGTATAATCCGACATACCTAGATCTTCTTCCTCTCCCTCCATGTCTAGGTGACAGCCGCCTCACCCCACGATCACGATCACGATGCCGAGACCTTGACCTCGACGTCCTCCGTCTGGAGCGCGACCTTGACCTCCTTCGAGACCTCGAGGTCGACCTGTGACGCGTGCGGCTACTGTGACGTGTCTTAGAACTTGAGCGGTGGTGGCGCTTCCGTGATGGTGATGATGAACGTCTGGATTTACTTCCTGACCTGTTATTAACGCAAAAAGTAAATATAGATGATATTTAAGTATTTTGCAAAAAGATTTTTTATGGACACTTTTACATGTCAATTTTTTCGTCAATTTAAACTAGATGAGGCCAGTGTTTCCTAGCTGGCTACCCTGAGAAGAAACACCGAAACCAACTCAGGGGTCAGTCTCCTTTAATACAGCAAACAGGTAATGGTCAAATCATATGAGAACCATGCACATTGAAGTCTGAGATGTTCTTTAGAAGATTTTAGTCTTAGCAAGTTGTCTGATTTTATGGATAGATGTTATGAAGACAGAGTACTATTGCGCGATTGTTCGAAAGCGTTACCTTGGTACTGGAACACAAAGAGCAACTAAACAAACACAGGTGGGTTTTAGGCAGTAAGTTTGCCACAGGGAATGTCAGACTTTCCCTCCACTCAGAGAGGAACTATTTGATGAGAACACACCTAAAACTAAAGGGCAGTAATAGTAAGTTAAACATATTTTACTGTTGGCAAAATAAACATGCCTCTTAGGAGATTTGCTTCGCTCCTTCCGCGACGTTTTTGATGAGCTTTCAGACTTTTTGCTTTTCTTGGCAGCAATTTTAGCATCTTCTAATAAATCACTCCTAAAACAAGAAAAAAATAAGATTCAAATCTCACAATAAACGAAAATAAGTACAACACAAAATTATTTCCAAATCATGCAATAGGTAGATGGTAAAGTACCAATATCTTTTAACTGTAGTTTTTCGAGAAAATAACTTTTGAGTGCATAAATTTTTATTTAAATGTGTGAAACATGTTTTAGAGAAATGTCTGAAACAGATATTTAGTTGCAACTGCAATAATACACATTTAGGAGCTATTAGCACTTCGCTATTGTGTCAATTTATTAAAAAAGAATGTTAAAAGATATGATGTCAAGTCATATCTTTTAACATACAGAACAGATTGAGTAACATCTCAGAAGAAAAGGGTGCAGAATGAAATAAAGCAACTGTTTGGCCAATACTCCACTTTTTTCACACACTGTATGACTATGTGCAGACTTTATCTGTTCCTAGAAGCCTGTGATATAGCAGATCAGAATTTTATAAAGAAAACAAATTGGCTGCCTAAGCTCTCTGAAGCTTTTTGCCCTTTATAGCTGGATGAGGAGGGCTCAGTTCAGTCTCTGCTTCTAAATAGCATGGATGATATTTTCAACTGAGTTATAAAATTGGTTTGAACCTATGGACATATGCACCACACCACTGAAGTGTGTATGCTGATATGGGTGAGATGGTGAGACACTCAAAGACAAGGTACACAATGAACCAGGTATACCAACAAACACAGATGGTATGGACACATCATGTGAATGTCCTATGATTATGAAATGAATGAAATGTACCAATAGTTTACACAACTAAGTACTTCATTTAATTTAAACTTTCAATCGTGAGAATTAGAGACACAATAAAAAGAATGGGTGCATGAACCAAATATTCAGCCGGTTTAATCTTTCAGATACCGTCAGTTTGAGACACAATAGTAAGACAATAGAAGCGCGAATGCCAGCGTTTGCTTGGAGTTTAACCTTTCAATCATGGAAATCACAAACACAATAGAAAGACAATAGGTGTGCGAACATCAGCATTCGCTTGGGGTTTAATGAATTAAAATTAAATATATTGTGCCTGCCTGCCCTGCCCAGCCTGTAATTTTCACCAATAAATATGTTTATCATGTAAAAATTACTGTTACCTGTTTATGTTGTAAAAAAGTGCCTATAAGTAGGATAAGGAAAGACCTTAAAGTACCTGGATGACAAATGTCTACATTGGACATAAAAACTGCAATACTGTGGACACAATATAGTTTTTTTTTTATTCTAGCTTATATTGTGTCGCACAGCTGGGCTAAAGCTTCCCTCTTCTCCTTCTAAACTTCTCTGATGTAAGAGATCTCTTGCAAGCATGAGATTGTTATACCACATTGGCCATAGTCAAACTTAATCTCCCTCAGAAAATATAATGTTGCTGCTTTTACAGAAGAATGTGGTATGACATTCTGTATTTGCAATTATTTTATAAGTAGTATAAAATAATTATGATTTGTAACCTTTCAAATACTGTTTTTAGAGACACAATAGTAAGTCAATGAGAGAGCGAATGTCGGCGTTCATGCACATATTGTCTTTCTATTGTGTCTGTAATTTCCACGATTGAAAGGGTAATGAATTAACCTTTCAGATACAGTCAATTTGAGACACAATAGTAAGACAACAGATGCACAAACTCCGGCGTTCACTTAGGGTTTAATGAACTAAATGAAGAAAACAATGGGTTTTACTTACACTTTCATTTCATCTTCAGCCTGTTTCTTGAGACCTCCAGGGTCCGAAGTTTTAGGGAAATGTGAGTTACATACAATTTCCTTCTCAGTACTGCTAGAGGAGTCTGTATATTCTCCTTCTTCATATTTCTCTGCTTTCTTTCTAGCTTCTTCTTCTGCTTTCTTCACAGTTTCCTCAAACACAGCACTGAATTTAAGGTTCTTTATTTGAATTTTACCCTTAGATTTATCACTTTCTGAACTATATACTTCAGCTTTTGCTTCCGCTTTTTTACTGTCTAGTTTTTGCCTTAGGTCTATTGTCCTATTATTACAGTCCGGTGGTAAGGGAATGGGATGGGGAGGTGACAAAGAGTTATCTTCTATTTTGATTGTCACCAGATTCTTTATATCTCTTTCTATTTTAACCTCTTTGGTTTTTACTTCTTCCAATTTAATTTCCTTTTCATTTTTTATTTTAATGTGGTCATTTTCAGGTTTTACTCGAACAGGTGTTAATGGGTACGGGTATGAAGGCGACCGGCTCTCTCTAGTACGTTTTTTAGTCTTACTTTTTTTTCGTTTCTTTCGTTTGTGGGAGTACTCGCTACCTTCGGAGCTGACGCTGCTAGTGCTTCGGCTACGTTTCTTTTTTTCTTTTTTATGTTTTTTCTTACTTTTCTTAGATTTCTTTGAAGAAACTTCTTCTATTTTAGGAGGATCAGCATTAAAAGCACTAAATAGTTCTGATAGAATTTCACTTGACGACTTTTTGGAATCATCTTTTTTACGTTCAGGAGTAGTCTTCTCTCTCTTGATTAATTGTTCAATTTTATCTATTAAGCTCGTCATTGCAATAACTAATTAGACTTAACAGTTTTCAGTCATAACAATATTCACAGTCAACTTCAACTTCAACTTTTAATTAATGGCCTTTGTGGAAGAGACACCACAATTTTGCCAATAACACGTGTGGGCTGTTAATAAACCATCAAACGTTGGAGAGTATTTAGCGTGAATTAATAGTAAAAAATTATATCTTTCTTATTAATGAATTAATGAAAGTAGAAAATAAAAGTATTTCTTCGCAGATACAGACTGACAAGTGACCACAGATTAGAGAGAGTAGTACAAGTGACAAGTCCTATGACCACAGATTATGACCAGTACGTGACAGAGAGAAAATAAAAATATATAAAAAGGTTATAAAAGTTACAACTTAATTTTATTAATTTCAATGAATTTGCATAGTTTAAATATAAAACGTGTAAACACAAAAGGTAGAAGACATTTGACCGAGGTTGGGCGCGGAATATGAGGAGGAATGATTTCATGAAGAGAGAAGCGCAATTTAGGACAGGAGAAAAATAAATGGTCCACGTTTCCTTCATCCAAACCGCATTCACAAAGAGAGTTATTCTTAATTCTAAGTTTGGCCAAGAAATGAGGAGAGCAACAATGATTTAAACGTATACGACAGATAGTTGAGGTAGTGGTTTTTTTTTCCAATTGATATTTGAAGAACCAAGGTTTGTGGGGTATCTCGGGTTGTATATCTCCATAAAATTTACCCTTTATGGACTTAGAGATTTGCCATGCCTTAGACCAAGATTTAAACATGGTTATAGGAAGAGTAGAACAAATATCATGGGAATAAATTTCAGAATGGGCAAGAGAGCCAGAGAGGCATTTTTGGCGCATGAATCAGCTGACTCATTACCAGGAATACCGACATGACCAGGAATCCAAGCTATGACAACATTAATTCCAAGTTCATGACATTGAAATAGCAAATCTCTAATTTTTAGAATTATAGGGAATCTTGACTTAGATCTAAAAGGATTAGATAAAATGGCTTGAAGACAACTTTTTGAGTCAGAAAAGATTATGGAGTTATTTAACTGATGAGATTTAACAAATGAAATAGCTTCAAAAATGGCAATTGATTCACCTGTAAAAACAGATGTAATAGAAGGGCACTTAAAATTTAGAATAATTTTTGTATGAGGAATCCAAACAGCAACTCCTACAGGGCTGTCATCGGAGACTTTGGAAGCATCAGTGAATATTGTAGTCCAGTTATTATAATTAGAAGAAACTTTTTGGACAAACATCGTATGAGGTTCTAAGGTATTTTTGTTAATTCCAAAGTCCAAAACGATCTCCGGTTGAAATACCAGAGCATTATAAGGCACCGAGTATAGATATAAGATGGGGTTTTGAAAAAGTGGGCTAGAAAGACGAGTGAATTGAAGGTAGGCACGAAGAAGACAAGGAAGTTCAATATTCGAACGACGACTACAGGAGTCAAAGATGGATAATAAATGGTCCAGCTTACCAAGAAGGGGATGTTCAGAATTTTGTACAAGTTTAAAAATAAATCTATTTGCTAGAAATTGTCTACGAATCGAAAGAGGAGGCTCAACACACTCAACTTGCATGGCATTAATTGGGGACGACTTCATCGCCCCGAGAATAATTCGTAAACACTTTGATTGGATTTTATCAAGTTTTTGAAGGCCAGATTTATTACAAGGATCTAATAGGAACATACCATAATCAAAATGACTACGAACTATTGCATTGTAGATCAGTTTTTGAGTATAAGGGTGAGCACCCCACCAAACACCTGAAAGAGAGCGAAGAACATTAACGTTTCTTTCGCATTTTTGAGAAACAAAGTCTGTGTGGGCAATACCTGTTAATTTTGAATCTAACCAAACTCCTAAAAATTTAACATTGTCCACCTGAGAGATATTTTCACCGTTAACTTTAATATCAACAGGAGGAACAATCTTTTTTTTTGTAAACACAACTACAGAGCTCTTAGAGGCTGATAAGGACAAACCGTGTTTTAGAAGCCAATCAGATAAATATCCAAGGGCGGAATTAAGACGGTTAGTAGCCTCATCTAACGATTTTCCAGAACAGTATAAAGCTAAATCATCAGCATACTGCAATATTTGACAAAATGAATCAGTGGAAAAATGTAAATCATAAGTATAAAGGCTGAATAAGAGAGGACTTAAAACTGAACCTTGTGGTAAGCCTTTCCAGATAGTCTTAGTGGGAAGAGAGGAGTTTTGATTTTTAATGGAGATGGTTCTCTCCATCAATAGATTACAAATAAAACGGACCAATTTTTTAGGAACTTTCAACTGATGCTCAAGTTTATCCTTTAGCACCGGAAGTAAAACATTATCGTAAGCTGACGCAATATCTAAAAAAACTCCTACTAAAAACTGCTTACTTATCAAAGAAATACGAATGTCAGAAATTAATACACTAAGACTATCCATTGTGCTCATACCTTTACGGAATCCAAACTGGGATGCGGGCAACAAATTCCTATTTTCCACCAACCACTCAAGTCTATGCTTCATCATATGCTCCGCAACCTTGCACAGAGTAGACGACAAAGCAATAGGCCTGTAGCTATTAGGGTCTGACGGGTTTTTTCCAGGTTTAATGACCGGAATTATTATTTGGTGTTTCCATGGTTGAGGAACCAAACCGGACTCAAAAAAGTTGTTGACGAGATCTAAGTAATAATGTTTTGTACTTCTTGAGGCGTTTTTTAAAAATGAGTACGGGATCCCATCTGCTCCAGGAGAGGAATCAACAAGACCGTCAAGTGCCGTTTGAAGTTCAGAAAAAGAGAATGGGGCATCAAAATCATTTTCGGAAGTAAGTAAACCCGGAGGAGAGGGAAAAGAGTCCAAACTAGGAACTGAAGGGGGAGCCAGTTTATCAGAGAAAGAATCAAGCCAAGAAGAGGGATCGTTAGCTGAAATGTCAACAGAATTACAAGATCCTCTGTATCTCCTGATTTGCTTCCAGATTAACGAAGAAGGGGAACAGGGAGATAAGCTCTGACAGTAGCGAAGCCAACCTTCTTTTTTCTTTTTAGAAAGAAGTCTTTTAGCAATGGCTGCTTTTCTTTGATAAACCAAAAAATTCTGAAGGGTCATTGAATTAGAATAATTATCCTCTGCTATTTTTCTTTCCTTGACAGCAGAAGTGCATTCTGAATCCCACCAAGGAGTTGAAACTTTGAACTTAAAGGGTTTTTTAAGAGGAAAATTATCATCAGCACTACAAATAATGGCGTCTACAAATTTAGAATAACAATCAACGAGATTGTTACTGTCAGGAGGGGGAAGAGAGACTAACTTAATTTCAAGAGAATCAGAATAAGAAGACCATCTTGCATCATTTAATCTATATTTAAGGGAGGGGTTAAAATTACGCATTGGTACTACTCTATCGGAGATAGATATAATAATAGGAAAATGATCACTACCATAAGAATTAGGCAAAATATTCCAGGAAAGAATGGAAGCAAGAGAGGCAGAGCAGGCTGTAATATCCACAGCTGAACTAGGGTTTTGAGTAGGGCGAACTCTCCTCGTGGGGGAACCATTGTTAATAACACACAGATCCACTTCATCAAAAATTTCAAGGAGGGCACGACCAAAGTAATCATCATGGCTCGAACCCCATGAGCGATGGTGAGCATTTAAATCACCCATAAAAATTATTGGGGAGGGAACTGAAGCAAATATACATAAAAGGTCTGGAATTAATCTAGAATGAGGATGAGGAATGTATGCAGAGAGGAAAGTTATATTAAAGGCCCTAACAGCAACGATATTAATGTCTGGAGAAATAGGGGGAAGAGATATTAGAGAGAAAGGAAGGGAGCGCCTAACAAGAAGGGCACTACCTGCATACCCGTCAGCCCTGTCACTCCGAAGACAGGAGTAACCTGAGACCCGAAAGTGAGAACCAGGCACCAACCAAGTCTCCGAAACGGCAATGACTGAGGGGTGAAATTTATTAATTAAAAATAAAAGTTCAGGCTTCTTCGGCCGAATGCTTTGACTATTCCACTGAAGAGTGGAGACTAGATCCATTATTTATATTAGAAATAAGCAGGGAAAGTTTTTGGGCAACGTGGGGCGGTACAGAGGAGTTATTACGGGAAACTAGACTAATAATAAGCGATAGAAGTAATTCTAAAAGGCTATCCTCTTGAGGGGACTTTGGGGATGAATAATTTTGAGACTGAAGAGAGAAGCCATTGGGAAAGGCTGAACGATCCTCAGCAACGATGCTTCTGTGGGCAGCTTTGTCAAAAGACTTACCTAGAGGAGCTCTAGGCTTAGGGGAAGAAAACACAGTTTTTTTATACGAGGTAGTAGGAGTAAGGCTAATAGGTTGGGAAGAGGAGGAGGAGAAAGAAGATTGGGTTGGAAAATTTTGAGTAACTTCGGAATAAAGTTTTTTGACATTAGGAAGGGATCGTGAAGCCTCTTCATAGGAAAGGTTTTCCTGCGACATTAATATTTTAATTGATTTTTGTCTCCCTTGCTCGGGGCAGTTACCATAGATGGCAAAATGGCGGCCCAAACAATGGATGCAAGACGCCCTGGCCTCTTCCACGTCACAGCTGTCACCACTGTGGGGTTGCGAGCACTTAAAGCACCTTGCCTTGGACCGACACTGTGCCTTAACGTGCCCAAAGCGGCAGCAATTTAGACATTGAATCGTGGGGTATTGATAAACCTCCACTGGAAGAGAAGTGTGATATAAGAACACCCTTTGAGGGAGAGTTTGTCCCTTGATCGTTATAACAATTGTTTGTGTAGGGATCCAGGAGGTCTTGCCATCCTGTTTACTTTTTCTGTTTAATCTTCGTGCTTTTAATATAATTCCACACCCATCAGGAAGAATTACCGAATTTACAAATTCATCCATCGACATATCGACCGGCACTTGACGGACGATACCCATTTTGGTAATGTTGTATGAAGGAATCTTAACTATATATTTTGATTGAAAAACAGGGTTACAAAGAAAATTGTTGGCCGCCTCACCAGAGGTGAATTCGACAGAGATTTTATTTCTGCCCACTTTTTTAATACCATCCCTGCAGATGTTTTTAATGTTGTTTTGTATTAAAAATTGGCCAAACTTAATTGGACGAATAGATGTCCCAGCAGAAGGGTCTGGTTCGGCTCGGGAAACGTGGACAATAAAGGGTCCTTTATCTGTGTTAGCGTAAGATTTTATGCCCTCTACCAAAGAAGAGTGAATATAAAGTGTTTGGATGGCCGCAACAGCCATGTCCTTATCTATAATAGGTTTCTTGGAAACAACCTCAATTGTTTCTGGGTCAATAAAAATATGGCGTCGCTTACCAGGCGCCGAGTTTGAAGTTGGGACAGCGTCGGGAGGGTCAGGAGGAGCAGGAGGGGGAGGAGGTTGGTCCATGTCTATCTAGGAAAAATTAAATTAATGAAAAAATAGCCCTGAAATCTGCGAAGAAAAATATATCTAACTGTTATTTTTCTAAAAAAGATTTGGAAAAAATTTATCACTCCAACACGACTGACAGCTATCAATCTCAGCAACAAAGGTCTCGTCAAAAATTACGTATTTTAGAAAAAGTGACAAGACAAACAAGAAACATCAGTCAAGTCATCAATATTCACAGTCACAAGATTTAACAAACACAAAATGAAACATTCGTCGCCATGATGCGTTTCTTTGACGTTCCATTTGACAGTTAGGGTTGGGGTTAACAACTTGTAATCTTGCAATATCTTAATAGCACGATTTTGTTTTTTCCCTGGCAACTAATGGATAATGTTGGCCAGGTGCATGGCCGAGATTGTTCGGACTAAAAACCAGAAAAAATACTTGTAGAGTGAAGTGTTTTCGAGAGTATTTTTTTTAAAACCTGAACTATAGTATTACAGTACTAAATATACCTTATAATTAAAATTACCATAAGTCCAGTTTTGAACGGGACTGTCCTTTTTCTCAATCACTTGTCCCGTTCTCCCCAAACAAATCCGCGTATTATTTAAAATTATGCAATTAATATGTAAAAGATTCCGCAGTAACTCGTTGAGTGTCGAAGTTCGTACGGTTTTTAGACCCATTTTTGTAATAGATAATTAGCTAATCACATCATAATCTATTGTGCACTAAATGGTCGGTCTCCTGGTCGAATCGATTATCGCTCACGTGAATCTATACCTTATATGCATAATGAGTAGGTATAATAAATAATGAAGAACTAATTAACACAATTATTATGAAAGATGAAGTAAATACACATTTAGAAGGTCTAAGACAATCAAAATATGTTTAATAAATTTTGAAGGTAATAAGATATCCAAAGATCGAATATGTCGCATTCCATTGAAAAGAAAAATAGATGATGAGGAAAGTTATAAGTACCGGCACGAATCTTGAGCGCTTGGCGTTAGAGTGGGGATCGCTTTGCGCATTCCATACATTGGCGGACCAATCGTCGTCGTTGTTAGATACATGCAGCAAGCGCAGGGAACGATTCACGAGTGACGTCTATGACACGATGGTGCGGCATGCCAATCAATGACACTCCTCGCCCCCGCGTCTCACTTCGTACCACTAAAGAGATCGAATATTTGACTTCTGCGCAACTTGAAGCCAGCGCTCAAGATCCGTGCCGGTATCTATAAGAATAGTTTAAGTAAGTAAGAGGGATTCATTACGGAATCATGAGTCACTTGCAAATATTTGCACTGGCAAGTAACATGCATGATAGCTACATAAAAAACTAAGTACAACTTGCTGGACTACGATTTCGAACATTTTAAAGTTTCTAGCGGCTCTTTGGAGTTGGTTTATCATATGGAGTCATTAAAAGTATTGGCTTAGACATTTCTGATGATTAGCTACTTTCATATCTATCAAGTACCTATCTAGGGTTTAATCAGGTACCTAGGTGTAATGTTGTGAATGTGAGACGTCAACTATGAGGAGATAGAGAAGCAGCCAGTTGGATCGAAGGGAGACATGGAACCAGGGGCCGTATCGTTTGCATTTTAAACAGAGACAGACTACAGGAGACTTTCAGTTAACTTAACTTATCAATTAGGCATAGGTATACACATCTTGCTATACACACTGACTTATTCAGCTTTCTATTGTTTCCACTGCAGGAAATCGGGCTTCCTTCTTGTGAGATAGAATGGGTCCCCTATTCCATCACGCGGGCCCAGTTTGATGGCTGTCAACATGATTTCTAAGTTTTTTGGTTGTAAACCATGCCGGTTTCCTAACTAGGTTTTCTTTCACGTTTTTTAGAGAGTTGGCAATGAATTACTCAAAGTCCCTGCCTGATCTGGCTAACATATACGACGTAGCTAGTTTGAAAACGATGTGATATCTTTGTGGCATAGTTATTAGATTAGGCTAGGCACTTACCTACACATAGGTACTTAGTAAATTTTTTTAAATTGTGAAATCATCAAATGACTTCTTCCACTATAGGGTGGGACGAGAGGGCGTGCCAGTCAGACTTTTACTGACTAAAACTCACCAGCTGTGTTGGTACTATATAATTTGTCCTTGTGTGTTTGAAATAGTGGTCGTGCCCCAAGAACGCACTCTAGGGCTACGGTCATTCTTTCAAAATTTTCCGCAAGTTCTTAAACATTAAAAGGGGCCATAGGGCAGGGTTGAAGCCTACTGGGGCCAAGGGTCTGCTTCTGAAAGGAAGGCTCGGCTCTGGTATGAAAGGCAACGAAGGCCTGACACTATGTCCCGCTCCACCCAATGATGGATGTCATCTAGACGATTTTTACACACCGAAAAAAAAAAGAACTAAAAATGGGAAGGTGTAGAATAAAACAAGTCGCTTTAGGTTTAGTTTTTATTGTTTTCTCAATACCTTTGCAAGGTTGGTTAGTGTTAAACTGATAAACAATACAGAATGGATACTACATTCTTTATAATTTTCTGCACTATTGAATTACACTGCGCCTCTCTTGTCAACTGCAGCATAGGACGGACTTGTCCTTTTAGTTTAGGTAAATGTATTTTAATTAGGTACATAAGTAAGGTAAGGGAGTGTTCAGAGAAAATGTCTTACAATTAATAATTTCAAGAAATCTCGATCTACTTATTCGACATGTACCTACATGTTAGTAGGGAAGCTTTTAGCATGATTGCATGGTATGAGTGTACATTTTCAGATAAACAGCTGAACATTTTACAATTGACTGTTACATACCATCTGTTTATGAGAAAATTATCAATACATATAATATAATTTTTTTTTTATCCTATCATCCAGTTTGAATAGGTTTGACACAAACAAAGACAAGCACAATTCTATAATAAATAATCATTACAATAAAATGCATGAATAATAATACACAATAAATAATTTGGCAATTAATTTCAGAATTTAATAATCGGAAGCTCCAATTATTGAGCAATAGGTACTTAACTTTACAATTTCAGGCCTAATCATTTTTTTAGATCACTGCTACTTTAGAAAAAAAAGGAGGCAAGTGCATTTTCTGACCAGTGTAAACAGCAAAATAAATAGGGAATAGGTCTAATAATTTTATTTATTTAAAACGAGTCCATTTTACACTGCCCGGATTTTTCGTAGTAGTTTTCCATAATACTTATTATAATGCCTTAGGAAGACAGAATAAATACTACAAATTGGCCAAATTAATAAAAATATTCAAAAAGCAATAAATATTATCATATCACACAATAATATCCGTAATTATATAAGTACTTAATAAATCGATGATTAACTTAATGATTCTAATTAATATTCAGGTATACATAAGAATAGCAAACGTTTTTTTATTAGATACGTCGATACAATCGTAAAATACATTCCCGTATTAAAATAGCTACCTATCTACGTTTTCGTATCAAATTTTAAGTGATTTTCCATGTACTTGATTTATTAAAAACCTTGTTTGCTATAAAAAACTAATAATATATTATAATAACTAACTGAAAACTAGTCACAGTTTATTTTTTATTTTTATTTTACGCTACATTTATGAAAATATCTAGACAACAAGTTTATTTATTGTTTATGATTTGTCATTTTGCAATCACATTTTTTAACTTAAATTATTATAAATTAAAATACTTATCATTTCCCCCCATTGCTTCCAGATCCGTAATGAAATAAAAATGATCGGTTTTTTACGTTTTTTTTTTTTTAATTTTATTCGTATTTTTAATATTCATCGCGTTTCTCACTTTAAAAGGTGCTTGATTAAATTTCTCGAATTGTGCAAACTGGGTGCAACGTCGGCAACCTTTCTTTCTCATGTACTTTTATATATTTTCAAGCACGTCAATGTTAAACGCTAACATTTTTTTATCACACAGATCATAACGGGTCCCAAAAATTTTATAAACCATGAGACAGAACAGTTTCCGCTCGATCAACGAGTGGTAATGAAGCGTTCGCCTAATGAGTAGAGTAACCAGCTTCACAAGTACTTTACAGAGCCCCGATAACATTTATACGATATTCAGGCCCACGTCAAATGGTATTTGATTCACTGATAGCCGTATCTTACTAATATCTATACTAAATATTATAATACAAAGAATGTTGAAAATGATATCTCAAACATTAGCAAGGCAACGTCTGGATCATCTGGTCAGCCCGTTGCAGTAGAACTAAAATGGTAAGAAGAGCATGATAGCATCAAGTTCATTTGGTTTTATTGTCTGTACTCCGATAGTATCAGCGAAACAGATGCCGTTGCATGGCGAGTTATACCGATCATTAAATGCCAGGGTTCCAGGTACCTACTAGTGAACGCTAGTATTGTTGAGATCAGTAACTAGGCTAGCGTCAGAGAACGCAGCTAACGGCTACAGCTCTCGAATCTGACAGGAAGCGTGATGAGGCATCAGCTATATACGTATCAAAATGTAGGCTGACTTGTATGTAACGACTAACAAGAAAGCCATTCGTTGTCAATATCAAGAAGTAGATACTAGGAGATTAAAAATGCTAACGGCAGAAAAATATCGCAGAGGCCCTATGTGTAAAAGTCTAAGAGCGCTTGTACAGGCAGTCGTGTCCACGCTGGCCTCCAGGAGCCCTCCGGTCTGGTCTCCGCTCAGGCACGCGTGGCCTACGCCAGTACAAGAGCCACAACGGAGCTAACACCTGTCGTATCGACTCGGGTCGGACCGAGAGCACTAGCCGCCATCTTAAAGCTACTACTAGAATTTTCTAGACGATCAAAGATCGCAAGCTAAATTGATTTTATTCAAAAGTCTTAAAAAAATAAAATCTGCTAGTGATCAACTTTAACGCGTTAGCGGGGACGCAAAACGGCGCGCACCGTTCGGAAACGTTTCTCGAAGCCGAGCTTCATGTACAGAGATCGGGACGCGTCGTTTTCCGGACGAATGACGACGAAGGGTTTGTAGCCACGGGCGGCGACTTCTTTGGTGAGACGGCGGGCCAGGTAGATGCCGTATCCTTTTCTGCGGAATTCGGGTCTAGTTTGCATGGAAAACATGGCTCCGTAGTAGGACTGGACCATCCAGGCGGCTAGTTTCCCTTCGACGAAGATGCCGTAGGCGGGTAGTTCGGCGACCAGTTTCTCGAAGACTTCGCGGCATTCTATGTCGCTCGCCGGGTACAGGTCGTGAACCGCCTTCATGTGCTCTGGCTGCAAGCGAACTAACTCCACGTCCGATGGCAATCTGCAAACAATTTTCAATGGTTTTAGAATCTTGTAAAATAAGGTGGCCTCGGAAGGTTACTTACGCTAACGAGCATCAGACTTCCAATGTGGGGGGGTCATACCTATTTGTAAAAGTCTAGACTGTAAGAGTGTAATTTTCGAGCTTTGTAAAGGTTTAAGCCTATCATCAGTATCTTAAACGTTCATATTTCCTTACCCCTCAGTACTATCATCTTCCGGTGGGTTATCACAGACGTATACGTCTCCAGTAATCTTGTCATGCGCCTCATAGTGCCGGTGCTCGAAGCGGTTGACAATGGCCTCGTGCGTGAAGTTCAGGTACAGCGGCTGGGTCAGGTCCAGGAGTATCTCCTCTGACGTCAGCAGGTCCACCAGCTCGGCGCGCTCCGACGGACAGAACACTGTCACGCTTTCGTATGTTGTTTTGTTCGGCTGGAATTAGTGCAAAGATTTGTATTAAAGTCAAAGACATACATAGAATTATGATAGACTTAATTGCAGAAGAAGTGCCCGGGTGTCACCATTGCGTGGATCACCCGGAGGACACGGTGAAGCATACGGTAGAGGTGTGTTTCGCTTGGTAGAGTACCACTGTGTCCTTGTGAACGACTTCTCGCTTAGGGCCCGGGTACAGGCTATGGTCCAGAGCGAGGCGAAATGGCAGCCGGTCGCCTGGCAAAGTAGGCGGCCGCACGCCCCAGCCACCGGGATCTCGGTAACCGTTCGGACCGAGCCCAGCGCGCCTCAAGGAGATGTCAGCAAATGGTTGTCGCCCTGCAGGGTGGACGCCTACTGGGGCTACGGCATAAGTGAAAGTGAACCCGGAGGCCCCGGAATATAGGCAAAGAAGGAACAGGAGTAGGTTTTAGTCAGTAAAAGTTTGACACCTCCTTCCGCGCTCTTGGGGGGAGCGAGAGGGCATCATAGGATGGTTTACTACCGTAAAAAAAAACCAGTTGAAGAGTATTCAATGAATCGATCGTTTAGAACTTTATTTTCTGCTGAATCGATTATTTAAACTTCGATTTAAAACGATTCAAAAATCGATTTTCTTAGATATGAGTTTAAATCGCCATCCATAAAAAAAAATTGAACTATTATATGGTTAGATTTTTGTGCTACATATATAATCTTGTTTATGAACGAAATTCGTTTACAATCAACCCACATCATTTAGGTCATCAAGGTAATTAGATAAAGTAGGACGCATTTGGATTACTGAAAGCTCCTGAATTGAATTGGAGGGCACGTTCCAATAGAGCTGCGCCTGACGTTCGTTCCTATGATGTGTCTACCCTATTCACTGGCAAGACTTACGACTCATCGTTTAACTGACAGATTTAAAAGCGATTTACATAAAAAAAAGTCTGTCGTTAAAGAAGATAGAGCCTATTTTACGTGTCATGATATTTTATACAGACGTCTAAAAGCACTTGGAACTTATTGTCGATTTAGAAAAAGTGTTACAATTATTTTTTATACCTAGGCATCTTGCGTATACTTAGGTATCAAGTTACAATTTTCATTGTTTTTCATACAACCGCTCTTACGCGTTTATGACGTTATTAGTTTACACATTTTTCATTAGATATTTTGGAAACACAGTATCTTGTAGATATTATCTAGACTTCTATTGAAATCAATTTATAAATTTGTATAAAACTAATCCAGTAAAGATCTCTGAAAATCTGCAAATGAACTTTGACACTTCATAATTTACTCAAAAATTTAAAAAATAAAAAAATATGACACGACAATTTTTTTCTAAAACTTTTAAGAATTTAAAATAAACACGTATTTCCTGGAACCAGTTTTGTGAAATTTTCGACTAAATGATGTAATTAATGAATGCTAACAGAGTTTTTAGGCGTTATCACTCTTTTTTCGCGTTCCCTCTTTGTCAAATATCGCATTGGATTGCTTTAGATGAAGTAACAAGTTGACGATAAGCGAGTGGAAAAGGAGCCTTTTATTTAAATATTTCGCAAAAACTAGTCTTAATATAGAAAGTTAAAAAGTCGTAGTCTGAAATAATATTGCTACGTGTTTTACGACTCGCTACGACGGGCGCCGAACGCTTCGGGCGACCAGGCCCTTTGAACTTCGATGACGGTTAAGTATTTTTTCCTAATGTAGTTTGCAGTATGTCCCACTGCTGGATAAAAACCTCCCCTTTCTCCTTCCAAACCTCTTTGTCGTCTATAGCAACTTGATCCATAATAAAGCACATTTATTTGACACACTGTCTCAAAATATTCTATCGTACAAATATAATAAGTGTCTGCGCAGTTGCCAGGTGACTTTAGGTAAGTTTGGAGCACAAGTAACCTTCATTTTACGACATTTCTGTCTGGCTAGTGAGGCAATCAAACGCGTATTGTGTCTAAAATTAGGACTGTCTGGAAAAGGTCAGGATCTAGACTAGGTCAGATCCCGAAGATCTTTTACGTATAGGTAGGTTAGGTGCTTAACTGATTGTTTGCCTATACAATATTTTATATTAAACAACATATATACCCACAAAAAGAAATCTTTTTCTGAAAACAGCAACAAAATTGGTTATTAAATGAAGCAGCAATTAGCATTTCAAATATTTATTTGAGAAAGAGTGGGGGTGTGGTGGGATTATCGCTGTCTCTTTTGAGCACACGTAACCTAATGGCGGTGACGTCACATTTCAGTATGTGCATCCTTATACTCTTATTTGATAGTTTCCCCTTCGACCAGATTTGAAATATTTGTAACTTTATTAATATTTAATGGATTTGAAAATTTCTTTCTATTTGCGATTTTGGACTTACTTTTTGATACTTATAATAAAAAAAAACTGTTAAGTATTGGTTGCAAAGTGTAAGTACACAGTTTTCTGTTCGCGTATTAGGATATAAATTTCATCTATCTATCTATTTAATCACTTCTCTTGAGAAACATAGCTTTTATGGTTGATATAAAACGCCCCCACGTAATACTGGCAATTAATGGCGTAGAAAGATAAGAAATAACATTTTTCACTTTTATTTCTTTCGCTTTCGCCGAAATTTCAGCAGGAATCCAGGCCTTAAAGTTGCCGAGTGTTTGAATACTTACGATGATCGGTTCAAATGTAGATAATATGCTTGTGTGCTCTTATCCTCATATCTATTTATTTGCGATTAGCTCAACTTGTCTCAATTTTTTATACTTCTTTCTCTTTTAGTACTCATTTGACCGCACGGTAAGCGATTGACTACCGCACTGCGTGTAATGGTTTCGATTCCATGTAACATTTAATAAATATTTCTATGATCTAAAGATAGAGTTAATTGTTCCGGCTCTGGGTGTCTTGTGTTTGCGAGTTTATACGTTTTATGATATAGAAGTAATTCCTAGTGTGGAGAGACGTTTAAAAAATAAAAATAAAACAATGCTAAGTAACTCTTTCTAGACATGGAGTTTCTTGCCGGTTCTTCTCCATAGGAAACGACCAATTTGGAACCGTGCACTAGCTTCTGACGTTTTATAAGTGCCCATGTAGGTCTATGTGAAATAAAATATTTTTGATTGATTGAGACATCATATTTTACACACTGTCTGTCGCGTCTCTAGGCATCCCCTATAATTTACATAAGTTTCTTGATGAGTTTTCCGATATAATACCTAATGTGATTAAAACTGAATAACGTATCACATAATCTACTTAACGTTTCATAATAGTTTAAAATCCTGTGCGGCGTCATTAGTAGAGAAGGCGTGACAACGGGCTAAGTTTCAAATTACATTTTCTACGAACCTAGCTATGTTCGAGAGTGATATGAAAATACCTAGGTAACGAGTTCTCGTTAGTGCGGGTAAAAGGTACCTGTGTAAGGCTTTGTGAAATGGTAAAGCGTTTCCCCAATTCATCGAGGATGCTCTTTGAATCGTTAGTACCTATTTAAATGGTTGCCTGCTCTCCGTTCAAATTCAAAGAGTTATTTTTAGTGACCGACCGAAATATGATTTGCAGCCGAAGCCGAAACCATACCCGATAATGTTTAGCTCCTCTTCCAGTTTCGGCCGTAACCGAAACGTTTTTTTTTTTTAAATTGATATAAAATAGTGTTTAACTCTGTAGTGTGTAACCTGTTTAGTGTCCAACAGTGGACGTATATCGGCTGAAATAATGATGACGAGTGTTAACTGCGATCCTGATGGTAAGCAGTTGTGCAATCGCTGATGGTGAAGCGCACTAGTTTATTAAGAGCCTATTTACTGTAGCCTAGAAGCCACCTAATCTGACAACCGCTGCAGGTAAATTGTTCCAGTCTGATTTGTTAACAGAGAAACTGACAAGAAATAAAAATTTCTGTTTGATATAGTAAGTTATTTTCGATATAGCTACGTTATAAAAAATGCTACATAAATTAATAAATCAACGATTACCCGCCAAAGAATGATAACATTTACTACCGAGACTGACGATTTTTACGTCTCTATCACAACTGTCAGCTCAAAGACGTTAGTTTCATTCGAGCCAAATATTTGTCGCTTTTTGGCCGATATCGAAACCCATTTTTTGGAACCGAATCTACCGAAACCGAATCTTTGGTCGGCCCCTAGCTATTTTATGCTTATTTCATTAGTTTTCCAGTATACGATTCCGCTAATTTTTTATCAGGGAATTTATGCTAGATATTAATAAAAAGGTTTGGTCAGGTCTGTGAACTTCACGATTCCTTCGTTATAATAAATCAAGCCTTTTCAGGTAAAATATCTTATGGGACAATTTTCATTATTTATAGTAAAGGATTTATCTTTTCTAATTGAACTCTCATATTGTGGCAAAGTCGCACGTCTTTTGTGAATATTACCAGTCGACAAAAATGCGAGAAGTTTTAATTATTTTGGTGTTTTTACTTTTTTTTTTCAGGGTATGTATAATTAGAGTAAGTATAAGTTTGTAGCTGTTGTTAAATAGAGATTTTCCATTACATTTAAAAGTACTTTTGAGTCGTTCTACAAATTATACGACTTCTTATTCATACAGTTACTGCCGATTAACATATTATCATCAAATATTTTTTTATTGAGAAAAGAAAAAGCCCTTTCCTGTAAGAAAGTGCCAAACATTTTTCCTGAATCTGTTCAAAATGGTTAACACCAAAAATTGTACACCAGTCTTGTCGTGTGGTAGGTACCTATCGTATTACCCGTTTATGGTACCCAGGGGTGGTTGGAGATATCAGATAGACTGCTGTCTGAAAAATAATGGAAGAGATTCTAAAGAAAAAAGGCCCAGCAGTTTGATTTTATCATCCAAATTATACAAATAAAGATCTAAAGAGATATACCCGTATGCGAAGACGAGTTTTTAGGTCTAGAATACAGTCTGGATAGGTTTCAAGGATTATCGTCTACGCCTGAGTACTTTATGTAATTAAGTGGGCATTAAGAGGGGCATATAAGCCGGGCTCGGCTGGCAGCCCCGATGGCTATATGAAGTAGGCGTTGGTTTAATGAAGGGGCGTCTATATGTACGTATAGGTTGGTTAATCCAGCAGAATGCGATATGATCTACTGATAGAGATGATATTTGATCTACTGATAAAAAATTGATTAGTGACATTTCAAGTCTACTGATTTTTTTTAGGTGACAAATCATTAAATAACTTCACCCGCTCTAGGTAGAGAGAGAGAGAGAGAGAGAGAAGGAGCGTATTCCTCCAGTACCCATTATAAAAACTTTATTTTAATGTATTAGGTTATCTAAGTATCCGATTTATTTATTTATTTATTTAAAGCTTTATGCACAAATAAACTGTATAATGGCGGACTTAATGATGATCTCAGCCTGCAGTTAAAAACCAGCGTTAGGCACCAATTGTTTGGTATTTGTGGTGATGAATTAAAATAGAGTGCCTTACGCCCTCAGGCCTGCGCCAAAATTTGGACCTATTTTGGCACAGCCCTGAGGGCGAGGCACACTATTTTTTATTTTCGCTTTTTTTTGTACCGCTTGTATCTAAATAGTGTTTGTGTGCCTGGTGTTGTGCCAAATAAATACATTTTCTTTCGAACGGAAACTGCGGCAATCGCAGCAACTCTACACTACATGGCAATTCTAAAACATCAGAAATTAAATGGAGGACGGTTCAAATTGGTTGTTCGACTACACGGACTGTAACTCTTTTAAAAGTAATTGGTTTTTACAATGTGTTCATTTTAAAGTATTGGCTGTAGGTAAACATGAAAGTATACTAGAGCTCTTAATATTCTATCACTTTGTATACATAAATATTAAAAGATTCAGATGGAGTTTAATATTTTACACTGCTTTAAGGAAAGTCACGGCTAACTTTTCAAGTTATCTGCGACATTTAGATTCGAATGATGAGATACGCCTGGTCTTTAGGATCAAAGAAACTTTGTTCATGACTTGAATAAGATATCCACCGAAAGTTTTCGTTATCATAATACCCATCATTTATCAAACTCATTTTACAAACGCGAAAGTTTGTAGGTACCTATGTACGTGTGTGTATGTTTGTTACTCCATCACGCTTAAACGGTTGAACGGATATGTATGAAACTGTACTACGGTAGTACCTATAGTTTAGATATACAACAGAATATCAATTAGATATACAATAGCCTATAGCTATAACTTATAGTAGGAAATAAGTACTAAGATGAAGAAGTTACTAATTCGAGCTAGCAAACAATCTAGTAATGTCTATTTCTTATCAGCTTTAGTCACTAGTAACCAAGTTTATTTTACTCTTTAACAGAATAATTATGTGGATGGATGGAGAGGGAAAGGAGGCCAAAAAAGATGGATGGATTGTGTGAGAAGTGATACGAAGGAAAAGGGAGTTAGTGATAGCGTGACGAGTGACAGGACAGAATGGGAGAAAAAAACGTGTTGCGCCGACCTCAAATAAAATGGGACAAGAGCAGGAAGAAGAAGAAGAACAGAATAATTATAGAAAGATATTAGGCTTTGAAGGTACTCAGAAAGACATAAATATTTAGGCATCTCCAGCTGTTTATTAGCATTTCATATCATCAGCAACCTTCTATTTTTCCTGACTTTTAAAATATACTACGTAACTAACTCGGCAAACCTTGTTCTGTGTTCTGTCAAATAAATAAATTATTAAAAAAAAATGGGGGAGGCCTAACCTATTCTCAGACCAACCAAATAGGTATACAAAAACAATTTTTTTTTTGTCTCTGACCAGATCGATTTAAACGTTAAAGGTTGATGATATGTTAATCCTCGTTTGGCCTACTTTCTTTAGACCGACAGATACACCGTCACATCAACTTTCTCGCTCATGGAAATCTTATAATCGCGTTAACAAAGTAACCTAATTAAGTGATTTTACTTTGGCAACATTTTATTTAGCTGCTGACATTTTGTAGGCAAAGAAACACTTGAAGAGAGCTCTTGTGGCCGCTTACGTCACGAGATAAGTGATGTTGTGTAGGCAGTCGGAAACGGCGCCAACTTAAACGTCGTTGTTAGGGAGAGCATAATCTGCTAGGGCTGCGGATTGTTCGAGAGATCTTGACGCGGTAAGGGCAACTGAAAGAACTAAGGTTTTAGTCAGTAAAAGTCTGACACTTCTTCTCGCTTCATCAGGTGCAGGAGAAATCATATTAAGCTACAGATGCACTGATCTAGCCACTTCCACCCACTTCGTCCGGAGCAGGAGAAGTTATTACAAGGTTTCTCACGTACAAATAAGGAACTTCAGATTTTTTATGTTGGCCCAGGGCGTTTGGTCACCTAGCTATATGCACTAGCGGACAGAATGTTCCCCAACTTGACACGCAACGCTGTCAAATTATCAAGCAACATGTCCCGTGTCACGAAAAAAAAAAAAAAATGAAAAATAGTTTATTCACAGTAATACATATTTAGCACAATAAATATTACCTCTGCCAAACTGTAAAGCAGTTTGTTGACAGATGTAGCTCCTTTTGTCTAGCACAAACATACACATTCACCGATAACACTTTCTAAATAACCTCTTCATTGAGGGTTTGACAAAATTCATACACGAAAAAACATATTCGGGAAAAAATACGTAAAGGCAAGGCAAGTAGCGGGACAGGCAACGTTGCAGAGCAGCGTCACATAGATTGCGTCATTTGCGTTCCGCGGTTGCGCGTCATGTTTGTTTCCTATTGTATTTTTTAGGGTTCCGTAGCCAAATAGCAAAAAACGGAACCCTTATAGATTCGTCATGTCTGTCTGTCTGTCTGTCGGTCTGTCTGTCTGTCTGTCTGTCTGTCTGTCTGTCTGTCTGTCTGTCTGTCCGTCCGTATGTCACAGCCACTTTTTTCCGAAACTATAAAAGCTATACTGTTGAAACTTTGTAAGTAGATGTATTCTGTGAACCGCATTAAGATTTTCACACAAAAATAGAAAAAATGCAATAAATTTTGAGGGTCCCCATACATAGAACTGAAACTCAAAAATTTTTTTTTCATCAAACCCATGCGTGTGGGATATCTATGGATAGGTCTTCAAAAATGATACTGAGGTTTCTAATATCATTTTTTTCTAAACTGAATAGTTTGCGCGAGAGACACTTCCAAAGTGGTAAAATGTGTGTCCCCCCCCCTCTAACTTCCAAGATAAGAGAATGATAAAACTAAAAAAAATATATGATGTACATTACTATAAAAACTACCAACGAAAATTAGTTTGAACGAAATCCAGTAATTAGTTTTTTTTTAATGCGTCATAAACTGAAAAAAATCACTATTATTAAAACATCGATCAAAGTTACAACACAATACAAGAACTTTTATATTATGCTACTTGCTGCTATGGAACCCTTCATGGGCGAATCCGACTCGCACTTGGCCGGTTTTTTATTTTATTGATATAAACTAGTGCTTGACTACGATCTCACCTGATGGTGTATTTGAGGAAACCAAAGTTTAAACGTGAGAAAAATACTGCCGTCGTAATTTGAAAAGAGACAACTAACATATTTTGCATATTCGGACTCAGTGACTTCTTCTGATTCCGAATATATGTACTTAACTCAATTTCGTAAAAAAAAATTAAGGTGCGCTCTTTTTAATTACGACGGCAAAATAACTCTAAGCATAGGTATTGGAATTTTGACCCAATTCCCTTCGGTACGCAATGAAAATTGTAATCGAGAAGTAATGAGTCTTTTCAGTCACAATTTTTGTGGCGTTGTTATCGAAATCAGTCGATTTGTTGCGTGGAAATTTTTTGTAATTTATTTATTTGAATAACAGTTTATTCAATTAAATTGCTGAGCGATTGGCGGGGCTTTGGTTAATTTGTTTTTATGACCTCAATACTTGGTTGGTGGCAAGGACTTGGTATTGAAATATTGAATTGGTTGCTTATGGGAAGATTATTTAGTATTTATTTAACCTTCGAGAGCAGTGGTGGCTGAGTGGTAACGGCCCCGACTTACGAGTTGTAGGTCGCGGGTTCGAACCCAGCCAGGCGCATTACTTTGTGTAATTTATTTCATCCCCACTGCTGTCAAAATGGTGAAGGAAAACATCGTGAGGAAACCGGCATGTGCAACACGCACAGGGCCTTTTTAGGGTTCCGTAGCCAAATGGCAAAAAACGGAACCCTTATAGATTCGTCATGTCTGTCTGTCTGTCTGTCTGTCTGTCTGTCTGTCTGTCTGTCTGTCTGTCTGTCCGTCCGTCCGTATGTCACAGCCACTTTATTCCGAAACTATAAGAGCTATACTGTTGAAACTTTGTAAGTAGATGTATTCTGTGAACCGCATCAAGATTTTTACACAAAAATAGAAAAAAAGCAATAAATTTTGGGGTCCCCATACATAGAACTGAAACTCAAAAATTTTTTTTTCATCAAACCCATGCGTGTGGGGTATCTATGGATAGGTCTTCAAAAATGATACTGAGGTTTCTAATATCATTTTTTTCTAAACTGAATAGTTTGCGCGAGAGACATTTCCTAAGTGGTAAAATGTGTGTCCCCCCCCCTCTAACTTCTAAGATAAGAGAATGATAAAACTAAAAAAAATATATGATGTACATTACTATAAAAACTACCAACGAAAATTGGTTTGAACAAAATCCAGTAAGTAGTTTTTTTTTAATGCGTCATAAACCGAAAAAAATACACTATTATTAAAACATCGATCAAAGTTACAATACATTACAAGAACTTTTATATTATGTTACTTGCTGCTACGGAACCCTTCATGGGCGAGTCCGACTCGCACTTGCCCGGTTTTTTTTTTTATGGTGGGAAAAATCATGCATTGACATCCCCCGCCCTTGGGCGGAGCGGGAGATAGTGTCAGACTCTTACTGACTAAAAGACCCACCCCGTTCCTTCTAGCCTTCATACCGGGGCTCGAGCGCCCTTTCGGATAACCCTGGCCCCAGTAGGCTTCGACCCGGCTGGGTCCCTGCTGTTGCTGACAACTCCTTGAGGCGCGCGGGAACAGTGCGCGCCGTCGACGACTTGGGCTTGGTCCGGACAGTTACCGGACGGCCGGACAGCGAGCTACCCATTGCTCACTGTCCGCAAGCCCGCGTCTACGTTGGCCGGAAATCGGGATCAGAATCCCGGCGACGGCGGCGGCGAATACGCCGTTGCCTGATGCGTTCGGCCTCCTCCTTTGCAAGCATTACTGCTTCGCAGAAGTCGGCGACCGCCTGCCACTCCTCCTCGCTCCGGACCATGGCCTCAACCAAGGCCCGGCGCGAGAGGTCTCCGCCGCCGATCGCCCCCACGAGGGCACGGCGATGCTCCGCCCAAGCAGGGCACACCTCGACTGTGTGCTCCACCGTGTCCTCCGGGCGTTCCGCACAGTGGCGACACCCGGGCGTCACTTCCGCATGAATCCGGTGTAGGAAACTCCCGAACGAACCATGTCCGGTGAGGACCTGCGTCATGCGGAAGGTAAGGACGCCGTGAGGCCTTTCCAGCCACGCCTCAAAGAGGGGACTTACCGCCATGATTGTGGCGTGCCCAACACGCACAGGGCCTGCGTAGTGAATTACGGCCCATTCCCTCTCCTAGAGAGGAGGCCTAAGTCCCAACAGTGGGAACATTAAAAAAAGGCTGGTGATGATGATGATGATTTAACCTTCATACAACACAAAGGTTCAAAGGCGAATTTCAAGCCATAAGCATGCTCTACCAAACAACCCACGGTAATGTACAGATACTAAGACACACAGAACAAGACAATATTATTTTGAAAACCAGGATAAGGGCAGAAAGTTTAGTATCCTTCTATCCAATCACTGTTTTAGCCTATCCAACTTCTAAATCTTCTAAAAGCAAGTCGCAGCTCTTTTTTATAAACTAATTGATATAAACTAGTGCTTGACTGCGATCCCACCTGATGGTAAGTAGTGATACAGTCGTTGTTGGTAAGGCGCACTAGTTTATTAAGAGCCTATTCATTCTAGCCTTGAAGACACCTAAAATTATAATTAGACGGGAAGACTGCAGCAGACAAGTTGTTCCAGTCCCTCGATGTACGCGGTATAAACGACGAGGCGAAACGCTTAGTCCGGACTGTAGAGGTTTCAACAACGTATGGGTGGACACTCGCCGTTCGCCGGGTAGTCCGTTGGTAGAAATGAGATCGTGGAAATTCCCGCACATACTCTCCAAAATTACATCCAGTAAACTCTTGTTTACAGATAAAAAATAAGCTTGAGACCAACGAAACCTTTATAGCTAGGTAAGTCAAAAAACAACTACTGAAAATAAAACATACATCACTTCGCGCTCTTTTTACAGTTGTCAGTTCTCTCACGGATTCCTAGACAGCATAGTTAAATAATGCAGCGGAACTGTAAACACCGGTGACAGCTCGTTAGCTCTCCGTGGAGGCAATCCCTAAGGCATGAAGGCAGTCGGCAGATTTAGAATGCACACTGCATACAAACCGACAAGTGTGCTGAGACCGGAGAAAAGTCTCGGACAAAATCATAAAAATATAATTTAATATAATTATATACAAGGTGTAAGGGACAGCCCTCCACAAACTTTAAGGGCTTGCTCAGTAGACAAAACTGAACAACCTTCCACAACATTTTTTTTCAGGAAACGAAAAAAGAATCCGCTTCACCATAGAAAATTATAAACTTGAGTGGATAGTCTGTATGGAGAGGGCGATTTTCCTGAAAAAAAATTTAGTGGTAGGTTGTTCAGTTTCATCTACTGAGCAAGCCCTTAAAGTTTTTGGAGGGCTGTCCCTTACACCTTGTATATATTCCACAACTTTCACACCGACCCGACCTCATCTAGTTTAAACTGACAAAAACAATTGACGAGTAAAAGTATTTTTTTAAACCTATTTGCAAAATGAATATCATTTATGACACAACGCCATTTAAGCCCAAATTAAACAGAGCTTGTGATAAAACTAGCGGACCCGTGATCACTTAATTCGCTGGCGATAAAAAATTTTGGAGCAAAATAAACATTATGTATTATTAAACAAATACACGTCTATGTCACTCAGGAATAATGTAGCTTTCCGCTGGAAGAATTTTCAAAATTGTTTCAGTAGTTCCTTCCTAATATACTGGCGAATTTACAAACTTTACCCCTTAATAATATTAGTGTAGATTCAGGCTTATGGGTATAAGACTCGCGTAATTCGCAGTTTTGCTGATGAAAGCCGTCTCGTTACTCGAGAGAAATAAATGCGTGTCCGTTCGTCTGAAAACGTAGTCAAAGATGCTTGGCTAAGCGAAGATAACGTCTTGCAGCGACACCCAGTTTTTGTACATTTGTTTGGTAGAAAACAAGTTTTTCTTCATAATATAGTTTATGGTATAAAAAAAAATGTAGTAGTCGCCATTTTTGGGCATTGTGTAACAGACATATCCTAGAGGAGATTGAAAATTCCGATACTTATAATCCTACAACCTACTAATTACATGTGAATGTAAATGATTGTGAGGATGGATGTATGTTTTGTTTACTGGGGCTAAGGATTCATTTCTGAAAGGAAGGTTCATCCCCGTTACAAAAAGCAACGAAGGAACAGGAGTGGGTTTGTAGTCAGTAAAAGTCTGGCATTATCTCCCTCTCCGCCCAAGAGCGGGGGATGTCATTGGATGATTTTCACACTTTAAAAAAACATGTTTGTTACTTTTTCACGCAAGAACGGATGATTCGGATTTTGATGAATCTTTACAGTAATGTAGCACATAAATCGCCATAATATATACACTAAAATTTATAGGTAATGGCGGGAAGTATTAAATTCCACGCGGGCGAAACCGTTGACAGAACGTAGTGTTTTTATAAATCGGTTAACAATAGCGTGTTCTTAAAAGTGAGCCTTTTATGCTTTCTAATGTTGCGTTACAAAAAACTCGCAAACGTCACGTTACAAACTCATTTCCTGAGCCTTTTTATGGATTTAAATAGCAACAACCCTTAACCTTTTCGTAAAGTAATGACATTTTGTTTCTATAGCCCCAATGTTTTGGTGGAATAATGTAGTACACTGGTTTTAACAGTTCCAGCTTTGTTAGTTTCGTATTCCTTGGGACAATCGTTGTAATATTTAATTCAGATCTTTGCTGTCCTTTGAGAAAATTGGAAAAGTATGTTAATTTAGTTCAGACATTAAACCTCTAACGCTAAAAATATAAATCTTGTCTTTGCTTAGTCTAGAAAAAAAAAAGAATTAAGGCCGTTCGGTTGGTACCTCGATTTCGAACCCTTTTTGAATTTGGGGTATCTGATGGTCCGAATTTATTGATTGATGAAGGGTTTTTCGTACCGAAGATCTAGAATATTTTTATTAGAATTAATGTGCTGCCAGCCATCGTAAATCCTTTGTAATATCTTGTATCTATAATATGCATAGCAGTAAGCTACTGTAGTGTTTTTCTTTTCATTCTTTCTCTAACTTAATCTCTGTAGAGTCTGTAGTGCCTACTTTCATTCTCAACAGTAGGTAAGAATAAAGAGCCCTTTTTTGGAAAGTCTTAACCTTACTAACCCGTATGGAAGTCACATGTCCGAATTAAAGATTACTTATTTTATTTTAGTTTTGAGGTGGGCAATCATCAATGATATCAAAAATACTTTGGGATATCGGTCTTAGTGGGGAGCGGTGCGGCGAGCTGGGCGGCAACGGTAAGCGGTTACCGGGCGCTATGAGCGGCATCTCGTGGCGTGCTTCAATCATTTTCACTTTTGTTCTTACCGCTCGCCGCCCCGCGCTTAGCTACCGCTTGCAGCGGCAATGTCGTGAAAGGGCCGTAAGACTTTTACTAACTAAAGTCTACCTGTGTACTTTCAGTTGACCTTTGCAAGGCACATGTCCGAATTAAAGATTACTTATTTTATTTTAGTTTTGAGGTGGGAAATCATCAATTATATCTAAAATACTTTGGGATTTCGGTCTTAGAGGGGAGCGGTGCGGGGAGCGGGGCGGCACCGGTAAGCGAGCACCGGGCGCTATGAGCGGCGACTCGTGGCGTGCTTCAAACATTTTGTTATTTTTGTTCTTACCGCTCGCTGCACCGCGTTTAGCTACCGCTCACAGCGGCAATGTCGTGAACGGGCCGTAGGACTTTTATTAACTAAAGTCCACTTTCAGTTGACCTTTGCGTTTTAAGGCCACGGTAAATCTTTCCAACAATCCTGTAGCCTTAGCAGGAACAATAAGGAGTCTAGCATCTTAAAATATAAGCCCAAGATTAAGTAAATTGATATTTCTTGAGCAGCGAAGAAAATATGCTCGGCCATTTCAGTACCCACTTCAATTTTAATCTCGAAGCTAGTGCTGAGGGACAAAAGGTCGCTTTTGAATAATTTAATGTAGGCCTTTGACGTAATGTGGACGAGAGTAGTTTCTGGTTTCACTATTAGTTTCTGTTTGAAACGATAAACGAAATTCTTCAAGGTTATCTATGACTTAATCAGTCATGAAGAATTTCATGGCATAACTTAATCAGTCATGTCAATGTTTCAGTTGCTGGGACCCAGGTTCCAGGCCTCTAGGAAAAGTAAGACCGGAACTAGCAAAATTTTGGACGTTTTGGAAATGATCGGTTTTTAACCGAATACTGAAATAGGTTTTAAAGTCGAAACGTCAGACGACTGTTTTTTTTTTTAATTTTATTTAGCGACATCTTCGTGAAAAGTTAAACGATTTTGAAGGAGTTTAAATACTCATTTATTATTGGGGAGAAATGCTCCACTGTTCTCCATTAGTGTTTCACGCGCGCCTCACAGAGACGTCAGCAAAATCGTTGGGGCTGTAGGGTCGAAGCCTACAGGCGAGGGGTTGTCCTAAAGGGAACCTCGGGGTCCTGGAATGCAAAGAAGGGACTTAGGAGTAGGTCGTAGTCAGTAAAAGTCTTATACACCCTTCCGATCCTCCCTAGAGCGAGAGAAAACACTGGATGATTTCTCACTAAAAAAATGCTTCACTTGTAAAGTCGTATTCATACCATTTAAAATGTTTTTAATCACTGAAGAGTCACTAAACATAAAAGTTGAAAATTAACCGAAGTCGTAGTTTTATACTAGCTGACCCGGCGAACTTTGTACCGCCTAATAGTCAATGATTGTAGTATATCTTTCGATATAGTCATTAGTCAACCGATTGCGATGAAACAAAGCTTATGTAATGTATAAAAGTTATCTACATCGATTTCGTACATTTTACGTGATGCGCAACTAAAAACTTCTACAGATAAAGGTTGAGTGGCACCATTTAACTATAACGATAACAAAGCCGTTAACAGTTGTCGAACTGACCAATAGCAGGACGTTTCACGGCTGGTTATGGTTTGGTTATCGTAATAGTTAAATGGTGCAACTCACCCTTATAATATGTATAGATATTTTAAAGTGTTAATCAATGAAACCTCATCGGTTGAATAAATTGGTATGGAAATATGGATTTTAATTAACGTGGTATTTCGAAATTTAGTTGTTAGTTGAGCTTGTAGTTACATAATAACAATTATCTTAATATAACAATTATCTTACCGTACTAGTACAGCCGGGGAAGTGCAGACAGATCGGGTCCTCGGGCCAGTTCTTCGCTACATAAAAATTGAAGTCCCACACCTTGTTGTTTAGATATGTTTGAATCGTTTGATGAAACTAGAAATAGAAAAAAAAATATTATTTCAATATCGAGTCCACACATCCATAACTATCACACAACGCAGTCTAGTCTCAAGCTAAGCAGAGCTTGTGTTATGCGTACTAGACAACTGATACTTATATATTTCTAAATACATACATACATCATCATTATCATTTCAGCCGAAAGACGTCCACTGCTGTACATAGGCTACCCCCAAGCGTCGCCACAATGACCGATCCTGAACGTATACTATAAATATTATAATACTAAAATATTATAGATAAATAACACCCAGATACCAAACAAATAATTACGAGCTTAAGCTCATCACACAAACATTTGTCCTGGGTGGGAATCAAACCCTCGACCTCCGGCATAGCAGTCAGGGCCACTAACCACTAGACCAACAGGCCAGTCTAGTTAGTCATAATTGAAATTATTTTTGCATAACGATCTGTCGAAACGTCTAGTTGACACTTCGCGAGACTCAAGGGCTAGTTTTTACCTTGGACCGAAAAAAAGCATTGCCATACGGTGTGGCAATACTGCCAGTCTTTTGGGCATATTACCAGTCGATAGCCATGTGGATGTTTTTGGCACCATATTTTAGTTTGTTTTAGTTAGTTGTAATTAGTTCATAATGATTTTACTGTAATTATAGTTAGTTAGGTATTTTTGGAATTAATTCGATGTTTGAAATCCCTGCTTTGGCAGGTTCAAATATGATTTTAATCACATTCTGTTTTCAAACGATACTTTTTATAATTACGAATCACTTTTACGAATTCCCATTCAATAAAGAACCTTTGAGCACAACAAACAGGTAGGTACTTTAATCTCAAACCAAAAGTAATGTTATTTTTTCTCCCAAAATTCTAATATAAGCCCTTTGAAGTAAAATCTCATTAAAAGTTACCTTTAAAGATTCAGGCATATACTGCACTAAGATATCGGCCACAGCTGGGAGCTCTTCTTCTGAAACCAATCGAAAGTTTTTCCCTTCGGGCACGATTTCCATCTCTGAAACAAACGTTGAAACAAATGTTGAAACAGTTTTCATTACGCTCAGGTATAAATGGCGGGAAAACGGAAAAGCGCTTGTGTGACAAATATGGGACGGCTGGCAACGGTAGCTGAGTAAACTGCCTGCATGTTGTCTATGGTTACGGTTTTGTGTGCATGAAGGTTGCCTTTACTTTACTTGTGGGTGAAAATAGCTGAACTAACAACATTCTATCAGTAAGTAAGTAATCATTTATTTTATGAAAAATAATATAGCCTATAAGTAAGATCAGTATTGATACTAGAAAAAAATAATGTCGGCAATTTTTAGTGCAGGATTGAAACGCAAACTGTAACTGAATGAACATACGCCGCAAACGCAAACGGTGGGTTTCAGTCTGTAAAAGTAAGAAGCGGTAAGACGCGAAATATGTGATGAAGTTTTCACGTTAAATAGTAATTATGTCTAGTGTCAATTAATAAACTAAATACCTATAATTAAATACGCAATGAGGTAGTGAAGGCCCAATAGTAACAATCCCGATTTATGAGTTGCAGATCGCGAGTTCAAATCTTAAGTGCATAACTATGTGTAATTTATTTCATTACTACTACTCTCAGCTCGGTAAAATACCTAGTAGATTAATGTATAGATTACGGTAAGTAGATTAAGGCCCATTCCCTTTCCTAGAGACGAAGCTTTAGCCCCAGCGAGAACGGTAGGAAAATTATAAGACTTACTATCTATGCTAGATACGCAATATAATATTGTTAAACACATATCATCTAGGACAAACAAACCAAAACTCCAATTATGTCACACATATCTACGTAATCGTTATGACTATTAGTTTCCTACAATCCTAAGTCACGTTCCTTACGTAATGTTCACTTACTCCTGTCTTTGTTCCATTCCTAAGGTTAAACATTGGCCCGCGTAACTACTTGTATCGTAACTTCGTAAATTAATTAGCCGTCATTACTACAGTTTCTAAGAACTGTAAATTGTTAACAAGCCTTTACGGTATCGGTATCGAGTCAGAAGTCAATAATGTAGCACTGCATGCGATGTGACGTTTTCCCATCACGATTTATTCATATAAGCGCGCTATTGCCAAGTCAACCATATTTTTTCTAACAGCCGTGTACCTAATATGGAACGCGGTTGAAACGCGAGAGTTCAAACACCTCCATTATAGTATTTTTTAGTTACTAACGTTATTGTGTTTTAGATTGTTACCCAAAAGAGGTTGTTACCTTCAAGCTCGAGTTATCACAATAGAAATCTTGTAAAAGCGAATTATATCTAAGAAAATAATATGGTTACGAAGGTTTGTGAACGAAATAGTTAGACACGCTAGGGCTACAACTTTCATTTGTTTTACTATTATTTTGTTCTTGTGATAAAGAAAAACAACCACATATTTTCCTTCTAGTGGCTATCACTCCCTGCAAGAAAGAAATTCGTAGCGATAAAGGAAATGACCAAGCTTGCTACGAGCGCTACGCGGCTACGAAGCGCTACGAACGAGCTACGAGCTCCGGAAAACAGGCCTTCATAAGAAAAAAACCCTTAAACTAAGTAAATATACGACAGCTTTTAGCCTAAGGGGCAAAGTCGTGACACGACCTCATAAAGCAATTTCTAATATAAAATACAGAAAACAGAAACACTGCAACAGCGGAGATTCTAAAAGATAAAATCTTGGAGAGAAAAGTGCAGCGTGAGTAAAATTCATGCCAAGGTACCGCCGAGTGTCGTTGAAAGTGGATTACAGAATGTCAGCCAGATTTTATGTTTTTGAACTGTTTATTAGTTTGTTGTAAAGTATTTTCACATATTTTCGAGTGATTTGTAGCTTTATTTTAGTGGACTTTATTTTTACAGAAATTACACAAACTCATTTTAAAGAAAGTATGTACTTATGATATGTTTATGGTTAAGTTTTATTCATAGTTAAAATGACCATCTAACATATTTAATAAATACAGAAGGTTATTTTTATTTATTCATGGTCACATTTTATTTTAGCTCCGATTAAAACCGCTTTGTGTCGCCCAAAATATTAAATTGGGATAAAATGATGATCTTATATTTTTTTACTTTATGATGTTTTCTAATTAACTCTTTGAATGTCGTAATTAGAAACACAATAGAAAGACAATTACCTTATGTCGGACAGTGTAACTTAGTTTATTTAATTATACATTGACCGCAATACAAAAAAAAAACAACATCAAAATATACCATAGACGAGGCCACATAAACTGTCATAGAGTCTTGCATGTTGCACGAAACTAAAATCACGTTTGATGTTCCACGTTCAAATAAATGTATGGCGGTCTTCGTGACGGTTGGCGGGTTATTCTGAACGTTTTGTATGCGGGCGCCTAAATGAAGTGCAATTTGCTAACGTTGAGTTTATACGTCAAACTTGTTTTGAATTTCGTGACCTTGTTATGCAGTTTTACTAATTCAGTTGAAAAACTTTTTACCAGTGGTGTTTTAAGCGGGTTGAACTGCCTCAAGTTTAGATATCATAAATAGCGTAACTATGGTAGACGCTAGACAAAGCAGTATAGCACCTTTTCGTAATGTCTATGCGTAGGAACGCTACACAAAAATAATGAACGGTTTTTCTTTACTACAAAATGTAAAGGATCACTATATATATTGAGTCAAGACGGGGTTGTCTGTTTCCGTTTTTTGAAATTAAGAATATCAATAAATGTAAGAGGATCAATGACCGCTATTGGCAATTTAGATGTCTTCTACCATAAATTATCTTTTTTTTTTAAGTGGGAAATTATGAAATGTCTTTTCTCGCTTTATGATGAAATGAGAGAGCGTTTCAGACTTTTACTGGCTAAAACCCACCTGCTTCTTCATTTCATTATTATGCTAATCATCATTATTATGTTAATGTTTTTGAATATATTTTTTTTTTTGTATTACCGCTATTAATGTGTGCTTATAATTTATATGTGTGGTGTTAAACTTAAGTGTAAATTGGCAATAAATAATAAAAAAAAATATGTTTTAACAACATTTAACGGTAATTCTTTCATACGTTTCCGCAGCCATAAATGATCATGACATTCAAACTCAACACGTCGTATTTTGTCGACAGGTAAAGTGCCATTGGATTTTTCGTACTAGAAATTTACTTCACCCAGGTTGATGGCAGTCACCACCTCTGCAGGTGCTTCACCATTGCAGCTGGAAGATGTCCACTTTTGGACATAGATTTCTCTCATCCCTGACCAGTCCTGTGCGTCTCGCATTTATCGGATTCTCGCGACTATTCTTAGGTTATAAGTTACGCTGTTCTCCGCCTTCCAACACTGCTTCTCCCGGTGAGAGCCTCGATTCAGTGGCTTACTCCTCGGGTATATATACCAGGTATGATGTTATGTTATGTATTCTAATATAATAGCCAACCGCCTATCTGAAATTTGTGTGTGTCTGCGGTTTCCTCTCGGTCCTTTGTTATGCAAATAAAGCCATTTGTATTTGTATAAACCCCTGGAATACCTTTTGCAGCCTTTACATGGGAGGAAGGAGTGCTTTTGATTATTTAGAGAATATTCAGGATTATTATTTTAGTGAAATGGTAAGTAAATAAAAATCCTATTGATGATAAACTACCAAAAATACATGAAGAACGATGGAGACGAGAAGGTTCTCTATGTGTTTTTGGTGTGTGCCTAAAATAAAACTGTTTAGTAATATGTATTTCTAAATGTTATGGTTTGTTTTGTTATTAAACGTTCTGTAGTATTTTAGAATTCCGTCATCCAAAAAAAAAAGTTTTACGCCGTAACCATCACCCTTTTTATATAATTAAAATTCTCAGCTCTATTTTATTGAAATAGAGCATGTTTTAATCATTCTACATATTGTCCAGTGTAAATACTTGAGATACTATATATACACTAATACAATTTGCGAATTTTTGAATTAGCCCCTGAAACACGTTCGAAGAACTCCCACCAAAAACCTACTCGAAAATTATAATTAGAAATATCTCAGAAAGAAATATTTAGCGGATTCTAAATTCAAATTCTCTCCAGAAATATTCAATTACGAACCTAATAAATTGTTACATTACTTCGAATAGTATTATAAATAAGGGCTGATTCACACCGGAATGTCAGCGGCCGGTAGGGACGGAGGAAGGCCGCAGTCAGCTGCTTCAAGCGATATTGGTCTTTTAAAGATAAAGATAAAGTTTAAAATTATCTCACTCTAAAAGTGCTCGTCGCGTCGCTGTCGGGGGCTGCCGTCTCTGAATCACCCTTGAGGGCCAGTCCTAACTTTATCGCAGATGAGTGACAGTTTCTGATCAGTTACCCTTTAGAAGCTTTTACATAACATAATACCACAAAGCCGGATGTTCTAAGTTAACAAGCTATCAATATTATGCAAGTTTTCATAGGAGCCTGTTATGATTATCTGTTGGATTGCTAACTTAGTTAAAGTTAGTGTTTAGAGTTTGTTTAGACGGGAAACGGGGAAAGTACATCGTTTCTAGCTTGTATGATTTTGTAGTAGTAGGTTGTTTATAACTGGATGCTTAAAATATGTGTTGCAAGAGGCGAGACGTGAGGCGAGAGCATAATTTTAATTGAAGGTTAATCGGTAAATTAAAATTTATATTGACCAATTTTAAGAATTCTTATTATGTTGGCTAAAATAAAAGCGAAAGGTATGATAAGGCATCAATAATTTCTAGACTACCTAACAAAAAATTTAAATATGATATTCTTATCGAATTCTACAGGTACAAACGTCTAACTACGGACAAAAAAACCTTCTCAGCTAAGTTTTATAAAACTTTCTACAAAGCCAGAAGCCATTCAAAGTCAGCCAGTAGAAAAAACGAGAAACAAGAAAAAGTACCCCTTTTGAATTTGGAATCTAATTGTTTGTTACCCCGCCCGTGCCTTTACTTGTTTTCACAAAAGGTCAAGGCGGGAAACGTGATCAACTGTCGAAAAAAAAACAAAGAACGAGCCGGACTTTCCCATTGAGTGTTCCGTATATAACTATAATTTAATCTAAAGAAAAAAAACAAAAATACTATCACGAGAAATAAATAATAGCAAGTAATAAAATATCATAATTACCATAATATCTGATGAATAAATTTAAAAAACTTCAAATAAAAATTGAAATAAAAAAAAAAACAATTAAGCACAATACAAAAAAAAAAATACTCAAAACTGGAAAACTACATATATTACAGAAGTCGGTGTTTCTAGTTTTGTTTCTTCATGATTTCAATAGCGTGGCCGACGTTGGAACACGCTTGCCTAGAAGTAACATATTCACTCTTGACTTAAATACCCCTGGTTAGTGTTGGGATTTTATCCGATTAAATACTCAAAATGAATAAATACTCAATAAATACTCGTTTTTATTGGATAAATACTCGATTAAAAACGAGTATTTATTCATTTTAAGTATTTAATCGGATAAAATCCCAACACTACCCCTGGTTGTAGCTATCAGGAAACACAGACTCGAGCAGGGAATTCCACTCCTTAGCTGTACGCATAATGAATGTGTTTCCAAAATGCTT
Organism: Mythimna albipuncta; assembly: GCA_929112965.1. Classification (NCBI taxonomy): domain Eukaryota; kingdom Metazoa; phylum Arthropoda; class Insecta; order Lepidoptera; family Noctuidae; genus Mythimna; species Mythimna albipuncta. The sequence continues at coordinate 18,146,471 of OV815967.1, forward strand.
TGCACGAATGAGTGGAATATCCACCATATACCGATGGCGCAACGCTGTACGTCTAGTGGCTGACAGTATATAGTAATAAGTCATTACGTACCTAGCGCGTATTAGAGGAGGCACTTTATTTTTATTTCATTTTTGGGACGGTACCCTAAAATTTCAAACACAGTGATTGCAAAAAGCCACGTGATAATGGGGTATTAAAACCTTACCGTAGGACGAACGTAACTCTTAGCACATTATATCGATTTCTAGGAGACACGTTGTTTCATGTCATTACGAGGTTTTATGGGTAATAACTGGCATTTTGCGTTTAATGGGAGTATGCAGACTTTATGGAGTGTCTGGGTTTATGTGAAAGCTACTTTTTGATTGAAATTCAGGCCAAACGACTGAAATTATGACCTGAAATCCAGTTAAGTAGGTGTATTGGTTTGTTTATGAAAAAATGTGTGATTTTTTTTTGTATTTTAACTACCACACAAAGCCACCTAGTCCCAAGCTAAGCGGAGCTTGTGTTATGAGTACTAGACAACTGATAAACAAACTTTTATATTTCTAAATACGTACATGTTATAGATAAATTACACCCAGACACAGAAGAAATAGCTACTCATCACAAACATTCGTCCTGGGTGGGAATCGAACACGACCTCTGCATATAGCAGTCAGGGCCACTAACCACTAGACCAACAGAATAGTCTAAAATTACATTCATTTATTGAACAGAATGAATCTTTTACCCTTTCATTACATAATAAAGTGCAAGTAATTCAAGTTTGAAAGTAGGCCTCGTTTTAGAAATATTAAACTGGGCAGTCGTGCTAGCACAGTCTTCAAAGGGTAATTGGTCGGACTTGTGTCGAGACTAGTCCGGACTACAAGACCAACAGGCCAGTCAATAATATTGTCTTAGTCATAATAATATTATTAAGGCCCAAGCGCCCAAAAAGTGCCATGAAACAGTGACTTTCTAAAGCCTACTCCTCGGGAACAGCCAGATTAATAGGTTTGAAAAAAATAAATGTTTATTTTAGATTCATGAACGACATTATCAACATTTGATTTTTTCGTGCTACTAATACTTTTGTCTAAAAAAATATTTAGTAATTTCGCAACTTTTCGCAACTTTTCCCTACTCCTTCGAAACGGCTTGGATCTTTAGAAACATTTTTACACATAAAAATTGGTGGTTAAATATTCTTCAAAATGAAAATTGCAAATATGTAAATCAATCAATATTTCGCAAAGAAAATGGATTTAAAGGTCAGCCGCGCGCTTTTCGGGAGCTGTTGGCCGCAAATAAATGCACCGATTCGCATTCTGCCGCCTAGGCGGGTGCGAGAGGTGCGTCCACATAATTTTGGCCAGATGGGTCAAGGGACTATAAGCCTTAAGAGAAAGACATAGTTTATAAGGCAAAGCACAAACTTAGGCTTCTTGTAGCAGCGGCATAGGTTTGGATGGAGCTGTAGTGTGCAAGTATAAAGATACAAAATTTTCGGTTCCGATCGGTAAGATTCGGTACAGACAGGTACCGATCAAACTACATTATAGAAACAGGTAAATCTGTGTGTGTAAAACACTACACTGCCAAATGCTTAGACCCGTATGACTCGATCCAGACAGTCGGTACCGATAAGTATGAACCAGTTTCTTTAGAAATGAGCGCATAAGAATACACGGGAGAATTATACCTGCACCGATCGGTACCGGACCGCATAGACTCGCCTGCACTGGTACCCTGTTTCTTTATGTTTGCACCCTTACACTCTATCTTCATCTTCCTGCCCTTGTCCCGTTTTATTTGGGGTCGGCGCAACACGTTTGTTTCTTCCATTCTGTCCTGTCGCTCGTTACGCTATCACTAACTCCCTTTTCTTTCATATTAATTATCACACAATCCATCCATTTTTTCTTTGGCCTTGGCACCCTTACACTCTATATAGTTCAATAATATTTCAGTTTAGTTCGCAAAATAGATAGGCGTTAAGAATACATAGCACTGAAGGGTCTCGGTTTGCTAAGGATCGTTATCCGTCTGTGGACCTCTTAAAGCGTTGCCTAACCTTGCAAATCGGCCCAGGGGGGCTGTTTATTATTAAGCTACGAGCCCAGTTATGTCTCGTTTATTAGCTATAGGTTAGCGGGTATCTTTATTATTAATTGCTGTGTCCCCTGCTTATCTCTTTCTCCGCCACAGGAATAATTTTTAATGAATGTCGCTAATTAGGAATACGTTTTGTATTTTGGACACTTTTAGGGTAAGGCTGAGTCGTAGGGAGGCTTTTTTTCCCGTCGCGGGATTATTGTTAAAAGGCCTTGTTAAAATAATATAGGGTGACTGGTAATTAGTGACCGATAATTATACACGTGACTGTACACATGATTACAGACAACTTTCCTTAAGAAACTTTTTTGTTAAACTCATTATTTCACTTATATTATTTAATTGTAACATGTTGTACCTACGCTGATTGCATACACCGATGTATTTGCAAGCGGCCGCGGCGCGAGTGCACTATCGTTATTGTAGGTAAGGTACATGAGACAACAGCGTTACGCGACTATCAGCTGAAAGGCCGCAGGCACGCGCGCGCGAATTTGCGAGAACAGCTGTTATGTTATTGTGATAAAACTAGTGAGTATAAAAAAAAGTTTTTATGAGAAAGTTGTTTGTAATCGAGAGTACAAAAACATGTAAATGTATCGGACACTAATTACCAGTCACCTTATATATCCAAAATAAAGAATATATCTATCTATCTATCTTGTTCATGAGAGATTGGTTTTATGTAGAGGGACCCTATTACGAACCTTACCTATAAGAGATGGGCTAGGGATAGTTCGAAAGAGTTACCGCCGCTTTAGAACGCAAAGGGCAAACTGAAGGAATACGAGTGGAACACCAAAAAATAGGTTTAAGATCTCTTACCTATTGTAGCAAAATCACAGAGTTTAAAGGTCTATGCCAGATAGTTGAATAACGAGTTCTCTTTGATGTTTGTTAAAAAAACAAAATATGTGGTTAATACCCGAACTTCTGCAGCACTCAAGCCTTGCTAGGTGCATTACTTTGTGTAATTTATTTCATCACCACTGCTCTCAAAACGGTGAAGAAAAACATCGTGAGGCAACCGGCTTGTCCTAGAACCAAAAATTCAAAGTCATTTGACGTCCACCAACTCACTGGGTCCGTGTGTTGGGTTACGGCCCATTCCCTTTCCTAGAGAGAAGGCGTCCCAGCCGTAGCCGAAATATTATAAGGTTGATTATACACACAGCCAGATAAAGCCAGGTACACTAAAGTTGTTTTGATTGTCTTTATAAAATCTTTAGTGATGCCGTTCACTTTCCATTTTGTCATGTGACGACGGAACTTGAATAATTTTGTCTGTTCGTCGTTTCAGCCTAAAGACGTCCACTGCTGCACACAGGTCTCCCCCAAGTGTCACCATAATGACTGGTCCTGTGCGTCTTGCATCTATCGGATTCTCGCAACCCTCACCAGGTCATGGTCCACCTCGTGGGAGGCCTTGGGCGTCAGTTCAGATCATTTTGTGCGAAGACTATTTTTGCACTAGGATGTATATTCAAAGTATTGCTTAAAGAAGTAGTCAGGGATAGTGGCCTATATGCAGGTTTTTGAGTTTATTCTTTTTTTTTTTTGTTAGCCTGTTCTGTCCCACTCCTGGGCAAAGGCCTTCCTCCACTCCTTCCATTCATTCACTCATTCCAGTTCTGGTGGAATCTATCAAGTTCGTCGCGCCATCTCCTTCGTGGTCTACCGTGAATTTATTCATTACAAACAAAAAAAAAATATTATTATAGATAGGCTCACGTTTGACTCACCTGATGGTAAGCGATGATGTGGCCAACGAAGGAACACGCTTGCCTAGAAGCAATCTATTCACTCTTTATAATATAGTTAGTTCAGACTCATACACACTCGGACTCTACACTACTCGGTTCAGACTCGTACATATATTGGTACATGGACCGCCCCAAATCTATCTCCCTTCGTTCGGTTCATCCATCGTCGTCTCTAATAGATATTATTGCCCTGAGCGCAAACCGCCCATTGTAATGTTTGTCTTGTTCACATTATGTGATGATAAGTGTACAATAAAGTATACAATAATAATAAAAAATATATTCACTTACACCTTCGGTAACCCAAAAATAGACTGTCCTAATTATCTCTTGCTTTTCTTATAGAAATCAGAAATAGTTACTGTCGAAAATAACTACTGGATATATCACAATCATATTACCTTAATGATGACGTCATGGAGTTAATTTTATCTTATACGTACACCTACCTACGTATGTGTTCGCAAGACCAATTAAGTTATTTATGAAAATCTGTTTCTAAATGAATTTTGTAAGCGAAACGCAAGAATCTTCCTAAAATTACTTTCTACGCAAGTTACTTAATACAAAATTAAACGTTCATGAATTTGCAAGTTTTTAGCAGAAAGTTGAAACCACTAAAGTGCTGACTGAAGGAAAACCCGATGGTACTTAGATATTAATTTGATAAATTTACAAAAAAAAAATATAGCAGATTGGGGTACGATTACTAGTATTATTGGGAATACAGGAACAGCCTTGCAGGCCGAACAATTATATGAAAACTGGTCAAGTGTGAGTCGGACTTGTACTCGAAGGGTTTCGTACTACAATATTATAATCGAGCAAAAACGCCAAAAAAATAATAAATAATGGGAGCGCCCTTTAATTTTAATATTTGTTGTAGCGGTGGCAATAAAAATATTACTGTATATTTTTGTCAAACTAACTTTCTACCTCTTACGGTTTATGAGATAAAGCCCGTCAACAGACACACGGACGGGCGGATGGCACGCGGAAGCTAAGCTAGTAATAGGATCCCGTTGGCACCTTTCGGGTTCAAAACCCAAAAAAACGTAACTGTGTGCGGCAGGGCAGTAGGTACCTACTACTGCTCGAAAGTACTGACCATGTTACTGTCGTTTAGCGCGAAATGATTTCTAAAACACCATTTAAAATTTCATCCAACATTTCTTTATTAGTTTTAACACTCACTCGTAATAAAAACGTCGTCTAATTAGCACGTTGCGCGTCACAGAAAAGCTGGTCGCAATTAAATTTGCAATTTAAAGCAGGTGCTACACCCCTGCAGTTGGCAGGAAGGGGCGCAGCGGGCGTTTCAAGGGCACACGTGCAATGTTTCCGCACGTTCCGTCCTGGCTAGGGTTGGCAGACGTCGGGACTCGGTCTGTGGACGAGGTCAAATGAACAAAAAGGTTCCCCTATCTATGCTATAATATGTATAGGTTAGTATAGTAAGTACACTGATTTGCGTAATAAAAATAATAAGTAAAGTATTTATATTTTGTATTTATGTTCGAAATCACACAGTATACATTACATTTTATGTTAAAAACCATAAAAGCATTTAATGGATTATATATAATTGGAGTAAGCAAGTTCGTTTTTTTTTTAAATAGATATAAACTAGTGCTTGGCTGCGGTCCCACCTAATGGCAAGCAGTGATGCAATCTCTGATGGTGAGGCGCACTAGTTTATTAAGAGCCTATTCACTCTAGTTAAATTAAGTTTTTCCGTTCAATTTTAAGTTACATAATAAGCAAAGTAAAAAAAAAAAGTCTAACAAACTAAACTAAGTTAATATTATGTAATTTGAAAACAATGCTTAATTTTAATTCACTTTTAGATTTTTTGGATTCTGTATAACATAAATGCCACAACAACTGTGTTGTGGTTGTTGTGTGTATATGCTATGTGCTGACATAGAATATAGAAACAGTAAGCACAAACACATGTACAAGCAACTCAAAATTAGTGTCGAATTTTCGAGCTCTTAAACTAGATATTAATTTTGCGTTTTCTTTCTAAATAATAATAATATAACCGTGACATTTTTTGTTATTAACACAGCAAATGTAGTGAATAAATGTTATTGCGTGTGTAGGGTCGTGTGTATGTGGAGTTAAAGTATATGAGCATCCCACCTATGGAAGGTTTTATTTATTTATGAATTAATTGTCAATGATTTCTGTTTCGTCATAAGTTAAGGGTACGAACCATTTATTTAATTATTTTTTTTGCATTCGTGTGTCAAAAAATGTGTTTGACACTCACGTATGTATCGGACAAAAAAATATGAAAGAATTGTAAGTACAGTTTTTTTTTAATGACAAGTAAAATTCATTCGAAAAACAGCAAAAAGATCACCTTCCAAAGTTTCGCTATTGACCCACTCACTCAGTGACTCACTCACTCTACATTTTTTTTTCATATGTCTGGTAGCCCTAACTCGGCATATGTAAAGCATGACGATGTAAATTCATTATTAATTACGTTAGTATTCAAAGTGTGCCTGGCCGTACCTAATGGTGGGTTACCTTGGTGTTTATAATATTTATCAACTGTTTATATATGACGCATAGTTTTTACATAACACGAAGGCACCTAGTTAATTGCATTAATGGTGTTTAATGTTGTAACAGGATTAAGTCTAACACTGTAGTCTGATTTTTTTTTTTAATAATTTTATCTCTCAAAATAGGTGCCGTTTCGTTTTCTAGAATAAGTCGAATGATTAAAAAATTAATAAACTTTATTTTTTAGTGATATACACTAATGCTTGTCTGGGATTCCACCTAATAGTAAGCAATGATACAATCGTTTATGGCAAATCGTACTACTTATTTTATTAAGAGCCTGTTCACTCTGGCCTTGAAAACACCTAAAATAAAATAATCAGAAGACCGCCGTAGGCAAATTCTTCCAATCTTTCGATATGGGTGAAATGAAAACATAATACGAACAATTAAATGGATTGATGAAAATCAGGAATCCTCTTGATATTTCGATTAATCTAAAAATAGATATTTGGACACCGTGTACATTGCTGTGTTTTTATATTTATGGTGATAAAATACAGTCATCCGCTTCAAATTCATAGAGATACTAGCTGTCTCGGAAAACGTTGTTCCGTCATATAAATTATCAAAGAAGAAAATGAGGGTGGGGTAGGAGGGTGAAACAAAGCCTAAGACCTATTTGCAGACATACGAAATATGGATAAAAATTAGTCAAGCCGTTTCGGAGGAGTTTGACAACTCCTCCGAAACGGCTCACTCAGATACGAGATTTTTATAAGTATTCCAAATTACCAGCAGTATCCAACGTCGTGTCAATGTACCAAATATAATACTAATTTCGGGACTCACATACGGGAGAGTTTTAATTTAATACGTTTCCCGGCTTTCCCCCCGGGGACACTGTCTAAATAAACTGAACGCTCGTATTACTGAGCGAAATTCGTTTTATGAATATTCATAATTATTTAGAAGGCAAATATGCTGAAAATAACTGCGCTTATTTGTACATTTGTTCTATAATTAATTCTACCGTAATTGAAACCCGAGTGTTTTTGTGTTTGTAGTTCTTTGTTTTAATTTACACTGTTAAATAAATAAGTAAAATTGCAGCACATTTGGTAGGTATTTGAAATCTTATTTTTTAATATGCACTCACTAGGACAATTCATGCAAAAGTCCCATGGAATTCCTTTTTATTTTAATTTTCCTTTCACCAAATACTTAATTGATTATACGGAACATAAAAAAAAAAACAAACAAGAGACAAAAACCTGTTGTCAGCTGTTCTTAAGTAATGAAACAAAAGGCATTTATTTTTTATTTATTTAGATTATTATGCTCAATACTACGATGTGCATGTCAGGAAATAACATTTAAAACTGTCTATAAGATTGAATAGAACACGTACCATCTTTTCAAATAAGAATGGTGACTCAACAGTTTCTACTTCCTTAACAGGGATTCTCCGAACATGAACTATTACCCGGTAGGGGAGAATTGAGACGTCATACACGCGGCCGCGGCTCGACTGGTTGTAGGCTTGTGTAACTCTTTACTGAACCGACTCACTGTTCCGAAAGATTTGAACATCAGTAATGGTTTAAATGCATCATTTGGAACAATTGGAACTCTGAAACACACTTTACTTTAAAAGTGACAAGCAGTCTTTTTTAAAATTTAAATTAAAACTTAATATTATTAACGACCTGAACTAAAAACATCTGCTTTAAATTATTCTTAAAATAAATTAAATAAAACTTATAGTGTGACGCAACGATTCATAACATTTGTAGTCTTGCGAGTCGATGTTTCAAATGTTCCGTTTGTATCTTTTGAGCCGATGTTCCAAATGATACATATCACTGTTTCGGAACATTTCAGTGATTCAGATACGAATGTTCCAGTTGCAAAGATGACACACTTTTCCCACGCCTAACTGATTGTGTTCAAATTATAAAATAATATTTATATTAATTAATAATTCTTACTTCCGTTTTATGATTATGGTTATGACTTACGTTTTGAGTAATGCGAAGCTTGCGTTTATTTTTATGATGATATAACCACTGCCTGGCTTGTTTAGAATCAGGAAGCGGGGCGATTCAAGTCACAGAGATAAGAGTTCAAGTCGTTTCAGGTTGCTCCTGCCAGTGATATGCACAGTGATTCATTTGTTTTACGACTCGTAAACATTTTTGAGACCTCATAAGTAAGACTACAATAGTGCCTCATAAGTTCTTTACAAATTAATGGATATTGAAAATACAACGCAAAATTTTTAATTATTACAAAATAATAATTTAGGCTACTAAATGCCAACACATGCACAAAATATATGTACATGTTAATATAGTTATTTCAAAAAACTGGGCAAGTGCGAGTCGGACTCGCGCATTGAGGGTTACATACAAACTTACCCATGTAATTAGTTCAATTTTTCCGAATAGCAAAAAAGTGTTTTTTTTTGGGACGTAACAAATTCTAATGTTTTATGTGTAATAAGTACAGTTTTGCATAATAAGTTTCTAATTCTCTATGCTAATAAACATAATTAAGTGCTCTTTATACCCGAAAGTTCTAGACATGTCAAATGTTACAGTCGCTTTCACGATTCCGAATCGGACAGATAACGATTCTCTGAATGACGTATGAGCTAAAACCCGACGAATAAGACGTATGAACGTCTTTATTCTGAAAGGCCGTCGAGGCACGTAGATAACCGAATATTTATGACCTGAAAAATAATCAAGGCCCTTGCTCCCATTAAGTGCTATAAAAAAGTGACTTTCTGAAGCTACGGCTGGGTTAATAGACTTGAAAAAAAGAAAAATGGATTCATATATAACATTATCAACGTATTATAACTTTTTAATTTCTTTTGCCAAAAAAAAATAACGTCATGAAATTTTTATTTTTGTTTGCCTTGCTCCTTTCAAACGGCATTGTTCTTTAGAAATAAATGTTTTTAGAAAAAAAATTGCTAGTTAAGTATTCTACAGAATGTACATTCGAGTAGCATATGTAAATCAATTGATATTTCGGCGGTCAAAAGGTCAGCGGGGCTCTATGCGGGCGCAGACGGCAGTACGAGTATGTGTGCATTTAACTCCGGCCAGATGTTCAAGGGGCTAAGGCCTTAATAACATTTTACAAATATTTTCCTTCTTATTCGCATGAACAGCAGTGGTAGCCCGCTGGTAATGGGCCCGACTTATGAGTTGTAAGTTGCAGGTTCAAACCTAGCCAGGTTCATTACTTTGTGTAATTTATTTCATTGTCACTGCTCTCGAAAAGGTGAAGAGGAAAATCGTGAGGAAATGTGAATGTCAGAATGGCCGGTCAACGGTCGTATTTAGTTTTGAAATTGTACTAAAACTTCTTATCAATTGCTTCTATTTGTTTACCGTGATGAGGCAATTGTATATAGATTTAATTAAAAAAAACGTCGGAATTGCTGGTCAAGAGTCCTAACTGTTGATCTGACGATCACTAGGAAATCGGTATGTCCTAGAATAAAAAAATCGATGACATATGACATCCACCAACTCGCCCTGAGCCCGCGTGGTGTTACAGCCCATTCCCTCTCTAGAGAGGAAGCCTGAGTCCCAGCAGTGAGAATATTGTAAGGTTTATTGTGCTATGCTTAGACTCACTTGATAAAACTAACCTAAATATTTACTAACGTATTGCCCATTGCCCCCCAGAATTGGCATTTTAGTTGTACACTAATGCAATGTACTTGCTTCTAGGAGTACATGTAGATACCGGTTTCTTTTTCAATGTACCTCTGTACTTTTGAAGAAATACGCGAAAAAGGGGGCCGTACCAGCCTAACGTTTTTAGCAAGGGCCCTGTGTAACTTGAAAAATAAATAGCGTATTAAAAAGTTTCTGAAACTCAAATAATTTACTTTATTACTACGTTATATATACCGCAACAGACATTGTGAATTCCTAATAAAAATAATAATAGATGTGGATAACGGGCTGTGTTGGGAAAAAACAAGTAAGAAAACTAACGTTTAATATTTTAGCACCGATCGCCCACACGTCAAACGTAAAAAAGTTAGGTTTTATTTTTGAGCTGAAATTTGCTGGCGTTTTCAAAGCCTCGCCTGTGAGCAGTCAATATTCTACCCGCGGCCTTTTAAATATTGTTTTAGCACGTCACTTAGCCAGGTATTCATGATGAACGAATGGTAATAAACCTACAGAACTACGGTTTTCTGCTTGTAAAGGGTTAGCATTTTTATGAGGTTAATTGGGTGCTAAACTTTAGCACCTAATTAAATGAACAAAAATGTTTTCTGTAACTTTTTTTTTTAATAAAAATAATTTTACTGAAAATCACTTTTTAGACTTATAATTTTATTTGGATTGGTATTAATAATTTATTATTTTGGAAACATTTGCATGCCATTTTCAATGGCAAATGTGACGGTTTATTTTGTATTTTGACATCTTTCTCTAATCTTATTTTTGTCACTATTTACCTATGTGAATTGGCGAATAGAACTGAATGCGATCTGCTCATCGTTATGGGATATCGGTAAAGACGACACACGGCAAGGCACGCTAGGCACAGTGGCTAAGGCGCTGTGTTGCCGATTCGATTCCCGAAAGAAATATTTTTTTTTAAATATATTACACAACTATCACACAACGCCGTCTAGTCTCAAGCTAAGCAGAGTTTGTGTTATGAGTACTAGACAACTGATAAACATACTTATATATTTCTAAACACATACATATTATAGATAAATTACACCCAGACTAGTAACTATTCAGTAATCTGTGCCCAGACACAGAACAAATGATTCTCTCTCGCTCATCACACAAACATTTGTCCTGGGTGGGAATCGAACCCACGATCTCCGGCTTAGCAGTGAGGGCTACTAACCACTAGACCAACAGGCCAGTCATGTTTGTATCTAATTGTTTTGGGTCTGGATATTTTGTGTGTGTTTATTTATTATTTATTAAATCTTTATGCACATAAACTGTACAAAGGTGGACTTAATGCCTTAGGCTTTATCAGCATATATGTTTGTAAATGTAATCAAAATACAGGAGTCATTTCTAGAGCAGCATTATATATATTTTTTAATGGCAAGTCAATATGCTATTGCGTTCAGTTTCATTGGTGAAATTTGCCCTTACTTATAAAAAAATATTATTATTTGTGATGGTTTTCGGCTAACTATTACTAGTAACAAGTAATAACATATTAGACAAATATGGCATAATTGGCCTTCAGACACAGTACAAAAACACCCGCCAGACACATAAATTTATCTTTTAGATGTAGGTACTAACAAAATCGCCTGTTAGTTAAGTCTAGATTGACCTAGATCACAGAACACAAATAGGATTAGAACGGATACAATATTTGTAAGACAAAATGCCTGAAAATTTCAACCTTGTGTTTTTTTACCGAGTCTGCATTTCTAATTTTTCGTCATAACTTTTTATGAACTTTTGTGACGTTTTATTATTATTTATTATAATCTTTATTGTACACCAAATAAACAAAAATACAGGACAAACATTTAAAAGAATAAGTACACAATGGGCGTTTTAATGTTTTGTTTTTTTTTTTATTTTTTATTAAATCCATAAAAAAAGAACGTTTGTCAACTTATTCCTTCTAAACGGATGGACCGATTTGGATAAACTTTGTGTGTATATTTGTGCGAGTACTAGTCAAATCCTCAATTTTGAAAATAAAATACAATTTCATTTTCTGACGATAAGTCAGCTTTCGGGCAGGACAACGTCTATCGGGACCACTAGTAATGTATGCAATTTTATTCGTACCTATTTGAAATTAATTTTAATAATTTTATACAAAAGAAACTCCTTTACTATAATGTCCGGCCCATGCTGAAAACCAGCGCTGTGAGCTCATCGCATTATGCGAGAAGCCGCAGCTTTATGCTGAGCGTTCGGCCGTTTTGCGCGGAAGTGACGCATATCTTCCCTATCGATTGATGTTAAATTATGTTTGTTAACTAGTTTTAAGATTGCGTTTTTTTTCGCGTGAAGGAACTGCTTTTCTTTTCTTTCTTTCCTTGGTACGTACTTACCAACATTTCTGAATATAATATAATATTCCTCAACTCACGCAATGCCGTCTAGTCCCAAGCTAAGCAGAACTTGTGTTGTGACAACTGATAAACATATACTTATATATTTCTAAACACATACATATTATAGATAAATTACCTGACACAGAACGAATAATCATGCTCATCATACAAACATTTTGCCTAGGTGGGAATCAAACTTAATACCTCCGGCATAGTCAGGACCACTAACCACTAGACCGACAGGCCAGTCAATCTTCTGTTATTTTGATTGACACGACAAGTTTTCGGTACGGAACTTACAACGGTATATATTAAGTTCCTTGTTTATAACAGTAACAGTTACAATCGCTGTCTCTGTGACAGATATGTCCGCAAATGTGTGCACACACACGTCACTGACGTCACGGCTAGCTGTCAAATACAGATGCATCATTTCGCCACACGTGAGTAGCTAGTTACTTATCAGTGGTCTTTTTTAAGCGTGTTATACGAGGCCATAGCCAGCAAGTAATAATTATCTTTTTCTTTTATTGAGGATGAACAATCGTCAAATAATTTCCAGCTCTAACATTTTTTTATTATATAAGATAGTTTTGCATACGACGGTCAGCTCGCTACTACAAAACTCGCGAGTCCACGCCTCTGATTCGGAACCTTCCGATTTTACCTAGTTTTCTGTCGTCAACTCGCTCGAACGTAAAAATCTAACGTATTTAAGTACAGTCAGCTACAAAAATTCTTATAAAATGTGGGACGTATTTACCACTTTAATTATGCTATTTTAAACGACGATGACTGAACTCATAGTATCATCTTTTGTTTGGTCAATTTGTTAAATGAACAGAACGAATTGGTGAAGTAGAGTGGAGTTTAAGGCAGTGCGGCGCTGAAGTTTTTCTTGGGAAAGTGTAACATCGAATGTACGATACATTCGATGTTACACTTTTCAAAGTCATGTAACAAACTCGGATTTTTCTGTATACGATGGAACAATCTTGGTATCGTAACTTGATAAACAAACAAGTTACGAGTACCATAACCTAACCAAAACGGAAGCTTCAGTATATATGTATCTGTATTTATAAATTCTATAATATGACTGCATAACCACAACTGCGATCGTCAAGTTAAAAACCGTGCTAGGATTAAAGTTTAATCTTACTTATTTGTACTTCGGCGCTTTTCATGAAGCACAAAGCATACTTCAAGAGGGAGGCAAATTGAAATCTTTTTCATCCAGGTAGCTTTAATTCTTTCTTCAACTTTCCACCTAGTTCGAAATTCAATTAAAGAATTAAACTAGGTAGCAGTCCAGGTAGAAAGAGGATTTATATCTACCGGATTAATGTTTCTACCTCGATTGGTAGTTGAAAAGTTGCTACCTACGTCAGCTGAATTATTACTCCGCTCTGGGGTTTGGGACAATGTATTGGGATGTCGCATTTATCTCGAGAGGCGGCGCGCGGCGTAAGCCCGCTACTAGACCTTGGGCCTTTAAATACAAAGAATCTTGTTCGAAGCTTTTCGATGGCTCTTGTTCTTTTTGTGTAGAGTAACGTAGATACGTCTTTATGGTTACCGCAAATATGTCTGACGCGAAAATGTGAACATAACTTTTGATATTGTTCGTTTTTTAAATCCAAAATTTGTAGCATGCCTATTCTTTAAAATAAGAAGTATCATAGGAAACAGTTTCGGATAGACATTTAAAATCAGATCGCATTAACGTAAGTTTTCAGTTGGCTTTGGAATTTTTAAACCGTTTGCGACCTCTAGTGATGCGCAAACCACAGTTAAGAAATTACTATTCTAAACACATAGCTTCATAATGCCTGTTTCTAGAATAGGTAGAGTCATTATTAGAAATCTATTAAAACGTTCTCGTTAATTATTCTATTAAAGTTGTAAATGTCATAAACGGTTTGCTACTCGCTAATGAAGGTTTCCCATCAATCACGGTCGCGTATCGATGAACTTGGTCAGCAACCAGAGGGACTCTTATGAGAGATGTGACTTTACACTTGGTAAGGTTGGAGCTTATATTTTTTTTATGGGGTTAAATAAAAAAAATATAAGCTATAACACGTCAATGTCAATTATTTCTGTAGCGCATTTGCGATAAAGATGACATAACTCAAAAAGAGATTGTTGTTGACATAAAATATTAGAGTTATAGGGCACTGAATTAATAAATTTGTGGCACGCATTGCGTGCACGCGCGCCTCAAAGAGATGCCAGCAAAACCGTAAGGGCCCTGTCAATTCCCGCACGAGGAATTTCTGAATAGAAAACCTATGGTCGCGCCAAGACGCAGCGAGGCGGACAGAGTTCCGGCGGGATCTCATGGTGGAACGGCGACAGCGACTGTCTTAACCGTGTTCCATCTTTGAGGAGTGGCTGGAAAAATGTCCCGGCGTCTTCACCTTCCGCATGATGTAGGTCCTCAACGGTTATAGTAAGTTCGGGAGGATCCTGCACCGGATTCGTGCGGAGGAAACGCTCGGATGTCACCTTTATGTAAACCACCCGGAGGACATGGCGGTGCTCTGCCCAAGCGCGGCATACCTCTACTGTGTGCTCTGTTGGCGATCAGTGGCAACAATCCCTCGCGGCGGGCTCAGGTACAGGCCATGGTACGAAGTGAGTAGGTGTGGCAGGCATTCGCCTTCTGCGAAGCAGGAATGCTAGAGTTGGAGGCGGCCGCACGCGTGTCGGATCCCGATCCCGATTTTGTCTACAGTGAGGCGTAGGTTTGTGGACGGCGAGCAATGGGTAGCACGCTATCCGGTTGTTCGCTAACCGTGCGGACCGCACGCCTTCCAGTTGTCCGGTAACTATCCGGACCGAGCCCAAGTCGTCAACGACCGACGCGTTGGTACTTAAGTAATATTCCACGCGCGCCTCAAGGAGATGTCAGCAAATATCGTGGACCAAGCATGTTCGAAGTCTACTGGGGCTATGGGAACGCAAGGCAAGGAAGGAACATACGAGTGGGTTTTAGTCAGCAAAAGTCTGACACGGCCTCCCGCTCCGCCCAAGAGCGGGGGAAGTCATTGGAAGACATAGACGTCAAAAAATAATGCCTTTAATTGTTATGTAACATTTAAAGAATTCTGTGACCAAAATGTTTTTGTTTTAAGTGGTAAAAATCATCAAATAACTTTTTCCGCTTTAGGTGGAGCGAGAACGAGTGTCAACCTTTTATTAACTACTAGCTTTTACCCGCGGTTTCGCCCGCGTGTATAAAATATAGCCTATGTCACTCAGGAATAAAGCAGCTTTTTATCGGTGAAAAAAATTTTCCTATCGGACTTTCAGACATCGTCTCCTACAAACAAAAAAAAAACAAAAACCAAACTTTACCGCTACATAATATTAGTGTAGAATCTCGCTCGTGTTGTTCAGTTGACCTTTGAGTTCTAGGGCAGATGGTAATTCACACATGGGCAATTCCGCAAACCGTATAAAATGTTTTACGTTACCTGTTCTATTTTGTATATTAATTGAATATACAAAATAGAACAGGTATGGGTCGAGACAGTAAGGGTGGTTGTATACCTACCTACTTGAAAATCAGAGACACGCGTATGTCAGTCAAACAAAGAAATTGCGAGCCTAATTTGTACGGTTTGTATCATATCTTATTTATCTTAAATGGAGGAACAGCTTCGTTGGAAATGGTTCTACTTTTCCTGCTTTATATTTATGACGTGTTTATTTTAAGGTCCTAACTTCCGAGCAGTACCATAAAACAGTAATTTTCTGAAGCCTACTCCTCGATAACGGCTAGGGTAATAGGTTTGACAATAAAAATAGATTCATATACAACACTATTAATATAAGATTTTGTCGTATCAGTAATATTTGTTTATTTAATACTTCATGCGCACAAAAGTACAGAGCTTAAAACGCCTTAGGCATTTTCTTTCATTCAACTTTTGGGTGACGCAGAGAAAAATAGTGGAAGGTGTAATAAAAGAAAGAGAGGTGTCTTTTTGCAAAAAATAATAAAATAAAACGTGATATTTTTTCATTTGTTTTCCAAACGGCTTTGACTGGCCTGTTGGTCTAGTGGTTAGTGGCCCTGACTGCTGTGCCAGAGGTCGTGGGTTCGATTCCCACCCAGGACAAATGTTTATGTGATGAGCATGATCATTTGTTCTGTGTCTGGGTGTAATTTATCTATAATAAGTATGTATTTAGAAATATATAAGTATGTTTATCAGTTGTCTAGTACCCATAACACAAGCTCCGCTTAGCTTGGGACTAGACGGCGTTGTGTGGTAGTTGTGGAATATTATTATTATATTATTATCTTAAAAAATATATTTACACAAAAATTTGCTGGTTAATGTTCAGAGTGTACATAGCATATGTAAATCAATCAATATTTCGAAAAGAAAATGCTTTTAAAGGTCAGCGGGGCTCTATGCGGGCGCAGGGGGCAGTACGAGTACGTGTATTGGGGTCGATACGCCTTAAATGGAGAAATAGCTTCGTTGGAAAATGTTCTACCTTTCCTGCTTTATAATATCACGTGTTTATCTTAACAACCTTACTTGGTACGCAAGTCAAATTATGTTTGGCTTTATCTGATTTATAGGATAATGTAGGTACTTAATTATATTCGAGCGTTATATTGTTAGGGTTTATATCGCATTAAGGTTGAGTGTTAAATTTTGAGTACAATTTTATTGTAAAAGATTTTTACCATTAGATTTTATTTATTTATTTTAACTTTATGTACAGTTGTGGTGCATAGGTGTACTGAATGCATCAAGGTATAGCATGAACGGAATAAATATCAGTAATCGTTTTCATTTTTTCCGTCGCCCTATTTAGGCAGGTTAAGATCGGAGACCGTACCGCCTCGTCATCAGTACCTAATAAATAACTTCTTCGAGTTACATTAGAATGAGGCTGGGGTAATATTGCCACCAATATTCAAACATCGGGCAATATTGCCACCAATATTCAAACATCGGGCAATATTGCCACCAATATTCAAACATCGGGCAATATTGCCACCAATATTCCAACATCGGGCAATATTGCCATCAATATTCCCAGTTCACGGCAATATCACCGGCAACGGCACATATCTATATGTGGCAGCGATTCTATCGAGTCAGCGTTCTGGGCAAGCTTCGCTGAGGTTGTCAACACTACAATAAAATTTTCAGCTCCATTTTGGGTAGTTCGCACCGGTTTCTAAGATTCTACATATTATCCAGTTGTGTAGACAATTGAGGTACCAGACTACACCAATTTTGTACCACACTATGTGTCTATTAGGAATCAATTTACGAATAATAAATTAAAACAGTCACTGAACTTCATGTGAAAAAAAAACCGTCAAAAACTCAACAATCGCAACAAATATGTAAGTGACAAGACCTAGACGATATTGCACCAAAAAGTTTATCCCTATTGATTGTAAAAATACGGGCAGAAGTTGAAAAAATCAAATGAAAAGCCATTTGGTTCATGAAAGAATAAAAAAAAACTAATTGTATTTAATTTTTTCTTTTTCGTTTATGGCCAGTTTCTACCAATCTATTCATAAAGATTTTAATTAAATTCCTTCCTCTTAAAATAATACAGGTGAGTTAAAACAATAAGGAAACCATTTATCGTAAAAAAGATAAATAAATTAAAAGTAAAATTTAATGGCTATACGTAAATATTTTCAACGTAAATGGCTTATTTGATGAAGATGAAATTAATAAATGAGGTTGTAATAAAATGTAATTATAAGAAAAGAGATCGATTTTGTATGTTAATGATTTCTTGTAAAGTTTTTTAGCTAGTTCTCGATTACTTTGCGCCTCGTTCAGACCTGCAAACAATGTGATATTTCATTCAAAAGTAGAAACTAATGTGTACATTCCATACACGCGACCAAATAGCAGCCATAGCAATTTAGCAACGGCTTCGCGTGTGAAAAGCGTCGACGTCGGGCGACCTTGAATCTGAGGGAGTACTGCAGTAGCCAACGCGACGATCGATGGATTACTTATTTAAATCTCTTGACAATCCTATTTGTTGACCAGTCACAACTAATTGAAATAATGATAAATAAATAATAAAATTCCTCTGTCAGCGGCTTTGGCAGCGTGACATTGGAAAATTATCCCAATATACCTACATGCGGTATAAAAAGTATCCTAAGTAATATTTTAGGATACCGTACTCTTATTGCAAAAACCAACTATCTACATTTTTCCCCAAATTAAGTTAAATATAGCTATTGATTCGTATCAGCAAGACGAATCTGCAAGTAAATCTGGTTTTTAGCTATGACACTTATTTAAAAAGATAGTTTCGGCAAAAAGTATATAACCTACAGAATTGATCGAATATAATAATACATATAATAAAATAATTCTAAAATGCACGAAATGGTTTACCCTAAATTTCATCCGAATCCGACCTCTCAAACCCCAAGCTAACGCCGGCGTTCGCGCGTCATTTAGTTGAACACTAATATTATTAAAAGTCCGCGTAGATTCTTAAAATTTTGAGGGTTTATTTATTGTTTATGTATCTAAGAATATAAATAAGAAATTCTTCATAAAATAGTCTGTAAATTTCGAAAATAAGCAACCTTTTCTATTTATCCGTAATAAACATAATTAAATGCTTGGGGACTCAGGGAGATCGTGAACGTGAATACCTAAACTATATACACCCACACTCATACAGTAGATATACAGATTTTTAGTATAATAATAATAATCAGCCTTTTTAATGTTCCCACTGCTGGGAATCATGTCTCTACGAGAGGGAATGGGTCATACAGAATCACACCACGCGGGCCCAGTGCGTGTTGGTGGACAGATTTTCGCCTTTATAATTAATATTAGTTCTAAAGTGTGAATTTATGATATTATAGCGTGCTAGTGACAAAATAGGCAGACAAAAAACTAAAATGAAAACCTAAACGGTATGTAATACGACCATAAATTCTCATTTTCCCAAAATTATTCAGATATTTTTCTTTCTGTATTTGTACAAATGGTAATTTATTTTCAGTTTGCAAGTAGGTACGGTCTCTATGTTATTTAAAACCTACATGATATGTGAGAAAATTAGTTACCATTACAGCTGTCAACAAATAGAAATGTAACGTTTCTTTCTACATGAAGACGATACTGTCTGAATGTATGAAATTTTGTGAGATGAATGTATGACTCTACATAATACATATTTATTAAATAAGTACCTAAAAGTCCTGCGCGACTACAGACTTGTCTGTTTTTAGTTTTAATTATTGTTTTAATTTTTATCGCTTTATCTTTTTATTTATTTATTTAAACTTCATGTACAGTAGTGGTAAAGAGGCGAACCAAATTGTGTGCGCAGGAATTGCGTGACTTGATTCCGCCATCTCATTTCTATCATCGGACAAACCGACGCACGGCGAGTATACACCCTTACGTTGTTGAAACATCTACGGTCAGGACTAAGCGTTTCGCCTCGTCATTAATACCGCGTACTTCGAAGGACTGGAACAGTTTGCCTGCTGCGGTCTTTCCGTCTGATTATAATTTGGGTGTCTTCAAGGCTAGAGTGAATAGGTTCTTAATAAACTAGTGCGCCTCACCATCAACGATTGCATCACTGCTTACCACCAGGCGGGATCGCAGTCAAGTACTAGTTTAAAACAGATAAAAAAAATGTATTTCTGTCTTTGTTTAAATGGTGTAATTGGTTCCAGCTCTTCTGTTTAAACAAAATAAATAATAAATGCCATTCTAAAATTAAAGCTTTCAGTTGCGTTTATCATCATAAGTAATTGTACATCGGAATGATTGTTTATAATCAACGCTGAATATTAAATAAGTAATCTCCGTTGTAAATAAACTAATGTTCAGGACTCATATATATGGTATTTTGGCAGCTTACCAATAAAATATCTATATATCTACTAATACTTGCTAATGATGGTGTATGTAAATATCTGATTCAGCTTAACACAAAGGCATGCCTTAGGTATTACATTAGTACTATAAATATTTTTATTTGATTAATATTATAATACATAATTATATTTACAAGTATTGACATATAGGTATATTTAAAAACTATTTAACTAACCAATTAAATTAAAAAAATATAAAAAAAATATTTTTGATTGTTTGTTACGATTCGACTCAAAAACTACCGGAATTCTAAATTACGTATTATTTAATTTTACTGTATGTGTGAGGTAAACGTTTTTCTTTCTTTCTAATAAAGTAGTTTTTCTTGTACTTATAAAGTCGTTATTTAAGAGCGCCCCACTCGGTCTGTCTACAGTCAAAGTGAGCATAGTTAGGAAGCTTGTAGTTTTATCCAACGCAATGTGTACTAGAGGCATTGCAAAAAAAGAGAGATAGCACCAATCTCGATATAATGTGCAAGGATTTCATAAATATAATTTCTTTGCTTTTTTAATTTACGACAACATTATGAAGAGCCTAAGTTCACGTGAAACTTAATAAGATTTTTACTGAATAAGTTTTACATCAATTTATGTTTTGTTTTCAATAGGAACCTAGACAATAACCACAAGATATCAGTGTTTCAAAAATATCTAGTAATCAAAATATCTCTATAATCGCGTAAGAGAGGTGGTAAGTGAAGTATCACAAATTGGGCGCTCTTAATAAAAAGTACTAGGGGTTCATAAGTAGCAGAAAGTTTATAAAGTCTAAACAAGATGAACAGGTAAATGTGCTACAACAGTACCGTTTGTGATAATACTTTTCAGGCATGAATCGTGTGCTATTTTAATGTTAACATTGCGAATGCGTTTTTATTTCTTTCATGAAACTGTTTCGAGGCTTCAAAAGAGCGGAAAGAATTCAAATAATAGACAAGAGGACTTGTAGTTGCGAATCTGATACAAGTCATGCTCTTCAAAGCCAAACAATAGACGAAGTAGGTCAGTTTGTACTGACGTAGAACAGTACTGAAGAACGGTAGTTCGAGTAAGAAGACTGTATTGTGGAATGGAAACTTCTCTTGAACTACCATCAAAATATCACGCTTGTGTTCCCTAGAAGGGTTGACAGGAATGTCTAGTGAGTAAACCAACTCGTGTAATGGAGAATAACTGACGCAAGCCAATCACCATTAATATCTTCTTAAAAAAAAACATTTCTTCATACTAGGAACAAATCCTATATTCCACAATATCGTTTCATCCTTTCCTTAGAGAGTCAGATCGGTGTAGGTAGATATCTAAATCTCGTTTAAATACTCAAGTAGTTAGACGAGAGCAAAATTCGTTAACTATCCTGGGAATATCAGTAATGAATTTCCGCCAAGTACTAAGCAGGCATTATGGCTTTATGAAATTCATCACTTCAATCTATGCGTGAACTTCCACTTAGGTAGGTATATTAATGATTATTCTATGAGGTGCCGGAAATGATATTCACAGATTAAATAGATAAAAAAAAATTGGCCTCACCGTACAAAATTATAAACTTATTGGACAGTTTGTATGGAGACACCGATTTTTTTTTTCGTGTACGGAAAAATAGCTTTGTTGTGAAAGATTTGAGAAGCCCTTAAAGTTTGAGGAGACTGCTCCCTTACACCCTGTAATACGGCTTATTTACTCAAAAATAATTTTTTATGGAATTCCGCATGATCACTTGAAATAAATACAACCAAGATGTACGTGCTTTTAACTTGGTGACACGTCACAACTTGAAACCGTACTTAAGTCTTAAATATGAAACGGCAACATTTAAAACGCGCTCTCGTATTTAATTCCGGCTTTCCGGCTTTGGCTTTACAAGGGCTTTCCTGTGCCTCATTATAACAACATCTTGGCATTATCGCCACAAAACGTATCTAGGTTAACACGGCTAAGTATTCAAGTGGAAAATGTTTTTTTTTCTATCGCTACCCGCCTTTCAGCGCTCTTTAAATTTTGAGATGGATTATTTTTGTTCTATTATAACTAGTGTCCGACCGAATTTCTGTATTGGTTGGTAAAAAAACGAGCTTCGGTTTAGTTTTGTTTCGGTTACTATACTACTGAAATTAAGAACGTGAAATTTTGCACGAATGGCCTAATATTTGTTTGAGTGTCAACGTTACATCGTGCAATTTTTTCAATATTTAGCATAAGACTTATTTATATTGAGCGGCATTTTATTTTAATTTTAGTAGTTCTTTAAGTAAAACTTCAATTTTATTACTAGTCGCTTTTCCAATGACAACCCCCGCTCTTGAGCGGAGCGGGAGACAGTGTCAGACTCTTACTGACTAAAAAACCCATCCCGTTCCTTCAAGCCTTCATACCGGGGCTCGAGCACCCTTTCGGATAACCCTGGCCTCAGTAGGCTTCGACCCGGCTGGGCCCCTGCTGTTGCTGACAACTCCTTGAGGCGCGCGGGAACAGTGCGCGCAGTAGACGACTTGAATTTTAATATTAATAAATATTTGTCGATAGTTTAGTTAATATGTCGCTTACTCAAATACATACCGTTCAAGTTACTAGAACAGTATCTCATTATCAGTCGCTAAGATTTTTTTATTCACTTGTTTTATAATTCTCTTTTCAAAACTATCTCTATAAAAAGATAGGTTATATGGCAGAATGTTATTTCTTAAAAAATAAAACTCAATAAACTTAAAACTCAAACAAATTCTAATCAAAATGGATAATAAAGATTGACATTATTAGTTTTTCAAAACTATCCTTGAAATAGAGCCCTGTGGTCTTAAAGTTTTTTATGAAATCGAAAAAAAGAGGCACTGAGTGATATATCACATACATTATAGACATATCATTGTCAATTTTTTCCACCACAAAAATATAGGGTGACTGTTACTGAAATCGCGAAAAAATATCAGCTGTTCAGTATATTAGGCAAACATAAATGTAATGAACAGCTGATTTTTTTTCGCGATTTCAGGTTTTTTCCCATAGTAAAAGTTGTTGGTTATCATGAGCACAATCACGTGTTTAAGTATCGTAAACTAATTACCAGTCACCCTATATAACCATATATAGAAGCTTCGGTTTCAGCTTTGAAAACTAGTTGCGGTCGGATACTAATTTATAACTCTTTAAGAATATCTGCCGCATAGTGCGCTAAAGGCTAGTAGAATAGTACAGTACTAACATAACTCTTAGGTAGTGTTAGTATGAACGGACGCAAAATAATAATAGTGAGAATGAAGATTGATTTCCCACTTGACCGTTACAGCTTATGCCAACAGCGATAAGGAGACAAGTGGTAAATTAATGCAAAAATATTGCACCCGGCGATTATTTAGCTTCACAATGACGGGACAGGTGACATCACGGGGTGACATGTATGATTTAATGACGGTTTTGCCATCCATGACAGTTGTTGCAGACTGTGTTATCTGTGTTGACAGAATTGCAGATTCCCATCGCGTGTTCCGAAGACTATATTTATCTCCCGCCCACATACAGTTAATTAACTAATGTTAGCATGTTACATTTTGATACAAGTGATGCATTCTCAATTTTGCACGTGTATCAAACGACTTTTTTCAATACATTTACAAAGATATAAGAGAACAGCCCCCTAGCCAAGTTATAACCGTTTCGCTTGCCTCGAACGCCTCAAGTTACCTTCGCCTCCGATGTTTTTGTTCTGACCACGTGACTGAACGATGACATGACGTCATTCCCACACATTTGAAGTATTATTTATTTATTTATTTATTTATTTAAACCTTTATGCACAAAAAAACTGTACAAAGGCGGACTTAATGCCTTAGGCATTATCTGCCAGTCGACCTTAGGGTGGTGCAGAAACATAACATGGCAGGTGCAACTGAATATATAGGCAAAACAGAAGAGAAACAAATATATACAATATTAAATACATACTTAGATACATACATATAAATAAACAATACTGTAGTGAAAAAACAAATCCAACACATTAGCGCGGTGATGATTCTACCAACATCTTGCGAATATGCTCACGTGCCTTCACCTTAAAAGAAAATCGGCTTGTTGCCATCCTTATATTCAGAGGGAGCGCATTCCAAAGAGATATCGCCTGGACGAAAAAGGAAGAGTGGATAAGCCCAGAGCGGTGTGAGGGGCATCGTAGAAGACGATTATTAGTAGACCGAAGATTTTTATTGTGCCCAGAGCAAAGAAATTGAAGTTCTGAAGTCAGATAAGAAGGGGAAGAAGGATTATCCAGAAAAGAGAACAGGGTAGTCAAGGCCCTTAGTGCTCTGCGCTGGCGAATGGGTAACCATTTTAAAAGCAAACGATGCTCTGATACATGATCGTACTTACGGAGGTTGAAGACAAATCGAATGCAGTTATTCAGAAGACGGTCAAGTTTATTGAGGAGATCTGCATTCAGGTCATAGTAGCACACATCAGCATAGTCGATTATGGGAAAGATTAGGGATTGTACAAGCATTGCCTTTATGTGAGCTGGGAGAAGATTCTTGAGACGATATAGAGACCGTAACGTTCCAGTGACTTTTTGGCTGACATTAGTGATCTGCTTCCGCCAATCCAGACAAGCATCAACATACAGACCAAGATCCTTGACCGCAGAGCCAAACGGAATCACCGTATTGTTGAAGATTACGGGTGGTACGGTTAGTCCATCTAGCTTTCTTAGACTATGATATACAATCAACTGTTAGCGAGCTTGCGCACTTTTCCGCACTAGTGCGAAAAACGGCGTTCGCTTGGGGGTTTGATGTAATAAATTGCGTACTTAAAAACTGTACGGATAAGTGCGAGTGTTTGAGTAAGTGTATTGAAAAATATATTGATTTTCATTTATAACTTAAAATATGCGACTCGATGAACCAAGCATTTCAGTTCAGTGATTAACATTATTTTCATGAAAATATAAATTGAGCGGAGCTTTCACGTAACCCGGCTTCTTTGTCAGAACACATACAGAGCATAGTAAAACCTACATGCATATTTATTCAACCTCGATTTAGCGACTCAATCATAACTTGGTACAAAAACGAATCGATATGTGGGTGCTTCTGGATTATCGGCGACATTTTCATTCATGCTTTGCTTACATACTCGCGTATTACGGCCAAGGACATACTTAATATTAATTTCCATGATCCATTGTTCGTTATTCATAATATAAGTATCGTCATTAAGGAACACCATAAATCGTGCCGAACTTAGTTTACACGCTAAATAAATATCACGCGAACATTGTTGTAAATATCGTTAAAAATATATTTTTCAATATTAGTAGAGTCTTCTTACTCGAAAACCCGCTCTTGTACCACTGCTTTTGGGCACGCAATAGAATGTTTTCCGCACTAGTGCAGAAAAGTGCGCGTGCTATCCCCGCTACAACTTTATTACATTTATCGTTTCAGGCTGAGCGCGCGTTGACCCGTATTATGAGACGGCGGTTAACCGCTGTTTATTATTTTTTTCGTAAGTGTTTGGAAAAAGTCGTTTGTAGCACGTACAAATTAGTCCCTGCAGCCCTTGTCTCCATAACATACTCGCCTACGGCTCGTGCGAATTCCACCTCGGTCGCAATGACAAACTTTCTGCACTTGATCTAAATGTATGTACTATTACCTTATTTAAATCTGGTAGTTGTTCAAAGCAAGAATTTGACGTATCAAGGCTAGAGTGAATAAATTAATGCGCTTCAACATCAACAACTGCATCGCTGCTTACCATCAAGTGGGATCGCAATCAAACACTAGTTTATATCATTAAAAAAATTGGCCAAGTGCGAATCGGACTCACGCATTGAAGGTTCCGTATAACCTAACCTATAAAAACATTTTAATTCCCGAATTGAGTTATGAAGATTTTTTAGTCAGGCACATTCGTTTGTGTAATTTATTTCACCACCACTGTTCTCTAAACGATGAAGGAAAACATCATGAGGAAATCGGCATGGCACATGCCATTCACCAAACAGCATTGGGCCCGAGTGGGGGATTTCGGCCCTTTCCCTCTCCAGTCTCCTACACAGGATGCCTGAGTCGCAATAGTGGGAACATTAGAAGGTTGATTATACTATGCTTAAATTATGAGTTGAGCTTAAATCTAGAACTACATTAGACCGACCGCACACGTGTAACATGCCTGATTTGTACATATAATGACGTCGCGTGGCGAAGATCAAGTGTAGCTCTACAAGTCTAGTTTCCATATAAAATGTATGGAGACCGACGCGCCCAGAACGGCGTGTGTGTCACACGTGTGCGCAGTGTAGTTCTACCAAGTTCTACCTTCAGGCTTAATTCGTCGTAGTCACAGACTTGTCAATATAAATCTGTGATCGTATAGTCTGTCAAGTAAGTCAACCGACTTGGGAATTTTGTATAATATTTAATCATTTAAAAAATACTTATATTCGATACTTTTCATAAGGTTCTTCTGTTAGTAAACAATGATCTCTATCTCAAAATTAACCTTGATTATTGAACCCGTGAAGACTACATCAGATTTCATTAAATCTTATTCGTTTAACTCATTAGACAGACTCTAGTGTCAAAAAGAGAGTAACCAGAGACAAAAAATACCGTATAAAAAACTAAACATTCCAAATTCAAACTCGTATCTTTCAGCGCTTTCAGCGTATGTATGGGTTGGGTGAATAAGGTCGGATTGCTCATTAACGTTATTTCAAAGCACCAAAGGATTGTTGAAGTCAAAGACGAAATTGTACTACCGGTGTACGGGAGCTTCCGAATGCGCGGATGACTTACATACATATTATAATATGTAGATACATATATATAGTAAAATATGAAAGATATGCAGAGTTACCATGTCGTTTAAAGTAAGATTGTTTTAATCTTGTTTGAGTGTGGGTAAGAGATGGCGCTAGATAACCTGTGTAGCTCCGTCTCTTACCCACACTGAAACAAAATTAAAACAAACTTACTTTAAACATCATGGTCTAGGTCATGGGGTGCTATTCTCTAAGAAAACAGCCTTGAGTTCAGCGCTGGCACAGCGACGAGTCGTGAGCGCAGTACATTGAATTAACAACCCTATGCCCCTTTACATTGGATTGTTAATTCAATGTACTGCGCTCACGACTCGTCGCTGTGCCAGCGCTGAGCTCAAGGCTGTTTTCTTAGAGAATAGCACCCCTGGTCTTGTGATAACACGTGAGAATTATATCGATACTCAGAGGAGGCATTAGAGTTACTATTAGGTACTTTGATGGTGTCTTTAAGGCAAAAGTGAATAGGCTCTTAATAAACTAGTGCGCCTCACCATCAACGATTGCATCACTGCTTACCATCAGGTGGGAGCGCAGTCAAGCACTAGTTTATACTAATTAAAAAAAAAATCTTTGTGTGTACATTTAAGTGGACTTAAACATATACCCAAAGTTTCAACAAAATTGATCAAGCCTTTTAAGAGGAGTTAGCTGGCAAACACATGTACAGTAGCAATTCTACTGTCTGCTGTATCTACATTAATATTGCGAAGAGGTAAAGTTGTTTTTTTTTTGTTTGTAGGGGGCTAGGAGGTAATCTCTGAAAGTACTGACTACTGGTTTAATTGTTAAAATTTTTTCACCGATAGAAAGCTGCTTTATAACAGTTGCTGAGTGACATAGGCTATATTTTATGTGCGCGGGCGAAGCCGCGGGCAAAAGCTAATAGAAAGATAATTGGAATCGCTGCATTACTATTTTGAATCATTCTCATTTGAAGACTGTTAATACTCCATCTTAATAAATTCACGTGTAGGAGTAGATAGCTAATATAGCGATAAATGCATGTAGCTCTGCAGTTATTGTTTTAATCACACACAATTGTATTACTCGGAAACTATTGGCATTGACTATACCTATTGATATTTGAAAGGTAAGTGTTTTCATATATTTAAATTGTGGTAAGTCGATTTTTTTTTTACTTTCACGCGTGTGAAGTCGCCGTCAGAAGCTAGTAATAATTGCAACAAGTTAAAAAATACTGTTAAAATGGTATTCATCATAATCAATATGGTAGATTATGTGACTAGGGGATAAAGCAGTGTCTTTAGGTCACGGGCGGCATGTTGAATTCCGAACGAAACGAAGGTTGCTAATTTTAATCCTGAACGTCAGTGAGGGATTTATATAATTAACAAAGTTAATAAAGAAACCTGAATGAAGTGAGGAATCCAAGCCGCTCAAGACAAAGGCAGCTCTATCCCCGTGTTGGATACTCTACTTTTTACACCATCTGTGAGATAATTAAAAGACAATTTATTATTTAATCATAACTATCACTCAACATGTTTTGAGATTCGAAACAAACAAAATTCACCACTGTAAGATCCTGTAGTTACAATTTTCTATTTCATTACTTTTTTTTTAAAAACTCGTCAATAAACCACGTATTATTCTGTTTGTTTCATAAATTTCAACTGGTTTTTAAAATAAACTCGTTCGATGCACGTACATTTTATAATGTTGACCACAAAAATGTTGACGATTTTTGATGTTCCAAATTCAAATCTCATTATTCCCTAGGGATCGGCCATACCGCATTATCTCCCTAGGGATAGAATGACTTGCTTTAAGTGACGGTTGAATGACGTATAAAAAAGACATTTTGAGCAGGTGGTGTAAAAAAAAAAATTACTGTGCTAATCCTTTCTAAGATAATAATCTTCCATGATAAGCTTCCCCGATTTCTAATTTAAGTAATAATTGATTTTAAGTATTTCTCAAATTCTACTTTAGCCTAAAAGAAACTGGCCCTAAGGAACTGTCACATAGCATGGACTTGGACTGTCTAAGATCAACTTGGAAATCGTTAAAAGTATCCCGTGTCTACGCGAATGCATTGCTTAGGTTCGAACAATTATGGCAAATTATGGCAAATTGTATCTTTTACAGGTAAGAACCTTTTTTTTATTGTGGACAGGCTCGCGTTTGTCCACTATCTCACCTGATGGTAAGCAGTGATGTAACCGACGATGGAGCACGCTTACCGAGAAGCAATCCATTCGTTCTTGACTTAAAGACCCCTAAGTTGTAGTTATCAGAAAACACAGAAACTCTTATAGAGATTCAATGTGTAGCAGTGAACTTACCTACTGCTGGGCTAAATCCTTCACGTAAGGGGATTTTTGTATTTTCAGGTGTCACTACTGGCTGGAATGTTCTGATCACCATCAGAACTGATCTTACCGACACGACAGACACTAGTCAATGACGTCTATCTCTTATTTATATTCCACTTGTCACCTTGTTTTAATCAATATAAATTGATGACACATTTTGCAGTTACCCTGCAGAGATATTTTTATTTATGTCGTAGGTACGGAAAATCGTACCTATACCAATGTTTCCTGTCAAAACTTGTGCCAACACTTGCGCACGCGTTTTGAGATTCAGTGCATTTTAAGTCACCGCGAATAAAACCTCGCATGGTCAACTACCTTGGTAGTGGGTTAACATCCAATGTCTTCTCCTGCTTTACGGTGGAGCGGTTTGTCAGACTTTTACTGTCTAAAACTACACTGTTTCCTAGACGGGTTTTCTTTTCCGAAATTCCCCGTGGTCCTAGATGGTCAACTAGCTAGGCCAATTAATTAATCAATTGCACGGAGTCGTAGTTAATTAGGTATGATTGTACTTAGACTTTAGTTGGCACCTCACTGTTGCATATTTAAATCAATTTACTTAAATGATAATTAATTAATAGAATACACGTGTAACCAGTTGAATGCTAGACAATTCGAGGAAGCAATGCTTGTACCTAATACAGCTTCTCAGTAATTGTTTTAATTAATACAAGGTGTAAGGGACAGCCCTCCGCAAATTTTAATGGCTTGCTCGGTAGACGAAACTGAACAAACTTCCACAATTCTTTTTCAGGAATCGGAAAAAAAAAATCGGCCTGATGAGGCTGATTTTTATTTTCGTTCCCTAAAAAAAAAATAGATACATATAGATAAAGATAGATACATATATATAGCATAATGTAATGACTTGTATCAATAAAGTAATATTATTATAAGATACGTCAGTTTCACCTGGATAACAACGAGGGGTTAAATTTTATCTCGAATGCATAAGTCATAACTCAAAGAGAGGTGCACAATAGAGAATATCATAGGATATAAAGCAGGTACTGCATAATATTTCAATTGACAAGAAAATTCCTTTGACCCGATTTACTTGGTCGGTATTGCCAAGTTCTGTGAGAATGCGAGACGGCTTTTGAATTCAGAACATTCTTACATTCATACCGCGAAATATGAGAATATTCCACATTGAAAATTGAATCAGATTAAGGCGATTATCACACTACCATGCATCACGCAGCGTAACGCGTTTTAACGTTGCTTGTAAGTATCTCCGTTTGTACAGTCCAACACACAGAAAATGCATTCACGCGCGTTTATGCAGATCACGCGCCTACATGCGGAGAAACATGCGTACACGCGCGTGAGTGCGGGGCGAGACGCAAGGTATGGCACACTGAGTCTCGTAATGCATACGCGTGTAAATGCGTAAAAAACCCGCACGATGATGCAGACTCCCGCAAGAACGCGCGTAAGTGCGTTCACACGCAACATGCAGCGTGATGCGTGGCAGTGTGATATAGTGTATCAGAACACTCTGAACTGATGTGCGTAATTTTAACGAAATGGTCAACCCGAAGTAAGGTCCGGACCGCAAACTTTCACGAACATACTAACGGGTCAAACTTGGTGTTCGGACTTCTTGGCTCAAAAAAGTTACAGTGCTGTTACTAACTAATTTCTTAGAGCTCTCACTCTATTCTGGACATCTTCACTAATATAATAAAGAAGTTTTGTTTTTTGTTTGTAGGAGGTAATCTCTGAAAGTACTGGTCCGATTGATAAATTTTTTTTACCGATAGAATGCTGCTTTATTCATGAGTGACATAGGCTATATTTTATGTACGCGGACGAAGTCACGGGTAAAAGCTAGTTGGCAATAAAGGTACTCGTACGTTTAATAGAGACAGACGTTTAATTTATTGGTTCTGGGTTTTATTGAAGACTAGCATCTGCGAACTGCTTCGCCCGCGTGAATGTAGGTTTCTACCTACAAACATTGGACCTCTCAAAGTCAAAAACATTTATTTCAAATAGACCATATGCAGGCACTTTTGAATAGTCAAATTTCGGTCAGTCCAAGAAAAGTAAAGCTAGATTGCATAGACATGTTACATCCACCAATCAGCACTGGATCCGCGTGGTGGATTACAGCCCACTCCCTCTCCTAGAAAGGAGGCCTGAGTCCAAACAGTGGGAACATTATAAGGCCGACTATGTCTATGTCTAGTCTAGCCTGTCAGTAATCATGCTCAGCCATTTTTGCTTTTAGTAGGTAATCCCCTGTCTAACGATATTCTTGTATTTATAAATAGGATTTTGATTGCGTCGTCGGCACGAAAGCTGGGCAATATATAATCATAACAAGTAGTCAATCAATCAATTTGCTGAAACCATTAAAGTAATATGTTATTTAATTAATTTAAAGTTAGTGGTTATAGTAACACTAGTTGCTGCAAGCGGCTTCACTCACATGAATTAATAGTCCCAAGGGAACATCATCATCCTCATCAGCCTTTTTAATGTTCCCACTGCTGGGGCTCAGGCCTCCTCTCTAGGAGAGGGAATGGGCCGTAATCCACCACGCGGGCCCGGTGCGGGTTGGTGAATGTCACATCTCTTCGAGTGTTTTGAAAATATCACACTATCAACTATCGAACTTCGTACCACCTAACAGTAATTAAATGAGGAGAGGGACCTAGCGACGAGGCCTGAGTCCCAGCAGTGGATACATTAAAAAAACAGCTGATGATGATGATTTTCAAAACAATACAATAGAGCCAAAATGTAGAATACTTTTGGCATTACCAAATAAGGCTCCGATATCGGTGACCGATTTTTTGTAGGAGAAAAAAAGGAACACACTGATAGCAATTTAGTGCAACGCACACGTCCTACAGAAAGTCAGTTAGAAAATAGAACAATTTTACAAATACCGGCACGAATCTTGAGCGCTCGTCATTAGAGTCTGGATCAATTTGCATCGTACACATCGTCGAGCCAATCACTGTAACTACAAAGTCTCTCAACTCCCGCGTCTCACTTCATACCACTAAAGAGACCCAATACTTCACTTATCATTCAAGTCTGCGCGATTTCAAGTTGAAGTCAGCGCTCAAGATCCGTGCCGGTATTTGTACAAATATACAAAATCGGCCCGATTAAATCGGCCCGATTATCCTGTCCTACAAAAAGTCTGACGTGGGCGGGCAGCGTCAGCATTTGTTATTCAGTGCCCAATTTTGGGAGTAAATAAAAAGTGTTATATCGTCTAAAGAGCTTTTCACATTTCCACTGTAGACAAGACATTACTTAGATTCCAGCCACAGTCGAAACGTAAGACAAATGATATGGAAATTTAGGGCCATTACATCTCTCCTACCACCATTAAACTCGTCGGTTTCAACCGAGGCGCTTTTCTCTTGAAAGTACTGCTAGACTATTAAGATAAACGAAAGTTTTTGTATTATTTATAAGGATCGTATCATTTATTATTTATGAAAATAAATACAAATGTTAACCTATTCGTATCCATTTGGATCGACTTAACCCATTTCAAAAAAAGTGGATGAACTCGAGTGATTTTTTTTGTTATATAATTTTTAGCGATGTCTTTGACAAATGTTTTTGATGAAGTATGTTTGCCAGGTGATCCCATTAAATTTTGGTGAAAATCTGATGAAGAAATTCGGCGATAGACCATAGAAGTCTTCAACAAATGATAGCAAATCTTCTGGGATTATGGAAATCGCATGTCTGTTTATTGTTAACACTATTTCATAACAAAATATGACGCCAATTCGAAGGGGTACTACTGAGAATTTCACCAAATTTTCAAATTCTATGTTATTGGATGATTGTTTTGATGATTCCTTTTGTATTGGGCATTGCGGTAGTCTTTTATTTACATATATTTCATATGTCAATCCCAAAGCAATATGTAGATTGAGTATTTAAAAAAAGGAGAGAATTTACCTGCTCAGTTCTGTTACCCCACAACTAAAATGTGTTAAATACGTTTTTTTGCAATTTTCCGTTTTTTCTACCAATTTTTTTAATAAAATTTAAATCTAAAAATACTAGAATCACGGGATAAAACGTAGCGTTAAGATTTTATCTTTGGAGAGTTTCGACGTAAAAAGAAAGATGCTATATTGATGTAGGTCTATTGAGAGTTAAATATGTATAATCCGATAAGATCTGTAAAAACCGTTACTTTGCCGTTGGCATAAAACATTGACATATTATTTTCAACGAAAGCGATCCTAAACTTCGTAGCTCGTGGTTTGACAAGATAAGTGCTTTGGGGTGTAAATTATTTATTGCTTTCTGCACACTTAAGTACACAGACGGTCTCAATATCTTGGGTATTTTCTACCAGTCAACCTTTGGGTGATGCAGAGAAAAACAATGATAGGTGAAATAAAAGAAAAAGAGAGAAGGGGAAGTCAAGAATTGATATACGAAATTACGAATAAACTGTTTAAAAAAATATAAATATAATCCGCCATTTTTTTTAACTAAGCAAAAAACCACCGTACCTAACTACTAAACCAAATTATTAACCACCGAGTTCATGTTTTTTTCCAAAAAAAAACCAAAGCTATCTTTTTTTTTTACTAAACAACTACTATTATTTTTAAATTATAACTTTTTATTTTTGCTGTCATTGGTTGTATTGGCATTGATTTACTTAGTAATAATGTTAAAGACACTGGGCAAAATTGCCTGCGATTAGCGATGAATTGCGATATGCAAATGTAAGTAGGGTGTGATGCGATATGCCACTAGTCAGAGTGTCAAACCGTATCGTTTGTTTTTGGTCTATTTGTCTATGTCCTTCACAACCCCTCGCTACTTGCAAGTATGATAAAGGGAGACTAGGGGACTATGTCAATATCAGATACAGCATCGTTGCCAGTTTGTTCCAAATTGGTAATCATAAACTGATTGCAAATGGAAATTTTCCAATGGTTTTCCAGTTGGAAATCATCACAAATTATTAAAAGTTATAATAGTTGATTGAGAATTGTAGAACAATTCATATAAAATGTTGAACTTACTGATTGATAGCTTCACGGGTAGTGATTCTTACGTCCGGTTCAAAACGGGCAGACAAGCCATATTATCAGTTGCTTATTGGTTAATAATTTTGATCACGAGCTGATCTGACCGACACGGGAGAATAAGTGCAACTGACAGCTACACATTAAGTTATCCCTTTTATTAACTGATATGAAACACTTGTAATTATTTATATGTTTAATATAGATATCAATTCGACGAATTCATGCTCCTATCCTCCATGCGCTACGTAATTGTTTTAATAAATATATTGCCTTTTATTTTAGAAATTTTCTTTGCAAATGTTAGGTATATAAAAACGTTAAGGTGCTCCCTCACTGGGAGAATTCGCGTGTAATGTAACATTATAGATCTGACTTTGAGCTTTAGCTTTTAGTTGATTCCATAATGTCCGGCGAGGCGGTCATTGTGCCGATTGAGGCAATATTTGACTTCGATTGTTAAGCTAAATAGTTTACGTAAAAAAACACAGAAGAAACGATATTGGTGTCACGAATTATTTGAATATTTTAGAAAAAAAACAACCGACCCATAAGTTGTATGTTACAAGTTGTATCAAGATATAACACATTGTATCATTACAAGGTGTGCATTGTAATGCTCGGTTCTCCTCCTTCACTGATGTAAAGCTCAAATCTTTAACGTTACATTACACGCGAATGCTCCCGTTGAGGGAGCACCTTTATCAAAAAATATATTAAAAGCGGGATCATATAATATTACTGTTTTTTTATTCATTTGTACGAAGAAAATTTATTTTTAGATTTAGATAGGAAATTATGGAAATTCGTATTTTTATGTGTCGAATTGGGCTTGGGCTTTCGCTAAACTTTTTAAGTACATTTCCGAACCCATTTAGGATACGCATATTTTAGATTACTAGTAATTCATAGGTACTATACGTAATCGTATAAGAGTTAAGATGAGTTGGTTTCTTCCTGCATCTCTCGAAGAAATCTGAAAATTCAAATCTTTTTCATATCCATAAAATATAGCTATCGACAAACGAGATTGTGTACAGTAAGTATCTTCTCCTTACCGCATAATATTTCAATTTACAAAAAAAGTCGTTTGACCCGATTTACTTGGACTACATTGCCAAGTCTTGTGTGATTGCGAGATGGCTTTTGGGTTCATAAAATTCTTACATCCATATCGTGGAGTATTAGAATACCTACTACAAATTTAAAATTGGGTTAAGGATATCGATCACAAAGCTCAAAGATGGCATGTGATTTGACGAAAAGGGCTATCCAAAATAAGGTGACTGGACCTTACGCACAAACTTTTAGGAACATACAAACTAGCAAAATTTCGTGTTTTAGAATTCTTAATTCAAAAGAATCACAGAGCGGTTTCAACTAATTTCTTAGCGCGTTTATTTCACACTTAACGTTGTGAATAAAGAAAACTTTAATAAGAAAGGGATCTGATTGGGATTTCCAAGGTTTTATTGAAGATTTTACGGCTGAGAAGTAAAATATTGGATCTCGATAGCCTAGTTTTTGTGACGGCTTTGCAAAATGTACAAGGACAATAGCGTTGGAGTTCAGATTAATGTCGTCTGCTCTTCTTTTCAAGTGAGTTCATTTGACACGAACTACGAGTAGAACCTACATGTCAAGTTCGGTGCAGATTTAGTAGGTTGTCTATTGTCTAAATTTCTTTTTGTTTGTATAAATGGGATTTTGATTGCGTAGTTTTTGATGTGGCACGAAAGTTTGTCAAATATGGAAAAATATGTACCTATAGCTATATATTTTTGTAAACAATTTAATTATGAGTTTCCCGAAATATAGTAATTCATTACTGTTTGATTAAGTTAAAGCTAGTAGTTATAATGAATGACAAAGAATCAATATTACAGAAAATAATTTGGAATTGTCGAAAAGCTTTCAAAAATATGTAGAGGATTTTTGGCATAGCATAGCAAATGCCCAATTTTCTGGGTCAACATAAAGTATTAAACTGTTAACATTTCCACTGCTAATCCCACTATTTTAAAGTTATTGGACAGGAGTTTAATTATTATTTATAAAAATAATATAAGCGTATTCATGATCATTTTGTGGACTACCGAAAGAACCAGTGGTAAATTCTAGTAAATTTTCGAACTTGGATAAACAGGATTTCTACATAAAAAATAATATTTCAAAGAACAAATCAAATATTCAAGACGCCGAGCAAAACAGCCCCTTTAAGATAAAGAGTTTTGACGCAAGATGAAGGTACATAATTTACGTATAACGTAGGTACCTATCTACAGAGTTAAATCAGTAAACCCGATAATATTAGTAAAACCGTTAACGCGGTTATTTCGGCATAAAACCATTAATATTTTATTTTGAACGAAACTTCATAGCTAATGGTAAAGACAAAACAGTAGACAAGATAAAGTATGTGGTAATTTTAACTTTATAATTGATTACCCATAGCTCACTCAAGATGAGTTTGAGACTATGGACAAAATTGCTTATGTCCAGCAACATCAGCAGAATAAAAAGAAAAAAATGTCAAAGTAGAAGATACAGATTAAAAAAAAAAACTGCTTTTATTGTCCGTGTCCTTCCCAACCCCTCGCCATCTGCGAGTATCGTTAAGGGAGACTTTGACTATGTCAACAGGGTATAAAGCATCGTTTGCCAGTAAAGTCAAACTGACAATCATGTTACCGTCTCTATATTGGAAATAATAATAAAATCTAATCAGACAATCACCTAAAAATCTATGGATCTCATCAAACAATTTTGAAATTTAGAATGTTCAATTTCAAATTTAGAATCATCAAAAACTATATTACTCGTTGCAAAATGACTTTATAATGAATAACTTCCAAACATCAACGACTACATCACTGTTTACCATCAGTAAACAAATATCATAGTCATGCAATAGTTTACAATATTAGAAAAAATAAATAAAATTAAAAGCTTAAAATTCATTTTAAGCAGTGAACTTACCTACAGCAGTGATCCCTATATACGTTTGACGTGAACAGGGTTGTCAAGTATCTACCACTTGCTGACTGGCTAATATTCTGATCAGGATCAAAGCTGGTCTGACCGACACGACAGAAGAAGTACAACTGACTACTATGCAATGAGATTATGACCCATATATGATACTCGAGTAATTATTTTTATTCTAAATATTGGTATATTGAATTGAATTGGAATCCAAGGTTTATCGCCAATTTTTAAATCAATAACTCAAGTTGCTCTCACCAAATATTTTCAATTGTGTTTGATGAAAAATCTTTCCGAAATTAAATACTGATAGTTGATTAGTGCATTACATGAGAACTTGGCTGGTACAATTTGGCAATATTC
This sequence comes from Mythimna albipuncta, assembly GCA_929112965.1. Taxonomy (NCBI): domain Eukaryota; kingdom Metazoa; phylum Arthropoda; class Insecta; order Lepidoptera; family Noctuidae; genus Mythimna; species Mythimna albipuncta. Next base: position 18,184,410 of record OV815967.1, read on the forward strand.
TTAATAGCTCGAATCGATTCGAATTTTAAGACTATTAACATGTCAAGTTTAGAAACTACTAATTTAATAGAAACCTTGGTTTATAAATATAAATATGAACACCTAGTACCAGCTGCTGTAGACCAAAATTGTCTTAAGTTAATTAACTAACTGTTGATATTTAAGATAAAATTTTTATTAGATCCTGGGATTATTTGAAAATAAAATTCGCTAATCTGAGCGAACTGTATATAGTTTAAATTTTTAATATGAATTCAGAATTTTGACACGACAACATTAGGTAGTGGTGTCCAAAAGCGTAATGCCATATTTGATATGATGTCTAGTGCCAACGCATATGCGTACGCATTTTCTCAGCACCGAAATTCGCTACCGTATGCGAATTTCAAGGACACGCGACTGCAGCGTCGCAAGGTCAATTAGCTAAGCCGCTTGTGTCCGTACTACGAGTGCGCGTGATTGAAGTAATCTGTGGAAGTCCGTCTCTACGTACTTTAATCGATCTAGGTACCTGACTAAATGGCTGCAAATGCGTCAAAATCAGAGTTCAGGAAGCCACGACCGCGATTATTATTTGCTTTATTACATAGTTTGTAATAAAGCAAATAATAATCGCGGTCATTGTAGCAATTTTATTTCCATTCAGAGCACACAAAAAAAGTCAGTAAAAAACAATTACATTGCGTTATCAATGCACCCTCGTCCAAACGCCAAAGGGCTGTATTGTTGGCAAATCCGCATTCCATTTTGGCCCTTATTGTTGCAGTTCGACAAAAAAGCCGACCAAGTGCGTATCGAACTACGCACTGCGTTGGGTTAGAATCGGATTAACGAATTCTTATTGCATTTACAATACCAACTTTATATTCCCCGAAAAATTGCTTTGTTCTGTAAATAGTACACTTCAATAGCTCTACAAAATCATAGAAATAGTTTGTTTTCTTCTATACAAGTTCGGTTGTGCAAAAGCTTCAGTAAGCACCTCCGAGCACGTTATTTGGATGCGCTCCGCTCAATGGAAGCTCCATTGAGGTAGGTTTAAGTGTCAGCACGTTTTCTTTTAAATGAATGTGTGTTCTGTGCAATATGCATGATGATATAAAATGCACCCGTATTGTATGCGATTACATGGAGGTAGATTTCATTCATAAATTCAATAAGTAATAAAAAAGAAACAAAAAACTAGTGGTACAAAACAAGGTTACCTGGCAGATTGCGCAGAAATTTCAACGAAATTATAGTATCAATTCCCAAAAATAATAATGTTAAAACAAGTAGCGATAAAAGTGTTGGAAACAAAGACCATCAAAAAGATAATGTTTCTTTACCGTTTCGCGAAATTGCGACGTCAACACGCTTAGCACGACAGCCGTATGGTTTGTTAAAATTTTTATGGTTGTGAGAATCCGCACGAGAGCCGAGGAAAACGCTTAATTTAAGTAGTAACGGATTTTAGACACAAGTCACGAAAATTCATTGATTGAGCGAGATTTTTGTAGCTCGCAGACTAAACCCAGCCTAGAATAAAAATGGGAAACTAGTTTAATGTTGTTCTGTTGATAGAAAATGAGGAGTTAACGACAGCTTCTTCTGAGCAACTGCAAAGAAGATCTGCTTAATAATTATGGAATTGCGATCACGAAGTCTGTGAGTGACAGATGTCCTAGACAACCGAGTTACGCACAAGTATAACGTTATAAGTACTATGAAAAATAGACGATTTACTAGTTACACATAGTACATAATGCAGATTCTAGTGGAAGCCGTAATGAGGGAAGGTCAAACACAATGCCTTACTCGTCAATTAGAGGATTAACGGCATAACCAACATACGGCAGCTGACAAAAGAGGAACGAGGGTTTCTATCGCGTTCGCACTCTTTTGTCATAATGCAGCAACCCCAGGTGTACATCTGGGAACGGATATTTTTTTACCAGCCGTCAAACAATTAAATGTGGTATTGTGCTGTAAATGAATAGCGGATCCAGGGCGGACATGTCACTGCAAGCTCATAATGAAAGGTATACCTTTTATCCGGCGAGCCCTGTGTGCGAACGCCGGCGACCGTGGCGGTAAGCCCCCGGTGGTGTAGTGTCGTCGAGTGTAGGGTGATGGAAGCGCCAAGGAGGGCTCCTGGCCGCGAGGGGCCGGCGTTGCTGCGCGTAGCGAGCGATGGGCGCGCGTGTGGCTCGAGGTCGGTGTGCCGGCGGAGTGGCCGCGCTGTCACCGGCAGGGTGCGCGCGCCTGCAGCGCCGCGCATGCGCCCTTCGCACCCGCAAGCGATTAAACTAAATACACCAACACGCAGCGCCACTACATGTGCTATACTGGCGCGCTGCCGCCTTACCTACATATCGAGGTGAGCATTATACGTATTTTTTTTATAATCTTCAGTTTTGACCTATATTATTTTCTTACTTATTGTATTGCAAACTTATTCTTATCGTTTTGTAAAATGAATTGCACGAAGGTCTCTTTAGAAGTTGTATTCGTAGCAACGCTGCAACGTGTTATATCAACAAAAGCTTTGACATTCGTAAACGTATCCGTACTTAGATGAAATGTTCAGTATTGACAGTTTTTTTTTACCGGTTTCTCGTATCAGATTACAAATTGAGTGTAATTTATTAAAATATGCAGAGGGAGGGTGAAGTATTGTTTGCTATAGGTGTGTGGTTGTTGAGATCAGCTGTTTGTATCAAGTTATTGGTGGGTGGTATCGATTGGCGGCACTTTCACCGCTGGGCGCGAACAGTAACTGTTATTCTATGTTTTGGCGCGGCTCCAGCAATGGCGGACACCCACTCTGTTACTAAGCACACGCAATTTTCGCGTAATAATCAGATTTAACTTAGCTAAGTAAAAAATCTCAAAGGTTTGAAAAAAAAATCAGTTTTTTAATTGTAATGCTAGATATTTATTTGGGATACTGAATAGAGTGACGTATGAAGATATCAAAACAGACGTGTGTATCCTTCATGGTTCATATAATTCGTGATGTTCTTTTGTCGTGTTCGCAGGAGCGGCACAACAATGTCTGTGTTTATATCATGTGAAATTGTATTGAAGGTAGATGTAACGTTAGCAATACAGTTTATAATATTAGAGTTTAAATCTTGTAACTTGAAGATGTAGATACAATTACAAAGTAAATTATCTCTTTATAACGGCTGCATTACCTACTGATTACCATCAGGTGGGATCGCTAAAAAAATAAAAAAAGTTTATATTCTACAAACCTATGCAGTTTTGCCCAGTGTCCTTTTCACTAAAAATTATAATTATAATACTTCTTAGGTATTTACATAATCAAAGTAATATTATAAAGGTGAATAGATTTGAATGAAATTTTGTACACGGGTAGACCATGTCCTGGAATAGAATAGAATAGAATAAACTTTATTGTGTACAATAAAGTATTGTTTATGTCTTGTTACTTTTTGGTGAAAAATTAAGAAGACATAAACAATACTTAAATCTATGAGTACAATGGCGGTCCTATCGCTGACAGCGATTTCTACCAGACAACCTTAGGATGGGTTGAAACAAATAAAACAATACAGGGGTAGTCTGCGGTGGAATAAATAGCACATACGAATGGGATACTTATTATCCCGGGAGTATGTTGCATAAGGGACCATTTTCTACTTTTACTCCGGTGAAGCCGCTTACAGCAGAAATATTATACCTATTTCATTTATAACTAAGTGTTGTCCGCAGCTTCGCCCACCTACATACAATATGCCACTTAGTCACAACTACCACCACCACTTAGGTTCCTTACTTACCACCACCCCACCACTTAGGAATAAAGCAGCTTTCTATCGGTGAAAATATTCTAGCAATCGAACCTGTACCCCTAGCCATGTTGCAAATCTGCAATCGTCAACGCTTGTAGAAAGCTTCAAATGTACGGGAATGACGTCATCACAACGCTCAGTCACGTGGTGAGAACAAAAGATTCGGCGACGCGGCTAACTCGAAGCGTTCGACGCAAGCGAAACGGTTGTCAGTTGGCTAGGGGGGCTGTACTTTCAGAGATTATAAATAAAAAACTGGCCAAGTGCGAGTTGAACTCGCGCACGATGGGTTCCGTACCGTGGAAAATTCTTCATTCAATCTTCAGTCCTTTAAATATTTATTTTATTTTGTTTTCAGTATTTGTTGTTATAACGGCAAGCAACAGAAATACATAATTTGTGAAAATTTTAACCTTTTAGCTATCGCGGTTCTTGAAATACAGTCTGGTGACAGACAGACGGACGGAAAGACAGCGAAGTCTTAGAAATAGGGTCCCATTTTTACCTTTTGGGTGCGGAACCCTAAAAAAAAACAACTTTAACTCTTTATAGTGTAGATGTAGATTGTGATCATAAACAAAAAATCTGTTAAAATAAAACTAAAAAGCACTATGTACCGTCTCGTAACATGTTTACGCGTACGCTAGCGAAGTATCTGCATTGCTACAAAACTACGCTAAGTGAAATCTTTAAATCAAGCTTTTTAATTTTACGTCTTGTCCTCTTTGAGAAATACTACCACACAATGCAGGGTCTAAGAACCAGTTTTTATTAGCGATCCTACCTGATGGTAAGCAGTGATACAATCGTTCATGGTGATGCACTAATTCATTAAGAGCCTATTCATTTTAGCTTTGAAGACATATAAATTATAATCGAACGGGAAGATCGCAGCGGGCAAATTATTCCAGTTTCTTCGCTGTACGCGATGTATGTAAACGACGAGGCAAAACGCGGTTAAATCCGGACCGTAGAGGTTTCAACAATGTAAGGGTGGATACTAGACCGTACGTCGGGTTGTCCGACTGTAGAAATAAGGTGGCGGTATCAAGTCATGCAATTTCCATGTACACTCTCGTAAAGTAAAAACCACTTGTTTTAATACCATAAAAATATTCTGCTTGGTGGCTTTTGTGTCTTAAGTAGTTAAAACATTCAGGGTAGTAGGTAGTCTAGGGGCTAGGAGCCAAGCAGGGCGGAAGCCTACTGGGGCCGTGGGTGGTTCGAAAGGAACCCCGGGGTCCTGAAACGCAATGCAAAAAAGGAATATAGGAATGGGTTTTAGTTAATAGAAGTCTGACACGCCCTCTCGCTCCACTATCGGGCAGGAGAAGTTATTGCATACCATACCATAAAATATACAGGTACAGAAGTCAATCTACATACAAAGCGCGCTCGAGCAACGCACACATAGACACCGCTCACAGACACGATATCTCGGTCGCGTCTCGGAGCACTCGTCGAACAGTTCCAGCTCAAACGCTTATTAGGGCGGGCGTCAACCGAGCGTAGTTATAAAAAGTGAAGTACATACATGAGATTGTCTTCTGTACCTATATTGTGGTTATACAAAGGTTTATAGAAAAAGTCCTTGATTTACTTAAAGTGAGGGGTACGTACCTATGTGACGTACGCTTTTAGACTTCTGTACCTGAAAGGTACTCTGTAAAAGAATGAATAAAAATTGTACGAAACATTTCTTATGCGAGGCAGGCTCGCACTTTACCAGTTGGGTTTTACCGCAGAATTAGATCACTTCTTTACCTGAATGCTTTTGTTTAATGATAACATTACCGGTCAAGGTTTAGGTCTATATTGAAGTTTCAAAGATTTTAACACCCGTGAAAAGTTTGGTGTAAGGGTCAGGTCTCCACGAATTTTAAGGGCTTGCTTAGTAGACGAAACTGAACAACCTTCCACAAGTCTTTTTTTTTCAGATACGTATAAAAAATCAGCCTCTCCATACAAACTGTCCAATCAAGTTCATAATTTCGTATGAAGAAGTCGATTTTTTGTCGTTAAATTTAAATTCTTGTGGAAGGTTGTTCAGTTACGTCTACTGAGCAAGCCCTCAAAGTTTGTGAAGACCTGTCCCTTACATCTTGTTGTTGGTTGTACAACAAATGTTCTGTTACTTAGCTATTTTGGTTTCAAGTTTTAGCTTGCAAGCCTTTTTGTTAGAAGGAAGCCATAAAATAAATTTTAGTTTGTTCTGAGGGGAGGAAGAGGCAGTGTCAGACTTTTACTAACTAAATCCTACCCGAGTTCCTTCAGTTGCCTTTTGCGTTCCAGGACCGCGATAACTCTTTCGAACAATCTCGCAGCCCCAGGCAGTTCTTTACACTTAAGTAGGATAAAGTTTAGTTTAGCTTAGTTTGCAAACAATACAGCCATGCGAGCTAGCTGTGAATTTTCGAAAGGGTTACCATGGCTTCACAAAGGGCAACTGAAGGAACACTATGTGTTTAATCAGTAAAAGTCTAATACTCCATCCCGCTTCAACCAGAGCCAGAGCAGTCGTTTAATGATTTCCCACCGAAAGAAAGGAAATGAGTAATAAGTGTAACTAAGCTTAGGTCTAGGTCTGCAAAAATAAATTGGGCAGTAGGTAGTCTCATTTTTTTTTTTTAATTATTTGTATCAAAATTCTAATGCTCCTCAATACCTTCATGAACGCTTTGAATACCTTGTACATAGGGGTAAACGCTGTCGCACTATCAACTCTCTTCTCCTCTGTACTCCGCGTTATACTTCTAGCCGCTATGATGGCTCCTTTACTGTAACTGCAGTGCGTCTCTGGAACTCTCTCCTACATTCCCTACTCTGGATGTCTTATATGAAGAAAATTAAAGAGACAAAAATTATTTCTCAGTTTACATAATATTAGTATATTTATTATATCTCTATTTCTTTATTTTTTAGACGTATTTATGTAAGTTTATGTTTTACATTGGATGCTATCCTCGAATGTAATCTCTCTCTGTCACTCAAAGGTTTGCTGGGAGAAAACTCATTGTTGGGTTAAGCTCGCCTTTGTACATAAATTAAATAATCAATGTATTAATGTAAAGTTTTGTGTGTACAATAAAGAATTAAAGAAAGACATAAGCAACTTTAAAAAAAAATTAATCCAATCTGTTCAATAGATAGTTAAAGAATAAGGATGCACAATTGCACCCACTAAACTACGACGTCATTGTTAGATACTAAATTACTTGTACACAAAAGAGACAGCGAGATATTTCCTTCACGCACCCTGCTCTACCTCCTATAAATATTTGAAACGCAAATTGCTCCATCATTTAATAACCAATTTTGATGCGATTTTCTGAAGAGATTTAATTTAGTTGTTTAATATAAAATATATATTATACTCGTATATAAAAATCAATGCCACTTTTCGTTGTAATTTTATAACTCAAGAACGGGCTCACCTATCCAAACCAAATGTTTAGGCTTTGTTCGGACTATTTAGTTGATGGCTTATGTGAAATTTGGTAGATTAGGGTAGAGTAGGTTAGAGTAGGGTAGAGTAGGGTAGAATAGTGTACAGTAGTGTAGAGTAGTGTAGAATAGGGTAGAGTAGGGTGGAGTAGGGTAGGGTAGAGTAGGGTAGAGTAGTGTTGAGTAGTGTAGAATAGGGTAGAGTAGGGTATAGTAGGGTATAGTAGGGTATAGTAGGGTTGAGTAGGGTAGAGTAGGGTATAGTAGGGCGGAGTAGGGAAGAGCGGGAGCGAAACCGCGCGGGCAAAAGCTAGTATTGTATAAAAATAAACACCAGATAAATAGTACATAATTTGTTCACTAACCAGTATAATTAAGTTATTTGGCTGTATCTAATATATTTTTGCGGTTTAATAGACAATCGCATTGCTTTACCTACTTATTTTTAATTATTGTGTTTTAATGATTCCACATATTGTCTAGTTGCGCTGACACTTGAGATACAAATCTACACCATTTTACATTACAATATCCACTGAATCAATTTGCAGTGATTGGGTGAATGTTTTGTATTACAGCTCGCATAGCTTTACCTTTAACTATTGTGATGTATTGTTTACAGTACCTTTCCAGACACCAGAGGTTCGTTTAGCTCAGCTACCTACTATTTAAATGTCATTCTGTTTGATAACATTTGATAGCCGACAAGCATCCTCTGTTTAATAAGCTTTTAGTGTATCGCCTTACTTGTTTGAGTTCGACATTAAATATTTTGCGAGGAATATCGTAAAATCTGCTCTCCTGAAATAAATATTTAGGTCACTTTGATGCCTTGACTTTGTAGGTAACAAATTATTATTAGTATTTCAGAAGTTTTAAGTGGCTTTCCAGGTGTATAATTTTTCTTTCCTTAAACAAGGCACTTTTCAACATCGGTTTTAACATACGTTAATAGGCATGCGAGTTCCGTAATTATAATAAAACTATCACTGATACGGCTAAAGTCGTTCTGCCATATAAATTAACAAAGAAAATAAGGAGGAGGGAACCTACCCCAGGAGAGTAAAAAATAGCCTACCGAAACCTATACTTAAAAAACTTTCATAAAAATCGGTCAAGCTGTTTCGGAGAAATTTGATAACAAACACTGTGACATGATATTTTTTTTTAATTAGAAAATACAATCTATAACCTATTTTGCCAATTTTTGTAGTTAATTTACAATAAAATTAGAACATAATTTCAATTTAGGTCGAAATTCCGTGTCTTAAAAGTCCGATGGACATAATTTAGATAATTTTGCCATGTCGAGAACATAGTATTACATCTTCTCAAAACATGTTTAGGGGACTATATTTAAATGTATAGATTTTACTGAATTCAAAAGCATAGCTGACAAAAAGGGGAATGAAAATTGGTAGACTTAACTGGGTCAAAATGGGGTATCACAAGAATGAGCTCCATTTGTTATTACAAATAGAGAGAATTTTGATTATATTACTTTAAAACATTTAATGGGCAATGGCCAGAATGGAGGGAGGCCTTTGCCCAGCAGTAGGACAGTGTGGGCTAAGTAAAAAAAAAACATTTAGTAAGTATTTACCTAGTCGTATAGATACTTGAGCTGAAAAATTACCTGTACCTTTCTTTTAGGAAATTTTCCAAAACAAATAAAAAAATGTTTAGTAACTTTTTTTTTAAATATATAAACTAGTGCTTGACTACGATCCTACCTATAAGCAGTGATGCAATCGATGATGGTAATCGCACTAGTATATTTAGAGCATATTCACTCTAGCCTTAAAGACACCAAAATTATAATCGGACGGGAAGACCGTAGTGGCAAATACTTCCAATCCTTCGATGTACGTGGTATAAATAAATAATTTAAGGGTGTTTGTAATATTGTGCGGTTTCGATCACGCATGCGGGATTGCTCCGCACGCGTAACCCCCGCAAATGTTCATTTCATATAAGTATTTATTGTAATCTGGAATACGCACAAGAGACGCGTTTTGTTTTTTTGCATTTTAATCTACACTAATATAATAAAGAGATGCACTTTGTTGTTTTGTTTTTTTTTTGTTTGCAGGAGGTAATCTCATGAAGTACTGGTTTGATTGCTAAAATGTTTTCACCTATTCCTGAATGACATAGGCAATTTTTTAGCTAGTTTTCTATATGTAATTTTCGATTTTCGTAATCTGTGCAATATTAAAAACACTCTAAATAGTCATAGTTGTTCCACATCAAGACTTACTTATCAAAAGATCTCGACTGCATTAAGACCGGAAGCCCCCAATACATTAGCACTGGGTATTTCAGCAGCGATGGAGTGTGTTCGCTGCGGCTAGTGGCAACGGGTCAAGGACAGTGCACAAATCCGCAGTCTCCTTCGTGATCGTGACGCATACTAGTGTAAACGCATAGTGGTCGAGCTCTTTGTAAACGAGCTCACCCGGGGAAGTACTTACTAGATCCGTACGTTCAGCGGGAAAGTTTAAATCAGACTTTGAGACTGTTTATTATTCTTTTAAATATTATTATATATACTTTATTGTATATATTACCTAATCTATATAACCTCATTTTTAGTAATTTTTTTTATTGTTTTCAATAACTTTGAAGCATATTTTATTTACACTTATAAACAACTTAATAACTATAATTACAGTAAATTACAAAATAAATAAATAATAAAACCCTACGCTAAAATACACTATCTAAAATATGGCGTCAAAAAACTCTTCCACATCGCTGTCGACTGGTAATGTGCCCAAAAGACTGGCGGCATTGCCACGTTGTATGGCAATGCTTATCCTCTGTCCAAGGTAAAAGCCAGCCTTTGGGTTCAATTTTTAGTATAATTATGCGAAACCTGAAACTACCTGTTTTTTTTTTTTTTTTTTCGGTGGGAAAAATCATGCATTGACATCGGGAGCGGGAGATAGTGTCAGACTCTTACTGACTAAAAAACCCATCCCGTTCCTTCTAGCCTTCGTACCGGGCCTCGAGCGCCCTTTCGGATAACCCTGGCCCCAGTAGGCTTCGACCCGGCTGGGCCCCTGCTGTTGCTGACAACTCCTTGAGGCGCGCGGGAACAGTGCGCGCCGTCGACGACTTGGGCTTGGTCCGGACGGTTACCGGACGGCCGGACAGCGAGCTACCCATTGCTCACTGTCCGCAAGCCCGCGCCTACGGTGGCCGGAAATCGGGATCGGAATCCCGGCGGCGGCGGCGAGAGCACCGTTGCCTGATGCGGTCGGCCTCCTCCTTAGCGAGCATTACTGTTTCCTCGCTCCGGACCATGGCCTCGACCAGGGCTCGGCGCGAGAGGTCTCCGCCGCCGATCACCCCCACGAGGGCACGGCGATACTCCGCCCAAGCAGGGCACACCGCGATTGTGTGCTCCACCGTGTCCTCCGGGCGTTCCGCACAGTGGCGACACCCGGGCGTCACTTCCGCTTTAATTCGGAACAGGAACCTCCCGAACTTGCCATTTCCGGTGAGGACCTGTGTCATGCGGAAGGTAAGGACGCCGTGAGGTCTTTCCAGCCACGCCTCAAAGAGGGGACTTATCGCCATAATTGTGGCGTGCCCATGACGGGGTTGCGATAGTCGCTGACGCCATTCCACCATGAGATCCCGCCGGAGCTCTGTCCGCCATGCCGCGACCTGTCGCGGCTGAAACTACCTGTCTAGTATTTTTATGTAAAGAATCTATGTACAAAATTGTGTTATGAAAAACTTACAAAGTTATAAACCAGTTATGGTACCTTGTTGGCGACATAAAGACATGGTTACCGGGCCAATAGTCGAATAGATGTAATTACAGTGCTTGTATAGGCCTTTAACTTTGCCTCTACACACTCTCTAGCGTTTTCCTGCGGCTGCGTTCGCGTGAAATATTATGCAGGAATCATAATTTATTTTGAACGTTGCCCTTTTACTATTTAAGTAGATCACACCAATATTTAATTTTGTTTCGCTACGTGTCGTGGGTTCGATTGATGAACCCACGACACGTAGTGCAGCAGCCAATCACTTAACTACTGCACCAATCGTGTCATCAATTTTTATGTATGGGATAAAAATAGCCTTTCGCTCGCCACTTAGCGATGATGTTGCTTTAAGAATTATTACATTAACAATTTTACCTGTTTATGAAAATAGAAATGGTCTCCAAGAGATTTTTCCACCTTCATCTCTGGGATGCTAACGCACCTTGGACAAATACAGCTACTAGTACTATTTGAAAATATCCCAAAGGCAAAAATGGACGACCATTTACGTACTTAACATTTAGGCGGTTCTTTTGGGGGGCTGGGAATCATCTAATGACGTCTCCCGTTCTATTATGGAGCGGGAAGGCGTGTCAGACTTTAACTGCATAAAACCCACCTATGTTACTTGAGTTATCTTTGCAGTCGAAGGAATCCGTGGCCCTAAAAAGAATTTCCTTTTTAGCTTTTCAGAAATTCTTGGTCTTAGTGGTTACCCTAGTGGTACCCTGTACCCCTAGCCAAGTTGCTAATCTGCAATAGTTAACGCTTGTAAAAAGCTTCAAATGTACGGGAATGACGTCGCCTCAATGCTGTCATATGGTCAGAACAAAAGAATTGGCGGCAAGGTCAACTCGAAGCGTTCGACGCAAGCGAAACGGTTGTAACTTGGGTAGGGGGGCTGATGAGCTTCTACGGTTTACTAGTATCTTTTTGAGGCGTACATTCACTATGCTCCATCGACGACTCGGGCTCGGCCCTTATCTCTCGAGTAGAGCGCGAGCTACCTTTTGCCCTTTTGCACGTCGTTCGCAAGCCCACGCAACGCTTTTTTTTCTATAACAACTAATCGACAAACCGTCGGTTAGTTTGCCATAGAAAAAAATCCAACACCCCAGTTCAACTCCCCTGCCGTATCGTTCGATTTACAAATAGGTTTGAAACTTGAATGACCGTTAAGTTTTTAATTTATGGGGTCTTGTACGGGACCCTGCCAATTGAGCACGAATGTACAGTGCATACGTATATTGATTGTTTGTGTGAGTTCCGTGCAAAGGTCGCCCTCGTATCGGTAATGAAACCATGTTTTTGTTCAGTCGTTTGAGTAATTAGGGTGATCGATTTCTTTCATTTGTTTGCGGCTTAAAATGGCTATATTTAGGCCGAAAATAAATATGTATTTATATGAGGTCGGGATCTTCAACTACACGAAAAAAAAGTTTTATCCGATTTTTTGGTTACAGTTAGTACTACTCCACTCCTATTAGTTGTAGCGTGATGCTGTATAACCTTTATAGTATTTTTTTATGGTGGGAAGAAATCATCCAATGACAACCCCCGCTCTTGGGCAAAGCGGGAGATAGTGTCAGACTCTTACTGATTAAAAGACCCGCCCCGTTCCTTCTAGCCTATACCGGGGCTCGAGCTCTCTTTCGGATAACCCTGGCCCCAGTAGGCTTCGACCCGGCTGGGTCCCTGCTGACAGCTCCTTGAGGCGCGCAGGAACAGTGCGCGCCGTCGATGACTTGGGCTTGGTCCGGACAGTTACCGGACGGCCGGACAGCGAGCTACCCATTGCTCATGCACTGTCCGCAAGCCCGCGCCTACGGTAGCCGGAAATCGGGATCAGAATCCCGGCGGCGGCGACGGCGGCGACGGCGGCGAGAACGCGTTGCCTGATGCGTTCGGCATCCTCCTTTGCGAGCATTACCGCTTCGCAGAAGTCGGCGACCGCCGGCCACTCCTCCTCGCTCTGGCCTATGACCTCAATCAAGGCCCGGTGCGAGAGATCTTCGCCGCCGATCGCCTGCTGATATAGTCTGCTTTTCAATTAGAATCTGAGCTTAGCGCGTTCAAACAAAGAAAGTTGTTCATATTAATGAAATAAAGCAGTTTTTAAAATATGATCACACTTCCCGAAACCACTGAGGTTGCACGTAACAATTTAATTACACTACAATACAAAACAGAATCCTGTATTGTACTGTAGTATCAATTAAATTGCGTAACCAATTAAAATGGTTATGTAATATCTGCTACAAGTGCTACGTGATAAACACTGCTACGTTTCTTCGTAGCCAAGTTCTATATCATTTGAGTTGTAGCAATCTTTACTAATATTATAAAGAAGTAAAATTTGTAAGTTTGTATGTAGGGGGTAATCTCTGGAAGTGCCGGTCCGATTGGTAAAATTTTTTCACCGATAGAAAGCTGCTTTATCCCGGAGTGACATAAGCTATATTTTATGTACCTACGCGGGCACGCCGCGGGCAAGAGCTAGTATTAAAATAAAGCGATTTTCGTAGCACAGACTGTACAACATTGATTCGTAACCTACCATTGGCTACGGCGTAGCACATGCCTACGGCGAAATCTTACCTCAATAGCGTATTATTTCACGATCCGTTAATTAATTGGTATTTAGAGAAAATTGATAACCTATCAATGTGGGTAGTATTGTACGTGGGCTGGAAATTAGTTATCCATTACCTGCTACCACTGGAATTGAAGCCCGAATGAAATCACTTGTTCGTGCTGAATACGTAATCGATGGTAGAAATCATACCTTAGAATTGAGTTTCATTTTGGATGATTTTCTTTCTAGAATATTTAAGGCGTATAGCCCCTTGTACATCTGGCCGGAGTTAAATGCACATAGTTTACAACCTTAGTTTTAGTATAATATATGTAAAAAAAATTATAACTGTATCATGAAAAATGACAAAGTAGCTTGGTAGGTTTGCATAAATACATAGTTACCAGGCCATCCGGGTGACTGAGGGGTGGTTTTGCTCCCGCACCCAGCTGTGCGCTTTCACTTAATGCCCCTGCCGTTACCTGTGTTGTACCTAGTGTCGATGGTATCCACCTTTTGACCATTTTAAATACTTTTCGGTAAAATATAACATAGTGTAAAAATGATTGGAATCGATTCAGTTACTGATTCTGTACATAGCAAGAGTATTAGTCATCATCATATGTTGATAAAGTAATATATGAATCTACTCGTACAATAATATTTTATAGAGGTAAAGTTTGTTTTTATGTCTTTTTTTTGTTTCTAGGTAGTAATCTCTGAAAGTACTGGTGCAATTCCGTTTTTTTTTTTACCGATAGAAAGCAACTTTATTCCGGAGTGATAAAGGCTACTTTTATGTATGCGGGCGAAGCCACGGGCAGCAGTTTATACACCGTTAAATTTTAATCATTTTAATCCCGTGGAGGGTCGAACCGGTGCATAAAATCAATTTGTAACAATAAAATTAAAAAATAAAGTACCTTTTTTTTTAAACTCGTATTAATTTACGCATGTACTTTAAGAAAACGTTCGCTGAGCGAGTCCAATGACCTGTAGGTAGTAATCGGCGTTGCATACTAACTATCTACAGGTCATTGGACTCGCTCAGTTGTCGTTTTCTTAAAGAAATTAATTTCGTATTAATTCCAACTTTTCAGATACCGTCAATTTGAGACACAATAGTAAGACAATAGATGCGCAAACGCAGGCGTTACATCTGTCATTGTCTTTCTATTGCGGCTCTAATTGACGGTATTCGAAAGGTTAACTTAGCCGTTACCCCGGAGTAGGCTTCAAAAAGCTATTTTAGAGCACTAAATGGGAGCAAGAGCATTAATGTAATGTAGGTATGTAGAGTATTGGGCCAAGATCCAACAAAATGAATAAAGAGGTCAGACTATAGGCACTGGTCTGAAAACCACTTACCGCTACGTTGTCCAAATAAATATCTTACGAAACATTGAATCCGATATTATGTGTGTATGAAAAGACATATTATTCAAAGCATACTTATACAACATGTAACTGGAATAATTCACACACTTCAACTAGAGCTACACTGCGCACACGTGTGCCACACACGCCGATCTGGGCGCGTCGGTCTCCATGCATTTTATTTGGAAACTAGACTTGTAGAGCTTTTATTTTTGTAGGTGGAAAAATCATCCAATCACATCTCGCCGCGACTTTAACTGACTATATATAAACCCACTCCTGTTCCTACAGGAGCTGAATCTTCCTTTCAGAAACAGACCCTTGGCCCCAGTAGGTTTCAACTCTGCTAGGCCCTGCTTGCAGACAGCGAGCAATAGGTAGCTCGCTGTCCGACCGTCCGGTAACTGTCCGGAGCGTGCCCAAGCCGTCGAAAGCACGCACTGTTCCCGCGCGCCTCAAGGAGCTGTCAGCAACAGCAGAGGCCCAGCTGGGTCGAAGCCTACTGGGGTCAGGGTTAATTCGAAAGCTAGCTCAAGCCCCGGTACGAAGGCAACGAAGGAACGGAGTGAGCTTTTAATCAGTAAGAGTCTGACACTATCTCCCGCTCCGCCCAAGAGCGCGAGAAATCATTGGACACATAAAAAAAAAACATGACTGTATTAACTTAGAATAAGATTGAAACTAAGAATGACAAGTTAGCAACGGGTATCCAACTAAGGTAGGTAGGCACCAGTTAAAGCAATAAAGTACATTGACCTCTCCCCAATATCTCTTCGTAGGCACCCAAACACTAAACTAATGTCGTAGAGAATAACGGGTAGTAATAATGTTTTAATCCAGTAAAAACTGGATTTTTAAAAATTAAATTTGGGACACTGCCAGTGAAAATCCAACGCACTAGGGGTTCTAGATTAACATTCATAGATACTGAATCCATGGTACTTCTTTACGCGGGGTCCAGATTCATGTAGGTATTGACTCCATGGTATCAGTTTGTGAGTCGAAGAATTATTATGCTTTGCATAGACTGCATTTCACACACATGTAATAGATTACTTTATTAAATTAATCATAGCACGTAGGTATGATTAATTATTAAAATATTCAAAGCATTTCTTTTAAATAAACCCGTTACTTTTGAATTGTCAAGAAGTCAGGCAGTCAAAAATGATGCTAATTGCACATTTCAAAGCGTAAATGTCCTATGGAGACGAATGTGCAAGAAACTCCATCGAAACTGTTTCAAAATCATGTAATTATATAACCCGTAAGTAGTTAGTGCATTCGAGTTTCATCTCGGTTTTGTTAGTTCCAACTTACCTGCGATTAATTTTCTTGATGAGGGAAAAACATTTCCGGACTTTGAGCATTTAGCGTGAAAAACAAACAAAGAAATTCATTAGGGACCCGGCTCGGCTCTTTTCGCGTCCGTTTATTTCGCGTTACCTAACGACTGTGTTAAATATTTTAATTAGATTTATGGCATTCAGTCTTTCATATTGTGAATTTTTAAAAAATTGGCCAAACTTTCAACACTACATAAGCAAAAAGAGTGCGGACTAATTCATAAATTGATAAATTCGGTTGGTAACAGTGTTTCTAGACTCATAATAATATACAAAATTTATTTTTTACATTCATAAGTAAAGTTTAGTGATAAAGGCGTTCATTTTGCGAGTGAAAATTACTTAGTAATATTTTGGTTCGAAACAGTACGTGAGTAAAGTATCTGGAAAGACTTGGCGGAAGTCTGCGGGAGAGCAACGTAAGATGTAACAAAAATAGTAATAACTTTGGTCTCAGTAGGTAGAAACATCCCAATAAACTTGTGCATAAGCTGGCTAATGCTTTTGGATTTCCGATCAAACCTAAGTAGAAGATAATATATTGTATCGTCTAATTTTCCAATGACGATTTATTCCATATGCAGGTGGTAATATTTTAAGAGCGGCCAGCCCGGGCCAGCTCCAGATTGACATTTCCACACCGATCTTACGTGATTTTACGTTATTACACATCTTTCTCTTAGTTATTTTGAAACACACAGATATATACGTATCTTGTAAATGACGGAATTACCTACCAAATGCCAACAGAGCGTTCAGGCGTTATCTCTCTTTTTTCGCGTGGTTTCTATAATAAACATTGCGTTGGAGGAAACAACAAGCTTTTAAGCCTACTCTTCGGTAACGGCCAGGTTAATAGGTTTTAAAAAAATATTATGTTTATTATAGATTCATGAATAACATTATCAACATTTGATTTTTTCGTGCTATTAATACTTTTGTCTAAAAAAAATATTTAGCAAAATTTTCGCAACTTTTCCCTACTCCGAAACGGCTTGGATCTTTAGAAATATTTTTACACATAAAAATTGGTTATTAAATATTCTTCAAAGTGAACATTGTTTATCTAAATAAATAAATATTTCGCAAATAAAATTGATTTATAGGTCAGCCGCGCGCTTTCCGGGCGCTGTTGGCCGCAAATAAATGCACAGATTTACTGCCGCGTACTGCCGCTTATGCGGGTGCGAGAGATGCGTTCACATAATTTCGGCCAGATGGTTCAAGGGACTATAAACCTTAAACTATGCTCACGTTGACGTTAGACGAGTGGGGAAGGGTCCTTTTGACTCTTCAAACTTGTTGCTGTCAGCCCTCTGATGGGGTTTTCCAATGACTCAGCCTTGTCATTTTAGCAAAGTAGGTGAGGATGTGTGAGTCAACTGCGTAGGGTGCAGAGCGTAGGGTAATGTTACAGGATTGTTTTGGTTGTAAGTGTTTTTTTTTTTTCAAAATTTATCCTAGAATTGATACGTAAGAAAGGATCCTTACGTTTTGTAGTTCATTAGATACCTACGCCCTCTTATCTGAGTGTAATATAATTATAATTTAGGATATCATACTTATTTATAATAGTTTCTAGGGTGAGAATAGGTACCAATGTAAGTAGTTAGTTTAGTTTGATTGTATTTTTTATTTTATTTGATTTAAATTATTTTTATTTGTAAATACTAGGTAATTCTAGCCTAGCGGTAATTACGATTGTTTGACGTCAAATTATGTAGGAAGGAAAGCATGTAATAAGTGTAAACTAATCGCAAGTACAGCTTACTTAAGTCTGTTATATTTTTGATTGTTGTTTTTTTTTCACAGATGGAGAATCGTTTGTTATTAAGATCGAGCATCAGAACAAGTACGAAGCTTAATGGATTGTTGGACATTGTATAATAGTCTATCAGCTACCCACATACCAACCTATTCACATAAACCGATCACGAAAAATTCAATCAAATGACTCTATTTCTTCAGCAAATCAAGGGTGAGCCATCATCATCATCATCATTTTAGCCGATAGACGTCCACTGTTGGACTTAGGCCTCCCTCAAGTGTCGCTACAATGATCGATCCTGCGCGTCCCGCATCCATCGGATTCCCGCAACCTTGACCAGGTCATCGATCCACCTTGTAGGGCCAACGTAAATGTCATAAGAACTTTTTGTTATGCATGCTGGGCCAAAACCCGTAGATGGGTTTTGGCCCAGCATGCATAACAACGTTCATCATTTTACAGATACCGGCACGGATCTTGAGCGCTGGCTTCAAGTTGCGCAGAAGTCAAATATTAGGTCTCTTTAGTGGAAAAGACATCACAATTTTGTCAATAACACCATCAGCGAATTATTGGCCTAACCCAGCATAAACTGACGAAAAAATTTGACGTGTAAAAGTGTTTTTTTAAACCTATTTACAAAATAAATATCATTTATCATTAAATAAGACGATCAAAACGCTGCCGCTGAAGAATAAAATTATTCCGAGCCAAAATGCCAGAGGTCGCGGCGATAATAATTTAGACGATGACGTTGACACTGACAGCTAAGCCTTGTCAAAAATTGTTATGGTTGTGGTTGACATCGGTACATTTCTTGTAAAAATTACTTTGTTAATGATTTAGAACACATTTACATTATTATTTCTAATCGTAGTTTATAGTTTTGTGTAATAACTGCATTTTGGACGTTTTAGTGGTGTTAATGTGTATGTAACTACTCATTATCGTTATTTGGCGAACCCAGTAGTCAATACTCGGATTGTTTTGGTTTATGTCTCGTTAATTCTTGTTTTTTATAACTTTATCAACGATAACATGTTTCCTGTGCAGAACAACTGAAAAACTTGAAGATGTCCAGATTCCGATTTGGACGACAGCATGATGGGTATCGTCTAGTGTCGAACGACGACAGCGGGTTCACCGATGCGCAGTTTGAAGGTCCACCGCCGAAGATACCATGGAAAGCGATATCTCTCGCAGCCTTCTTATTTGTTGTGGGCACAGCACTACTTATTGTGGGCACTTTAATTGTAACTGGTCACATAGATACTAAGTATTCTGACCGTTTGTGGCCTATGATAGTTTTAGGCTGTATTATGTTCTTGCCAGGAGCATATCATATAAGGATAGCATATTATGCCTATAAGGAATACCCTGGTTACAGTTTTGCCGACATTCCAGAGTTTGAATAGTTTTTTATGTGATGTAACAACATTGATGTTCAGTAGATCTGTTTGTTACTCTTTAGATATTGTTTTGATGTATTCATTATTTTTATGCATTGCATAATAGTCAATATGTCTAAGAACTTATAATTTATTGGATGTTGTTTAGGTATAATGAATTGTCTGTATAGCACATACACTCCTAGAAGTGGTTTAGATTAGTATTGTTTAATATAATATTTATTTTGATTGAATGTCAGTATTTGACTTATTATAAGTAATAATATTATCTATGTATTATTGTGATTTTATATATTGTATTAAATTTGGCTGATAGCTTTCATAAAAGTACTTGTGTACATTATGTTTTGTGTGATTATCTTTATAAATACAAAAACAATTACAGCTGATATTTTATTTCAGGTTACATACAATAAAACAAAAAATCCATTTAGGCATATTTTTTAATGACAGTGATCATAATTTTAATAAATAGATTGATAAAGTCACTTTTACAACTTGTAGAGATTTTAAAGAAAATCCATTGATTCTCAATGATTAGTTAATACTTCCATCCTATCTAAATTGCACATGTTTACCTATTAGCTCTTTTACCTTTCCTAGTTTGTGGAGTGAAACTAGTCTGTGGGAGAGGTACAGAGTGCCCTGTCTTTTTTAAGTGTTCAAACAATTTATTCTTTGATGGGAAGTCTGTTTCACAGACTGCACACCTAAGAGTCAATGCCGTGCTTGAATCTTCTGTTTCACTTGTTTTAGTCCTTACTGGTTTTCTTTCTACCATCTTTTTTGGTTTGATATTCCTCTGCGTCTTGGGTAAAGCAGGCCTGTCTTTTGGTAAAGCTGCTTCACCTAATGCATCATCAGTAGGTGTAGTACTAGATACTTCATACAGATTCTCTGTTGAAGTTTGTGATTGTGACCCTTTCTTTAAGTTAGCTTCTTTCTTAGCTTGTATCTGACTTTTCAGCATATTGAATTTCTTGGCTTTTCTGCTGCGTGATGGTCCTTCAATTTCATTGAAACTCATCTCATCATGACTGTCATTGCCTTCACTTTCTGGCATTGGTATAAACTTCTTTTTGTTCTTCTTTTTTTTATGACTCTTCGGTAAAGCCTGTAAAGACAAACAGAACATATTAACCTTTCAATCGTAGAAATTACAGACACAATAGAAAGACAATAGGTGCACGAACGCCGGCATTCGCTTGGGGTTTAATGAATTAACCTTTCAATCGTAGAAATTACAGACACAATAGTAAGACAATAAGTGCGTGAATGCCGGTGTTCGCTTGGGGTTTAATGAATTAAAACAAAGTTAAAATATAATCCAAACTTGATGCTGAACAATATTTTATTTCATCATTTTTACTGTTGTCTGTATATTTCTTAGGATCCTGTGGTCCTGGAACTTTAAAAGTGGCTAAACCAATTTGCAGAAGCCCTTTAGAAGAGTTTTTGTGGAACATGGCACCAAAAAAACTATTGCAATAAATGGAAAACAAAGATAGGCCTATGATTTGTTTCTAAGAACTATGTAAAGACTATTATGGCTCCTACCTGAAGAATGTTATAATATACATCAATAAAAAAGGCAGGGGGTGCCTTGCACATTCAATAAATGGGCCCACAAAATTGGTTGCTAGCATAGTCACATAGCAAGAATGGGGGCAACATATAAGGTGCTTGAGGAGTAGAGGTATGCTATGGCTATTCGAACAATTTCAGAAGTATGGTCAAGACCCCTACCAACACCTCACTGGATTATACATCCTTTTACCAAATATTTTTGCTCTTGCAGATTATTCACACAAGTCAGCCAATCAAGGTAAGAGTAAGGTAGGAGCTCTGGTCGTCATCAGTGTTCACAATGGCTGTCCAATAAAGAAAAGCTGGGGAGCTTTTAGAACACATTCCGAGAGTTTTACAACTCTGCTGAAATTGCTACAAAGGCTTTTTTTAGCGACAGGATGCATTTCCCATAGGAATCATCATCTTTTAGCAGTGGTCTGCCACATATATGGATGTATGTAAACCTCCTGAATTGCATGTTATGTAATTAAACGCACATTATCAACTAGTGTGTTTTAAAATACCTCATCCAGTAGGAACCATCCACCCTACCTAGATTCTGTCTTTACATATCTAGAGGCTGACTTATTTTAATGTAAGCATTACTAATGGGCGTTTTTTGTCTTCACAAAAATATCCCAATGAGCGCTACCCTGAATAAAACAGTTTGAATTATATTAAATCAGCTCGCTTACCTGAACTTTATCGGAATCGTCACTTAGAGTTTCCCTGAAATCATTATCTTCATTGTCTTCTATATCTGAAGTTGAGTTTTCTATTTGTTCTCCTTCTTCCTTAGTCTGACCATTCACTTTATCACCTTCACCCTTTTCCACGTTTACAGGTATTTCATTAATATCAGCATCAACATCTTCATTATCTGATATATCAATGTCATCATCTAATGTCATGTTAGCTACATTTTCTTTGTGCTTCTTACTGTTTTCGTGATTTTCAAATGATTTGATATTTTTAAACAATTTGTTGCAGGCTGAACAGTAAAGATTTCGCATTGGTGCAGGTTTAGATTTTGTTGTAGATTTAGCTGTCGCCTTTGATGCTTCGCTTGCCTGAAATTTAAAAACGTAAAATGAATTTAAAAAGTGTTTTGTCGTAGGCGCCATATTTGCAAAGAAGTTTGTTGACCTTTTAGAATAGAATAGATATCAGTTTGTTGATCTTTTTCTAATATCTCTGCACAGGTCCGAAAAACGAATGAACTGTTTTTCAATGCTACAAAAATGTTAAGGATCACAATAGATGTCCATTTAATAAAGCTTTATGTTTTTATTTCCGTTTTTGCTAAGCGTGAAATTACCATTAATCATAAGTGCAATAGCAGGAGTGTCTGGTTAAGACTACTTTTTTGTTACTATAGTTTGATCATAAATGGACGGATGGATGTGTTATGATTTTATTTGTAGCTGGATGGAATTTACAGCAATAAAGTTGTTCCAATTGAAGCATGATATTATGAGAAAAATAAAGGTTTCCCTGATTTTAATATGTTAGTTAAAGAAGCTTTCAAACTCTACTAATGGAAAAGAATGAATAGAAATTGGAAACCATTTTTGCTACATTTACCCAATAATGTTCAATTTCAAAACAAATATGCTGATATATTTTTCTAAATCTAATTTGTCTAAATCTTTTTAATAGGAATGTAAAAGAATTTGATAAGATTATTTGAGGAAAGGCACCACCTGATTGAGCCTGTAACATCTTATAAATTTATAGCTATACTAGCGACCCGCCCCGGCTTCGCACGGGTGCAATGCTGATACTAAATACACTACAGAAAAACTGTGAACGTTGTATATAAAAACATAGCGGCCCGCTCCGGCTTTGCACGGGTATAAAATATTATAGCCTATGTGATTAAAATCGATTCAGTAGTTTTGATTTGTTCATTACTGCCCGTGGCCCGCACGTGTTAAATTTGGAGTAAAACAATCCCCCTTTCCCTATGCCATGAAGAGGCACGCTCTTGCCGCATCGGGCGGCCGGACGGTACCGCCGCAAACGCTACGTCCCGCAATTTTTAAATCTGTAATATCTTCGAAAATATTCATTTAAATCTTACGGTGTAAAGGGCCATATAGATCTATATTAAATGAACAATGTATTCAAGGTATTTAATTGGTTAAGGATTAATGCTCTATTGGTTAAAATTGCTTCGAAAATTAGCCATTATTTGTCGTAAAAAGTAAATGACAAAAAAAAGTTATTGTGGGTTATCCATAAGAGATAGACATATACCATCACGGACTTTTCCGTAGACCTTTTCAATGTGTACAATACTTAGTACATTATTTTGATAAAACTCGTAGGGTTCAGCCTGCGTTTGCAATGTAAGCGGAAAAAATGTAATTATTTACGACATCACATTAGAAACCTCAAAAATAACAGTACTTCTCCACTATTTAATGGATGTTATTATACATATAAAACTTCCTCTTGAATCACTTTAACTATTAAAAAAAACCGCATCAAAATCCGTTGCGTAGTTTCAAAGATTTAAGCATACAAAGGGACATAGGGACAGAGAAAGCGACTTTGTTTTATACTATGTAGTGATTGTATGTACACGGGTGAAGTCGAGGGCAATAGCTAGTAAATTATATCATTGTAGCTCTATATTATTATGACGGCCTTTACTAAATTGGATGTGCATCCTCACATTTAGTGGTTAATATTAATATAAAAAAAAGAAAGCATTCAAATGCTATAAGCTATATAGGTACAGTGCTAGTATTGTAATTATTCTCACCTCCTCAGTCTTAGAGCTTTCTTCATTACTACTTTCCATTCCACCTTCACTTATGGTGTCATCATCAGAAGACAGGCCAAACTCCTCAGCTAAAAGTGACTCAATCTCACTCAACTTTTTCTGATAGTCTTCACTCTGCAAGAAGGAACTTTCACCTTCTTTTTTCTTAGCTTCTTCTATTTCTTTCTGCCTCTGTATTATTCTTTCTCTTCTTAATTGTTCAGCCTGAAAAGAAAAATGCAAGAATTTTTGTAAAATTAACTAAATGAAGTTTGACTAACATAATCAGCCTTTTAATGTTTGATTCAGGCCTCCCCTCTAGGAGTGAGGGAATGAACTGAAATCCACCATGCAGGTCCACTGCTGCAGTATTCTTTACACTATTGTGAGAGCAGTGGTGATGAAATAAATTATGCAACATAAAGCCTGCCTGGGAAGACATGGGAATGTGTGACATACAAGTAGTACATTGTACGTCTACTTTTTCCTCTCACAGACCTTTATGATCATATTGTTTTATATTTTGTAAAGACTAACAAAAGTTATATGGATAGACTTAGATGTTTTACTTAGCAATTGGCAAGAAGTGGCTCAGAGTCGGGAATAGTGGAAGGGATGGAGAGAGGCTTTCGCCTTGCTGTGGGACAGTACAGGCTAGATATAATAATAATACATTATAACCTTATAATATCACTTCTTACAATTCCCTAATTAAAAAGTGGATCAGTGGAGGCTGCTTCTGATGTCACTTACCTTTCTTTTATTTTCTTCGGCTTTCTCCTGCAACAGTTTTGTGTGCTCTATCACTCTCTTGTCCTTCCTGCGGACAAAGCTTACTAGTCTCCTAATCTCTTCATTCCTCTCTTTACGAGCCTTCTGCCTAATTTTATTGTTTTCTTTCTCCATCAACTTAATGATTCTTCTGTTATCACCCTGTGAGATTTCATGCTGGTCTAGCCATACATAACCTGGAAAGTTGTAAAACATGTATGAAATACTTTGTGTAATAAACATCAGATGAATAAAATATCACATGCCAATTTCCTAGTAAATTTAATAGTACTAGATTAGATAGATTAGTGATTAGAAAAACTATTTACTTTTATTAGTTGAGAATGCCATCCAATAAGCATAGAATTCATTGACCTCTTCATATGGAGTTGTAGAATTGCCAAATGTAGGTATTTTGGTAACTTCCTCTGGGTCATCAAGGAAATCAGTTTCTTCTGTTATGAGTTTGGAGAAAACCTATAAATTAGAAAGTTGAGAATATAATACAATAATATCAGTAAGTAAATAAGTTTCCAGAAAATAGTCAGTTTTAAGTACCTCATTGTATACTCCGTAGAAACCTTGTGGGTCATCACCAAAACCTTTATAACAGGACGGACTAAAGTAAGGGTAAACATCAAGACTGTCATCATTATAAGAACTGCCGGCTCCACGTAATAGCTGCTCCCTGTGATTGTCATACCTAAAAAATAGAATAGATTGAAGTCAACACTTATGAATGCAGTTATTCAATAATCATTGTGGTGCCAAATCATTCAAGGTAACGACAGTTGCTTTAGATTTTCGTTTGGACTTACCAAGCTCTCTCTTGCGGGTCGGAAAGCACTTCGTATGCATTCTGAACAAGCTGAAACTGTTCTTTCGCCTCTATCAAATTCTCTAAGTTTTTGTCAGGATGCCATTGCAGTGCAAGGCGTCGATAAGCCTTCTTTATTTCAGAGGCAGACGCTTCTTTCGGCAAACACAAAACTTCGTAGTGGCACTTCATTTTATTACCATTCTATGCACACTTTCACAATATTTTTTTTCACAGCCTCTAACCTGAACTACAAAAATCCTTAGTTCCGATGGAATGATACGGAAAATAAGAATAAATATTTCTACTTCAGTAGCGAATTAAAGAAGGAACTTTGCACACATATTGTAATCGTTTTTGCAGAAAAATAATATCGATCTATTTTGAAGATTTCAGCGAAGACACGACGTCCATGCTTCTTTCGGATCGGATTTGTTTTTTCTGAATTATCAATGTTGTCATACTTAGAATTTTGTAGGTACATTATAGGAATAATTTATAGTAGCGTTTTACATTAAAGTATTACGACAAACGCTATCTATATATTCATAACTATAATCGGAGTAAGTAATAATATGTGGTTTCGTCCAAATATTTTATTTATTTCATGCACAAATTTAATGATAAATTGCTAAAAAATAGCAATTTATCATTTGTTTTTTTTTGAACTAGCTACACCGCAAGAGCTGTCTCTTTCCAGTGTCAATGTCAAAAAAGTTTCAGAACGGTTCGTTTTACGTAGTAGATTGGGTGTTATTTTAGGGATACTTAACTTTTTTTCCCACACGTTCTATCGCGCATTGCGACGGGTTCTTGGTGTCCTAGGCTCTGTCTGCGGCCACGTACGACGTTCGGCCGTGTTTACGACCCAATAACATTCCATTCTTTTTATTTTTAGTTTATAAATCAGAAAAACAAAATATAAGGAAACAAATGAATAACTAAGAATTATAAGTTAAAAAATTAAATCAAATGTTTTAAATATAAAATCTATTTGAACTGAGAATTCAATTAAAGTCAATTCGATGATATATCACAGTTAAAAAAACGGCAATTTGACAGATATATATATTTATTTAATATATTTTAAGAGGTTCGTAAAAACTAACAAAACACAACTTAAATATTTTTAAACATAATAATCTTAGTTGTAAATAGGTTTAATTACGAGTAATGCAGCATATAGTAAACAAACTAACAGAACTAACTAAACTAAAGGGCAGACCATTGAATTATAAAAACCCTTTTTGTATATCAATGGGGCAGACATGTCGTCTGTTGATTGTCGCCGGTGACGAACTCCTACCTTTCTCAGCATCATAACGGTATCGCTTTGGCTTGGAGCAAGGGGCACTAGGGCGCTCTACAGTAGAGTGTAGCATAAGTCATTTGATGATTTCCCATCTCAAAAAAAAAACAGATAAAGGCAATCCGACGCTCGACGCAAAATCAGGCAGTCTTTTGGGCAGTGGTTAATTAAAATCTAAGAGCAAGACTCTTCCTCCTGATTTCCGGCGCTGGTTCTGGTGCTAGTTTCATTGTTGGCTCAAGGAAGGTCTCGTACAAGTCCGATCGAGGACCCAGAGGAGTTTTACCTCCATAGCGACAGTTCTCAATTATCCATTTTTGTTCACGTTCAGACGGGCGCCTGTAAATAATCATAATTATTTTGTCGTTCGTTCGTATCAGGATATTTTTGTTTTGTGAACCGAAGACCTGGTGAGAGTCAAAGGAATGCGGTGGATGCGTGACGCACAGGATCGGTCATTGTGGCGATGCTTGGGGGAGGCCTTTGTCCAACAGTGGACGTCTTTCGGCTGAAATGATGATGACGAAAAAAAATATGAGACTCGACTTCGCCTAGCCCTCTCCTTGCTTGAACATGATATATGGAGATTAACTCATGCTTATAGGTTAGCCTCTTTAAGTTTTACCTATTGGGCACGTTTTCGTCTGCATATCTCGTCGACGATGGACGACCAGCGGTGGTATTCTCTAAGAAAACAGCCTTGAGCGCAGCGCTGGACGCAGCGACGACTCGAGAGCACAGTACTTTAAATTAACAATCCAATGTATAGGTCTATTGATTTGATAATCCAATGTATATATTTGGATTTCGTCGCTGTGGCCAGCGCTGCGCTCAAGGCTTTTTTCTTAGAGAATAGCACGCCAGGAGCCTTTCCATGGCGTGTTACAATGTCGGCCGTGCGAGCAAGAAAGACGGATGGAGCTATACACCCATGTAATAGCTCCATCCATCCCTTTAACATTTCAGTTTAGATTGTGAAATGGATCGTGTTAAAAGCTCCTGGTATGGCCTCAGCACTACTTGGGCTTTCATAACTTTACCTAGCTTTGTATCCTGCCTACCTGAGAGAATTAAGTAGTACTGCTATCTAATTCTCTAAAAAAAAAAAAGTGACTACACTACAAATTGCTACACTGCTATAGAATGGTGCGGGTGACAGCTGTCGGATTCATACAATGTAGCTACCTATCCTTTTCTCTCGTCTTAAAGATACCTATTTTTGTCCTGCTGTCATATGTGTAGAAAAGACTTTAACTAGACTCATATCTCAAACCACAGGTAATATTTGAGTTGCACTTACCTTACGCTCTGGGATAAGTCATAGGTGTAAACCATTTTGTCGTTAGGCTCGTAGAAGCCATCTCCGACGTCATAGTAACCTTTGGGTATCTTTTTGCGAGGCTTATAGGATGTCAGGAATGAGTCACCAGCTGGCTGCAGACCTATGTCGTATTCTACGAAGTACCTATTGACATGTATGACTTTTAAATAAATAACAACACCAAATTTAAAAAAAATATTGCATTAAGTTGCCATCGTCCTTAATTTTTTAATCAAACGATTCTACTGGAGACTGGTCTCCCATATTGAATTTTCATGTAACACGCTATAATCAAGATCGGAGACTAATCTTGTAGTTGTAGACAATTATGATTAATTAGGTCAAACGCTCCTAGGTCAATCATCGTATCATCACCAGAATCATTTTTTTTTTTTTTTTTTTTTTCGATGGGATAAATCATCTTATGACAACCCTCGCTCTTGGGCGGAGCGAGAGATAGTGTCAGACTCTTACTGACTAAAAAACCCATCCCGTTCCTTCAAGCCTTTATACCGGGGCTCGAGCGCCCTTTCGGATAACCCTGGCCCCAGTAGGCTTCGACCCGGCTGGGCCCCTGCTGTTGCTGACAACTCCTTGAGGCGCGCGGGAACAGCGCGCGCCGTCGACGACTTGGGCTTGGTCCGGACGGTTACCGGACGGCCGGACAGCGAGCTACCCATTGCTCACTATCCGCAAGCCCGCGCCTACGGTGGCTGGAAATCGGGATCGGAATCCCGGCGGCGGCGGCGAGAGCGCCGTTGCCTGATGCGGTCGGCTTCCTCCTTAGCGAGCATTACTGCTTCGCAGAAGTCGGCGACCGCCTGCCACTCCTCCTCGCTCCGGACCATGGCCTCGACCAAGGCCCGGCGCGAGAGGTCTCCGCCGCCGATCACCCCCACGAGGGCACGGCGATGCTCCGCCCAAGCAGGGCACACCGCGATTGTGTGCTCCACCGTGTCCTCCGGGCGTTCCGCACAGTGGCGGCACCCGGGCATCACTTCCGCCTTGATTCGGAACGGGAACCTCCCGAACTTGCCATTTCCGGTGAGGACCTGTGTCATGCGGAAGGTAAGGACGCCGTGAGGTCTTTCCAGCCACGCCTCAAAGACAGGGGACTTATCGCCATAATTGTGGCGTGCCCAGCACTGGGTTGCGATAGTCGCTGACGCCATTCCACCATGAGATCCCGCCGGAGCTCTGTCCGCCATGCCGCGACCTGTCGCGGCAGAGGACTTTCACCCCGGCGTTGCATCTCCACGCGCATGTCGTGCATGTGTGCAAGGACTGTTGCCTCCAGATCCCACGGTGGTAGGCCAGCCAGAAGGCTCGCCGCTTCGCGGGAAATCGTGCGGTATCCCCGATCACCAGAATCATCATATCCGATTCAGTTGGGTAATGTCTGTCCGATTTTGTCTTTTTAGGCTGCCTGCCCTCAGAGGAGCGGAGATTTTGTGCAATTCTATTGGTTAATATTTTGCCGTTTCTCCGCTCCGCAGCCTCAGTCCGCTCCTGTGGACAGTCAGCCTTATCAATAACCTATTAACAGTCCACAGGAAGTTCAACCATACCTTCTGTCAGGCATCATGCAGTACTTCCAATCCTGTTCGTTGTACTCTATAGAACCGTTAAAGATGATCTTCTTCTTAATCATGATGTCGTTCTCCCACCGGCCCCGTAGGACTACCTTGCCGGCTTTTGTTTGGTATCGCAGTTCACCTTTACCGTGCATCGCGCCATCTTTGAATTCACCTTCGTAGATGACTCCTAAGTATAATATACATCGTTAATAAATCAAATAATAATAAGTTAATATGCATCGTTTCGTTTAGTTTCAAGGAAAATGAACATTTTGATTATTATATGCTATTGATTTAGGCTCTCACAACAGTTCAGGATAAACTTAGTTATTTCGTCATAGGTTATGCATTTCCTATACATGGTGTAAGGGACAGCCCTCCACAAACTTTAAGGGCTTGCTCAGTAGACGAAACTGAACAACATTCCACAAAAATTTTTTTCAGGAAACTAAAAAAAAAATCAGCTTCACCATACAAAATTATAAACTTGATTGGACAGTTTGTATGGAGAGGCCGAATTTTTTATTCGTTTCCTGAAAACAATTTTATTGGTAGGTTGTTCAGTTTCATCTACTGAGCAAGCCCTTAAAGTTTGTGGAGGGCTGTTCCTTACACCTTGTATACAGTGTTATTTGTAAAACACTGGCAACCTCTCAAGACTATGTTAGTAACATCATAAACGACAACTTTTACCTATGACTTAAGAATGATTTTCATACAGAATTAAAAATGTTTAAATTAAACGTTCTAAGTATAGTCTTAGTATTACGAAGTCTATGCGAAGCAAGCGATAGTACAATAGCGGAGGGGAGCGGGATCGGGAGGTAGGGGTGCTACCTACGTCTGTATGACGCGCTTGCGTCGCGTCATACAGACGTAGGTAGGTATAGAAAATTACAGTACCTCTACCATGAGTTTAAAGCAATAGTGTTTGTCGATACCGACTACATAAATATTTTATATGGCAAATTTTACAGCGCCTCTAGCGGTCACTTACGGAACCAAAATTCGGTATCGAGTATCGACAAATACTATTGTTTTAAACTCATGGTAGAGGTACAGAGTTGAAATGTGTTATATAGAACAATGAAATCTTGAAACTAGGTTTGTTTTTAGTACTTAAACGAATTATGTTTTGTAAAAAGTCATAGAACTAAAGTTGTTGTTTATGATAACGTAGTCCTAAGAGATTGTCAGTAGTTTTACTGTATGTATTATGTGTTTTATGTATGTTTAAAGGCAATTGATACCGTTTACCGACTATCTGACATACAGCTCAAATCACTGAACGGATTGCACTGAAAGGCACGCAGATAGTTATTGTCACGTAGACATGCGCTTAGAAAGGATTTTTACAAAATCTGCCCTTTATAGAAATTAAACGTGGGTAAAGTTTCTGAAGCTAGTTAATCGTTTAAATATACCATTACGAAACGTGTACACTCCATGTCCATGCATGCCGCTTCCATGTTTCCACTCGCCCTCATAGGAGGAGCCTGTTGCAAATTCTTTACTTTTGTATGTAGATCCAGTTATATCCTTGAAACTACGGGAAAATTCTTTGTTACCAACGGGCTAAACGTTTCAAAGCTACTGCCTACATTGTCTCTGAGTCGCCTTTTATAATCATAAAAGGCGACTGGTCACACTGATTTAATCTTGTAAAGCTCGTATGTATCGTCACAAAATAGATAGGAACAGAAGTCAATCTACATACAAAGCATGCTCGAGCAACGCACACATAGACACCGCTCTCGGACACGATATCTCGGAGCGCCTCGGCCCGCTCGTCGAACAGTTCCGGCTCAAATGCTTTTATGTGTGCGTCCTCCGATAGTAGGTATAAAAAGTGAAGTACATACATGAGATTGTCTTCTGTACATTTCTATTTTGTGGTATCGTCGTAGTATTGTCTTTCTATTGTGTCTTTACGGTATTCGAATGGTTAAATAATACAACAACTAAGTAATGTATGTACATTTCTAGACTAACCTGCATTCTTTTTGAGTGTGTTTTAGTCTGAATTCCTTCATAAGGCAGAGTCCCTGGCATATGCATTCGCCTCTTTCTCTGAAAGCATCATCATTATTATTATTTTATTTACTGCTATATGTGTCATATTTTTTTGGATTTGAAATACCCTTAGAAGTATTTATTCAGTTTTTGTGGTTGTCATGACAAGATTTTAATTTCTTATCTTGACTAGCCACGCACTTTTTTATTTTTGTAGGTGAGTAAATCATCCAATGACATCTTCACGCCCTTGGGCAGAGCGGGAGATAGTGTCTGACTTTTACTGACTAAAAACCCACTCCTGTTCCTTAGTTGCCTTCGTACTGGGCCGAATCTTCCTTTCAGAAGCTGACCCTTGGCCCCAGTAGGCATCAACTCTGCTGGGCCTGATCGGTTTGTTGGCATTCCTTGAGGCGCGCGTGGAATAATACGCGCCGTCGAGGTCTCGGTGCGGACGGTTACTCTAGCCAAGCCACTGACTTTTGAATAATTTTAAAATTTCGCAGAGTGATGTCAATACATCTGATATTCTAGAAATCTCGTGTCCAGTGTTTGTTGTTTAAACCCTCCAAAACGGCTTAACTGATTTTAGAATGTTGCTGCCACTGCTTTTAACAACTTCAATGTATTAAACTCAGGATTTTTGTTCGTCTGTGGCGGTATACGCCACAATACATTTATAGTGACAGTGCCGGATATTTTTTATCAAGAGTAGCCTCTTACTTACTTAAAAGAACTCGGCGTCAGACAGCGCTTATCATCCGCAGTGCAGTCGCGCATTCTGACCTTCTTCGGCCATGTATCACGTCGTAGTAATGACTCCTTAGAGCGTCTTGTAGTGCAGGGCAAAGTTGAGGGCACCAGGCCACGTGGTAGATCACCAATGAGATGGACAGACCAGATCAAGGCCGCAACTAAGTGCTCGGTTTATGAATGTACCCAGAAAGCTGCAGTCCGCGATGAATGGCGCCGCATTACAAGGATGATCACTTATCATGATTCACAGTGATGATCACGACCACTCTGGCAAGAGTGTACCGACTCAGAAGAGAGAGCCTCTTACTACGTGGTTAATCCGTCACTGGGCATCGATGTCGATACACCTACACCATTGACATATAATAAGTAATATATCGATGACGTACACCATATATTCCCAAAGGGGGCGGTACCGCCCCCTCGTGTGCTCTGGAGCTTTTAGTGGGGGGCAGTAGCGGGTCCAAA
This sequence comes from Mythimna albipuncta, assembly GCA_929112965.1. NCBI lineage: Eukaryota > Metazoa > Arthropoda > Insecta > Lepidoptera > Noctuidae > Mythimna > Mythimna albipuncta. The sequence goes on from OV815967.1 coordinate 18,217,282, forward strand.
GGTAAATGCCCCTCATTTGCCTTTGGACCCGTTAAGTCAACATGTTTTAGTATTTCTAAGTAATTAATAAGCACGACCATCAACTACGACCACGAGTAGGTTGATTACACAAAGAGAGAATTAATTTTTAATTTGTGATTAATATTAGATATAGACAGACATATAAAATTGGCATAATTCATTATTGTGTGAAGGGCGTTGGAATTTTTTTTGTTGTGATGGGGGCAGTAGTTCATATAAGGTTGGGAAACCATGATCTACACGAACAAAGATTATTTTAGTGATAATGGATAATTAAGAAAGTCAATAATTACGTTATGATCGGTTTGGCAGGAAAGTTCCGCCTGCACGACTTCATTTTGTAGATATAGTAGCTGTGGAAGAAGTGGTACTTAGGTAAAAAAAACAAAAAGAAATTTAAGCGAATTGTATTTCGCACTTTTTTTACAGCGTAAATGGCAAAACATGCCATTTGGCTTTTCTCGACTTAGGAACCTAGATAAATATTGTCTATAACCGAATATCATCATAATATGTTGGAAATATGCTCCAACTGCAAATGAGCGTGGTAGGTATTACGTTTGTAAGTATGGAAATTCATCCGTCGCCGGCCCCTTAAGGAACTGCGTTTATAAGTACGTGGTGACCAGCCCAGTTCGACTGCTCGGTTCCGGATTGATCAAGCCTTCATTTTGACGGACGAAGCCAAGATAGTGTGCGTTCCTAGCCCAATTTTCGTAATTTTGCCCAAAACCTACTTTCGTCGCTCATAAGCTACTTTTCGTAGCCCATAAGTCGCATTTTGCTAGGCCACGTATAATTACGCATTTTACACTACATCAATACAATCCATTTTATTCCCTTTTGTTCATGAACTGGCTCCCTGCATCTTGGGGTAGCCTTATTTAATTTATATACTTACTTATTTTTGAATTTGTGTTAGGATCCACCATTATTTTATCGCAACATTAGTTTTTAGTTTATGTGAAACTTGAAATATAGTTTGTTCAGTAGCTGAATCGATTCCAATAATTTTTATATCATGTTATATTTTGCCCAAAAATATATAAAAAAGGTCACAAGTTGGACACTACCGACACTAAGTACAACAGGTCACGCACGGCAGGTCATAGCGGACTTAAAAGGCAAAAGCGCACTGGGTGCGGGAGCAAAACAACCCCTCAGTCGCCTGAATGGCCCAGTGACCATGTATTTGTGCGAACAGCCAGGCAACATAACACGCTTATAACTTTGTGATTTTTCATGATACAATTATGAAATTTTGTACATAGATTCTTTATATAATAATACGAGATACATGTTTCGGGTTTCTCATATACTAAAACTAATGTTGAATAGGTGATTGCTTAATCAAAAGTAAACGAGTATTTGTTGTGCAGGCACGTATTTGATCGTTTAATAGGTACAGTACAATTCATGAATAATGGCGGCCGTGAAGTTAGCCTTTGCGAACGTTCGGGCATACTACACTCTTCCCGCACACGCACGTCGCCATTTGGTTCCTAAAACACGTTACTGCCCAGCCTTCTGCGCAAACTTCACGGCCGCCATCATTCGTGAATTGTACTGTATAATTTATTGCATACTTTTTTTTTGTGGTGGGATAATCATCTAATGACATCCCCTGTTCTTGGGCGGAGCGGGAGATAGTGTCAGACTTTTACTGACTAAAAACCCACTCCTGTTCCGTCCTGTCTTTCGTACCGGGACCGAGCTTCCCTTTCTGATAACCCCTGGCCCCAGTAGACTTCGACCAGGTTGGGCCCCTGCTGCTGCTGACAGCTCCATGAGGCGCGCGGGAACAGTGTGCGCCGTCGACGACTTGGGCTCGGTTCGGACAGTTACCGGATGGTCGGACAGCGAGCTACCCATTGCTAACAATCCGCAAGCCCGCGCCTACGGTATCTGGAAATTGGGATCGGAATCCCGGCGGCGGTTGGGGCGCATTTATTCCATTCTCAAAGGAGTCAATCTAATCTCAACTTACCTTACACCAGTTTTTAAATCTTGTACATTTACTAACCAAATTGTTAGTGGAATTGGTCCGAAGTATAAGATTTTTGTTTATTTATTTTAAATACTGTTAATACCAGGCAAATTATTACGATATTGCTGATTGTAACAATATTGTACAAGCTAAGTTTGTGACAGAAACATTGTCATTATGACAGAAAGAACAGTCATATAGAACTATAAAAAAAATGTTGAAATACTGTATTGCTGAAACCTTTTTTTTTTTCCGCAAAAAATACCCCACTTTAGGTGGAGTAGAGGACGTGTTGGAATCTTTTTTAATAATGTTAAACTAGTCTGTGTAATAGTGGTGTAATAGTAATCTTATAATATAAACTAGTGCCTGACTGCGGTCCCACCTGCAGTAGACTAATCATGCAGCATGCGTGCTCTTGCGCTCATACTCTCGGCCGTATAATTTTTGTGTTTAAGGGATGTTTGGTCACTGCAATTTGTCTGACTACTAAATTAAAAATTTGTAATAGGTTAAACTAATAATATATTAAAAAGAGTAAAAATAAGTAAGGGTCATTTATTTTTTGTAGAGCTTTAAAGCGTCTGACAGAATTTTTCGCCGTAGGAAACTCCTCATAGGATCACAGCAGAACTGTCGTAACAAGTAAAATTGTTTATAGAACTACGTGTAGTCGATGACTGGCTGAAGAAAAAGGGGGAGGGGATGTATCGGACTGATCTAATGATGAAGCCAGAAGGTAAATTGATGTAATCTAACCGTGTTTGGGATTATTAATCGTCGTTCAAGATGTCGATCGTTATGAGATGCTTTCTGGCTATAAGGTATTTAAGTTTAGCTGAGAGGTACTTTTTAATGGTTGTACCATAACTAAAAAGTGTAAAGAAAAAACTTTTTACAAAAAAAAATACAACCGACTTCAATTCAGCAATGTTAAAAAAATACTGAAAAGTACATGCAAAATAACTTTAATTTCGGAAGTCGGTGTTAAATAAGAGACAAAACTATTATAGAAACACCGACTTCCAATATAGTTGTGTCTTGTGACAAAGGTAGCGCACGTTATAACTTATATTATAACGTGCGCTACCTTTGTCACAAGACAAGCGCGTATAGCTGGGGTAATCTATTTTCCCCATATATAATTAAGGTTTAATTATATAGTAGCAGTCCATTTTCAACAAACTATCAGATAAATGGGTACCAAAATTGTGTAACACAGTTTATCAGTTGAGCTCCAGACTACCTTGGGCACATACCACAAACGGGCCATTGTTCATACTTACATTGCGTTATACTTACCTTGCAGAAGAATTAAAAAGGAGTCCTGGATACATGCACTGATTTTTGATTGTATGTGCCCGCCGGCTACTGCGGGTGCCATTCGACCGCAGAGCGTGCGGACACAGCCTGCTGAGGAAGCGGATGACCGTGGCCCACGCGATTTTACTAGTTCCCCGTCGGTGCAGCGGAGGAGTGGGAGGCGCAAACAATCGGGCACATCGCGGGCGAAAAACACGACGTCAAATGAGCTCTATTTTTACATATATACCTACATTGTTCAGAAGCTGTGGGTCCGCAACCGCGGCCATAGAATAAGTAATAGTACAGCGGTGGACGCGGGTGAGTCGTTAGTCTGATTTTTGAATCAATTTTCATGTGGAATCATGGTCACCTCATCAGTTGTAATGATCATACATTATTTTATCATTACAATATTTTATAGTCTGGTCTATTTAGACATCCGAGGTTGCACTAATTGGCATCCAGCTGAAAATTGGTAGGATTGTTTAAAACATCATTATAAATGAATTTATGAATTTACACCACCTCAAAGGTGACGTGAAAACATGTGCATATTATGACGATCACCTCTTTAAACTTTTTGAATCGACATAATTATCTCAAAAATGGTGGCTCGTAGAAAAAAAGTATTTAGACCTTTTTCTATATAAACACAACATAACTTACTTAACATTTTTTTTTTATCTGATCTACAATTTCGTCTCAGCTATTTTTATGATAGAACTTACCGTTTTGCTGAAAATCACGAAGAACTTGTTTTTGTGAACTTTGACCCCAAATATATTTTTTTCCAGGAGTCGGATCGATGAGGAGTTTTTAGATGATACTGTTTTGAACAATCCTACCAATTTTCAGCTGGATGTGAATTATTGTAACCTAACCCCTATTAATTGGTCTAATTTGACTAGACTATTAGATCGAACATATCTTTTAAAGTATTAATATAGCAGAACCGCAATTTATTTGTATATATGTACGTCGAATTTTGTAAACAAGCATAGCTTAGTTAAAAAGATATAGGCAATTATAGGCCGTGCTGAAAAACTTAAATTGGTCATATTTTTAATTTTAGCAAGTTTTAAGAGAAACCAAAGCGGTACATACGTTATTTACCTAATATTAATTATTTTTAATAGAAAAGCAGGCTCAGGTTGTTACAAAACAACCTGAGCCTATTTTTAAATATTTTCAAAAATTGTTTTTTTTTTTCAGCACAGCCCCCTTTGCACATCTATATATTATTTGTTATTGCAAATTCATAATATCTTTTGCAATACATATGACGTGTTGATAGAGTACATTCCTTGAGTTCAAGCATAGTTTTCAAGTTACACGAGGGCCGTGCTGAAAGCGTTTGGCTGTCACGGCCCCCTTTTTTTGCATATTTCTTCAAAACCACAGAGGTACATTGAAAACGAAAGCAGTACATATATTCCTAGAGACGAGTACATTGCTTTGGTGCACTCCTTTATCGCAGATTCTGTGGGGCCGTGCAGATTCTGTGATCCATGTCCGTTTGCCCAAAACGAACATGGATCTTGGACTACTAGCTTCGTTTTACTTCTGACAAATTCATCATAATTCATAATAGAGAACATGCATGCAATTTTTTTGTGTACTAATTTTTTTTTTTAATCTGCTAAACAAAATAATATGCAAAAAATATATCTTCATCAATAACGAAGTTATACAGTTTCATAGCTACTATAATATGAAAGAGAAATTCGACATGGGCAAAGACCATGGCCATGTATTGGCGAGAGAGAGAGATAGAATAGAATAGAATAATCTTTATTGTACACCAAAAAGCAACACAGCTAAAAAAACACGTTTGGTTTTCTGACAAGTTTTATATGCTTTTTTTATTTATTCTTTGATAAACTGTTTAGAATAACAAATATTTCATGTATATTTCTTATGTGATGTCTATCTGTCCTTTTAAATATCGAGTGACTTAATTAAAAAAAAAAAACAAAACGAAATGTTAAATTTTTTTTTAATAAATAGGTACATCTAAATTCTAATTTAATTTTTAATAATTCAAGATATTAAATACTAAATTAAATAAACTAATTAGAAGTCTTAACATTACAAATTCATTTAAAATATAAATGGAGTATGAACACCAAGTACATTTATAGAAACTTTATGTAAATAATTCATAATATTGAATAATAGAAATACTATTAATTAGTTATTTTCGCTCTACTAGGTGAAAAATATTGCCTTCGTTATAATTGTTTGGTTGCATAAAATATTTGGCGCTAACTTTGTTTTCAAAGTTCAATTTACAAACCTTAAGTTTGTCATCGTCACACATATTTTAAAGCATCGTAGAAGGCTGGCTTAACGTATCTTCCTGTAAAGTGAAAACGATAAATAAGCAGATCAAAAGTAAAGGCATGGCAGTGTTTATTATAATCAAATTAATATTTTACAAGCCAAAGTTTTTATGTATGTTACGACTAATCGACGAAGTGCGGTTACACCTAGTCTTAGCCGGTTACAACTAGGTGTAGCCGGCCCACATGCAGTTAAACTTAGATGTATCCTACTTATCTTCGGTTAGAACTAGGTGTATCCTTCACCATAGCGGCTAGAACTAGTTACAGCCACACACCCGTAGTTAAACTTAGTAATATCCTATTTATTATCGCCTAGAACTAGATTGTCGATATTGGCATGCTACCGGCTGTATCTAGTTGTAGCCGGCTAAAACTAGGTGTAACCGCACTTCGACAATTAGTCGTAACTTATATGTGTGTGAACATTTGTTACTTCTTAACGCAGAAACGGATTTGAATGTTTGGAACATGCGTAGATCATTTTCTAGAATACGACATAGGAAACTTTCTATCCCCCGAGTAAGTACCAATAGGATATTTTTCCTTATACGCAGATGAAGCCACTGGCAGAAGCTGGTGGGTTATATGTCGACTATACACATAAAACACATACAAACCTTTTTTTTTTCGAAGTAAAAACGACAGAAAAAAAAAATGTACGTAATATTTGTCGTATTCGGGGTCCTTCGAGCCGGATCCTCGGGGACCAGGTTTCTCAGGGAATAACTCACTGGAAATACTGTTAGACCGCTAAAAGTACTTCTTCACAAAACAACGCATGGCAAGGAGAACCACAAGAGAGTTTAGCGTACCTATTTATTTGGGCAGCACTTGCGATGAGGACTTTAGGGTTACTGTACTAATGAGCTTACTACGTGTTGCATAGCTCATCTTCTTGTAAAAACCAATCGGCCAGAACTATTTAAAAAAAAAAATGTATTAGTTATATTTGAAATCAGAATTCGGGAAATAGTGCTTTAATTCACGTAAAACGTTGCCTACTCTAGCAAAATTGTTGCATGAAATGCAAAACGATATCGATTTTAATGGTAGTCACAACACTGAGAATTAAGTAAGTTTATGTTTATGTCATTTTACTTTTGGTGTACAATTAAGTTTATTCTATTCTATTATGAGGGGAATGGGATTTTATTAAAAAAAAACCTGGTCTTTCTATCGTATCTCTCCATTAGAGTTACGATATTGTGGCGTTTACAGTGTTTGAAAGAATTGCAGGACAATCGAAATGGAGCCCAGCGTCGTATACTTTATTCAAAAATAGTTGTTACAGTTTCGAAAAGAAAAAAAAAAGAAAATTTTATGGCAATTGTTAAAAGTAACGAAATATCAGTTAATCTCCTTAATATTAAGTAATTTAATTGCCAAAAATATTGCAACACTGTTTTTCCGTAATTCCCTTCGCCGCAATGCTGGCACATTGCGGCGAAGGGAATTCTTTAGTGAATTTTACTTACTTATTTAATTTTGGAATAACGAACTTTATATCATAGACTAAGCTGAAATACCATTGCAACTTATTTTTAAGAAATTTTTTAATACAGTTCACTCTTATTACTTTTTTTTGTGAGTGATTTTTGTGGCCATTCGTCGTTTTTATACCTTAGACCACCTACGTTGGATATATTCGACACACATTTTCGTGATTTAGCCCCCCTAGCCAAGTTACAAACTTTTCGCTTGCGCCGAACGCTTCCAGTTGACCTTCCCCACAAATTCTTTTGTTCTGACCACTTGACTGAGCGTTAAGACGACGTCACTCCCGTACATTTGAAGCTTTCTACAAGCGTTAACTATTGCAGATTAGATACTTACTTGGCTAGGGGTACAGCTCTTCTGTTACCTACAAGGATTGAAGAGCTAATAAATAGCAAACAACCCAGCCGAATAATATACGAAAACACTCGTTAAAACATCAACTTAAAACACCCAAGTTTCGATTCGAAGTCGAGTCTAAGCCCATATTTTTGTTTGTTGTGATGGATTGAGACTCATTATTCGGAATCATTTCAGTATGCTGGTAGCGTGGTTGACTTTCTGCGTGTAAATGAATGCTAGATTAGTCTTTAAAATTAATTGAGTGTTTATCGACGACCTTATATTCGAAAGGCTCAATTAACCAACACCTAACGAAAAACACGCGCTTACTGACTAAAACCCATAGTGTTCCTTCAGTTGTTCTTTGGATTCTTGGGCTTCGATAACTCTTCTGAACAGTCTCGATATTATGAATATGACGATAAGAAAGAAGAAAAGAAAAAGTGTTTATTTGCGGCAAACATGGCGCAAATAAACACTTATTCTTACTACCATAAAATAAAACAAAATAATCATATATAGTCATCTTTTATTTAGGAGTATATATAACCTGGAAAGCAGTACTTGTGTATCAAAAGATTTACAGTCTTTAAGAAGGAAAGAGAGAAAGAATTCATTTAAGGCTGGAAACAATTTGAGGCTATACTTACAAGATCATAGTCGTCTTCGAATATGGATGACTTCTGGGACTTTTTCGTGTATTTTACTGCCGGCTTTACGTATGGTTCTAGAAGCTCTGTTGGCTCGACAAATTTCTCGTAGAAGTCTGGACGAGGTCCTATATGCATTCTCTGGTTTGCTGTGCGGCAGTTCTCTTTTATCCACTTTCGCTCAGAAGTTGATGGGCCCCTGCGAACGATTGGAATAGTTATCGTCTTATGCTAGTGTTCGCAAAATAGCAAAGTATAATTAGCTTTATTATTTTCCCACAGCTGGGACGTAGGCCTCCACTCTAGGAGAGGGAATGAGCCTTAATCAACCAAGGGCCCAGTGTTGGTAGGTAGATGTCACATGCCTTCGAATTTTTGGTTTTAGGACATGCCGAGCAGTGGAGAACACGTAAGTCTGGGCTGTTATTACTGAGCTACCACTGCTCCGATATTTATTTGGCGTAAAATGACTTAAATATTAAGTAATTACTGATATAAAAATGTAGTTAAACAGATATACCAATTTAACGTTTCATGGAAAAATAGAACAGAAGATTTCCTGGGAGAAAACTCATTGTTGAGTTAAGCTCGCCTTTGTACATGAATTATATATCAATGTATTAAGGTTAAGTTTTTTTTTGTGTGTGTACATTAAAGAATTAAAGAACAGATGGATTAATTTTCGACACTATAGGTGCTTAAGGACTTACCTTTTAATTTTTGAGAGGTCATTATGATCATAAATTGCTAGCCTATGACGATCGTAAAAACCATCTCCAGTGTCATAGCAGTTCGGAGGTACTTCTTTGGAAGGCTGATAAGCTGTGTGGTTTGATATCCCACTAGGCTGAAGACCCTCGGTGTATTCACTCGAATATCTGTGCACATAGTGTTTATAAGTATAAACATTATTTTTAGTTTATGCGAAACCTGAACATAGTTTGTTCAGAAGCAGTAACTGAATGGCTTCCAATAGTTTTTAATATCATGTTATATTTTTTCTTAAAATTAAAAAAAAAAGTCTCAAGTTTGGATTCCACCCCCCTCGAGCGCCGATTGTACATACGTCTGTACAACTTGAAGACCTTGAAAAACGCTTAATTTTCGTTTTGTACACACGTCTGTACGAAACTTATTTGGCCGAAAATTTTAGTTTCTATATCATATTATTCCATATTTATTATATTATTTGTTTTTCCTAGAAAAAACCAAAAAAATATTTTGTTTATTTATTTTATTGGTGATTTACGTAAACACGGCAATTTTCCGGGTCATTAAACTCTGTCGCTCGAGGGGTTAAGTACAATACATATCACGGCAGGTTATAGCGGGTATCAGGTTGGGTCATCATCATCATCATCATCAGCCTTTTTATAATGTTCCCACTGCTGGGACTCAAGCCTCTTCTCTAGGAGAGAAAATGGGCCGTAATCCACTACGAGCGCCCAGTGCGGGTTGGTGAACAGCTGGGTGTAAGTACAAAACCACCCCTCAGTCGCCTCAGTCGCAGGATGGCCCGGTGATTGTGTATTTTTGCTGACACCACAAGCTTATAACTTTTTGACTTTTCATGAGACAGTTATGAAATTTTGTACATAGATTATTTACATGAAAATACTAGACACGTGTTTCGGGTTTAGCATATATTAATGTTGTATAAATGAAACTGAATATTATACGGATCGTGAAAATAATTCATAATCTTTCTGCCTTTTGTAACGTTTTATTTGGGGTCGGTACAAAACGTTTTTTCTTCCATTCTATCCTGTCACCCGTCATACTGATACTTGCCCTTTTCTTTCATATCACATTTCACATAATCAATTCATATTTTCTTTGGTCTCCCACTTCAGCCATCCACATGTATACACATGTCTCTTTTAGTGTCTAAAATACGGTTCATCCTTCCTCTTTACCCATCAACGATTCCCCTTCGATTTTTCAAAAAATTCAAAATCATTTATTTCAAATAGACCATTTGCAGGCACTTTTGAATAGTCAAATGTCGGACAGTCCAAGAAAAGTGAAGCTAAATTGCACGTTCTAAAGCGCAGATCTCACTGGCACCACACTACACATGACTCTTTCAGTGCCTAAAATATGTTTCATTCAAATTTTTGAAAGAAAAAGGCATATCTGCCTCCACCCACGTCTAAATTAGTGCACACTACGCCTCTGACTGAGGATAACCGAATCAATGATAGGTACCTTCTATCTGGCATCTTGCAGTACTGCCAATTATTGCCATCGTACTCCAAAGTATCATCGTCAAAGAAGATTTTTCGTTCAGTCATGACACCGTCTATCCACTGGCCGCGTACGATAGCTAGCCCAATGTTGGTTTGGTATCGCAGTTCACCTTTACCGTGCATCACGCCATCGACGAACTCACCTTCGTAGACGACTCCTATAATTAAAAGAGTTTAATAAAAAAAATGGTTAAGCTATTAAACATTGCATGGATAGAACCGGATTGAAGACTAGCCTCAATCGTGTACTTACACGGTTGTAGGGATTGATACATGATAATAGCAAAATTAAAAACAAATACCCCGAGGCATAAAATCTATAAAAGGTAAAAGAACTGCTTAAGACGAGTTTAATAAGCCCAAGCTCGACGTGTTTACTAGTAGGCATTCCAGGGTTACGTTAGCCACCTCCCAGTTCTAGCATCAGGTCCTCGTCATCATGAAAAATATTTAGAACTGGTTAAGATGAATCTAATGAGCCCAAACTCGATATATTTTCTAGAAAGCGTTTCAGGGTTCCATCAGCCACTTTCCAGTTCTAGTATCAAGTCCTCGTCATCATGAAAACTGTTTAGAACTGGTTAAGACGAATCTAATGAGCTCAAACTTGATATATTTATTAGAAGACGTTCCAGGGTTCCGTCAGCCACTTCCTAGTTCTAACATCAGGTCTTCATCATCATGAAAATTTTTTTAGAACCGGTTAAGACGAATCTTATGAGCCCAAACTCGACGGGTTTATTAACAGGCAATCCAAAGTTACGTCTTTTACCTCCAATCGCCATCATCAGACCAGCTTAACCTTTTGAATGTCTTATGTTACACAGTTCGACATAAGCAATTGTCATTTTATTGTGTCTCTAATTACGACATTCAAAGAGTTAATAGCGCCGGCATGTAGGTACATGAGTATTTCAAACATTAGGTCACATACATGTGTTTATTTATAAAGTATATGTCCACTAAGTGTTTAAGATCCCTCCCACAGCCAACAAACGAGCCGATAGCCTTGAACACCTGAACAGATCTTCATAAATAGAATTTAAGAACCGTGTCGAAAAAGTCAGCTTTCAAAAAAAAAAAAAAACATCAAAATCGGTCCATTCGCTAAGGCGCTACGATGCCACGGACAGACACACAGACACCTTAAACTTATAACACCCCTCTTTTTCGTCGGGGGTTAAAAAGAGAGGTCTACGTCTGCTGAAATCAGAACCGTTTATATCAAATAGACCATTTACAGGCACTTTGAACTGCTAAAATGTCTGTCAGTCAAAAAAGTGAAGCTAAATTGCCTGTTCTAAAGCGTAGATCTCAAGGTATGGAGAAAAACGTGCAAAAAATTCCATGGACACTCTTTTAAATAATTTTATAACTCATAGGCCTCTTCCAAGTGTCACCAAATCAGTGGGTTTCTTATCCATCAGACCCACCAGGTCATACGTTTGCCTTGCGGGAGGCCTTCCAAAGGTGCGTCTTCCGGAATTGATGTTGGTTGACGAATAATTCTGTATGAGACAAGAAAAAGACATTGCTTGCTCCGAATGTGCGGTGACTACTGCAAGCGTGGGTATTATTACATCATGATTATTTTATTGTAGCGGGTAAAAGAGGCTCTTAACGTACCTATTACTTTAGGGTAAAACTTTAACAATCGCTTGCTACTGAGGCTGCTTCCTCCGACATGTCGATAGGTGTCATCGCCATAGTCCATAGCCAACGGCAGAGGTAACTGCATCAGTCGACACGAGTCGATAGTATCCGTCGATTTAAGTGACACTTGACACACACGACGGCTGTTGCTGATCTCCAAAGTTGGAATGTTGGTAGCTGCAGTTATCTCTGTCATTGGCAACATGCTGCTCGTGTGTATGAGCTCTTAAGTATGGACACAAAACTAAGTGAAGCTTAAAGGGTGACCAGATAGTTGCAAACCAACGACCCAACCAAGGTGACCTTGCTAGTTTCAATCAATGTCGACAGCAGTTGTAAACCATGACCTCCAACGCTTCCCAACCATCGAACGTGTTGGCGCGTGGTTTACTTCAATGTAGCCGCAACACATAATCCAAAGTGATTGGTTGGAACGCTAGTTCGCAACTGTCTCGTCACCCCTCAATTGTTTTACCATTAGGAAAGGTGTACACTCCATGTCCATGCATGCCACCTCCATCAGTCCAATCACCTTCATAAAAAGATCCTGTCAGGAATTCCTTCTTTCTTTGTTTCGTATAGTCTGGTACCAGAGTCCTGTACAAAACAGTGGTTGCCGTCCATATTACTAAGTTTATTATGACAATTAATAAATAACATGTAGTCTCATAATAAAAGCGAACTAACAAAGGAAATGCGTTATGTTCGTTTGCTTAACAGTATGCTGATAAACCGTCGCTTTCATGTCGATCTAAACAAGCCCAAAAGTAGGTGGCCCTGTCAGAAGAATGACCCCCCAAAGGTAGCGTGTTGACTCTGGTCCTATTCAACATATACGTTGTTGAAACCTCTACGGTCCGGAATAAGCGTTTCTTTTCGTCATTTATACCGCGTACATCGAAGGACGGGAACAATTTGCCTGCTGCGGTCTTCCCGTCCGATTATAATTTAGGTGTCTTCAAGGCAGTGAATAGGCTCTTAATAAACTAGTGCGCCTCACCATCAACGATTGCATCACTGCTTACCATCAGGTAGGATCGCAGTCAAGTACTAGTTTATAACAGATAAAAAAAAATATATACGTGAATGAACAACCTAGCATTAGAAATATTGACGGCAGCTCTGGAAACACTTGGAAAATTTTATGACGAAAATGCCTTATGGCTAAATTCAGTCCCAGTCCTGTGCCTTCCATCACCACCGTCAATCAAATACGGCTCTTAGTATGCCATGGCAAGGCGTAGATACAGCGCACGCTACCTGGGCATCACCCTAGGTAGGCCTCTAGTTTATAGTTAAGTTCCACTGTCTATATACGATACAATAGGTCGGGATGAAAAACAATGTTCTACGCTTTCTGACGCCCACCTTTACTGCGGGAGAGTTTATATACCTGGTGATGCATTGCTCTCACCTCCTCGTGAAAGTTGACATAGCGCTAAGCGATACCTATCGCATCGTAGGATGCTTAAAACCAATCCCACTAGCGATGTTGTATCCATTGGTGAGGCTAAATTGAAATAGGAATGCAGGAACAAGACAACCGTCACACTCTATCCGGGCATCAAATCCTTAAAGAGTCGTAAAAGCCTACGCGCTTAAAGAGTCGTAAAAGTTTAGTGTGAACTGTTATATTCCCATCCTTCAAACTTCATCCCTTCAGCAGAATACCTGTCTCCGATGGGATAAGAACTGCTAATCTGTCTGCAAATATGGTTATCTGGAAATCTCTGAACCGATTGAGGAGTCACGTTGGCTACTACAGAAATAATCTGGCTAAATGGGGCTTCCTTGACCCATCGCAAACACAGTGTGGATTCCCTTCACAGGATATGCGTCATCTCCTTTCCTGCTCAGTATGCAAAACCACTTACACCTATCACGACAGAATTAGCCAGGCCAGGGTCAAACATTTGAGTCAAATCGACAAGAAGTATATGGCCTAGTTGTGATTGGCTTTCTAAGGGTATTATGAAGTCGTAACAGCGTGACCCTCGCCAAGTGTTATGACAGTTCTCATAATATCTCTAATCTATTAGATCAAACACATGCATCAGCTAATAAAAGTACTTACGTAACACAAAAAATAGTATTTGATATCTCACACTTACATGCATTTCTCTTTGTTTTTCTTACAGAATTCCTTTATAAGGCACAGCCCTTGACATTTGCATGGAATTTTTTTTGTGCTAAAACATAATCATAATTATTTACAGCCAGAACTTTATGAAGGGCAAGAGTCACGAATAGCTATAAAACATAATTTAGACTGTATTTGGAATACCTTTCAGAAGTGTTTGTCTAAAACTAATCGTATATGTTAGAGAAAGATCTTCAAGTTCGGAAGAAAACTGTATTCATATATGGTTGAGCTCCTTGTAATCCTGAGTTGAGTTTTGCGAATACTGACAAGTACTTGGACAGGACCACTCAAATCTTTATGGTTCTTTCCTCAAAAGACCATCTCAAACACATGCAGATTGCATGGTTCTCATGTGATTTGACCGTTACGTAATTACTGTATGGATTTTAAATTTGACCCCTGAGTTTGTTTCGGTGTTTCTTCTCATTGTAGTCAGCTAGGAATTATACCGGCCTTATCTAGTTTAAATTGACAAAAAAATTGACGTGTAAAAGTGTTCTAAAAAACCTATTTGCAAAATAAATAATATACCATTTATCCTTTATATGGTATATACGAATACAGCTTGTGTTTGAAAAACTTCCAAACATTCGACAAGAAATCAACAATATTCCTGCTTAATTTTTGTGTTTCGTTTCTAAGAAGCCATAAAGGATGACATTTGAATAATTTTATTTTCCAAAAATAATTCTCCCATGTCTCGAGTTTATGATTTTGTAATTTAAAATATGTTTTGTATGTTCGCATAATATTTATACTTAATTTTTTATGCATCTACAAAAGCGAGTTTTTTTCTGAGACTTACATTATGACTGGCTTTTTAGGGAAATGCTTCTGGCAATTATAGTTCATCATAGTAGTTAGCTGTAAAACGATAAAAAATGTTTTAATCTTCTGTTTTTCTTAGACGTTTACAAAATCAATACAGTAAACCTAGGAGGAGTAACTGTTGTGGTTTCGCAGCAGCTTACCTTTTTGATGATACCAGTGACTTGCTAATTTTAATTCCCGTTTAATATTTTTTTTATTTAAAACAAACAGCTCAGCTTTTTCCCAAATTTGGTGATATTAGAGTCGGCGTCCACTCTAGCTGTAATTGGTTAAATATAGAAGATTCTATAAAAATAATGTAAATATTGCAAAAACTTGAAATTATAACAAAGTTTCAACACGCTTGTATGATAGAAACTTTGTTATTGTGACAGAATAATTTCTATGAATTATGTCATCGAAGACGTTCTTCAAAATCGTAGAATCTATCCAGCCATGTCTTATAAAAAGATTTCAATGAATTAGTTTTTATTACGAGCGAGGGTATGTAGCCTGATTCACGTGAAATCGAACAAGCCAAAATATCGTTGAAGTTTTATAGTCGTTCGATCGAAGTCTTATCCAAAAGCGGTATTCACGATCTATCAAATTATTTCCAGTTATACTAATAAGTATTCTACCAGGATAATGTAATACAGATTTTTTTTAAATCGACGAATTTCAAACCAGTTTAAAATCGGTATCGTTCAAACTCGATTGATGGATGTGAATACGGAAATGGTCTAACCGACTAAATCGCTACGATATCGTTACGATTTTCATTACGTGAATCGGGTTACTGAACTCAAACCAAATGCCAACGATTTTAACTCTTTGTTTTTTGTTTATACCCACAGAAGAATCAAATTTGCCGGCCCGAAGAATCGTCAAACTTAAGTGCTGAAAAACGCAGCGTCCCATCTAGACCGATGACCTGCTGAGAGTCGCAAGAATCCTGAGGATGCGAGACGCACAGGACCGTTCATTGTGGCGACACCTGGGGGAGCCTTATGTTCGCCAGCCGAGCAGAGGATGTCTTTCGGCTGAAATGATGATGTTCTTATATATTTAGTCGCTTTTTGGTCGAATTTACCTGTGAATTATTTATTATTAGGCGGGCCGCGATAGTTTACGCTAGGCTGCGTGCCAAAGGATGATACCCGTACGCCCAGAAGGGCCTCCGACCTTTGGGGCTTATAGACTACCTAATTAAAACATAGTGCGTATGCCTCTAAATGATTTAAATTTAGATTTTATGCTTCAAGGATGAAAGCTCAGTCAAAGCAAAGCTGCCGCTATCGGAGGCCTTTTCAGTTAGCGAAAGTATAGAAAATAATATGTTATTGTATTATTTAATACTCTGCAGTTCCGTCACGTTATGATTGTATAAGGTCATCTGTTATTTGATTATGATAAATATTAAGTGCTAGATAATGCGTTCATTAAGACATTCAATACATATTTTTAATTCGTTAATCTCTAGAATTAGAAATAAAAAAACCTTTCCTATCGAATAATTAGTATCCAACATCATTATAATCATCATCTCCCTGCTCTTGTCCCGTGTTATTTCGGCAACACGTTTTTAGCGGCGCCGGCGGCGGCCTTTGATGTGCGGATCTGCAGTACGTCACTTGCGGAAGCGGGGTTCGGACGTTCGCTCATATTCATCCCTGCGCGCGTGTGTGCCGCGTACTCGTGTCGTCACGATGTCGAACATTAATCACCGCGAATACTACGAAATGGTGCGAGTGTATCTACTTAGCCACGAAAATTTACGAGCAGCACGAAGAAGATATGAGAGGGAGAGCGTACCTCGTATGCGAGCCCAAGGGATCCGTAATCCTACGGTACCTAATGAAAGGACAATTCTTGCAGCAAATCAAAGGCTGCTTGATCACGGCCAGTTCAGAACCCCGAGCCATGCACTAGGGTCTGGCAGACCTCGACTGGCAAACAAAAAATAAATAACGCTTTCAATGAAGTGAAAAGTGATACTAGTGTCCTAAACAAACTAAATGCAAACTTATTTTAAACGTGCACGTTTATGCCTGGAAAAAGGAGGAGGTCACTTCGAACAATACCTTAAATACTGTGATTAACGAAATGTAGAGGTAAGAAATTATAAACAATCTTAGTGTGTTAGGTTCTTTTTGATTGGACATTGTTGTAAATAGGTAGTTGATTCCAATTTTTTAAATACGCCAGAATGCAATTTTTTCAATTCAAATTTTATCATGAGTAATTATCATACATAAATGTTTTAATTTGAATGTAAAAATTATTACTTGATTTATTTTCTGCATTTTGATGGTCCTAAGCCCATGAAAGTATGAAGGAAAAATTGGAATTACCTAAACTTAAAAAGTAGCACGAAATTGCAGTCAGTAACCGCACCGCGTAGTTACTTACGTCGGCGCCGTCGCATCGAGCGAACGCACATAAGTACTTACCTACAACTCAGCTGATACAGCTTGCCGGTCGGGCGACCAGTCGACGCGTGAGTCGGTCAACCGGGCGCCCGACTGGCAAGCGACCATAAAATAAATTTCTATGTAAATAAGTCTCGTAAGCGATAACTTTATTTTTTACTATTAACACATATCAAAATAAAAAATACGTGTTTATTAAAATATATTCAAGTTTATCATGACAAAATTTGCGCACTGGTTAAAAACTTTTCCTGTATAAGAGCTATACTGTTGATACTTTGTAAGTAGATGTATTCTGTGAACCGTATTAAGATTTTCACACAAAAATAGAAAAAAAAGCAATAAATTTTGGGGGTCCCCATACATAGAACAGAAACTCAAAAATTTTTTTTTCATTAAACCCATGCGTGTGGGGTGTCTATGGATAGGTCTTCAAAAATGATACTGAGGTTTCTAAAATCATTTTTTTCTAAACTGACGATCAAAGTTACAACACATGACAAGAACTTTTATATTATGTTACTTGCTGCTACGGAACCCTTCATGGGCGAGTCCGACTCGCACTTGGCCGGTTTTTTCTTCCATTCTATCCTGTCACCCGTCAACAAAAAAAAGTTAACTATTATTTGCATCTTATTAGCATACTCCTCTGACCTCTATTAGTGGCACACGCTAAGATTTATAGACAAGACTTGGATACGTAGATGCTATTTTGTAAAAAAATATTAAAAAAAAAACTGCGATAGTGCGAGTGGGACTAGCCCACTGAGGGTTCCGTGTACAAACTTACCGATTTAGTTTGTGGGCGACTCACATATAATTACACAGTCCCACACTAAACGTAAACAATAAATATATAAATCACCTACAATTCCCAAACGGAGTCTCGAAGATTTTTCCAACGCGTAATAAAAGTTTTTTTTTGTGACGTAGCAACAAATTTACCGTTTTTAGAATTGAGTATATGGTTTTAAATTTAACTCAACATGACTGCGCGTTCCAGAGATACAGTGTTTTGATCTGTGAAGACACTATATCTCTGGCAGACAAACAGACAGACGGACAACCCAGTGATCCTATAAGGGTTCTGTTTTTTACTTTTGGGGTACGGAACCCTAGAAAAAAACAAAATAAATGCAAGGGAATCTTTTATTTAATATATTTTTCTGAATATATCTTTAGAATAAAATTATTAAATAAAAAGCTGGCAAAAAAACATCAAAACAAAACTATTTTATACAGACATATACTTATCCAAAAAAGATAAATTATTATAAAAAAAATGTAAGTATAAATGTTATAAAAAAAAATCCAATCCTACATACTGCATACTTCAATTGCTAATTTACATTAGTCGATAAATTTCGGGTTTACCATTACGCAGGCAATAATTCCCTAGCGCTCTTTTTGTGCAAACCACTGTATTAGGACCCCTGTTTAATGTTCCCGCTTGTTTATCTAGCCATTCTTCAGACACTGTCCAATTATGACAATAGTCACGAAGTATTATATCTCGATAGTTTACATTTTCTCTTCATTACTGCCATAATCCGAAGCATCGTAGTAAATTGGTTCAAACACTTGCGTCTGCAAAGTTTAACAAAAATTTAAATATTGATCTCGTCTGTTAAAACAAATCATAGAAATACTTGAAACAATGGTTTTCTAATGTAGTAATATACAGTGCTACTAGCTGACCCGGCCACGCGTTGCTGTGGAGCAATAAATTAAAATTGTGACTATAATTTGAGATTTAAACTATCCTATCTCTCAAGTTGGATCGAACTGCACATGGTGTGCGAATTTTATTATAATCGGTTAAGTGGTTTAGGAGTCCATTGAGGACAAACATTGTGACACGAGATTTATATATATTAAGATTTGTACCTCTCAGAAACATCATAAAATACAACTTTTGTTCAATGACTTTTAAAAATTAATCAATTTTTATTCAGTTCATCAGATTTTCATACAAAAAAAAATACATTTAGCCAAACATAGAACCTCCTCCTTTTTGAAATCGGTTAATAAAAAATATTTCATTTGAACGTTCTAAATATTACGAAGTCTATGCGATGCAAGCGATAGTACAATTGCGGAGTGGATCAGGGTGCTTGATGCGCTTGCGTCACATCATACAAATGTAGATAGGTATAGCAAAACACAGAGTTGAAATATGTTAGATAAAAAAATGTCTTTGTTTTTGGTAAACAAATTATATTTTGTAAAAAGTCATAGAACAGAAGTTGTTATTTATGGTGTTAGTTATGTAGTCCTGCAAGGTTATTAGTTTTTTACAAATAAACCTGTAACTATATTTTGATATAAGTAAAGATGTTGATATTTCAGAGTTGTTTAGTGTTGTTGGCCTGGAACTGGACTTAGATCTTCGAATCAGTCATAAATAAGCTAACCTAGAGATGTGCCGTTGCCGGCAATATATATTTTTTTCTTTTTTTTACAATAATCACACAACGTCGTCTAGTCCCAATCCCAAGCTAAGCAGAGCTTGTGTTATGAGTACTAGATAACTGATAAACATACTTATATATTTGTAAATTCATACATATTATAGACAAATTACACCTAGACACAGAACAAATGATCATGCTCATCACATAAACATTAAAGTCCTGGGTGGGGATCGAACCCACGATCTCCGGTATAGCAGTTAGGGCCACTAACCACTAAACCAATAGGCCTGTCATAATAATATTATTGCCATTGCCGCCATTTAATAATGCCGAAAAGTGGGAATATTAGTGGCTATTGCCCAAAGCATGAATACTGATGGCAATAGTGCCGGCTACGGCACATCTCTAAGCTAATCCCACGTGGTCCAAAAAGTGTAAAAACAAGTAGGTTTATATTTGACAAATTAACTATGCTTACACTTCCTTCTTCTATGAGTGAGCCACTATACGCACTGGTCTTGGACTCGACGGCCAATGAAGCCTCGGGAGGCGGTGGTAGGTCTTCTACAGGGGGTAACCATGTCTCGTAGAAGTCCGAACGAGGTCCTACCAACCTTGAAGGTGCCTTGCGACAGTTGTCAACGATCCATTTTTGCTCTTGTGCTGAAGGGCTTCTGTGAATTTGAAAATATCCAGAAATAATTCAAGAACAGTACTTATTGGTTGTTATACATATTTTAGTGTAGATTTTCTAGTAGTAGCATGTCGCCAAGTAACGTTGCTATGCTGCGCTGCCCCTGGTAGTTAAAAAGACGTATCTAACAAAAAGTAAAAACGGAGAACAAATGTTTGAATGAATGAAACGGGAAATCGTTTGCTGTCTTTGAGTAAATTTAAATAGTTACATATTAAAAGTTGAAAATAAAGCCGAATGAGCTTTAACTTGGTATAATAATAATATGACACTCAAATCAAATCTGGAAAAAATGTTAGATGCGTCTTTTTTACTAACGGGGGCAGTGCGGATTCAAGGGGTATATAGATGTAATGACATGTGTAAAGCATACGGGATAAAACTTTGTCTCTGACGAAAATGCACCTGCAATATTTCTGCTATTTTTGGCAGTGATCACTAAATATTTAGAACGTGTGATAATCCTGATAAAGGTCCTCCTCTCCGGGGCCAGCGTACTCATACTGACTAAAAGCACATGGTGTTCTGTCTCTACTTTTAACCGAGAGTGCTGGAGTTCTTCAGCATTTCGTTGCTCTTTCCAGGCTCAAGCGAGCCCTTTGAAGCCACAATTAAAAGAGGCGTACGCACAGCACTGGCCTTTAATTGTTCAAGCAAATCTTTTTCTTACAGGCCACATGTGTTGGTGGTCAAAAATTGTTCTACGAGCCCGGAAACGAGAGGTTATCCGCAGTATCAACTGTCACAATACGGTTACGGCGCTAGACTGCCTAAGCTGGGCAAACCTCAAGACAATGCTGGACTTTACCAAATACCATTACTCAGGCATTAGATACTCTTTTTTGTACACCATATAAAATTACAGTAGGAGCTTAAAATTAATACCGGTCTTATCGCTAAAAGCGATTTTTACAGGCAATCTTTGGATGGATTTCATAGAGAAGGAGAAAAAGATACGCAGGTAGTTCGTGGTGTAGTAATGGTAAAGTAACTGGCAGACCGTTGAAAACCTTCTGGTCACACAAAAAAAATGTTTTATAATAGAATTGACAGTGGTCTATGAAATATCTAAGTGTGTTGGTTGATTGCTGAAAGCAGATACTGACCTCAAGACCAAGTTCGTGTTTTCGTAGCTATAAACGACCTTTTTCCCAGGATGGTAGAAACCGTCTCCGGTGTCATAATAGCCGGGAGGGATCGCTCTGGGGGGCACATCAGGAGCCACGAGGGACTTGCCGGCAGGCTGGAGATCTGTTTCGAATTCTGCCGCATATCTGTTTAAAGAGAATATTGTAACGGTTGAAACAGGGCTACAGGATAGGCGGAGATATTTACTTCATCTTAGCCCTTTTCAAATAGGTTAGGATCGTTGCTTAACATATTTGTAAAAGTTCAGACTAATAAATTTTTGAGCCTCTTAAAATATATAGATCTTCTCATCACGAATGCATTCCATTGCTGATACTGTCTTTAACTATCTTTGTAGCTGTTCTAAAAATATTCCGGGTTTTTATTAATCTCATAAAATATTTGAACTGGAAGAGTTTCATAATTCCACATAATGCTCACCCTCTTTATTCACGCATCTCTGTTTGGGTACAGAATTAAGTAAATTGTACAAAAAGGCTGTTTCATCATTCATCCTCATTAGAATAAACGGTTTTTTTTTGAGGGAAAAAATCCGTATAAGTAAAACAAATCGTTATGATAGGCGATTAGTGTGAGTTAAAGCAAAAAATACGCGGGAAATGTTTTTGGCGTGGAATACGCAGGCACCATTTGGTTGAACCAATGGGATGAAATGTAATTATGCACTAATATTGTTTATCTCGCGAATGAAAAATGCCTGTTTCTTGATAAAAGATTTTAATACTGTATTTTTTTAGATAAATATCGTAAACCATATTGAAACTGACAATGAAGAAAAATAATATAATTGTTACCTATCATGATCTTACAATTAGAATATTAGCTGTTCCTACTATTGGAAATCCAATTATTACCAATATTTTTTTTAAACCAATGAAAATGAATCCACTTTCCTTGGTTTTCAAATAGATGGATTTTCTTGGAAAATGAATTATACCTATGTCAGTCCCAAATCACGTGGACGTTCCTAAAACCTGATTAACTTTAAATGTATTTCGCAAAGATGTTCATACATACCCAAATACCGAGTAAATAATGCGTACAATATCTAGTGTAACAACCTCGAATATAATCCGATTTCACGTTAAATTTGGAACATTTTCCTGCGGGCTTATACAACTTTTGGGTTCCTAACCTTGTAACTTCAGTTTTGTGTATTCTGATTACACGATTGTTTTCTCAAAATGAAAAAAAGTGACTAAAGTTAAACCAGGATAGGTTCCATGTACTTATAATAGCACTTTTTAATGTAAAAATAAACTTAAATAAATCGAAAAAACATCAAATGTTTTTTTCGATTTATTTAAGTCTTTTATAAGTCTGCCTGACTTAGCCTTTCCTTGAGGAAACTGGATTGAAGTCGTCTTGCAGTCTAACCGTAGGCACTTTTTTTTTTCGGCGGGGAAAATCATCCTATGACCACCCCCGCTCTTGGCCGGAGCGGGAGATAGTGTCAGACTCTAACTGACTAAAAAACCCACCCTGAACTTGCTTTCGGATAACCCTGGCCCCAGTAGGCTTTGGCCCGGCTGTTGCTAACAACTCCTTGAGGCGCGCGGGAACAGTGCACGCCGTCGGCAACTTGGGCTTGGTTCGGACAGTTACCGGACGGCCGGACAGCGAGCTACCCATTGCTCACTGTCCGCATTACCGCGTTTGCGAGCATTACCGCCTGCCATTCCTCTTCGCTCCAGACCATGGCCTCAATGCCATTCCTCCTCGCTCCGGACCATGGCCTCAACCAAGGCCCGGCGCGAGAGGTCTCCAACGCCGATAGTCTCCACGAGGGCACGGCGATGATGCGCCCAAGCAGGGCACGCCTCGACTGTGTGCTCCACCGTATCCTCCGGGCGTTCCGCACAGTGGCGACACCCGGGCGTCACTTCTGCTTTAATCCGGAACAGGAACCTCCCGAACGTGCCATGTCCGGTAAAACGGAAAACCGTAGGCACTTGAATATCATGTCGTGCATAGAGTATCTGCCTGTCTGGCCACTACAACTCAGTTCACTGAATAACGCAAATATACGGAAGTCCGACTACCAGTCTCACGAAAAGTATTTTTAGATAGAATTTACAGAAGTCTATTCTGTAAATTCTATCTATAAAAACTGTTAACCACTGAAACCTCAAACGAATGCCGACGTTATTATAAACAGGATAGGAGGATTGTAAACAGCCTGGCATACACTAGCCTAACCACGCAAGGGTCTCGTAAAAAGAATAAGCTTACAGTAATTGCAATTATACCTTCTATCAGGTATCTTGCAGTATTTCCAATCGTCTTCTTCGTACTTTAAAATGTCATCGAAGATAATTTTTCTATCCGTCAAGACGCCATCCACCCATGTACCGTGTATTATACAGTCAGCTTCGGGACCATCCTTGTAGACCAGCTCACCAGTGCCATGGCACGTGCCATTATGGAACTCACCTCGATACAAGACTCCTGAAAACAAAAGGAATTTGAAGAGGAGTAGGTAAAGTTCTTTGTGAATATGCTCAAGCACCATCTTTTTTGTTTTGTTCATAGTTATTTGAAAGTTATAAAAAAGGAAAATGTCGTGAAGAATGTTTTGAGTATTTTGGATAGTTATAACTAAGAGTATAAGATGTCTAAAGAAGCGATGGATAGATTGTGCGAAAGATGATAGATAGAAAGGAAATGGTGGTGGGAAGAAGATGTATGATGCGGATGGACACAAATGAAATAATTATGGATGCTGGTGCAGTTACTGCAGTTTGAAACTATGTACTTAATTATTTCTAGGGATAGTGACGTGATCTGCGATGCCACTCACATACCTATAGGAGACGGTTACCACTTAGTATCATACAAATTTTTTATTAAGATTGTACTAGAAGAGCAAAAAAGTGTGGGAAACTTTTTCATAAACACTGAGGCGGTGACCGTAATCACTCTGCCTAGAGCAGAAAAAGAAAGATTATGTACGAATGATAATTAGTACATAATGTCGGCTACTGAAACCGTACCATTAGGAAAAGTGTATTCTCCGTATCCATTCATGCCCATAACATTGACCTCACCCTCATACGAGGAGCCTGTAACAAACTTCAGGTGGGTATGTGGAGATGGACTTGGCATTATTTCTTCATATCTACGGGAAAAGCTTGATTACAAACAAACATTAGCAATATACAAAGACACACTTTACTAAAGGGTCGGTAAACCTGTTGTCAAATAGAATGTTAGCAACATAGAATTTGCCAGAAAAAAAAAGCTAAATCGGTTAAAGATATCTG
Source organism: Mythimna albipuncta (assembly GCA_929112965.1). Taxonomy (NCBI): domain Eukaryota; kingdom Metazoa; phylum Arthropoda; class Insecta; order Lepidoptera; family Noctuidae; genus Mythimna; species Mythimna albipuncta. Next base: position 18,242,233 of record OV815967.1, read on the forward strand.
AAGAAGAAGATATCTTTCAAAACTGACTTGCAAGGTTTGAGCCGAACATACATAGTTTCATGCATACATACATACATACATCATTATCATCATCATCAGCCTTTTTAATGTTCCCACTGCTGGGACTCAGGCCTCCTCTCTAGGTGAGGGAATGGGCCGTAATCTACCAGCCCGGTGCGGGTTGGTAAATGTCACATGTCTTCGAATTTTTGGTTCTAGGACATGCTGGTTTCCTTACGATGTTTTCCTTCAACGTTTTGAGAGCAGTGGTAATGAAATAAATTACACAAAGTAATGCGCCTGGCGGGGTTTGAACCTGCGACCTATAACTCGTAAGTCGGAGCCATACCACTCGGCAACCACTACTCCCGACATACATACATACAGTTAATAAAAAGTTGTAAAAAATAGTGTTGACTACTTCTTGTCGCTTAATTATTACTTCCTTATCTTCTTTTTATTGGGCATGAATCACCATTATGAACTATTTTAACATAAATATAATTTTTTACTAACTTGCATTTTTCTTCTACATGTTGGCCGGAATACCTCTTCATAATAGCTTCGTATTGCGATATCCGTTTCTCGGCAATAAAGCTAAAATGTACATCATATATTACATGACAGATCAAAAATATTATTGAAACTACCAGCAATTTTCTTTAAGATCAGACACCTGAAAACAAAATCGCAGAAATGTCTTCCCTCATCGTTTATTTTTTTTTTTATGGTGGGAAAAAATCATGCATTGACATCCCCCGCCCTTGGGCGGAGCGGGAGATAGTGTCAGACTCTTACTGACTAAAAGACCCACCCCGTTCCTTCTAGCCTTCATACCGGGGCTCGAGCGCCCTTTCGGATAACCCTGGCCCCAGTAGGCTTCGACCCGGCTGGGCCCCTGCTGTTGCTGACAACTCCTTGAGGCGCGCGGGAACAGTGCGCGCCGTCGACGACTTGGGCTTGGTCCGGACAGTTACCGGACGACCGGACAGTGAGCTACCCATTGCTCACTGGCTCCATGGCTCTCTTCCCTCATCTGTTATTCGATTAACATAAATATTGTGTGCTAGATAATTCGTTTATTAAGACATTCCGAATAGATTGCATAGCTAAATCTGGTGCCAATGATGTTAAACAATAAAATTGAGGAGCACCCTGCACTAATCCTATGTTATTTAAAGTCGATTCAACATGTTTTTATTACAGGTCTGTCTGGTTACCCGTCACGCTATCACTGCTTCCCTTGTCAATAATATTGCTCTGTAATATTTTTATTGCGTGATTGCAAAGGACGCCATGAAAATTATAAAGGTAGTGAAAGCAAGCAAGCAAACAAAAATTGCCTTGAGTTTTTGTTTGACGTTGTAAACAAGTTTTAATTCCTTTAATTTATTCAAATCTTCATCGATATATATCTAAAGCCGGGTATATAATAGACTGGTGTAACGAAACATGAAATGTATCACACAAAATCAAAGAATTTGGCGTCCACATTGCCACAAGTGTATCATGAAATGTAATAAAATCTCATAGTATGGACGCTTTGAGCGCGTGAACAGAGCATATTTCAACCATGTGAGTAGGTACTATCGCGGTCATTTCTGCCTAATCGCTTAAAAAAATGACTTGATTACACCATCTCATTTTTACCGTCGGACAACCCAGCGTACATAGAGGGACTGAAACAATTTGCCTGCTGCGGTCTTCCTGTCCGATTATAATTTCAAAGCTAAAGAGGCTCTTAATAAACTAGTGCACCTCACCATCAACGATTGCATCACTACTTGACATCAGATGGGATCGCAGTCAAGTACTAGTTTATATATAAATTAAAAACAAATTACTTACGTAGTTCCTGAACTAGATTTTCTCGACATCATTATTTATGAAGAAAAAACTGTAAACATGAAAACAAAACCATATAGGTCTCCTACTAAAATTTATTCGTAAGGGGTAAATAAGTGGTAATTTAACACAAAAATATAATAGTTTATTTAATCACACACACAAGTATACAAAGAACATAATTATCAGAAGTTGCCATGGGTTCTAAACCAGGCACGGCCTGTATCTTTTAGGCCTAAGACAGCCCAAGATTAATTACCAGATAAGGCATTCAGATAGTTCTATGTGTTATAACACAATTTGCAGTATAAGGAGAAATGCAGAATGGTACCTAGTACATAATACCACGGCTATGATGAGGCAATTACCTCAATTGAGATAGAAATAACTTGAATTATGAATACACTGAAAATTAACACAAACCGCCTTTGTATAAGTAGATCAATAGCTTCATATACATAGCTACATCCCATACTTACATATTTCGTCAAATATAATAATTATCATATTTGTACAACAATTTATTGTGCTTACCTTGATATGACCAGTTTACCTTAATAATTATATCTTACACTTTTAGCTGGAATTGCTACGTGTTTCTTTGTAAAAATATAGCGAATTCTATAAAACTTGTAAAATGTGTATAAAATAAATAGTAATATAAAAAAAAATAAGACTGTTCACTTCAACTTCAACTTTTAATTAATGGCCTTTGTGGAAGAGACACCACAATTTTGCCAATAACACGTGCGGGCTGTTAATAAACCATCAAACGTTGGAGAGTATTTAGCGTGAATTAATAGTAAAAAATTATATCTTTCTTATTAATGAATTAATGAAAGTAGGAAATAAAAGAATTTCTTCGCAGATACAGACTGACAAGTGACCACAGATTAGAGAGTAGTACAAGTGACAAGTCCTATGACCACAGATTATGACCAGTACGTGACAGAGAGAAAATAAAAATATATAAAAAGGTTATAAAAGTTACAACTTAATTTTATTAATTTCAATGAATTTGCATAGTTTAAATATAAAACGTGTAAACACAAAAGGTAGAAGACATTTGACCGAGGTTGGGCGCGGAATATGAGGAGGAATGATTTCATGAAGAGAGAAGCGCAATTTAGGACAGGAGAAAAATAAATGGTCCACGTTTCCTTCATCCAAACCGCATTCACAAAGAGAGTTATTCTTAATTCTAAGTTTGGCCAAGAAATGAGGAGAGCAACAATGATTTAAACGTATACGACAGATAGTTGAGGTAGTGGTTTTTTTTTCCAATTGATATTTGAAGAACCAAGGTTTGTGGGGTATCTCGGGTTGTATATCTCCATAAAATTTACCCTTTATGGACTTAGAGATTTGCCATGCCTTAGTCCAAGATTTAAACATGGTTATAGGAAGAGTAGAACAAATATCATGGGAATAAATTTCAGAATGGGCAAGAGAGCCAGAGAGGACTGCATTTTTGGCGCATGAATCAGCTGACTCATTACCAGGAATACCGACATGACCAGGAATCCAAGCTATGACAACATTAATTCCAAGTTCATGACATTGAAATAGCAAATCTCTAATTTTTAGAATTATAGGGAATCTTGACTTAGATCTAAAAGGATTAGATAAAATGGCTTGAAGACAACTTTTTGAGTCAGAAAAGATTATGGAGTTATTTAACTGATGAGATTTAACAAATGAAATAGCTTCAAAAATGGCAATTGATTCACCTGTAAAAACAGATGTAATAGAAGGGCACTTAAAATTTAGAATAATTTTTGTATGAGGAATCCAAACAGCAACTCCTACAGGGCTGTCATCGGAGACTTTGGAAGCATCAGTGAATATTGTAGTCCAGTTATTATAATTAGAAGAAACTTTTTGGACAAACATCGTATGAGGTTCTAAGGTATTTTTGTTAATTCCAAAGTCCAAAACGATCTCCGGTTGAAATACCAGAGCATTATAAGGCACCGAGTATAGATATAAGATGGGGTTTTGAAAAAGTGGGCTAGAAAGACGAGTGAATTGAAGGTAGGCACGAAGAAGACAAGGAAGTTCAATATTCGAACGACGACTACAGGAGTCAAAGATGGATAATAAATGGTCCAGCTTACCAAGAAGGGGATGTTCAGAATTTTGTACAAGTTTAAAAATAAATCTATTTGCTAGAAATTGTCTACGAATCGAAAGAGGAGGCTCAACACACTCAACTTGCATGGCATTAATTGGGGACGACTTCATCGCCCCGAGAATAATTCGTAAACACTTTGATTGGATTTTATCAAGTTTTTGAAGGCCAGATTTATTACAAGGATCTAATAGGAACATACCATAATCAAAATGACTACGAACTATTGCATTGTAGATCAGTTTTTGAGTATAAGGGTGAGCACCCCACCAAACACCTGAAAGAGAGCGAAGAACATTAACGTTTCTTTCGCATTTTTGAGAAACAAAGTCTGTGTGGGCAATACCTGTTAATTTTGAATCTAACCAAACTCCTAAAAATTTAACATTGTCCACCTGAGAGATATTTTCACCGTTAACTTTAATATCAACAGGAGGAACAATCTTTTTTTTTGTAAACACAACTACAGAGCTCTTAGAGGCTGATAAGGATAAACCGTGTTTTAGAAGCCAATCAGATAAATATCCAAGGGCGGAATTAAGACGGTTAGTAGCCTCATCTAACGATTTTCCAAAACAGTATAAAGCTAAATCATCAGCATACTGCAATATTTGACAAAATGAATCAGTGGAAAAATGTAAATCATAAGTATAAAGGCTGAATAAGAGAGGACTTAAAACTGAACCTTGTGGTAAGCCTTTCCAGATAGTCTTAGTGGGAAGAGAGGAGTTTTGATTTTTAATGGAGATGGTTCTCTCCATCAATAGATTACAAATAAAACGGACCAATTTTTTAGGAACTTTCAACTGATGCTCAAGTTTATCCTTTAGCACCGGAAGTAAAACATTATCGTAAGCTGACGCAATATCTAAAAAAACTCCTACTAAAAACTGCTTACTTATCAAAGAAATACGAATGTCAGAAATTAATACACTAAGACTATCCATTGTGCTCATACCTTTACGGAATCCAAACTGGGATGCGGGCAACAAATTCCTATTTTCCACCAACCACTCAAGTCTATGCTTCATCATATGCTCTGCAACCTTGCACAGAGTAGACGACAAAGCAATAGGCCTGTAGCTATTAGGGTCTGACGGGTTTTTTCCAGGTTTAATGACCGGAATTATTATTTGGTGTTTCCATGGTTGAGGAACCAAACCGGACTCAAAAAAGTTGTTGACGAGATCTAAGTAATAATGTTTTGTACTTCTTGAGGCGTTTTTTAAAAATGAGTACGGGATCCCATCTGCTCCAGGAGAGGAATCAACAAGACCGTCAAGTGCCGTTTGAAGTTCAGAAAAAGAGAATGGGGCATCAAAATCATTTTCGGAAGTAAGTAAACCCGGAGGAGAGGGAAAAGAGTCCAAACTAGGAACTGAAGGGGGAGCCAGTTTATCAGAGAAAGAATCAAGCCAAGAAGAGGGATCGTTAGCTGAAATGTCAACAGAATTACAAGATCCTCTGTATCTCCTGATTTGCTTCCAGATTAACGAAGAAGGGGAACAGGGAGATAAGCTCTGACAGTAGCGAAGCCAACCTTCTTTTTTCTTTTTAGAAAGAAGTCTTTTAGCAATGGCTGCTTTTCTTTGATAAACCAAAAAATTCTGAAGGGTCATTGAATTAGAATAATTATCCTCTGCTATTTTTCTTTCCTTGACAGCAGAAGTGCATTCTGAATCCCACCAAGGAGTTGAAACTTTGAACTTAAAGGATTTTTTAAGAGGAAAATTATCATCAGCACTACAAATAATGGCGTCTACAAATTTAGAATAACAATCAACGAGATTGTTACTGTCAGGAGGGGGAAGAGAGACTAACTTAATTTCAAGAGAATCAGAATAAGAAGACCATCTTGCATCATTTAATCTATATTTAAGGGAGGGGTTAAAATTACGCATTGGTACTACTCTATCGGAGATAGATATAATAATAGGAAAATGATCACTACCATAAGAATTAGGCAAAATATTCCAGGAAAGAATGGAAGCAAGAGAGGCAGAGCAGGCTGTAATATCCACAGCTGAACTAGGGTTTTGAGTAGGGCGAACTCTCCTCGTGGGGGAACCATTGTTAATAACACACAGATCCACTTCATCAAAAATTTCAAGGAGGGCACGACCAAAGTAATCATCATGGCTCGAACCCCATGAGCGATGGTGAGCATTTAAATCACCCATAAAAATTATTGGGGAGGGAACTGAAGCAAATATACATAAAAGGTCTGGAATTAATCTAGAATGAGGATGAGGAATGTATGCAGAGAGGAAAGTTATATTAAAGGCCCTAACAGCAACGATATTAATGTCTGGAGAAATAGGGGGAAGAGATATTAGAGAGAAAGGAACGGAGCGCCTAACAAGAAGGGCACTACCTGCATACCCGTCAGCCCTGTCACTCCGAAGACAGGAGTAACCTGAGACCCGAAAGTGAGAACCAGGCACCAACCAAGTCTCCGAAACGGCAATGACTGAGGGGTGAAATTTATTAATTAAAAATAAAAGTTCAGGCTTCTTCGGCCGAATGCTTTGACTATTCCACTGAAGTGTGGAGACTAGATCCATTATTTATATTAGAAATAAGCAGGGAAAGTTTTTGGGCAACGTGGGGCGGTACAGAGGAGTTATTACGGGAAACTAGACTAATAATAAGCGATAGAAGTAATTCTAAAAGGCTATCCTCTTGAGGGGACTTTGGGGATGAACAATTTTGAGACTGAAGAGAGAAGCCATTGGGAAAGGCTGAACGATCCTCAGCAACGATGCTTCTGTGGGCAGCTTTGTCAAAAGACTTACCTAGAGGAGCTCTAGGCTTAGGGGAAGAAAACACAGTTTTTTTATACGAGGTAGTAGGAGTAAGGCTAATAGGTTGGGAAGAGGAGGAGGAGAAAGAAGATTGGGTTGGAAAATTTTGAGTAACTTCGGAATAAAGTTTTTTGACATTAGGAAGGGATCGTGAAGCCTCTTCATAGGAAAGGTTTTCCTGCGACATTAATATTTTAATTGATTTTTGTCTCCCTTGCTCGGGGCAGTTACCATAGATGGCAAAATGGCGGCCCAAACAATGGATGCAAGACGCCCTGGCCTCTTCCACGTCACAGCTGTCACCACTGTGGGGTTGCGAGCACTTAAAGCACCTTGCCTTGGACCGACACTGTGCCTTAACGTGCCCAAAGCGGCAGCAATTTAGACATTGAATCGTGGGGTATTGATAAACCTCCACTGGAAGAGAAGTGTGATATAAGAACACCCTTTGAGGGAGAGTTTGTCCCTTGATCGTTATAACAATTGTTTGTGTAGGGATCCAGGAGGTCTTGCCATCCTGTTTACTTTTTCTGTTTAATCTTCGTGCTTTTAATATAATTCCGCACCCATCAGGAAGAATTACCGAATTTACAAATTCATCCATCGACATATCGACCGGCACTTGACGGACGATACCCATTTTGGTAATGTTGTATGAAGGGATCTTAACTATATATTTTGATTGAAAAACAGGGTTACAAAGAAAATTGTTGGCCGCCTCACCAGAGGTGAATTCGACAGAGATTTTATTTCTGCCCACTTTTTTAATACCATCCCTGCAGATGTTTTTAATGTTGTTTTGTATTAAAAATTGGCCAAACTTAATTGGACGAATAGATGTCCCAGCAGAAGGGTCTGGTTCGGCTCGGGAAACGTGGACAATAAAGGGTCCTTTATCTGTGTTAGCGTAAGATTTTATGCCCTCTACCAAAGAAGAGTGAATATAAAGTGTTTGGATGGCCGCAACAGCCATGTCCTTATCAATAATAGGTTTCTTGGAAACAACCTCAATTGTTTCTGGGTCAATAAAAATATGGCGTCGCTTACCAGGCGCCGAGTTTGAAGTTGGGACAGCGTCGGGAGGGTCAGGAGGAGCAGGAGGGGGAGGAGGTTGGTCCATGTCTATCTAGGAAAAATTAAATTAATGAAAAAATAGCCCTGAAATCTGCGAAGAAAAATATATCTAACTGTTATTTTTCTAAAAAAGATTTGGAAAAAATTTATCACTCCAACACGACTGACAGCTATCAATCCGACCAAGACTGTTCACGCCTTCAGCATTTTAGTCATTTTGACTGATTGCAGAAATGACATCTAATTGTCGTTCTCAATTTAGAAAAAAAAACCACTTGTAATATAGTATAGAGTTTTCACTATCAAGCTAGCAATCCTTCGGCTGAAGGTGAGGTAGCGGGATACCTATGGATGGAGAAAGCAGGATAGAATCGATAATATCAATTATAGATATATCATATGTATTTTATTTTATTATCTACACTGTGTTCACATAAAACAAGCAACAAGAAATATGTAACCAAGCATTATATGTAACCCAAAATATTATTTAAAAGAGTGTCCATGGAGTTTCTTGAACGTTCTTCACCATAGAGATCTACGCTTTGGAACGTGCAATTTAGCTTCACATTTCTTGTACTGACCGACATTTGACTATTCAACAATGTTTCGTAAATGGTTTTTTTTTTTCGATGGGAAAAATCATCTTATGACAACCCCCGCTCTTGGGCGGAGCGGGAGATAGTGTCAGACTCTTACTGACTAAAAAACCCATCCCGTTCCTTCAAGCCTTCACACCGGGGCTCGAGCGCCCTTTCGGATAACCCTGGCCCCAGTAGGCTTCGACCCGGCTGGGTCCCTGCTGTTGCTGACAACTCCTTGAGGCGCGCGGGAACAGCGCGCGCCGTCGACGACTTGGGCTTGGTCCGGACGGTTACCGGACGGCCGGACAGCGAGCTACCCATTGCCCACTGTCCGCAAGCCCGCGCCTACGGTGGCTGGAAATCGGGATCGGAATCCCGGCGGCGGCGGCGAGAGCGCCGTTGCCAGATGCGGTCGGCTTCCTCCTTAGCGAGCATTACTGCTTCGCAGAAGTCGGCGACCGCCTGCCACTCCTCCTCGCTCCGGACCATGGCCTCGACCAAGGCCCGGCGCGAGAGGTCTCCGCCGCCGATCACCCCCACGAGGGCACGGCGATGCATGTTTCGTAAATGGTCTGTGTGAAATAAATGATTTTGATTTGATTTGTTCAGTATAGCATATTCTAGCATAGTCGGCCTTATAATGTTACCACTGCTGGGACTCAGGCCTCCTCTCTAGGAGAGGGAAGAGGTCGTAATCCACCACGCGGGCCCAGTGCGGGTTGGTAGATGTCACATGTCTTCGAATTTTTGGTTTTAGGACATGCTGATTTCCTCACGATGTTTTCCTGATTTGATCAGTAGGAAAAGGCATATGTCCAAAATATAATGGATGTAAATATACAAATTGTTAGAAGGATATGAAAGCAAAGCCAGTTAGCGGAGAAAAACGATTTATTTCTCATTTGTTGTTACAGTATCACCTATTTTGTATATTTAGAAAGTGTAAGTCCTTTAATTAACATTTGGAATATGCTGGCATGGCTTCTAAAGTAAAACGTTTTAAAAACTTATTTGAAGGAAACATTTGTTGATAATTTCTTTTCATCTTCAATAATGTTGTGTAAAATTGTAGTTTGAAAAAGTGACTAAGGCGTTCAGATCACTGGGAAGCTCTTCTGATTGGTCACAAATATTTGACTCGGCTTCTGATTCTTTGATACTCTCTACAGTTTCCGATTCTTTATTTATTATAAGCCAATCGCTAGGCTTCAACCGGACACTACCGTCACGTAATTTAACACACTTATCATAGTTAGTTTTATTTGCTGGCAGTTTTTGTGGATCGTCTTGGACCTTGATTAGTTCCGGATTCTGTGAATTAACAAAAATAAACACATAAAATTTATAGAAAACGGGAACAAGAAAACATTTACACACACAAAACAAATAAATAAATTGACACAATAATATATTCAAGATGAAAGATTTATGATTTCTGTTGAGAAGGAAGGTCCTGTTATTCTGTTTATTGTCAATTTTTAAATAAAAGACAATATAAAAATTACAAATGTAACATTTAATCAAACTTTTAAGAACTAAATAATGCAAATTACAAGTAATAAGTAAAAATTGCTTATATTATACGAAAAAAAAAACAAATGACACTAGGAAGTAAAGCAAGTTTCTTGAAAATTGTATTATTAATAAGAAGTAACTAGTTGTCGCTTTCGGAGCTCGAAGAATCCGAAGTAGAACCGTCCATTTCAAAGAAATTGAAGCCTGTGTTCTGATGACAAGAGATAATAAACCATTTTCATAATTGAGGTTGAAAAACTTGCAACAGGGAATATGCACGAAAAATATTTGATACTAGCTTTTGCCCGCGGCTTCGCCCGCGTGGTATTAGGTACTTAAGGAATCGGGATAAAAGGTAGCCTATGTTATTTCCCATTTCAAAGGCTATATGCATGCCAAATTTCATCCAAATCTGTTTAGCCGTTTTTGCGTGATTAAGTAACAAACATCCAAACTTCCACACTTTCACATTTATAATATTAGTTAGGATTACCAGTATATCAAAAAATTGTGAAAAAAAAATTCAAAATTCGTAGAAAAGCAAACTAGACAACAATTTTAAACACTATCTTAATCTTATATCTTTTAGGGTGAATTGCACCATTTAACTATAACGATAACAAAGCCGTTAACAGTTGTCAAATCTTCAAATTGACCAATAGGCGGCCGTTTCACGGTTATGGATTGGTTTTCGTTATAGTTAATGGTGCAACTCACCCTTAATCTCTCTCGCCAAGATGCCGTTTTCTATGGCGGCCATGGTCTTATACGTCAAAGACCATGTCAAACTTTTCTTATTCCTCTTTTCTTATTAGCAACCTTGCAGCTGTATAATTTGGTTATTTGTTTCATATTTTTTTTACGAGAGCTGAAAATTTTAACTTTAACTTAATTTTGCAAACAAAAAATTAAATACATATTCTCTGTTACGATGAGTTTGTCAGGGATAAAACAAAGTTAACGACTGTGATGCTCGTTTTTGATAGGATAGTATTCTAAAATGACACCGTGCAAGTTTAGTGCAGTGTATGACCCTGATCTACAAGCCTTAAAAATGTAATTGGAGTCTTAAACTATTGGGCTTTAGTAGATATGTGTCTGAAGGGACATAATCTTTTTCAAATTTTCGATTTCGAGATTCTCAATATACATTTTTTTATTATTTAACCTTTACTTTCTCATTGCTGGGCAAAGGCCTCCGCTAACTTATTCCAGGTATTCTTTTCTCGAGCTACCTCGAACTAGCCCTTGCGGTGGGCGTCTGAATCATCTAGCCACCTCTTTCCGAGTCGATCTCGGGGGCATCATCCATTTTCAGGTACTCACTGTGGAGACTTTCGCCCAACGGTCAGAGTGCATGTGGCTGATGAGCCTGGCAGCCTTTTTATACGTGTATGGTCCCCGTGTTTTAGCGCAGCCTGGTGTTCCTTGTTCTTTCTTTCACGTTCCTTCTGCGCTCCATTGCTCGTTGACCAATCCCAAGACGAAAGAAAGTTCAGTTCAATAAAATATCTTGGGATAATTTATACTGGCTAATAGAATTGAAAAATTTTACTCACAAAGTCAAAGTCTTCATACATGGACTGATTCCGAAACGAAGTCATCATGCACTTGATGCCGGCTGCTGGTGGTTGTGGCGGTTCTAGCTCTGATACAGGCTCTGAGAACTTCTCGTACAGCTCCGGACAAGGTCCTAAAGACTTCTCAGGGTTTACGCGACAGTTTTTCACTATCCACTGCTGCTCTAGATCTGTTGGGGATCTACGAATAACGGAAATGCTTTGGTTATTTTACTGATAGTCGTCGATGTAATATTTGTTTCAACGATATAATATTTATTTTATCATACAAGAGTGATTCCTAGGTTTTTTTTTAATATTGTGCGTGCAACTTATGTGCTGAGTTTTTGTTTTATTAAAGTCTCAATTTTGAGCAGAAACATTTATTGTTTGAGTTCAATCCTAAACAGGGCCATGACTAGATTAAAGTTCAAAATCAAATTAACCAAAGTTAAGCTCCAGCACTTCTTAAATTTAGCGTTTCAATTTCATTTCTGCATAAAGATAGTGCTGCAAAACGTCCCCTCATATTCCCGCCAAAAATGTTAACGGCACTGTAGCGTTTTAGTTTTACGCGCGAAATTATTATCAAATGTCTCTTCCAGCTCTGGGTGGAGCAAGAAGTAGTGTTAGACTTTTGCTGACTAAAATCTACCTGTCTTCTATAAGTCAACACGGAGATAGATAAGCAATCCTTTGGGTTACCGAACTGTGCATCAGAGAAAAGTTCAATCGGTGAAAAGCTGAAATGTTTTGTCTGCGAAGCTTCCGTTCGAGAGTATTGTGTTGAAGAATTGATTCAGAATTTTTGCCTGAATTCAATTACGCCTAGGATACTGTCGTTGGCGACGGGCAGGGCATGAGATGAGCAGCTCTGTAAAATCATCATTATCATCATCAGTCGACAGCCATGAGTGAGTGATGAGGTGATGAGGAATTAGTATAGTCAGTTCATAATGTACTTTTCTAAGTTTATCTAGGATATTTCTGGCATTCCTTGCCTCGAAAAACACGTAAAGTTGCTGGTTGCAGTTGTTATTAGTAGATCAGAGTAGTACTAGTAGTAGAGTAATCAGACGTCTGAAAGTCAGACCAATAGTCATCCAAAGAGCATCAAGTTGCACAGTAACTAGGTTGTAGAAGTTTGATAGGTAAAATACGATGTGTAGCCATATCCGGTCAGACTGGAAGCCGACCTTAAGCCAGTTAGGAAAACGCCTAGGAAGATGATAATAGTTTTAGCCACGTAAATAAATTACACACCAATAAAAAAAAAAAAAATGTTTGCAAATTGCAAAAATAAGCAATTCTAAGCCTGAGAGCAACGACCTAGGTTATTGCTTGTCGTAACCACAATTCAGTTGAACCAGTAATCATATTGACGTCTGGGCAAATTGCAGGACAATCAAGTTCCAATTATTCATATCGTATTCCATAAACGAGGCACGACTGTATAGCTGGACTAGGATGACGTCATAGAAAATCGTGACTTTGTTTCTGGTTACAATCATGGAGTAGAAGTAAGAACAAGTTTCCTTGACCCTCTATTGTTCACAAGATTTAATTTTGAAATAAAACTCCAGCGTGAAGATTTAGTAGATACGTAGAGCAAAATTGTCATACGTGTAGCGACATCTATGGCGTCACATAAGAACTAATCCTGCATCGCGCAATTAAAGTTCTAAGCGCAGTTTGAAACTTATAGAACAGCCCGAAATCATTTGCCGGGCCGTTACCCACCAGACATAACACTTTTTCACCAATAGAAAGCTGCTTTATTCTTGAGTGACATCTACACTAATTTAATGAAGAGATAAAGTTTGTTTGTTAAAATTGTTTATACCACCACGTTTAGCACCACCAAACGTTACTGATTTTTATTAAAGTCTCACGCGAAAGTTGAAAGTCAGTCTATTGCAAATATTTATTTTACTAATATGTAAAATAAAACCAATCTATATATTATTCTATTTCGATGTTCACCCGAAACATTACATATTTTTCCATGATCTTCCTTAGTTTAGATGCTCATATGGATTGCAAAACAAATTGTATTGGAAAATGCGAAAACAAAATCTTATTTGAAGATAGTCGGCAGGAAATAGATATGGAAGGATAAGCCTGTACGGGACAACTTTCAGCGATTCGGTAAGTTTCAGATCTTACTGGATCCTCTATCGCCTTAAGATTTTAGAAAAACGAAATATATATCAAACCAACGTAATTCCAAGTCTTGAATGAAATTATAATAGTAACAATACATTGAGGTGAGTCGGTTCAAGTTTTCTATTTGCTATTCTTTGTTCATTTTATGAATCACCAAAATGAAATCGATTATTGTGTTCTTGCCAGACTATGACTGTATCCAAAAACACAGTAACGTTTGATTCGTGCCGAATTTTTCGAAACCTCTTCTAAAACTTCAGCACAAATCAAACGTATTTACATACAAACATACTTACCAATAATTCGCTAACTATATCGTTCAAGTACTTATCACCCCCAATTCCCTAATTAAAGGGGTGAGAAATCTGGACTCCGAACGAAGTGTTACTGGAGAATTAGAGGCATCAGCGAGAAATTTTTCTCTTATAAATTCGAAAACGAGACAGCGACTGTCGCAACCCAGTATCCGAACGCATCGTCGATTACCATCAGATGAAATAGTGGTCGGATGCGAGCCTATCTACACTAATATAATAAAGAGGTAAAGTTTGTTTTTTGTTTTGTAGGAGGTAATCTCTGAAAGTGCTGGTCCGATTGCTAAAATTTTTTCACCGATAGAAAGCTGCTTTATTCCTGACTGACATAGGCTATTTTTCATGTGCGCGGGCGAAGCAGCGGGCCTACGCTTTGGTGGAGAATCATAAACTATCAAGTTCTGTTATTCAAAAAAATTTGGCATTAAGAAGAAATGCGCTATCATTCCGTAATTAATAAAGACGTACATAATTTATAATCTGTAAAATATATAAAGATACAAATTCAATTTACAAACAAATGATTACTTTGTCGATTGTCTCAAATCAGATTTTAACATAACCAATATACTCGTAGATTTATTTCATAAAGTTAAATATTGCAAAGGCTCGACAGTATACAGTCGTAATTAATGTTTCGTCGAAACGCACCTTAATTGGTATGTTAATTGACTCTCTGATTGGTGGCCTCTGACTTCGACTATTGTGAATAATTCACGCTTATTGCTTACACCAAACAGTAAAAATAAGCACTCGATCATGATTCTGGCTTAAATTTTTTCTTCTGTTTATGGTGTGAATTGTAGATGTAATAGTATCATTGCTCATGTTATTAAACTTCAATGATCCCATTATTGAAACCCATTATTTCGACCAGTACATAATCTTATACAACTGCCAAGTATAGATAAAGTAATAAAGATCCGAATTGGCACACCGCCGAGCCAATTCCATTGTGAGCATCACAATAAAACATGATTTAGGGCGACTACAAGTACATTCTGTTTAGTTACCTTTATGTTTGAGTGTGCCACATTTATTATCACTACAATAACTGTTATTTTTCTTTATAGCAACGAAAAATCGTGACAAAAACATCCATTTGTACCGAAATCTTACTTTTACTTGGATTGCCCGATTTTGATCAATTACTTTAAAAGCTAGCAAAGAAAAGCATTATAAATACTCGTTGCTTTTGTTCCCACGTCAGTAACAAACGGTAGAAGAAAACAAAATTCATAAAAACGGTTCGTTTTGCTTAGACGTAGAAATATTTATGCAGCTTATGCCGTTATTGCTCTCCCTTTGTTTAGCCTTTCTTTCGATGTAATTCTTCGAATAAACAACTGTGAGAAAGGGAAATGTTTTTGTACAGTTCTTTTTCGCTTATATCATTTGTACCCGTTTAGGATAGTTCACATCTTTCATTAATTGTGGTATCTATTTATGGGATGATATTGAGACTCCAAACTCTCCGAGTTTCGGCCTCAGAAGTCATTTATACTCGTTACAGCAGCCTGAAATTCAGACAATCAGTCTTGCCAAGGGCTATCGTACCTATAAACTGGGTTGTTCGGTGGGATAGGGTCTGATAGGCAGTCATTGAGCTGCAGCCGATTGTATTGGAAGCCGACCCCAAATTAGTCGGTAAATGGGTTCGCCAATGATGTTACCTATTGAGGAAAAACATTCGCAAGTGCTACAAGCTTTTAGGTTCCACAAGGTAATATCTTGGGACCAATTTTTTTGTGAAAATGAGACGAGTGTAATCTAGCGACCGTGTCGTTCGCGACGTTTTGCTCTGTCATGGGACACAT
Organism: Mythimna albipuncta; assembly: GCA_929112965.1. NCBI lineage: Eukaryota > Metazoa > Arthropoda > Insecta > Lepidoptera > Noctuidae > Mythimna > Mythimna albipuncta. Next base: position 18,258,042 of record OV815967.1, read on the forward strand.
TATAAGCTACCTTCGTTGTTCTGCGGATGCTGAATAGAATGTAATTAGTGCTAGTGTGACAATAATTATGGGGTAATCGCGCATGGCAATTAGTATCTAATTATATATTCGAACGTCCATGAGTTTCCTATTTATCAACATAATAGGGGGCCTACTTTTTTTGTGAATAGGTTTTTAGCAGCTGAACTTTACAGACTTTGCATTGATTATAATATTTAAAAAAAATGCATCGTCATTATAAATTGACTACAAAAAAAAAGTTAATCTCAACACGTTGCAGTTTCGACAGCCGTAGGGATTGATTCGATGATGTAAGTGCAGGATTGGTTCTTATGGCGATGCTAAGGTTATATTATGAGTAGCAGCGTCTGGATGTGCTAGGTACCCACGTACCACGTTCTTACCTCAATATTTCACTCAAGTCTTCATACTTATAAACGACCTTCGTCGTGGGGTCGTAGAAACCGTCGCCGGTGTCATAGTACCCGGGAGGTATCTCTCTGGTGGGCTGCTCCGCTGTCAGGTTAGACTGGCCGCCAGGCTTCAGACCTTGCTCGTATTCCAACTCGAATCTGTCAGTGAATATAGGGACGATTTTCAATAAATACTTATATAGATATATTTCTATCTATATATTGAAATTGAAGGCAGAATAGGTAATAATGTAAGAAGACGATGCGATGTAATGTGTATTTGTGTTGTTATTTCTTATCAGTATTGTTTTTAATATTGTACACTGACAGCCCTAAATCTTTCTCCTTTCTTTCAGTACATCCAAAGGTTGTTTGGAAGAAATTGCATGGTGCGATCAGACCGCCCATTGTACACATATTTTTAATAATGTTTGTCCTGTATTTTTTTTTTTTTGGTGTACAATTAAGAATATATAATAATAATAACAATAAGACCTTTGCTCAGCAGTGAGAGAGTACAGATTAGCTATATTTATTTAGATATGCTTAATATATTATACGTATATATTACTGATATATTTACAAAGAAAAACCACTTGTGGGCTACTTTCAATACTTTCGAATTTTTCAGTTTTTTGTAAAAGTCCCTATCCATCTTTTTTTAAAACGAATCCTGCGGCTTTTAACCCAAAACGATGGATTAAAAGTATCAATTACGTGTTGTTTAGGTAGAATAAAAACTGAATTTAATTTAACCCTAAAACTTTCTAATTTGCCCCTATGAAATTTGGACGCGAATGAAAATTTTAATTTCAATTTTCTACACAAGCCTTCAGAACATATAAAATTAATTGACTTCATAACAATGGTTAATTAATTAGGGGTCGGTGTAGTAAAATTAATTTGTATTAAGTGACTGAGAGATTTTAGACGATTATTTACCTAAAATTCGTAGATGAGGTGACAGAAAACAGAAAAACAGGAGATATAAATACTTGTGTCAAATAAATTTTATTTAAAGAATCAATATAAAAAATAATATGATAAATGCTTTCGTATTGAAAATACCTGCAAACATTGTACCGTCATATTTATTTCATGTGACTCAATTTATTTATAGGCTGCGCGGCAAATATTTGGAAAGAACGTCAACCTCATATCGAAACACAAAAATTTAAAAAAATGTAACCATTGTCTAACCTATCCTCAAAAAGAGAGCTGTGTATGAATTCGACTCTATTAGTGTACGTAAGGATCGCGATTTCCAAACCGGGATTTTTTTAGTGGGTCATCCAATGTCTTCTCCGGCTCTTGGGAGGAGCACGAGGACGTGACTGACTTTTACAGACAAAAACTCACTCCTATGTTCCTTTTTTGCCTTGCTTTTCAGGACTCATGATTTTCATTTCAGAAGCTTCCTACTCTGGATGCGTGATTATTCGAAAGTTATCCGTGGCCTTGGAACACAAAGGGCAAATGAAGAACCGGTGAGTTTTAGTCAGTAAAATTCTGACCTCTCACTCCTTTTATTTATTTATTTATTTGGTCGACCAACACTTGTTTACACAACCACTTAAAACAAAAATACAATCGGTATAAAACTTTTACCAGTGCAACAATTACTTAAAGGTAGACACCACATGAGCTAAAAACAAATATGAGTGTAAGCTTAAATATATACATGTAAAGTTGACAAACAAAAGAAAGGCTATTGTGAAAGAACTGTAGGTACTTACTTAGATACCTAAATTAAATTATTACCTACTCTTAATATTTTTTACTCCTTGAGCGGCAGGATTCGTTTTCCCACGGAAAAAAAGCGAGCCCGCTGCTCGACATGTTCAGCTCAGTTCCAGCAATTGCTGAGTTGGTGACCTTTTCGGTTCAGGCACAGTCACTGCAACTGTATTGTATTTTTGTACTCTTTTTTTGTTATTACTGTTTAATGTGGTATATTGTGTTGCTTGCGCCGAATAAATGCTATTCTATTCTATTCCATATTAGTTGAATCTTCTTTATGCTATGAATTTATCAACAATACAATATCTTCAGACCTTCTATCAGGCATCGTGCAGTATTGCCAACTCTTCTCCGAGTACTCCGTGTTCTCGCCGAGCAGCGTCCTCTCTGTCAAGACGCCATTAACGAACTTGCCTCTTACTATGATGCCGCTTTCGTACCGAAGTTGTCCCTTGCCGTGGAACATGCCGTCTTCGAAGTCACCTTCGTAGACCACTCCTGGAAATTATGTTTATAAACAAACTAGCTGCTGACAGCGGCTTTGCCCGTGTGAACGAAGCAAATTAGATAATAGTAGATTAAACAGTGTCTTTAAGTCGCGGCATGTTGAATTCCGAACGAAAAGAAGGTTGCTAATTGTAATCCCTAACGATAATGAGGGATTTATATAATAGACTCCCGAGCATCGTGAGGGGTAATAAGGAAACCTGAGTGAAGTGAGGAATTCAAGCCACCCAAGACAAATACAGCTTTATCCCCGTGTTGGATACTCTACTTTTTACACCATCTGTGAGATAATTAAAAGACAACTTAGTAAAACAAGTCATCTAATAGAGAAATGTAAATATTATTTACGGAACACAGGAATTAGAGTATTATTTTACAAGTTAATTTAAGATTAACTTGTATCACTCATATTTTGAGATTTTTTTTTTTTTAATTGTTGATAGGTTCGCACTTGACCGCTATCTCACCTGATGGAAAGCGACGATGCGGTCGACGATGGAACGCGCTTACCTAAAAGAAACCTATTCACTCTCGACTTAAAGATTCCCGGGTTGTAGCTATCAGGAAACACAGACTCCGGCAAGGAATTCCACTCCCTAGCCGCACGCACAATGAATGTGTTCCCAAAACGTTTTGTGCGTGTTGGTGGGATATCCACCATATACCGGTGGCGCATAGCCGTACGTCTGGTAGTCCGATGATGAAACGGGCTAGGCGGAATTAGGTTATGCAATTCCGACGCACACTCCCCGAAATGTAACCGGTAGAAAACCGACAGGCTAGCAACTCTGCGTCGATGCTCAAGACTTTGAAGCCTCGACTCGACGAGTGTATCATCGCCAATTATCCTTCTGGCTCGCCTCTCAATTGCCTCAAGTGCATCAAGCTGGTATCGGGCAGATCCGTCCCAAAGATGAGAGCAATACTCCATACACGATCGAACTTGCGCTTGATAAAGTTTGAGCAGCTGTTCCGGCGTGAAGTACTGTCTGACCTTTGCGAGAACTCCCAGCTTTTTTGCAGCCAGTTGAGCCTTTGCTTCGATGTATGGCCCAAAGTTGAGTGTTGATGTCAGCGTAACACCAAGAAGGTCAAGATGGTCGGTTATCGGCACGGTTACACCCCGGAAAGTTGGAGCAGGACTGAATTGGCTCCTTTTAGCGGAAAATAGACACGCCTGGGTTTTTGCAGCGTTGAACCTGACCAAATTGGCATCGCCCCATTCGGAGACTGCCTCCAAGGACAAGTTCAAGCGCTCAACCATAGCCTCTCGAAGAGACTGGATCTGTGACCCACTAGCTCGCGCGCTGGATATGTAACTCTCAGCAACAGTGCTGTCGTCTGCATACCCAAAGGTACCGGGCTTAAGCAGATCGTTTATGTGCAGCAAGAATAATGTTGCCGAGAGTACTGACCCCTGAGGGACCCCGGCATTTGAAACAAACAAATATAACGTCACTTTGCGTCTTTCCCAAAAGGCCATATAATGGCAACATAGGCTTGATGGATTTTGTCGCCAAAGTCCATGTCAAATTTCTCTTTTTATTTATCAGCTTCTTTGCTATAAAATATATTTTTAAGATTCTACCATATTAGTTTACTACAGGTAGCAGTATTTTCTAAAGCACATAAAAATAATACGTGCATATTTCCGTTTTGCGGCTAAGGGCTTCTTCACACATACCACAAACACACAACGTCATAACGACAAAATGCTGTCAAGCAGTGGTTACGTGTAAATAGTGTCGCTGCAGCTTTTTGAAGTTGCGTTGTGGTACCGACAAAATGTCGATGTGGTTACGCACTGTCGTTGCATAGACGCAACGTTGTGTTTGCGATGTGGTCGGCTACTAGTTCACAGTGTCACTAGTGGTTGCGTTGTGGTTGCGATGTGGTCGGTATCACACACACGGTCGATAACGTCTGTAAAATGTGCTACGTGTGAATTGTCCTATTCATTTTCAATTTGAAATATTCCACGTGGTGTGGTTGAGGTGTGGTTATGGTCGTAGTGTGGTTGTGGTACGTGTGAAGAAGCCCTTAGTCTAAGAACACCAAGAATTATACGAAAATCGTTTTTTACCAGTAGGGAACGTGTACTTTCCATAGCCACTCATCCCTAGCACATCCCACGAGCCTTCGTATTGGGAGCCCGTTGGGAAGAATTTGGCAGAGCGTTCAACTCGAGGTATGTCCAGTGAGGCGGACCTATAAGCAAAAATCAAGTTACAATTCGTATTCTTTGAATTACTTGCATTGATTTACCTAGACAATATAGGCATTATTGAGAATGTTTTGTGAGATTTCATTAAAATTACTAAAAGGCCTTATATCAAATTTTAGGATAGGTAGAACCTATCCTAAAATATTATATGTATTTTAAAATCTTGTATCGTCTAGGGTTTGAACCTTCATCTTTATTCACATCTAATATTTTTAGTACAGAAGCCTTTTTCATTGGAGAAGTTCCATAAGAAGAAGAAGCATTTAATAAAGAATGGCTTTTTTATTTACTTGAACTGTTCCTTGTGCGATTCAGAAAACTTTCTCATCAGTTCTTCCCATTGTGATATCCGCTTATCCGCTACGTAACTGAAAATATACCAGTTTGAGTATTATCACCCTAATAAAAAATTAGGGACTAGTTTTCCCGCGGATTTCTTCCTGTAGACTATATTTCTAGATTTTATACACAATCATAAAATAATAAAATAAATAAAAATAATAAATAATAATCGTATCATAGGCAATGATGCTCTTGTGAAGTCAAAACTCCAAAGTCTTGAGCATCGTCGCCGAGTTGCTAGACTGTCTGTTTTCTATCGTTTACACTTCAGAGAGTGTGCACTAGAGTTACACAATTTAATTCCGCCAAGTCCTTTCCATCATCGGACCACAAGACGAACGGCGTTGCGCCACCGGTACATGGTGGACATCCCACCTATACGCACAAAGCGTTTTGGGAGTACATTCATTATGGGTACAGCTAAGGAATGGAATTCCCTGCCGGAGTCTGTGTTTCCTAATAGCTATAACCTCGGGGTCTTTAAGTCAAGAGTGAATAGATTGCTTCTAGGCAAGCGTGCTCCATCGTCGGCCGCATCATCGCTTACCATCAGGTGAGATTGTGGTCAAACGCGAGCCTATCCATTATAAAAAAAATGTTTTTTTTTTTCAGGAATAAAGAACATTACGGTACTCGAGTAGAGCTTTTTATGACAGAATAACATTCTGTTATCGGATGTGTATGTGTGATCTGTGACCAAACCACGACTTATTACAATCATAATAATTCTGAGGTAAGAGATAGACGGAGCTACACAAGCCGTATATTATCCCTTTCTTACATCAGAATCATGATTATTTTAAGAATTTTTGGTCTTGCAGGCGCTGTACTTCCTACAAACAATCAATTGTACCTTCTCATTTTATTAAAAGGAAGTATATAGGGTGACTGGTAATTAGTGACCGATACTTATACACGTTAATGTACACATCATTACAAAAAACTTTCCCAAAGAAACTTATTTTTTATACTCATTAGTTTTATCGCAAGCTGCAAAGTTGTTTTGTTACAGCTGTTCGCGCAATTCGTCCGCGCGTTTGCGAACTATCAGCAGTTAGCCGCGTACAATAGTGATAGTGCACCTGCGCCACTTGCAAACCCATCGGTGTATGTAATCAATGTAGGTACCTATATGTTTCGGTTAACCCCTGAGAACCCAAGCATTTAAATAGGTATAAATACGGCAAAATGGAAAGGTTGCTTATTTTTCGATATTTACAGACTTAATGAAGAGTTTCTTATTTACATTCTTAGATACATAATCAATAAATAAAACGCTCAAAATTTTAATAATCTACGCGGACTTTTAGTAATCTTAGTGTTCAACCGCGCGCACGAATGGCGCGAAATCACGCGTTTGGGGTTTGGGGGGTTAAATAATGAGTATAAAAAAAAGTTTCTTTGGGAAAGTTGTCTGCAATCATGAGTACAATCACGTATTTAATTATCGGTCACTAATTACCAGTCACCCAATACACTACAGAACTAGCTGACCCGGTGAACTTCGTACCGCCTAACAGTCAATGAATGTAGTATACTTTCGATATAGTCAACCGATTGCGATGAAACAAAACCTAACTAATATATCAAGATACACTCAATTTTAATGTTATCCTCATCGAACTCGTACGTTTTACGTGTTGTTCGCACAACTAAAAACTTTTACAGGGTTAATAAAATACGTATAGATATAGATTGTAGACTTTAGTGTATTTAGGTATATTTAAAAAGAGTGTCCATGGAGTTTCTTGCACGTTCTTCTCCATAGAGACCTACGTTTTGAAACGTGCAATTTAGCTTCACTTTTCTTGGACTGACCGACATTTGACTATTCAAAAGTGCCTGCAAATGGTCTATTTGAAATAAATGATTTTGATTGATTTGATTGATATTGGACAAAGTTACATTGTAGGAGACCACACACAGAATATGAAGAAAGTATAATGACCAGTAAATGTGTCAGTGTACTTAGTAATGCTTACACTTTATGCAATCAATGCAATTGGGCCAAAGCAAATAAACACATGTGTGTCCCATTTCGGCGCGGCGTAGATGCTCAAACTGACGCAAAAACTTTCGGGTAAGCCGCAACGTAAGCCAGCCTCACCGAACCGAAACTTTGAGGAACACATTATTTACAATATGTATTTGATATCCGTGTTTAGTCTTGGGTGGTATGTTTTACTTTGTGTGTATGTTCTCGTTCGTTATTACAGTTTGAATAATTATTGGAATGATTGAGTTAATTCACCCTTTTTTACTTAAATCAAACAATTCATTTGCTGAGTAGATTTTTTTTAAAATTTTATTATCTACTGGAAGGCTCTTAAATTACCACTATCTCACCTTTTTTTTATTGTTGATAGGTTCGCGCTTGACCGCTATCTCACCTGATGGAGAGCGAAGATGCGGTCGACGATGGAACGCGCTTACCTAGAAGAAACCTATTCACTCTCGACTTAAAGATTCCCGGGTTGTAGCTAGCAGGAAACACACTGTTGGTAAGCGATGAAATGATCAAAGATGGATCACTATGTTTTTTTTTTTTACACTTGTTTTTTTTTTATAAATTTTTACCTAACATAATAGTACTCTTAGTGGCAAATTGACAAATAACATCTTCCGCTTTGGGTGGAGCGAGAGGTGGTGTTAGACTATTACTGACTTAAATTAAAGCATGTTCTTACAGTTGCCCTTTGCACTATTTACCCATCTCATATACATTCAATTACAAATATATCTTAATTAAGTTCTATTGTAACATACACAAGTACATAGTAAGTTACTTATTATTATCAGCCAGCCTCGTTGAATTCTGAATGCTACTGATGAATTCCTGATGTATTAAACAATTAGTGACATTCTCAACAGTAGCGCTGGGAGCACTAAAATTAAGTCAATCTCATTTAGAAGAAAAGTTTTCGAACTCACGTTGACATCATGCTGGGCTTCCTCGAGGACGCCATTATGAAGAACGCTTCGAACAAAAATAAAGCATAAATGTAAGTGAAGTAACAAACTAATAAACTCAAGCATGTAAATACCAAACCACAGACAATTTGCAAATTGTAAACCTATTTCACAATTTTCAATACAAAAATGGCTACCAAATTGTACTACAGACCTTCATTGTGTTTTACAAGCACGTAATAACAAAAGGTACTCAGAAATTCGGATTATAATTTCAGTGAATAGACGAGCTTTGTTCGGTAAAATAGTTCGATTGTGGGTAGGTTGAATGTGCTTCACTTCGAATGATTGTCTATACCTATCTACAATCTACATCAATATCATTTTCATTACAGCCAAAAGATATCCGCATAGATAGGCTTCCCCTAAATGTCGCCGCAACGACTGGCCCTGTGCGTCTTGTATCTATCGGGTTCCCGCCTTATCCACGCGTAAGCCACCTATTTACATGTAGAGCTTCAAAAATTTGATTTGTATTCTCCAAACAAAACTATTTCTTCTCACAAAATGTTTATGTGGACATTCGTACATCATGTTTCGTATTATGATGACATATGAATATCTACTTCATGCTTTCAAATGGAACCCCCAAATCATTGGTCTAGTTTAGAAGTTATGATTCGAGTTCTATTCCTGCCGTTTAGGTATGAACACATTATTTTTCCAAAACCTATTTTAAAGTCATGTTTCATTGTTTTCTTTATCTTAAAGTCAGTAGATGTAAACAAAAACGAAAGTGTATTGATTAGTATAAAACGCTTAGGGTGAGTTGCACAATTTAACCAAACCATAACCAGCCGTGAAACGGCCTCCTATTGGTCAATTCGACGATTTGACAACTGTTAACGGCTTTGTTATCGTTATAGTTAAATGGTGCAACTCACCCTTAAAGGTTTACGTTTCCATTAATTATCTTCCTCTTTACATATAATGAAACAAACTCCCCACATCGCGTATTTCTGTCTATCCGTTCGCGTTATATATATTAAAATTACATTCAGATAATAATACATATCACATCACATAAACATATGTACCCAGTAATCTATAAAGAAGTAATTCATCATCCCGATGAATCACACGCGATGCCTTCATCTATTTTATTCATTGTTTTCGGTTCTGGGCCAATTCTTGCCAAAGCCTAAGGAAGATATCTAAGTCGTCCTGCCATCTCCTTCGTGGTATGTCGCGACCCCGTCTTGCGATACAGGGTACCAACTTTATGTTACATCGTCCATCACTCGATCGGCATGCATCAGGCATGTCCAGCCGCATCATATTTATCGTTTTTTTTTTTAACTTCCCATCCGATATCAAGGTTAATATCCAAAACAAAAGTTCACGGGAAATCCGTCGGAGAAATGAACGCCATTGTGTCAAAGGTTTAGTATGCAGAAGGTGATGTTCGGTCATGGTCACACACACTGTCACATGCATTATTTATAAAGAAAGAGTGAAACTTGTGTATCGGATAGTAACTTTATTACGTTTAAAGAACTTGGGATGAAGTCCGGGTAAACGATTCATAGATATTTTTAATTATTATTCCGTTTATTAATCCTTGACATAATTATGTTTTAAAAATATTTCTTATACAAAACAGATTTAAAAAATATATTAATAATATTAGCCCACCGGTATAGGGAACAATAATTCAAGCTACCGGCGCGGCGGTCAAGATACCAAAGGAACCTCCTAATAATGAGAGCTGTGTCCCAAAGTGCCGTTTTTTAATCAAGCCTTTGATCCAGTCACCTAACGAAAGGATCTGTTGGTCTCGTGGTTATTAACTCATCGAATGCCGTAATTAGAGACACAATAGAAAGACAATTGCTTATGTTGAACTGTGTAACTTAAGACATTCAAAAGGCTAACCATTGCCTCCATTGTCATTATATTCAATTATGTATTGGCTTTGCCTTTACCTGACACGACTATCGGTAATATGATAGCCGGAGTCAACAGCCCACAAGTTCAGCTACTTGATTTGTTTATCTTGCTCGGCTTTAGAGACTTTTATTATTATTATTGATACGCTCGCATTTGACCACAATCTCACCTAATGGTAAACGATGTGGTTGACGATGAGGCACTCTTGCTTAGAAGGACGTGATCGTTACTCCAGAACCTATCAACCCCATATACAATATAAGAATCATAATTGTGGAGTCTAGCTACTAAAAGTGCAAAGCAACAAACATTTCGATCCTTATGTTTAAGTTTAATGTGGAAAGTGGCGAGGATATTGTCTCTAAACGGGGATAAATGCTTACTTTGTGCTAGTAGGTACTAATGCATTATTAGTAAAATCCCAATGAAACTTAGATACTTTGCGAAATTGGAGATCGGGTTGGTTGCAAACAACAGAGCAGAAAAAATCAAAAAAGCTCCAGCAGAAATTCGTGATGCGAAGTACCCGTGTTCTACGAATATCCATTGAACAATTTCTATGAAAAATCGAAAAACTTTTTACAAAAAACTTTGATTGCGGGGTTTTGTTTCTTTGTAATAAAACACTGACTTCCGAAAGTAAAGTTACTTGTATTTATATAAAAGAAACACTTTTTTTACTGTGGCCTACAGTTAAAACTAAATACTGTGCAAATTCTGTAAGTACATAGAGAATATATTCATAAAATTAGTTAGTACGAAATGTACTCGAACTATGACAATTCTAACTAGCAGAAACATCGCTAGGATAGGTACATTATTTATTACCAGTGTTCCAGTGCGTACCTTCCGAAATCATTATCAGATTAGATTCTATTGATAGTAACTTATAGCCTTAAGATCCATTAAACATCATCAAGTTTTCTGAATTATTAATCCTAAATCGCTTTTAAGCCTAATATATTTTGGGAGTTCTCTAATTCTTCATGAATCGCATAATCAGGACTAGTTTCTGATAAAAATGAGATCAATCTAGAAATAGGTACACACCTTAAAAAAACCACAGCGGTTTATAAATGATGGAGTTATGATAAAAAAAAAAACAACTGAATTGACCACTTTTTTGTGGTCGATTTAAAAGCGCGGTGATAACATAAGGATAAACAACATAAGGCAATAGGGATCAAAGACAAAGGAACAGATGAAACGACTGTTTCGAGGCGGATATGTATGTGATGGAAGAAGGCTAGAAGGGCAGAGTGTCAGAGTGGCAGACGCTCGTCATCTCGACGTAAATATTCAAGAGAGGGAACGAGGTCACTCATTGTAGTCGCTGCAGGCACTAGGCGAACGTTTGCACACTCTGCGATACTTTGTGCTACGTCACACACGTGGGTAATAGCGGAGATATAATAGTAGCTTTTAGGAAAATATCCATATAAAAAGGAAAACTGTTCGTATAGAAACCTTTTGGTTTCACTTTTCGATCTTCGGGGTTTAATCTCTAGATCTGGCAATGTATTTTCTATCAGTAGGTTTTGATTTTTGTTTTCATTGGGTCTTAAAATAAACATGGACAAAATTAAAGTCATGATAAACCATGTAGCACCCAATCCCATCAAGATCGGAGACTCTATGCTCGAAGTTTTGGACGATTATGTCTACCTCGGACAGACAGTCCAGTTGGGTAGATCTAATTTCGAGAAAGAGGTCAACCGTTGAATCCGACTCGGCTGGGCAGCGTTCGGGAAGCTGCACAGTGTTTCAAGACGGAAGTCTATGACCTTCATGTTCATTCTTCTTTAAAAACATGGTCGCTTAAAATGGGCCCCTGCTTACACCTCCAACTATCCTTTTGAGGTGTACCTATATAATTATATGGCATCCAGCTTTTTGAATAAAAGAATTTATTAAAAAAAAAACTCGAGAAAACAAGGTACGTAAACAAGATCAGATTCATCAAGTAAGCCGAAAAAATATAACAAAGTGCATACATTCATTCTCAGGTTTTATGTGTAAACGTGCTTTAGTTCAAATTGAATACGAATTTCAAACGGGCGTTTTGCAAACGTGAAACGCGGTATCAGAATAGCTCAAACGATTTCCCTCGAATATGTTTTCCGAGCTACCAGCCGAGAGAGAGGTATTTGAATAAACACAGTCATGTTATTAGAATTTTGTATATTTTCAAATGGATAAACAAGCCTTTGTAACGAAAATCTTAGTAACTCTGGATACTTATGCCATGTATAACACATTGTCGTGAATTTAATCTGGATATGAAAGTAATTTTTAAATTTTTAAACGTAATTTAAATATAGAATTCATGTGGGAATAAACGGGGTGGAAACATTTGTACTAAGAATGATTATTGTTGGAGAAAAAAAACTCTAGCATAGTTATATTTGGGTTCTTTATGAATTAAGTAGTAAAAAAAATAGGCCAAATATTTAGGCCTTTGGAACACAAATCATTCCATTTTTTTTCGGCACACAGTCGTGTCTAAATTATTGTACGACAATCAATGGTGTTTTAAATTAAATTAGTACTAGTGATTTAGGCACGTAATATTTTGTTATGCAAGAAGGACGTTCATAATAAGTTTCAATGAAAGCTTTTTATCATTTTTGTTAGTGTTCTAATAAACTCCTATTTTTATTAGATTTTTTTTTAGACTTTAAATCTTGCAAATTCGTAGTTAATGCAATACAATCTAGAACCTCCTTTCTACTCAAAAGGACAATGGGGCGTTTTTCTTTTTTATCGAATATTGCTTGTTTCCTCAAAAAATATGAAAATATTATAATTACGCTTAAAACGCTTATTACGCTCAGGGATGTTCGTGGATGCCCAGACTGACAGCTTCGTCAGGCGCAAGTGCGCAGCATCTTTGTTGCGCAGGGTGCATGCCAGCACCAACGTCCACCTGAGTGTCATTGCCAATAAACTGGATTGTCCTATAATTTGTTCTATAAGCGAACTACATGGTCCTGTCAAATCTGTTTACTAAAATGTTTTTGTATTACAAACATCTATTATTTGTAAGTTATTATGATACTAACGAAGTATGATTTATAATATAGAAGTTTATTCTGAAATAAAAAGATTATTATTATTATTTAAAAAAATCGGGTTTCGGGGGTGTTAGTAAAACACATACTATTAATTATTCCCTTTCTATAAGGCAATATTTTTTTAAGTTTTTCTTTTTTTTGCATGTTATAGTAAACTTTTAAGTCCATTTTAATGTACTGATCGTTTATGAAGAATAGATATAAGATCATTATTATGATGTTTTAATTCTTACCTGAGTATGCTAATCTAAAACCAATTCAATAAGTTATTCTCCGTATTTTTTCTATAAAAATTATAGCACATTAAATAACACTTGAATACAACTGTTACACATATTATTTATACAAAAGTGTATAAAATAGAAAGTGTAAAGATTCACAGACTCAACCACACCATGAAGGCTGACTATGACAGAAATATAAACAATCATGGCCGCCTGGATCAGTGTTCGAAATGAATTAAAGAATTTCTAGCCAGTCACTAAAATAAAATATTTCGTTGTTTTTATTACATTATAAGAAAACATTTTACCAAAAAAAAAACCGACTTAAATGTTAAAAAACACTGAAAAGTATAAAATAACTTTAATTTCGGAAGTCGTATAAACAAAGCAACTTGTAACCACAGTTCTGCTGTGATCCTATGAGGAGTTCTGTTCCATATCTTCTAAGTTCATAATCACATCATAACAATGTTGCTATGGGACCAACTTGGAAGCATAAAATTTCAATCAAAAAAAGAATTTTCAAAATCGGTCCATAATTGACCGAGTTAACAGTGAAAATACATAAAAAAAAAGTAAAAAAAACATACATTCACCAGAAAATAGAACCTTCTCCTTTTTGAAGTCGGTTAAAAATTGCTATAGGATGTTGCGGGTGACAGCTGTCGAAAATATACAATAAGTACTAGCTTTTGCCCGCGCGGCTTCGCTCCCGCTCTTGCCTACTTCACCCTACTATACCTTACTCTACCCTACTATACCTTATTCTACCCTACTCCACTCTACTATACCCTACTCTACCCTACTCTACCCTACTCTATCCTACTCTATTCTACTCTACCCTACTCTATCCTACTCTACGCCACTCTACCCTACTCTACCCTACTCTACCATACTCTACTCTACTCTACCCTATTCTACCCTACTCTACCCTACTATACCCTACTCTACCCTACTCTACGCTACTCTACCCTAATCTATCCTACTCTACCCTACTCTACGCTACTCTACCCTACTCTACACTACTCTACCCTACTCTACCCCACTCTACCCTACTCTACCCTACTATACCCTACTCTATCCTATTCAAACTTCACATAAACTATCTACTAAATAGTCCGAACAAAGCCAAAAAAATTGGTTTGGATAGGTGAGCCCGTTCTTGAGTTATAAAATTATAACGAAAAGTGGCATTGATTTTTATATATATAGATTTTCTCCCTATTTCTTTCTCTCTAAAAGATGCATATTTTCATCAGCTGTTATTCTACCCATGTTATGTAAACCTTAGTAATACGACAGGAATATATTTTGAGTTTAGCATCATTCAGCTTTTGTTATAGGCAGTACCTATTCACAAAACGTTTTTTATTTTGAAACCGGAACGGATGAAGCCTTTGATTAATCAGTATCGATTAAAGCCCAAACAATATTATCTTTCAAAGCATTCCTTTAGCATACGTGTTCAGAATTTATTACGAAATATTGTGTTTTATTAGTTGTTACGAAGAAGACGACACTTGGCAACAGACATATTGTCTACATTCTCATTGTCGCTGACACATTAATAATTAGTTACGTTGACTGTATGCGATTCGTTCCAGAGAAAGTCCCTAACACTATACAGACTATACACTATGTCGACATACAACAGAGTATTGCCAGTTGAATTTAATGTGTAGAATTTTTTACAACACTCAATTCCGATCTCTTGAATGGTTTCTTTCGTTTTAGTGAAGATAATTCTATCTTTAGAATTATTTACACTAATATATATGTATCTTGATTAGTGTCTAGAAAAAGGAGAGAAGAAAACATTGATTCGCAGAATTTTTGAAAGGTTATATAACTAAGGAATGAAGATAATACTAATGTGTCGACTGATAGGTTTGAATGAAAGAAAAAGACGTATATAGTCTGTATAAAAAGTCAAACGACTTGGTGATTTTTAAACGAATTAAAAAATTCTGTGTATATATTTCAACTATACTTTTTAGGAGGTTTTTTAGTAAACGATGAACATCTCTTTGCAACTTTGATTGTTCAACCAGTGTTGACTATATCAGCTTTCATGAATTTAATTATTTGATTAGATTGCCCAAGTCGTTTGAGTTTTTAGGTTTTAGACAGACTCTAATGCCAAATATACACGAAAAAAATGATAATAAATATAGGGAAAGGTTGCATTATGTTATATATTCAGAGTAGAAAGAGTTCAAAATAGCATAACCAAAATTGGACATGTGAAATAATTTTTTTTATTACTTTTTTTAAACACTAGTGGAAATGAATTCAGTGAAACACGAGTTTTATTTCAATGAATGAATGACGCATATTCTGTAGTACCTATAGTTGGTTCGTTATAGTTTCACGAATGTCTCGCGTGTACCGTCTGTTTTCATTGCCTCTTTGTCAAATAAGTATGTTATGAATATATGTTTCAAAGTAGTTTTTGTTCGAGTGGAATATGTTTCTCCTTTCGTGTGCACTGGACCGTATATTTTCTGTGGAATATCTGTTCTGTTTATTTTAGTTTGGTGAATATGGTGTTTTTTTTTTATATGTTTGGGAAAACGGTTTTGAAGTATTCAAATTATATCTTACTGACCTGGATTACACGGACATGTAATATCTTATATATATAATTTTGTCCCGGTAATACATTCCCATGCGATAATTTGTCGAATGAAACTATTTATGCCGTGACTGGAAATTTAATAAGTTAGATTATTTCTGAACTAGCTTTTGCCCACGGCTTCTTCCGTGACGGCGAGCAATGGGTGGCTCACGGTCCGACCGTCCGTTAACTGTCCGAACCGAGCCTAAGTCCTCGACGGCACGCCCTGTTCCCGCATGCCTCAAGGAGTTGTCAGCAACGACAGGGGTCCAGCTGGGCCGAAGCCTATTGGGGCCAGGGTTAGTTCCGAAAGGTAGCTCAGCTCCCGGTACGATGATATTATTATTATTATTATTTTGGGAGCTTTAAAGCGTCTGTAAAGCAACACGGTCCACGAAATGTGTCTAGGAGTATTGGCGACTTGATTTTAAAGATATTGCCTAAAATATACGTAAAAATCAGGTTTGAGAATTTACGTGAAGTAAGTACTGTTTTTATGTACTTTGATTACCTGATACCTGAAAATTGGCCGTCTAAGCAAGCTAGCAGATAGGCATGCGTTCTTAGTACATACTAACAGTACTCAATCGACCACATTTCCTTCGTGAGAAAATACGTGACGTCTGGCGGCACTGGGATCTTACTCTATTATAGCCACAGTAACAAGTACCTACCTACTCATTACGGCTTTTATCTTATTTATCAAACAAACACAACTGACAATGCAATATCCAGAGATCCATTGTTATATCATATTACTTAAGTCGTTACCAATTAAATTCGTCTGCGAATTACGATCACATCTAGTCACGGAATCTTGTGGGCAGCGGCCATGTTGCAAATTGTATAAAAAAGATAAAACGTTGCGCCCGCGCATCATTTCTCACGATATGATGGATTACGGCACTGGAAGCACGCGATCTGCCAAATCATAGACTAATTAATTGTATAATGTTTGTGTTGAATGGCTTTTTACAGTTTTTATGAGAGTACGTTGTGTGTATGCGGTAGGTATGTGATGAAAATTTAATTACAGTTGTATGTAGGCACCTGATTGAAATGCAGACAGTGTTGTCTGCACAAAAAAAAAAATGTTCTTTGTTCTAATGCTTTGTTGTGAACAATTATGTACTAAATTTATAATAAACAAGATTCTGCAAGAAGCTTCACAAGCGTAAAAATTAGCAATTATTCTATGTCCTTCTCTAAAGTCCTATCTATCTTTGAAACCTTTTTCCGCGAAAACTAACAGACACACAGTGCTACTTTCGCATTTTTAGTCTTCATATATACTATTTATTTCTTTATACTACTATTTATTTCTTTACATAATATAAAAAATAATTAAAACACGTTATATCGTATTGAATTAAACAGAGTCGCCCATTGTATGTATTTGTTTTTTAGTATTAGTTTATTTTTTGCTTGTGATGACGTACAATAAAGCATAATATAATAAATTTATAGAAGTTATTTATTATTATAGCATCACGTAGATTGTACGAAATTGATATAGATAACTTTTATACATTAAAATTGTGTGTAACTCTTGATATATTAGGTTTTGATGCGTTGCAATCGGTTGACTATATCGAAATATCTTTATATTTTAAACTACATTCATTTTGTGATCCAGTTCGGCTAGTAAATAGAAAAATAGTAAATAGATAAATAATAATAATTTAATTATTTATTTAATAACAAATAAAAATTAAATCTTAATCTGGTTGTACACCAAAAGCTGTGCACCAAATTAAATTTACTCTCACATACCTATACACAATTGTGCAAACAAGTGCAACAAACACATTAGCATATAAACATGAAGAATTTGAGATAAAAATGCGTTTCCGTAAAAATAATCTGTAATTATATGTAACAACGTGTAATCTGCTATTATTGCAGGTTTTATTGTTTGGAACATGTTGCTTTTGCAATGCTGAGGTCAGAGCGTTGTGATGTGTGCCATTGGTCCAGTTAAATGTCAAAGCGCCGATTCTTAACTAGAATTGTATGATGACGTGGGTGCTCATTATACATAGGAGCATCATCATCATCAGCATTTCAGCCGATATACGGCCACTGTTGGACATAAGCCTCCCCAAAGCGTCGCCACAACGAACGTTCCTGTGCGTCTCGCAAATATATGTACAGGAGCATTTCCTACTAATATTATAAATACGAAAGTTTGTATGCATAGATGTCTGTTACTCTTTCATGCAAAACCCATGAATGGTTTTCGTTAAAACTTGGTAAATATACGGGTAGACCCTGTCCTGAACACACATACACTATAAAATTTAAACACCTATTCTATATAAAGCAATCTTGCCAGTTTGAAAGCCAATAAGGACCCGACTATACTAAAAGCAGAATGCCATCTACTTTGACATAACAATCTAATTTATCATACACTAAATAACTCATAATCTAGAACATAACAATGCACCCTAATAATCGTAATCTTTTAACTATCAAACAAAACCATTACATTCAATAAAAAAAAAAACCTTGACCCCATCACTAAAAGCAGAGCAGATAAAAAATGCTTTAAAACATTCTCCAGTGTGTATCATTTGATTGAGCCACGTCTAAATCAGTGATGAAAATTTTAATGAGAACTGCAATGTGCTCGGTGAATCTTAATGTGCCATTGTTGAGCATGACCGACGTAAATTAGTGCTAGAATTTACGAAATAAATATTTGTCTTTAAAATAGGTGTTACAATAGATTAAATAATTGTACATAATTTTGTAATTTATTACTGCTTGTTGGTGTAATTATAGAGTAGTTTTTTCTCATAAGCTAGACTGAAAAAAACGTAACAAACAAAATGATAAGTTTTAGGGGTCATGAGCAAAGACTTAATCTTCACAAATGATCCATCTCTGTACTCTTGTATGCATAAAGTAAATAAATAATGATAAATAAATATATATTTAAATCAAAATTAATGTCAAATGCATATTAGCGCATCACTTCAGCATGGCAGACAAATTTGGCATTTTTTTAGTTTTTTTTTAATACATAAATAATTGATAAGACAAAGTTTTTTTGAAGGAAAATATTGAAAATCGAAATAAATGCACACGTGCGAGGACGGGTCGGTAGTGTATGAAAAAATACTTGTGACCTGTCCAAAAAATCTACTTTTTAAATAATCGATATTATCAGCATAGATTTGAAATGACTAGCCTATCGGAACTATTAGTAGGAGAACTGAGCTACTCAGGATACAGTGCACCTATTTTAGTATCGACACTCAAGTTGGATTAAACATGCTATCAGAAGTCATGACGACTTTTGATGATGTTGCTAGATCATCAAATTGAGTGCTCACTCTGTAATAATCAAAGTTACTACATTAATGTCACATCATCATCATTATCATTTAAGCCGATAGACGTCCACTGCTGGACATAGACCTCCCCCAAGCGTCGCCACAACGAACGATCATGTGCGTCCCGCATCCATCGGATTCCCGCTACCTTCACCAGGTCGTCAGTTCACCTTGTAGGAGGCCTTCCAACGCTGCGTTTTCCGGTACGTGGTCGCCACTCCAGAACCTTTCGGCCCCAACGGCCATTAATGTCACAACAATTTATTTATTCATATGTAAACACAGTTACAGACAACACTTAAATGAATGAGTGGTAGGGCTTAGCATACCACTTATGACTAAGATGTTATAGATCTATAATAATCATAATCAAAACATTATAATAGGAACTGTAGCTGAATTTATTTTAATTTAAAAAAGACGAATTTCCACACAAAAAGCAGCTTTTATTCCCAAGCTAGCTATCGTAACTTTTAAAATGTCTGTGCATACATTTCCCGTTTACCTGCACAAGCTAAAGCATAATGTAGCATTAGGATCAAAATGAAATTACTGTGTAAATAATGTAAGCTTCCAGTCTGGTGGTTGCGTTCGTGTAATGAGTAAGTTGTAAGTAGGTTGCATTAGGGAACAGGGGACGCAATGTTTGGCCATTTTCCAGGAATGTAATGCTTCTATTATTACTGTTATGTTGGGTATTATTATGTGCTTTGCTCGGGTAAACTTGTTGGTGGCCGTGTTTGTAGTTGAAAGGTTTTTGTTGGTAATTGAAGAGTCAGCCTGTTATAATTTTTTAAAAATAATTAATGTTTTGTTAATTTGCCTGCTGCGGTCCCGTTCGACTAAAATTCAGGTGTCTTTAAGGCTAGAGTAAAAAGGTTATTAATAGACGATTGCATGACTGCTTCATCCATCTTTGCCATGAGATGGGATCACAGCCAAGCGCTAGTTTATATTAAAAAAAAATCAACAAATCAGTGCTTAATTAATTTTATTCATTATCATCACCTTTTCGTTTGAAAAGTGTCTACTGTTTTGCATAGGCCTCAAATGGCCCAACAAAGTTTTACTGGAATTAAATGCCTAATCTTTTAGTGAAGCATTATTCAATTTTAACACAATAGTAAGTTATTAGAAATTATCAAGAAATCGAATATTTTTTTTACTAATTTACTCTTTACTTCCGACCTAACTTGACCTTCCGGTTGCTGTTTTCACCAATCAATACATTGGTAATTGAATTGTATGTAGCTTGAGTCTTTCAAAGCTATCTAGCCTAGCCTTTGGTAAATCTAGACAGTAGATGTATTGACGTGATCTCAGTTCTGACAGGGACTAATGAGCTATCCCAGCATGTGTTGCCACAATCACAATCACAACAACATGGATTGCTTTCAGTTTCATTCACAAAGTAAAAGCGTGTCCAATTCTTGATTCTTTGTCCACATTCACATTTATATCCTTTAATCTTCACAAATTAATCTAGACCTTTCCGTACAGTAAGTGCTACTCGCGTAGTTTCGCATAAAACTGATAGAGCCGCTTAATGTTCAATTCTCGCCTTGAAAGGATGAATTTGCGAGGCAATTTAGTAGGATTGCCGCGTATTCCTGACGTTATGTGGGAAACGTAGTACATTAGTTCTGTAATGTACTGGTTTGTGTTATTTCGTATCCTTTTGGGGATGAGTTACGGAGACGTTTGTTGTGTTATAAATAGTTTGGAATACTGCTGTTTATGGACCGTAATATATGAGTTATGTTCTTGGAGTGATTTTGTCAAATTTTCGTTGCTAATTTGGATAATAGAAGGTTTTCAAATGTTTGTGGTGCTTATAGTCTTCAACTGCTTCACATAGAATGAAGGCTTCCGATATGAAAACATTGATTGAAACTATTAGCTGTATTGTTTGCCAAATCATCATCATCATTTCAATCAAAAGACGTCCACGGCTTGACATAGGCCTCCCCAAGTGTCACCGCAATTACCAATCCTATTTTTTTTTATGGTGGGAAAAAATCATCCAATGACAATCCCCGCTTTTGGGCGGAGCGGGAGATAGTGTCAGACTCTTACTGACTAAAAGACCCACCCCGTTCCTTCTAGCCTTCAAACCGGGGCTTGAGCTGAGTTTACCACATATTAATTTATAATTACACAAAATGACTTAGTTTCTTACGGGGATACGATGTCGCAAAATATATCATTTTATCTTACTATTTTTAATTAAAAGGCTAAATGTGATAGGAGTTCAGGTGAGAAATCAAACGAAATCAAATCGTTCAAGTTGTAGTTGTAAAGATTGTATTAATGGATCGAGCTACTGTAACAGCAGGTGCCTTGATTAACCGATAGATGGCGTTTATAGTTGACGTTGCGTCGCAGGTGAGTTTGGAGCTTCATGGGTCTACGGATGCAAAGCTGACGAATAGCCATTATATAATCACTAAATACATGAGCTAAAGAAATGTAACCATAGTACACTCATCTTACAGAAATCATATCAGATTGTAGTAAATCCTCCACGGTCTGGACCAAATATTTAGCCTCATCGTTTATACCGCGTACATTAAGGAACTGGAATGCCTGCTGCGGTCTTCCCGTCCGATGATAATTTAGGTGTTTTCAAGGCTAGAGTGAATAGGCTTTTTTAATAAACTATTACGCCTCACCATCAACGATTGCATCACTATTTACCATAAGGTGGGATCGCAATCAAGTACTAGTTTATATCAATTAAAAAAAATCCTCCATAACCATCAGCTACCAACCACTAGCCAATACGATTCTAAAGTAACATCCACATCGCTTTCCTACAATTCAGTTCTCGCGAATCAAATTATCCTAACGCGACGCATAACATCCGACCACACATTCTCCCGTTTCAAAGCTGCTGTATGTTTTAATATTATAGCAAGATCATACAAATGAGACAGGCTATATTAGCTGTACGACATATATGATTATTATATAGTGGTCTGTAATTATCGCCTTTCTCGGAACATTTCGTGCAGTCGAAATTATTAATGAGCTCGTATTTTGTGAGATTTTCCTCATTGCTTAAATTCTGCCTGTATGAGGTTTTTGTCTTTATAATTATGTATTCCAGGCCTTATCTTTATTTGTTTAGGATCATGGTTAAATATATTATATTCTCTTTTTTCACATATGTTTCTTTGGACTCATTATAAAGACTAGCTTCTGATATCTAAAATTTAAAAAGAAAATATTTCAAAGAAATATAGGCATACTATATTTTGTTTCAGAACAAAGCTTACCCGTGTGCTAAATTTCATCCGAACCTGTTTAGCCAATTGAGTGTGGAGGGGGAATATCTTTCGACTTTATAATAATTTTATGTTGTTCCCGTGGCATATTCGTTCGTTCGTTTTTGACTATTTTTCCTACCCTTTAAACTTTATCCTAATTGTTTATGGTTATGGCATATTATTTTATTTATTATTATTATTTTGTTCTTTTTCTTCGTTTTATAGAATTAACGTCTACGTATTTAGAGTCATATTTTTTTTAAATCATTATTTTCCCCTTTTCACTATGAAAAAAAAAAGCATTAAAATGGACGTACATTTAGTTCTCTTGGTCTATTTTGAAATATATTTAAACTTCAAAGTTTTCTCACGATATTCTATGTCCATAATTCCTTCGCATCGCAATGTGATGAATATGAGATTTTAATTAAAGTGTACAACATTAAAATTTTGTGTCCAAAAAATGGTAGTATAATTTCTTTTATAGAGGGATAAAGGTCTAGTCTAGTTAAATAATAAAATTGAGATGGTATAACCGCAAGTTATTACTAAGTTATTCTTCTGTTTGTCTATTTATTAAGTTGCACCTGCCATGTTATGTTTCTGCACCACCCTAAGGTCGACTGGCAGATAATGCCTATGGCATTAAGTCCGCCTTTGTACAGTTTTTTGTGCATAAAGTTTTATAAATAAATAAATATTACAGTTACAAATGTTGAACAAATTAAACACCAAATGGAGTAATTGCAGTACTCCATAGTCCCAAAATTCGTGACACCCACAATGTCGTCATCAATTGGTGACGTCATGAATAGGTAACGTCAATAGACGTGTTGTTCTGCTTAATTGGCACCTCTGTTCAGACTAATATTGATGCACTAGCTTCTGCCAGCGGCTTCACTCGAGCAAAAGAAGGTTCCTCCATACAAATTTTGGACCCCGTTTTTTCTTTTTAGGGGATGAATTTTGAGAAATTCTCTCTTATTGCTCACCTACGTGGTAAAAAAAATTTGTGCATTTCAATTACGGCCCGTAGTTTCGTTCTGTGCATTGATATATTAGTCTTTTTTTCTTTTGTATTTATGTAATAATTATGTAGCAGCTCTTGATTAGGATATGAACAAAGAATGAATTTTTAATCCAGAAATGAGTCCAGAGGTTGTTGAAGCAGGTTTGTTTGTTAACATATAGATCAATAGAGTAGGATAGCAGTTTGATTTCAAAAATAAACTTGCTTGCGTCTCTAAGAGAATTTCACCTGTCTACTTCCTGTTACTTGGAAAAGAAAATAACAGTTCATTCATAACCAAGAAATATCTGTATGACTCATACTGTTAAGTGTTGATTTTATTACGGAAAGTCGTTTAAGGAATCCAACGAAATATTATAATACAATAAATTATTCATACTATTATAGGTATTTATATGAATATCATCATAGTAGAGAACAAAAATTTATTCGCTGCCAATTTTACGATCAATAATTCTCACTTAACTTTACTATACAAAACTAGAATGGTCATGGTAGACCCCTTTCTATTTATAGCTTCAAATCACAATTTCCCAATGTATTTTAAATTGAAAACTACTACATTTTCCTCGTTCGAAAACCTCTCGAAATTCCTGATGGCTTGCAAAATACGGTACACTTGGCACTTCGAAGGGACATTAATAATTCAACGCATCAATTTGGAATACACAAGAGAAGTAAATATGTACAAACATCATTATAAATGTTAATGTGACGTCGGTATATAGGTAATCACGATAGCGCAATAGCTCATAAGTGATGTATGTCTGTACGCAATTAGATTATTGCAATAAATTGTACGTTTCAGAGATTTATTAGACGTTGCATACATTTGATGCGTTAATGACTTTTGCATTTGGTTATATCAAAGATTTGAGTCTTTTTTTGTAAAAGATCTTTAAGCTTGTCATCATAGGTTCAAATTGTCTTGGAGTCGTCTCAATTTGTTGGATTACTATTAAAATACTTACTGCATTAAGCCAGGTGTAGAGTTAGTGCTAAGTTCAGATGTTTTAATCTTACTTCGTATGAGCTGACGTAATTTTTCATACTAAATACAGCTTGATTTTCTTTGTGTAAAATTGCCTTAGCTATTTGAATACTGTTTAAACTTATTTTACTTTGCTTTATGTCTACAACTGGCATTAATCGGCACTCAATAATCGGTAAAATAAATCCTCTTTAAAGTCCAAAAAAACTGTCAATCTTGGCACACTTCTTGCACAAAAACATGCGCCACAAATCGGATCCACCAGACTTTAAGACTTTTATTTTCACAACTTTATAAATACAAGCCGTGAGTTCATTGACCTAATTTAACACGGTCAAACAGGTTGAAGAGAAAGACTAATCGCATTGTTTCTTTGGGGTCTTCTCTTTTTATCTGCAGACCCTTAAACGATTGAGCCGTGAAGTTTGAGCGTGCCGTTACGGTGGATCAGTTTGTAAGACCGCTAGTTTTTGATGTTCCATTCCAACACCACTGGTAAAAACCTAGAGACCAATTGTAATGAATTTTGAGGAGCTATGACGGTGGCGGAAGTGAATAGATACATAAACATCTTATAGTATTTACGTATTTCGGTACCATAAACTGTAATATCTTGGGTCGTTTTTGACTGCATAAATTAAATTGTGACTTGATAAATCTCATGCTTTGGACCCATAGCTATCCTTAAATCTTCAGCTAGATACAAATTTCAAAATTCAAATAGTACAGTGTAGTGCGTCAACTTCATTTGATGAACATACTACTTGTTTTTTTCTTTCTTCAAATTATTTGTATCGGAAAATCGCAAATAGACTTTTTAAATTTGGAAGGGGAAACTGTCAAGTATCAAAAAAAGGATATTGTGCATACTTTTTTTGATACTTGGCAGTTTTTTGTTCAGTGTCTGATATATGACGTCACTGTAATTAGGTTACACGCGTAGAAACGAGATACAAATATATTCCAGCCATGCTTCCTCTCTATTTGAAATGCAAAATTTTGAAGTTGTATTCAGAACATGATTTCTTTTTAGTGTCATTTATTGAAAATGAACAGGAAAATATTCAATTGTGTTCTCTCAAAAGTGTAATTTGTTTAGGCAACTAGTTTTTATTGAATATCGTTTAACTAAAACTCCGCTGTTTTTACAGCCTCAGCGTAACGGGCAAGTCCCGTAACTCATCGTTCACACTGTGGTTTTAGTTTCCGCAGTTAACGTGTTCGAGGAAAAGAAATAAAACGACGGCGGTATGCAAACCAGCGGTTTAGCGGAAGTTAAATTATTCTGGAGCTGTATTAAGCTGATTTAGCTGGTGTGAGTCAGTCAGCCTGGCTTTGCAAACTATGTTGGGGTCGGCTAGGCTTCCCATATGTGTTAGAGCCGGACGCGGAATATCATTTTGTATTTTTGACAGGTCGGAAACTCCACAGAACGTAGTTTCGGACGAGTTTTATTATTCATGCAGCGCTTGCATGTTTCGTTTTCATTTTTAGGGTTCTGTCAGTACCCAAGGGGTAACCAGTAGATCCCTGATCAGACTGAGCCTGCACTGTCCATCTATCCGTTCATCCCCGTCTGTCTGTCAGCACGTTATTTCTTATGAACCATAAGCGGTATATAATAATTGATATTTATACAGTGTGTTTTTCTAAGACCACTATTAACAACAAATATACTTAAAAAAAAATCTAAAAAATATGTATGTATTTAGAAATATATAAGTATGTTTATCAGTTGTCTAGTACCCATAACACAAGCTCTGTGTGGAAAATTATTATTATTATATTAGTTTCTTAGCGTCTTTTCTTGAGATGGCATGAGCTATACAAGACACAGTTGGTTTCTCTAAAAGTGTAAAGATGAGTCATTCAACAGGGTTGCTTTATGAGCGACGAACGTGAAAAATTGTAATATCACGCGCAAATAAATCCAGATATATGACTCACAGCCAAATCCTACGTTATTTTTTTTATTAAATTTATCATATATTTCCCGAATAAGTTGCCGATTTCGTGGGTGGCCCCGGGGAAATTTCGGCACTTGACAGTCGCGACTCACATAAGCGGATATGGTTTGGAATCTGAATGTTTATTATAATATCTTGAATTCGGTGACCCTTTCTACTTAAATATTTCGTTCCTACAGTTCCTATCTTGCAACTGCAGGAGTTTTTTTTTTGCTTTTGGTCAAGTCGTTCAAAAGTTAAGATAGTTATTAGTTGGGTTTGGGGACGGCAAGCAATAGCTAGGATTTTTTATGGTGGGAAAACCATCAATGACAACCCCCGCTCTTGGGCGGAGCGGGAGTAGTCATAGTAGTGGGAGTAGTGGGTAGTGGTAGTGGTTGTTGGGGGATAGTGTCTGACTCTTACTGACTAAAAACCCACCCCGTTCCTTTTAGCCTTCATACCGGCGCTCGAGCTGTCCGGACAGCAAGCTACCCATTGCTCATTATCCACAAGCCCGCGCCTACGGTGGCCGAAAATCGGGATCGGAATCCAGGCGGCGGCGAGAGCGCCGTTGCCTAATGCGGTCGGCCTCCTTCTTTGCGAGAATTAGTGCTTCGTAGAATTCGGAGACCGCCTGCCACTCCTCCTCACTCCGAGCAATAGCTAGCTCACTGTTTGGTATTCCGATATTCTGGGAACAAGCCTGAGTGACGGCTATAGCGCGTTGATCCACAAGCGCTAATTATAGATGTCAGCAAAACTCAAGGGGACCAATTACTGCTAGGCTGCCGGAATGTTCGAAGAGTTACCATGGCTCTGGAACACGAAGGGCAAATATGCCCCATCCGTGTTAGGTGGGTTTCAAATATGCCCCATCCGTGTTAGGTGGGTTTCAAATATGCCCCAGCCGTGTTAGGTGGGTTTCAAATATGCCCCATCCGTGTTAGGTGGGTTTCAAATATGCCCAAGCCGTGTTAGGTGGTTTTCAAATATGCCCCATCCGTGTTAGGTGGGTTTCAAATATGCCCCAGCCGTGTTAGGTGGGTTTCAATTATGCCCCAGCCGTGTTAGGTGGGTTTCAAATATGCCCCAGCCGTGTTAGGTGGGTTTCAAATATGCCTCACCCCTGTTAGGTTTCAAAAGTCTGCCATGCCCTCTCACTCTGCCCAGAGCGGGAGAGGTTATTGAGGAAATTCCATCTCAAAAAAAAAGAAGAGTTATGAACATAAATCTTCAATGTTATTAAGATTTCGTAAAATATATAAATTCTAGCCCTTAACTAAATTATACTTAGTAAAGTATGGAAATGAGTCCTGCCATCTGTTTCAGAGGTATCAAGCCTCTTGGTCAGTGTTAGGGAAAATTCGTAAATGCGATTCGATCTTACTCGGGTAAGATCCTGATCTTATCAGTTTTAGTTGGCAATATTGAAAGGTGGAAGGTAAAGGGTTTTGGGTAAAGTGATAAGGTAAAATAGGAACATATTTAAAAAATAGTTTGCTTCAATTCTGTGTTTTCTTCTATATAATCTTCCGTTTCGTGGTTTCTACTAACTTAGCTTGCCGTCCGGCCGTCCGGTAGCTGTCCGGACCGAGCCCAAGTAGTCGATGGTCCGTAGTGTTCCATGGGCGCCACAAAGATGTGTCGACAAAACCATAGCTGTCGAAGCATTGGAAAACTTTTGAAAAGGAAAGTCGTGGTCCTAGTACGTAAAAGGGGTAAAATAGGAATATATTTTAAAGATAGTTTGCTTCCATTCTATGTTTTCTTCTAAGTATATATATAATATATAATCTTCCGTTTCGTGGTTTCAAAATAAATGTTGTTATTATGGTATAAAAAATTTAGCTCACCGTCCGCCCGTCCGGTTACTGTCTGGATCGAGCCCGAGTTATTGATGGCGAGTAGTATTCCACGGGCGCCTCAAAGATATGTTGGCAAAACCCTAGGAGTCGAAGCTTACCATGGGAAATTTTTTGAAAAGGAAAGTCGTGGTCCTAGTACGTAAAAGGGCACCTGGCGGATCTCAGGTGGGGTTTTAGTCAGTAAAAATCTAACACGCTCTCCGGCGCCACCCTAAAGCGGGAGAAGTCATTGTAAGATTTTCCATAAAAAAAAAACAAATAAAACAAGATGTAATTACAAAAAGGAAAATATATATTGAAGTCGGTTTAATTTTTTTTGAAAAAAGATTTTTATTTTTGTCACTTTTTAGTTATGGTACCACCACTAAAAAGTACCCCTCAGTCAAACTTAAATACCTTAAAGCCAGAGTGCATCTAGTAACGATTCTAATAATCCCAAACACGGTTATATTACAATAATTTACCTTTAGGCTTCAACACCAGATCGGTTCGATACGCCTATAAATCGCGTATAAACCGGGCTATTATACTTGTTACGACCATTCTGCTGTAATCCTATAAGGAGTTCTGTTCCATATCTTCGAAGTCCATGATAAATATTATATAGGAGCAACTTAGAAGCATAACCTTTCAATCAAAAAAATAATTTTTAAAATCGGTCCACAATTGACCGAGATATCGGTGAAAATACTTAAAAAAAGAACATGCGTTCAGCCAAACATAGAATCTCCTCCTTTTCCAAATCGGTTAAAAATAGTAGAAAATAATTGTCAGAAGCTTAATTAGAATTTCGTTAGAAATACGAGCTTTTTCTCTAAATCTAAATTCCGAATAATTCAGTAATATTTTCTTTCTCCGTTTGATCATGGAAATCAACATAATAACTTTAACGTTACATCCGAATAAGTTGATCCCTAAACTCGTAACTAAGTTTGGGGAATCCTACCCGTGGATCATAAATTGTCCTTAGTAAAGAAATTTATATAACGTTTCTTTCCTAACTTTGTATGTTACGGAATCTAGAATTTTTTTAAACATATATGAGTTCGCAGGCGGCGCCCAGATCGACAACCTGACGTATGTTATTGTAAAGCTTGTCTTATGAAAAAAAATGAATAGAGATATTTTTTGTTTTTGTTCATCATCATCATCATCATCATTTCAGCCAATAGACGTCCACTGTTGGACATAGGCCTCCCCCAAGTGTCGCCACAATGATCGATTCTGTACGTCCCGCATCAATTTTTGTTCATTATTGTATAATAATGTGAATAAAACAACAAATTTTAGAAAATATGCTTCTGTTTTTTAAATCCGTCGCATTTTGGACGAAAAACAAAAAAAGTCGCTCATTCTAGGTACTTTTAACTTCAAATTAACAATATATATAAAAATGTAAAACTGTACTAAACCCTATTTATTCAAATAGCTTATTTTATAATTATTTAAATGACATAAGGTTTCTAAAGCTACGATGTGTAATTTGTGAGATATTGTAGTTATAGTGAACGCAAAGAAATGCGCGATTTCGACCGGGTGCAGTGTGCATAGACATTGTCGGACGGCGAGCTACTCATTGCTCGTTGTAGAGTTGTAGAGCTACAGTAGATACACGCTAACCGATGTCGTTTTATATACAAACACAGTGTTTCGGTCTAATGTAGTTCTGGCTGAAATTGTAAAAAGAGACGTTACGTAGGATGGGATATAGCCTGTAGGCTTCTCGATAAATTGGATATCCGACACTAAAAAAAAAATCCAATTCAAACCAATAGTTTCTGCGATTAACGCGTTCAAACAAACATATAAACTCTTCAGCTTTGTAAAATTAATAGTGTTTACGAGTGGATGAACTTTAATATTAGGTTTTAGTTAGCTTAGTACTGGAATATTTCCCCGGAGTTACAAAGTTTGAAACTGATTACTTTTATAATTTAAATAATGTGTATTTATATTGTATTATTTGAAACATCATGATTATCATCATTATTTTAGTTGAAGACACTGTTGAAATTAGGCCTCCCTTAAGTGTCGCCCCAACGGTTGTACGTGGTGTGCGTCTCGCATCCATCGGATTTCCGTGACCTCACTAGGTCATCCTACGCTGCGTCTTCCGTTACGCCCCAGAACCTTTTGGCCCCAACGACCATCTGTCAATGTGCCCTGTCTACTGCCATATAAGTTTTACGATTTCTCGGGCTTTGTCGGCAACCATTGTTCTCCTGCTTATCTTCATTTCTGATGCTATCATGCAAGGAAACTCCGAGCATAGTCTTTATTTTAATTAACCTTTAGGTGACTTTAATTAAGCCTTCTGATAAGGCTCATTGTGAGCGACCACGTTTCAGGACTGTATGAAGGCTAGAAGGAACGGGGTGGGTCTTTTAGTCAGTAAGAGTCTGACACTATCTCCCGCTCCGCCCAAGGGCGGGGGATGTCAATGCATGATTTTTTCCCACCATAAAAAAGGGCTATTAAAAAAAATATTTTTTTTGGAGCACTGGCGCGTTGATCTTAGAAATAGTGGACAACTTAATTTACCTCCAATGATTGAAAAGAAGGCTCGTGCGAGAAGGAAGTCCGCAGAAGAATTGGCATGGCTAAGAGCGTCATGTTTCAGCTATACACAATTTGAAGGGATAGCAGAGTTTCCGTAAATACCAAAACCAAACTGGTGCGGGACACTGGTCTTCTCGATCTTTTCACATGTCGCTGATACTTGGACGCTAAAAGCTGCAGATCGCAAACGCATTGGCACCTGTGAGTTTTGGTAGATACTGGAGAAAAATGCTCCATGGCCGTTGGACAGCGTGACTGGTTAAGTAGATAGAAAAAGGCCTCACTGGCGTAGCCCAACACGCTGGTCTGACCAGATCCGCACCGCTCCACGGTATACTGGTCCTTTACACCGCCAGAGATAGGAATAGATTGTGAAACATCATAACAATGAAAGTGATGAAGCAGGGAGGTGACGACCCTAGGCATTGAGGAATACGGGATTCACTAAAAGTACACAAGATGAATGTGGTATATTATTCTGACATTTAATAATATTATGTATGTAAACGATATTTCGGCCGTTTTGCGCGGAGGAGACGCATATCTTCCCTATCTTGATGTATGTTCTGTTCACCTATTTTTAAGTTTGCGTCTTTAACGCGTAAATAAACTGTTTTTCTTTCTTTCTTTCTTCTTTCTTTCTTTAGAGGTATGCGGAACAGAGAGTAAAGTCCCACTTACTTCCGTTGAAAAGGGAGGATCCTCCGACCAGACAGGTGTTATAGTCTGGTGGGCTGCTGCCCGATAGATGATTTCGGGCTGTCGTATATGTTCAAATCGCGCGGAGAACTTTGATTGCGCGATGCAGGATTTCGTATTTTCTTCGTAGTTCTTATGTGGCGCCATAGATGTCGCTACAATATCAAGTTTTCAATAGCAAACTTAAATCTGCATTTGTACCCATTTAGCAGCGAAAAATTCGCCCGATTTTATTTTTGAAAGGCTCGCCATTTATTTAATATCACCTGACGATAAGCGATGAAGTGGTCGATGATGGAGCACGATTGCTAGAAGTAGCCATACTTTAGCCATATTCACTCTTACCTTAAATACCCCTAGGTTTCAGCTGTCAGGTAACACAGATTCCGGTAGAGAAATCCAAATTATTACGTTATTTCTGAGTTCTCACTAACTTTAACCAAAAACAGACATAAGATTACTCACTCTTGTTCATTGGATCATGTTGCTTCGTTTGTCAGCGCAGATTATACTCGGCTTACACTTTGTACAAGTATAAGCTATTGTCACTCGGAACAAAATTATAATTAGGTATGTAGACTTAGATGTTATGGCATCTTCATGAATTGGCAAGAAGTGGTTCAGAGTCGAAAACAATGGAGGAAGTGGACGGAGGCCTTTGCCCAGTTGTGGGACTGTAGGTTAGATATAATAATAATAATAACCAGAAAGTAGTACTCCTGAACACGGTGCACATTGTTGGGAGATTCCTCTCTCAGAAGCCCTGAACACCAGTAGCTTGTATCCTGTTCCCGATGCCGGTGGGCTACTATTTCTTAATGTTTTTTCTGTGTTTTTTTTTAAAGAAATATTAAAAAATGTAAAAAATGTAAAAATTAAAAAAAATAATAATAACGTAAACTTAAAAAAAAAAAACAGTAATTCTGGAGTATAAATTTTAACAGCATCTGACATCTTTTTCATTGCGTCATAAAAAATAAACAGTCTAATAATAGCATAGACACAAAAGTTTAACATAACTCTATGGTGTGCCAATAGCAGTCTGATAGTGCCCAGTCACGTTTAGAATAATCTATGGGGTTCAGAGTTCGAAGATCTATGAGTCGATGGGATCGGTCGTACTTATTTTATAAACTTGCAGAATGTAAGAGAAATTGTGCAATAGTTTTCACAACATTATGTACCTATAATATGTTTTTAAAGAAACCCACCCTCAATAAATTAACTTTTAAATTAGATTGTTAGATACTAACATATTTGTTGACTGAGACAATTTATAATTTGTTTTTTTCTCTTGTATTTGTACGAACTTGCCGAGCATTGGCAGCTACGATTCGTTTATTTTTTTCTTAATTAATCTGGCTTGTCAAGGTAGAAAAAAAACTTAATCAACCACAAACACCAAAATATCCTTGAACAACAAAACAGACGGAGCCACTTAATCAGCCTACATCCCCGCATATTGTGATATAGGATGATCATATAAGAAATAACACGTACCTAAGCTAACCCGAAACTCAAAGCCGACCAAAACCCTCTTGATCCGACTTACAGACAACGAATATGTGTTAACAAGAGTTACTCGACCTCCGGCAATGTAAACATACATACAGGATGGAATATTACGGATGTTTTGATGTTCAAGAAACAATTGAAAATTATGAAGTGTAGAGGCTAAAATTATGTATACCTACTTGAAAAGAGAACTGAATAGTCAAATGAATGTTGAGCTGATAAATATACGAGTATATTAGCCTCGTAAATACATTGTATCAAAGTTAGCAGATACTGAAAATAATCAATACTAATGATACTGAATAATAAATAATATAGTGTACCAAAAGTTTCGTTGTTCTAAGCGAACGCCAGCGTTTGCTCTCTCGTTGTCTTTCTATTGTGTCTCTAATTCCGATATTCAAAGGTTAAAAGTAAGGAACTGGCACTTTTTTCTTGATTATGATAGTGTGAAGAAATCATATAAGTAATTAATAAATTATCACTTAATCACTAAAACAAATAACGCAATTATATAATGTGGACGTAAAATCATTTATAAACCTACACACATACAAGGACACTACAGACACAACACGATTTAGTTGTTGTTAGTTAATTTAAATTTTTCAAATACTTTAAAAAATGTGTACATACATAAAATTGTTCAAAATAAATTGGAGAGGCGCTGACATACGCATACAAGTCCGTCTAGTAAACCATAAATTGTACTATTATTATGGCAATAAAGAATATAATAGATATATTTTTTATTGCCCAAAGACTGTAACGGATCCAATTACAGTCTTATCGCAGACAGCGATATCTACCAGACAACCTTTCGATGGACTATAAAAATTTAAAATAAAATGGGGGTATTTTCCATATAATGCTAGGCGTAGGGTCAAAAGAGAAGAAAAAATAGCTCCATTGAAATTTACATGACAACCACAGAAGGCAAAAATATAGATACAACCTTATTCAGGTTTTTATGTCAACCTTCTCAAAAGATAATGGTCAAGTGCGAGCCTACTTATCAGTTATGACACAATAATTGAGATTTTTTTACAAATTGTTAAGTAGGTACTTATGGTACTTTATAAAGGGACTTATGATTACTCTTCTTCTTCCTGCCCTTATCCCATATTACTTAGAGTCGGCGCAACATGATTTTTTCTTCAATTCTGTCCTGTCACCCGTCAAACTATCGCTAACTCCCTTTTCTTTCGTATCACTCCTCACACAATCCATTCATCTTTTCTTCGGCCTTCCCCTCCCTCTCCATCCACCTACATGTATACTCAGAACTCTTTTAGCAATATGCGCTTCATCTCTCCTCTTCACATGACCATACCAAGACAACCGATTACCTTTCAACTTTTCAGTCACTGACGCCACTTTCAAACTTCCTCTAATATACTCATTTCTCACTTTATCCACTCTCGTCACACCACACATCCATCTCAACATTCTCATCTCCGCTACATAAAATCTTTTTTTAATCCTTCTTTTACACAGCCCACCATTCAGATCTATTCAGTGTGACAGGTCTTATGACGGACTTGTAAATTTTACCCTTCAATTTGAGGGGCATGCGTGGGTCGCAAGTTGTTCCCGTGAACTTATGGCTACTATTGATTTTAAAAAAATATATCAAAGAGGACTTGAAACAGAAGAAATACAAAATTTATTATTGTTGAAGTAGAAAATAATCTCTTTCAATTCAGCAA
This sequence comes from Mythimna albipuncta, assembly GCA_929112965.1. Lineage (NCBI taxonomy): Eukaryota > Metazoa > Arthropoda > Insecta > Lepidoptera > Noctuidae > Mythimna > Mythimna albipuncta. Next base: position 18,292,970 of record OV815967.1, read on the forward strand.
GCTATATATTATTGTGTATAAGTTAAAGCACACGTTGCCTCATAGACATATAGTACTTAAAACACACAAAGATCATAATAAAACCTCTTCATACATATTACAAGCTGTAATAATAACAGATAAAACTTGAAGTAACTGAAGGAAAAAAAAAAATTCTTCTACAACTTTACTGTATTCTGGTTTCGTCATCTGTTTTTAGAGATCCGTCAAAGTTTTTAAGAGAATATCTTTGGAATTACTTGTAACCGTGTTTAGCCGTCAATCCGTCATATAGCTGTCTATTTGTTGCGGCAGTTTGACGTTTCCAGTTGTATCTAACAAAAATTTGTTAAAATGTAGACACTATTACAAAACTGAAATCAGACTTTAGTTTTCCGAACTAGTACTATTTGGTACAATTGGATGAGTTTTTGATGTAAAGCGGCATAAAGAAGTAGCATAATGTACAGCGCAAATGTGAGGACTATGTAGATTACTTTTTTTCTTTTCAGTAATTTTAACGTATGTCCGGGAATTTGAGTATTTTCTGCGGCTTACCCAAATGTCCTTTCTTTGGTATTGTTCATCAAGTCGTTGAGCTTCTTATTAGTCACTACACTGAGTTTAGTCTAGTACACTGACTGTACAAGTTTAGTTAAATCTGTATGGTTCTTTCATCAAAAGACAAATCTGCATGTTTCTCATGTGATTTGACCATTACATATTTACTGTAAGGCCCGGCGCGAGAGATAGACGCCGCTGATCGCCCTCACGAAGGCACGGCGATGCTCTGCCCAAGCGGAGTACACCTCTACTGTGTGCTCCACCATGTCCTCCGGGCGTTCAACACAGTGGCGCACTCGGGCGTTACTTCTACAAAATCCGGTGCAGGAGCCTCCCGAAAAGAAATGTAGGTTACATTGTATAAATCCGACAGCTGTCATCTGCACCATCCCGTACCAATTGTAGTGTAACTTTGTAATAGACTTTTTTGTTGTACGCCCTTAGTGATTATAAATCTGTAAAGCCAGAAGATACATTTTAAGATATAGTTAGGAATTAAGATATAGAGCGGAACCCTATTAAAAAGTCCATCTCAAACTTACCACTTTTTGCTTTAATGAGTAGCTCGTACAGAAAGATGCTTATTGGCTTACTTTCTGTTGCTGTCGTGAAAGAGATTTAAATAATGAATGATTAATATTTTACAACTTATAGTTCATAAGGCTTGCTTTCTTTGCGCTTTCAAGTGAAAACGAACGTTACAATCGAATAACGCGATAGTGAAAGAAAATTGTATTCTAGAAAAGGCTTGCATTTTTTTTTGTAATACTATTGATGGGTTTGCGATTGACAGCTATTTCATCTTATGGTAAACGACGATGGAGTACCTTTGCCTAAAATTAGGATATTTACTCATACTACCCCAGGATGTAATATAAGAAAACAGATTTCGGCACGGAATGCTTGTTCTTCTAACTTATTGTGCGTATCGGTGAAATTTACACCCTGTACCATGTTCTTGAATCATAACCTTGTGTTTGTATATATGTTTTTAACTTTTGACATTATTATTCGAAAGCATTGGTGTTTCTTGGTCGATAGCGTGGCTTTAAGATGTCTACATTATTAAAAGTCTAATGAAGCCGAGTATTGCCGATATCCAGGATCTGATACTTCTGATATTTATTTTCTGATAATATCAAAGTTTTTTTTTTTAATAATCAAAAATATTTTAAATCTTTGCCTTTTAAGGTAGTAATACCAATGAATTGGTTAATTAAGTATTTTTGTATACTAATACATATTATAAACAGGAATGACTTGTATTTCTGTATATTTTTATTTTTGTTTGTAATAAATAAACTCAAAAACTATTGGACAAATAGACTGCTACTTTATTGTTGAGTGACATAGACAAACTATAATTTTACTAAATCCTAAAAATAACACTAAAGTTGGTTTTGACACTGTCTTATTCCAATTTCTCAATACGAAAACCGTTCTTGCAAAAGAGCAAAAAATAACTTATTGCCACAATCGCTCTCCAGAGATTGTTAGTGTTGCCATCATTCAAAGATAATAGGATGACATGTAATTACGGGTAGAAAATAAAGGACGTCAGATGTTTTCTTATGATAGAGCTCATTGCGGTGCCAAGCGCGTTAGATTTCCCTGGAGTCAGGAGATGCGGTGCGGCCTGGTTTCTTACTTCTTTTACTTCGATAATCCGTTTAAGTGCTAGTTCTTTGCAAGAGTTAGAAACTATCATACTAATATAATATAGGAGCCATGTGTAAGTTATCTCAGTAATAATATCATATAGGCGAAAGTTTTTTATGTACGTGTATAAATGTTTATTAACCTTTCTCGCTCAAATGACCGAAGGGGTTTAGACACATTGGCTGACATCTTTCTTGGAATAGGACAAAGTATATGTTTAAGTATAAGCATAAAGCCTTATGTTCCCACTACTGAGACTCAAGCCTCCTTTCTAAGAGAGGTAATGGGTAATCCACCACGCTAGCTCAGTGCAAGTTGGTGGAAGTCCCGTGTCTTAGAATTTTTTGATTCTAGCAACATGCCGGTTTCTTTACAATGTTTTCCTTCACCGTTTTGAGAGCAGTGGTAATTAAATAAATTACTCAAAGTAATGTGCCTGGCTGTGTTGGAACTCGCAACCTACAAACTCGTAAGTTGGGACTGTTACCACTGGGCCATCATTGCTCAAATCGGGAGCGAGACTTTTTCATTACGGGATTAGACTATATTCCCTTGGTATCATTTTTGACATGCACGTTGGAGAAGCAACTGGCAGACAGACACATAGTAATATTATAAAGTCGAAAGTTATTATGAGTGTATGTTTATTACTCTAGTCACAAATAATAATGTAGTTGTATTCACCATTATTCTATTGTTCACCTTTCAATCTTTACAGCGTCAACTCTTATTGTCAATACAAACATAGCTGTACACAATGTTTGTATGATAACTCTATTTGTAGTTTCAATACAACAATATTACTTCTAGTACCTCGAGGTAAATTAAATGCGAACGCAAAAAGAACAAGATTGGCTTAGCAAAACTAGTTCCAGTAGCCAGCAAAACGAATTGAAAGTAATGCCTATAGACCCTTTGATACTCCAGCAAAGTAACGAAGACTCAATTTAAATGTCGCAAATTCAAGTAAAATGTTTAGGATTGCAAAATTGGCCAAGCTCATTAGGACTGAAAAGGGCAAAGTTTAATCACTTTGAAATTAGTTAGATGGAAAACTGAGAAATCGAGGGAACGAAATCTTGTGACCCTGTGGCCTGTAGGCATTGTTCTTTTACAAATCGAAGCCTAATCAAGTCACGGCAGTTGCTAATAGATCAGTGAATTACTGGAACAAACTGGGGCACGGGCGAGCTCTCTAATTTCCATATATTTCAAGACGACGTGCCGCGCATACCTGAGACGTCGTCAAGGTTTTAAAAGAAGCTTGGAGGAGGCTTCTGAAGATGTTTTCTAGCGCTTGTACGTAAATTAGTGTAATTTTAGACGATTTAAATCGTGATTTGTGTAGCATAATCAAATACTATAACTTGGATATCGTAAATCATCATATACTACATAAAAATACTCGAGTGTGATGTATTTAACGCTGATTTAGTGATGTTAAAAGATTTTCCTCGTACGTATATGTATTCGTAATTTGAATGTATATATGTATAATTTTATTTCCAACGTATCTCATTGGGATTCAGAACATGTATTCAAAGGTTTTAACATAACAGACCGCAAAAATATCGCATACGATTTCATATAAAGGAAAGCATAATTACATATTCAAATTTTTACAACTATTGTGTAAAGAACTGTATCCCTGAACAATTGCAGACTGCCAACATTTCATGTGTTCTGTAGAGACTCGGTTAAGCAATTACTAAGAGGCAGCTGTTTTAAATTTTAGATGAAGGATACAATCCTGTGGTTTTTACTTGTACTTAATTTTAAAAATTCTCGTGGGAAGCTTTCGTTGACATGATTACTAAGGTCGGGTCGCTTTGTGTTGGTTTAGCGAGCATTACATAGGTCATAACTCAGATCCTTTTGCAAATAGAATTCTGTTTGTGTTTGCGTCTGGCTTTCGAGAAATTGATTACTATTTTTGATATGGTTTTAGTTTGCGGCAAATATAATAGATAGTTGTGATGCTAATTGATGCTCCATTTATGGAGTAATATAAAGTCCATAATGGTAATTGATTGATCTGTCCCTCACGGTTTAGGAAAATGATCTATGACTAAATTCTACTGTTTATCCTTACAATCCATGAAGTTTCTTTAAAAAAATGTTATATAGTTCGTTTGTTTCCTGTTGTCCTTGTTTGTGATCAATTTAATGGATTGAAATAGAAAAGTCATTGGAAGTTCAGAAGGGTTTGTGATTCTAATTTCAAAAACAAACCCGGCTACGATATTTTATGCAAACGGGTAACTTTCCCTTTGTAGGTTATTCAATCATCCTCGAACTGACCCGACGAGACCTCGGACTTGATTGCCTAAAAATAAGGATGGGAATGTGAGCATCTTGATTTAGAAGGCACGAGTGATAATTTTACATTTCCTTATTTTTATATCATATTAACGGCTGAGGTTACGTCCCGTGAAATTACTTCCCGCCGTTCAATCAATTATAAATGGTCGAAAAACATCCAATTTTTTTTTAACCAAACAAAATTTAATGAAAATTATTAAAATCAGTCAAGAAGTTTTCGAGTTTTAGCGAGAGATTCTACAACTCATAAAATACACAAGATAAAGATTTATAAAAACAAGTGTGGGTACAACGGGCGGTCTTATCACACAGAGTAATCTCTTACAGACTACCTTTGGGAGACTGAACAAAAGGATATAGATTTGTTTTGTTAGTGATATAATAGCAATAGGACATGATAATTCAAAATACATACATACAACACAAAATAATATACTAAAACTATTAAATATTATATACAACATTAGTTTTAGTATATGCGTAACCCGAAACACGTGCCTAGTATTTTTATGTAAATAATCTATGTACAAAATTTCATAGCTGTATCATGAAAAATCACAAAGTTATAAGCTTGTTATGACAGCAAAAATACATAGTCACCGGGCCATCCAGGCGACTGAGGAGTAGTTTTGCACTTGCACCCAGTTGTTTGCTGGCGCGTATTGCCCGCTATGACCCACCGTCTCCTGTGTCGTATTTGGTGTCCAATTTGTGACCATTTATAAATATTTTTGGGAAAATATATAACATGGTGTAAAAAACTATTAGAATCCATTCAGTTACTGATTTTGAACAAATTATATACATATAGTTTGTTCAAAATCAGTAACTGATTGGATATACATATGTATAACTACAGAAACCCGAATATATTCGGGTTAAAAATACGTTCGTACTAAAAATAATGTTGTATGGTAAAATTGAGAATGTAGAAGAAAAATTGAGTGAAAAGTAATACTCCTTGACCTTTTTTTAACATTCTCTCCTTAAAACAGGCAAGTTTAAAATATAGAATTATGGAAAATAGAGAAATCTCATAAGATACAGAAGTTTTATTTTTCATTTGCCTATAAAGAAGTTTGGCTTTTAAAAAAAACAACATCAAGAAGAGCGAGCACTTCACTCTAAAATAATAATTTTACAAATTGTAAAAAAAGATCGTTAACAATCATAATCAGAAAGGTCTATGTAAATCTTGATACAGTTTTTACAACCCAATTTTTGTGCTGGAATGGTTTTTGTTTGAATTGTTCCTATTTGAATAAAACGTTGGCAGTTCGCCAGGCTTTCATATTCATCAAAAAACTAACACCAATACCGAACCACAGGAAAAAAACAATATTTATCTTCAATATATAAGATGAACAAACACTGTGGTAATTAAAAAAACTGGTACAATTAAGGCTGCCCATTCATGAATCAGGATATCACACTAATTTTATAAAAGCAAAAGTTTATATTTGTGTGTGTGCACTCTGGCGTAGCTACCTAGGGCAGTGCCCTGGGATTCCCAAACTCTAGGGTCCCCCAAACTCAAGAGGGTACCAAACTCAGGGGACCCCCAAAATCTCATTAGCAACCTCTTATTGAAGTAGCGAGAAATTTTCGCACCTTCGAAATTTAAATAAAATAGGTTGTAATACTAATCATGATAATTGTTTTAGTCCTAAAGTATTCGAGCAGGACAGGTTATTTGATGATTTTTCTAGTAAAAAAGGGGCCCAGTATTTTTTTGGTCCATGGCTGTTGTTCACCTAGTTGTTGTATGTGGGATGAGGTTTGTCATACGAGTAGACTATGCTCTGAAATAGCACATGGGAAACTTTCTATCCCGGTGGTATTCAGTGAGGAAGCTCATCAGCATCATCATCATCATCATCAGCTTTTTAAATGTTCCCACTGCTGGGACTCAGGCCTCCTCTCTAGGAGAGGGAATAGGCCAACTCACTAGATATTAATACTAAATCAGGAAAAAACAGCTGTGACCCTCTTTAGCTAATTAATAATGATGAGTAATGACTTTACAAATTGATATGTCCACTTACGTCCATATACACTTTACAAGTGCACGTATCACGTCCTTCACATACTAATGTGGACATGATATGTATTCAGGTTGACCCATTAGGAGAAATTTACTTTCGTCCGCGTCTGAACATAACAATAGCACTTGCAGCCGAAGAAATTGGGTCAACCGTGATTCTGTATCGTCATGTTGGTCATTATTTATGCTCAGATAAATATATTAGGAGCGTGATCGGCTCTTTCCTTAATTCATTATTGTGTGCTTATAAATGATAATGATACCGCTAATACGATTGCCTTGAAGTATGAGTATTTGAATAGTGTGTTTATTTTGAAAATAACACGGGTGACTCTGATCGTAATTTATGAAACATGGTCAGAAATACAACCGTCACGTGACCCACAAAAATTAAACCAACCATAATTTAGGATTACTCAAGTAATCCGGATTTCGATCTCAAGTATTCCAAAGCCTAATTGAAACTATAAATTACAGATTTTAAAGCTTAAGCACAAAAACTTAATGCTATGTTGTAGAACAGATTGTTTACTACTAATGAGCGTTTTACATGTTGGGACCGTTGTAACTGGACCAATGTGAGAGGTCAACGGCCTGTCACGCAAGAAACAGTTAAGAATCTGATAAAATTAATGATTTCGCTAAGCCTGTCCCGATTGCAACTAAATCGCCTTTTTCGGCTAACGAACAATTTTCGTCTGCCTCCAAACTCATTATATGCGACATTATGCGGTCAGTGACGTTTTGAAGCAACGAGTACACTTGTCTTGAGTCTGTATAAGAAAGATTGCACCGCAAGCCTCGAGTTGAGTCTGGATTGTCTGGGAGCTAACACAGATACGCCACCGTGATAAATCGGTCTCTGTCTCGAGGGAGGCGAGAGAATAACCGAAAGTAGAGTGATAGCCGGAGGGGGCACTGGCGCAGGCTGAGCCGCTCTCGCAGTGTGTTGCCGCCTTTACTAGCAGGAGCCCGCGCGCGACCACGCTTACCGGCGCTCAACTCGGAACGCATGACATTCGACTTCGAATTTTGAAATTTAAAAAAAGAATTTGGACAATAAAAAAACATTAGGCGGGAATTTATTATTCGTGATTTATGTTCCAAAGTTAAAATGCTCTGATGAACTTATAGCATTGAAGTTTTTCTGCCAGTGATCGAGTTCATTATAGGTAAGTTTAAACTTATTATTATAGATTTATGTCTTTTATTGTTTTTTTTTTTTAATAGACTTATATTCTGAGATTATTTTTATTTATTATATATTTTAAAATAATTTAAACATGTATTGTGCCGATATTTTCAGTACTTAAGTGGGAACTAACTTTAAAACTTTTTTTTTATTTTTTTATATAATATTTAAATTTCATATTCTGTAAAAAATCATTATTTTAAAACCAAAATAAGCCGAGGGACATTGTCCTAATGGTTTGCAAGCTTTTTAATTTTCCGAGCTTTTATAAAAAGTGTGTAACGTATGCATTCAGTGAGTGACGATAATATAAGGAGAATCATTATATTTTTTACGATTGTTTATGTCAAGGGATACAAAATTTCTTGGTTCCAATAACATTTTTCATTCAGAAAGAAATTAAAGAAGTTATAATAAGATACGATGGTTGAATAAAGTTCGTTGTACACGATCGGGATTAACAGATATTTTTAAACTTCATTCCTGCGTTAGTTTTCCTTTATTTATTAAGAAAGTTTTGTTATTAGGGAGATATTGTTCTAGATGGAGCGTCGGTGTAATAACAGGGAATAGAGAATCTTTGTTCTAACTAGGAGTTTAATTAAAAGACTTTACTTGAAGTAAAATTTAAGTTTAAATTGTAATACGGCTAGATATTTTTATACAATTCTAAGTATTTTTGGTGTTGACCAGACAAAGTTTTTCGGAATAATTCAAATAGAACCACTACTTAATATTCATATTTACCTACTTAAACACATAAAATAAAAAGGACTACAGTCGTCAGCTCAAAATAGAATATAATAAACTTTATTATAAGTATACCAACAATTAACACAATTTAAACATAAACTTAAAATCTATGGGTACAATGGCGGTCTCATCGCTGACAGCGATAACTACCAGACAACTATAAAATTTTAAGAACGTAAAATAATACAAGGGCACTGCAGGGTACTGCAGTGTACTGCTAACATAGTAACCAAACACTATATGCTTATATTCCTATAAAAATAATTATGTACCTACATAAAACACAATACATAACTGCTTATTGTTTCATAGGTAGTTTTCAAAAGCATTCTATGTTTTATGATGACGCAATAATTGTAAAAAAAATTGTCACAAATACATAAACGTTTAACTTTTTGCACATAAACACCAAGTTTCATATTCAAGCTACACTCGAGAAACCTAACAAACGCATGCCACTCGTATATTTCAAAGCGAACTAAACTTGCGAAGTCACGCTTGCACTTCTCTATTACAATGTCACGAACTGTAACGTTAAACCAGAGGTTGTGTGTACTAAGCCTTACTCCTGGTCTCCTAGTACAGAGCTTTGATCTCATACTTCGTTCTAAGATTTTTATTCATCTAGGGACTTTGAAGTTTTCTTAGCAAAAGTCTATTTTCCGTTCCCGTGAGGACTAAGTCCGTTCCCAGTGTTTTTGTATTTTTCGTCTCGAAAGTTATGACATATATTATGTTTTGTTTTTATTTTAGAATGTAGGACTACAAGGAGAATAAATTTATAGAAATGCCTTTTCATTTTGGTTAAGCTTATTTATGTCTAAAATTATTCAGATAGCTTTCAGACAACTTTTAGCGTTTGGAATTGAATTATCTAGGTCGCATTATTTTTAGGATGGCCTATTTCTATTTTTTTTTTATTTGAAATGTAAAATACGTCATTATTTTTATAATTACTCTAAAATAAAGCTGAGTATCTTCCGAATTTTGTTTAAGTGAAAAAAAAAAACATACTAAAATATAGGTTTATTAGTTTATAAGAATATGAATCATTTACATTTAAAAAATACTTAACTAACTATAAAATAAAACAAATAATAATAAAAACCCGTACGCTAATTACAACCAACTAAAATGTGACTAAAATATGGCGTCAAAAAACTCTTCTACATCGCTGTCGACTGGTAATGTGCCCTTAAGAGACGGCGGCATTGCCACGTTGTATGGCAATGATTATCCTCTGTTCGAGGTAAAAGTCAGCCATGGTGTCACGCGAAGTGTCAACTAGACTTACCAAAATTGATTAAAAAGTCAATAATAATTTTTATCTTCATAATTATAATCTGCGATTTTTGTTCCAACCTGTTTCAAAATTATCATTTCAGCCGAAAACTTCCACTATTGGATAAAAGCCTCCCCCAAGCGTCGCCCCAACGACTAATTAGCTTGATGATTTGCTTCTCGCAAAAATTTTTTTTGCCTCATAGATATGTTTATTATAATTTTCATTTTTATTTCCGACTAGATCCAGGGCGTATGTAATTCGTTAGTATTTCTAACGGTACATTTACAAGGGCCGTCAGTCGGTTGTCAATTTCTCGCCGCCCCCCATTACAAAGTCACGACGTGTGGAAAGTCGTGACGGACGAAGCTTTAAAACTACATTTTTTAGCTCGTTACTAACACACTTACGTCGCCGACCTGTTTCTGTGCACTTGTGATTAGATCTCATCTAGAACTATTGGAAACAAAGTTACTAGAAGAGATCGAATTGTTTCTTGAAATTCGATTCGAATTTCTATTCTATTTATACACCGTAAAATTTAACGGTGCATAATAATATGACATTCGTAGATATTTTGTAAGGGAATAATAGATGAAAATTTTACGGAAAATCTATATCTGTCTGTAGGAAGACCCAACCAGCCATTAAACAGACTTGCTATTATTAACTGAAACTAATACAGAAAACATAAAAACTCATCAAAACTATAACAAATTCTATTGAACTTTAAGTTAGTGTTCCTGATCGAATTACCAAACTTTGTATTATGTTATTCATGAACCATCCCTTTGTTTTGCATGAAAACTTGATGGATAAACTAATAACATTATTATAAACTCAGTCTCCATTATAATATCAGGAATTCAGGATATCAGTTCGATGATATTGTGTGAAAGTTCAACAAGATATATTTCGTATCGTATCTAAGTTTAGAAGCATCTTTGTTAAGAGGGCTCTGTTCCACTCGCCTATTGTCAACGTCGAACATGGTTTAAACCATGATCTGAAGCTCGTTGCTTCATCTAACGCAATCCAACGCGATGTTTAATGAAGGATACGCGAAAATAGAGGTTCACTCGAATATTTTACAATTTATGTTTTGATTTATAAAGAAGCAAAGGGGTAGCTTTGTTTTGCATAAACTAGTAACATTTACAACTCAGTCTGCATTATAATATCAGGAATTCAGGATATCAGTTCGATGATATTGTGTGAAAGTTCAACAAGATGTATTTCGTATCGTATCTAAGTTTAGAAGCATCTTTAAGAGGGTCCTTTTCCACACGCCTATCGTCAACGTCGAACATGGTTTAAACCATCATCTGAAGCATGTTACTTCATCTAACGCAATTCAACGCGATGTTTAATGAAGGATACGCGAAAAAAGAGAGAGAGAACGCCTGAAAACTCTGTTCGCATTCGGTAATTCCGTGGTTTACTCGAACATTTTACAATTTATGTTTCGATTTTTAAAGAAGCAAAGGGATAGCTTTGTTTTGCATAAACTAGTAACATTTACAACTCAGTCTGCATTATAATATCAGGAATTCAGGATATCAGTTCGATGATATTGTGTGAAAGTTCAACAAGATGTATTTCGTATCGTATCTAAGTTTAGGAGCATCTTTGTTAAGAGGGCCCTTTTCCACTCGCCTATCGTAAACCTTGTTGCTTCATCTAACGCAATCCAATGCGATGTTTGATGAAGGCAACGTGAAAAAAGAGAGATTACGCCTGAAAACTTTGTTGGCGATCGGTAAATTCGTGGTTTACTCGATTATTTCATAAAACTAGTTTTAGTTTTGATTTTTATAGAAGCCTAGATAATATCCACAAAATAGGTATCTGGAGAAAGAAGTGTAGTATCATCACAATCACGTAAGAATGGTTGTATGAAAATGTACGCCAAGTTGGTCGCTCTTAAGCCCAGGATTAGAAGTCCGACCTTTGTTTGTAAGTTTATTGCGAAGCGGATCGGATCGTATTTATTTCTTCTCGGGTAAGGAGAGAAAGGATTCGATTATTGTATGAAATGAAAAGATTTTATTTTGGAATTGTGTTATTTCTGTCTACGGCTGAAATGGATTTCAAGAAACTGTTTGTGTTATAGGTGTATTCTGGTAAAATTTGTAGAAATCCTCTGGATGCGAGACGCGAAAGACTGGACGGTTTTGTCAAAACGTCAAGCTGGGGGAGGCCAATGTCAAGCTGTGGACATTTTACGACTCAAGTAACGATGATGAGTTTGGTAGCTCTACCATATTTATTTACTGGTTTAAATGTTAGAAGAGAGAATAAGTATCAAATTCATAAAAAAATCAAGATCATTGATCAAATATTAGGACACTAAAACAAAAAAAAGATACCAGCGGACCGCGATACGAAGGAAATTTTCGACACCGTATTTTAGAAAGGTTTAAGTTAGTTTAACTAGTTAAGTGTTTTATTTTTTGTTTTAGGAAATATGTAAAACGCATAAATTAATAAATCAATCTTCTAGAATCTGGTCTATCTAACAAGGACGAAAGATAGCCTATATTTTATAAAATTAAGTCAATTTATGTAAACAAATATATTATTAAATACATTATCAAGTTACAAATAAATCATCAGTTCCATGTCATAATTATAGTAATATAAACACGTGACCATTACAATTTTATCATCATCGATACATATCACACCGTCACAGGAATCTGATTGTCAATTAAGTGAAACCATCGTGAACATGTATCGCTTTATCGTACCTATTTCAGAATACCCCAGACCGAGCGTTGCTTGAAAAATATTTTAGAATCACGTCTTCTATTATGTCACGATACGTTCCTAGACTCTTGGACTCTTGGACTTTTGTCCTAAGCATAGAGCACGGAATCAATACCGAATAGAGGTGACATTTTATAAAAAAAAGTGAGTCATCTGTGTCCTTTGAGTACCTATACGTATCGGCTGTCATAGTCACAGCCAGAATTGTCACGTTTCAACAAGTTCTATGAGTAAATGGTGATAATCACTGTCGGAGCTGCTCGATTTGTAAGAAAAGTTTTAATATTGCCATTATTAGCCATTGCTTTTTAATTTGAGGTGGAAAATCATCTAATGACTTCTCAAAGTCTAGGGTGGTTCGAGAGAGTGAATCAGACTTTTATTGTCTAAAACCATACCTGTGTCCTTCAGGTCCCTTTGCTTTCTAGGGCCGAGGAAATCAATGGCCCTAGAGCGTGGTTGGTTCAGAAATTCTCTGAGGCCCTTACGGTTTTGCTGGCATCTTTTTGATGCTCGCTAGTCATCACTGAAACTTAGACAAAACTAAACATTCTTAACCACGAGTTCAAGCACTATGCTCGGCGATGGCCGCTTTGTTAATGAGACGCATATTTTTCATTTTCCCTATTCGTGTAAACTTTTCATTTTGTTCGATTTTTCTTAGCACTATAATATCACACTAGGAAGTGGAAGCTGTTATAGTGTATAAATAAACTTTATTTTTTTTATTGTTGCCTTCTATGTGCTTCTGTGCTCTGTGGTTCGTAGACTCGTGAGTTCTAAGGTTTAGATTCCATGTATAAAAGTTTGTTCTGGGTTAGTTCTCAACAAAATCTCACAGTTTAGACGCGTCTTTTCAAGCTCATGTTTAAGAACTGAGTTCTTATTGAACGTCTTTTGTTTGTTTTACTGTTTGTCGTAAAAGAGAAGTGTGTATCTGATGGACTTTTCAACTAATCGTTTATGTTTTGTTTGTCAATCAATTGGTGTTCTACAGTTCGCTTAGCTGAACACCTTGACTGGCCTGTTGGTCTAGTGGTTAGTGACCCTGACTGCTATGCCGGAGGTCGTGGGTTCGATTCCCACCCAGGACAAATGTTTGTGTGATGAGCATAATCATTTGTTCTGTGTCTGGGTGTAATTTATCTATAATATGTATGTATTTAGAAATATATAAGTATGTTTATCAGTTGTCTAGTACCCATAACACAAGCTCTGCTTAGCTTGGGACTAGACGGCGTTGTGTGATAGTTGTGGAATATTATATTATTATATTATATTATTACCTACTTGCCTAAAATAGTTTGTCTAGGACACAACTGACAACTTGGGAAGCATGTATGGCCGATAAAAAAAAATGAAATTATTTTTATTTCACATAGGCCTACATGGGCACTTGGTTTACAATACTATTAAGGGTATCCCCGTAAACGAAAAGGGTTACTGATTTGGAAGATTCTAATTCCCTAGCTTTTTTCTTAAAATAAAAAAAAATGTTACGTTACGCGTTGTTTAAATACTCCCCCTCCCGCTCTTGTAACGTACCGTAACGTTTTACAAGACCCTCCCTCCCCCCAAATTGCGTTACGTAATACTTGAATGCTCCCTAATCATCTAATGACATCTTCCGCCATTGAGTGGAGCGCGAGATCGTGTCAGACTTTTACTGGCTAAAACCCACTTCTGTTCCTTCTTTGCCTTCATTCCAGGGCCCTGGGGTTCACTTTGGCACAACCCATGATGAGACGACAATTCGGGATCAAATGAAATTACATTGTGCTTCACATAACACATTTCTTAGATTTCTGCCAGCTATATCTCGAAGGTCTCTCGACAATAAGCTACCACTAACTCAATTTCAAACAATCGCGTCATAAAAAATGTTGACAATCATGTTTGTATCACGACGCGTAAAGCTCAAATTGTTCTGATTTGATGGGTCGCGTAGCCTTCAAATGTCCAACCACAAGTTCTTAAGAGCCGGGTGTAGTCACAAAATATTGGCACGTGTTTTGACTCTGTAACGGCGATTTTATTAAAAAAAAAAAAAAAAAACGTAGTATTAACTATTCAAGATTTTTGTTTTTGCCAGACCCTTTTAAGTTTTTATGTGACTTTCAAATATTTCCGTGACGTAATCTCGTAGATATACACGTTTGAAATCCTAAGGTAGGGTCAAATACATGACTTTTTTATCGGCGTTTTGATTTTTACCAAGCGGTTGGCTATTAGGTAAGTAAGTAAAGTAAGTAATCATTTATTGTGCAAAAAATTATAAGCCAATTATAAGTCAATTATAATATAATAGATATTATGTAAGAACAGCGTAGAATTTGAAGACATGTGACATCCACCAATCCGCACTGGGCCCGCATGGTGGATTACGGCTCATTCCCTCTCCTAGAGACGAGGCCTGAGTCCCAGCAGTGGGGACATTAAAAAGGCTGATGATGAGTGTAGACCGGTCTATAATGTACTCAAAAGAACAATAAAAATAATCATATTAAAAAAGTGAGTTAAAATGTGAGTAATCTAAGAATTTACGGAGTCTATAGTATTAAGTACAATCGTAGTAACATTACCTCGACCGACTCTTAAACCAAGCTCATAAAAGTTGGTGCTTTACATGCACGTGTACCTTTTACGATAGCGGAAAGTGAAAGATGCACATGCTTTTACCACGAGAGTGCAGTGCTCAAAAATGAAAGGATACCTGCGTTTTATGGGTCAGTAAAGCGAGCAGAAAGGAATAGCTTTTCAAGTGATCTTACACTAGTGTTTAAATGTCTTATTTTATTAGGGTAGGTTTTAATTTCATCATTACAGTTATGTTTTGAATTGGTGTTGAGATTATGAAGTTATTAATGTTGATCAAGATTTTATACAAAAAATCTACGCTAATATTATAAAGCGGTAAAGTTTGTTTTTATGTTTTTTTGTTTGTAGGAGGTAATCACTGAAAGTACTGGTCCGATTGCAAAAAAATTTTCACTGACAGAAAGCTCCTTGAGTGATGTAGCGCATATCGCAAGTTCGATTTCCGCACGAAACAAATATTTGTATACATGTCCAACTAATATATTACGGGTCTGGGTGGGTGTCTTCAGTTTTTATGTGAGTTTATGAAAGACTGACTCACCCATTCACTTTACTCCTTTGGGCTGTGTGAGAGTGTACTTCGGAGCCCTGGAACGAAGGCTAAGAATGAATAGGAGTGGGTGTTTGTGAACCCAACTATGTTACAGGTGTGATTTCTAGTTTAAGGTAGCATTTTTTAAACGGTAAATATTAGAACCAATATGACAGACATTGAGGTGAAAAAAACATAACAATAATTCTCATTTATTTAGTTTTTTTTTTTTTGGTCTTGTCAAGTGGTTCATTGCTAATGATCCACTTGTCGAGACAAAGCTCCAAAGTCTCGAGCACCGACGCGGCGACGCCGAGTTGCGAGCCTGTCGGTTTTTTACGGGTTGCATTTTTTTTATTATTTATTTTGGATAGGCTCGCGTTTGACCACTATCTCACCTGATGGAAAAAAATGATGTGGCCGACGATGGAGTACGCTTGCCTAGAAGCAACCTATTCACGTTTGACTTATAGACTTTTAGGTTGTAGCTATCAGGAAACACAGACCCTGGCAGGGAATTCCACTTCTTGGCTGTACGCATAATTAATGTGTTCCCGAAATGCTTTATACGTATGGGATGTCTACGATGTACCGGTGGCGCAACGCCGTTCGTGTTGTGGTCCGATGATGGAACAGACTTAATAAATCTGTAGAAGTTTATTGTTGTGCACGCATCGTACAAAATGTACGAAATCGATGTAGATAATTTTTATATATTAAAATTTTGTTTAACTTGATCTATTACTTAGTCTTTGTTTCATTCCAATCGGATGTCTATATCGAAAGATACACCACATTCATTGACGGTTAGACGGTACGAAGTTCATCGGGACTCGGGTCAGCTAGTAGTAAGTACATAAAAAATAATAACCAGCATACATTAAAAGGTCTGGTCAATAGATATGAACAGTCACGACCGGCCAGAAACACGTTTTCAACAAGTTTGTATGCAGGCATCGTTTTGATGCGACTGTACTATGACCTTAGCACTGAAATGACTGCGTTGAGGTAGGTTATGTAACGTGAGGTGTTTCAACGGAATTTGTAATGTGAATTCATGTGATAAAAACTGGTTTTTGGAGTGAATATAATCGCATTATTTTTATCGATAAATTAAAAACATTTGTTAGCTACTGTTAAGACAAAGTCAATGTCAAAACGTTTATTGCAAGCCAAGTGTAAGTATAATGATGACATTTTATTATTTTAGAGCTTATGACTTAGCCGCCTTTTTCAAGCATTGCAATTATTAATGACCTGCCTTTATCATACATAGAAGAACAACAAACACACACACAAGTATGTTTATCATATATAGAAGAACAACAAATGCATTTGTTGTTATTCTTCTTCTTTTTGTGTCGATGCTCTCAAACTATATTTTTTCTGACCAAGATGTGGCTACGAGTACAGCTTTATTGTTGGCCTCGTATAGATCCTGAAAACTGCGGGTGGTTATGTTAATGTTCTTATTTAACCTTTTTTTTTATCTGTTATAAACTAGTACTTGACTGCGATCCCGCCTGATGGTAAGCAGTGATGCAATCGTTGATGGTGAGGCACACTAGTTTATTAAGAGCCTATTCACTCTAGCCTTGAAGACTTATATTTTTAACAGCCAATTGTATTTTTTGAAGGTGGGATATCATTGAATATATTCACTCCATTCTGGGTGGATCGCGAGTGTCAGACTTTTTCTGACTAGAGCCTTCCAGTGTATCTTTTACGATCCTCAACGGCAGTGACTCTTTCCAAAGCGACAACTGACCATTCGTATCACTTAATTTGAATTTAATTTTTACCGTCATTATTTCATTCAAAAGCCAGGAGTTAGTTTTAATGATTATGATAAAAGTATTTAAAGAAATCGTATCTAATGTTTACTTTTATTATTTGAATTTTAAGGGAATAGATTGTGACCTATGAGGACAACGAACTGACACTTATGTAAAAAAAACATCACTGTGTTAGGTTCGGCTGTGGTTGATTATTATTATATTATATTTAATTTGTTAGAGCACATAAGGTATTCTCTCTTTATTTATTTAATAGAGGTTGGATTTGTAACTTTTAATCCTACCACCTTCACACACAGAAACCAACAAAGGCTCTACCAAGATAAACAAAAGAAGCACATTTCAAAGGCAAGAACTTTTTCTTACCCACGTTTCGAGTTTGCGTTTTTCTTCTGCTAAAAAATAGTGATGTAAGTTATAGCTGCATTGCAGGTTATAGAAAAATTAGGTCAGTACTCTAACGGCCTGCGGACTTTCGTAGGTTTGACAGGTTTCCAATATCATAAATTTTACCGTAGGATATGAGGCACAAATTACTATACAAAATACCGTTATTTCTATACAAACTCCATGCTTCATATTCAATGTATTCATTCGTGTCTGAGAGTATACGATTTATCCTTCGCGTTATTTTTTATGGGTTTTATATATCATTTTTACGGTTCCAATTCATTTCTAAACTTTTTTTTTTATTTTCTTAGCGAGAGGTTGCCGAGTCGTATGGTTGTGTTCCAGATACATTTTGATAGGAATGTTTACATTTCATTTTGAGCCTTAGGGTACGTACGGTCTCTCAGAATGTTGTAAAAATAATGTCGGGATAGTTTGAATTACTTATCCAAACGAATTTAGTTCAATCCAGTGATTTGTTAGTAGTGTTGGATTTCAGTTATAATAGAAACTAGTGACTTGCCTTGCCTTCACATGAGTGTAACTTTTATGCACAATTTTTCTCGTTTATTGTTCTTTCAATTAGTGCAAATTGCTTCAAAATCTGTTGCCTGGTTTAGGAGTTATCAGATAAACGGACGGAAGCAGACAACGACTTTGTTTTATAAAAGTAAAGATGAAAGGCTCACGGGCAAAAAAGTTAATTGCTTTTAGGCTTTTGATTACGACATTGTTTGGTTCAAAGTTAAAATTAGAGCTTTCGGATTTGGCTTGGATTAGCTTGATTTTAGAGAAAATAGTAAAGTTTCTGTAAAATTGTTACCTGTCATTTTGAGATGTCACCTACGAGTATTATGATATGACTGTAATATTGAAACCGAATATTGTTATAATATTGAATTTAGACTATTGTTACTAACACTATATGATTTTTACTCGAAATATTTTTTATTGTTTTAGTAGCGTTTTTATTTTAGGTGAGGAAGCATTCATGATTTCACTAAAACCACACCCGTGTCTTTCAGTTACCCTTTAGTTGCCCTTTGCTTTCTATGTTTTGGTTCCCTTTTCAGACACCTATACCAATAATAGACTTTGAGCTCTAAACTAAATAATGTTGTAACAAATACAACATTCTAGAAGTGACACACATTGATGCTAAAATGTGATTATTATTATTGTTGTTTGTTCGCCCGCTCTGAGTTTAACGCTTCAAGTTAAATTGCAAACAGTAAAACAGCTATAAAAGTGGCCCGGCTGGTTCCTGACGATGGAGAGAGAAAAATAGATCCTTTTTGTGTCCCTCCGCACTCCGATACACATTACAGTCCTTGCTATGTAGCATAGGGCTGGCAGGTTTTAAAATGTACTACCATACCCATCCACCATATTAAATATTTAAAGACATCAAATAACCCTAAAGACGCGTACAGACTGCTGTAACGTAACATAAATTGTATGCAATAAAAAAAAAATCCCGTCCACATTGACACAATGTATCATGCAATGTAACAGAATTCCCATAGTGTGGACATCTTGTGCACACGAACAGAGCATTTCTACTATGTGAGTAGGGACATGCTCGGTTCGTGCGCGTGTTTCGTCCACATTTATGAAATACTCCTTATGATCGATGGCTCAGAGTAAAAACCTCGGATATGCAATTTTAGGTAATTATGTTTTATTATATTTCTAGAAAGAAAAGCTTGTAACGCACAATATTTTATCACGCAAAATGTTTATTCAATATTTGATGCTGCATGTATATCTTGCTCGAGTCAGTTTGGTGTGATCACTTCGCGACGGTGCAGCAAAAGAAGAGAAAAAAAAACTAGAGAAACAAGCGTTGGAAATAAACGAATCGTTTTGAATATTTGTATATATAAAAGCCGTTGAAGCACATTGAAACTTTAGGATAATAAAGATCTAATTTGGTTTCTTGTGCCTCCTGAAAAGTTACGTATTTCACTGCTACGACGTATATTCACTCTAAGCCACCGTCATGTTACATTACACGTTACGTTACAGCAATCTGTACCCAGCTTTAGGTCCAACGGGAACGAATAACCGTCTATGATTTCAAATGTCAAAAGCCATTATAATGCTAAGTAAATATTTGACTACGAAACGTTTGGAATAACTCGATTCTAAATTAAGCCCTCTCCCAACCCTAGCCGACGTAAAATTATATAGACATCGAAGTATGCATTTGTAAGTAAAAAAAGTACACTCACATAAAGTCGACTCAATAATCGTGGTAATCGAATCACGAATGTATTTTTTTTTATTTTTATACTTATCATTGGAACGAGATAAAAATAGTCGTGAGTTCTTTCACACCGAAGTTAAATAACCGACGAGTTATGTTTTTTTTTTCGCGGCGCGGGCTTTGGTCGGAACACGAGGCTTTTTGTCAATCACCGATCCCGTTGGTACTATATTTCGTCGCAGGTTGTGTTTCTCTCACGAATACTTAATTTATTGTATCATGGCTGGCTCTCATGTTTATGAAACCAACTTTTAGACTGAGCTTGAGATTCGAGTTTCGTGCCCGGTGAACAGATTTACACGGATATTTTAATGTTATATACCCTTTTATGAAAGTTTTGTTACTAAAACGTTTAGAACTTTATGCGATGATTGCATAAATAGAACAGTAGAGTTTTTAATACAGCACGTTTTCTGTTTATTTTTTTTTTCTTGCACTCAAGTTCAGTAAGTAATTATTCAATGACTGCTCCCGTGTTAGTTATTTTTTTAGGTGATGAATCATCCAATGACGTCTTCCGGTCTTTCGTGTCACACTTTTACTGACTAAAACCCACTCCTATGTTCCTTTTTTGCCTTCTTTCCAGGGCCCCAGAGTTCTCTTTCGCACAACCCATGGCCTCAATGTCGCTTTAGGGTGAAGTAGTTGGGCATGCCAGACTTCTATTGGCTAAAACCATTTCTGTGTTTTATAGTAGCCCGTTACATTCTAGGACCATGGGTTTCCTTTTCAAAAATTATCTGTGGTCCGAGCATCTACCCTGCTGGGTCTATACGGGTTTGCTCTCTTATCTCTTTTCAACTCTAGGGCAAACCACCGAGATCCCAGGCTTGACAGACTTTTGCAGACTAAAAACCTACTTATATTCCTTCATTAATTTTTTGCGTTACAAAGTTACAGTAATTCTTTGAAACGTTCCAGGATTCGCTTCGTCGAAATATTACGATCACGTCGGAATCTAGTTAAAATAATCAGTGATTAAAAAACTGAACATTGCGCACGACTAAAATACAATATAATGTTGGCTCCATCAGTATGCTAAGTGAGTACTTAAATAATACTTAGTTACTTCAAAGCTTTCAAGCTTGTCTTAACTATGAAAACATTATACTATTTTGTAATTCATATTATCCATCGAGTAACTTCTAAATTGAAGTGGTACCTCAGAGGAACTGTGGAGTACCTCTATAGAATTACTTTGTGGTGTTATCGTATCAATATCGCGGCATCCCAACGGACGTGTACTCGCAAGACGAATCTGTTATCGCTAAGACGTATGCCATTAATTTATGGACGGAATACCTGATAACACGTCTCAGCCAATATTGGAATTGCAATATCGTGTAATGTAATCCTATATCCAAGCCAATAAATCAGCATATATAAGATGTACTATCGTTATACCATTTGTCCCACTTTCTCGAAATAAAACTACGTGATTTATATGCTATCATCCACTTACTGTCCCGGAATAAAGCCTGAAGCGCAATCCCAAACATTATTCGACATGTTCAGCATAATTTGGCCGTCTAAAAACATCTCAAACAAAAATATTCATAATATTGTAGTTATGAAAAATAACAGAAAATCTTGTTACGGAGTTCCTCTTTGACTGTTTTGGGGATACACGTCCAAAATATTCCGGCCACATTTGAATGATCAAAAATATCAGATAGGGGATGAGGTTCTTTGAGTAGGTGGGTAAAAAGGTTCGCCCCCATATTACCTGGTCTACAGATTTAATCACTTATGTTCTATGTCAATGGATCCAGATAGTTCTTTTAGAGTTGCTAGTTAATGAAACAGGACGTGTCGGTCGGGGTTGATTAGAGATGTTTTGCCTCGACAGCGTGGAAAAATACGATGCATTGGAATTGGATCCTTTATTCAAATTTAGAAATCCAGTTATAGGTACATTCTTGTTCATCGTATCGTTCATTCAGTTCGTTCACAAGTTTACGTTGGTAAGTTTTTAGTATTTTATTTAAGGTGTAGAAACATTTATTCCTTCAACTAGTGTTCAAAGCTGCGTGAGCTAAAATATTAGGCCATTTATCTTTTCGGGTCTTTAATTTTTCTGGTCGGTAAAATAGCCGCAATAATTTACTACTACCTAAGTTCGACGAAAAGCTCCAGTATTATACGTATAGTTACACAACAGGGCAATATTAGAACAATTCACAGTCAATAACGCAACTCGTCATTATCATCATCAGCCTTTTTAGGGTTCCGTAGCCAAATGGCAAAAAACGGAACCCTTATAGTTTCGTCATGTCTGTTTGTCTGTCTGTCTGTCTGTCTGTCCGTCCGTATGTCACAGCCACTTTTTTCCGAAACTATAAGAGCTATACTGTTGAAACTTTGTATGTAGATGTATTCTGTGAACCGCATTAAGATTTTCACACAAAAATAGAAAAAAAGCAATAAATTTTGGGGGTCCCCATACATAGAACTGAAACTCAAAAATTTTTTTTTCATCAAACCCATGCGTGTGGGGTATTTGTGGATAGGTCTTCAAAAATGATACTAAGGTTTCTAATATCATTTTTTTCTAAACTGAATAGTTTGCGCGAGAGACACTTCCAAAGTGGTAAAATGTGTGTCCCCCCCCCTCTAACTTCTAAGATAAGAGAATGATAAAACTAAAAAAATATATGATATACATTACTATAAAAACTACCAACGAAAATTGGTTTGAACGAAATCCAGTAAGTAGTTTTTTTTTAATGCGTCATAAACTGAAAAAAATACACTATTATTAAAACATCGATCAAAGTTACAACACATTACAAGAACTTTTATATTATGCTACTTGCTGCTATGGAACCCTTCATGGGCGAGTCCGACTCGCACTTGGCCGGTTTTAATGTTCCCACTGCTGGGACTCAGGCCTCCTCTCTAGGAGAAGGAAAGGGCCGTAATCCTTCACGCGGGCCCAGTGCGGGTTGGTAACGCAACTATTAGTTACAAATAGCTTAGCGCATCGGGTTTATAATGAAAACACGTACTGTGCGGTAATGACTTTCTGGTGTGAGCAAAAAGTTCTGGCGAGCGTGTTTATGGCGTGAACCCTCAGGCACTGCTTTGCAATCGGTGTAAGGGCACGGACACACCCGAGCCATCGTTGTTTGAGGGTGCACTATAAAGGGTGTAAGTAGATGAAACTGAACAACCTTCCAACACAATTTTTTTCAGGAAACGAAAAAAAAAATCAGCTTCACCATACAAAATTATAAACTTTATTGGACAGTTTGTATGGAGAGGCCGATTTTTTTTTTCGTTTACTGAAAAAAATTATTATGGAATTTTGTTCAGTTTCGTCTGCTAAGCAAGCCCTTAAAGTTTGTGGAGGGCTGTCCCTTACACCTTGTATAGTGGGTGGCTAGAACTCGTTGATAGTTGTGGTTTAAATGAAAAAGAGCGTATGATATAAATACTGTCACGAAGATTAAGGAGCCAGCGCACACACAAATACACAGTCCCAAAACGAATGATTTACATTAAAAAAAAAAACGTAACAATATTTGCAGTAAAATAAAAACTCTTCGTTAATTACAACTAACTAAAATACGGCGTCAAAAAACTCTTCCACTTCGCTGACGACTGGTAATGTACTCAAAAGACTGGCGGCATTGCTACACTGTATGTCAGCGCTTATCCTCTGTCCGAGGTAAAAACTATATTTTAGTTAATTGTAATTAGAGTAGGGTTTTTATTATTATTTATTTATTTTACAGTAATTTTAGTTAGTTAAGTATTTATAAATGTAAATTTGTTTTTAATTACGAAAAGACTGTTTATAATTTTAATTAATGGCCCTTTGGGCATATGAGTATGTAAAAAACTTTTGTTAATTGAATATTTGAAGGAATTATACCTGTACCTCAGAGGTAAACAACAGTATGTGTCAAAAAGTAAATTTTACAGGAGAGGCAAAAACGCCCGGATAGAAACTTTAACTGTATTTTTGACATAGTTGCTTTAAAGATGTTGAAACAAACTCAATTGCATTTTTATAATTATTAGATGAAATTGTTATGTATTACACATAATTACAATAAAGTTTAAACTAACATTAAGTGAGCGTAAAGCTGAAGAGTAAACAATCTTATCATCATTTTAAGTCCTATACCCGATATGTTTTTGTCTTATACGATTGGATATTTCTCTTCCTAGATGTCGTAGGTTTTGATGCCCTATACCATTACGTAGAACTGGTTCTTACGATTTTAACAGTGCAAAAAAACATATTTTCAAAAAAGTGGAGTTACTATTGTTTACCTCTGAGGTACAGATATTTTTCAAATTTGTCGTAATCAAACATAAGGATGTATGTTATCCAATAGCTACGCATTAAAAATAGAACTATCTCGGATGTCAGTCTCGTACAAAGAACTCACAGCAACAGCGTATAACTGGGTACAGGAACACATTTAATGTGCGTAACTGCAGCAAGAAGTAGAATTCCCTGCTGGAGTCTGTGTTTCCTGATAACTACAAATTACGGGTCTATAAGTCAAGAGTGAATAGGTTACTTCTAGGCAAGCGTGCTCCATCGTCGACCACATCATCGTTTACCATCAGGTAAGATGGCGATTAAACGCGAGCCTATCAATAAAAAAAACTCATTTTTTTTCACAAAACTGAGCTATATGCATAAACAATATATGCCTAAGTTCTTCATAAATCGGGAAAAATTCGGACCTCCGAACGGCGTTCAATTTTTTTTTTTATTATTTAGTCTGCTCTATCCCACTGCTGGGAAAAGGCATCCCCAAATTTCTTCCAGGTATTATTTTCTCGAGCCATCTCGAACCAGCGTTAATATTTAAGCGATAATATATCGCTCAATCTAAAATGCTAAAGGCTCGAATTCTGTCCAATTAGCTCCAGTATTGAAAGGGAAATGCTCAGTGGCGAGTGGCTGGAAATGATTAGCGAAATTTCGTGTTCCGTGTTCTGTAATGATGCATCTCGACATCGACGTGGGTCGCTATAAATTAGTATCTAGAATTTAGCTCGAAAATGATTTTATGCGAAACCAAATTGTTTTGCAAACAGAGAAATGGATATAGCATTTTGCCAGGCATTGGAAATCTTATAAAGACACTTGCATAATTTTGCGAAAATGCAACAAGCGACGATGTGATGATATTTTATTTATTTATTAAATTTTTATGCACATAAAACTGTACAAAGGAGATTAAATTGTCGAGCCATAAATGTGTCGTAGCCTTTACTCTCAATAGCGACGCAGATGTCATTAATACTAGATGATGTTTTTTTTTATCATGGCACTTCTAGTTGGGAACTAACAACTCGCATTTATTATGCTCTTTGTGAACATACTTTTGTAACAAAAAGTAACGTTTCCTAGGTCATTTTCTCTGGAATTTATTTAAATATATGATGTTATGTATGAAGTTCAGTAATGTTTGTATATGTTTTTACTTTAGTCCTCGCTATGAATTTGTTTAGATAATTTACATAACGTAAATATTTATTTAATGTTTTAAATAAATATTGGTGCTCATAAAGGCGGTTACCGGGAAACTTTTCCAGAAGTTTTGAAAATAGATAATTTTATAGATTTTGACGTGAAGTTTCTAACATTGCTGCCCACGGCACTATCCTGACAAAGATAAAAAATAATGGTTGTACCTTATAATAAATTAACCTACCTATAGATCTTTCCAGGTAAAATGACTGACTGATTAAAAAACAAAATGATTTTCTGCTTAATATCAAAGTGACCAATTTATTGATGAATCTTCTTTATGTATTATTCGGTATATACTTTATCAATCATGTTAATTGAAGTACTTGAAGCATAGCCAAATAGCACTATTTCAATCAATATTTTGTTTTTGACTTTGTACTTTATACATATAGACAGGTTTAATTAAATATATATATATATATATTTTATGTTTTCCAAGTATCACCCCAACAGGATTAGGTATTATGAGTTTCTTCGTAAAACAAAAATGGGAAAAGATGTTGAATTGTGTACATATTTTTTTTTGGGTTAACGCCCAGGTGTATATAAAGATTGCGATTAATTTATGAATATTCCACGAATTTTGATATTGTGGGAAGTAACGACCGAGCTTATACCATCGTAAACCAAGACATGTAAACACATTCTAAGGTATATGCGCAAAGCTTTAAATAAATAATCCTTTGAAGCCGAAGATTTTCTTCTAAGCAAGAGATTACAAAGAGAAAATGTTGACGTATGTAGGAAGCATATTAAGAGCTCCCTTTAAAATGAATCCTGATGTTTGTGAAATGTACTGAGATGTCTTGTTACGTTTGTTTTGTTTATATTCCTAAAAGCGAGTACGTATAAACTTGTGTTACAAACGACGCTTTGTCTGAAAGATATAGTATATTTTAGCCCCTAGCTAAGTTACTAATCTGCAATGGTTAACGCTTGTAGAAAGCTTCAAATGTATGGGAATGACGTCGTCTTAACGCTCAGTCACATGGTCAGAACAAAAGAAGTGGCGGCACGGTCAACTCGAAGCGTTCGTCGCAAGCGAAACGTTTGTAACTTGGCTAGGGGGGCAGTGCAGAAAGTTTGTCATTGCGACCGAGGCGAAATTTGCATGAGCCGTAGGCGAGTGTGTCTTGTATCCGACGGTTGCAGTGACAAATTCACACAGCAGTTTCAAAAGATTTTTTTCAATACACTTAAGGCGTATAGTCCCTTGAACCATCTGACCGAAATTATGTGAACGCAACTCTCGCACTCGCCTAGGCGGCAGTACGCAAAACTGTGCATTTATTTGCGGCCAGCAGCGCCCGGAAAGCGCTTTAAATTTATTTTCTCTGCGAGATATTGATTGATTTACATATACAATGTTCACTTTGAAGAATATTTAACCACCAATTTTTATGTGTAAAAATGTTTCTAAAGGTCCAAGCCGTTTCGAAGGAACAGGGAAAAGTTGCGAAAAGTTGCGAAATTGCTAAATATTTTTTTTTTACAAAACTATTAATTGCACGAAAAAATCAAATGTTGACATTATTGTTTATGAATCTGTAATAAACATATATTTTTTTCAAACCAATTGACCTAGCCGTTACGGAGGAGTAGGCCTCAGAAAATCACTGTTTTTTGGCACTTTTCGGGCGCTTGGCCCTTAAGAAAAAATGAATAAACGGGGGATGCGCACGCAGTCTGATGCGTTAAATGTAATAAAACTGTGGCGGGGAAGCACGTGGACTCTTCTGCATTAGTGTGGAAAACAGTCTACTGCGTGCCTAAGAACGGGTTTTCGAGTAAGAGTATTGAAAAATAATTTCGATTTCAAGGAGTTATTTTTTTTTGTAATTTGATTTCTTTTTGTAAAAAATCCACAGTTCGCATACGTATGGTTTAAAATCATCAATACGAAGATGATAATGGATTCTATTAATAAAGTATTAATAAATAATTTGCAATTTCATAAATTCCAGTATTTAGTCGTCATGTTTATGATTCCGGAATTCCAGAGAAATTATTATCAACTTTACGTTACTAACTTCCTCGAATTTTAGATAAATATTATAGTCACCTACTTCGATCTCTGGTCCCGACATCTTTAGTACATAGTAAAACATTTGTGTATGCATGATGCACCCTTTTACTAGGCTCGTAAGCTTAATTCTTTCGTAATAGACTTTTTCTCAAGCCTTTTTATAAGTTTTGCAGAATATGATGAGATAGGAGTATTTTTGGCTTCGCGCGGGTAATTTTTACTTTGTTCTTTAATTTATCTGTTGTATGTCCTATAAGCGTCTAAATAAAAAAAATATTATAATCTTTATTGTACACCAAATAAACAAAAATACAGGACAAACGTTTAAAAGAATAAGTGCACAATAGGCGGTCTTATCGCTTAGGGTGATCTCTTTTTCTTTCTTACCAATGTATTTCTTTTCGACGGTCAAACTGTTGTTACTTGTCAAACAAACAGCTCGATAGGTCACTGAAAACACATGCAGCTGCGGCCATAATGCACTGCCTGGGAAAGACGTATGAAAGCTCCAGTAGCGTTCTACGGATATAAAGAAATTCTATAGAAAACGTCCAGTCGAGCACAGGCTCGATTGTTTCGAAAATCAATTTCGATAAAAAATGGCTGTTATATTTACGTCAATTGTCAGTGCTGGTGCATTACACCGTTTTCGTTTTGTCGCTTTACGCCGATAACCTTCAATCGTTTTCTTTCCCAGACAGACTACATTTGTACAGTTAGAGAAAAAAAAAGTATTTAAGTCACTGAAGACACTTGCAGCTGCGGCAAAAATGCACGAAGATAAGTTCGACGCGACCGTGAACAACCATGCTACTACCCTTTTCTATAGAATCGTCGAAAATCAATTTCTATAAAAAATGGTCACATTTCAGCCGAAAGATGTCCATTGTTGGACATACGCCTCCCCCAAGTGTCGCCATAATGACCGGTTCTGTGCCTCTCGCATCCATCGGCTTCCCACGACCCTCATCAGGTCATCGGTCCACCTTGTGAGAGGCCTAATGGTCACAGTGCTGGTGCATTATTATATCGTTGTCACTTTGTCGCTTTACGCCGGTCGTCGGTAACCTTCAATCGTTTTCTTTCCCAGACTGAGTACACTTGTACAGTGAGAAAAAAAAAAGTATTTATGCGTAGTCATCGGAGCATATCGAGCATTTTCGGATGCACGCTATCTAAATTGCGGACTCTGCGTGGGAATGACGGCGCCCGGTCATTACCTCAGTAACAGTTATCCGTTGAGAAACAATAACTGTTAGTTATTAATTAACTAGTACAGTCACACCCTCATCTACATTCAATAGCTTACAAGACTTTACGTTCTTTCTTAGTATTTAGCATCTAATTATGTTTGTAAACAATCGTTGAAAACGGTAAACCGTTAGGATTCAAGCTGGTAGCAGCGACATGACGATGCGACAGCGATGCACGATGAACAGCTATTACAAATATGTATATGTGACCATTTCATGTGAAATAATTCTACTGACACAATTATTCTATCTCACGAAGGTGGCTTGAAGCTTGCAGCTTGCGAAGTTTAAATACTCAAAAGCTTTGTTTTCGTATTGAATCAGTATCCGGTTCGTAAACCATTAAAATATGATTTTCAAACACATTTATAAATGGAATTTTAATAATTATAATCATTAATAGTCAAACTCAGACCACGATACGACTCTATTGAATTTAGCCATTTTTTTTATTAGCCATTTAATAGAATTTGATGAACTGAGAAGACAAACAGAACTTGTGAGACTTACAAATTGTAAAAAAAAATAAGAAAAAATAATTTCGTGGGCTATCCCGCAGGATTTACCTTAATCTACATAGATTTACGTGTGTAATGTTTGTGTGTGTGTAACTTATTTTCTAGAACACCAAATGCTCCGAGCTTACACACACAGAAATAAATGTGTACGTGAATCTATACACACCTCCAAGACTAATCCGCCTTGGTGAGAAAGAACAACTATAATAGGTTTTCCGTAAACAATTTCTTTAAAAGTTTTCGCATCCGTTGGCGTGGGCTTGTGGACGACGAGCAAGGGGTAGCCGTCTTGCCGATCGGTAACCGTCCGGAGCCTGAGTCGTCGTCGGCATGTAGTGTTCCATGCGCGCCTCAAGGAGATTCAGCAAAACCGTAGGTTTCATCAGGAAAACCCGGAGTTGATAGGCTCTCCCGCTCCTTGAGCGGGAGAAGTCACTGGGTGATATCCCAACTAAAAAGAAAAAATCGTTATCGGATGCATCGTCGCGTGGCGCTTGTCTGTGAGAGCTTTTATGTCTCTTCTATTTTTTAAATCGATGTTTCATATCGATATAACTGTTGCCAATTACGATACCGACAATTGTGTCCACATATAGCTATCGAGTGCGATCAAGTTTTGTGTGTCGAGTGTCATTGTATCCATACTTTCATTATTGAAGATATCTTTCAAGTTGTGAAGATATAGGACTCCAATATAACAAGATGGGCGAAAAGATTGATAGGGTTCACGAAGAATAATAAGAGACTATTTTTTCTTTTGAAATTGGTATACGATCAGTTTCTTTGATATTATTAGAACTATATTTTCCGAGGTTTTGTGGAATGTGTTTTACTATTTATGTACACAAAAAAATATCAGAAAAAGATAATACATAAGAGACGTTAGTACAAAGGTACTGCTTATTTCTTAAAAAAAAAAAATCTTCTAGCATCCTTGATTTTTATAATTTTTTTCAGTCTGTTTTATTCTGACGAAAAAATCATCGTATTTTCTACGCACTATTAATCAACAGAGAGAACTAGAGAAATAATAAAAACATTTCAGATTAATTCAATAGACAAGTCAGAAATAAATCTCTAGAAATATAGTCAGATAAGTGTGTTCATTGAATTCTGCCACTGAAGTGTTGATAAATCGAGTTATTTTATTTCGAACTGTTCCTTGACGTTTCATAAACAACAATTTTAATTTTGCCATAAGAATAATTTTATTTTCTTCTTCTTCTTCCTGCCCTTGTCCCGTTTTATTTGGGATCGGCGCAACACGTTTTTTTCTTCCATTCGGTCCTGTCACTCGTCACGCTATCATTAACTCCCTTTTCTTTCATATCACTTCAATATCTGAAAATATTTCTTTTAGAACAGCTGGATTTATATAAATGGATATATTTTATAAATACAGCTGTTGTCTTTGAATTTATTTCTACAATCTCACTAGTATTATAACAGTAAAAAATTGTATATAATATTTGTATATGATTCTTACTCGTTCACACTCAATAGAATTACAGAAATACACGTTTTATTCGGGACAGACACAGCATAACAGTTACAAAGTACCTAAGAACTGAACAGAATGCGCCAAGTGGGTCCGTACCGAAAGGGTGGCCACCTCAGCAATTACCACCTTGTCCTGAAACAGCAAGTGGATATTTTTCATCCCAGGAATATATAGTTTCATAGTAGAAATGATCGACGAGCGCCTCAAGGAGATATCGACAAAACCGTAGGGACTCACCAGGGTCGAAAGAAGAACATAGGAGCCGGTCAGCGGGTAATCAGTAAAAGTCTGACATGCCCTCACGATCCGACTTCTAGGGCGCACTCTAGCGGGAGAAGTCACTAGATGATTTTCTGCCTAAAAAGACCCTTATCATCTACTCAGACATTTCACTACAGCTTGTTAACAAAATCCACTCATCTGTAATTTCATGACTAATTTAGTTTCAGTTCGGAGTAGTCATTTCCGTTTTTTAGTCGCTGCACTTCTACCGTCCTTTACTAAGTTAAAAACTGCACGGTGTTGATGCCACTTAACCTATTTTCTACATAATTACTGGTACTTATGTATTGGTATACTGCTGCATCTGGTCAAATTGAAAGTCTTTATTCCACTCGCGCCTCAAGGAATTGTCAGTAAAACCGTAGGGGCCCAGCAGAGTCGAAGCCTATTGGGACCAAGGATCTGTTTCTGAAAGGAAGATTCGGCCCCGGTATGAAAGGCAACGAAGGAACAGGAGTGACTTTATAGTCGGTAAAAATTTGACACTATCTCCCGCATTGCTAAAGAGCGGGGGATGTCGTTGGATGATTTTTTCAGCTAAAAAAAACAAAATTGGTATTTGAGAAAAAGCTAGTGGTTCATGAAAAATATATGAAATTTTCAGATGTATCTAAGTCTTTTTAAAAATTGCCAAACTTAAGTGGCAGTGGGCAGGACGCATTGCTCGTAGAACAGATGGTCGATGACGACCGCGCACCAGTTTTCACCTGACAATCGCGCACCGGATCACACAGCGTTGGAAGGGTTTCCCACAAGGTGAACCTATGAAATGTCAGATCGTTTGTTGTGGCGACACTTGGACATAGGTCTCCCATGTCCAACAGTGGATGACTTTCGTCTGAAATGATGATGGTGATGTTGAAGAGCTTTTGAATCTATGCAGACTTTGTATGATTATATCACCTTTGTTCATGACAAAACTCAATAAAAATCCAGTAAAGAAACATCTCTATCTACATTCAGTATCCAATTTAGTTTGTCGTCATTACCGTTTCCCAGTCCGTTGCATTTGTACAGCCGTTGATTCAGTTATCAAGTCCCCGACGTTGGCACCTGTTTCTTTTTACCCTTTCATTTCCGTCAGCCGGGGTCGAAGACTTAGTGACGTCACGACATGAATGTTGCGGAGATTTTTCTTGTTAGTATCCGATTTACTGTGTTCTTAAACGAGGACTGAGTTTAACAAAGAGTGTGTTTTCTTTGTGTTATTGTGTTCGTTGGAAATGTTTAGATATTAGACTTTTTTTAGTTTTTTGAGGTATGTTATGACTTCTTCCGTTCTAGAGTAGAGCGGGAGGGTGTGTCAGACTTTTACAGGCTAAAACCAAACCTGAGCTTTTCGGTTGCCTTTTGTGTTCTAGGAACAGGTTTCATTTTTAGAAATTCCCTGGCCCTACAGTTTTGCTGACATAGTTTTGAGTTGCATGTGGTACACTATACGACAACTCGGGCTCGGTCCGGTCGGTTACTGGAGGACCGGACGTCGATTTACTCATTGCTCGTCGTCCTCAAACCCACGCCTTTTGGTTTGAATATAAATATAAACATTTACTCTTTAATATAAATTTAAACATTTTTAACAATCAATCTTCGTAAGCTCGTAACCATATAGCACCAGTGATTTAGGTTCTTGTAAAGGTATAAATCGACGCTACTAAATAGCGTTTCTATGAAGTTTTGTAAATTAGGTAAAATTCAGCTATTAGCGTAACCGCAGTAGTTCACTAAATCCCATTTCAGCTCAAAACTTTTCGACCGTGTAGTTCACATTAGTGGCCGTAGATTTTACAGTAGAGTAACAACGTATGTTTTAATGACGTTGTTAGACAGATTTTAGTTTAAATCAAGTTAAAAATAATAAATCATCGCACATCCAAAGCTAAAACGACTTCCTGAAGTTTTGAGCAATGCTTGCTTTTATGACGTAGGTAATCACTAAGTTTAAGAAAAAACTGTTTCAATATTAACTAGTAATATGTGGAAACGTAGTGTATTGTGCATTTACTTTCTTTATTCAATTTGCACTCGGTACAAATTCTAATAAAAATCTACACTAATATTATAAAGGGATAAAATTGGTTTTTTTGTTTGTAGGAGGTTATCTTTGAAAATACTGGTCTGATTGTTAAAATTTTTTCACTGATAGAAAGCCGCTTTATTCCTGAGTGGCATAGGCCATTTTATGTACGCGGGAAAAGCCGCGATGAAAAGCTAGAAAATAATAAAGACGCCTTTTATTAATTTTTTGGAACTACCTTGAAAATACAATTCAAGAGGTATTTTTATAAAAAAATCAAGCGATCAAAGTCGCAGGTAAAGTGCTAGTTTGCCAATAAAAAACCTGCCTTTATCTTTGTTACGTTTTAAACTCCAAGTTATTTACTTCCTTCAACTTAGTCTTACAATTTCAAGACTTTGTCCTGTTATAATAAACTTTCAGCTAAGAATAAAGAGAGAAAACGTGGTGCTAATGACACCAAAGGGAAAATAGTTAAGTCCAAGTTGGAACTTAATAAACTTTTAAAACCATCTCGAAGTTTCGTCAGAGGCAAACTCTGTTGGTCTATATTTCGTAAAGATATTATTTTAGATTAGCAGAGAAAGCTTAGTTCTTAAAATTAGATTAGGCCTTCGTGACTAAACGAAATGAGATAGCATTTAGAGCTACCATATTGTTTTGTAACATAACCTAGATCATGTTAGACGGTGAAATATGAGTTTCATTGAGTTTATCGTGATTGTATTTTGATATTCTGATGATGATGATATAGCTAGTAAGTTGAAAGTTAATATTATCTATACACCGCTAAATTTTAATCGTTTTAATCCCGTGGAGTGTCGATCCGGTACATGAAACACTATCGATTTGTAAAGATAAAATTAAAAAATAAAGTACCTTTTTACACAACCTGCTCGATAATGTCGTTTTATACGTCATACAACGCTCACTTAAAGCGAGTAACTCTATCGCTAGGGAGATAATGTGGTATGGCCGATCCCTAGGGAATTATGAGAATTGAATTTGGAACACCAAAAATCGTCAACATTGTGAATTAAAATGTACGTGCATCGCACAAGTTGACTCGAAATTCAAACTGGTCGCTAACAAAAAAAAAAAATAGAATAGAACCTGCTTACTGACGGGAGCATTATAGAAAATTGAAACTATAGAAGCCTTGAGTAGTGAATTTTGTTTGTTTGATGAACAAATAAAAATTAACTACTCAACATTGTAAATATTTCTCTAATATATGATTGGGTCGACCAAATTGTTTTTTAATTATATCACAGATGGTGTAAAAAGTAGAGTATGCAACACGGGGATAAAGCTGTCTATGTTTTGGGCGGCTTGAATTCCTCACTTCATTCAGGTTCCTTTTTTAACTCTTCAACATACCGCCTGCGACTTAAAGACACTGCTTTATAGTCACATAAACTACTATTTTTTCAAAAGTCGTATTAATTTACACATGTACAAAATTAATTTCTTTAAGAAAACGTCAGCTGAGCGAGTCCAATGACTTGTAGGTAGTTTTTACGCAACGCCGACTACTACTTACATGTCATTGGACTCGCTCAGCTGAAGTTTTTTTAAAGAAATTAATTTCGTACGTGCGTAGTTATTAGCTTTCATAGTTAGTACATACAGGCACTCAAAAAAAGAAACCAAGCAATTCAAAAGATCCTACTAATTGCTATCTATATATAAAATCTTTTTAAAATCTAGTGAGCAAGGAAGTCAATTAAGAACCTAGTAAGTAAGTTGCAGTAAGTTTAAATGTAACTGGAGTAGTCATTAGTGACGCCGCAGAACTTAATGCAGGTCTGACACACATTCCCAGAAACTGTATGAATGAAAATGTTCTAACCAGCACGGTTTCTATGAAATATTATGTGTAAGTACCCTGAGCGAGTACTAGATGTCAGATGTGAAGTTTCTTGGTACCTCTACACTAATATAATAAACAGGTAAAGCTTGTTTTATATTTATATGTTTGTAGAAGGTAATCTCTGAAAGTTCTGGTCCGATTGCAAAAATTTTTTCACCGATTGAAAGCTGGTTTGTTCCTGAGTGATATAGGCTATATATTATGTAAGCCGCTGACAAAAGCTAGTATTGTATACTTTCTTGGTAGTTTATCTCATTCAAAGTGGGTTTTCTAGTGCCATAGTTTTTTGTCTTTTGATTTCATGATCATCATCATCATTTCAGCTGAAAGAAGTCCACTGTTAGATATAGACCTCCTTAAGTGTTGCCATAGTGACCAGTCCTGTGCGTTTCGCATCTATCGGGTTCTCGCAAACTTTACCAGGTCATCGGTCCACCTTGTAGGAGGTCTTCTAACCCAGAGAAATCCAAAACGTTTGGTTTCCATCGACCATCTGTTCTGCGAGCAATGGGTCCTGTCTACTGCCACTTAAGCCAAAGTTTGGGGTCTTTTGAGTTGAGTAGAACTTATGAGAGATTTTAACTTGAAAATGATCCTTGATTGTAGAATGCGTTATGTTATGTATTTAGATTTATAAAATAAGTAGCTTCTACCAGTGGCTTTACCCTCGTGAAATTAAAAAGAAACTATTCCTAGACATGGTTACAAACGGTTAATCGCATTTGAATTTGGAAAACGGGATTCCAAATACAAA
This sequence comes from Mythimna albipuncta, assembly GCA_929112965.1. Lineage (NCBI taxonomy): Eukaryota > Metazoa > Arthropoda > Insecta > Lepidoptera > Noctuidae > Mythimna > Mythimna albipuncta. The sequence goes on from OV815967.1 coordinate 18,328,843, forward strand.
TGCGATCAGACGTTTGAGCGGCAAAAAACATAAAGAGTTTCCCCATTATAAGATTAGTTTGTTTATTTTCTTAGGAAATTCTGTTAGATCAGTGTCCACCTATAAAATACTTTTAAGTCAGAAACAAAATCATAATCAGCCTTATACTGTTACCACTGCTGGGACTCAGATCTCTTCTCTAATATTATGATTTGCATAGGAAGTGTCCTGCGAAAGAACCTTTTTGTTATTTAATAATTACAAAATCTTAATACATTTAATTAAAAAAGAATACTATTCCGAAAAAAATTCTAATAATCTGATTAAAGTTGTATTTGTCAGAAGGATACATTCTAAGAAAAGTATGAATCTCGATGAGACTAAGCTTTTCTCAGTATTTACTTTATATTTTTATTATAAATGACGTCGACCTGTTATTTTTTTTAGTTTTTCATTTTTTATCTTTATATTTCAACTTTCATTGTTTTGCTCAATTATTATAGTTTTTATCTGTACTACTTATAAGTTTACTTTTTGATGAAAACTATCCTATCTATTGTTCCGAATATGCCTCACAATTTTTAGATTGTGCAATACAGTTATGCTCGATACAAACATGGCCTGACTGGGAAACAGGTTTTTGTATTTTTTTTGTAATGATTTGCACGCATCATCATCAATTCAGCCAAAAGACGACACTTGTGGACATAGGCCTCCCTCAAGCGTCGCCACAATAACGGTTCTGTGCGTCTCGTATCCATCGGTCCACCTTGTTGGAGACCTTCCTACGCTACGTCTTCCGGTATGTGATTTGTACGTCTATTTATGCGGAATAAACATGTTTTCCTTCTTTCTTTCTGCTTTCTTTCTTTAGATAAACTTTGATCTTAAGTTCCGCTTTTCATTCCTCATCTAACATCTTCAATAATTCCTGTATTATTTCAACATAGCTAGTGACAACAGTAGATACGTTATGATGGTACTATCAACTTAATTGGCACTGTTCATGCTCAACTAATTGTCTTCAAGTACCGTTATGACTGCGGTAAACCACATCGTGTACCAGTAAAGCTGTGTTTAGATGGGACACTTATCTATGATTGTTTGGATGGTACTATAGGTTTATTTTGACCTTGTGTTTTTGTTTTGTGTTGGTGTACCGCATATTATAATATTATCATCATTTCAATCGAAAGACGTCCACTGTTAGACATAGGCATCCCCTAAGTAACCGTAATAACTGGTATTGTGCATCTTGCATACATTAGATTTCTTCGATCCTCACCAGCCTCCCTAGCCAAGTAACAACCGATTCGTGTCGAATTCCGTTTTCCAATCGGTAACGCCTTGGTGTCAGCAATTGTAGAAAAACGATAAGTTCGTCTATAATATAGCGTTTGTATAACAAAGGACGTAGCGTTGAACATTGTAACAACGATACTTCATTCTATCATTTTGAACGATGTAAACTTGGCTACGAATTTTCTATCCGTTTGTTCTGATCACGTGATTTAACGTTGAGATTATGTCATTCGTATACATTTGATTCGTTTTCGACTAGCGTTAACGATTACAGATAATCAACTTGGCTAGGGGTACAGGTTATCGGTCCACACTGTGTCGTCCGGTATGTGGTCGCAACTCCGAACCTTTCGTCCTCATCGATCATTTTTTTGCGACCAATGTCGATGTTCACTGCCACTTAAATCATAACATATTACTAATATACTCGTATTATTTTATATAAAAGGAGAAAATGACTGATTAACAAGTCAACGCACAGCTGAAACAGGTCTAGAAACATGAAATTTTGCACAATGCTTTTTATAATGCAAGCGAGTACCAAGAATGGGTATCTTTAAATTCAACTTTAAAGGGAGTGAAAAAGGGGAAATTAGTTTGTATGCAAAATTGTATTCTTTGGAACAATATACTTGAAACTTAGCATTAATAATAACAAATATAAAAACAAAAAGGTTTTTTTTTTCAAAATATTTTATCAAATGAATTAGGGGGTGTTATAGGTTGTATGAGAATATCTTATTCCTTGGAAGAATAAACTTGAAAATTGCCACAAATTTTAATTTTAATAAAGACTGTAATGATTAGTTTTTTAAAGCTATAGAAGAATAAAGACTGTAATTATTACTTTTTCAAAGCTATAGAAGAATAAAGACTGTAATTATTACTTTTTTGAAAACTACGTCAAGATACGGTTAAGAGGTGTTACAGTTTTTATGAAAACCTGCTCGCTAACGAAATCGCTGGTAAGGTACTAGTTAAATATAATAATCTTAGACATTGATGATTTTATGTTTCTTTGAGTAGACTAGTAATTTTTTGGTCAACAACAATTGGATTATAGGACAATAAGTATTGCTTAAACCTAGCTATTTTGAAAACATCTTTCTCTAAAGCTCTGCAATTATAACGGACAACTATTCTATTCCTATTGCCATACTGCAGTCACGGAAATGATTACCATGAATGGTGGCTATAGGCATAATCTCCTTACTTGGTAAGCCTCAAGTCTCCTATCGGAATATAATACCGCCGAACTGTCTCGATAATTGCTCGTAAACGACCAATAATATACGATGGATTGTTAAATTTCTTGTTTTATGAATTTAATTGGTGATATTGGTGGTTCATGCTTGGATAATTGTAGGTGAAGACCGTTACAAGTGCGGTAAGCCACAGTAATGTTGGCACAAACTAGGGGACAAATGGGCCACTTTCGAGCAATTGTTTAGTTGATATTGAATTGGGACGACTAATATTGACTCATATGAGTTCCGTGTTGACAATGTACTTACATACCATCTGACTTTATTTGAAGACTGAATAGTATCCATTGTTATGAAAAGTATAGTAATGTAGGTTTATTTGATAAAGATAAGCTTGAATAAATGGGTGAAGCAGTGAAAGTTTCATGTCCGAAATTGAATATTTATTGTTGTAAAGGATAATATATTTGTTCTGCAATATGAAGATAAAAAAGTTTAATTCATATTTTATTTCACGAATATGATACAGTTGGCCAGCAAAAATGGTTCATCTGGCAGAATTTTTTTTTGTAATTTTATTTTCCATTTTTTTTTGTTTGTTACTTCGTAACAGACATTACAACGGTAACTTTATCATTTCGAAATCCTTACGGCAGTAATAAAACTGTTAGATTATGTCACACCTTTACGGTACATGTGAACATTATCTTAGTATTATCGTTGCTGTAAGGTACGTAATATAATAGGATACATTATATCATTTTATTATCTCTTACTGAGATTGGAGACTATACTCGAAGTGGTGGATTGTAGATGATTACACTTACCTGGGACAAACGGTTCAGTTAGGTAGGACTAACTTCGAGAAAGAGGTCAACCGACGAACTCAACTCGGCTGGGTAGCTGTATTTTATCGCCCCAAAATACCACAAAGTCTCATAACGAATGTCATCAATGGCACTAAAAGGTTGTCGCTCACAATAGACTTTGTCAAAAGCACCGGCTAAAAGCCTTAACACACGCTTGATAAAATTAGGGATGAAAATATATGCAGCAGAACCATAGTTATCGACATGGCCCGAAGAATTTTAAGTGCAATGGGCAGTCTGTTCTGTGAGAAATGTGGTCTATTGCACACGGAAAACAAGGTCGACGAAATCGAAAGATTCTGGAGTAGTAACCGTATATTCAAAGTCAAAGTCAAAGCATTTCAAATAGACCATTTGCAGGCACTTTTGAATAGTCAATTTTGGTCAGTCCAAGAAAAGTAAAGCTAAATTGCAATGTTGAAAGGTTATTAGAAGATACAGTATTGAAAGGTGGATCGATAACCTGGTGAAGGTTGCAGGAATCTGATAGAAGTGTGACACACAAGACCGGTCGTTGTGGCAACACTTCGGGGAGGCTTATGACCAGCAGTGGACATATGTTGGGTGAAATGATGCTGATGATAAAAGTCATTAGGTAAGATACGATAATATCAATATAGTCTATAAGTTGTTGTTCGTTAATATACTAAGCACCTGTAGAACATGTCATCCATGCATGATGTTTTACTATCATTCAGACTTTCCTTTCCATCATCATCATCATCATTTCAGCCGATACACGTCCACTGTTGGACATATGCCTCCCCCAAGCGTCGCCACATCGAACGTTCCTGTGCGTCCTGCATCCATCGGTTTCCTGCCACCTTCACCAGGTCATCGGTCCACCTTGTAGGAGGCCTTCCAACACTGCGACTTCCGGTACGCGGTCGCCACTCCAAAACCTTTCGGCCCCAACGGTCATCTGTTCTGCGAGCAATGTGCCCTGCCCATTGCCACTTAAGTTTGGAAATTTTTAGTGCTATGTCGGCAACCTTAGCATTCCTGCGGATGTTTTACTATCATTCCGACTTTTCTTTCGCTGTTACCCAAAAAGAATAAACTACCCAATCCTGATGACCGTAATAAAAGAAAGGCCTCTCCGATCTCAATCTCCTGAGGAAATGAAGACACAACTTGAGAGCGCCTTATAAACTTATTAAACGACTTTAAAGGCGAACAACTTATACCTGTTAGCAATAATTAAGTTCAAAGCGACTCTCAGCGTAAGCCGACTTGTTAAATCTTTGCTTATTCCCGGCTTACTTGTAAGGAAGGCTTGGGGCGATGCTAGCTTGGTAGGTTGGTATAGAGCAAACTGTGTTTGTATTGAGTTCAGGAAATGGTGTTGATTGCTCTGCCTTCAAATATTGAAGTGGAAATGACAGGAAGCTTGAAGTACCCGTTCATAAGTTGTCTTGCTAACTAACCTCAATCACTCTAAATTGAATTTGTCTAAAATAAAATAACTTTGTATTTGTTTTGAAAAAAATTAGGATGCATTGTTTTGGTATAAATTGAATTTCGTGTCAATAATGTAATCTTACAAACTTTTTTATGTACACCGAGTAGGCTAAATTGTCTTAATTTTAGTTAGCTCTTAAATTTTCATTTAAATGGGTATAAATGAATTACATTTGCTTGATTTAACACATATACAACAACTACCATCCACCATCCATCACCAACCACCACCAACCATCCACCATTCCATCCACCACACCATCCACCATCCACCATCCACCATCCACCATCCACCATCCACCATCCACCATCCACCATCCACCATCCACCATCCACCACCACCATCTACTATTTGTGGTTTTACAGGCGACAAATCGTAGCTGTTTATAAAACACATTACTTATTTAAATTCCATTACCCGACGACCTCTTTTCCTTAAAGCTTGCTGCAATCTCTCAACCAACAACGCACACAAATTAAATGCAATTTCAATTAAATACTAAACTTTTTTTTTAAACGTAACCTTATTTTATTAATTGAAGCTTCGAAAGCTTAACACATTTTCCGTGTGTGCGCTAAAGCAAACACTTCTTAAGTGGCACCAACATAGCCAGTACATTCAACTTGGCCAACACAGCCAACATGACCCACATAGCCAACAATCCAACATGTTGGTCAGCGGGTTGGTATTGGCTATATGTTGGTTTACGGAGGGCACTTAGCAAATGTTGTACCTACGTTTATGCAAAGACAACTGCGGCGCTGTTCTGTGAATTTTCACGATCAAGTGTGCATTGACATCGGAAATAGGCAACTGTGAATAGAGTATTCGAAGTTGACATTTGACACCGTATATGCACCAGAGCTGTGTACAGTGGGTTAATAATGAAAACAGGATCGAAAATGGACAGGACATGCTTTCAGCTACTACTTTATTAGTTTTGCACTGGCTATTTATGTCTTCATTGATCTAGGTAGCATACATTTTTGTTTGCATAATCAGCCTTTTAACCTTTTGAATGTCTTATGTTACACAGTTCGACATAAACCATTGTCTTTCTATTGTGTCTCTAATTACGGCATTCGAAGAGTTAATGTGCCCACTGCTGAGACTCAGACCGCCTCTCTAGGAGAGAGACCGGGCCTTAATTCACCACGCGGGCCCAGTACGCATTGGTGGATGTCACATGTCTCCGAATTTTTGGTTCTAGGACATACCGGTTTCATCACTATGTTTTCCTTCACCGTATTAAGAGCAGTGGTGATGAAATAAATTAAACAAAGTAATGCGCCTGGCTGGGTTTGAATCTGCTACCTACAACTTGTAAGTCGGGGTCATTACCACTCGGCCACCACATATTTTTTTTTTAAATTTTTATTCAATGTTAGTAATTTGAAAAATCATAAATTATCAGTGTCCAGTCACTTGGAACATTTCTTAGACAGGTTATAATTCCCTTATTTATTTTCACACACTAAGATAAATCGTGTTGTATATTGTTGAGTAGCTTTAATTAAAAGATGATACTTGATTTAACGTTTTCAAATGTGGCTATCAAGTTTCCTTTCTCTTATGATACTATATAAATACCAGCTGACTCTGCAATCATTATTCTGCTATATATATACATTACCAGGTTTTGCCATAATATAATTATAGCCTATGTCACTAAGGAATAAAGCAGCTTTTTATCGGGAAAAAGTTTTTGGCTTTCGGATCGGTATTTTCAGAGATTACCTCCTACAAACAAAAAAAAACAAACTTTACCTCTTCATTATATTATTAGTGAAGATAGATCAAAGGAAAAAGTGAAGAGGTGGGATTAGTAGGGTAAAAATAGCCTACGACTTATTCACAAACCTACCAAATATATACCATTTTTATATATATTGGATATTTTTGAAAACAAACACTATTACACAAGACTTTTATGTATTAGATATAACCCGTACAAACTTACTTATGCAGCATGTTACCTTGTTGTTGTTGACCTATCAGTCAAAATGAAGTCATTGTGCAAAATTAATTTGATTCTATCATGACCCGTCATCAATTATGTCACAATAGCAAGGTCGGTATTGTCTGGTATCAGACAATGATAATAATTAGAACTTCAATGATAGTTATTTATGTAGCAACGATGTGTGAATGTCTTCATCATTTCACAACTGAACTGAATCAAAGATATCTAATGTCTATTATAATGTTTCGTAATTTCATTTTGATATAATTGCGTATTTGTTACGCTATGTCTGACAATGCGATTGCAACCACATGGTGACTCCTGATTGACTTACTGAACCTTGCCTTTGAGATTTCGATCTTAATATCAAATTGTTACGTCATAATATACAACAAAATCAATATCTCGTGTATATTTTGCCGGCAATTTGTATAATATGATATTCTATACAATACCTAGCCAGTGTATGGATATGAAAAAGTGTAGGTAATATAAAAAAATATTATTTGTTTGTTGCTTTGCCTAGATATTCTGTACAATAATGAATGTGCAGCCGGTAATGTATGTAAACATCAATCTTCCCAATTTTATAGGCAAGGCAGTTAACATTGATAAATATAGACTTAAATCTATTTATTATGCTCATTGCGGGCAGACTCTACATAAACCCTAAGAATTGTATACGTTACTTAGGTAAAGTAAGATTATAATAGACAATAATATTTCAAATATTGCCTGGACGCCCCAGGTATTCTATACATTGCCTAGATATTATATAGAATATCTGATTTATACAGATTGCCGGTAACATACATACGAGTCTTTACGATATTGTTATTCTGGATCAGTCTCGTATGGGCACTTTAGATTGAGATGTGAAGTAAATGCCAACATTTTCTCGTAAAATAAGGATCGCTGGAGATTTTCCCGCTGTGGAAAGGGGTCATAAAACAGTTGTTATCGACGCTTCTAAAATGGAAACACCTCGACGTGGCACACTTAGTAACTATGTACGGGTAATGGGGAGACATTGGAACAGCGATGCGAGAGCTACCTATCTGTAAATGTCCGTCATATGGATAGACCCGTATTCTGTAATCTGTTCCCAGTGAGCAATTTGTGGTTTTATCGGAATCTTTATTGATTCTCGTTGCTTGCGCTGCCGGTATTAATAGATTAACTGTGATGATAATAATATTGTAGGAGTCGGCATTGGACTTCCGTTTATGCGGTTTCAGTAGTTCTAAAAACAATGAGTAATATTGTAACTAGTATAAACATTTAATTTTTTATAAAAAGGTAAAAGTTTTCAGTGAAAATCATTTTCTCATAATAAACTTTTTTTCTTTTTTTTTTGTGGGATGCCTATGTCCAACATTGGACGTCTTTCGGCTGATATGATGATGATGATAATAATGATGATGAAGCTTTTATCACGCGTACTCATCAAGACTACTCTAAAGAGTTTTCAAATACGATGGGGTAATCTTGTTGCGCTCAGTAACTTCTATGGCCACTAGCCGACTCCATCGTCAGACTAGCTCCATGGTACTATATCAATGCATTGATATCAAAGCTCGATCAGTTAGGGGTATAAATATTTGCCCTAAACAAACATGCATATACTAACATAGCAAATTAAATAAAAGTTTGTAAAATATCAGTCTAAATAAAAATTCAGTAAGATTTTACAAAACGAAACATCATTAAAAATATTTTTTACATGAATGATCGACATTTGAAAACACAAAAATCTTATTCTAATGTCCAATTCATTTTAAAATCAACCCTAAGGTACAATCGAATACAAAGTTGCAATTTCTTCGAGCGACCGCATCGGGTCAGTCTAAGCCTGGTTCTGACAATCCCTGCGGTCTGAACGTTCATGCAAATGCAGTACTGCAATATCATTTATTATTCCACCCACTGTGAACAAACAACACCCGAGAGATTGCACTAACACCGAAACAGCATCAAAGACTTTGAAAATCCCAAAGTTTCACAAACTTCCTTCAAAGATTTTGTTTCGTCCGAGTTTATTTGCTCTTTTAAAGTTCAAGACAGTGAATTGTTCTGCTTTGACTTTATTTTGATGGAAGTTAAGAATTAGAGCAAAGTAAAGGAATTATGGTGCTAGCCATTGTGTTGAAATAATTTAATTTTGGTTTGAAAACCGCGAAGGTTGTGTTTAATTTTAGGTGGTAGAAGATTTTGAATTACGTTATAATTAAAATAATTGGATTTACTTTAGCTGAAATATAATGTACTTAGAAAAAATATTTTTTTATATATAATATAAGTTGCTATTTATCTACATTAATCTAATGTATTATAAAGAGTAAAAGGTTTTTTGTTTGTAGGAAGTTATCTCTGAAAGTACTAGTCTGATTGTGAAAATAGTTTCAGCGATAGCTGCTTTATTCCTCCGTGGTCAAAAGCCAGGTAGTAGTTTATATATATAAAAAAAAAACTAGTTTTTTAACAATGAACTCTATACTGCTGAATAAAAAAATCCATTGATAAAAATGGCTTTATATTTCGATCAGAAACCACAATGGCGTTTTTGTACACAAAAATCTTGCAATTTCGCTAAAGCTACAAGAAAATTGTCGTCCAAAAAGTCGACTCCTAAGGGACAATATATAACGAACACTTGGCACTAATCCATTACAAGTCTTCGCTATTCTTCCCGCAAAGCACAGTGTTTATCGTATGAATCAATGAGGGTATTACGTGAGTGAACTGACCAAAATTGGTCTGCGGTTTCCGTGATCCAATTTGTTGGTCTCCGGAGCACTGTGCGGAACATTCCGCATAGCAATAGAGTTGCTCGAAGCCTATAAAATTGTCAGCTTCATCGTGCTTCTGTGGTGTAGTGATGGGGAAATTCGGTGGGTTGTGTGACGAAAGGGACTGTACGAGTACAAGTTTATGCATACATAATTATTTATGAATATGTGTGGTAATGAGAGATGAGATACATTGTGCTCACATATTAGAAGCGACAAGAAATATATAACCAATATTTATGTAACTCATAATACACCGTTAAATTTTAATCATTTTAATCCCGTGGAGCGTCGATCCGGTACATGAAACACTATCGATTTGTAAAGACAAAATTAAAAAATAAAGTACCTCTTTTTCAAAACTCGTATTAATTTACGCATGTACGAAATTAATTTCGACTATTAACTACAGATCATTAAACTCGCTCAGCTGACGTTTTCTTAAAGATACTAATTTCGTACATGCGTGCCTGCTCATTGCCACTTAAGTTTAGCAATTCTCAGTGCTATGTCAGCAACCTTAGTTCTCCTGCGGATATCTTCATTTTTTATTCGATCACACAAGGAAACCCCGAGCATAACCCTTTCCATTGCTTTTTGGGAATATAATATACAGTTGGTTGGAATTTTACAGTGTAATCTGTTTATACTTAATAAAATTTAATTTCAGCATAAAATTCATATGAAACTGATTTTACAGGTAAACCTGTAGGCGACTGGATAATTTGATTTACCAAAAAATAAAAGCGTTCGGAAAAATATTTACAAAAAATATACGGATGAAGGGTCGAATTTTTCGGTCTCTGAATTATTCAGTTGGTGTTTTAAAAACATACGAATAAAAAACGAATTAACAATGTTTTCTTTGTACTTTTTTTTTTGTTATTACACTTACACACGGCGATTTCAACTTTTTTTTTCAATTCTTCTTTTGCAGGTATACTGGAAAAATTCTGTAGAAATGTATCACCTTTGTACCTGTTATATGTATAGATGTGTAGACATGAATTGTTAAATAAATAAATTAAATTCATGAAACAGTTTTTTGAAAAACACTCTGTCAAGTTTTTAACTGGTCGTAATAAACAAGAGGAAAAAATAATTTAAAAGCTCTTAAAATCTCATGAATAAAATTAAGAAAAGTTTACGATCTAAATTAAAACAGCTAACTTAGTTTGTTTACAGAAGACAAGTTTTTAATTGTTTATAAATGGTTAATAAAGTGTAGTTCTTAACTAGAGTTTTGAGTTACCACAGAGATTTAAACAACTTTACTTATGAAATATTAAACTTTAAAAGTGTTGAATAATATATTACGAATGTGAGATTGAACTTTTTGTTGCCAACTGCTTCAGATAATAATGTCTTAGACTGCGACAAATACATGTAAGGCTATTGATACTAAGGTTTACTTTAACGGCGCGACTGGCACAGTGGTTGAGCGATAGACTGCAGCGCTGCGTGTTTCGTGTTCGATTCTCGCACGGAACAAATATTTCTATGACCTATAGACAGATGTTTCGGGGTCTGGATGTCTAGTATATGTGAGCACCTACGATACTGGAAAAAATCCTAGTGTGAGGGGCAAAGTTTAAAAAAATATACTGTTGTTTGCACCAGCTTTTTTTTATTTATTATGGATAGGCTCGCGTTTAACCACTATCTCACCTGATGTTAAGACGATGGAAAACGCTTGCCTAGAAGCAATCTATTGACTCCTAGGTTATAGCTATCAGGACACACAGACTCCAACAGGGAATAAACTAGTGCGCCTCACCTTCAGAGATTGCATCACTGCTTACAATCAGGTGGGATCACAGTCAAGCACTAGTTTATATCAATTAAAAAAAAAGCATTATATCCTTAGCTGTACGCATAATGAATGGTTACCCAAAACTTATTAATATGCGGGTTAATTATCACCAAAACTTTGCCAAACAAAGTAAAAGTACAACACTCGAGAAATTAAATACCTCTTATCTAGCTTACATCACGTTAAATACCACACACAGGTTTATTAACGTTACAGCGTGCATGTAATATCGGCTCAATGATCTTGAATTACATAACTGCGAACAATAGGGGTTACATGAGTAGGTGCGCTATTAAAGCTTCGAAGTGCTTATGCATCGTTAGTGCATGTTTCAGACCATGGTGCTAAATTGAGAGCAGAATATCCACTTCATAATCTGCTAACTTTTGTGACTAGTTATGGTGTGTATTCAAGTGCTGTTGATGTTAGTGTACAGTTAAAATAATAGATTGCAGAACCGTTGTCAGTTCATGTCCGTTATTTTTTTAAATATTATTATAATGTTATTTTATACCTAATATTAGCATTTTACAACTATTAGACAACGCCGTCTAATCTCAAGTTAAGCCGTCTATATTATTATTTCTTGTATTCATTATAAACCCATATAAATTACATTTTTAAATATTAATATATATATATATATATATATATATATATATATTATTGTTAATAGGTTCGCGCTTATCTACATATCGTACATTATTGTTATTATTATTTTATAACTGTGAATTTTAATTTCTTACCTTTGATTATTTCATATCCATGTGATTGTTAAACACGGATAACTATGATACGACCAATTTAAACGACAAAATTTTAATGCGTTTTTTTTATTGTTGAATTAATATTATGTTTACGAGAGTTTATCATCAGTCAAATCATAAACTAACGTTATTTACAAAAATCATCTAACATTGCTTTTAGGGATCGTACCTGAATGCGTTTTAAAAGAGGATGGAGATTGGAACCAGTACAGTCAAAGTATGTCAAGTAACGAGTAGTGAGTGAGTTGAGTTATAGATGGAATTAATAATAGTGTCTGATGTCAATAATCAAATGATATACACTCACCAAGCGTACGGAAATCTTTACTAAACTCATATCTCATTAATCAGTGCTGATTTGTCTTGGCTGACAATGTGACGCGTCATATTAAGATGCCAATTGACAAGAACCTCTGAAAATACTACACTAATGCAAATAAAGCGTGTTAAACCAAATTTTTTTATAATAATTTTAATCTAGGGCTTGACTGCGATCCCACCTGATGGTAAACAGTGATGCAATCGTTGATGTAAAATGCACTAGTTTATTAGTAGCCTTTTCACCCTAGCTTTGAAGACACTTAAATTATAATCGGACGGCAACATACTAACTTTAAATAATATGTGTTTATTTTTACTTCGATAATAACTGGATGTTCTAAACGCTATTTAGCTAGTGATGTTACGATATATTATCGCACACACGAGATTCCTGGCGTGCCAACTTGTCCATCGATGTTCTAGCGTGATAACTAGACTGCGATGGCGATAGACCGATAATTAGATATAGATAGAGATGGGATGGTGGTGGGTTATCGATTTAAGAGTAGCGACCGTTGGAAGAGGGTAGCTGAAGCGATTATTTTTGTAGTGATGCAGCTTTTATTAACTCAAGTACAATACATACGGCCAAATGACTCAAGGATAAACCAGCTTTCTATCGGTACAATTTTTTTTACAATCAGTCCAGTAGTTTCATAAATTAAGTCGTACAAAAAAAAAAACTTTACCTCTTTATAATATTACTGTAGATGTATGAAGTATCTGTCTTATTAGAAAAGAAAAGCACCAGTATATATAATTATAGAGACAAGAGTAGATAGAAAACTTAATATCGATTTCCTGAAAGCGATTTAGGCATAACTTGGAATCCTTTCTACTTCTCTTTCTTCTTCTTTTTACTTTCTACGATGTTACTCAATGAATGATTCCGATTCCGATTTCAATTCCAATTGGTCTTGCATTTCCTATTCCGATTTTTTTTTATTGTTGACAGGCTCGTGCTTGACCACTGTCGCACCTGATGGAAGCGTCTGTGGTGTGAATTGAAGTTTAATGTAGTATTAATATTATGATTAAAAGACTTTAGAAAAATATTAATTAGTAAGTATATTACTTGATATGATCATAGTGAGGACTTAAATATTAACTATAAATACTTTTATACTAAACACACACACACACTCGGGTGTCGAAGTAATCCTCCACATTGCTGTCATCCAGAAATGTGCTCAGAAGGCTGGCAGCTTTTTTGGGCAAAGAATGACTTCTATGCCCACTGGTGTGTCGATCAGACGACGTGCAATTTCTTTGAAAAGGAGACGCGCACTTGGATCCCATGACCCAAGCGAATCGATCCCAAACGGCTCAAAACTGTTATTACCAATAAAGATACAGTATTTACGCCATTTGAGGGTCTCAGCAGCCGCAGCGGCAGCACAGCCTGCCGAACTAAGAACATAAGATTGCGCAAGGGTTTCGATACAGGTTTCAACCCACACCAGAGGCCTACCCACTTTTCAGGGCACCAACTTCATACATCTGGTCTATTCCCATCGTCACGTACCAAGCCGCTAGGTTCTAATACGACAGGTACACCGGCGGTGACGAGAGCTCGACGAATAATGTCGTTGATGCAAATTAATTTCGACATTAAATAAATTAATTACCTTGAAGCTTCCCTACGTTAATTAATATCACAGGCTTTGTTGAGGCTTATGACTGCAGCATAGCATTTAATAATTCAATAAATGTGCATAAGTGATTAAGTTGGTAATCCTATTGGGTTCAGAACCGTAAAAAGTCAACAAGTATTAAAAACATTACGTACAAAATAAAAATATTATAATATTTCACATCTTTCACACAACACCATCTAGCTCAAACTAAGCAGAGCTCGTGGTATGAGTATTAGACAACTGATTAACATACTTATACATTTCTTGGTTGACTTCAAACTTCATGAAAGTAGGTAGTGCCTTTATGAAGTTTGAATAAATGACAATAATATTACAAAGGTGAACGTTTGTGGGTCTGTATGTTTGTTAATTCTTCAAGCCCGAACAAGTGAACGGATTTGGATGAAAGGCACAAAAATTGATAATACCCTACAATAGCGTATCGGATATTTTTTATTCTGGGAGTATAGTCTCCTGATACATTTAAATCAACACTAGCCAGGTTAGTATGTTTGCGTTTTAGAACAGCAATTTTGACGCAACTCCTCTAGATTGGCTACGCTGAGCATCATATCAGAACATGGCCAGGCCAATTGGCGGTACGTCTTTGCTCAGTGAGTGATCGCAACAGAACGAACAGGACAGGTGAACGGAACAGGTATAATGACTTGTTTCGGATATTCTTCTACGGGCGTGAGTGAACTTGAATGCGAGTAGAGTCGCTGGCAAAAGCACACCTCGAAAAAGCAAATATATTCAGTACAAAATCTCGATCCCGCTCCGTTTATCCTGGTTCGCTGCAGCTCAGCGCTAACACCCACTCAGAGATTTACTGTCCACTAGGAAGTATCATGCTACGTTTACGTCACAGACCACGGAATCACTGCTCCGATAGAGTCTAGAAGCGGTTAGAAAAAAAGAAAGATAGGCAAAACAGTTTATCTGCGTCGAGCCATGATCACGCAAGCTGGACATAATAGAAAATAAAAACACGTAAAGAGAAGTTACAAAACATAAATTACGTCATCTCCGTACACATATTATTGGGACTCGTGTGGAATTCATAGCCAGAACGCTAGCTAACATTGACAACCAGCGGTGACTGTATGACTTTGACTGGAGCAACGTATTGAAAATAAAAAAAGTACTCAACTCGGGTTGTGGATTTGTTCAAAAGAAGAACCGCGCCCGCACAAACAGAAACGTCAGAGGTAACGGAAAGGACACGGCTGGGTTTTATTCAGCAAAAACCGGGCAATTCCTCTTACTGTACCCACAATAGCACAAGTTATTTGATGATTACCCACCCGAAAAAAGGGAACTCGAATACGCAACTGGCAATATTGCTTATATGTACAAGTATACATGCATTCATTTCGTCAATCACAGTAGAAATCAGAAATGTTTCAACCATACTGTACACAGTAACACTCTCAGACACACTTCATTATTATGTAAAGAAAATGACGTCTCTAATCTATTGCAGCCATTGGCAGAATAGTCAACATCTACTCTGCTTGCCATTATTAAATATAATTATAATTCATGGATAATGCCATCGTCAGCAGTGACCGCCGAGGTGTATCCGTGTTCTGTGGTATATCTCATAGAGAGGTGACGTGCGAAACTGCTATTTAATAACAGTTATTTATCGGTATCATGCGTCCGTGCAGCCGATCATTTAATTTTACGTTTTTATCACAATTTGCTACACCGGATTAAATGGTTCGTGAATTTTTTTGTGATGTAAGATGTTTTGTTTCTTTGGTATGGTTGTAGTGTTCATGATTAAGTTTTTGTTTATATATTACTTTGTTTTCTCGTAGGTCTCATTATTAGAAGCTTTTATTTAGTTTCACCTGTCCCGATGTTTGGCTGACATCAAATCTTTTTGATCCAGTTCCGGTTACCGATTGAGCTGAAATTTTGCATGCATGTGTCAATCAGATGACAATACAAAATTATTATGACATGGAGCTGATCTGATGATGGAACTGGAAGGTGACCATAGGAACTCGGTAGTTAAACGACACAACCCTATCGAGTTTGGGTTCGTATGATTCGTCTTGACGAGTATTTAATTATACAGGTATACTGCGCTATAAAAGCTTGCTATGAAAACATGATTTTCATTCAAAAACTTGTTTTATTCTTTTTGTTTTGAGAATATCTAGTTCAGTAAGTAATTTTGCTCAAATAAGACTTTTCTGAACAGTCCATCCTACTATCGACCAATGTCTAAATTGTAATTTTATTTCTTTACAGATTTTCATTGAGATCGTCAGAACAGCACAACCTGTAAGTATACATACTGATTATACTAAATGTAACAAAATCGTTTCCCAAACGTTAGATTTTTAATAGCTTTTCGTGACAACTAAGATTAGTTTTTTATAATTGTCTTAATTACTCAAGAACCTTATTTCAACACGTAAGGAGATATATACAATAGATAAAACGGTCTCATCTCGTTTTAATTATAAAAACGGTCTATTAAACCTTTCATTTGTCTGAAAACTGAACCGTTACAGAACAAAGTACATTGGTAGGATGATTGCGTTTCAGTAATGACAACATAGACGGTACAATTCGTTTTATTATAATCAGACGTCCCTTGGAGTGTGCTTACGTTTTATTGTAGTAGCGTACCATTATACAGATTGTATTGTAACTTGCTGGTTCTAATGTTGGGCAAATTTCTAGGTATATCTATGGAAAGTTCTGGACTAGTTTCTCGTATGGCTTACGGCTCTTAACAGTTCAGTTTTATGGACAGTTATAATAATGTGGTATATTAGTAGACAAGTTGGTTTATGACTTTAGGTGAAGTTACTAGCTATGATAAGATGTGCGATAATGGACGTATAGACAGCGAGATTCTACTATAATTTGAACTCTGTTAGGTCTATTTTCCCTTGGCCTCGATTAAATAACATTAGTTTTAGTATATGTGAAACTCGAAACACGTGTCTAGTGTTTTTACTTACCTATGTAAAGAATCTGTGTACTAAATTTTATAACTGTATCATGAAAAATCACAAAGTTATAAGCTTGTTACGTCAACAAAAATACATAGACACCGGGCCATTCAGGTGACTGAGGGATTGTTTTGCACTTGCACCCAGCTATTTGCTGGGTACTAATGCCCGCCATGATCTGCCGTGACTTTTGTTGCACTTAGTGTCGATAGTGTCCCACTTGTAGCTTTTTAAAATATTTTTGGGAAAAAATATAACATCGTGTAATAACTATTGGAATCCATTTAGTAACCGATTCTGAACAAACTACAAATATTCAAGTTTCGCATAATATACTAAAAATTATGATGTATATTAAAAAAAAAAAACAGAATAAGAAATTTAATAATGAACGGTAGTCTTATTCTTGTCATTGCTAGCAGAAATTCAATTAGTGCTGGATACTCCAGTCAGTCTAACAATTAAATTACAAAGAAAATCTTCCCTGAATTGAAACTCGATGGCAAAGTCCAGTTATCTTTTTTATATTTTATATAGAACTTTTAAAATAATCACTCGAATGCTAGGTACAACTAAGTATTTTACAAAATTCCAACAAGTCAACATGAGTACTAGAATTCATTGGAAAACGTCAATACGATATTGACCTGTTATTTTTTCATTCGATACTTGAGTAGACTGTAACCTAATTGAAGAAAAAATTCATTAACAGAAAAGGTAAGGCTGATTAAAAACTGGTTTCGAAGGCTTAATAGGTGACCAGACGGTTGCAAACTAGCGTAGCGTTCAACCAAGGTCACCTTGGTTGGACCTTGGTTTGTGTTGCAGCTACATGGTTGTAAACCATAAGCAAACTCGTTCGGTGCTTGGGAAAACGCGCCTCCCAACTACACGGATTGAAACTAGCAAGGTCACTTTGGTTGGAACGCTAGCTTGCAACCGTCTGGTCAGTTCTTTAACCATTTGGGAGTATTGGCTATGTGGGTAGTCTCATCATTCACGTGATGTGTAGTGTGAATTTATACGTGTCACTGTGTTGGAGAGCTGTAAAATACTTCAATAAGCCGTACAAAATACACCACTTTTAGTCTTCAATTTAGTATTCGTACGTTAGATTATTATCTGCTTCGTTGATGTCGTAGTTGCTATTGGTTTTTCCAATAGAAATTCTTCTGTAGCAGCCCTGATTTTGGGAGTTAGTGGTGGGACAGCACCATGCCACGGAAAGTAAATAGAGCTGATAGTTCTACGCCTGATTTCTCTCGGTCCTGTCGGATTTCCGTCCCATTGAACTATGGGAGTAAATAACAGAGAGAAGTATTTTTGTATTCGCATACACACTTATACACTATACATATAATGACTAATCTGCTAGACTTAGCCACCGTGACCGAAATTCTTTTTGGAGTATTAGAAGGGTTTCGTATTTAGAATACTATATTTATAAAAGTCTATCAACCTGAAGTTCTTGAAATGTACTCTTATCAAAGCTAGCTTCAATATTATCTAACTAGCTTTTGCCCGCCACTTTGCCCGCGTACATAAATTATAGCCTATGCCACTCAGGAATAAAGCCACTTTCTATCGGTGAAAAAATTTTAGCAAACGGACAGTACTTCTAGAGATTACCCCCTACAAACAAAAAAACAAACTTTACCTCTTTGTGTCTCTTTGTTTCGTATAGATGTAGATAACTATCTCATGTTATCAATTAAATATCTTTATTCTAATAAGGACGAACCTAGTGCGCACATTAGCTTTTTACTATAGTGGCCTAACTCACAGGAATTGTAATTTTTTTCCGCAATAAATTTAAATAATACTCTTTACTTCTATTTAATTTTTATCCTGTACCTTTGGATGGCGTACGAGGGGTTGAAATTAACTTGCAAAGGCCATTTACGTACTTATCATGGAACGTGGTACAAACCGGCGATTATCCTTGTACGCGCTATACAAACGCACCCAAGGACAACTCCCGGTTGGTGGAAAACTAATACGACACGTGGAAAACAAAGAGACAAAGGCTATGGTGTTAAGGGTCTATCAATAACTATATACAAGGGGCCACAGGGGCCCCTACCTGAACAATGTCATTATTTGTAATCGATAAAAAAGGAAGGGCGTGACAATTTAAAGCACACTTAATAAATGATCTCTCAAAAATGATTGCTAGCACAAAATTTAGGTAATAGATAGATGGATATAAAGTTCATTGTACGCCAACCAAAAAAAAAAAAATTACGATTGGAAGTAAAAATAAATAGAGTTAAACCCCAATTTAAGTCATTAAATCAATAATCTTTATTTTGCAAGTAGATTTTTTTTTATAATAACCTACTTGCAAAATAAAGATCATTTTAAACCCCAAGAGAACGCTAGCGTTCGCTCTCTCATTGTCTTTCTATTGTGACCTTAATTACGGTATTCGAAAAGTTAAAAGTTTATATCAATGTGGTACAAATCTCCCGCCACAAACAGCTATATTGGAACACGAGCAGCCCCGGCTCGGTGTTTGTGCTCGAGCCGAGAGAGCTAAATTGGCCGTCATCGTCATCTGAGCCGCCTTTGTGCACAATGTGGACCACTCGACCCCGGCGGCTTACTTAGTTGTAACGGCCGTACTTTAAATTTTAGCTGAAATAGGTACTATTGGTATGTTAGTGGTGAAAAGTACCTATAGTGTGAATTTCCGTAGTGTGAGGAGGTTTGTAAGCGATGGTACGTTTGGTGCAGTGGTTAAGAGGCCGGCGACCGATGAATTTCCATACAAACGTAATACCACACTCATTTGCAGTTGGAGCATATTTCCAACATATTATGATGATATTCGGTTATAGACAATATTTATCTAGGTTCCTACGTCGGGAATATTATAAATATTGTTATTTTTAATACAGGAAACGACAAATGGCATATTTTGCCATTTACGCTGTAAAAAAGTGCGAAATACAATTCGCTTAAATTCCTTTTTGGTTTTTTAAAAAAGAAAGACTGCGTTGCATATTACGGGTTAGATTATAGCGTAGATCAATATATATATGGCCTAAAAACAGGTGTTCAAAATCAAATACATTTATTTCTAATAGATCATTTGCAGGCACTTTTGAATAGTCAAATGTTCGTCGGTCCAAGAACAGTGAAGGTAAATTGCAGTTCCAGTTCTGGGTGTATTATGTACGTAAGTTTATACTTAACATACAAAAGTAATTATTTTCTAGTATGGTGTAAAACCTATTTGTAAAAAAAATGATGGCTACCTATTGTGAACCTATAAATTTCCATTAGCTCAAAACTGAAAGGTTCGGATTACTGGAAAAACTTTTACCTCTGAGGTAACAGTACAGGCTGACTTTGACAGTAGCATAAACTGATAATTTATATTTGGATACCAACATCACCCTCATCACCTTTATGAAATAAGTTTTCGCCGCCAATTGTTTTTCAACTCTCTTCGATATAAAATGACTAGCTTTTGCTAGCGGTTTCACCTACGTGACAGTTGAAAATTATAAAACTAGGCAAACACAAATACGATAATATAATAGGATATTGTTTTCTTAGGGCACTTACCCTTACACTTACTCACTTACCCTTGGGATACTTTTGAAAGAAATAAAGAAATAAAAAAAAAATTCTTTTCTAACTTTACGCGGACATATCCGCTGGCATAAGCTAGTAATTAAAAAATTAATAAAAGTGTGTGTCATTAATATTATTATCCTTTTTTACTCTTTTAACTTTATGATTGTTACTTTTGTGTTGTGTCTTTATGAAACAAATATGTCTTATTTGTTAACGGCAGGTAGTAGGAATCGACTTATCTGTATACATAATATAATGAATATGTACAGTCTTAATCAGTGCGCAGGTGTGAGGTAGATGTAACTGTCAATACGATGGATATATTTCTTTAGTTACCACCCCTAACGACTCCCACGGGAACAGCTGGGATTAGGAAGATTTCTGGTTTGTAGAACACTTGTTTTTTCTGGATGAAGCTGGTGGGAGTATCAGATTTTGAACTCACAGTATTTCTTCAGTCGTCCTTTAATGTTAGGGCTGCAGTGTCTCCTTTAAATAAACCTCAGCCCTGGCGGGCGTCGGAGCTAACTGGCCACATGAATTTTGCGGAATCTCTTTAAGGCGCACGTGGAATATAACGCGCCGTCGACGAGGACCTAAGACCAGGACGTTTAAAGTAAGATTGTTTTATAATATTATTTCTGTGTGGGTAAGAAACAGAGCTATACAGGTAGTCTAGCGCCATCTCTTACCCACACTGAAACAAGATTAAAACAATCTTAATTTGAACGTCATGGCAACCCCACTGAACCTGGTCCTTACCCATGGCTCAGAAATATTAAGTACAAAAGGGCCTATTTTGACTACGCGTTATTAAGCACACGATATTCAGACTGTCTTATTTTTAATTCCAAGAAAGATAGTCTGACATAGACTAACACTGTTTGAATATCGATTGGTGTAATTTAAGCTTTAAAAAGGTAGGTTCATCTTCATTTGAAAATAGGAAAAGTAACATTAATTGTTCCATAAAATAAAGCTGTAAACATGTGCTACATGCAGAACTGCGCCATCAATGAATTAAAATTAATTTTAGTAACTAACGAACCGGTTCAGTTTTCATAAATATGAAGTACTTTGTCGAGAATCGTCATTTATAAATGAGCGCTCGTGAATATTTTGTAATTAAGTGTGCAGACTGCATGGCAATATTATTAAATATTAATAAAGTAATATTATATTTCAATCGAGGGAATAAAACTGTAGTTTTTTGGGTTTGGAATGGAATGGAAGAGTCTTGAATCCACAAGGAGTTTCTTGCACGTTCTTTTCCACATAAATCTAAGATTTGGAACGTGCAATGAAGCTAAATTTTTTTTTACTGACTGACATTCTGACAATTCAAGTGCCTGTTTTTTCTTTATCGACTTTTCAAAAGCTTGGTTCACTGTTAATTTTTTAGAACATAGGTAGTAAGGTAGATGATACTCGTTATGAATATGAACCATGAATACAAACAGACCAAGCTCAAATATAAATAAATTAACACCTTACTTCTTAATTTTTCTACAACGATTCCAAAGTACAAATATAAACACATTTTTATCAGCTTTATATTTTCCCCCTGCTTGGACTCAGACCTCCTTTCTTGGAGATGGAATGGGACGTAATCCACTACACGGGCCCGGCGCGGGTTGGTGAAAGTAATGTATCGGAGTTTTAGTTCTTGGACATGTTAGTTTCCTTATGCTGTTTCCCTGTTTTGAGAGTCATCATTATCATTTCAGCTAGAAGACGTCCACTGTAAGACATAAGCCTCCCCAAGTGTCACCAAAATGAATGGTCTTGTGTGTCTCACAGTCATCAGATTCCTGCAACCTTTACCAGGTTTTCGGTCCACCTTGCAGGAGGCCTTAAAACGCTGCGCCTTCCGGTACGCGGTCGCCACTCTAAACCCTTTCGGCCCTGCAGCCATCTGTTCTGCCCTGCTCATTACCACTTGAGTTAGGCAATTCTTCGTGTTGTGTCGGTAATCTTGGTTCTCCTGCGGATATCTTCATTTCTGATTCGATCATGCAAGGAAACTCTGCGCATAGCCCTTGCCCTTTGGGTGTCTTTAAACCTTCTGAATCTGGTGAGGCCCATTGTGAGCGACCACGTTTTGGAGTCGCGTTTGAGAGTTACTGTGGAGAAATAAATTACACAGTGTAAAGTGGCCAGGTTGCTTTAAAAGTATAAATTGCTCAAATTGATGGGTTTATTCACCCCCTGAAATATCGTCAACGGATTAAAAACTACCCATATATTATTGCATTAACCAAACTGTCGGAATGAACACGGAAATTCATCAAGTGTGCAAAGTTTCGTTACAAGTAGAGTAAACGTTTCATTTGCGTTTAAACATTAAATAAACATCTGTCGTACGATATTACACTTGTTCAACACAGTTAATTTGTTTACCTCTGTCCAATTAAGTAACAAAATATTAATATTTAGTTTGCATCGTGAACTAATTCTTTCACTTATTAATCAGTCTCTTTTCATATTTATATTTTAGAATTTAAATATTAATTCAAATATTATGCTTTAGGCATACTTTCCCAGGATTGAGGGATTGTTCGAAAGATTTATTGCACCCTTGACTGGGGAGGACGTGTATTAGGTACTAGAAGATTCCTCTCTCAGAAGTCGCCCAACGGTAGCTTGAAGATACCGATTCCTGAGAGAGAAATCTTCTGTTCCCGATGCGGTGGGCTACTATTTTTTATATTTGAAGTTTTTTTTTTTAAACAAATATTTTAATATGTAATTAATCCCAAAAGAACTGTTTATTTCTTTTAGATAAAATTCTGTGACACTCGCCTATAATAGCGTAAGTCTGCCAGTGAACGAGGTACTACTAATTAGTAATCTTTCATTTGAAGGGGTTACGTTTGTGTAGCAATTCCGCATGTGTGCACAAAACCGCACGATATTAAAAACACCCGAAGTATCATCATAATTCCAGGAAAAGAAATGAAGCTTTAAAGAATGAATATCAATATCACTTTCTCACACCGGAATTATGATGATTTTAAGACGTCAAGATGGTTGTCGTGCGAATGCCAAAACAGAATTTGTACGTTTCCGTTCTCTAAAATTATATATTTAATTAGAAGCAAAAAATTGCTCATTATACACCTGAGACACTCTATAACAGATATTTATAAAGGAAGCTAATAAGTACAGTCAACAAAGAAAAGGAATGAGAAAATCACGACGTTTTCCTCCCCCTGTAGGGTTGACCTAGAAAGCTTCCTTTTAATTTCCTTCCGTAAACTGACGTCCGTTTATAACATCGATTTTCATGAACATAGTGTTTATATCAAGCCTTATCTGAAAGGATATCGATAATATAACCGACAGGTTGTGCTTTTTACAACAAAGGATATTTTGTTTTCCTTATCATCTTTTTTTTTAATTTCAACTTGTTTGGGAATTGTTGAATTTTAGTCTAACCGGATGCGACTGAAAACTGCCTGTCAGACCTCCACAATCCAGTTATTTATACAACGCGATACTCTTTGGATAGATTAATGGTCAGATTTCTGGCATTTTTCAGCCGAAAGACGTCCACTGTTGAACATAGGCTTTCTCCAATTATAGCCACAACGAATGGTCCTGTGCGTCTCGTATCTATCGGATTCCCGCAACTCTCATCAGGTCATCGATCCACCTTATAGGGGGCCTTTCAACGCTGCGTCTTTCAGTGCGCGGTCGTCACTTCATAACCCATCGGCCCCATCAACCATCTGTTCTGCGAGGTGTGCGCCCACTGCCACTTAAGTTTAGTAATTCTTAGGGATATGTCGGCCACCTTAGTTTTCTTGCGGATATCTTCATTCCTAATGCAGTCACGCAAGGAAACTCCTAGCACAGCCTTTTCCATTACACATTCCATTATTTTTTTTGTTATAAAAAAACATTAAAATGAAGGAATAGGGTCCAGTATATCTTTGAATCTTCCTACTCCAAGTATATGTATACCTACATTAAGTCTAGAGTGAATAGGCTTATAATAAACTAGTGCGCCTCACCATCAACGATTGCACCACTGCTTACGATCAGGTGGATTCGCAGTGAACCGGTGGTTTATATTATTAAAAAAAAGTAAAAATATAATGTTGGAATTTTAAAACAGTAATCACTGTTCATCTGGCTGAAATATCTCGTGTTATATACAGCGTACATGAAAACAGTTTCAGCTGTAATGAACATTGATGACTATTCTGTATTCACATAAGCTCCCGTTTATTTTTTTGTGTTGATATTCGTAAATATCTTTCAACTTTTTGTAACGCTTTTTTCTGTTAAAATTGATATTGATGAGCGGGTTATACAGTTTATTTTGAGTTTAACCTTTCAGGTACCGTCAATTAGAGACACATTAGTAAGACAATATGCGCGAAAGCCGGCGTTCGCTTGGGGTTTAATGAAATGAAAAAGTTTCGAGTATAGGGTTTTTTTTATTTAGGTGGGAAAATCATCCAATGTTATCCCCCGCTCTTGGGCGAAGCAGGAGATAGTGTCAGACTTTTACTGACTAAAAACCCACTCCTGTTCCTTCTTTTCCGTTGTTCTAGGGCCCCGGGGATATCTTTCGCGTTACCCATGGCCCCAGTAGGCTACGAACCTACTGGGCCCCTATGGTTGCCGACAACTCCTTGAGGTGCGCGTGGTTCCCCACGCGCCGTTTCAGTATGGGGCTGGTTTTATGTTCACATTGTGTGATCATGATTGTTATTAGGCTCACTAGGCAGTTTATTTTGTGGGTATTGGGACAGAGCCCTCACGCTCGGCTATGTAACGCTCGTTCGGGTAAAGTCGGCTCGATTCGAGCTCGAACGATACATTCATTTTCATTTCACTATGACTAAGTTTTTGATTGTTGATCTTTGCCTACTGAACAAAGCGATGGATAAGGTGAGCCTAGACACTGATAAAGAGCCTCACAGTAATTTGGCACGATGTTTTTCTTCGTCATCAAATAACTACTCCCGCTCTATGGTAGAGCGAGAGGGCGTGGTTGTGGTAACTTTTCCAAGATTCCCACACTAAATGGTGATAAGTAGAAACAAAAATTTGATTATATCAATTTTTGAACTTTGCTTTAAGTGAGTCGTATCGTTTCTTTTCAACTAAAAGTTTCCATTACGGTATATATTCCGTATTATATCCGTCTTATATTCCGCCATTGCATAAAAGTATAACCTCTAAAGACGCTGTAAAAGCATCATTTTAGGTAATGTTTACGTTTATATCTGCTTAAGAGTATCTTTTTATGTATGCCATTATACGAGAACGTACTCACAAGTTTACTTAGTGCTTTTTTGTAGTAAGTTCGTATGTTTTTAGGACTATCTCTTGTTGAGTAAAGTGGTGCAGCCTTGGACTACTAATTACACCCGAAGGACTAATTGGGGAGCACGTGTAACGTGTCCTTTTGCGAATAGTGTTGCCAGAAGTAAATGACCCGAAAACGCTTACAAACTTTTTGGAGCTGAGTTTATTGAAAATAATAGTTCTCTGTGGAGCTTTTTTGGAAGCTTTCACTTCATTCCGTAAATATATTTTACTAAAACCATTATTGAAAATAAATAAACACAAAAAACAATAATGAGATGTGGTTAAAGTCTGGAAAATTTTACGAATTTTATTACACTTTTCTTGTGATTGAATCCACGTGATATGTTTTTATTTTTTAATTATTTATTGTACAACATAACACGTTACAATAAATTGTAGATACCAGAGTTCGTGTACATAGGCGAGCTTCACTCAAAGTTGAGTTTTCTTCCAGCAAACCATTGAGTGACAGAGATCAGAATGGAGCAATTTTAAAATTACAAATGATGCATAAACAACTAACCATACCGACATATATTATGTATATATAAGTCATCGATGCGAAAGAAATTGCTCTTTAATTTTCTTCTTGAAGATATCCAGAAAAGGGCTGATAAGTAGGGAGTGTAGAAAAGAGTCCCAGAGACGCGCTATAGTGACAGAGAAGGAGCCATAACCTAGTTATAACGTGTTAGTTTAACCTAGTTATTAAAATATATGAAATATTTATCTTCCCACCACATCTTAACGATGCATCAAGCGACAGCACTATTTTACTGTCTCCCGGAAGACACTGTTGACAGTGTTGAATAATACATTCACTACTTCATTTTACGAGATAACTAGCTAGCTAGGGCCGCGGCTTCGCTCGCATGAAGAATGTGAAGATGTCAAGCTTTATAAGTGATAGTTTTAAGTTTCGGGCTACAAAATATTTGACGCAATTTTAAAGTAAAAGCACCCACAACGTATGAGTAATTCCTAATGTATGTCTTAAGTATTTTTTTTTTTTTACAATCTTTATTTGTCTTATACAAACATGGCATTCTTGCATTAGACCTGATGCTTTCTGTCTGTGCCTTTCTTCCAATATATAAAAGCAGGGTCGAAGCCACAAGAAATTTCTGTAAATCTGGCCGTGGTTCTAGAACGCACGGCAACAGAAGGACACCGGTTTAGTTTTAGTCAAAGTTTGAAACTACCGCTCATCCCACCCTTGAGTAGATGAAATCATTGGTTGATTTCTCGTCTAAAAAAATCTCCAAAAATCATTAACTAATGCAATAAAAAAAAATATAAGGTACTTATAATATTACCTTATCGTAATACCCTCATAAATCTGATACCCAATAAACTATTCATCTTTATTAACTACAGAATATTACGCCTGGCTTCATTTTATCTATAAACATAACCTTATTCCTATAATCCTTCCTTAATCAACTTAACTACTCAAGCAAGAACGTCGATCTAAAAATAAATAAAGCCGGCCTTCCATTTAATTACCGGTTAATCTGTGCTAAAACGAAGTTAACTGGTAAGGGCGAACGGATATGGCCAATAAAAATTCTATATACGAGTATCTTCGATAAGATCGCGTCGAGGCAATTTTCCAACGTTTCCATTACCCCATTAGGGTGAGCACAGACCAGCGACGCATTGATGCGGGGACTGGTAGCTGCGGATGTGCGACCGCAAAATGTCGTCATTAGTCGTGATGGGCAGTCCTGTCGCGATTTAGGGTCAGCTTCAACAGTGATGTTGTGGTTTATGTGCCTGTAATTATGAGGTTTTAGAATTTTTGTGGTGCATGACGGCTTTTAAGTGTCGAATGAGATCTTGCTTCAAGGTTTGTCAAAACCAATATTTAATGTTAAGGTAAAAAAAAGCTACTAAAAATCTAACATAGGCAATTAAATTAATTACGATAAACATTTTCCATTAATGATTTTTTCTAAAAATAAATTGTTTGTGTTCGTAAAGAAACACATCCGTTAAGGTATTATGTACAATTTTTACCATCCTAAAACAACATTTCCAAAAAAAATAACGATTACGAACCGAAAAAAGTTTTCTATAGTTTCGCGAGTGTGTTCATAAGCTTATCATTTTGACACGACGACCCGACGACGAAGTGTGGAACGCCTGAGAAACAATTTTCCGTTACTTTACGCCAAGTTATGACTGTGACCGTGCGTGAAATGAGACATCAGAGAGGAGCTATGAGTAGATTGCCTCGCTCTAATGTGGGTAAACGTGGCCTTTAGTGGGAACTGGGTTGAACTTAGGGCTGTGACGGAACTTCGCCTTCACCTTCCATATAATACTAAGCCTCCGTATCAGCAGACGCCTCTGCATTTTTTTTTATGGCGGGACTGTGATGTGTCAGACGCCTATTATTAAAATAGGCTGTAACAAAGTGAAAAACCTTTATTGTGGTTGAGATATGTATATTTAAAATTCGAATATAAAACAAACAAACGCACTGTAATGAACAGTGAGTTTTACAATTACCTACAGTAAAATTATATCCAATAAAATAAATTACATAAAATAGAAATTATTAAAATTAAATTGCATAAGTTTATAATGAATACTTGCTGTTGCCAGGCTAGAAGGAACGACATGAGTCTTTTAGTCAGTAAGAGTCTGACACTATCTCCCGCTCCGCCCAAGGGCGGGGGATGTCAATGCATGATTTTTCCCAACATAAAAAAAAGGCTTCTCAGTCAGCAACTGTTTATTGGACCGGATTTATTTTATAAATGTATCTGCGAGGTGATTAAAGTGGAAAAGCTGTTTATATTAACGAATATAACCATCTTACTATGTATTTATAAATTTTTCTTTAAAAAAATCCTTTATCTTATTTTTTATATTACCACCTCTACGTAAGTCAGGTTTGGCACCTCCATCTCATTTAATATGGCTTCCGCTACGTCCCTGGTTAAAGTAAACACAGAGCATGCATGTGTCATGCATGTTGGTATTGACTATATATGTACCTATGTACCTACCTTGAGATTCACTACACTCAGACGGTAGAGCGAAACTTTAACGCGTGGTTGAGTTTTTTAAAAGTCGTGAAAAAACGCAGCTTTTCTTTCTTCAACAAAGTGCTTCGAAAACACACTCGTCTGAACACTGCGTAAAGTTTGTAAAGTACAGAACAGAAGCAAATAAAAACTTTTTGTTTTTATTTGCTTCTGTTCGTGCGCAAGGAATTATTTCATCGTCACTCTAGCCTTTTTTAGGGTTCCGTAGTCAAATGGCAAAAAACGGAACCCTTATAGATTCGTCATGTCTGTCTGTCTGTCTGTCCGTATGTCACAGCCACTTTTTTTCCGAAACTATAAGAGCTATACTGTTGAAACTTAGTAAGTAGATGTATTCTGTGAATCGCTTTAAGATTTTCACAAAAAAATAGAAAAAAAGCAATAAATTTTGGGGGTCCCCATACTTAGAACTGAAACTCAAAAATTTTTTTTTCATTATACCCATACGTGTGGGGTATCTATGGATAGGTCTTCAAAAATGATATTGAGCTTTCTAATATATTTTTTTTTCTAAATTGAATAGTTTGCGCAAGAGACACTTCCAAAGTGGTCAAATGTGTCCCCCCCCCCTGTAACTTCTATAATAAGAGAATGATAATACTAAAAAAAATATATGATGTACCACATTTACCATGTAAACTACCCACATTTTAGACTGCTACAGTCCAGTTATTAGGTAACATGGTACTCCTTGGATAGATTGATTGGTCAGAATTTCTGGCGTCTGATTACCTTTATCGACTGTCAAAGATCTGCGGATTATTATGGAATTATTTATTGGTACTATTAGAATGATACGTAAAACAATTAAGTAATATTAAAAAAAGGCTTTTGATCACAATGAAACCTTCCTGCTAACATACACAAAAAATCTGTATGTAGAACAAACACAAATCTTTCCCGTTAGCTGAATGCAATTTCGAATTTTCTCAGAAATGCAATGATTGTATGAGGGCTAAGAAAACGTGCAAACAAATCCTTCACTTTCACAAACAATCACTTTAACGAGAGTAGAGCTCTCTAGTACTTTTCAGCATCTTAACCTAAATAACTTCACTGCAAACATGGTTTGTCCTGCCAAGCAATTATTTCCGGAAAGTGTATTTAAGACCTACTCAGACAAGCGAGATGCGACTAAGCGACAATGATGTAACAGCTCGTTTTCGTAATAATAAATCTGTATAAATCTGTAAATAAAAAAAAAGACTCCCAGAGAGTAGTCATGCGACACTGCGGTAATGCGTGTTACGAAATCAATTCAATTCAAAATATTTTTATTTCACATAGGCCTACACGGGCACTAAATAAAACGTTAGAAAATAGAGCTAGTACACGGTTCTCATTGAACGTTTTCTATGGGAAAAATGAGCGCAAAAAACTCCATGGTTACTTTTTGAAAATGAGTACGTATAATATAAAAGTAAATTCGTAGATATATTTCTACGCAAACGTCTTGCCGTATCGTTGTCTTATTGTGACACCGATCCTGTCTGCGGGGTCTTTATTCAACTTACTCTCAGTACATTTTGTTAGAACAGTACAATCACATAAATGGAACGTAAATCGAATTATTCGGCACTAAGCTAGTGTAATGTGTGGAACACTACTCACTTTATAAAGACACTTGAAATGTTAATGGCTGCAGTAAGTAAATGTTGCCGATAAATTGAATTCTTTTTTGTTCATTGTAATTGTATTGTAACACAATACAGCAGTATTTTGGTTGTGTAGAAGTATTTTTATTGTTTTGATTACCTAAGTACCTAGTTTAGTAGATGTAAGACTTAAATAACTAAACTTTTATATCATTTAAATCGTTGGTAATCATTGCAAGAACAGGGGCCCAACTTTACAGTAATTACCCTAATATCGGAATTATGATGACGAAAAGACGTCATCGATTTAGTTATCATAATTCCGGTGTTAGAGACAGAGACGGAGATATACTTGACGAATAACATTAGGCAAATAGGACTATGAATGTATACCTTTCTCGTGGTTATTGTCTGGTGGCTACTTCTTATTCTACGAGTAATTATAAGGTTTTCTTACAAAATATGGAATAGGCTGCGAGAGCGGAGAAAGACGTGTAGAAATCTCTTCCGGAATCTGAGTTTCCTGTCAGCTATGACTTGGGGGTCTTTAAGTCAAGAGTAAATAAGTTAATTTGACCACATGGTTCCTTGATCCATGGCAAACACAGTGCTAGTGTGGAGCACCTTCCACGACTTAATCGAGGACAAAGACAGATCTATCCAGGTGGTTTAATATTGGTTGGACAAGAGTGAAACCGATACAAAAGGAGAATGTGTTACTTCACGTTTGTCTAAAAGAGGTTAATTCTAGACAAGCGTGTTCCAACGTTAGCTACAACATCGCCTACCATGAGGTGAGATAGTGGACAAATAACCTTTACTAATATTATAAAAGCGAAAGTGAGTTTGTTACGTCTTCACGCCTAAATGGCAAACTTGATTTTGATGAATTTTGGTACAGAGATAGTTGGGACCCCTGAGACGGACATAGGCTAATTTTTTCACGCAGGCAAAGCCGCAGGTAAAACTTAGTAAGCCTATAAAAAACAATAATGAAAAAAAAAATGAAGTCGTGTGAAAATTAGTGTTGTAAAAAAATGCTTTCGTTTACCAGTAAAATATGATTTTGATCGTTTACTTAAATGGAAAGATTATACTATACCAAAAATAAACATGATACAAAAAAAAACTGACGTAATTCCGTTCGTCAGTGGTTTCGCCCATATTTTACTTTCACTGTTAAAAAAATAAAATAAAGAAACTTTTATGCAGTGCCAATAAACAATGTTGGCATCATACATATCAAACGCCCCGTATGCACCCGTATCATGTCACATGCAGTTTATATTGACGAGATAAAATGCCTTCGTTTCAACAATCTGTTTACAGGCGAATGAACACGATGTAGTGGTTATTAATGGATAAATGGGGCTAAAATATGATGTACACATGAATAATAATGAGTAAAAGTGGAGGAAAAAAGTCGTTGGAAATACCATGACCTGAATTTTGTCTCGAAATAGTACATTTTGATAGAAGTGGAGAAATTTTGTCTTCGAAAAATCGAAGCTTGAGCCATAGGCGAGGGTGCTATGGAGCTGAGTGCTGCAGTGATAAATTTTGACGTGTATCAAACGACATTTCAAATGGTGGCCCAGCCTAATACGATAAAAATACAATTAATTGTGCCGAGGACTAGCTCGAGCACTTTTCTACACTAGTGCGGATAACGTTAAATTGTGCGCCTAGCAGTGGTACTTATTAAGGTTGATTAGAGCGAGCTTTCGAGTAAATTTAAAATCTTTTCCTGAAAGATGAATAAGTGTAATTTTTGTCCGTGAAGTTCAACTGTGCCTAAGACAATAATAGCTATTTTACAAGAGAGAAAAATAACAACAATAAATTATAACATCAGCTTTCTTTTAGTTGAGACGAAACACGTGATTTTTTCTAACCTAATTAAGTACATAAATGTGAAAGTTTGTATGTATGTGTGTTCACATGTTAGTTACTCCTTCACGATCATACGGAAACTACACTTTTTGTCCCAGGATATATCCTTATGGATAATTTCATACTGTCACGTGAGGGAAGCCACTGGCACAAACTAGTTTTTAATATTTCAGAAGTACTCACATTTTATAAGAAACTGTCAACCGAATTCCATTTCAACTGAAATGTTGAAATGATAAAGTATGAGCTAATCAAAATTGCAAAGGTCACAGGTGACTGAACTTAGTAAAAGATTCTGCCAGCGCGTTCCATCTTAATTTATCAGTGTCTAATTTTCCTCTTTCGCTTTACTTGAGTTGTCAATACTTTGTATTTGCAAATGCTGCCTACGCAATGGCCTTGATTTCTCGTATTTATTGCCTGGCAATATCGCCTTTTGTATTTATTGTCTTGATGCTTACTTTTACGGAGTACTGACACAGTTTTCTTTAAGTATCTTTCCAAAAATATTAACTGTAAATCGAAGAATTGGTAAATTTCTGATGTCATTTGAGTTTTATAGAAAGAAAGAAAGAAGAAAGAAAACATGTTTATTCCGCCTAAATAGACGCACAAATCAACTCAATATTATAAAAAATATAACAGCCAGTATTACTATCAGGCCATGTGTGTAACGGGCATAACACTATTGCCCTTGTAACCTGCACAGAGCATGTAAACAGTTATTGTATCTGTGGCATTTTGACTGAACAGAGAACAACACAAACAAAAATAACCTAAAAATAACTAAAGATAAAAGAAATACTATTATAATCATATTAATACATTCCTAAATTTATCTGCCTTTTTCTACTACTACTACTTTATACTCTACTAGCTTTTACCCACGGCTTCGCCCGTATACATAAAATATAGCCTATGTAACTCTGGAATAAAGCAGCTTTCGGACTAGAACTTTCAGAGAGCCTACAAACAAAAAAAAAAACATAAAACAAACTTTACTAAAGAAGTAAAGTTTGTTTTTTATTATATTAGTGTAGATTTCAAACTGTGTTTTTCCCAGTTAATTCATGGTTGTCGCAACAAGTATGCATGGTGGATTACAGCTCTTTCCCTTAGAGAAGAGGCCTGAGTTCCAGCAGTGGGAACATTATAAGCCTGATTAGCTTATGCCAGGTAGCATGTCTTCTACGCTTCTCTATTTTCCGTCGTCATCTCAATAGGCACCTTCTTTCAAGCTATGTTTTCGTGCTGAAGTCCGGCTTAAAATTAAGCACATATTTCTCTTTGAACTAACATCTCTTTGATAGTTCTCAAAGTTACAAGTCTGCGCATAACTTTGTAAAGTGCTGTTTGAGGTTAATAGGCGAACCGATTACCACTTCGCTTCGCCTGGGACTGTCAAGTACGAGAGTACTTGTACCGCTACGGCCGATGCCTGCTAAGGCTGCGAGATGTTTGAAAGAAGAGTTGCCCTTTGTGTTACAACATGACTTTACAACGCAAAGAGCAACTGAAGGAACCTTTCGTTTGACCCAGAGTAAAGGAGTAGTTACGAGTAAGTATTTGATGATTTGCCGCCCCCCGAAAAACAGTAATTCCTATACAGTATTTGGAGGTAGGTGGAACAGAGAGTAATTTCGCACATACATTCATTGAAAAGGGAGGATCCTCCGACCAGACAGGTGTTATAATCTGGTAGGCTACTGCCAGATAGATAATTTTGGGCTGTTCTATATGTTCTTCGCGCGGAGAACTTTAATTACGTGATCTGGATTAGTTTTTATGTGGCGCCATAGATGTCGCTATATGTATTTACGTTGCTACATAGTTTCTTCCCTAGCTCCGCTTCCGAAGAGAAAACCCGAGAGCCACATACATCCATTAACAATAACTTAAACATTCCAGCAACACGCTAAGACCGACAGAATTAACATAGAGACAGTATTGTACTATCACAATACATAATGTATTCATTATTAACGAAATGTAGGCCGATTCTCAGTGGTGGCTCCCTTTGAATCTGATGAAAAGGAGGAGAAATCGGGTTAGACGTGCGAGGGGACACAATGAGCGGCGATGGTGGTGACGGACGGCGAAGTGTAGGATTATTTATTAACTAGCTTTTTCTTACAACTTGGCTCCAGTAGCAAAGGTATTACCCCAAGGGTAATGGATTGTTTGAAAGACTTACCATGGTCACGATGAAAGAAAACGTTCTAAGTGTAATATTTTAGTAACGTGTGACTACGGCTTTTCTTTTTTGTTCTATTTTTGTTTTTCTAGTAACCTTATTTATTTCAGCATCTTAAAAATCTTGTTAAATAGTTTTTCAGCATCGTAGTTTTTGTTTTTGTTGTAGTCGGTTTTAATATCTATAATTTTTTATTAGCGCGATTAACAGCAAGCAACCTAGTCGTATTATGAAACATCACAAAGCTATAAGCTTGTTATGTCAGCAAAAATATATAGTCACCGGGCCATTCAGGAGACTGAGGGATGGTTTTGCACTTGCACCCAGCTGTTTGCTGGTGCGTAATGTCCGCTATGACCTGCCTTAGTGTCAGTGGTGTCCAACTTGTGACTTTTTCAAATATTTTTGGAATAAAATATAACATGATGCAAAAACTATTGGAATCCATTCAGTTACTGATTCTGAACAAACTATATTCAGGTATATTCAGGCATTAATACATATATGTTCTCTCTTCCATACTATGTAATACACTTGACCCTAAGCTACATACACTTTCACAGAAACTCTGGCGCCTATAGAAAAATGTGTCGCCTGTTCATTAAAAAGAAAATTCTAGAATTCACAACGTTCTGGTTCCTCGTTAGCGAGGGGGCATGTAGCGGTTCAATGCGAGAATTCCTAAGCTAAGTAAGCCGTCTATAAATGTGAACACAGCCTTATATAGTGAAAAGAGTAATAAACGTTGTAACACTAGCCTTCATATTTATGTAAACCTGTCAGTCATTTTCTCGAACGCTTATGAATAAAGCTTTGTAATTATGCATTTGTCAGTTTTTAGTGTCGACCGCTATAAGACTCATTAGGAAACTGTGGTTTTAATATGTTAGTTAGTTAGTTAGCCCATTTATGTCCCACTGCTGGGCGAAGGCTTCCTTCTCCCTTTTCCTTTTCTTTTCCTTTATTTTTCTTTTTTTTGTGTGTTCGTTCGTAATTTTTAAATATTATTAAATATACAGTTAGGAAGACGCAGCGTTGGAAGGCCTCCCACAAGGTGGACCGATGGCCTGGTGAGGGTCGCGGGAATCCGATGGATGCGAGGTGCACAGGTCCGGTTGTTGAGGTAACGCGTGGGGGAGTCCTATGTCCAACAATGGAAGTCTTTCGGCTGAAATGATGATGATATAATTAGGTTCTTGTTTGATCCTTGTATTATCAGATGGTAAACGAAGATGTGGTTTTTTTTTAGAGGGAAAATCATCTAGTGACATCCCCCTCTCTTGGGCGGTGCGGGAGATAGTGTCAGACTTTTACTGACTAAAAACCCACTCCTATTTCTTCATTTCGTTGCCTTTCGAACCGAGGCTAAGCTATCTTTCGAAACTAACCCTGGCCCCAGTAGTCGTCGACCCAGTTGGGCCCTTGCGGTTGCTGACAATTCCTTGAGGCGCGCCGTCGACGACGTGGGCTCAGTCCGGACAGTTCCCGGACGGTCGGACAGCGAGCTACCCATTGCTCGCTGTCCGCAAGCCCGCGCCTACGGTGGCCGGAAATCGGGATCGGAATCCCGGCGGCAGCTGGGGCGCTGTGAGCACCGACGTTGCCTGATGCGGCCGGCGTCGGCCTCCTCCTTAACGAAGATGTGGGTGACGATGTAGCACGCTTGCATAGAAATTAACTATTCACTCCAGATCTAAAAACCTCTAGGCAGCACTAGGAGACACTGATTTCTGAATTGTAATTGGCGTATTTATTGACCCTCGGTTGGCTAAGAGCCACACTATAAGCCACTTAGGAGCAGTAATATGTAATAAATTGCATAATATTCATGACTAGTGGCAGTGGATTTATATGCGTTATGGTGGTAAATAACTCTTCGGGCACATATTACCGAGACAAAAAGTTTCCTATGTCTTAATTTAGGTAATAGTCTACTCTTAGCTATTTTAAATTTCATCGAAATCTGACTAGCTGTTTAGGTGTCATGGAATAACAAGCAGACTTTTGCATTTATCATATCCGTTGGATGTGTTTTTTCCAAATATGACAGTTATTTCACAGTTTTTTTTTTTTTTAACAGAAATAACTTAACTGCCATATTTAAACACTTTGTAGTGTTCTGTTTATGAACTGCAAATTAATACAAAGATTTATAATAAGAGTAAATTAAATAATTTTAACTTTAATTTATTTTCATTATACGGTAGCAAAGCTGCAGCTTGGTTTTTAAACACGGCAAATTAACATGTTTATTGAGTCCAACGTGTGCAACGTTTTTTGCAAAAACATGTGTCGTTGACGTGTTTAAAAACCAATTATTACTTTTAATCAGCAAGTGTTCATATCCAGGACAGATATTTTTTAGAGCAGCTGAATTGTTTGAAAGAGTTAGCATGGTCATGGCATGGTCGTGATGGTTGTTGTCATAGTGGGTTGCATATAAGGGTAAGGATGCGTAGGCTTGCGGACGGTGAGCAATGGGTAGCTGTTCGGTAACCTTCCAGGCCGAGCTCAAGTCATCGACGGCATGCACTGTTTCACGTGCGCCTCAAAAAGATATCAGCAAATCGTAGGGGCCCAGCAGAGTCGAAGTCTACTAAGGCTATGGGTTAAAAAAAAAAAAATACAAAATGTTTTATTTCCAAACCAAATTTTTTAACAATAGATTGTGATTGGAGCCTCCTTTTAGGTAAATAATGCCTGTATTAGAAGACTCCGCTCTTCCATAACTAAGCAATACATGAATAGTTTTTGGTTTTTACAATTTACAGTTACCAATGATCTATATACATGTTTATGTGTAGAGGGTGTTTGTGTGTTGGGTGCGCGGGTTATGTGAAAGTAAAACCCCGCGGCCCTGGAATGAAGGTAAAAAAGGAACAGAAGTGGATTTTAGTCAGTAAAACCCACGTTCCACCCTGAACAGCAGGAGTTATACAATTACTTCTTTCAAAATGATAGTCATTACATCGGTATCGAATTTCTATTTATATAACTACTTATCTACTTAGTTTCAATTGATGTGGGCGTTACTGAGACTAACCTTTTGAGAACATAATAAACTTTATTGAACTACTTTAGCATGTTGCTAAAAGAGTTATAAATTTACATGTGGGTGGAGAGGGATGGGGAGGCCAAAGAAAAGATGGATGGATTGTGTGAGAAGTGATATGAAAGAAAAGGGAGTTAGTAATAGCGTGACGAGTGACACGCCAGAATGGAAGAAAAAAACGTGTTGCGCCGACCCCAAATAAAACGAGACAAGGGCAGGAAGAAGAAGAAGAACTACTTTGACCTCTGGGACTAAAACAAACTGAAAGTGTAAAATAAGTCAACAAATGTTTTGGCTTCTAACTTCGATTACTACTGGCTGAAGCAGTGGTGGCCCCGACTTACGAATTGTAGGTCGTGGTTTCAAAATTCGCCATCCAGGTGTATACTTTGTGTAATTTATTTAATCACCACTGCTCTCAAAAATGTATGGCATTTCCTAAAACCAAAAATATGAAGACATGTTATGTCCAATACGCACTAGGCCGAGTGGTAGATTACGGCCCATTCCCTTCTCCTAGAGAAGAAGCCTCAGTTTCAATAGTGGGAACATTAAAAAGCTGATTATGGTATGCTATGATTGATGCGATCCTGTTCAAACGAAAATGTATTAAGTATGTGATTTGATATTAAGAAATTAGTATAGGTAATGTATTTTTGAAATGGGAAATCATCAAATAACTTTTCCCACTCTGGGTGGAGCGAGAGAGATGTCAGATTTTTATGACCAAAACCCACCTGAGTTTCTCCACTTGCTTTTTGCTTTCCAGTACCGCGGTCACTCATTTGAACAATCCAGCATTTTTTTTTTCATTAATATTTTGAACAAAAATTACCAACCACAAACCCCTAGATTGATCTTTTGTTCTTAGAATGTAGGACACAAATACATCAGTATCCGACATATTTTTTATCACAATGTACTTAATAGATAAATAATAAAACAAATGGCAGCCTCAATTACTTTGTTCGTACTTATTTCATTGTAGTTATTTCCATCGCCTCTTATGTTTTATGATGATTAATGAGCGACATTTTTGTGTCGGCAATGTATTTACTTGTCCGACGAAATTCTCACAACAATTTGCTATAATTTGTGACGATATTATTCCGTAATATATTGCGCGTACTTCACGTATCGTGATCAATTATTAAAAGGGTGTTCCTGCGAGAAATATCTATACATTTTGACACAAATTCTCTTGAATATGAAAAGGGTTTTTAGACAGTTTATCGTTAGTTTCTATATATAATTGATGGAGGTCTATGTTCGTAACTTTTTGAAATGGTTTTACTTATAGCTTAGTACGTAGATGGAACATATCCCGGAAAAGGATAATATATAAGTTTTATTCCGAGAACTTGCTCCTTTGGGATAATTGTCGAATATCACGTGGTTGGGTCCGTTAGCAATAGCTGATAATAGATGATAATATATAATAGAGATATAAAAATAAAAATATTCATAATGATGATAGTCAGTATTTTATTATTGTACTAGCTTTTGCCAGTGGATTCACCCGCTTGATTCTAGTGAGTATAATGTTAATCAGTGATAAAGTAGCATTCTAAAAATATTAATTTATTCTGATAGTATTATTTCCTTAATTCAGTATACACACGCATTAGTTACATTTTTATATATTTTTTTAACAAAAAATAAAATAAAAAAAAAACATTAAAAATTATAAAATATAGTTGCCCACCAGCATCGGGAATAGTATTATAATTGTTATTAGTATAGATTAATCACCCTTTTTGCAAAATATATGTACTGATTGAATTTACGCAACAAACAGCAAAATCATTATCAGCGAAATTTACAAAGAAACTCCAAAACCTAATCTCTAATTTTACAAATGAGTGCGAACTACCAAATAGATAGACTCAATAATAACAGTTTTACCCTATTTATTAGCTGAAGTGTCTATTTCCTGTTTAAAACTACGCAACAAACAAATATCACCTACAACGGCCTTTCGACAAAAATACACCAAAACCTAATCACTATTGGAAAAATGAGTGCGAAGTACCCAACAGATAGATAGACTCAATAACACAGTTTCACCCTATTTATTAGCTGAAGTGTCTATTTCCTGATTAAATTACGCAACAAACAAATATCACCTACAATGGCCTTTCGACAAAGATACACCAAAACCTAATCACTATTGTACAAATGAGTGCGAAGTACCCAACAGATAGATAGACTCAATAACACAGTTTCACCCTATTTATTAGCTAAAGTGCCAATTTCGCAGGACGCTACCAAATATCCCAGACTTGGTTAAATCTAGCCGAAATCAGATTACCTTGGGTCGGCTCGCAGACATGATATATGGTTATAGGAGGAGACAGCCGCAGAGTACTTAAGTGTTTAATAGTATACTAATTGAAATTGCTGCTTCTATAACTACCTGTAGGTTATAAGGTATGTTGGTTGAATTATCTGATGGATTGTTTTTTTTTTTATAAAATGGGAAATCGTCTATTGATTTCTTCCACTTTAGAGCGGAGTGGAGAGTGTCAATCTTCTACTCACTAAAACTACACCTTTTTCTAAGTAGGAAATTACTAAATTGCTTCTTCTGCTCTAGGATGGAGCGAGAGAGAGTCAGACTTGTCAGACTTTTACTGACTAAAAGCCACTCCTATGTTCCTTTCTTGCCTTCGTTCCAGGACTCAGGCTTCGACCCTGCAGAGCCCCTACGGTTTTGTTGACATTTCCTTGAAGCGCGTTTGGAACACTACGCACCGTCGACGACTCGGGCTCGGTCCGAACGGTTACCGGATGGCCGGATGCCGAGCTCCTCATTGCTTGTCGTCCGCAAGCCCATGTTTACGGTGGTTGGAAATTATTCGGTGTCGGGACCCCGGTGGCTGAGGCGTAATGAAGTCCGTTTCCTCACGCGTGTGGCTGCCTCCTTCGCTAGCTTGCTTCACAGAGGGAGGTGACCCCCTGTCAATCCTCCTCGCTCCGGACCATGGCCTGAAGCAGGACTAAAGCTGCATATATGTTCCTTCAGTTCCTCTTTGCGTCTCAGGATATCGGATAACCCTGGACTTCTACAGTTTTGCTGATATAAGTTTATCTTTTTTTCTTGCGTATTCGGTGGTCTCATTGAATGTTATGCTGTATCAGGTTTATTTCCTTTGTGTGTGTTTGGGGTTTGTGTGTTTCTGGGGTTGATATCCGGCTATTTATTTTATTTATTTAGGCA
This sequence comes from Mythimna albipuncta, assembly GCA_929112965.1. Taxonomy (NCBI): domain Eukaryota; kingdom Metazoa; phylum Arthropoda; class Insecta; order Lepidoptera; family Noctuidae; genus Mythimna; species Mythimna albipuncta. Next base: position 18,369,848 of record OV815967.1, read on the forward strand.
CATCAACGACTTATTTACAAAAATATTTATGAGGGAATTCTGTGTAACAAGTCACTTACAGGTATGCCCAAAATACACAGTCAAATTAATTAGTTAATAAAATGGCAGTATAAAACAGGTGATGAAAATTAATTAGTTAATAAAATTGAATAGCTGCTGCTTAAGACTTCACCCGCCTATTATTAGAAAATTATCCCAAATACTCCCAGGATATAAAGTACAATGTGTACCAGGACATGGTCCACTTGATCATGCACAAGTTACAAGCATACACACATAACTCACAAATTTTTGCTTTTATTATCCACATTACTATAATAAAGAGGTATAGTTTGTTTTTTTTTTTGTTTGTAATCTCTGGAAGTAATGGTCCGATTACTTAAATTTTTTCACCGATAGAAAGCTGCTTTAAGCTCTTATGCGGGCGAAGCCGCTGGCAAAAGCGAGTATTTCATGTATTAAAAACTAATATAGATTAGATTTCCATAAGTACTTTAAATTAATGGCAAAGTGTGATAGTTCGTCACGTTTACCCATTTCTTGTCTCTACAAAGCTTACAAGATCCTCAACTAAACCATTAGCGAAACATCTTCCTCGTCATATCCTTACAATGTTACTATAATAAAACCCTTCCTCATTTCGAAGCTCGTAACAGGCCAACATTTTAACAATAGAGTCACTATGAAAGCTTGGAGCAGCAAAGTGTTTCAATAGGCTTTTTTGGTGTTCTTATAAACATGAACAGAATATTTAGGCTTATAAAATTATGGTATATTGTGTATACCACTTTTTGTTTCCAACAATTATTATTTATATAATTATAAAAAGTCATACGGAAAAGTGCCCAGAAGCCTGGTACTTTTGGGCACTTTTCCGACAGCGATGTGGAAGAATATTTTGACGTCTGGGTGTGTTTTTGTATTAGGATATGTACAATTACCGTCACGGATCTTGAGCGCTGGCTTCAAGTTGCGCAGAAGTCAAATATTCGGTTTCTTTAGTGGTGCGAAGTGAGACGAGGGGCGGGGAGTGTCAGTGATTGGCTCGCCGCGCTATCGCGTCATAGCCGTCACTCCTGATTCGTTCCCTGCGATGCTGCATGTATCTAACAACGAAGGCGATTGGCTCGCCAATGTATGGAATGCGCAAAGCGATCCCCACTCTGACGCCGAGCGCTCAAGATCCGTTTTGGCAATAGTCCATCATCATCATTTCAGTCACAAAGAACGTTCCTCCGCGACCCTCATTAAGTGATCGGTTCACCTTGTGGGACGCCTCCCAACGCTGCGCCTTCCTTAACGCTGTCGCCACTCCAAACGCCTCCAACGAAAAAGTATTAAAGAAAAATTAGTCATCTTTATGTCTACATAGAAAACCTGTAACATCTTTGTTTGAATATAACCAGAATAAAAACCTTCCTTATTCCTTAGCCTGCCATAAACCAACATTTTACCGATACAGTGTAGTTAGCTCGACGTCGCGAAGCACCGGAGATTGGCCTCTCGTCTCCGCGCGTTCGTTAGAGATAACTGCCGCAGTGACATAGGATGTAGTTAAGACAACTATGTTTAAGATGTATCTGTCTAGATTGATCGGAGACTTAAGTTAGATTAAGTTGTGTATGTGTATGTAAATCATTTGGTGGCCAGGCAACCCCTGTACATTCCAGGTTGCCGGGAAGAAATCGCGGAATGCGATAAGGTCGACAATTGTATGTTTTTAGTATAAGATTTCTATTTTGAAAATTATTTGTCTTGGTGTTCAATAAAATACCTATGTTTAAATATATCACTGAGTAAATAAATTAGATAATATTCAACAGTGTCCTTGATTGTAGTGTAAATGGACCGAATCAGAACCTAAGGGTCTTTAAGTCAAGAGTGAATGGGTTACTTAAGCGTGCTCTATAGTCCACCATATCATCTCTTACCATCAGGTGAGATAGTAATTAAGCAGTTTTTTTTATTGTTAGTGTAGCGACATCTATGGCGCCACAAAAGAACTACGAAGAAAATACGAAATCCTGCAGCGTGCAATCAAAGTTCTCCGCGCGATTTGAACATATACGACAGCCCGAAATCATCTATCGGGCAGTCGCTCACCAGACTATAACACCTGTCTGGTCGGAGGATCCTCCCTTTTCAATAGAGGCATGTGGGACTTTACTCTCTGTTCGTATTATATATACTGTATTGTTAAAAGGGTGGCCTTTCAAAAATACTAACAAAAAAAAAACAATTTACGTAAAGTTTAAATATTAAATACAAATTCTTAACTGTAATAAAATAAAGTATGCAAAGTTTTAAAATATTTAAAAATTCAACTGCAGTAGCCGAAGTAATAAAGATTGGCAGCCGCTGTAAAATGTTCTAGCTTAAAGTCTATTTTAAGAAAAAATCCGAATAAAGTTTCCAGTGCCTTACAACTTTATAGAATCTTAACTTCACTGTTCTATCAGCCGTAATAAAATGTAGCCGGGCGATTCCAACCCACTTCTCTTTGGCAGATTGAGTTGATTTTATATGAATGAAAGAAAAGAATTGGTAGGAAATAAGAAATATTTCAGCTCGATTATACGCCTGAGTGAATCTGTTATCTGTCATAACATAATCTATTTCAATTCTGTATTTTACTTTCATGTTATAGATTCGTGTGTTTTTTGTTAGAGAACGTCAAAAGGTACACGTGTAAAAATTTTCATATCTTTTATTATGTTCTATTGAACGGGAAATCACTTGCTCTTATTCTGTTACGCTCATGGTAAGAGCAATATGGAATAGCTGTCGCTCACTGTATGTTCAATTTGCTTACGATATAAAGGTTCCATCAATGTTCGCTCTTTAGGAAGACTAGTTGCGTAGTCTTGGCAACCGACGTGCGCGAAGGAACATATGAACGTCGACGAAGCAAAAAGATTTATTATTACAACATTTTATAAACTTATTCGAATATCTATACTAAAATTATAAGGAAATTTTTGTAATTTTGTATGAGGTAGTAATATCTGAAACTTCTGTACCTACCCCTTTTTTTCCCGGAAAAGTTCTACTTATTACTGAGTAACATAGGCATATATTTGCTACTTTCACGGAGAGTAAGCCGCTGTAACAAGTAAGAATTTAGTAATAATACAAAAAATAAAAATAAATTTGTAATCAATAGCAAGTAGGTATAATGTAGATATTTATTTATTAATTAATTTATGTACACACAAACACTTCAAAATAAAATGAACAAATACAGATAGAAGAGCACAAAGGTACTGCTTATTTCAAATGAAATTTCTTCCATCAGACCTGCAATGTATGTTTTTATCATAGATCAGAAAAGTTCCTACTAACACATTTCTTTCTCATCCAATTTAAACCAATATTTAAATAAACGCTTCCTGTGCCATTAACCCCCTGAAGGCTAGAACGGAGTTTAACGCATAACTACAAGTTAACTAACGTCAACTGGTTTTCTAACTGGACGTCAGATGATAGATAGTTATCTGTGCACGTCAGGATCTCAGAACGCACGACGCTTATGATTCTAGGTACAGATTGCACGGTGATTTTAAAGGAGATGTATCGCTTCCTTGTTTCCAACATGGTTTAGAAAATTCTAGATAGCTGTACAGACGTTGGTCTTAATTTAAATTTAATTTATATGTTTTTTTTTGTACATTTTCAAGGTTCCTCAAATGCAAAATTTTATTTTAAATCACATGGTTTGCTGTAAGAAAACCCAGTTGTGCGTTAAGCTCGCCTATGTACTTACATCAAATGTCCTGTGTTCTTTGTTTGTAATTTTTTTTTTGTGTACAATAAAGAATAAAGACGTTTAATTTGATAGGTTCAATCGTTAAACTTGGTTTTAAGTAAGGATTTTCAACTCCGGTTACTGAAAACTCGATTGTATGTTTGATAAGTAATCGAGATTTGATCAGGCGTTTGGGAAACGGGTGTTGGGTAAGACATGTGAAAACTGTTGCTTAAGTAAAATATGAACTGCAGTGCTACTCTATTCAGGATTGTGGGATTTTTCAAAAGAGTTTTTACGTCCCTGGTATGCATAAGGCAAATGAAAACAAGGTTCAGGCTATGGTCTCGAGCGAGGAAGAATGGAAGGTGGTCGCCTCCTTCTGACAAGCATAATGATAGCAAAGGAGACGGCTGCACGCATGAGACTAGAAACCCATGGTCTTCCTCCTTGATTCAATACCTATTTAAACCAGTAAAGTGTAAGTTATTGGAACAAATATTTTAAGAACAAAGATGTTTCGCATATATTAAAAAGAATGGTGTAAAATATAGTAAGCAGCTTATATAAGTTCAAAGAGCCATCCCTATTAACGGAATACGGAACTCTCATTTAACTATTGACTAACCAGTAGTTCTGTAACCAATGTACCTTGAGTATAGCTAACTCTGATTATATCTTATAGCCCGCTATCCCTGAGGGCTAATCGACACGCCGATAGCCTCTAATACGAGTATAAACCTAACTATATGGATATGTGCACGGTGATTGTGCTGGGGATCTGATATTAGAGGCAACAACATTAGTGAAACTAAAGCCTCCTGCCCACGGATGCGCATTCGTTGTTACACGCTTAGTGTACTTACTGTGTTGACAAAGCGGCAGCTTTGTGCTATCATGTCGTTGCCGCTTCGTTAACAAAGTTTCATAGTTTTGTGCGTAAGCTTCACGCAGGCGTATACTACGGGTGTTTTTAATGTTATGTGGATTTCATCACGCAGGCGGTTTTGATCCGCATGCAGAAAATTTAAAAGGCAAAAAAACGCGTCCCACGTACGTATTGCGCGCATTACAATAAATACTTTTGGAAGATATTGCTGTTAGCGATAAGACGCCATTGTACCCATAGATTTAAGTTTATGTACAAGCTATGTTACTTTTTGGTGTATAATAAAGTTTATTCTATTCTATTCTACTTGTATGAAAAGGACATTTGCGGAAGTCACGCATGCGGAGCAAATTCACATGCATAATTAAATCTGCACGATATTAAAAATACCCTAAGTGTATAGCGAATATGCGTCTATGAAGCTACGCGTCCAAGGACAGTAGGCCTAAACGTTAACAACCTCATGTAGCTGTGCAAACAGCCAAATCCCACAACTATTTAAGGGCTATACAAGTATTTGCTTCGTGCGGAAATCGAAGCGTTGTCAATCGCTCAGCAATTTAACCCACCGCGTCATCTAAAAAAATAATAATTATAGTAATCTTCGTTCGCGTCATCTAAAAAAAATTAGATATATCTTCGTTTATTTCAAAGTTCTTGTAATCCGAAGAGTTCAAATGTTTGTATGAGCGAAAAGTCTCAAAATTTCAAACTTATCGACTGAAAAGTTCAAATTGATTTTATATGTCCCTTATAGAAGTTCTGTTTTTAACATTGTCATTAAAACCAGAACTCGTTACGTCGATTTTAATGAACAGATGTGCTACAACTTTTGATATACTGTACAAATTTTATTTTATTACTTAAGGAATCGGGATAAAAGGTAGCCTATGCTCTTTTCCATTTCAAAGGCTATATGCATGCCAAATTTTATCCAAATCCGTTCAGCCGTTTTCGTGATTTTTGGCTTTAACTTTCTTTTTTGGTTTTGGTCTCTGCATACAACAAGAAAACTAACGTGATCCTCGATCAAAAAAAGGCCGAGAACCACGGGTACGACTATAACAAACAAAAGGTTTTCCCAGGGGAAAAAGTACTAACAAACTAAAACTTCAACACTAAGGGACCAGTTCTAAAACAACATGAAGAAGAAAAAAACATTTATGGAATATAATGAACTAGAATTACTTGGGTATTGAAACCAATGACGCCCATAAAAACATTACTCGAAATAAAACTAATTTAATAACTCAGGTCTCGGTCAGAAGTTTCATGAGAAAAATTCAGTTTTTGTATGTTTCCGTTTTTTGCAAACAAAAACTGGGGGCAGCGTTGAAAGTGTATTCAAATAGTGTTTTAAAAGCTATCAAAGTTTTTTGAATACAAAGTGCCTTTTTAAGAGAAAAACCGAGGGACGGACGGGTTAATACGTAGCTCGAAGCTACGTCAATGCTCTCGCACTTTTTAAAGTGTTTTTTGTTGTGTTCTGTATATGAATGGACAGGTCCACTCAAATCTGTAAGGTTCTTTCTTCAAAAGACCATCTCAGACAAATCTGCATGGTTCTCATGTGATTTGACCATTACATATTTACTGTATGGACTTTAAAAGAGACTTTGACCCCTGAGTTTCGGTGTTTCTTCTCTGGGTAGTCAGATAGGAAACACCGGCCTCATCTAGCATAAACTGACGAAAAAAAATTGACGTGTAAAAGAGTTTTTTAAACCTATTTACAAAATAAATATCATTTATCATTATCATTTATTATTATCAATACTTAATACCATCAACAGATACACGTACTTAAATTAATACATAAAATATAACCTATGTCACTCGGGAATAAAGCAGCTTTCTATCGGTGAAAAAATTTCAGCAATCAGACATTAGCTTTCAGAGACTGACAAACTTTACCTCTTTATAATATTAGTGTAGATAAATCATTTATTTATTTCCAAATGTGGGTAAAAATATAAATTATGTTTTTTTTTACGTTTATGTAAGTAGCTTTTGCCCGCGGCTTCGCCCGCGCACTTAAAATAGCATATGTCACTCAGGAATACAGCAGCATGCTTTCGGTGAACAAATTTTAGCAATCGGACCAGTACTTTCACAGATTAATTCCTACAAACAAAAAACAAACTTAACCTCTTTATTATATTATAGTATAGATACAGATAATAAACATTAGTGTTAGCTGCCCTTCAAATCTCTTTATAATATTTCAATTTGTAACAAATCCACGCAATTCTAGGGAGGAATTCGAAATCTTACCATCGCATCGCATCACGTCGGTGCTTGTGAACATCAATCGTCCTGGAAAAATTGAATCGCGAAGGAAAATGGAACCTTTCGATATCGGAAAACATATTGCATTGAACGTTGGAATCAATTCTAGATATACGGTATGGTGTTTCATTCAATACACGTACCCTAAATAGTTATATTAACTTCCATTTTCCTAAATAAATTCATCTTCTACCTTTTTCTCGATTCTCTTGGGATCGACGTAGTATATTCTACTTTTATACATCACAATATTAATATAAAAACGTATAATAAAAATATTTTTAAGTGTGTATATATTTATCGATGACCTGGTGAAGGTTGTGGGAAACCGATGGATGCGAGATGCACAGGAACGTTCGTTGTGGCGACGCTTGGGGGAGGCCTAAGCCTAATAGTGACGTATATCGGCTGAAATGATGATGACGATGATATGTCTATTAATCTTTCTCGTTCAAATGTCTCAACAGATTTGAATGAAATTAGGTACCATGTGCCTGTGCATAAGTAGATCATATCTTGAAATAGGTTAGAGAATAGGACTTTTTATCACGGAAGCACGTTGACACATTACCTTCGGATAAATTTCTACTTTCACGCGGGCGAAGGTCCTGGTAAAATCTAGTCGCAAATAAATTAAGTTTATCAAAATTTGGGGCCGCATTTCGATAAATAATTTATTTGAGACGTTTACTTATATTTATCATGTATCATGTAAATTAACGTAATATATGAATTGAGTGAATTATGATATAAGTTTGTTACAGACTTACTTTGAAAACCAATTCTTTTATTTATAGGCATAGACAAAGATATATAGCAAGAAAGTTAAAAAGGAGCACTTTCTGTATTTATCATTAGTCGTACGTAACCCGTTGTTATAATTTACGTTGGTATACAAAATATAACTTCAAATGCTACTTAACGTTTTGAATATCGTAATTAGAGACACAATAGAAAGATTAATTAAATGAGTAGATATCATTATAGTATCATTTAATTTTATTTGTGTATGTGATTTATATTTGTATGAAATGTGTAATTTATATGGGAATAATTTCCTGAAATAAATGATTATTATTATTTATTGGCTACAGCACAAAACATGCACCAAAACACATAATGCACACAAATTATAAAAACTAAGCACATATACAACACAAAAGGAAAAAAATAATAATAATATATGTAGGTACAAAGACAAAAAAAAAAGAGAAATACCAAAATAGACCCATAGTGCGGTGCGAATGTCGCGCTGCACCAATGGGAGTTCAGCTCAGCATGTGTCAGGCAAAAATACCTATAGTGTACCACACCCCGAGTAGTCACACGATTAACCCTTAATTGGCAGCTCTATTTTATAACTGGCAGGAAACCTAACTCCAACTATCTAAGTTTCTCGCCACACCGCAGAACACAGCCCAAGTCATGTCAGCCTGAAAACGTCGGACGCTGCACAAAAGTTACCTTTCTAGATGGCACCACCATCGCCCCTGGACGGCCTGATAATGTTGACCTAGAAACTTTAGCTGACGTACATTGACACGGAAAATGAAGGTTTTAGAATTGTTAGTCTTTACATTTCTTCTTGTTATCAGATAGTTGAGAGTCGTCTATTTTCTATTTAATTCGTTAATACTCGTATAATAGATTGTTCTTTAGTAAAATATAAAAAATCATCTTGACATATTGCGTTGATCGTCTATAATACTATCTTTTAAGCAGTGATAGTAACGGCAAAATTAAATAACAATAAAAAAATATTGACTTCATTTTCATAAAGAACAATGAAATTAGATTCCCTAGATCTCACACTACACTGGTGTGTTTAGGTACCTATTAATATTTTTATATGGAAATATTGTAAGAAGTCAATTATTTTTCTTTTAAACAGTTTCTCATAATTGAGTTTCTTATCGGATTTTCTTCATAGGAAATTACCATTTTTTAAATCTTTGAATTCCCAAGGCCTACACCTAACCTTTCAATTGTGTCAATTAGAGATACATATTAACCTTTCAATCATGTCAATTAGAGATACAATAGAAAGACAATAACGGCGCGAACGCCGGCGTTCACTTGGGGTTTAATGAATTAAAGTGAAACTACAAAAAAAAAAGTTCAAATTGTTTGTTTGTTTATGTTTGGACAAGCTACGGAAATACGGATCAGATTACAAAAAGCTTCGTATTTATTTCGTAGAATACACCGTTCATATGGGTCAGGTCATATTAGTAAGGTTTCAAAAAAAAAAAACTAGAAAAAAGTAATTTAGGTAAACTTGATGTAACATTTTCCTCATCCATAACCTGCTTTAGGACCCACAGTCTATCTCTTTCATTAATTTCACAAATCCCGTAACAAGACTAATAACACAAACTATCTTTACTAGCCCTAATATTTCAATCCTCACCGCGTTAGATTTCTGCCAAGATATGACGTCATAACGAAGGCTCTTTTTGTACAATCAGCGAGAAAAGTGATTGTTGATAGTGCAAAATATTTTTACAAAAATCTACTAGTGTTTAAAGACTTAAACACTTAGCTATCATACTACATGCTACAAAGCACATAATAGACATAGAGGTGACAGTTTAGATGATATTAAAAATGTAGTGTTATTAAACTTTTGTTGCTGACTGTGAACATAATAAGCAAATTCTAAAGTTAATGTGTTCAGAATCGGCTATTGAATTGATTACATCTATTTTTAAAGTAAGAAATCAGACAAATAATTCAAACCAGTCAAATAATTCAAATCAGTCAAATAATTTTAGATTGTTTTAAAATTAAAAAGAAATTAAAAATTCCTGAGAAATCTTGAATGCGTCATTAAAGTGTTTTTGTGTACTTGCGTGGATACTAAAAGGTTTTAATTGATTAAAAAAAGTTATTATTATTACTATTATATACGACGTGGAAAATAAGGGAATTGAGAGGAGATTGTTGTAATTTTCATTATTTTCACCTTCGTAATGCTTGTTTAAACGCCGTACTAAGCGCGATAGTACGGTATCACCGTGCGCCAAATTCAACGCAGAGCGTCTAAAGTCCACCTACTCTAAAACCTGTGTTCCTTAAGTCAACCCTTTGCGGTCCAGGGTCACGGTAACTCTTTCGAACAATCCCGCATCCGTCGTGTTACTAAAGTAGCTTTTAGTGTAGCGCACTAAAAGCCTTTAGCTCTGTCGTCATAGTTTTGAGCCTTTTGAGGCAACCTTTTATCGAGACCGACAGTTTTCACTTTTTGCAAGGATATATTTTCTTTCATAATTGAAGGTATTTTTGATAATATTGTTGTTTTGTTAATGATGTAAATTTTATTTCAGACGAAAGTCCATAGTATTAGTATTCACGATTCTCTAATATCTAATGTCTGAAATATTAAAACGTTAAATTGAAGGTTGGTCCCATGTGAAACTTTTAGAAGTTTTTTTTTTATTTAATATAAACTAGTGCTTGCCTGCGATCCCACCTGATGGTAAGCTGTAATGCAATCTCTGATAGTGAGGTGGAATAGTTTATTAAGAGCCTATTCACTCTAGCCTTGAAGATACCCAAATTATAATCGGACAGAAAGACAATAGCAGGCGAATTGTCCCAGTCCTTTGACGTACGCGGTATAAAAGACGAGGCGAAACGTTTAGAAGTTATTCGCCAAAGGAAAATTCTACAATTTAAGGAGTTAGTGGGTTAGTCTATGAGACAGCAGTTTCTGGCGATCCGCCCTTTCCCTGTAACTCTTGCTAAGTTATATTGGATTCTTTGAGGATCACTTAAAGTAGTAGTCCAAGAAAATTGGAATGAAAACAAATTAGAATTGTAGATTACTTTCAAAGCTTGATTAAAACCAATGAAGAATATCATTGCGGTTCTGACAACTTTTCCGATATTTACGTATTTATGCTATAGTTTTAATGTAACATTGGTATACGTACTTAAATATATAAGCTAATATATAAATGTCTTGTATCACGGTGTTTGTGATAGCATTTGAAACTCCTCACATTTTTTAATAGCGGTTTTCGTATTTTTTATTCGATTTAAGGGAGAACTACACAGCGAACACACGTGCCACACACGCCGATCTGAGCGCCTTGGTTTCCATACATTTTATATGGAATCTAAACTTGTAGAGCTACACTTGGTCCACGACACGCGACGCCACGTGACGTCGCGTGGCGTTTCTTCTAGGTAAGCGCGTTCCATCGTCGACCGCATCGTCGCTCTCGAGCGAGAACCTATTAACAATAAAAAAAAAATTGAATATAAGTATTTTTTAAATGATTAAATATTATGCAAAATTGTCAAATCGTTTGATTTTTTAGACAGACTGTAGTAAGTACATTTTTAAAGTAAGGTTGAACCTGCTTACTTATGAAGATATTCAAAAGCATGAGCTTCGAGCTTAAAACGATTATAGTCTTACATAGACCCCATCTTACATTCACTGTTTATAATTTCAAGCACGTGTCGAATAAAATGTTCGATAGAATATTTTCGATTCGATTAGGACCAAACGTTGAACTCTAAAAGTAAAAGGCTATCACTTACTTCTGGTCAATAAACCCATTGTCACACCGAGTTTCTGTAAATGGACTTTCTTGCATCGGAAATGTCCGAATGAGTCATCAGTGAAATCGCCAATGTATTCATATATCGTCGAGAATGGGCCAAAACAGTTGGTTGTATATGTCCGGGTGTCCGTGATGTCATAGTTCCTCGGTTACTTGGTATACCTACAGACCCATTCCCCTCTTTCCTTTTATAACCGGAATTAGAAGCTGGTCACTAGAAGATGGCTTAGTGTGCCTCTGGGTTATCACCCTAATATCATAAAAGTTTGTATGTATGTTAGTTACATCTTCACACTGAAACAGCTGAACGGATTTGAATAAAATTTGGCTGACAGGTAGACCATATTACACTTGACTTGTTTTTTTGTTTATTTTATTTGTTTGACATTTTATATTATTTGACATTGTAATGTAATTATTTGATAACTATTAAGTAATTTGAAATAGCTGTAATTACTTGTAAAAATCCCTTACTAATAAACTATTCTGGATTAGCTCATAAGATATTTTTCGTCCTAGGAGTGTGTCTTTTCGCGATAATTTTCTATATACACGTGGGTGAAGCCGCTAGCGGACACTAGTTAGTATATATTAAAATGTTAGTACTTAGTTAAGTAATATCGCATAGTTACAGAAAAATACATGGATTCATATAATTTTACTGTTAAGAAATTAAGCAAGCTCATGTTTATACAAACAATTTACGAGTATATAGATATTTATGTCAGTTGTAAACATACATTGTACAAAGCAGACCTCTATTTTCTATGTTGAATGACGCATAAATAATTTATATTAACACTAGTAAATGTCGTAAATAAGTTTACTGTGAACTAACGGTGCTGTCAAGATAATATTGTTGTTTAAATCACCGTATTTCTTATTTATTTATTTACTAACTAGCTTTTTCCCCGCAGCTTCGCCTGCGTACGTAAAATAGCCTATGTTACTCAGGAATAAAGCAACTTGTGAAAAAAATTTAGTAATCCGATCAGTACTTCCTACAGACAAAAAAAAAATTAAAAAATTAGCTGTTAGCAGCTTCATCCCCGTAAAAGTAGAAAATTGGCTCAAGGAAACTTACTCCCGGTATAAAAAGACGAAAAATAAAAATGTGATGCGCTATTCCAAGACTTGGTCTACCCGTATACCAAGTTTTATCGAAATCCGTTTATTCATACAACGTAGTTATGGAAAAATAACATTTAAATCTGTGGGAGTTCAAAAAGGTAGCTAACTCAGTATTAAGAAAAACAATTGCAAAGAAAAGGCAAAGAACCAAAAAGAAGAAGAAAACGGGGGTTAAGAAGTAACAACTAATAAACATACACACACACATTCACAATCTTTTGCCTTTATAAATATTCTAAAGTAATAATAATTTTAAATAATATATTTTTTTATTTCTATGTATGTATGAAAAACTTCAGAATGTGTGTGTGATTTTCATATAAAATAAATTGAATAAAACCGTTTAGAAATAGATAGAATTTTCTACAAAATAACATCATATAATATTAACAAACACAGGTCGGAATATTGTCCAAGTTTAGAATGCAAATAGGTATAATTCCTACGAAGCTACTGCAGACGGGAATTTAAATAATTATCAAAGTAAGTTGGAAGGTCCTTGAATTTTAGGGTTGAACTGTTAAATAATACAATAAGCTTACCAAGCTTATACAGACGAAACTTTGTGGTGCGTAATATTTGGGAAAGTAGAAAATTACTGATGTTAAAATACTTGAAATAGTATTTGTAGTCCACTGCAAACACTCCAGATTGTTAGCACGGGCTAGCAAATAGTTACAATAGCAGTTTAAACATGGTTTTCAAAGTGTTATTAATTGTATATTCTGGTACTAGTACTCTCTTACTTACTTTCCTAGTGTAAACGCGCCCTTACCGACGCAAACTTAATTAAAGTTAGCGCTAATGTAATTTACTTATCGACGTTCCTGGGCCATAAAAATAAATTATTTATATTGTTACTGCAGCTTCACTAACTATTTTATTTATTTGGGTCAGAGAAACTTCGACCCAATAAAGTTTGCACCGTGCGATATATTATCTGCTCCCTGAATTAATTACTTTGTACCATTGCTTTGTGATCATGGTGTTTGAATTAACTTGGAATTATACGAGTTTCGTTTTGTTTAACTCAAGGTTACGCTTGACTAGCAAAATAATTAATCTCAGAAACAATGTGGCTGTTGATCTGGAAGAAGCTTTGATCTTCTTTACCTTAGCATTGTTAATTCTAAAATTTTGTGAAGGGTTATCTCTGCTGTAGGTACAATTTTCTCTGCTTTGTCAATAGATTGCGAGTAGCGGACATAAATTATTCTGATGTTAATAATTGTTTGTCGACACTATCCTACAAGCTGTTGACATGTGAAGAGCGCTATAAAATGTATAATTGTAGTCTCTTAGAAAAAAGAGATTAGACACCATAAAACTTTACTGGAAACTAAAAATAATCAGAAAAGTCAATGAAAAATATACCTACCTACGCAGATAGATAAGCATTTAAGTTGTTTTAACAACATAATGACACATAGAAGCTCATATCTCTTAAAAAAGAAATATGACTTAATTTTATTATGATGCCCCCATTTGCTTCGACCAAAATTACCAAAGCTATCTTATAATCTCCGTAACGGAATGACCGAGTAATTCGCCAGTCGTGACCGTAGTCATGCTCAAACCGAGGCTTATAAATTTTAGAACGATTCGTTGGTAATTATGAGTTTTTTTCCGCAAACAAATACGAGGTTCTTGGGTGCACTAGTTCGTTGAACCTTGGCGAGTATTTTACCGTTACTTCTGAGTTTACTTTCAGCTAGACTGTTCGCCTAGTTCTGGTAAATAGTGTCAACTGCTCTGGTCTCATCTGATAACACAAGAATAAGGCTTTGTTGAGGATTTTACACCTGTTTCTTGGGCTTTCTATTGTTATTGGTGGATTGATTTATAGAGTTACTTTTGGTTGGTTGTATTGTTTGGTTTGGTATCATTCGTCTTAGCGTTTATCTGTACCAACCTCTGCCAAGCTAAGTATCATTTAATTTAATACCCTTTTATTTCGGTGAGGAAAATCATCCAATTACAACCCCCGCTCTTGGGTGGAGCGGGAGATAGAGTCAGACTATTACTGACTAAAAAACCCACCCTGATCCTTCAAGCCTTCATACCGGGGCTCGAGTTCCCTTTCGGATAACCCAGGCCCCAGTAGGCTTCGACCTAGCTAGGCCCCTACTGTTGCTGACAACTTCTTGTGGCGCGCGGGAACGGTGCGCGCCGTCGACGACTTGGACTTGGTTGCGACAGTTAGATATTTCTAATTTAAGCTCTTTTTGATAAGCGTTATTAGCCTATTCTTTGATATTATTGTATCATTGTGACACTAAGTTTTCTGCTAGACTGCTTTCATTTACTCAACAGTGCTATCTAAGACGTTACTGTTCAGTGTTCATCTGATAAGAATAATAGTGCCTTTGTCAATGACACCTGTTCACTGGTTTCTATCAGATTAATATCGTTAGATGTAGATCTTTTTGAAAGAACATCTTTCTTAATAAGTAGATAATGAGTTGATTGTCGATGATTTCGATTTCTTTAAACTTGAATAAACTACTTTGTTCTGAGTCGATTAATCGAAATGAAATTAATTACCTATCTACTTGTCGGCTACGCATCGATTGCATTTAAATGTTTGTACATACATTTTTAGTTTTATTTGTGATTTCAATAATTTCTTACTCAGTAATTAGGATTAAGAATTTAGTATAGGTAGTTGATATCTTGTAATGTTCTTACCAGTTTCACAAAGTTATTAAATACAGTAGACTATAACTTTATGTTGACTGATTATGTGATTAAAATTATAGAATGTTCTAATAATTTAATAGTTAGGCATGTGCCTGCGCGTTATCGGATGGTTTTAAACAAAACTGTAAGCAGTCATTTACTAGCATCTTACGACATACTATAATATATTTCAGCCGCTTTGCGATTCCGCCAATCAATAACATCGCCACAGAATTTGAATCAAACTCTCACTGCAATGCTCCCACGTGTATTGCAGATTGCTAGTATAATTTCAATCAGCATCGAGCACGCCACGTTTATGCACGAATGCGCCAAGTGTTGCCAGGCAATACATCACACTATTACGAGATTGTGTGCAATTCTGCATAATACCTACTCTTACCCCTCACTTTCACACTACATTAACTTCGTTATTATTGGTATGATCTTCACTCACTGTAGTGTACGTTTATTGATTAGTTGTGGAACTGAATTTACGGTCTGCGGTTCGTAATGGAGTAGTTGGTTAACGTCTGTCTGTGTCTTTATGTGTATGGTTCCTTATGGGGATTGCTGCACTGTTTTGTTTTCTTTCTTCCTTAAGTCTGTTCGAGTTTTTGATTATATTCTGTGTTGGTTGGTTAGTTTAGTTCGACATAAATACATAAATATTAACAAAAACAAATGAGATTAAGGAAAAAGGAGTTCTATTTTAAGCTTATTTTGTTTACCCTTTCATTGTTGTAATTAATCCTTCAGTTGCCTTTTCATGTCCCGTCGCTAAGTCACACCCACAGTAATGCGGGATGAAACGAAATGAGTTTTAATCTTCCCCAACAACGTACGTCTTTGAATTTTTAATATCGTCATTATCCTTTTATTCCACCTTCACAATTAACGCAGAATATTTTATCCTCCAAATCTCTGTCACCATTTACGTTATGTTTGGCCACATTCTGGGGCAATCGCGAAGTGTTCAAGCGACTGTTATTATTAATAATTCATGCTTTGTACGAATTAGCTAGACAAATGCTTACTCACACGCATCTTGCATATATGTTTTCTAAACGAGGGCTTCTCTCTGTCCCGGTGTAACGGTTCTTAAAACACTTAGATTTGTTTGACATTTGTTTATGTAATTTACAAAGAGGAAGTTGTGAGTTTTGAGACAACATGGCAGTTTGTGTAACTGTTTTTGGAAGGTGATATTTATGTGAAATGCATGTTGGTGTCTGCAGGTTCTGTTACATTGTTGAACTTGGTTGAACTTCGGCGGGGTATGGCGTTGGGTTCCTGGTATTTTGTGAGGTTGATATATGCGAGCATAAGGTGAATTAGTTTAACAATATCTCGGATAATAATTTCATCAAATGAAATGATAATGAAGGTGATATAATTAGGTTAATCAAATTCAATTTGCATTAATAACGCTTGTTGACAGCCGCGAGTGTGAATTGAATTGTCAGGTGTTGATTTTGCAATGTATACTGTTTCCATTACAGTACTGTAATACCTTTTATACTACTGACACATGTAAATATATGATTACATTTTTTTTTAATTATTTACCATATGTTATATAAATAAATATCTATATCATAATGTAAGCTACACCAACATTTTACTAGTTACACTTATACAGCAGAAATAAAGAATACCAATACCCATTACGGAACCCTGCACCATTCATAACGTGAAAAAGAAAAAAATGGAACACACACTGCGTAAAAATATATCTGACACAATACAGAACCTACATTTATATGTTTAATAGTGCCATTACTCACCGATGTAACTTGAAGGGAACTTAGGAGTTCGGTGGGGTACACAGGGAAGTTGGGGGCTTACGTCAGTTCTGTATGAACGGTGAGGAACTTTATACGGACATCTATACTTGTCGAAGTTTAGGAGATGTTTTAGTGACCTACTGTCATGTTTGAAGTGATGTTTCACTTAATAGTTTTAGATCTGAAATAGCTTAGACCTCTGAAGTATTGTGCGATTAAGATATGGTGGCTTATTATGTTTGTTTTATATATTATATGGCGACGCTTGGGGGACGCCTATGTCCAACAGTGGACATATTTCGACTAATATGATGATGGCGATGATATAGTGACTGACCGATGGTTTAGATTCATCTACTGAGTTCGCTGGTTTTCATTTTTGAGTTTGGTTGCTGATAATACATGTTAACTGTCTGTAAAGTTAAAAACTTTCAATTTTATAAAATTAGTGTTATGAACTAAGTTTATCTGGCTTAAGACTGAGTTCATCTAAATCTTGCATAACTACACTTGTTCCCACTGCTGGGCCTCAGGCCTCCTCTCTAGGAGAGGAAATGGGCCGTAATTCATCACGCGGGCCCAGTGCGAGTTAGTGAATGTCACGTATTCGAATTTTTGGTTCTAGGACAAGACGATTTCCTCACGATGTTTTCCTTCACCGTTTTGAGAACAGTAGTGATGAAATAAATTCCACAAAGTAATGCACCTGGCTGGGTTTGAACCCGCAACAACAACGACAACTCGTAACTCGGAGCCGTTACCAATCAGCCCTGTTCTCTTATGATCATTTAATTTTAAGTTATTAATTAAAATAATTATATATTATCCTCAAATGAAGATAATTTATTTTATAGCCAATCAAAGTGTGAAGTGTCTACTCGTAACTCGGTTCTTCAAGAGTTCTCGTGGCACTTAATCATGTTCGTTTTGTGAAGTTTCTGTGAAGTTTCTACGAACTTCAGGATATCATAACTTTTGTTCTGCTAGATTAAACTTCATTGCTCTGTGATCTTGGCAACTTTACTGGATTGCGAACTTAACGATAAAGTAGGAAATCTAATTTATTTTTGTTGGTGATCAAGATTTTAGGACCGTTCCAGGAAATGTGCTTGATGCGGTTCAACTATTTAATTTTCTTTTAAGATATTAGGTACTAAACTGGTTTAGATGTTCGGGGCTTAAACAGTTGATATTAGGTTACGGTTAGATTTAGGTTTTCTTTTTTGAAGTGAGATATCATTCAATGGCTTAAGTGGCAAAGGGCAGGGCACATTGTTCGCAGAACAGATGGCTGTCGGGGCCGAAAGGTTTTGGAGTGGCGTCCGCGTACCGGAAGACGCAGTGTTGGAAGGCCTCCTACAAGGTGGACCGACGACCTGGTGAAGGTAGCAGAAAACCGATGGATGCGGGACGCACAGTAACGTTTGATGTGGCGACGCTTGGGGGAGGCCTATGTCCAACAGTGGACGTGTATCGGCTGAAATGATGATGATGATCATTTAATGACTTCCTTCCTTTTCGCTCTATTCTAGGATGGGTGGTCTAGGGGGCACGTCAGATTTTTACTGACTAAAAGCTATCTGTGTCCTTCAGTTGCTCTTTAAGTTCGAGGACCTTAGGTTAACACCGAATATCTACTTACCTTCTGCATACCATTGTCATTCTATAAGTACTTAGACGTGTAGTTTTTTTAGTGGGAATTCATCACAAAACTGCTTGGTAGAAGTTTACGTGATTTCTGAGGGATGGTGAAATCTACATACAATTAAATAAATGTTAAAATGGTCACCCATGTATAGACCGACCTCGGCAAGCGTTGCTTAACCTTGACCATCAGGCTGTAAGACTGTTATTATAAAACCAAGAGATCATGTGACAACAGTGTTATGTAAGTAAAAAAAAACTTTTACTTACAGCGATAGAAAGACATATCAATATAAACACTGCGTAGGCATACACGTAACATCGTCATGCAACGGTAGTAATCACCATACGTATGGAATGCAGGAACATACATAGAACACTGCTTCGTGTCTCATGTAAAATACGTTCATATTCTAATTACACTCATTTATTATCGCCACGCGAACATTGAACTTGAATTGAATATACCTATTGATTCTAATTAAGTGTAGTGATATATTTACATCATTACTAGCTGCTGCCTGCGGCACTTTATAAAATGGCTATGCTTTATAAACGTGTTGGTGTATGTGTTAATCAAGGATATAAGCTATTCTGGTACCTGGCACTAAATCTGTTCAGCCATTCGAGCGTCAAGAAGTAATAAACATAAGCAAAAGCTTGTCTATAGTATGCTTCTGTAGGTGTTTTGCCTTTTCAACATTAATGTGATTTTGTAGTACTAAATTAACTAATAAAGAAGTGAGAAGTGCTTCTTTTTATTCCATGAATACTTTGTAGTTTATCAAATCAGCCAATAAAAGTCTGCAGACTGACTAGATATAGGAAACTTCTAAACTGCACAGCAATACCTAGTCAAGCTGTAGAAATGCTCTAGTGGTTGCCTGTTAAAAATGATCAGATGGTTGCAAACTTGCGTTACAACCAAGGTGACCTTGGTTTAAGTGTTCAGTTTGTGTTACGGCTACATGGATGTAAACCACGCGTCAACACATTCGGTCGTTAGGAAAACGCGCCACCCAACCAAGGGCGTTGAAGGTTTACAACTGCTGTCAACATGGATTGAAACTAGCAAGGTCACCTTGGTTGGGACCTTGGTTTGCAACCATCTGGTCACTCCTTTACAGTACCTTCCATACAATACTTCGGTGTAGGAATTATATCCTTATTCTTCTTAGCTAGAATCTGAACAACTTCAAACAAAAGTCAACGTGTGCAATAACGTATGAAGTGATAAAGAAGTTGTTTCACATTTTTCTTTTTGATGTGTATTTAAACTTTTTATGGAACACTCATTCCTTAGCAACTTATGTATGCAAGAATTTTGGAAAGAGATATACTATAATACACGCCCTCTTACTCCAAAGTAGAAGAAGTCATTTGATGATAAAACTTAAAAAAAAATAGCGACAGAGAGAGAAAAGGAGCCCAAAGAAGAGTAAATGGATTGTTTTATGAAAAGGGAAAAAAATTAAAGAAAAGGAAGTCATTGATAGTGTGACGGTTGACAGGACTGAATGGAAGAAAAAAACGTGTTGCGCCGACCTCAAATAAAAAGGCCAGAAAAATGATGTGGAGACACCGAAGTGATAGCGGGACATATAGCCTAACTATACAGGTAGCATTATATGCAATTTAGCTTGAGCTAAGCTATATTCTAACCGGTCAATTGACCTCATCCTCTACCATGGTCCATTACAGCAATTTCTCACCCATTAGGTGCAACAAGAGTGATTTTGTAAAGTAGTTCTACAGTAACAAATCATAGTTTATGGTTATTACTTAGATTTACTGTGACTCCCCGCAGTTTAGATCTATGGGCGAGCTATAGCCCGCGGTAACAGCTGAACTACGAGATATTGGACGTTCTCTGTTTAGTAAAAACGTAGGTTCATGTGTTCATGTACCTTGTAAACTTATTTATAAGTATACTGTTGCTTTGCCAGCAAGGCGCTAGCAAAATGCTAGTATAATTAGTGTTGCCCAAATGCAAGAACAAGACGAGACTTAGCCAGTCTTGGTCTTGGTCTTGCGCCAATACACCTGGTCTTGGTCTTGGTCTTGGTCTTGCGCTCCCAGTCTTGGTCTTGGTCTTGGTCTTGCAGCAAGAGTCTTGCAAGTCTTGCAATTACCTATTAGTCTATTACTATTTATTAAAGTTTACTTTAAATCTTAGAAAAACGTATTAGAATTGGAACATTGTGAGCTTGAATTAACATAGCCATAGTAAAGATCAAGCAGATTAATAAATAACTGAAGATTTGATAAGGAATTCGAAAAATCAACTGACCTATATGTCGTTTTCCATGGAAGTAACTGTTTCTTAATAAACATTTATGATTTATAAGCTTACATTTGCTAAAACATGTAAAAAAACAAATTAATTACAATAACTTGACTGTATTTTAAAGAACAATACTTATCTGTCTAGAAAGAGATTGAACCCTCAACTTATAAGAAATTTAATAAAAGAGTTTTAAAACCATATAAGTAATCAATATTATAATATATACTTACTAGAATGAATTAATATGACATCTACTACCTATCCTTACCATTTTATCCTAATCATAATACTACTTGCGTGATCAGTATAATGTATTCATTTTCATTCTAAGCACTCTGAAACTTATTTATTCTTTGGAACACCTGTAGGTACTCTTAAAAAAATTCGAAATTATTTTACATGAGTATACCTACGCCCTATGGCGGCAATCAAATAGTGTCACAAATGTTATGATTTCGGCGTGGCGGCAACGATTGTTTTAGATTTCAAAAGAAGCCGCCGGCGCGTGTATCATAACCATGTACTTTCGAAAAGCGGCAAATTTCTTTGAGAAGTAAGTACAAAACCTTTGATGCCGCATTATCAAAGTGCCGATGGTTAAAACATAACTATGCATGCACTCAGTTTGATTTTAATAGATATTTTTTTATTCGCTATGTTTATGGTATTAGTCGTAATGCGCATAGGTCCAGTTTTTCATATTCTTTGATACAGTTTTTGGCGTCTCATAGAATTCCTAAGCGTACCTACCTATACACCGAACTGTTACACCTAACTACTCAGTGAAATAGCGCTAAGTCCTAGCTGCAAGACGCAAGAGTCTTGCAGGCTATGTCTTGTTCTTGCTCAAGTCTTGCACGGTCAGTCTTGGTCTTGGTCTTGCTAAAAATACGCGGTCTTGTTCTTGGTCTTGGTCTTGCAAAAACGCAAGAACAAGACCAAGACTGCAAGACCAAGACTGAATTTGGGCAACACTAGTATAAATATATATATAAATTCGAGAAAATTTCGTCATTTGCGAGAATGTTTTATAAAAACTATAATACCCCTTAAACCGCTTTGTGGTTTATTTAAAAAAGCCAATAATATCAGTCTTAATAATTCATTTTTAATCACAAATTTAATTTATTACTACATATTCGTTCTAAGGTTCAAATATATTGATTCAAATGTATTTATGTTGAATTTAGTTTTCTTTTTGTTTGTTTGCCTTGAAGTTGCACATACCATGTTGTCTCTGCACCACCCTAAGGTCGACTGGTAGATAATACCTAAGGCATTAAGTCCGCCTTTGTACAGTTTTTTGTGCAAGAAGTATTAATAAATAAATAAATAAAAAAAAAGAAACCTTCTTCAAAATTTTACGTTCTTAGGCCCAATAGCCAATAGAGCAATAGTATATTCCTTTTATCTTTTATAAATACCACTGACTGATTAATCACGAAATCTCAATCTTAAAATTCTCAAACATAAAATTAGGCAGGTAGGTTCCTTAAAGGGTGTAGACATTCGCTAAGAACGGATTATACCCACAAGGGGGTAAATATAGATGTCTTAGAATATATCCTGAATTTTCACAGTCGGGTAAACCGTACTCATACAGAACCACATTAAGTGAAAAAAGACTTTGATCCCGGTTGGGATAAGTGCTAGTAGCCTAAATTTGTTTCATGTCAATTTAAGTTGTTACAAGTTGAGACATATGTTTTACCCATATAGGTCTTAACTATAACCCGTAATGTATGGCCGTAACCAGTTACTATTCGATTCTGCCCATCCTCGCAATTTATCTAGGTACATACAAAAATATTTTTAGTTCATGCGAAACCTGAATATAGTTAGTTCAGAACCAATAACTAAATGGATTCCAATAGTTTTTATACCATATTATATTTTTTTCCAAAAATATTTAAAAAGCTCACAACTTGTACACCACTGACATTAAGTACAACACAGGTCACGGCAGGTCATAGCGTCCATTAAGCGCGTTTGCTGCTGCTGGATGCAAATGCAAAATAACCCTTCAGTCACCTGGATGGTTCGGTGACTATGTATTTTTGCAGACATAACAAGCTTATAACTTTGTGATTTTTCATGACACAGTTATTTGTACATAGATAGATAGATTTATTCTTTATTGTACACCAAAAATAAAAAATTCATGAGAAACTTTAAATTAATTAGGTGTCACAATGGGGGTCTTATCGCTAAAAGCGATTTACATAGATTCTACAGAAAAACATACAATATTGCACAAAGGTTTCTTTTATGACGTAGGCGACCATTGTGAGATAATTTTTCAAAACTCACCCCCCCCTCCTCCTCAGGGGATGAAACGGGGCCCAAATTGGTATGGAGAAACCTACCTTCACGCGAACGATGCCATAGGTAGAAGCTAGTTTATTCATATTTGTCATTAAACTCAAACAGAAATCTGTCAAAGCTTTCTATTTCAGCAACGCAATATCAATAGCAAATCAATTTAGGAATACGATTGACCTGAAACTCACCTCAGATACCAATTACTGAAACTTGTTCATGTATAAACTAAACTAGTTATATTATGTTTACTTTGGAACATGTTTTGGCTATGTAAACTATAATTACATGAAGGTAAACAACATGTTCATATTATTTAATCATAGTTGAAATTTATGCAAATGCCTTAAGTTTTGGCTTGGACTAGATAGTATAATCTATTTTCTACACTTGCTTGAAAATCCGCTGTCCCTGTGACCATCTCTACTGCTTTTAGGCACACTGTTTTACTGTTTTTAGCACTAGTGCGCAAAAGTACGCTGGCTCGCCTTTACCACAATTTATTACATTTAATTTTATCGTATCAGAGGCTAAGCGATTCCCACAAGTCACGCGTCAATCCCCGTTTATTTATAGCTTCGTAATTGTATTGAAAAATGTAGTTAGATACTCGTGGAAATTTGCACTGTGGCACTCGGCTCCATAATACCCTCGCTTAGGGCTCGGGCTAGTTTCGCTTCGGCCGCAATGGGGCAATGACAAACTTTTTTAACTACTTACAAAATGTACTATTTGATAGTTTACTTTTTAAGTCCTTTATCTTATTATTAAATGCAAAAGTAACTCTTTTGGTCTGTTGATTTCGTTTTCACGTCTTGAGGGTTGAACGAGTTCATTAATATCAGTAGAAATTGACCCAAGGATGTACCATGACCTGGATTAGGCTATACAGTCCTTTTAATCTTGTTAGTACCTTTGCCTCCTTAAATTTTGAAATAATAAGATGCTGCCGTCGAATGAAAATGTCGAAAACGAAGACGAAGATGTCATTTGCAAAAAGGTATTCTGAATAAAGGCTACTGAAAAAGAAAATATTAAACTTGACTAAGGTTCCAAGAACTAGGTCGTTCTTAAAATAAGTTTATTAAAAAAATCTCTTCAGAAATGATCGTATAATTTTGTCTATTCAATTAGGTTTTTGTATTTCTAGTCAACTTCCATCGGCAAAATTGAATAATCAAATGTTAATGCAAAGCTTAGTTGTCTTAGATTTTTAATAACTCAACTTATTTTTGAGTATACAATTGATTAATTAAGTCGATGTTTTTGCAATCTTCTTCTTCTTCTCATATCGATTGGACTCAAATGTCGGACCAATATTTAGCCACCTGGACATCTCTATCATTGGCTTCGTTTAAGTCATGGAGGGTGCAGGTAGTTGTGCCTGCTGGAGGGTGCAGGAAAGGAAGTAATTCATATCTGTGAAGGGGCTCCACGCTGGTACTGTATTTGAAATGGTTATGGAAACCCCATTGGGCCAATTTTGCAATAAATTGTTGCATTCATGCATTCTGATGGAGACCACACTTTAAGTCATTCCATGATGACCTTAAGTTGTGAGAAGCAAATATCGAAATAAAACTATATTTGTAGATATCATGGTGTTTAAATATGAAACCATTTAATGATCTTCAACAGTCTTGCAAGGCTGAAGACGTAGAACACTTGTAAAGCCAGCTAAGCTTTCTGAAGGTAAAATTTAGAGCCGTTATGAAGACTCGAAATGAACGGAAACCGACCCCAAACCGGAGGCGTAGAGACCCGGCCTAAATAAGCTCATTATTCCGGTAGTATTATAAGGGCTATGTAATTCAGAGAAATTAATTCATATTGAAGCTGTAAACTAACGGTCCGACCTTCTAGGTAACTTGTTCAGAGTGTATTTAACGGAAAAGTCAAATAATACCTAAACGAGGAATCTACAAATTCGGACGTCTTCAAGCATGGGAGTTACACTGAATTATTTAAAAGGGAAAAATTAATTTCATGCTTCATGAATAAAATACTTAATTTGCTTTTTAAAAAGATTTTTTTAACGCTGATTAGGTGTACGCTTATGTAAAACATAAGGTTTCAAGATTGAGTATTTGGGCTTAAAACAGATCAAACCTTGCTTTGATGCTATACTCCATCTGTTTAGGTAGTTAACTAAACATTAACAATCTTGATATGTCTTTTTATTTAAAATAAATCGTATAAAAGACACAGAAAGATTATTTAAATTTAGTTAATTACTTACCATCGGTTTAAATAAATTCCTAATTGTAAACATTTTTAGATTTTTTTTTGTATTTTTTTTATAAGACATGTTTAGATTGTTTACATTTTTTAAGTACCTAAACAGTTGGAGTATAAAGTTGGACAGGTTTTGAGGCTTAAACAGAGCTTGACAAATACTAACTTTCAAAAAATAAAAAAAATGAGAAGTCAGTTTTTAATGAAAATACAGAGGTTATTTTTTTACACATATGTATATATTTAACCTCATCTAGAATATACTTATTATTTCATATTTGTGATAAAAAAATATTCAGAATGATTTTGAATGATATTGAGATCCATGTAGAACATGGTTCATTCAAAAACAAAGACTCATAAAAAAACCAAAATAACCATAAATATCTAACAGAAAAGTAAACCAGTATTCAAGTAGTAATACTGTACTAATACTGATTTTTCTGTGTGCCAACAAGTCAAAGCTTTTTGTTCATATCTTTTGGATGTGTGCCCAGCCTGCAAAGTAAACTTCGAACACGTCAAATGCTGCAGTGGTTTACTATCACGACTTTTGTTAAAAAGAGATAAACAGTTTTCTTTCTAACAAAGGGCCTACTTTAAAACATTTTAGTATTTAATAATAAATAATAATAAAATTGAAATACAAACTTATGGAATCAGAGGTACCGTATTACCTGCGAAAAAATAAATTACACCCAGACAGAACAAATGATCATGCTCATCACACAAACATTTGTCCTGGGTGGGAATCGAACCCACGACCTCCGGCATAGCAGTTAGAGTCACTAACCTTTAGACCAACAGGCCTGTCAACATCAATCGGTTTAGCTAAATAAAGTTCTGTTGCACATTTCAGTACCTTACTTCCTGCCTGGCAGCGGTTACACGTTTAATTCAGATCGATTATTTTGTGTATTCCGGTTACTTCCGTAGGGTATACCTATAAACCTCATTCCCGGCGGATTCAATATTAAATGAGGATGGCACGTATATTGTTTTTGGTTGGTCCGTAGTTAGTGAAAATTTGGTATTTGGTTTATTTAGTAGGCTTTTCAACAATAAGTACGCTATTACATTAAAATGAATACAAATCTAATCAAAACCATTTATTTCAAATAGACCATTTGCAGGCATTTTTGAATAGTCAAATGTCGGTCAGTCCAAGAAAAGTGAAGCTAAATTGCACGTTCCAAAGAGCAGGTCTCTATGGAGAAGAAAATACATTACTGACTTAACTCTAAGCGCCTCATCACTTATACATAGAACAGCAGATATTGTTTTCTTTGTATGGTGTTCCAAGTTATGACTCAGTTTCAAAGTTTTCCTTAACGGTCTAAATGCTTATAGTTAGCAACTTCGGCGATGTGCAAAATACTTTTACACATTTTTTCTGAAATGATTTATAGGTTTTTTTTGAACGTTTTTTATTCATCTCGTCCAAAGCTGCCTTGGTAACTCAAAATACGTTTCACAACAACTCGAAAAAGATCTCGTTCTAAATCTCTTCCTGTTTTAAAACCGTCGGGTTGATTCGCTGCATATTTCAGCGGCCTACCGTGATAGAATCCAGCAGCCGTTTAGCTCGGGTACGATCTACAGATGCGGTTATATTATCAATGTTATAACAGCCTTCCTCTTAAATATTCATGGCGACTGGTTTTAACTTTAGTCTGTTAAGTGCCAGATAAGTTTCTGCGATTGATATTCATTGGTAGTATGATGATCTATTCTATTTTTGTGGTTTTATGTTGCAGAGGGATTGAATTCAAATGAATTGTTTTTAGGTCTATGCTTAGGGCTATTTTTGAGGTAGGAAATTGTCATAAAACTCCTCCCGCTTTGTTTGAGTCAAGAGAGAGTGTCAGACTTTTACCGACTAAAAACCCAACATGTTCCTTCAGTTACCCTTTGCGTTTTTCTTAAATCTTCTGAACCACCTTAAATCTTCTGAACAATCCCGTAGATCTAGACATCGCTTCTTAAGTTTTTCTGATGTCTCTTTGAAGCGCGCGTGAAACACAACGTGCCGTTGATTGGTCCTTACCGAAAAGCTGGACGGCGAGCCACCCATTGCTCGCCACTGTGAGTTCCTTGATAAAGAGGAAAATTAGGTTCCAATTCATCTGTATTCGAGTAAAAATAGTAGCTTACCATCTTTAAGACGATTCAGCTGCAAAGAGTCAGTGATGCTGGTGGTAGACGTAGATGGAAAAGTAGCAACTTTTTTCATAGCTGTTCCTGAACCATCCCGTGCTGACTGAACTTACGATTTAAGCTATTCTTAAGCCTGCCTCTACACCATGTCCATATTCAGGCACCCACCTTATGCAAGCTCTTGCCTATACGCAACATTGCTAATAAAAAAAACTAACCCACATTATAAAATCGCCACACAATACCTATATCTCACAAGTCACAACCCATAATTACCTGCTAAAAAGTTACCTCACAATTACGTAGGTATGATACCGTATCGATCGTTCGATAAGCTGATCTGCTGTTATTAATTAATAGAGCATTGTTCTGTGACGAGTGCGACCCACTTCAGTTACATCATGCCGTGTCAATGTCAGTTCAGATCTCATGTGGAGTGGTGTGGGGCATGGGCGGAGCGGGGGCGGCAGCGGGGATTGGAAAATATTAGGGATAGAATAGAATAAACTTTAGGCCAACTGTCCACGGCCGCTTAGCTTCATAGACGCGTATGTCATTATAACGTAATGACGTTGCCGCTTCGTCGAAAAAGTGTCATAGTTTTATATATAAGCTTCACGCAAGCATACACTATGAATACGCGTTTATGAAGCCACGTGTCTCTGGACAGTTGGCCAGTTGGCCAGTTGGCAGTTGGTGTAGCGACATCTCTGATGTCACATAGGAATTAAAAACTTACGTCACTCTCGTCAATAGTAACAAAAACAAAAACTACAATACCGGTCTTATCGTTGACAGCGTTATCTATTGGGATAGACTATAAGTACTTAAATTAAAAATTCAACAATGTTGCTAGCAAGTTAATTTTTAAGAAAGGGTCATGATACAAAAGGAACAGGCAATAAATAACTTAGTAGTCTTGGTTGTTTAAAGGAATAACAAACCTACCTAATCAACTTAATCGGTGGTTTTGTAATCCCTATAGCCAGTATTTATACCCAAACTCAAAGATAACCTGTACCCCTAGCCAAGTTGCTAATCTGCAATAGTTAACGCTTGTAAAAAGTTTCAAATGTAGAGGAATGATGTCGCCTCAACGCTCAGTCACGTGGTCAGAACAAAATAATTGGCGGCAAGGTCAACTCGAAGCGTTCGACGCAAGCGAAACGTTTGTAACTTGGTAAGGGAGGCTGTTATTCTGATGGCTTCTTGCTACCAACTAGTACACCACCTACACAAGATCATAAGAACAGATACAAAAACTGCACTCGATTTCCAATTAACAAGCTAAAATTTGGTGCATGGACAAGGCTAGACTTAGACTTTTGTTTTATGTAAGGAAGAATTTAAACTAAATTAAAATACTTTTTTGATATTTCTGCAAGTTTGTATAAAATAAGTATTTTGATTACTGTAATAGCAACTTAAAACTAATAAATTTTCCTCCAGAATTTTGTAATTGTGCTGATAGTATGTGTCATAATCCTGAACATCAGTTGATGATAGACAGGTTATATAATAAATTGATCTGTATTTTGAAAAAAGGAGCCGAACTCACTCATGCTGGTTCTGTTATGAAGCGTCATAAGGGAGGCTATGTGGTGGGGTGGAACAAACACGTCCGTGAGGCTCATCGTGATGCCCGGCTGTGTTATCAAACGTGGTTGTTGTACAACAAACCTACTTCTGGATTTATTTATGAAAGTATGTGTGCAACGCGAAAACTTTTTAAAAATAAATTAAAATATTGTAAAAACAATCAAGAGAAAATTAAAATGGATATGCTGGCCTCTTGTCATAAAAGTAAAAATTTTAATAAATTTTGGAAATTAACGAATAAGTTAAAACATAGGTCGGGGATACCGGTGAGCGTTGCGGGTGTGAGCGACCCCATTGATATAGCTAATGCCTTTCAAAAACATTTTGACGTCAAGTCACGTTTGTGTGGCTATAGCGAACCGTCATATAGTGGCGCGGAGGCTGCCGTGACCGGGACGCCTACCGTCAGGTTCTCCGCTAAAGATGTCGCGACAAGTATACAGAACATGGTGAGGGGAAAGTCCCCCGGTCACGATGGCCTCAGCGTCGAACATCTTAAATATGCTGGGGTACACTTACCGCGAGTACTTGCTCTGATTTTTAACTTATGTGTAAGTCATAGTTACTTACCTGCAGAACTTAGCGATACGATTGTTGTGCCGGTAATAAAAAACAGGACTGGTGACGCCTCCGATATTTCCAACTATAGGCCGATATCGCTTGCTACTATCTGTGCTAAGGTATTGGATAGTCTGCTTGATAAAATTCTAGCTAAACATATCGCTCTCGAGGATGGTCAGTTTGGTTTCAGACCTAACTTGGCAACGGATAGTGCAATTTTATGTCTTAAGCAGACTGTCCAATATTATACGGACAGAAAGACCCCTGTTATAGCATGTTTCTTGGATTTATCGAAGGCGTTCGACCTGGTCAATTATGACCTGCTTTGGCATAAGCTCTCTCATGACACTACTGTCCCGGCTGATGTGATATCACTGTTTGAATGTTGGTACAGTACTCAAAGGAATAAAGTTAGGTGGGCTGACGCTTATTCTGATATGTATGGGCTGGATTGTGGGGTGAGGCAAGGGGGTTTGAGCTCTCCTCGTCTTTTCAACTTATACATAAACAAACTGATAGGTGAGCTCAGTAGCACTAATATTGGTTGTCACGTCGACGGTGTTTGTGTGAACAACATCAGCTACGCTGATGACATGGTGTTGTTGAGCCCATCTATCGGTGCAATGAGAAGGCTTCTCAAAATTTGTGAAAGTTATGCGGTGGCTCACGGGCTCAAATACAATACCGATAAGAGTGAATGGTTAGTTTTTAAATCGGGTTCGTTAACCTACAAACAGTTGCCTGAACTCTTACTCTCTGGGTCTCCTTTAATTCGGGTTTCGAAGTTCAAGTATTTGGGTCATTGGGTCACTGATGACTTAAAAGACAACATTGATATAGATAGGGAGCGCAGATCGCTGGCTGTCCGCTGCAACATGCTGGCCCGCAGGTTTGCACGCTGTACTGACTCTGTCAAAATAACACTTTTTAAGGCGTTCTGTCAGTCGTTTTACACGTGCAGCCTGTGGACCAAGTATACCCAGCGGGCATACAGCGACCTGCGCGTACAGTACAATAACGCATTCAGGGTGCTTTTGGGGTTACCGTGGCGATGTAGCGCATCAGGGATGTTCGCGGACGCATGTGTTGACGGGTTTACCGCAATCATGCGGAAGCGATGCGCTTCCATGTTGGCGCGCCTGCGCTCTTCTTCCAATGGCATCCTGAATGTGTTTTCAGACAGGTGGGACTCCCCCCTGTTACGAAGGTGGATAAGTATCCAAACTCCTTTATTGTAATGGACTAATGAATCATTGAACTGCTCGTGAAATGGTTCATTGGTTGTTTATTATTTTAATTAAATACTAACCTTAGGCTAAGTTTGTACCACTACTAACACATATGGATAATTATCTGAAATAAATATTTGAATTTGAAAAAATTTGAATAAAGGAACACCCTTATTCAGCTCTATCAACATTACTGTTAATGCAATTGGTTTAAGTAGTTGAGCGAAAAGTTCTGAAGACATAGAGTTGTCCAATATGGAATCACCCGTAGGTATAAATTTGATATATCTCCAAATAGGTTGTAGCATAAACATGTTTTACCTTTCTACCCCAACCCCCAATTTTTTTCTTTGTCAATTATATGGCAGAATAACGTTTGTCAAGCCAGCTAGTCTGAATACCTACAAAAACGAAAATGTGCACCAAAAACAACAATGAAAACGGTTTCGATAACAATTACTGACTCAATCATCTTCGCTCCAAATCCGCTGTCACCCATATCTTAATCCACAAAGTATAACTGTCCCACGAGTCGCATCGGCGGCTGGTAACGGCTCGTCGCGATTGTTGGCGCCCAGCGAACCGTGGAGCATTGCCGTAACGTCGTGTCTGATGCATCATTTACTGCTTGTCCAAATTGAGTGAGGTAACCGATGATGATGGGAGTATGTGTCGGAATCTTCCACTTTGGCACAAATCGCAGATTTAAGCTGATTGATGGCAAAATGCTGGTGTTTATCTTTGCATTTTCAAGAAAGGGATTGTGATCCAGATTTCGTCACCAACAATGGCAAGCATATTGCCTTTATCATCATCATTAACCTTAAATCAGATATCTCTTTTCATTTATTAACCTGTGTAAGTTACAAATGTAGACTCCTAGCTGCTGTTGAGAAAGAACCAACTTATTTATATTCATTATTACAATTCATAATTATCTTACGTTCAATATTAACAATCAATAACTGGTACTAACCAATGCAAGATAAACATATTTTCACTGATACAATAATAGAATATTACTATCACTGAGTGCCATAGGCATATATTAGGCTAGTCTTCTTATAAAAGTATAACCATTAATTACTTCGCTTGCTCAGCTATTTTAATCATGTTATCATTTCATCATTCAGTTATTTCATCTTCTTAATGTATGCTCATTGTTGCAGTAAGAAAACGTAATTTTGTAATTGCTAGTGTAATAACATCATGAGTAAGAATGATTTACCTTGACCGTTGTACTTCTATATTTTAATTGTTATAGTTTTTGAATGCGAAACCGGGTATTGTCGAGTATTTTCAGTTCAAGCGTTATTCTTGCTTACTTAAATTCTCTTTGCGTCTGTCTATATTGCCTTTTACATTTTGTACCGAGATCTATATTTAGTTCCGAGATAGCTTTTATAGAAAAAACTAGTTACAAGAAATGTTGTTTGTAGACTGAATGAATATTTATACCCAGGCAGAATCTAACAAATGAACCAACTCAGAAGAATTTAAATAAAAACAGTAGTATTCGACCTTCTACCACTTTCGAAGTTCAAAGGTCTACTTTAAAGAGAATTTAAAAAGCCATTCCATTACCTTACATAACAAATATGTCACCATTTAAGTTGAGTGACCTCTCATTCGTGAGCCGGGTGGCCCACATATATAGTCGGCAAACAACTTGTCAAAATACAACGGAACTGCCGTCAACGAAATGACGTTTCCATAATCGACCATTCCTCTTGAGACAGCATACATCACTGGGTTTACAAGACATCCGTTATTACCGTATTTAACAAAACAAGCAATAGGAAAGATGAGATAAGTAAGTCATCGATGTAAACTAGTATCTACTTGGAGTGACAATGACCGTAGCTTTACTTGTTTAGCAGGTTTATTCACAATTTTACAGTTCATTTTGTTAACAGCTTATATTTATGAGAGTTATAAAATATTTTTTATGCTAGCGTTTATTGGTTTTGTTTCATTTTTATTGGATGATAGGAGTTGGCGAGGTATTTAATAAAGTTGAAGAAATATGGAGATGTTTAAATTAGGTTACGTAGATGACAAATGTTTGTAATAAAATAGCTGCCTAAGTTGCTTTAATCAAATGAAAAAGGCAATAAGAATAGAAATGGATTTTGAGATGGAATTTTAGGTAACTTACTTGTATTAATTGATAGCAGACTTATATCAAAAGAAATAAGTATTTCTTTCGATTCATCTTTTGAGAACTATAATGTGGAACACATGGTTTTCCCATTGTATCATCAAAACTCAGAAATAAAAGCTTAAAAATACTGTCTCTACATATCGGCAATCCACATGTCGCAGCTGGCGCTCGTAACAAATATTTGCTGCCAATGTTTGCAACTATGCGGGAATTCAACGAGGGCTCACTGGACCATTTAGATTGTGAATTCCGCCGAACGTAGTTCTTCTACTGGGTACACGTAACCTTTTATATAGGGTTTAGGTAGAACAAAAGAATTTCTTCATAGAAAAATATATACTAAGAATTTAAAACGATATCTCAGATAATACTATAGATCTAGAAGGGAAGTTAGAAAAAGCTTTAATGCTACATACATGTGTTTATATAGAACAGCTAATGAATTTGGTCAAGATAAGAATAATCATTATCCATGTCTCACTTAGGAACAAATTTATTTCAAAATAGTTATCTAAGTAACCTCATTTGATGTTCTCATTAGAACTGAGAGAGAGACTCAACAAAAGAGAATGACTTCACAAAAAAAAATACAATAAGATTTTTGCGATTCGCTAACACGGTTCTAGTAAAATATCTGCAATAAGTTTTCTGTGTCATTTTGACAAAGACCTAAACAATACCAAAATCTAAACAAAAGTTTATCGTATTTAGCTACAAGACCAGATAGTAGCTTTATTTTTTCAGTTGATTAGTGAGCGTAGGCTAAGGATATGAATAACCATAGATGGAAATCAAATAGAGCTATAGGTACTGTTGCTGTTATGCTTACGGTACGGATTGTGTTTGTATATCAGTATCATGGTCTACGATCTAATCAGGGAAACAGAGTGTTTGGGATAATAGCACATAAAGGAATCCAACAGGACAGAATACATTGGTTCGAATATTACAGTAGTAAGGATTGTTAAGAGGTTGAGTTGAGTGGTAAAAACGACTTATAATGTTAGGAATGAATAGCTGTAAATACTTTTACGATTTGAACGTTTTCACCAAAAAACCTAGTAATAAATTGACGCAAATTGACACATTTCCCCGTCACATTTTTTTTTATTGCCATGAATGCATATGTTCAATATAAGTATAGTCAAATTTAAAATGGTCACATCTATATTAAGTGATTGCGTGTGTATATGTGATAAGTAAATGCACAATTTTGATTGCATAGTGTCAATAAATAATAAAATTTATTATTCTCAGTTCCAGGTGAATGCTGAGTGTATGGGAGCTCAAAATGCGAGCTCAACTCTGTTTGCTGCTTGCTGCCAGCTGCGTACTGGCTGACAAGAATGATAACAGGTAAAGTATTGAATTCTTAATTGATTTACATACGATACACAAGTTATTAAAATTTCTAATTCTAGGAAACAAACAAAAAATATAAATAATATTTACGAAAATTATTTTAAAAGTAAAAGACTTAATATACAAAAGTATTACAAAAGTATTTTTTTTGATTTTTTTCCTTAAAATATTTTTCGCTCCTTGAGTACAATAATATTGTTTAGTCAATTTCTTACCCTTTCTGTAATTATTCCAGACGCAACAAATTGCCATTCGTCGCCGATGCCGTGGGAAACTCTCTGCCACCACCATCCAACGTGCCAGCGACCGTCGGTAGTCCTGTAAATCTTCTAACACCAGACCGCTACGAATTTTACACCTTCGACGAATCAGGAGAGCTTGTAAAAAGGCTCATGACTCTAGAAGAAATACAAGCAATTGTTGCAGCTGGTGAAGAAGCTGAAGGTTTAGTAACCTTCGCCAATGACAATCAACCAACAGTTTCTTTCAACATCAATCAACCACCGTACACAAAAGTCCATAGTGTTGTGACAAATGTACAAAATGTTCTTAAAGCACAAATGGAAGCTCACAAGAACAAACCCCATATCCAACCTACGTTAGATACACCTGACGTTTCTGATTCCTGGAGTTTGATATTACCCTCAATTTTTGGGAATACAGGAGTTGACATTGTTCTCGACAAAGCATCTGGATCAGTAACACCACCAGAGACGGAAACATTAGAGGAAAATGTTGAAAATGAAGACAATTCATTAAGTAAAGAAGGAAGTAATCAAGTTATTAGCAGTTCTACCACCTTAGGAGAAGAGAAAGTTGTTGTTACTGAGAAATTGCCTACAAGTGCTGAAACTAAAGAAGTGGCATCAACGACTACTAGGACCACCACTACGACTACTACTACAACGCCTAGACCAACAACAACACGAAAAGTAACGACAACAACTCGTAAACCTACAACTACGACACGAAAACCTACAACAACAACCCGTAAGCCTACAACTACAACTGAAAAACCATCAACCACCACAGAGAAATTAACAACAACAACTGTTAAACCAACGACCACAACTATAAAGGCAACGCCAACTACAACTAATGCTCCAACCACTTCTACTTCTAAAAAACCAGTGACATCAACTACATTAACCAAAAAACCGACTACTGTAAACTCTCCGACTAGACTAAGTTCAACCCCAAGTATACCATCAACTAAAGTCACTACGAGCCCACGTCCAACCACAACAACACCTAAACCAGTCATTAAAACAACTGTAAAAGTAACCACTATAGTGCCTGAAGTTGCAACAAAAAAGCATAGTGTTAGCATTTTATCAGAACAAGAACCTGAGAATATCAAGGTCCAAACCCAGCCTAATAGTAATGCAGTTTCTTTTACTGAGAAAAATGAAATAGAATTCGAAAAAATAAGTACCTTTATTCCAGTGTCCACGGTTAACTATATTACTGACCGCACAACGCGTAAACCTACAATAACTTCTAAGCCTCCTACCGTTTACGTAAGCACAACAAAGAGGTCTGCCATTACTACGACTCAAGCACCAACTACTGAGACACTTAAAATCCAAACCTTTGCAACTACAAATAAACCTGTAATCAGTACATCTAATTACGTTTCAAGCACATTGAAGGAACAGGAAATCGAAAAAATTAATGTCACTACTATAACGACACAATCAGTATCCCCATCAACAACTATGTCATCCACAGAAGTAGTGTCTGCTGACAACCTAAATACAATGGATGATAAACTAACTGACAATAACGACGAAAAAGATGTAGAACCATTACTTCCCTTGTTTGATGTCGCTCAAAGCATTAGTCAAATAGCTTCTGATCTTGGCGGAAGTTATCAACCAATTCCAACTGCCAGCAATTTATTAGATACGACAAAAATTAATGGGTTTGATTTGGAAAGCAAAGAAGTTCTAGATATGGATATACCATCTGGTACTGGGAATGAAACTGTAGTAAAAACATCTGAAACTTCAGATAAAAACGGTGATAATTTTGTTCAAATATCTACAATAGATCCTCATGGGGAAAATAAAAATAAAGAAAATAGTCAAAAAGAAAGCGAAAATATATTAAAACAAACGGGATCAAAGAACACTGAGTCTAAAGAAACTGAAGATAAAAATATTGAGACAAAGGAAACTGAAGTTCCAAAAACTGAGGCAAAAGAAACAGAAGCTCAAAAAACTGAAACTAAAGAAACTGAAGGCCAAAAAATTGAGACAATAGAAACTGAAGTCCATAAAACTGAAACAAAGGAAACTGAAGTTAAAAAACCTGAAATAAAAGAAACTGAAATTCATAAAACTGAATCAAAAGAAACTGAAGTAACCCAGACA
This sequence comes from Mythimna albipuncta, assembly GCA_929112965.1. Lineage (NCBI taxonomy): Eukaryota > Metazoa > Arthropoda > Insecta > Lepidoptera > Noctuidae > Mythimna > Mythimna albipuncta. Next base: position 18,406,874 of record OV815967.1, read on the forward strand.
AATGACGGTCAAAAACAAAATGTAATTATTAATGATATTCAAAAAGTAGAGTTATTTACCACACCTGCTGCTACTGAAGCTACTACCATTGATCCAATTCTATCTGAGTCTATGGGTGACTTACTATCACAAGTAGTAAATGAAGCACCACAGTCTATTATTGATTCTGACGAAAGTTCAGAAAAAGTTACGACAACTGAAAAAAATGTAGAGCTTACGACACTAGGAAATATAAAATCTTCTGATACTACCTCTGAAATATCAAACAAAGTTAAAAAAGATACAAGTTCAACAACCGAATCATCAGTTAATCCACAAAAAGAAATAGTGCAAACTATAGACAATGATGTGAGCAGTAAATTAAATGTGTCTTCTGAAAATGACAAAAATAAAATAACTAACATTGAAGAGAAGAAAGAAATTGAATCTTTGGCAAAATTAAATGAAAATAATAAAGATGAAAACAAGAAAGTAGAAACACCTGAAGAAAATAGCCAGAACTTCGTACAGATCTCAGTTTCAACAGACAATAATAAAAATAAAGTGGAACCAGTTTCTACTGATAAAAAGAAAAACATTGATAAACCCACTGAAAATCAAAACAATATTAATAAACTTGTTGAAGAAAATGTAGAACTTAAAAAAGATACACTAGAAACGAAACTTGATAAAGATATGACTAAAAACGGGAATAAGAGTACCGAAACTGATGAGGATATTGTTTCTAGTACAGAATTGACAACATCGCCTAATTTAGATACTACATCAACTTCCACAGTCCCAAATAAGATAAGCCAGTCGAAATTCAATAAAATTAATCTACCAGAAAAAGTCAATATTAACAACAAGAAAGATAAAGTTTCTGAACCATTGCCTAAAGTTGACGATTTCAAGAAGAAAATACAGAAAGTAAACATTGACGAAGAAGAATTAGTAAGTGAAAGAAATAATTCATGGAAGCTTATACCGACTCTTTCTCCACCTAAAGCAAATGAAATCCCAAAGGATAAAGTCAAGTCTGAGAACCATTATGTTCCAGATAATGAATACAAAGACATTGTCTTAGAATATTCAAAAGAAAACCAAGGACTGGAAGTGACTACAAAGGATTTGGGTGAAGATGTAGCTCGCTTTTCTGAACTTTCCAATGAATTAGCTTTTAGATTCTGGAACGTGATGATTGACGATATTGACAAGAAGAGAAGTTTTGTTTTGTCGCCTTATTCCATATTTTCAATGTTAGCTATGATTTTTATGGGAGCTAGAGGCGCTACCTCAGGTGAAATGAATGAGATCCTGAAATTAGACGACATGGTTACGTTTAACCCTCATTTTACATTAAAAAATATTTCTGACTCAATCGAAACAACTCCAGAATCCGGAGTGGCAGTTTCTGCATTTATTAGAGAACTCTATAGTGATAGGAATAAAGGAAAGATTTTAACATTCTACAAGGAGAGGGCTCAACATTTTTACAATGGCCATGTTGAAGAGATTAACTTTAAATTAATTAGTGACATAATAAGACGAAGAACTAACTTGCTTGTCAAGAGGTATACTTGGGGCAAGATTCCTGAATACATGAAAACAAATAACATTGTAATGCAACCACCTTTAGCTGCGTTTACGGCTAATATTTTTGAGGTGAGTGTTAATAATAAGTATTATAGCCTATTTTAATGTAGGTATGGAATATAACATCTGAACTGAGCGAAGTTACATCAAATTGTAAAATTATAAATATAAAAGATAGTAAACTGTAATAAACGTAAACTTTTTACCATTCTTTTTTATTACAATTACTTTATAACTATAGCAATCGCACATTAATGTTTAATTTTTCACAGACGCTCTAAAACTCTTTTTACATTGTTTTATTTTTTATCTTTCAGACTGACTGTTCTGGAACATCGGTAGAAGGCAGGGACGGTGAGATGTACTTCGTGGTATCTCCAAACGTCCGCCAGCGCCGCCTCGTGCCCGTGCCAGCCGTGGTGTACAAGAGCGGGTTCCTAGCTGGCTACGATCCAGTACTCGATGCCACCGCAGCAGCTTTAGGAAATACTAACACAATAGTGAGCACTCTGTTCCTTATGCCTGGCCAGCAAGGAAATGTAGTACATGCTGATGATTTAGAAAAACTTGAACAAAGACTTATAGATGCTTTGCCAACAACCCCTACATGGAATCGTGTCTTACGATCTCTACTTCCTCGCACCGGCTTAGAACTTCAAATCCCAAGATTCTTTCAAAAATCAACTTTCAACGTCTCATTGAGCTTGAAGAAAATGGGTTTAAAGGACCTTTTCGATGGAGAACATGCTGATCTTGGTGGCTTAAATGGCCCTTCCAAGGATCTTTATTTATCGGACATGGTTCAATTGAACACGTTTGCTACATGCGGCGAAGATGGGATTGGAGAACAGCATCATTCTGAGGAATACCCTGAGACGTTGAGTGTTTCACAAAGACGGCGTACTAGATGGTTAAACGATTGGGATGAGCCACGAGACTACCAGAGAGCATTCCACGATCCTCATGACGTTGGCGACGCGATGCACCTGCCACTGCACCTGCGACCGCGACAGGCGCGCCTGCCAGCCCGGAGCGCACTACCGGCACGGCTAAAGTTCGACCGACCATTCCTCTACTTCGTGAGGCACAACCCATCTGGTATGATATTGTACTTCGGGCGGTACAATCCTCGGCTTCTCCCTTGAAGACGTTACAAAGACTGTTAGCTTAGTTTAAATAACATTCCTAAAAGGAAAGTGATAAGGGAATACTGGTGAGTGTGATAATGAAAGTTGTTCTATGAGCATTTACGTGACAGTATTAATAAGTGTATCAGTACGGAGTAGGCTCGTTGAACGGTACAATAAGAATTGTACGGCTGGACGTACTTTTACTCTGTCTCATATCATGTATGTATTAAAGAATGCTAATGAAGAATTATTGTTGAATGTATGCATAAATTGTACTGTAATAGCTAATAATTAAGTAGTGTAAGTTCGATTGGCGTGGAATATTATCATTTCACTGTCATGTTAGTTTCAATATTAGAATAAATGCGATGTTTTGAGTAAGTGTCACTTTTTATTTTACCTTTACTTTTACCTACTTGTACATTTGCTAGAAAAGGCCTGAATGTCTTCTGTATGAGATACTCTTCCATTTTACATGCACTACTGTTATGTCATTGCAAACCAATCCTTCTAGTAAGATTCAACTTTATCTATTTACCTTTATCGTGGTCTATCGCAATGTTGCTTGTTATTTAAAAGGATTCAATAATTATTTAAGTTTGCCATCTGACACACAAAATTACAAAACTATTATAAATTTATTTTCGTCTATGAAAAAATTGTCTACATTCTTTTAAAAATTCTTTCTTCTCGTTACATTCACTGGATGGTATGTAAATTGGACATTCCTGTAAAAATTAATAGTGATTAAAAGTATTAAGTCAACTCAAATCAAAACGATCGAAGATGATAGTTACTAATCATGTGAGACACTTACCACTGTTATATAATTTCTGATGCATGCTTGAAAATTGAAGAATTGGCATGTTTTCAAAGGGAATTCGGGTCGGAATTCATCCTTGCAAAAAACTTTAGCTTCAAGCATCGGATCAGCGAACATTGGGTTTAGTGATACCCATAGGTCAAGATGTGTAAAGTATTTTTCGAGATCAAAGACGCCTTGGTCATCTAGGAGACTGTATTTGTCAAGGACACAAAACCAATGCGTGCACTGAAAAATATTTTATTTCATTAAACCACTGGTATTATTATATTATTTATTATGCATTGGTTATTACGTATTTTTTTTTGTCAGTTAACCCCTGAGACCCCAAGCATTTAAATAGGTATAAATATGGATAAATATAAAAAATTGCTTATTTTCGTTTTTTTTTTTTTTATCTGTTATAAACTAGTACTTGACTGCGATCCCGCCTGATGGTAAGCAGTGATGCAATCGTTGATGGTGAGGCGCACTAGTTTTACAGACTACTTTATGAAACATTTCTTATTTACATTCTTAGATACATAACCAATAAATAAAACGCTCAAAATTTAATATCTACGCGGACTTTTAATAATCTTAGTGTTCAACCGAATGGCGCGAAAACACGCGCGAATGCCGACGTTCGCTTGGGGTTTGAGGACACGAGATAAGTGCTGTTGCTACTGAATACTCTGAGCATGAATACTTAAATAAACTCAGAAGTCAAAGAGAGATGGTAATCAAACGTTAGCCTAACAATACTAAATTAACAATATGTACATGTATTCATAATATATAGGCCTAATAAAATAGGGCTAAGAAAAGAAGTATGGACTGTGTGAGAAGTGATATGAAAGAAAAGGGAGTTAGTGATAACTAGACGAGTGACAGGACAGAATGGAAGAAAAAAACGTGTTGTGTCGACCCCAAATAAAACGGGACAAGGGCAGGAAGAAGAAGAAGTACACGTATACATACTTACATCAAAACCAAACCGTCTAAAGGCAGATACATTATGCTGTTGGTCAAAGAACTCTCCTAATACTCTTCCCCCACATTCCTTAGCAATCTCTCGAGTGAAGAACGGCGGGAACACACAACAGATGCGATTCTAAAATATAAAGAAAGTATGTTATGTACAGAAAAAGAGACTTATGTATTAAATAGGGTCTCTTTATTAAAGGGTCCTAAACTTTTCCACGCGCGCCTCAAGAAGTTTTCAGCAAACCATAGCCCAGCATTTGACGCCTAAGGGACTGCTTCTGAAAAGAAGAATCGGCCTCGGTACGAAAGGTAACGAAGTAACAAGTGTGGGTTTTTAGCCAGTAAAATTTTGACACTATCTCCCGCTCCGCAAAAGGACGCGGAGATTTCATTGGATAATTTACCAACCTAAAAATAGGTTCCTAAACATATTAGTTCACAAATTCTCGCCACAAAGGACTTGATATATATATAATTCTGTTACTTAATATTTGAACACAAGTAAATCGTTAAAATATTATCTAAATATAGTATCTTTGCTATGAATGTAATAGAATTATTCAAATTAAGTCTGAGATAGTCTTTAAAAATTAAATTCCTGATGATAAAGAAATATGAGTGCAAGAATTTGTTTGCTAAGGTAACTAAATTATGACGGGAATGTTGAAAACCGAAAAACTAAAATAAGCGAATCCTAGTTTGATTCAAGTGAGAGACTAGCAGCTTCTCGAGTATACCGAGCGATCAGCCTCAAGTATTTGTTACCAAAGTTCCGTTTGTTAAAGCTAGATGGCGGTTTGTTATAAATTTAAAGTTTCAAAGCTAACAAAAAATTTAATCAAAATGCTTATGAAATGCTCTTGACATATTACTAAAAACTTAGGGCGTACAGTCCCTTTAATATCTGGGCGGAGTTAAATGCATACATACTAGTACAGCCGCCTACACCCGCATGGAGCTTCACTGACCTTTAAAACCATTTTCTTTGCAAATTATCGATTGATTTACTTATATTATGCTGTGTATATTGAAAAACATTTAACCAGCATTTTTTTTTGCATAAAGTACCTAGTAATCATACGAAAACAATTAATAAGTTGATAATTTATTTATTTATTTTTATAAGCACATACAATTGTTTTAACAGGTATACCTACCCATAATGTTATAATGACTGTATGAATCTATAATAAATATATTATGTATTTTTTAAATCCATACCCAGCCGTTGTCGATGATCAGACTTCAGAAAAGTCACTATTTGATGGCTCTAAACGGAAGTAAGGATTTTAATGCTAGTTACAATTTAGTGAAGTTTTTTTTAAGTGGGAAGTCATTGTAAGTAATTTATAACACTAATAAATTAAAAAAGCCAGTACCTACTTCTACCATTTTATATCTATCTTTTTTTCAGTGCAAAATCATCAAATTGCTCCCGTTCTAGTGCTAGAGGATACGGTTAAGAAAGACCTTCACCGGTTTGTTTAATGGATGAAACGTATTTTATGATAAATTTAGTATATTAAATAATATAACGCAGGTGGGTTGCCTGAGAAATTCCTGGCCAAACAATTTTTTTTTTTTTTTTGTGAAATGCACCGGTGTGTTTAACGAATAAATTTAATACTAACCGAAAGAGTGAAGCCTTTAGAACATAAAAATGTTGGGTTGCCTATTTGTTTCGTGGCATAACTATGGGTTGCCAGGTATAAACAGGTATGTATAAACAGGTGTGTTTATTTTGATAAACATTAAATTCTATATCAAAATAACGCTGTTTCATTACGAATACGGTGTTATAGTGTTGTCTGCAAAAAATCTGGTATGAATAACCGTTGTGCATTTTTCTAAATAAAAAGTAAATTTTCAATTTTAAATTAATAATAGTCTGGCCAGGAATTTCTTAGGCAACCCACCCGCGTTATATTATTTAATACACCAAATTTATCATAAAATACGTTTTATCCATTAAACAGACCGGTGAAGGTCGTCCTTAATCGGATCTTAGACTACAGGGTGAAGCTAGAAGGTGTGTTAGACTTTTATTGACTAGAACCCATCAATGTGCCTTCATTTTGTATGTCTTTCAAATATTCCGGCAGTAAATTTTTTTTTATGTTGGAAAATCATCAATGACGACCCCCGTTCTTGGGTGGAGCGGGAGATTGTGTCAGTTTCTTACTGACTAAAAACCCACCCTGTTCCTTCAAACCTTCATACCGAGACGCGAGCTGTTTCTTGAAACTAACCCTGGCCCCGGTAGGCTTCGACCCAGCTGGGTACTCTTGCTGACAACTCCTTGAGGTGCGCGGGAACAGTGCGCGCCGTCGACGACTTACTGCCCCCGCACACGAGCTACAAAAAAACGCCACTTCAAGCTTCTTTTTGAGGCGGCTTTTTTGTGTGGCTCGTGTGCGGGGTTGCCGCCACAAAAAAAAAAGACGTGTGGCACTTGGGGACTGCTGCGGTAAAGCTATTGCATAGCATTTTTTTATCAACTTATGCGATTATAATTATTTATTTATTTTATTTATGCAGTATTTTTTTTCCTTTGTTTTTTTTTTTCTTTGATATTAATTGAAGTTACACTTTTTGAGCGTGGCGACCGATAAGAAAACAAATGAGTGGGGGGTGTTAGGTTATTTTCGTCACAGAATTTCTGGATTCGGTATCCACACTCAAGGCCCGCGATAGAAGCTATGCAATAGCTTAAAACGCTTGCTTGAAGCGGCTTCAAGCTTCTCCGGTCGCAAGAGGTGTCGCACGTAGCGGCGTTTTTTTGAGGCTCGTGTGCGGGGACAGTTAGGCTCGGTCTGGACAGTTACCGGACGGTCGGACAACGAGCTACCCATTGCTCACTGTCCGCAAGCCCGCGCCTACGGTGGCCGGAAATCAGGATCGGAATACCGGCGGCGGCGAGAGTACCGTTGCCTGATGCGGTTGGCCTCCTCCTTTGCAAGCATTACTGCTTCGCAGAAATCGGCGACCGCCTGCCACTCCTCCTCGCTCCGGACCATGGCCTGAACCAAGGCCCGGCGCGAGAGGTCTCCGCCGGCAGTAAGAGGTTAAGTACATTAATATGACATAGTTAACAAGGGAATCCACCAATCAGAACTTATTAAGAAACAATGACATGCGAGATACTTGTATACTTACCTAATTAGCGCATAGATAGGGCAGGCAACATGAAGTATTCGAGAATTCTGAATATATTTCAAATATAGGAACAAACACAAGGAACACCACTATATAAACCAATAAAAAACAACTTTTTAAGGCCTTTTAATGCAAAATTGGTCACTTAAAAGTCCTCTTAAAATACCCTAAAGTTGATATTTGAGATAAAGGCGATAAATTCAAATATCTCGAGTTATTCTATCAAGTATAACTTACCAGTATATCTGGTTGTGCTGCGCACTTGTGTATGTTGACTGGGTCTACAAAATCAGAGAATTTCTGTTGCTGTTGACATGTTCGTAAACCCTATAACAAAAAAGAAAAATGACATTAACCGAATTGACGGGCAAAATTCCGTAATTGGAGATATAAAAGAAAGACGCAAAGAGGGTGTAATGAATTAAACGCAAAAGATCTGTCACTAAACCTCCCAGCGGTTGCGGGCGGTCTCTGAGTCCGCATCAAACTTAAATTAGTAATTTTGATTCCTGATTCGATCACGCAAGGAAAACCCAAGCATAGCTCTTTCCATTGCTCTTTGGGTGACTTTAAGCCTTCTGATCAGGCCCATTGTGAGCGACCACGTTTCGGAGCCATAATTGTCATCACTGGCAACACGCGCTAGTCAAAGACTTTCGTCTTGAGACACTGTGGTATTTTGGCTTTCTGCATTGTGCTGAGCTCCTCCATAGTCTGAGTCATGACTACTATGTCGTCAGAAAACCGAAGGTTAGTGATGTAAATGAATGAATAATATAATTATGAAAAAAATATCAGGTTCTTAAAAAAAAAAAAAAACTATGGAAAAGTGGAGATTTTTTGAAGTTATTTCGTCACTGTCATGCCAAAAGATGATTGTACTGAATGACATGAAATAACTTTTGTGTAGTTTTGTTTCTCTTGACCTAAAAATACTTATGACTTAGACATTTTTTGAAATTATTATTCGTAAAAAATTGACAAGTTTTTGATTTCTATAAATATAGACATATATTGAGGTTGACCGCACTATTTACTATTTATGATTAAATGAAAGAAAATACTTACAAAAATGGCAAGCGCTATAACAATCACTGATTTCATTGGATACACCGACATTGTCAACATTTTCGAGAGGATTCCTTACAAACCGTACTTTTTCCTTTCCGTAATGATCTTGGGGGAAATAATCAAACGAATGATCCATCGGTCTCATGATAACTGGGTTTTGGTACCATGTAAGTAATGGAAGAAGTTTGTTTAGAAATCGCTACAATACGCATAGTTTCGTGTTGCATCACAAATCATAATATTTTGGGAGTTTAATGTTAATTATGTCCGTACTTCTGTGGTATCAAACAAAACAGAACGAAATCGATCCTTGCACTAGGCCAGTTCCAGAACAAAGTATTATTATCAACGTGTGGTGGAATGTAGTTAGGACTCACTGGTTAAGTCGCATCAATGGTACCTCTTGTCCCGGGCCCTAGTTCAGGCTATGGTCGAAAGCGAGAAAGAATGAGAGGTGCTGGTCTCCTTCTGCTTAGCAGTAATGACAGCCCCAGGCGTGGTAACCGTACTCCGACTACTAGCCACGGGAGGGGCTGTCTTATGGATAGCGAGCTATAGGTGGCTCGCCGTATAGTCGTCCGGTAGCCGCTGTGTAGAATGAATAGCTCCATTCCTCTTTCTCCATCGAATGACTGACGTTTTAACACATCATGGTAACTCCCTTAGTTATTTATCATAATCTAAGGTCTATTGGACTCTGATCTCGATTTCCGACGACGAACAATGGGTAGCTCGCTGTCCGACCGTCCGGTAATTATCCGGACCGAGCCCAAGTCGTCGACGGTGCGCACTGTTCCCGCGCGCCTCAAGGAGGTGTCAGTAACAGCAGGGGCCCAGCTGAGTCTAAGCCTACTGGGGCCAGGGTTAGTTTTGAAAGATAGCTCAGCTCCGGTGTGAAGGCACGAAGGAACGGGGTGAATTTTAAGTCAGCAAGTGTCTGACACTATCTCCCGCTCCACCCAAGGATGATTTTTATCCACCAAAAAAAAAAGGTCTACAGCTTATGACATAAATATCTTGACTAATACCCATACTAAAAGCAGGTACAATTATTTCTAACATTTCATAAGTATTAAAATTGTAAATTAGTTTATGTCCACGGCGACCCCACCTGTAACGTTCTCATTGATTACCGATTTTATTTACTGCAAGGTGGAGTACTGAAGGTGACGCATGACATTCGCCCTGACCCCAGTTTTGGCCAAGTTACGATCATTTCAATTTATGGGCAATACTAAAGTAAGTATGGCGTAGGAGTTTGTTGTTTCAGAACCTAAGCTTAGAATCACTCACAGAGTGGTTTAAAACCCGCACCCGTTCCACAGTGGGGAAAAACAGTTGTTTTATTTCTAAACTCACTAGGTCGGAGTTTTGTGCGGTTACGCAACTGTCGTGGTTGGGATTATCGCTCGCATGGTGGGTGTTAGCCGCAAGACAGACGGTTAATTATCAGATGAGGTCCAGACCACCATAGATACACACCAAAACGAGCAAAGCTAGTGCTTGACTGTGCTCCCACTTGATGGTAAGCAGTGATGCAAATATTAATGATGAGGTGCACTGGTTTATTAAGAACCTAGCGTTACACTCAATTTTCAGAAGAATTAAAAACAAAAGGTCTAAAAAGTTCTAGGTGCATCAACTGATTTTCGGATTTCTGTAGCCCCGGTGACTACTGCGGGCGCCAACCAACCGCAAAGCGTGCGGATGCAACCCGCTGAGGCCACGGGTGAATGCAGACCGCGCGGTTCTATAGTTTGTAGCGACATCTATGGCGCCACATAAGAACTACCAAGAAAATACGAAATCCTGCATCGCGCAATCAAAGTTCTCCGCGCGATTTGAACATATACGACAGCCCGAAATCATCTATCGGGCAGTCGCCCACCAGACCATAACACCTGTCTGGTCGGAGGATCCTCCCTTTTCAACGGAGGTTTGCGGGACTTTACTCTCTGTTCCGCATACCTCCAAACTGGTATGGTCACAACCTCCAAATTGGTGACCCCGTCTGAGCACAGAAGACAGCCAAGATGAGCAGCGACGGTAGTGACACCGAAAGATCACAGCGCAGCCAACGCCCTACCCGTCGGTCAAGTAAGTGTGCGCGCGTCTCCACTGACGCGGACAACCCAGCGGAGCTATTCAGAGTGGGCGTCCGTATACCTCCCTTTTGGCCAGAAAAGCCCAACATCTGGTTCTGCCAAGTGGAAGGCCAATTCAAACTGGCCCGAATAACGGACGACGCCACAAAATTTTATTACGTCCTGGCACAACTCGACCGTCAACACTCGGAGGAAGTCGAGGACATTATCACTTCACCACCCGCAACGGACAAGTACGAAAAGCTGAAGACCGAGCTTATCAAGCGCCTGTCGGTCTCCAAAGAGAAAAAAGCGAAGCAGCTCCTCCAGTCTGAAGAACTCGGCGACAGAAAACCTTCGCAGTTTCTCAGGCATCTGCAGAATTTGGCTGGACCCACGATACCGGACGATTTCTTGCGCACGATTTGGACCAGCCGCTTGCCCACTAACCTGCAGACTATCGTGGCCTCCCAGATAAGCCTATCACTCACAGAGCTCGCGGACCTCGCCGACAGAGTGCACGACATCGCTCCAGCAACTCCTCAAGTCGCAGCAGCATCGACATCGCGGACGGACTCGTCTAAGGACATGATGAGCCTCATAATGGAGCTGACGAGGAAGGTTGAAGCCCTATCAACCGAAAGGCACAGTCGCTCCCGTCCTCGTACACGCCAGACGTCCGGCCATCGCAGTCGCACACCATCTCGGCGTTCGCAGTCGAACTACAGGAAGTTCCCGACTTGCTGGTACCACCACAAGTTCGGCAGCCAGGCGAAGAGATGCGTCCAGCCATGCGACTACACAGCGGGAAACGAGCGGGGCAGTCGGTGATGGCGACTGAAGATTGCCCTACAACAACCGGTCGCCTGTTCGTGACTGATCGCAGTTCGAGAGTCCAGTTCCTCGTGGACACCGGAAGCGACTTATGTGTCTTCCCTCGAACTGCGCTCCCTCAGTGTCGTCGTACGAAGACCGAGTACCAACTTTGTGCAGCCAACGGTACAACCATAGCGACCTACGGTTACCTACAGGTTGTATTGAACCTAGGCCTTCGTAGGGATTTTCATTGGCGTTTCATTGTTGCGGATGTCACCAAAGCAATCATAGGTGTAGATTTTCTGTCCCACTATAACCTCATTGTTGACATCCGCAACAAACGTTTAATAGATGGAACAACAAAATTGTCATCAGTAGCATCAATTGGCTGTACTGATAGCCTGATATCGAGTGTAAAGGTCGTGACTGGTGAGAATAAATATAGTAACATACTTTCTGAGTTTCAGGAAATAACTCGACCCGCAGGCGTGCCATTCACACCAAAACACAACACGACACACCACATTCGCACCACATCAGGCCCCCCAGTATCTTGTTCCCCACGCAGACTAGCCCCAGACAAGATGAAGATCGCCAAGGCTGAGTTCGAGGCAATGTTGGCGAACGGGACAGCTCGACCTTCGGAAAGCCCCTGGTCGTCACCTCTTCATCTCGCCCCGAAGAAAGACAACGGCTGGCGTCCCTGCGGAGACTACAGACTGCTCAACGCAAGGACAATTCCAGATAAGTACCCAATCAGGCACATACATGACTTCTCCCATAGTCTGTCTGGTTGTACGATCTTCTCCACCATTGATTTGGTGAAAGCGTACAATCAGATACCAGTCTGTGAGGAGGACATACCCAAGACTTCACGCCGATCTCCGGAGGGGAGTGATGTAGCGACATCTATGGCGCCACATAAGAACTACGAAGAAATTACGAAATCCTGCATCGCGCAATCAAAGTTCTCCGCGCGATTTGAACATATACGACAGCCCGAAATCATCTATCGGGCAGTCGCCCACCAGACTATAACACCTGTCTGGTCTGAGGATCCTCCCTTTTCAACGGAGGTGTGTGGGACTTTACTCTCTGTTCCGCCTACCTCCAAACTGGTGACCCTCGACAAAAGAACGTCAGCGCAGCCTTCGTGCAGCTACTACATCGTGACGTCATCATCACTTCCTCAAGCTTTCGAGCAGCGAGCCATACAGCCAGCACCCACGGCTATAGAGGGTAATCCTGACCACCAGCATGCCTACCTGGTCATACCTGGTCATCACCTTCAGCCTCATCAGCGACCTTGGCTTGGCACACCGCACCTTCGGCCAGTCACATGAAGAGCCATGAAGAACCTCTCCTGGTCGACGCCAACAGTCAAGCCCTACGTCGCACAAGCACCGCTTCGACTCACTGGAGCCTGCAGCATCGTCCCGACTCACTGGGACATCAACACCCCGACTCACTGGGGCATCATCCCGACTCACAGGGATAGCAACACCCCGACTCACTGGGGCATCACCGCAGACATTTCCGACTCACCGAGAACTATGCGGCATCGGTTCCGACCCACTGGAACCAACCTACGCTGTCCTGGCACGCATCAAGAACCATCGATCTCCGATCTCCGGAGGGGAGTGATGTAGCGACATCTATGGCGCCACATAAGAACTACCAAGAAAATACGAAATCCTGCATCGCGCAATCAAAGTTCTCCGCGCGATTTGAACATATACGACAGCCCGAAATCATCTATCGGGCAGTCGCCCACCAGACCATAACACCTGTCTGGTCGGAGGATCCTCCCTTTTCAACGGAGGTTTGCGGGACTTTACTCTCTGTTCCGCATACCTCCAAAGTTCCCCGCCGATGCAGCGGGAGCTACAACCAACCGCGCACCTTGCGGTTGTTTAAATCGTTGTGAAATGTGCTTATTTTTTTTTAATACCGTTATTATTATCTGCATTTTACAGAATCTGCGGGCTCGCAACTCCGGCGACACGGGCGAAAACCACTTCGTGACTTCTTATCCTTTTACCAATACAAGGCGAATCTTTGATAGTCATTTTAATTTCTATACTAGTTTCTTTTGGTTCACGAAATAAAGTTGTTAGTATCAAGTTGTTAATATCTGTATCATTTAGTACTAAAATGCTGGGATATGGTATTACAACGAAAGAGTACACTATTATTAATTTATGTCAAGATTTAGCACTAACTGGATTAATGATTCGGTTCAACGTAAACATTTTAAACAGATCAATGTCTTTAGATATAATTATAGAGTACAGGCTAATCCATTCTAATAATAAAAAACTACTGTTTATTTTATGAATTTATAGCGATATTACTTTTAATTTTATTTAATAATTTTATTAGAACAATAAACACATTCACAAAATTTTATGTGTTCGTTAACAACTACAATAGTTCTAAATTGTGTAGTAGCCATTAACACCCACCTCCCAGAAAGTCGGCGTTCAAACATTAATATAATAGAATTAAATAGACTTAACTTGGACCTAAAATTAGAATAATTTAATTAACCATTAACCTTGAGGCGCGCGGGAACAGCGCGCGCCGTCGACGACTTGGGCTTGGTCCGGACTGTTACCGGACGGCCGGATAGCGAGCTACCCATTGCTCACTGTCCGCAAGCCCGCGCCTACGGTGGCTGGAAATCGGGATCGGAATCCCGGCGGCGGCGGCGAGAGCGCCGTTGCCTGATGCGGTCGGCCTCCTCCTTAGCGAGCATTACTGCTTCGCAGAAGTCGGCGACCGCCTGCCACTCCTCCTCGCTCCGGACCATGGCCTCGACCAAGGTCCGGCGCGAGAGGTCTCCGCCGCCGATCACCCCCACGAGGGCACGGCGATGCTCCGTCCAAGCAGGGCATACCGCGATTGTGTACTCCACCGTGTCCTCCGGGCGTTCCGCACAGTGGCGACACCCGGGCGTCACTTCCGCTTTGATTCGGAACAGGAACCTCCCGAACTTGACATTTCCGGTGAGGACCTGTGTCATGCGGAAGGTAAGGACGCCGTGAGGTCTTTCCAGCCACGCCTCAAAGAGGGGACTTACCGCCATAATTGTGGCGTGCCCAATTGCTGCCAAATATTGAATGATTATAAAAAAATACCTTGTACATTTTTAGTTAGATTCAGATATACTTACTTACTTTGTTTGGTAAACTCGCGATGCTCTCACGTTTTCTAATGAAATTCGTGCCTAGACTTATTCATCAAGATAATTAGTTTACTAAAATAAAACAATTAGGAACGACGCTGAGACTTTATTGAAATGCGTGAAACAAAATTGCACTCTGCATAAAAACGGTACAGTTAATTATGACAATATTATAAGTTGGTAAGAAGATACTCGTGAATTGTGATGAATAAAAATAACGCAACATTTATAGGACTTCATTATCATTTCAACCAAAAGACGTCGACTGCTAGATTATAAGCCTCCCCCAACCACGTTGCCACATCGAGCAGTCCTGCGCTTCTTGCATCCAGTGGATTTTTGTGGCCCTCAAAAGGTCGATATGGCCTTTAGAAAACCTTTGAGAAGCCACTCCAGAACCCTTCGGCTCCAGCCAACCTCTGATCTGTTAGCATTGAGCCCTATCTAGCATCCCGAACGGAACAATTTCCACGGAGTACTTTGTAACATACTAAACGATTTCCAAACAGGCTTCAGGACCATACACTGCATGCTCATATATACATACGACATGCTCTATGGTTCAAAGAGCTGATGTGTTTGGATTCACTTGAGAAAGTTATTGTTTTGTGTTTATGGAACAAACTTATCAACCTTGGACCTACACTTATTATGACTCGCTGTATGATAAGTTGTATCTGAATTATTAATATTATGCTATAAAATTATTTGTCTTTAGCTGTAGTGTTTTCTTCAGTCTCCTTTGGTTTCTGATGATATGGTCTACATTCTTCCATATGTTCTTTCAGACGTTGGCACTCTTTAAATTCTTTTACTTTTAGTTTGCAGTTCTGTAAATAAATTAGATTTACCTAAGTAATTTAAGTATCAGATGTAAGTCCTACAAAATGTAAGTCATGTACAGAACTAAGATTATTTGAACTTACGTTTTTAACTGATATCAAAACCGAAGTAACTAATATTAAACTGAAAACATAATGCTTTACAGCTGTAAGAAGAAATCCAGAAATCCTTCCGGAAAATACAGAGAAAGGAATTTCTTATGAAGCACTAGCTAGCATTAATAAGTCAGGAATCATCCCAAGGTAACATATTCCTGGGATTGATAGCATTTATAATACATATTATACTTATATCTGGATGGATTTAGATATCTTACCCACAGAATATGAGATTGCAGACACATAAACACTCTGTCTTGGTCACAAATGTTTGGCGGTTGGCCTCTGTACCAATCCTCTCCTCTTGGTTTAGCACATATTGGTTTAGCAGCCAATATAGCTTCAGTGAATTCTGGATGAGCGGCTGCCCAGTCATCTATGTAAGTTCGCAATTTTTCGTAATCAACACTTCCATTATTCATCAGTAAGTTAGCATTTTTCATCAGGCATTTACCTTCCTCGCAGACGGCCTATTGAAAAAAGGAGATTAATAAAAAAAACAGCTTATGAGGAATTTGGGGATCGTTTATTTTGTGCTGAGACTTTGACTTGTTCGGTTGTTGTGGGCTGCTACATTGTCATATTCGTAAATATGAATATAATTACGTAAACAATAATATAAATAAATAAATAAATAATAATAAAGTTTATTGACCATACATTAGGATACAGTACACCGGTAATACATACCTAATTGCATGCATAGCAAAGGGCACACTCACTTACTATCAACTACACTAAGTTAGATCACATCCATAACAAGTAGCAAGGAGAGTAGAATAACAGTTAAATTAAAATAATGCTATCACAAAAAAAGTAACGGTTCACATAATTGATAAAATATCTAAATGCCCAATGACGGTATACAGAGAAAAGTTCTTTACCTCCCGTGCTAGCCAAGGACTGTGTTACGGCAAGGTAAGATTCTCGCTCATAGAATAATAGTCATAATGTAAACACGTTAAGACACTTTTTACTAATTACATTTGTTTTGCTATGAATCATAGATGACGATAACGAGTTACTAGTTTAGCGCAAACACACAGTATATGCAAAGAAATCAGACAACACAACTACTACGTTATTTCAATATAACCAAAGTGTTTTCACAAAACAGATATTGTTTAGAATTAATAATAAGACAAGCGACAAAATAAATTATAGAAAAAAAGGTCTTTCTAAAACTTAAATAATAAAATTAAAAGTAAGCGCATAACTAGTTGTGGTAATCCTTGCAACTTGACTTGATTCAACATAGAAACAAGTCACAAATGAAAGACTCCTGATGTTATGCATTTACTGTACGTGAGTATATGTATATATTTATGATACAAATAATATTTGTGAATAAATATAAGAAGTAGAAATAGTATAAATTGAAGATTAGTTCTTCAATTTATAATGATAACTTTATAGTGCATATATTTACTTACATACATATTCATACAATGTTTTTATTTTATATATAAACTAATCTAGTACTTAACGGTATTCAATAAAATAAATACATATTTATAATTAAATAATTACTGACATATTTGTATAAGTTTTTCAGTCTGTTCATAATCCAGCTTACTCAGAAACTCATCCAGAGCCCTTCTACACACAAAACTCGTCGTATCTTTAAGAGGTTTGATTTTACTTATTCGATTGTACAACAGAGGAGCCAAGAAATAAGAGAAACACTGTGCAAAAGTGGTTTTGCAAGCTGGGACATCATATACTTCATGCACTCTTCTTAGAGATTTGGTAGCAGGTTTCCCGTAGAAATGTTGTCTCAGGACTATTTTTTTGATAAAGAGTTGGCGAATATTTAAGACTTCAAACTCTTTGTACAACGCAGTGGTAGGATATCTAAATTTTTTAAAATTAATCACTTTTAGAATAAAAGAAATATAAATGTATAAAGGCCCCATTTACGGTACATTTTGTCTGTACAATCCATCTGGTAAAAATAGTGACCATTGATCGCCTCAAAAATGACGCCCATGCATAAAACAACGACTGCAATTGGTTCCAATGATCGATAATTAACTTAAGTACTTACTTTTTTAGACTTTTTGAGTTTTGTTGGAGCATCACTGTCAACTTCTGAAGATTTCTCAATCTCACAAATATCCATAACTTCATCTGAATACAGATGTGGTATCGGACAACATTTGTGCAAATCTATCTGTAATAAAATTTATGAAATTAGAACATTGTACTTTCATAGTATTTATTTACCTGTACCTATTGCTATTATATTGTCTCAATTTTGGTTAAAAAGAGCTGCAATCAGTTTTATTATGTATTGCCAGTCTATATGTGCTAAAAGAATAGTTTTTACTTTGTCTATTAATTTAACATACATTTTTATTACTTATTTTTCAATTAGAAAAACTTGTATTGAAAATTAAGCGTGATGTTTTTGTGGGGTCAGCGTTAATTATAACCAAACTATTGGACTTTAATAGCAAAAATCAGAAAAAAAGGTTAATATTAAATATTAATGATAAAATAAATTTGGTTTCCTATGTGGTTGGAACTTAACGGACGGGAGAAATATGAGAGAAAATAAACAACTTTACTATTGGTAGATAATTAAAAATATCCGATACTAATACAATTTCAAAAATGTTAGTCTTTTCAATACCTTTTCTTTGAACTGAAAATAACATAAGTTAAAGAAATATTTGAATAAAAAAAAGGAAGAAAGAAAGAAAACACGTTTATTTGAACTTTACATCACGTGGTGCTTGCCAGCAATGTCTCGGTATCTTCTGTTGATACGGATGATAAATTCCAAGGTCTTGAAGATCTCGTGGTACCTTGAGATTTGGTTTTCGTGGTGTTGCTTGGAGGCAAAATATTACCTGTGAAAAATTATTATGAAGTAATTTTTCACATGATTGAAAGTTTGAAGAGGAGGGGAATTCCCTTCCGGAGTCTGTTTTCTGATAGCTACAACCAAAAAGCCTTTAAGTCAGTATTGATTAGGTTACTTCTAAGCAATCGTTCTCCATCGTCAACGATATCATTGACTACAAAAAAAAAAACAGTTGAAGTATGGTCAAACATAGACAAAAAAAAAACACGTCATATTGGATTGATTGTGACGTAGTTTTGTTTTCTTATTCTTCTCAAACATTTCTTTTAATTAATATTATGACAGCAACATTTCAGCTCAGTGATTTAGGTTAGGCAATGAAAAAAAAAACAGTTGTATAAAAATAACTACCTAACAAGAATCGGATCGGCTCAGTTGGACGAAACGTACACGGTTCCGTATTCTGAATAAAATAATAATTTTGTTTGAATTTGCAAATCATACAGCTCTACGAGTGTCAAACCACCTCTCTCTCAACAAACAGTGACTTACATAAGAAAACTCAAATAAAACAATAACTAATTGTGCGATATATTTACGAAACATCAAAAATTCATATGAATTACGTCAATGTAATTGTAACGATGACAACTTACAAAGATATTTCATTCTGCATGACCTGGCAAAAATCAAGAGAAATAGCGTAACATAGCATAGTCAGCCTTTTTTTAATGTTCCCACTGCTGGGCCTCAGGCCTCCACAGAATGGGCCGTAAATCACCACGCGGGCTCAGTGCGGGTTGGTGAATGTCACATGTCTTCGAATTTTTGGTTCTAGGACATGCTGGTTTCCTCACGAGGTTTTCCTTCACCGTTTTGAGAGCAGAAAGAAACAATACTTAAAAAAAATTAAGACTAAAATTCGTTCTTACCTGAAACATAGCAACTAAAATTAAACAACTACATGAACTTTTCATGATGCAATGATATAATGAAATGAAGGCTTGACAAAGACGCCGTACGGTTTTATAGCATGTGATAATTTGTAAACACTAACAAAAACTCGTTAGCATGGTAAACAAAATTCTCCTTTTTTCAGGAACAATGCACATCTGGCTGCATCCTATCAAGAGTGGTATGTGTTACGGTTTGTTCTTCGTATTGCAACTCGTAAACAGAAGAAATAATTTTCGCACGCTTTTGTAGGAGGAATGTTTATCATACCGAAACAGAAGTTTGGAAAATATTTACCCGGTGAGAAAGAAACTATTATTGTTTAGCTGAATCTTTGTTGAAAAAAAAAGGCCGTAAAAGGTCACTGAAGGAACACGATGTTAGTTTCACTTCCTCTCACTCCACTCAAGTGGAAAAAAATATTTAATGATTTCACACACAGGAAAAAGGTGCAGGCTGTGATGGAGGAATGATGAGCCAACATAACCAACACACACAGTAAGTAACATTTTGTCAGCTGATGTTACAATGTTCTCGAAAAATCAAATAAAATACCATGTGTGCTAGCATCTTCTGGACCAAAGATCTGTACCTTACAGAAATAATGCAGAGGCCTATCTTTAGGCAATCGCTACTCAGCGTACCACATGTCTGAGGAAAACTATATCGATGGCAAGGAGCAGGCCCAATCAAATCTCTCCACTAACTAACCTATACCAAAAACGTTTGGAAAAGCTTCTGGTTCATGAGCACGCTAATAAAGGGTTATCTACTGATTATCCAGGAGCAAAAAGTTTTCGATAAGTATAATTATCATACTTATCCTAATGTACACAGCTAGTCTTTAGGTTACTGTAGGCTTTGTCAAAAAGCAATGGAGCGTAGCATTTTGGATGTCAAAGCAACCGATTAAATTTAAAATGCCAAACTCCATTAAAAAACTGGGATTATAGACGTATAAAAAAGAAACTGTCAGTTTAAATTGAAATTGGAAGGTCACGTTAGCTGGATGTAATATGCATACGGCAGCGAGCGAATATGCGACCTCTAATTTTCACAAGATAGATAAAAATTCATTCAGTTGTTTGAGTGTGAAGGAGTAACAAATATACTCATACATGTAAATATTCATTTTATAATATTAGTAAGATAACTGGCATTCCTTATCTCTAAAGGCCTCAACCACAAAATAGATAGGTGCAGAAGACAATCTTATGTATATACTTCACTTTTTATACCTACGCTCGGTGGATGCACACTAATGAGCGTTTGAGCCGGAACTGTTCGACGAGTGATCCGAGACGCGATCGAGACATCGTGTCCGTAAACGGTGTCTATGTGTGCGTTGCTCGAGCAGGCTTTGTATGTAGATTGACTTCTGTACCTATCTATTTTATGCCTCAACCCTTTTGAGCCATGCTTACTTACTTCCCTGGTCGACACGAGTCATAACCGATACCTTTTACGACTCATCCAGAATTATTTACTCTACCAGAATGACACTTCAGTAGACTGTAGAATCCATATAGTCTACTGATTGGTCTTTGATAGGTGCCCTGATTATTTCAATGTATGCATTTAAAAAACGTTTTTGTACACTAGCAATCACTCCTGTGTACACACAAGATACCTAAATCCAGAATCATTATCTGCAGGCCATACAAATATTTGTTGTGTGTGGGAATCGAACCGGCCACATGCAGTGCGAATAGCTCAACAATTGCGTCATTGTTCCGTGGCTTTTATTAAGGTTCAAAGATCTTCAATATGGCTTCAATATCCATAATAAATAGAAACAGTGAAGTGAAATCACAAAACACATTCTTGGCTTTCTTCTGATGACCATGTATTAATATTTTTTATTGCCATTCAATAAAAGAAAGAGTTCTGTGGTAAAAATGGTGACATCTTATGATTTGGAATAAATGACTTCAAATATTTATGTTGTAGGTAATCAGTGATGAAAACAAAATTGACAATAGTTACATGTAGGATTTTATTCAAATACGGCATGCCTTATAATATGGTTAATATTAATGCTTGCTACTATACTATCTAGCGTAAATAATGATATTAACTATGAACTCTTTATTTACACGATAATAAAATAATGCAATGTGACTACATTCATGAACTTTTAACATTGACTTCCTCTTGCTCCCTCTGTTTCCAGTAATATGGTCTGCACTCATCCATGTGCGCCTTCAAAATTTGACAGCCATCAAGATCTCGAAGTTTACAGTTCTGAAAATGTAAAAATTAAATGAAGATAATTTAAATTAAAGCTTTACCGTATTAGAACTACTGTCATAACCTATTATTATTTATTATAATAACAGAAGAAAACTGAATAAACCTTGAATGGATTTCGTAAAAAATTATGTAGTTAAAAAATCCGGAAGAAACACTTGAAATACATTTGGCCGAACATAGAACCTCCTTCTTTTTGAAGTTGGTTAAAAAAGAATTCAGGGAAGTTTAGGGCAGTAGAATGCTAATTCATTTCTGTTAACACTCGTATCGGTAAAAATCTGTACTTTAAAACCAATTTTAACAAAACATTCATGCCAGATCGCATTAAAAAAAAGCTTACAGTCACGATCAAATCAAAGAGACTCTGTGGCAAACAAACTTGCATCATGAACACTTACGAGTTCTAATTTTCACACTACAGGTACGGAAATCAAAGACAACGAGAAAATCTTACCCATAATACATTAGAGGTCAAGCAATAGAAGATGCGATCGTGCTCACAAACCGGTGGGCCCGAAGGACCGCCATCCTTAGCACATATTTTCTTAGCTTCTAATATAGCTTCAGTAAACTCAGGGTTGGACTCAGCCCAGATATCCACGAAAGTTCTTAATTTTTCATAGTCTACGCTTTGGTTCGCTAAAAGCATGTTAGCGTTTTGCATCAGGCAAATACTTTCCTTGCAGGGAATCTGGAAGTAGAAGCATGTGAAATAAAAGTTAATGAAACTTGTTAATAAGATCTAATATTCATGTGATATGAAATGAGAATATTACAAAACATATAGGTATGTTTATTCTAAAGGTTAATTAAAAGTATTTATTGGTTTTTAAGTTTCCAAAAGCTTGGTATTACAATCAGAACTTTAAATTTTATAGTACCTAGTCCTTTCAAGTTACTTTCTTTTTTTTGGTCATATGGTATGGTTTTTTTTTTGTGTGTTTTTTTTTAATTCTGAGAGTACTTACTCTGGGTTTAGGTGGGCCTTTCGGTTCGACTGAGGCTTTTTCAATTCCACATCGCTCCATATCCCCATCAGGGAACAGTTTGGGTATCGGGCAACATTTGTGAAGGTCTGTCTATAATAAAAGTAAAGAAAATTTATTTAATAACATTTGTTAACACTTTTGCTGTAGACTTGGAAGGTGCTTGTACGCATATCTTCAATACACGCTGGTAGTTCATCAATGGTCTATCTTTTACAGACATGCCTGTTAGATATGACTGTGTTATCTTTTTAAGCGCTATCTACTAAAATCTTGCGAAACTGGCAAAATTATGATAGTTTACTTACCCCGGGAGGAGGAGAGAGACAGTATTGTGGAATAGTCTGCCTAAATCCGTTTCTTGGATCTGGAGGTGGAATTGGTCCCGAGTCCTGGCCAAATATCACCTGGAAAAGAATTTCAATCATTTCAAGTCTGTGAAAGCAATAAGAGGGTTGATTTATGTTTATAACAAAAAAAGATGCCGGAAGAGGATTATCCTCAACCAAGTGGTCTAGTTATAAAAATACGACTGATGAGTATGAGGTCTCTTTATAACACCACGAAATACCTACCTGACAAGTTCATGTAATACAAAAAAAAAAAAATGTTAAAAATGAAATATTATTCATTGAGCAAAAACAACATTTATTTTCATTTAACTACGGTAGTAACAGCTATATAGTAAAGGGAGCTAGATTGGTGACACTGTTTTTAAACACAATACTATAATATGGTATAGGGACCATATTATGGTCCTATGCATGATGCGTGACTAGTATGAGGATGAGGATATCTATCCTCCTAGTAACAACTTACTAGCGTCTCTGGAATGTGCTTGGTTGGAACTGTGTGGTCTGTTTAAAAAAAAAATAAACAAACACCAATGTACGTATATCACCGATATATCTCCTCTTAGATTACCATTAGATTCTTTCCTTACCTGAAACACGGCAGCTAACACTAAACAGGATCTGATCATGGTGCTGTCTAAGGGTGTTGTAATGACATGACGTAGATTGGAGCTGTTTTATACCGAGCCACTACCGGCCGTGACCATTGTTGTACAGCACGGGAAGCTATCAAGGTATTTGTCACAGAGTTTGAAATTATTAAGACAAGACAATGTTGATACCACATCAATTTTGTGTGATTCTATGAGTTAATATTTGAAGTCTTGTCTTGTCTTGTTGTTTTTGTTAACAGATTACTTATTTATATAGATACATTATGTTTTCTTAGTGAGTAATCTGTCTGTGTCGTTTCTGGTTACATATTCACTCTATGAACAATTAATAAAGTAATGCATTGAAATGTTTCCCGTTTGTTAATTTTTTTTTTTCGTAATATTTTTTTCTTATTTCGAATATCTTTGTAATATATATAATT
Organism: Mythimna albipuncta; assembly: GCA_929112965.1. NCBI lineage: Eukaryota > Metazoa > Arthropoda > Insecta > Lepidoptera > Noctuidae > Mythimna > Mythimna albipuncta. The sequence continues at coordinate 18,431,014 of OV815967.1, forward strand.
CTTCTGTACGTGTGTACCGTTTTGGATAAAACTTTCACTGGTCCCTGAATGGTTTAAAAATAAAGTTAAACCTGGTAAGTGCCGCCTAAATGTTTTTTTTATTCTTATTTATTTATTTACAAAAACAAACTGACTATAAGCCAGCTTTCGGGCAAGACAAAGTCTGCTGGGAATGCTAGTATTTTTATAAAAATCTTGCTTATTGCATACCTATTTGACAAAAGCATAATATACGCACGCTTTACTTCGCAAACCGTTGGTTTTGGCAAAATCTCGCCGCCGTTAGTATGAGAAAATTCAGAAGCTTCCAACACAAATAAATATTTTGAATTCATAAAAATATTGCAAACGGAAATCACAAGTGTGTGTATTATATTCATACAATGGCATATGATTATATGTGAAGGTCTGTATAATTTTTACTTAATAATGTCTCTAACTATTTTTAATATCTACACATTTTTAAAATGGCCGGTAGGTAACCTATACAAGCGCTGCACTATACTTATCATTTTCTATCGGCGAGAATATACCAACTTAACATGGTTGCAATTTTATACTAAAATACACGCACTTGTGTAAACATAAGAATCCTTACTGTTGGTGTTTCTAGTCTGTTTAAAAAGTCAATCGACTTGTGTAATATAATGATTTAATCGAATTCTTCAAATCTGAAATAGTCAACACTGGTTGAACAATCAAGGTTGCAAAGAGATGATCATTGTTCACTAATATAATCTTATTAAAAGTATTGTATGTTATATATATATATATATAATGACAAATTTTTTAATTCGTTTGAAAATTTCCAAGTCGTTTGACTTTTTAGATAGACTATATCACCATCAGTCTTTAAAGTAAGAATGAACAGGGGCCTTGCCATTATGCGAGAAGCAATGCAAAAAGCGAGAAATACTGGATGGATTAATACGCTCTATATATATAGCTCCATCATTTTAACAGTTCAGTTTAGGCCGCTATCCCACTGGTGTTTTGACGCAAGTTTTTTACGTATACCTCAAACTGCGATATTAACGTTGCGCCTGCTCAACGTTGATGCTTTACCACTAGAATCCTTGCGCAGACGTAGGAGAAGCGCCAATACTCGTAAAACACCAGTGGGGTAGCAACTTTAGGCCGTCAAATGGATCGCGTTACGAGCTTGTGATAGGGCTTCTGATATCTTTTAGGCTTCTAGGCTTCATCGTTGATTTCATCAGTTGAAATAAACATGAAAACAACAACCCGACCAGTGAAAATACGAACGCGGTAAATCCTGGGGAAGAAACATCGGCCATATGTGTAACTTAAAATGGGGCAAGATGATCATCAAATTATAATATCCAATGGATACAACCTATGGGGTACAAATTAATGACATCAAAGAGCGTATTCATTATTCAGCTTGCCTTTATAATAATACATCTTGCTGAAACAATACACCCTAATGTCCCTAATATTGTATTTCGTTCCCTTTAACTTTCCTCCTGAAATATATATTTGGCATAAATAAAGGTTTTATAGCACAAGAACAGGAATCAATCTGAAACTGTTTTATTATGTCACATTTGTTTTTTTGCGATTTGGAAAAATCTTCTGAGAGTCCATTCCGGAATTAACTCTTTAGGTACTTAGAAAAGTTTGTAAGGAACCATCAGGGCATGAGTCCCACTCGCACTTGCCCAGTTTTTAAAATAGGTTTATTATCAGAATACTACTGCTACTACTATAAATAATTACATAAAGATGAAAACCGTACACAGGAATTTCCTATAAATTTACAAAAAATTAAATCCTATATTATGTCATACCAACGTTTCAAGTTAAAGCCCGTAGGTATCAATTAACAAACCACTAACTGCAGTTTTTATTGCACTTCAAATTGTAATTCCTTAGTTTTTACTCAACTTAGTTGCAGCAAATGGACCATTAACACCCACCCATAGAATTCTCATTAGTTTCAATAATTACTCCCAACTGGACGTGATCCACATTTCTTTGGGGTAAATCAACTGTAACGTAAGTATCTCCCTTTGTTTCCTTAAGGACTAAGATATTGTTGGTCATGCAACATCACGTACGTCTGTTTCGTGATGTAGTTGCGTAGGAATTTAAAAAAAAACATATGTTATGATAATATCAGACTATACCCGATTCGTGGGTTTTAAATTACTTCATTAATAAATTTCTTGGTTTATGATTTTTTGAGTATACATTTAAATAATGGGCAGGGCACATTGCTCGCAAAACAGATGGCCGTTGGGGCCGAAAGGTTCTAGAGTGGCAACTGCGTGCCGTAAGACGCAGCGTTGGAAGGCCTCCTACAAGGTGGACCGATGGCCTGATGAAGGTTGCGGAAATCCAATGGATGCGGGACGCACTTGATTGTTAATTGTGGCGACACTTGGGGAGGCCTATGTCCAACAGTGGACGTCTATCTGCTGAAATGATGATTTAAATACAACATCTGCTGCGACTTGATGATGTATTTTTCAGTAATCGCTGGATCTCTGGATTGTGCGAGCAATAATTACACCTATCACTTGCATGCATCTGTGTAACTGCAAATTAGTCCATGATTTATGATCTTGTCTCAAGTATAAACAGGGTCTTAACTTTGCATTGTTTTTAATATGATAGGTATATTAAAGATAAGACGAAGGGCACAAGCTTTCATCATGGTATCTTTAATATATAATTGTCAAAAAAAGAAAGTAACTCTAAGAGTTAATGTCCTTTACATAATCGTCACAAAAACCTTATCAAGCAAGTTCCCATAATTGTTGATTGTTTATGCAGTCTACTTAAGCATTATTGTGACAATCGAAAGCCAATTACTCATTCGAAATCGGCAGTTAATTACCATTAAATCGGACATAATAACAACAATAGCCGTGGAAGTGTGTCGGATGTCCTCAAGGAGGCCTACGAAGCCTACGATCAAGCTGAGTGAATCAGTGTCAAGTGCTCTTATGACCTTGAATGCTGAAGACGACGTATAATTACGCAGGTACAATGAACCAACGGATAATGCTGTGTTATGCATGTACATAGTACTTGTTGTTGAAGCAATAAAGATAACGCAATCGGAGTAACACAAGGATCTATTCTTGGTCCTGTCCTGTATTGTTGCTTATTAATCTGAGGTACTTGCCACATGAAACAAGATGTACTGTGCATCGATTATTATAGCAACAGTAGCATAATGCATTGTTAATTAGCTGTGATAATTACATCAGACTGATGCATCTAGCATAGATTTACATTAGCAATAAATTTGTGTCACGTGAATACGAGGGCTCTGCATGATCAACTAATAGTTGCTGGTGCAATAACATGTATAATACAATAAAAAATTAATGCTACTCAATCTCAAATATTCCAATTATAATGTCTCATTGTTTATTAATTTATTGCTTGTATGAATCACAAGGAAGAACCACATAAAAATTAATACCATTTTTTTTCCATTGATTTACTGACAGCTTCATATAGTACTTGTAAATATGATTTCTGGAGTTTTGTAAGATTAGTGTTTTAATAAAATCTAGTTTTCTTGGCAGGAGTCAGTCTTTCTTGATAGATAGATGAATACAACCTAGAAGCCTAGGGTGATTACTTTTAGATAACCGTATTCTATCGTAATTTTAGTTGAAATTGTGATCAAACGCAAGATTATCCATAACAATAACAATGATGTAGTGGTATTGATGGAAAAAAGACAATATTCACTTTCGTATCGTAAAGTTTCAATTATGAATAAAAAGTATAGGTATTGACCAACTTTATCCGTAGACAACTCTTATAAAATTAAAAAGTTAGTTTACAACCCATCTTCTCTAACAATGGGCACACCCAATTTCCAGTCAACTTAGGCGCGGGCTTGCAGATGGCGAGCAATGACTAGCTCATCATCCGATCGTCCGGTAACAGTCCGGACCGAATCCAAGACGTCGACGGTTCGGACGACGGACCCAGCAGGGTCGCAGCCTACTGGGGCAAAGGATCGCTTCTGAAAGGAAGATTCGGCATCGATACGAAAAGCGACGAAGGAACAGGAGAGGGTTTTTAGTCAGTAAACTCTGACACTATCTCCCGCTCCGTTCAAGAGCGGGGGATGTCATTGAATGATGTTCCTACCTAAAAAAAAAATCACATCAACGATATTATATTTCTAACTGGATACTAATTAAATAATTATTATTTACTGTTAATTTTGTCTGAATAGTTTTGTATCTTGTTTATTGTCTGTTTGTTTAACCCTTTGACTACAAAAACTAACATGTCTAAAGCAGATGTTGTTTTAGAGAATTTATTCTACGAACTGTGTGCTTCACTTTTTGTTTCAGTTCCATTTTCATTCGTAATATACCTCTATGTATGTTCTCATAGAAAACATACCAAACGAGTGAATTGATCATGCCAACTCATCGTTCACCTTTAAATATTTATAAAAAGGCTTCAACTTTGTAAACAATTGACACTATTTTTTGTACTACTGAAAGATTTCTAGTGAATTGACATACAAACAGTTACCGGCTCAACACGATTCCTCTTTTTTTAATGTTCCCACTGCTGGTTCTCAGGCCTGAGCCGTAATACACCACGCGGGCCCAGTGCAGGTTAGTGAATGTCACAATGTCTTCGAATTTTTGGTTCTAAGACATGTCAGTTTCCTCACGATGTTTTCTTTCACCGTTTTGAGAGCAGTGGTAATGAAATAAATTACATAAAGTAATGCGCCTGGCAGGGTTCGAACCCGTGACTTATAACTTGTAAGTCGAAACCATTACCACTCGGACACCACTGCTCTCAGACAACAGAATTACAATGGCAATTTCATAAAAGTAACATTCATCATCACAGGTTCACAGCACAAAGTTCATAGTTTCTCATTAACCTTTATAATATTTTTCATTAAAATAATTACCAACGCAACAAAAATATAAATTAATTTGTTGATATTTAATGAAAATAATTCGATTTTAATAATTTATCAACCAGTAAATAATTTTTGTTTCATTTTTATTCAAAGTTCCGTTAATGGCACGCAATCAGCAAATTGATTTTTATTTATTTTAATGAACGCGTACTGTGATTATAAATTATAGTGTAGGTGATGTTAATTTTATGAATTTAAAACGTAATATTTTCAGCATAGTCTTAAATGGGAACCAAGGAAATTACTTCATCATTATTCATGTCGCAAGCTGCACCTGAGCTATTGATTGCTAATTGCAAAGTAGTAGTACTCTACCGATATACACAGGTCTCCTTAAATTGCAATTGGATCAAAATTATCGAAGTTTTGAAATAGAAAACTTTCATTTGTAATTTTATCAACTTTCTTTGCAGCTAATGGTTTTTATACATGGGTAACTTTAAAGAAAGTAAAAAACTTACTTGCAGATTTTTTTATGTTTTACTTTTACGCCATATAATATTTTAATAACCGGTATTTCGTCCTCGAGTTCTGATTACTGCTATCAGCTACCTATTTGGCATACTGAAGACGAGGTTTCGAAGGCGATGATAAGGAATAACATCGCCTTAGGGGCTATTCTTCCACCAGGTTCTATTTCAGGGGCCTGAGGGTGGTAGGAAGTAGTCCGCAGCTTCTGAATAGCTGTCAAGCTCATCCCAAGCATTGAGTTCAGGACTTCTTGATGAGCAAGGTGAATCAAGATGATTCCAAACTCCTGAACGTACTACGACCTAAGCGGTGTGTAGCCGAACAGTATCCTACATTAGCATCGATTCATGATCTTATTTAAGAAGTATACATAGCCTTGTATACTCAATAAAAATCTTTTGAGCATACATTTTTCCAGTCGGGGTTTTTTTTAGGTGGGAAATCATCCAATGACTTCTCCCGCTCTAGAGCAGAGCGGGAGACCGTGTCAGGCTTTTACTGACTAATACCATACCTATGTTCTTTCTTTACCTAGCGTTCCAAGACCCCAGACTCCCTAGCCAAGTTACAACTGTTTCGCTTGCGTCGAACGCTTCGAAATGACTTTGCCGCCAATTCTTTTGTTCTGACTGAGCGTTCCGACCACGTGACTGAGCGTTGAGATGACGTCATTCCTATACATTTGAAGCTTTCTACAAGCGTCAACTATTGCAGATTTGCAACTTGGCTATGGGTACAGAGTTTCCTTTCGAAAGTCAACCCATGGACCCAGTAGGCTTCGGTCCTGCTAGGGTAGTACTATTTGCTATCACTGTTTGCCAGGCGTTGTAACTTTGTAACGGAAATTTTCTTTACTTGTTAAATGACGAGGCCACCTGACTTTGATATGAGCTACCCTAGATAGTAACACTATCGTATTATTGATTTATTGCATCATATTCTCATTATAAAATATTGCAAGTATAAACAAAGAAGTTATAATAAAATTATGTTCATCTTAATGTCAAAGTACCCATTTTTCATTATTTTATATTTTATTTATTAATAGGCTCGCGTTTGACCATCATCTCACCTGATGGTAAGCAAGAATGTGGCCGACGATAGAGCATGCTTGTCTAGTATATAATATAATTATATATATACACAAACGTTTTTTTACTCTACTGCTATAGTACTTTGGTCAGTTAGTAGAGTTATGAGCATAAATATTGAACACTTAAGTGACAAAAAATTCTTGTGATATAATTACATAAAAAATCGGTGCTGTTCATAATCTGCACATCACCGATTACATGGCACTTATGACAGTGCAATGTATTGAAGTAGGTACTTTACTGTATCTAGTTATTAGAAAATTAAATTAAAACACTACATTGTTTTATTTCAACGTTAATATTATAATTACATTCTTTATTGGAAATCGCATGGAACATTGTATGAACGCGAATACAGAATTAGATTAGGTCGGAAGGGAATTATTTATAAAAAACCGGGATGTTTAATAATTTAAAAACAAATGACCGTGTTCAAAACGTTTATCTGTAGATACAACAATGTACAAGAACTTAATTCTAACAAAGTTTCTTCAAATTGTCAGTGCTAACATTTCCACGCCGCCGCTGGGCATTTCTGAAACAAAATATAGATTAGTTAAATAAGTTTTTGACAGCAGTCACTAAATTAGTTATGACAGTCTATTATTTTAAAGTATCGCCGTGAACACTTTGGTGAGATCCAAAGTTACCTCCCAATATAGTTCGAAGAACTGCCAAACTTTGTGCAGATCACGTTTAGAAATCTACATCGATAGCATGCTTTAATATAGCCTCGTAAGGTCCAACCTAAATTTAGGTCGATATGCATAACGACCCAATGTGCTAAAATTAGGCGCAAGTAGGTAGTTGCGGCCCATAACTTTAGTGTAGTCAAAAAATGTACAAATGTATTGCTTTTGGCTAAATTCTTTTAAGCGGTTTTTCCTATACCCAAAGTTAACTATTTCGCAAAAAATATATTGAAATAATATGTTTATGGTATTTTTTTGTTGGGATTGTTTATACCAAAAATACGTTTAAATATTATGTCATAATTTTAGGTCGCTGCGCTGTAGTTTCATGATTTTAAAATGTATCTCGAGCCGGAAAGTCAAAAAAAAAAAATTCTTGTCCTTAAATTAGGTCGCCGGGCCTTACGAGGCTATTAAAGGTCTAAAAGTTGCATCTGAATCGCGTGCATATCGCTATGCTATGCGTCTGTATCGCTACAAACGTAGTGTGCACAGGCCCTAAGTGGCAATTTGCCCATATTGCTCGCTGAACAGATGGTTGATGGGACATAAAGGTTCTGGAGTGACGATCACGAACCAGAAGACGCAACATTGGAAGGCCTGCCGCAAGGTTAACCAATGACCTGGTGAGGGTCGCAGATCATCTTCGGCGATACGTACGATACATACGAGTAAAACATATTCTTGACTAAGACATAGGGTACTTTTTAACCGGGACTATGTTTCCTTAGGATAAGTTTTCTTCTTTCGAAGGCTGTCGGAAGTTACAATACAACACACAATACAACAAAACAACAACAACAATACAACAAATAACAACACACACAACACAACAACACAAAACAACAAACAAACAATATTTCTTACCTTCAGCATAGCAATGCCAGTGCAAGTGAAGACATCATACGCCTTACAAGGGTAGTTCAAGTGTTGCCTAGGGTCGCTATCAACGCAGTCTTTGATGGCTTTGTCCACGGCAACCGTCCAGCCTGTGTGGTTCTCTTCCCACCGCTTGAGATGGTTCTTGTAAGCTTCCTTGTTCAGAGTGTTCGTGTCAACCAAGAAACCTGACGCTTCAAACACGCATTGTATGTCATTGCACTGGAAATAAAGGTGACTTTTAATATATTATGTTTAAATGTTAGGTCTTTAGTAGAACGGCTATAGTTTGTTTACCTGCTTCTTTTAGAATTTTTTTTTTTTGTATTTTTTATTTATCGTTTATTTATTAATTTAACAATTTATGACCAAAAAATTTTTGTACATTAATTGTAACTATAATAAAATAATAAAAAGACAAGAAAAAAGACAGAAAAATAGGTAGAAAGATGCATTGGATTGTTTTACTTTTTATAAAGATTGTTTTACATAAGTAGACATTTTTTTCTTATAATTTTTTTCTTAATATAAATACTGAAACTACCTAACTAGTCTATATTAACTGTAATAGGCTAGTTGCCGTAAAAAATGTAATCAGTCCGTCTGACTCTGTAGATCATTCAAAAATAAGGGACACGTATTTTTTTTATTTGTAAATTAAACCAAACTATATCTTTGTTATTTTTTATTTATCGAAAAAAGAAAAAATACGTGTCCAATATTTTTTTATAATCTAAAATACGGACTAAATAAAATGTAATTATTTTAACCCTGGACACTACCCTATTATATAACTGAGCAATGTTTATTTTATTCATGAAAAATCTTCTGTATTCAAAACTGAATACCCAGAGCAGATATTACTTATTATTTATTTAAAGCTTTATGCACAAAAAAACTGTACAAAGGCGGACTTAATGCCTTAGGCATTATCTGCCAGTCGACCTTAGGGTGGTGCAAAAACAAAACATGGCAGGTGCAACTACAGCAGAGCAGAGGGAAACTCACCGGTCCGGGCAGTTTAGGGTTGGAACATTTTGCCAGAGGTTTTGGGTCACCCAGCTCTGGTATATCACAGCATACTGATAATGGTTTCTGAAAAAAAAAAGAAGAATTAAAGAAAACGGAATATTTAAGCAAGGAGTTTTGTGACCAGCCTCCGGAGGATAAAATAAACGAAAAAAACTGGTTTAAGAATGAAATATTTATTGAAAACTTTCCTCTGCTATGACTTGTAAATACAGGGAAACAGTGCTATTCGTATGTTTGTTTCTTAGCTTAGTTTGTTTTTTTAGCTTATGCAATATTTTAAAAGTACAAGTTGGAACTCGTATAAGGGGTGGTAGCAATCTCATTACTGTATCTCCTCAATGCTCTTCGTCACTCTGGGAGAGCATCTGTCTGAACATGAACTGCAGTGGCTTATTAGGAGGTATTTTGACCAATTGCAGGCTCCCATTGGTTGCTGCGGAAAAAATCAAGCCAAATGTATTGTCGTAGATCTCAAGCACAGTGGATCACAGGTTATTTTCTGCCCTTTCTGCTCAAACATCTGTACTTTCAAGGATTTGAACTTGCAGACAAAATACAGAGTGTTCCAAGTAGCCATATATTGGTCAGACAATATATTGAGAAGTTGAGACAATAGATATGAGACGAGAAGTATTGCTATTCGACCTGTATATCCGACTCTCTGATATACAGGTCAACTACCAGAATATCCGACTCTCCCTCACAATAAAATCATAATGGCTTTGCCTAGTCATAGTAGTACTGATCTCTAGCTTACACTTTACTTTTATGCTAAAGTATAACAAGTTTTCATGTTTTAAAGTCGACTCCTCAATGCAGAAACCGAGTTTTAATACCATTATTAATTAAATAGTTTTATTAACAATTACCAGTGTAGCACCTTTGTTTTCTCTTGATTCACTTATGACATCAGCGTGGGATGCCTGAAATTGCGAATAATTATTAATTAATTATAATAAAAAACAAGAATTCATTTTATTTTAATTATATGACATAATCGAAGAACTGGGTTCACAATTTATGTAGTCAAAATATCGCTGTTGAAACACTATGAAGATGCTAATTTTATTGTGATTAACTCTTTGAATGCCGTAATTAGAGACACAATTGAAAGACAATTGCTTATGTCGAACTGTGTAACATAAGACATTCAAAACGTTAAATAAAAAAAAAAAAATATTTTGAAATATTGTCACACTTACTGCAACGAACAAAACGTAAACTAAATATTTAAACATCTTGAAGAACGTATGTCTGAGACGGTAGCGTTATTATGACTGATTTATGCAAAAAATGGCGTTTATTATATTAAAACAATATTGTATCTGTGTTTATAAATACTATTGTTATCTACGTGTCAAAGAGCGAATTACTCATAAGTTTCAATGTTCTTGGAGAACTCTTTTGTTCTTAGTTATCTGGCTAGGTATGGCACTTTTACATTGCTCTGTTAAATAAAGGTGTGGACACACTATTTGAGAAATTTTTCTTTCTTCTTTTTTTTTTTTGTAGTTATAAAAAACTATACCTACTTATATGAGTCGTTCTTTTTTTAGGGAGTACCTAGGCTTATAAAATTAAACCCAGGACTTCCGGCTGCTAGACCAACAAGGAAATTACGAGCTGGTTTTAGTCACCGAGTATTTTGTATGAGCATTGCCTAGGTTTATGTCGATTTCGCGGCCCTGTAACAGCGGATTTGTATACAAAACCGCTGTTACGGGGCCGCGAAATAGCGCCACGCACCGGCGCGCGGCGCGGGGTTTTTTTATATAAAAAAAAAAAAAAAACGCCAACTATACAAGATTTTGGTTTTTGCGAGGCCCTTGTAAGAATCCAGCTTTATATTATTTTTAAGTTTCAAATATTTTCTTAGACATACACGTTTATTTATTTATTTATTTAAACTTTATGCAACGCACAGGTACAAAGGCGGACTTAATGCCTTAGGCATTCTCTACCAGTCAACCTAGGGTCAACGTTTGAAAACGATTTTTCCAAAATCGAGAAACTGACCCTAAATTACAAAAGTTGGGGTTTGATTCGCGATGTTTTGATTTTTATCCGGTGGTGTCCCTAAAATGATTTTTTTATGGCGTTCTCTTTTATATTTGTGGATTTCCAGAAGTTAAAATAATTTCAAAATGAGAAGAACCTGGTCGTAGAACTACGTGTAATTATTATAATGTTATCGTATATCATATTAATTCATTAAACCCCAAGCGAACGCCGGCGTTCGCGCACCTATTGTCTTTCAATTGTGTCTGCAATTATCACAATTGAAAGGTTAAAATAATCCAATTCAATATTTATAAAGATACATTATATATAAAAAAATCTTGCGGATACTAAATAATTTTGGATTTACTGTGTCAGCCCCGAAAATTCATAAGTAATATATTTTGATTGTTCATATTTTATATATTTGTTATATATATTTTTTTTTAACTTACATCGTGTACATGTCTTTACTTTTAAGAATTGCAGAGATTCCTTGTAAACTACAAAAGTGATACAAAAAAATATATTATTTTTCCTTTTAATACCAGGAATAATTATTATTCTACTAGTATGTTCTTTTTAAGTTAATATTGACAATTTATTCTTTCTATATAAACACAACAAATAATCAGAATTGAAGCAAAACATTGATTGTGAATTCGTTGTAGCTAATAAAATATAATTGATAACATATTTATTTATTGTTTATCATATTTAAGCTGGTGTAGACTAATTCACCATTTTACGAAAATACAAGGGGCTTCGAGAAAAATTGGACTGTTCTATAAAAAAATATCGCGAAAAAAAAATGCGCAGCGCAGGTATTTCGAACTCAATCCATTAATTTGGCACCTAGTATACTGCGCTCCATTACTCGTTGCCAAACCTTTGTTTTTGGATTTCTTGATGTTAATCAAAGACCAGCTCTGTAAACTATAGGTGAAGACGGTGAGAATACAAGGAGATAGAAGGAGTGGAAGGAGGTTTTACTCAAGAGTAGGGCCGAACAGACTAAGAAATAAATAATTAATATTTAGTTGAAACAGGGAGACCACTAGGGTAAAACCGACAGAGAAGGCCAAAGTTTTTACGATTACATGGAGTTTATATAAATACTAGCTTCTACCAGCGGGTTCGCCCATGTGAAAGTAGATTTTTTTCAATACAAACTTTGGATCGTCGTTCCATCCTGTTATTTAGTGGATTTTGAAAACGTTTCCTTGTTCTTTTTATAATTATAATCATAAAAGACATCTCTAATTTCAGTCTAAATCCAAGGGTTTTAGACTGGGCGTTGATGAGCCTGTGAGTGACTCAGAACTTTTATAATATACACAGATATGCAGACAATTAGATATTGGTAAAAAAAATATTTAAAGTTAAAACTACTTCTTCCTGCTCATGTCCCATCTCATTTAGAGTCGGCGTAATACGTTTTTTTCTTTCATTCTACCCTGTCACTCGTCATGCTATCACTAGCTTCCTTTTCTTTCATATCACTCTTCACACAATCCATCCATCTTTTCTTTGGCCCCCCTCTCCCTCTCCACCCATCCACGTTTATACTCACGACGCTTTTAGTAACATGCATTTCATCCCTCCTCTTTACATGACCACACAAAGACAAACGATTCCCCTTCAGCTTGTCAGTCACTGGCGCCACTTTCAAACTTCCTCTAATATAATCATTTCTCATTTTATCCAATCTCGTCACACCACATATCCATCTCGACATTCTCATCTCCGCTACATGCAATCTTTTTTATCCCTCTTTTTCATAGCCCAACATACAGTATAAGTTAAAGCTACAATTGTCTGGTTAGCAAATTTTTTAATTGTAAGGAACTTACTAAAAAAAAAGTTACAAAAGGACGGCATTGTCTCACTGCCAGTATTATAGCCCGCGAATGTATCTTGGTTTGTATAAAATCATGGATTAATAATATGGATTGATTTTATACAAAACTAAATGAAATTGCTGGTTGGACCATATAAAAACACCGAAACATGTGCTGGATTCTGTGGTTATAGTGTTTGTTTTCAAACTGAACTATAAACATAAAGTGATTTCATTAAATGGCCGTTTTTAGCATCAAGTGTAGGTAGGGACAAAGTTGCGATAAAATCCTTCCTAGACAATCGTTTGTGATTCAAATTCTATTTGTAGAATACATACGAAACTTTAATAAGTACATTTAAATGCAAGGGACAAATAAGTTTTCCAACTATTCTTATAGGTACTTTCTAGTAGAATTTTCTCTTACACAACTGATTTTATGCCCAAATGTATGTATGTACATGTATTTTATGAGTGTGTATATGTATTTTATGAGTGTGTGTAAGTTTCTTACTTCTTCACGCTTAGCTAAACGGATTTCCATAAAACTTAGAGCATGGGGAGAACATGTCCTGGAATGGCACCTAAGATATTTTTTGTACCGTTATGTCCTCTTGGGACAACTATTTACTTTCACATGGGCGAACCCGCTTGCAGCACTTAGATAGGAAAATAAATCTTAATCTATCTTTATTTCATTAAAATAAATCAAGCGTTTATAATTTAAATATGACCTTTTTTGAGGTGGGTAGTCATTAAATAATTTCTCCTGCTAGATGGAACTGTAGCGACATCTATGGCGTCACATAAGAACTAATCCTGCATCACGCAATTAAAGTTCTCCGTGCGATTGGAACATATAGAACAGCCCGAAATCATCTGCCAGGCACTTGCCCACCAGACACACCTCTGGTCGAAGGATCCTGCTTTTTCAACAGAGATTTGTGGGATGATTTCGCATACCTCCATAGAACAAAAGGGCCACGGTAAATCTTTCAAACAATCCCGCAGGTATGACTAAGGGGACGCTTCTGAAAAATTTCTAACAGAATATACCTCTAGGGTTTTTTTTTTTGGATATTCTGTCTGAAAGGGCTATTCTGTCAGAAATTTTCGAATACAACTACGAGTTTGTTGAAAAGAGTTACCGCAGCCCTCGAACGCAAAGGGCAACGAATGGAACACTGGTGAGCTTGATCTATTAAGAACGGTTATTTGATAATTTCTCACCTAAAAAAACCGGCCAAGTGCGAGTCGGACTCGCCCATGAAGGGTTCCGTAGCAGCAAGTAACATAATATAAAAGTTCTTGTAATGTATTGTACTTTAATCGATGTTTTAATAATAGTGTATTTTTTTCGGTTTATGACACATTAAAAAAAACTACTTACTGGATTTCGTTCAAACCAATTTTCGTTGGTAGTTTTTATAGTAATGTACATCATATATTTTTTTTAGTTTTATCATTCTCTTATCTTAGAAGTTAGAGGGGGGGGGGACAAACATTTTACCACTTTGGAAGTGTCTCTCGCGCAAACTATTCAGTTTAGAAAAAAATTATATTAGAAACCTCAGTATCATTTTTGAAGACCTGTCCATAAATACCCCACACGCATGGGTTTGATGAAATAAAAATTTTTGAGTTTCAGTTCTATGTATGGGGACCCCCAAAATTTATTGCTTTTTTTCTATTTTTGTGTAAAAATCTTAATGCGGTTCACAGAATACATTTACTTAAAAAGTTTTAACAGTATAGCTCTTATAGTTTCGGAAAAAAGTGGCTGTGACATACGGACGGACAGACAGACAGACAGACAGACAGACATGATGAATCTATAAGGGTTCCGTTTTTTGCCATTTGGCTACGGAACCCTAAAAAGGACGCCACGCTTAGCAAATACTTGATTAATTCAAGAAGCGCGGGCATCCCAAAGACCCATTTCGATGTTCTTCCTGCTCCAGTTAATGTTTTAAAAAAACCGGCTAAGTGCGAGTGGGACTCGCGCACTGCGAATTCCATACAAACTTACCTATGAAAACAGTTCAATTCCCGTATTTGAAAGTTTTTTTGTGACGTAACGAAAAATTTACAGTTTACAGTTTTTTTTCCTTAACTTGTACTATGAGATGTACGAACTTCATGTCAAATTTTAGGATTCTAAGTCAACGGGAAATATCCTAAGAATTTTGATTCCTTTGAGAGTGTCTAAATATAGATACGTTTTAGTGACATCATCTTTATTTTTCCTTGACTCTAAAGCTTGATTATTTCATAGTTTCAAGGGACCGTAGATTTGAACTCAATACCTCCACGCGTTCCCGAGATAAAAGATCTTGGCAGACAGATTAACAGTAAGACTGTCGGAATACAAAGTGATCCTACTTATAAGGGTTTAATTTTTCTACCTTTCGAGGTACGGAACTTTAAAAAGGGACGGCACACTCAGCAAATACTGGATCTAAGAGGTAAACCATCTGACAGTACACAATATTACTGGGCTGTTAGAATAATGATCTTAAAAGAGGCCTCATTAAGTAGTTTTTTGTCTGTGGGCGCCAAAAAATTTCAATTTAATTACAAGTAACATTGTCTAGGAGCACTGAAAGAAACTTCATAATAAAATTAAGTAAAAAATTACGTATTATGGCATAGTTTGCCTAAACTAAAAAACAAAAAAAATAAAATAAAACTACTGTTACTGCTGTAACTGTTATTACTGTTATTTAATAAAACTGCTCACTACAGTATAAAATAACGCTTATTTTTGTCAAATGTAATTCTTTAATAAGTTAAGGTGTGCAATAAAGATGTATAATAATAATAATAATAAAGCTGGCAACACCAGATGTCAACAAAGTTGTTTTTTTTCATTCACAAATTTTTAATCCTGTTTATATTAATTTCTGGACATATTTTTGCACAATTGTACTGTAATAGTAACAAGAAATAGATTACACAATAAAAACTTACCGAAAACAATAAATAAAAATTGAAAACCATCAAGAAGAAAAAATGCTCATCCACCGGACAGATGACACATGTCATCGTAAAGAAAATACTATGAAAAGGAAATCGGAATGAAAATACATATAAAAAAACTATGTTGACGAGAGCAGCTGCTCAACGCGCACGCCTTCCACCCCCGGACTCGCTGCTCAGCTCCGCCTCGCCGCCGCCGGACCCCGGATCATCAGTGTCACCGGCGGCTGCAGTCGCGTCGAGCTCGAGCGACGAGTATTTCTCCCCGCCAACGTCGCCAACACCTGTACGCCGGCCGGGGAGAGGCCGGCCACCGAACGGCTTGGGATTTAGGGGCCAACCGGCCCCGAGCCGGGTCCCCGCTGCCGGTGGTTGTGTGCAGCGCATGAAATGGACTCAATCCATGAATGAGAACGTCATGCGCGCATATTACGGGTCTACAGAGGGGGGAACTAACCTCACTGCGTACCGTGTTAGGATGCTGTCTCTGTTTCAGGATCTTGAACCAACCGTGAACGTCTCGGCACAACGATTGTCGGATCAGGTGCGGGTTATTCAACGTAACCACAGGTTGGACGACGCCGCACTTGATCGGCTGCGCTCACAGGTACTGAGCAACCCTATCGTCTCGACACCGCAACAGATACAGACCGCGGGACCATCGACTTCTGTCACGACCACTCCGCGGTATGATCATGTTGAGAATGAGGCAGATGATAGGGTTGACAGAGTAAGTAGCCAGTGCAACGATCGACTGAGGAGCGCACTGGAGGATGCGCTTCATGAGTATAGATCGACTCCGACTGAGCTTAGGCCCCGTTTACCTCGGTTGCCTATGCACAAAAAAAATAGGGCGCTAGTGTGTGCTCTGGACTCGCTGCTTAAAAATGTTTTTGAGAGCAGCGACAGCCTCCTTGATACGCACTCCATCCTGTACTGTGGGGCTGTTGCGGCATGTCGTCTTGCTAATGTAAAGTTCCCATGTTATGGAGTAGCCACTCGACCAACGCCTGCCGCTCCAGCCTGGCAGTGCAGGATCGAGAGGCGTATTGATGAGGCCAGAGCACTAATTGGCAAACTATACTGCTTCAGGGAGGGCAATACACGTCCACGTGTGATGCGTTTCGTGAGACGAGCGTTTTCGGGGACTGAAATAAGCCCCCGAGAATATATGTCACGTGTCACGTAACGCATCGACTTCCTGAAGCAGAAAGTTTGTGCATGGGCCAATCGCATCCGGCGGTATAAGCGACGGGTCGATCGGTACTCGCAAAATCGCATGTTCCAGAGCGATGAGAGGTGGGTGTACAGAGCTTGGGAGCGACCTGGACAAAATGTGACTGACGGGTTTCGACCGGATAGTGTTGCCACGAATACATTCTGGCGCAGCATATGGTCGGAGCCCGTATGTCACACTGAGGGTGGCTGGATGCGTGATGTTGAGCGCGTGTGCGAGGCTATACCAGAAATGGACAAAGTTTTCATCACCCCATTAGACGTGGCCAGAGCAGTACGTCCGTTACCAAATTGGAAGTCTCCGGGACCGGACGGACTGCAAAATTTCTGGCTTAAGTGGTATAGCAGCTCACACGCGATTTTGGCATCACAATTCCAGTCATCCTTAGAGTCTGGGTCACTGCCTCAGATTTTAACAACTGGTACCACCCACCTGCTCCATAAGACGGGTAGTACCGCGGATCCCAAGAATTATAGACCAATTACATGTTTGTCGACGGTCTATAAACTTCTTACGTCCATCCTGAGAGTGAAAATTACTCTACACATTGAGAAAAACTCAATTATGTTTGCCTCTCAGAATGGATGTAGGAACGGATCCCGCGGCACTAAGGAGCTACTCCTCATAGACATGGCCATAAGCCAACAGGTTCGTCGATCCCGCAAGGATCTGTCGACATGTTGGATAGATTATAAGAAGGCCTACGACTCTGTTCCACATACATGGCTCATGAAGGTGTTGGAGTTGTATAAAATAGATGCAACTCTACGCACCTTCCTTGAGTCATGTATGAGGCAATGGAAAACAGTCCTTCGCTATCCAGGATGTCGACCGATCCAGGGGAATGATGAACCAATATGGATCAAACGGGGAATATTTCAGGGCGACAGTTTGAGTCCACTTTGGTTTTGCTTAGCCCTGAATCCTTTAAGCACGTTGCTGGAGGATTCAGATTTGGGCTATCGGTTGAGAAGAGGTGGTCAGGTCCTATCTCACCTGCTTTACATGGATGATCTGAAACTTTTTGCCCACAACAATTCGCAACTGATGGAACTACTGAAGGTAACTGAAATTTTCAGTAGTGCCATCAGGATGGAATTTGGTGTGGACAAATGTGCAGTCATGCATGTAAGGCGAGGGGAGATAGTGGAATCCGAGGGAATTCAACTCTCGGATTCCATACACCTTAGATCCCTCTCCTCGACCGAAACTTATAAGTATTTGGGTATGTCGGAAGCGTTAGGCATTAACGTCGCTGACATGAAGCAAACGTTGAAGGAGCGCTTCTTTGGCCGCCTGAAGAAAGTTTTAAACAGCCTTCTGTCAGGCGGAAATAAGGTGCGCGCCTTCAACGGTTGGGTCATGCCGGTTTTAATGTACTCTTTCGGCATACTCAAATGGACTCAGACTGAGTTAGACGCTCTGGATAGGCGGGTCCGTACATTGCTGACCGCAAATCGGATGCATCACCCACGATCTTCGGTGATGAGACTGTACATCCCGCGGAAGTGTGGAGGTCGAGGCTTTTTGAATGCAAAGACTCTACACAACCGCGAGGTGTGCAGCCTCAGAGAATACTTTCTCAAAACCGACGTGGGTATGCACCGCGATGTGGTCGCAATGGACAAGGGACTCACCCCGCTGTCCATGGCTAAAGAGAACTGGCGCAAACCTGTGGTACTTACCACTGATGACCGCAAGGAAGTATGGAAAGGCAAGGAGCTTCACGGGCGCTTTTTTCGGGCTCTTCATGGGCCTGATGTAGATTTTTCGGCGTCCGTGGCCTGGTTACGATTCAGCAACCTCTTCGGAGAAACTGAAGGTTTTATCTGTGCGATTATGGACGAGGTTATCTTGACGAACAACTACCGGAGACATATTATGAAGGATGGGACGATTGACGTGTGTCGGGCATGTCATCGTCCGGGTGAGTCCATCAGACATATTATCTCTGGTTGTTCTCGTCTGGCTAACGGCGAGTATTTGCACAGGCATAACCAAGTAGCCAGGATTCTTCACCAGCAACTTGCTTTGAAATACAACCTGGTGGACTCTGAGGTACCGTACTACAGGTATGTGCCCGACCCAGTTCTCGAAAATGACCATGTCACGTTGTACTGGGATCGGTCTATCATTACTGATCGGACTATTATAACCAATAAGCCGGATATAGTAGTGATAGACCGATTAGCGCGCCGCGCAATGTTAGTCGATGTCACCATCCCACATGACGAGAATCTCGTGAAAGCTGAGAAAGAGAAAAAAATCAAATATCTCGACTTAGCACACGAGGTTGTCGACTTGTGGAATGTGGACTCGGCTGTCATTGTGCCGATTGTCGTGAGCGTCAATGGCCTTATAGCCAAAAGCTTCGACGACCATCTGTCGAAGCTGGCGTTGCGCGGATGGATCAAGGGCCTGATACAGAAGGCAGTACTCCTCGATACGGCTCGTATTGTGAGGAGGTTCCTGTCTCTGGAGCCCTAACCATCGGTAGCTTGGACCCTGCTCCCGACACCGGCGGACAACTATTTTTTATATTTTTAAATGTTTTTTTTTTTAATTATTTTTTTAAGAAATGTTTAAAAATGTAAAATAATATGTTTAAATGAAAAATAAAGATAATAATAATAATAAGCCCCCTAAACAACCACACGTCCTGATTGACCATCTAATCACGTGGGGGGCGGACACACGAATGAGAAATTACTGGCGTGGCTAACGTGGCTCTGGAAACCCATTCAACATGGAGACACGTTCAAAGAGTAAACGTTTAGGACCGCTGCCCGGGGGCGATCACCGGGGCGCACCTGGAGCTGATGCTGGGTGTCACAGCATGCGAACCGTCAGCGGTGAGGAGTTGAGCAGGCGGGCTCCCACCGACAAAGATACTACAGCCGAAATCATTGACGATGGTGACAGGCTTACGGATAGGACAAACACCCCTGTAGAACCGTATAGTCCAAGTACAGTGTCATACTCACCTTCTAGACACTCATTACCATCCATACCATCGTCACCCTCCATACCATCATCACCTCCCATTATTAGCTTAAATACAGTCCCACTCACTCCAGCCTTGAATGTTGCGCGGGAGGCTAGTTCCTTTTTACCCGCGTCCACCAAGGCTGGAAAAGCAAGAGTTCGCATGAGATGGAGCAAGGAAGTTAACCTATTTATCATGCGAACTTACCTTTACATTACTAAATTAGAGACCGACATGACCACTTACAGAAAACAATTGCATGAACTTTTTTCTCTACAATACCCAGAGGTTACAGTTAGTGAGCAAAGGATTTCAGATCAAAGGAGAACAATAGTAAGAAATAAACTCCTGTCTCTAGTAGAAATAGATAAGTTAAAAGAAGAAGTACGTTCACAACTACAAGCAGAATCGGAGGGTGTTGGGGACGCCACCTCTTTCTCGCTTACACAAGGCGCAACGTACTTACAGCAAGAACAATCAACACTTATCACACAATCCCAACCATTTTATCAATCACAAGCACATTCACAGATCACGCATACTTCTACGCAAACCGAGAATTTAATCATAACTTTAGAGAATGAAATTGAGACCTTAACCGATAGCAATCAAAATTCCCCGACAGATGCGTTTATCCAAGATATACATGATAAATTTAAAACCGCGCTTACTCAATATTCTGGCATGGATCCGGCAGTCCGACCTAAACTGCCTAAACTAAGGTACTCACCAAAACTTTTTCAACTCGTTCATCTATTTAATACAAATATTTTAAATCAGTATATTAGCGAAGACATTCAACTTATTGACGTCAACACCTTAATATATTGTACAGCATTAGTTATTTCCGAAGAACTTAACTTTAAAATCACAGATTACACACACAATACAAGTTACCGAAAGTTTAATAAACCGGCATGGCAGCAGAGGCTTGAAAATGATATAGAGAAGCTTCGAGCAGACTGCAGTAGAATAACCCAATACATTAACAACAATAGGTCAAATAAGGTAGTTAGAAGAGTAGAAGTAATTTTTAAAAACATGGCAACTCACACTAGACATGAAGCTGATAACAGAAAACCGGAAGAATTCTTGGATTCATTAAAACAGAAATTGGCTTTAAAAGTTCATCGGTTAAGAAGATACAAAAAAGCTCAAGAACGCAAAAACGATAACTCTCGGTTTGCTACGAATGAAAAGATTTTTTATAGAAATCTACAGAAATCACAAACTAATAATGATACGCTCGATGAAAACAATATCGAATTACCAACAGCAGAAGAACTAGAAATATTTTGGTCTGGCATATGGGAAGAGCAGGTACAGCATAATGAAAAATCTGATTGGGTAACAGATGAACAAACAAAGTGGAGTTTACTAGAAGAAATGGAATTTGACCTAACTTTTTTGATTAGAAGAAATGAGTCAGACATAACTAGCATCACAATGAGACTACATAACTGGAAATCTCCTGGAATAGATAAAATACATAACTATTGGTAAAAAAATTAGAGTCATTGCACAAAGTATTAGCTAAAAATTTAACAGAAATTATCTTAGGGAAACAAAACATTCCTGAATTTATTGCTACAGGAATAACCTACATGTTACCAAAAACTAAATACTCACCACAACCTTCTCAATACAGACCAATTACATGCTTACCCACAATATATAAGATCTTAACATCAGCCATAGCCGCAAAAATCAATAAACATATAGAACATTACAATATAATAGCAGAGGAGCAAAAAGGGTGTAGAAAGGGTCATATGGGCTGTAAGGAACAACTAGTCATAGACTCAACAATTCACAAACATGCTGCTACCAAAAATAGAAACTTACACTGTACATACGTAGAATATAAAAAAGCTTTTGATAGTATCCCACACTCCTGGCTTATTCAAATATTACAAATCTATAAAATAAACTCAAAGTTAATAGATTTCTTAAAGAATGTAATGCTCCAATGGAAAACTACACTCCATTTAAATTTTCGTGATAATCACATTGCAACTCGACTAATATATATTAAGAAGGGCATTTATCAGGGAGATTCTTTGAGCCCTTTATGGTTCTGTCTCGCTCTGAACCCTTTGTCTCATCTACTACATCGATGTCAGGCTGGTTATTCCCTTAAACATACCACGGAAGAAACTATTATCTCTCATTTAATTTATATGGATGACATAAAACTCTACGCAAGGTCTGAAAGAGAGATGAAACAATTAATTGACACCACGACCAAATTCAGTAAAGATATCAATATGCAATTTGGTCTAGATAAGTGTAAAACAGTTCATATAATTAGAGGTAAAATAAAACCGGGTGACTACCCTATTAACAGTACAGACACAATCACAGCTATGGATACTACAGATTTGTATAAATACTTAGGGTATAAGCAGCTCAAAGGAATAGATCATACATCAATTAAACATACTTTAAATTCAGAATACAAGAGGAGGGTGGTCGCAGTATGTAAAACCCAATTGTCGGGAAAACACTTAATAAAGGCGTTGAATACCTATGCGATCCCAATATTAACATATTCGTTTGGAGTAATTAAATGGTCAAAAACTGACATCCAGCATATAGAGAGGACAACACGCGCTATACTAACTAAACACAATAACTTACACCCTAAATCTGCTGTAGAAAGATTGACCATTAAACGACAAAATGGAGGGAGAGGCCTAATTGATATCCATCACCTATGGCAGAAACAAATAACCAGACTGAGAACATTCTTTCACACTAAATCACACACAAGTAATATTCATAAAGCCATAGTAATCAACGATAACAATTACACCCCACTTAACCTTAATGATCAAATAGAAATACCACATACTGACATTGGCGACCCACAGAAGCAAAAGTTAGAAAATTGGAAAAAGAAAGTGCTGCACGGACGTCACCCTCATGAGTTAGAGCAATCTCATATAGATACGATGGCATCAAATAAATGGCTTAAAATAGGTACTTTATTATATTTATAAAACTACAGAAAGTTCATCATTAAAGACCCCACGATGACTAATGATAAATGCCGTAAGTGTCAGAGTCAGCCAGAAACTATTCAACACATTACAGGGGCATGCACCTCACTCACACAGACAGATTATACATATAGGCATAATCAGGTAGCAAATATCATCCATCAAAACCTTGCACTCAAATATAAACTCATACAGGATTCAAATACTCCCTATTACAAATATGCACCACAAACAGTTTTAGAAAATACAACTCATAAATTGTACTATGATCGTGCAATATTGACTGACAGGACCATTCACTACAATAGACCAGATATAACTCTACAAGATAAAATTAATAAAATCACTTACTTAATTGATATCGCAGTCCCTAATACACATAATTTACAAAAAACGATAGGCGAGAAAATTAGTAAATATGCTGAATTAAAAGAAGAAGTGACCAGAATTTGGAGGCAAGAAAAAGTGTACGTGGTGCCCATTGTTGTCTCCACTACAGGTGTCATACCTCATCATCTCCACCACAGCCTCAGAGTAATCAATCTGAAAGACTCAACTTACATTAACCTCCAAAAAGCTGCAATTTTGAACACCTGCAGAATAGTAAGAAAATTCATGCAAATCGGGGAAAATGAAATATCTCCACATAATACTCATTCTCCACTTTAAATTTACTCACAACACGCTACATTGACTTGGCTTGGCCCGTTAATGTAGCTTAAAAACTAGCCCAGAGCTAAGAAAAACTAAACGTTGTCCCATAATAATAATAATATATTATTTTCTAGTTGCATATTCCAAAGCGTAGATCTCTTAGAGAAGTATGTGCAAGAAACTCCATGGACGCGTCATAGACGTCACTCATGATTCGTTCCCTGTGCTTGCTGCATGTATCTAACAACGACGACGATTGGCTCGCCAATGTATGGAATGCGCTACGCAATCGCCACTCTGACGCCGAGCGCTCAAGATCCGTGACGGTAACTGTATCAAGTGCTCTATAAGTCTAATTTCGCTACTATTCTTACCTCGCTATTATTGTAGCTTTATTTTTTTTTTTGTTATTCATAGGTTAGATTATTTTGATTAAACAAAAATATTTTGTTTTGAATATGTAGATTTTGCTGTCACTTGAATATTGAACTTCTATCTTTTTTTTTTTTCATTGTAGATTTGACTTACATTCATAATGTAACCCTTGTCTACCAAATAATTTTTTATGTGAAGTGACAGTTGATAGTCTCTGAAAATCTTGATTCACTTGAGTTAGTGCGAACTGAGTAGTTTCAATTGTGGTTGAAGTGTAAATCCAAAATGCATTGAAATGTTTTTAGATTTAAATTGAATATCAGTTATATTAGTTTACAACGTTGAATTTGCAATTTGGTGATAACTCTTCTCATATTCACCAATTTTAATTTTTACGAAAAGTGAAAAAAAATAACAACTTTACCTCTTATTAGTGTAGATCTAATAAGTTTTTTTTTTTATTGTTTATAGGAGTTAATCTCTGAAGGTACGAGTCCTAATGCTAAATTTTTTTCACCGATAGAAAGCTGCTTTATTCTCGAGTAACATATGGAATATTTTATATACGCAGGCGAAGCCGTGGGCAAGAGTTAGTAGAAAATAAAGAATTGGGTAATAGTGGAAAAAATGACCTGCTTTAACTACAAACCTCGTAATTTTAATCAAACCCCGTGACGTCAAACAAAATGTACAAAATTGTATATTTATTTATAAAATACTCGCTCTTGCCTAAAAAAATATTGCATATGTCACTCCGAAACAAAGCAGCTTTCTATTGGCCAAAAAATTACAGCAATCCTAAGAGATTACCTCCTACAAACAGGAAAAAACCGGCCAAGTGCGAGTCGGACTCGCCCATGAAGGGTTCCGTAGCAGCAAGTAACATAATATAAAAGTTCTTCTAATGTGTTGTAACTTTGATCGATGTTTTAATAATAGTGTATTTTTTTCGGTTTATGACGCATTAAAAAAAAACTACTTACTGGATTTCGTTCAAACCAATTTTCGTTGGTAGTTTTTATAGTAATGTACATCATATATTTTTTTTAGTTTTATCATTCTCTTATCTTAGAAGTTAGAGGGGGGGGGACACACATTTTACCACTTTGGAAGTGTCTCTCGCGCAAACTGTTCAGTTTAGAAAAAAATGATATTAGAAACCTCGGTATCATTTTTGAAGACCTATCCATAGATACCCCACACGCATGGGTTTGATGAAAAAAAAAAATTTGAGTTTCAGTTCTATGTATGGGGACCCCCAAAATTTATTGCTTTTTTTCTATTTTTGTGTGAAAATCTTAATGCGGTTCACAGAATACATCTACTTACAAAGTTACAACAGTATAGCTCTTATAGTTTCGGAAAAAAGTGGCTGTGACATACGGACGGACAGACAGACAGACAGACAGACAGACAGACAGACAGACAGACAGACAGACATGACGAATCTATAAGGGTTCCGTTTTTTGCCATTTGGCTACGGAACCCTAAAAACAAACTTTACCTGTTCAGAATATTAGTGTTAAAGTGTATTAAATATAATAATATGTATTATTTTTTAACTAATAAGATTATTTTTGAAAATTTTATTGGAGAAAAGAAAATATTAAAATATTGTCATGTCTTAGAAATTGAGTAACCGATTTAAAAAAATCTGATTTTTGAACCTTTTGCCAGGCAACTGCAAAGAATTTACTTTGGCTAGAAAAGCAACAGCCTCATGATTCCTGTCATTTAGATTGATTAAGATTCATAAGCCTTCCGGGCCTCCTATAAATCGCAATGTTTCACGAATCTAAGTAATAGTCTTCATTAGCTGCCCATTCAACCCGCACTTACTGCTGAAATATCACTGTAATTTGTAATGATTAGGGGAAAATAAAATTTTAAATATACATCGCTTTTAATATTGATGACAAGAATTTGTTTAGGGTTAAAATTGGCGAATATTGTGATCGAATTTAGAAATATTATTTTTAGACTTCCTGCTTTTTCAGCTATATAAATAAACTAGCTTTTGTCCGCAGGTTCGTCTGCGCACATAAAATATGACCTATGTCACTCAGGAATAAAGCAGCTTCCTATCGGTGAATAAATTTTAACAATCGGACCTGTACTTTCAGAGATTACCTCCTACAAATAAAAAAACCAGAAACAAACTTAACATCTGACTGACTGACATATCAACGTACAGCCAGAAGTACTGGGACTAGGAGCGTGGAATTTTACACAAGGTGTTTTTTCATGACGTAGGCGAGCACTAAGAGAGGATTTTCCAAAATTCATTTCCCAAGGGGATGAAACGAAGGTCCGAAGTTTGTCAGAAACCTACTATCACGTGGGCAAAAGCGCTGACAAAAGCTAGTCTATATATAAAAGGAAAAACTGAATGACTGACATATCAACACACAGCAAAAACTGCAGGGCCCAGGAGTGTGAAATTTTGCACAACGTTTGATTTTATGACGTAGGCGAGCTCTAAGAGAGGAGTTTTAAAAACCACCCCATATTAGAAGAAACGGAGGTCCAAAGTATTTATGGAGAAACCTACCGTTACGCGGGTGAAGCTGATGGTTGAAGCTAGCTGGGATAATATAATGCTAATCAAAAATTCCTGAGACTCTAAGTAAAATCGGGGATTGTAACAATTTTTTTGGAACAGTTTTACATAAGGTCAAATAAAATTATCTATTACTTGGAATTCAACATAATGTACATAAATCACTTAAATATTAACTTAACTATTTATACTAAAACTCAACTACACTACTAATAAAGAAACACAAAGTACACTCAGGCATCGAAGTACTCCTCCACAAGGCTGTCATCCGAAAATCTGCCCTGAAGACTGGCGGTATTACAACGTGCTAATTTCTCGGGCAATATGAAATTGAAGGAAAGGATAATTGTATTATGAACCCTGCTTGTACTTTCCTTGATTCATCTATATGTCAAGAATGAATAAGTTACTTCTAGGCAAGCTGCTCGTGCTCGTCGCCCACATCATCGGGTGAGCTGATGGTAGTTAAACATAAACTTAACAGTAAAAAAAAACACAATTTATTCATTTAAAGCGCCTATTCAGATTGAGTTGTTAGTGCTCTGTATTTTAGAACTTCTTTTCGAAAAGAGATCTCAAAAAAGGAATAGATTTTTGCAGTAGACAGGTCGATGAGAACACTTATTTAAATCGAGACCGTCCAAACCAAATTACTCCAATTAAACAATTTGTTCGCTGGCTTTGTGGTGGACATCAAACGTGACAGGAGCCGGCGGGTCACGGCAGCTATGAATATGTTTTACCGAATGCTTATTTCTCTACAAAATTCAACCATCGGTGTCGTCCTTTCTCATTTAATTGATTTACTATAATACGGTCAGCGAAATTATGGCACAGAATATACAGGTGATTTTTGTACGGTTTCGCATATCTTATAATATTATAATCAGATTAAATTGTAACTGTACTACTGTGTGTTGTGTGTACTGTACATGTATTGTAGTTGTTGTTGTTTGTGTTGTTGTTGTTATGTATTGTTGGTTGTTGCATTGTCTATAAAAAATCAAAATAAATATCAGAAAAAATTTGATTACAAATTACACGTTGGCAGTGGCACTCATTTTTGAGTTTTTCCATTTTTGCGGTACAAGGCGTTTAAGACCTCGTCTGAAAACTATTATTATGACGGTAAAGGGTTTATTAGACCCCGTAACATTTAAGAAACTACAAGTTTTTTTGGCTAAGTGAAAGGACGAGGTCAAAGTAACCCCGTATTAAAGTAGAAACCTACTCCACTGCATTCCGTTTTAATAAGGCTTCTTACGTATTTATTTGGCTATTTACTAAAGTAAATCAAATTGAAATATTGGCCTCTATGCGGCAGTAAGGACACAATTTTTCTTAGTCAAGGAAGACACGTACGGCGTATTAGATTTCGTTTACCATTGAACGTGTTGAAGGGTTCTCAGAATCTTCTTGATATCTTTTTTATAAAAATCAGCCAAGTTTTCAAGAAAGACAATATGTACTTTTTGGATCAGTGTACCCCGATTGTTGGAGCATAGTAATAGGTCTCCTGTCATCTATTAATACGAGAAATGCCCTTACACAGCCCATTTCGGTGTCGAGCCCACATGACAGTTGTCAGATGAGACTCACAATGGTTTCACATTGAGATGGCACCCCCATTGTCTAAGGCAGCAATGTTCTTAATCGAGCAATGTTCGAGGAATAACAATAATAATAATATTGATTTGTTTGTGTGATAAGGAATGCAGGTTATAATAATATGATTATTAAAACAAAAGGACTCAATTCATCGTGACCGAGGCGGAATTCACCCGAGTCTTATGGTGAGGATGTTATGCAACCGAGTGCTGTATTGAAAAATTCCCACGTGTATCAAACAACATTTTGAAGGAATAAGTAAGTGAGGGTTTACGAGCGGTTTGTGAGGGTCACTTGGAGTTCAGCCTGATTTTTTTTTTGTAGGTGGGAAAATCATCCAATGATATCTCGCGCTCTTTCTACCATTATTTCTAACTCTGAGCTACTTCTTGCCAATTCCTGAGGTTAAACATTTAAGTCAGGGCATTTCCTTCGTGATCTACCGTTCTGTAAGGAAGATATAAGTATACTAGCTGACCCGGCAAACGTTATTTTGCGCTTTAAATGTTAAGGGTGGACAACCCTTATCATTAAGGGGTATGAAAAATAGATGTTGGCTGATTCTCAGACCTACTCAATATACTCACAAAATTTCATGAGAATCGGTCGGGCCGTTTCGGAGGAGTACGGGAACGAACATTGTGACACGAGAATTTTATATATAACTAGCTGACCCGGCAAACTTCGTACTGCATAATAGTTACCTTTTATCTAAGCTGTCAACTCTACCTACTCTACCCTACTCTACCCTACTCTACCCTACTCTACCCTACTCTACCTTACTCTACCCTACTCTGCCCTACTCTACCCTACTCTACCCTACCCTACTCTACCATACCCTACTATATCCTACCCTACTCTACCCTACCCTACTCTACCCTACCCTACTCTACCCTACCCTACTCTACCCTACCAAATTGTGAATCTAAACCATTCCCAGATCCCCTTGAACACACACAAAAAATTTCATCAAAATCGGTCCAGTCGTTTGAGAGAAGTTCAGTGGCACACACACTCACAGAAGAATTAAATATATAAAGATATTAATAAACTCTGTGTGACTGAAAACGCATAGACAGGCGGTTTGATCAGCGCCTAGAGCCCAATAGTCACCAGGCAAGTAGCCAAGTTAAAGCATAGCATAGTCTGCCTTATAATGTTCCCACTGCTGGAATTCTGGCTTTCTCGCTAGGAGAGGGAATGGGCCATAACCTACTACGCGGGCCCAGTGCGGATTGGTGGATGTTACAAGTTTTCGAATTTTTGCGTCTAGCATATGCCGGTTCCAAGCCGATGTTTTCTTTCCCCGTTTGAGACCAATGTTGATGAAATAAATTACACAAAGCCAAGTTAAAGGAGCCTACTAAAATATTCGCCGAGCGTGCAGTGCGGTTGGTTATGAACATTTTAGCTATGCGTCAGGCGTTAAGCAAGCCTTCTCTTAATCCTTATATTTTTTTACCAACACCATCTTGTAGGAAAAGTTATATCTGGATTTTGCAAAATATTTTTCTATTAACTTCCTCTATCCTGTGTTTTTTAGACTATATAAGTGTTCTTCTTTTTCCGTTTTCAACTAAAAGTTTGCCGAGGGAGGATTCTTAGGATTCTGTACTTTAGTAGGTAAAAACGGAAGCTTTATCGGTCGGTTTTTTTTACTTTGTTATAGGTACATCTGTCTATATCCCTTTTCTCTGAAACGTGTGGAGGTACATACATATTAAGCTGAAATTAATATCAAATACTTAATTCATTAAACCCAGGCGAAAGCCGCCGTTCGCGCATCTATTGTCTTACTATTGTGTCTCAAATTGACGGTATCTGAAAGGTTAGGCGGTTATCACCACCACCACGCACGTACTTGCAGGCGTGCAGATCTGCATCACCGTGCGGGTTTTTTATGCACTCACGCGCGTAGATGCGTCTTGCTCATTCACGCAGGTACGCACTCATTTCATACAAAATCACAAACGGTACTACGAGACTCAATGTGGCATACGATGCGTCTCGCCCCGCACCCACGCGCGTGAGTGCGTATTTCTCCGCATGTAGATGCGTGATCTGCATGAATGCGGGTAGATGCAGTGTGTTGGACTGTGCGTGTTTTCTATACAAACGGAGATATTTACAAGCAACGTTGTGATAACCGCCCTAAGGCTTCTATCCCTTAGTACAGTGAAAAAAATAACAAACTTCTAAGTCAACGCAATCTAAAGATAAAGCTGTATGTGGTGCATACCTATACTTTGACACTCACAAGGAAATGTCCCATTGACCTAGAATCCTGTTTACCAAGACGTGTCTCATGGCACAAGTATAGAAAAAAAGTCTGAAAAGTAATCACTTATTTAGATCCGGAAAAATCTTCAAGACTCGATTTAGGAATTGATCTATTTACTTTTATAGTTCCTGTAAGTTTGTACGAAACCCTCGGTGCACGAGTTCTACTCGCATTTAATCGTTTTTTTTTTTATACAATTTCGTCTCAATCCATTCCAATCTGAATCCTAATGACAGTTTACACAGCATTTAAGCTGTAAGACGTAAGAGTGATCACTTATTGGCATGAGCTCACGCGTTTTATGGCTCGTAAACGAGACCTTTGTCAATCGTACTGGAAACGAGGCGTTTATGTGGTGACACATATCCTTTACAAATTAGTCACAAGTATATTAGGGTGTTATTTGTACCTAGTGTTAGGGTGTTTTTAACTTGGTGAGATTTACCGCACGCCTAACCACCGCAAATGTCCATTTTCGGGGGTTAGGCGTCGTAGGCACGGGCTTGCGGACAGTGAGCAATGGGTAGCTTGCTGTCCGGCCGTTCGGTAACTGTCCGGACCAAGCCCAAGTCGTCGACGGCGCGCACTGTTCCCGCGCGCCTCATGGAGTTGTCAGCAACAGCAGGGACCTAGCCGGGTCGAAGCCTACTGGAGCCAGGGTTATCCGAAAGGGCGCTCGAGCTCCGGTATGAAGGCTAGAAGGAAGGGGGTGGGTCTTTTAGTCAGAAGAGTCTGACACTATCCCCCGCTCCGCCCAAGGGCGGGGGATGTCAATGCATGATTTTTCCCACCATAAATAAGGGGGTTAGGCGATTTTTTTGCATTTTAAATTTTTCTGCGTGCGGATCAAATAATCGTATCGTGCAAATTTCATCATGCATGCTCGCATGATATTAAAATACCCTCACTGAGCTAATGTACTTGTACTTAATTGCAGCTTGTAGTCAAGCAGATTAAATACTTTGACGACAAAGTTGGCGCTGTGGTTTATGATTGGCTGCTGAAATGCATGTCGATTCCCATAAGGAACAAATGTGTGTATTGCTGTAAGATAGCTGTAAAACTTACATGCAGAAAACACTTAGACCCGCCAATCGCAACCAATGCCCCAACCGTGCAGTCAATGTATTTAATCTGCGACCCGGAGTCCCGGAGCGTATTGTTCCACGCGCGCCTCAAAGAGATGTTAGCAAAAACACAGGAGTAGTGTTAGCCAGTACACTGACACGTCCTCTCGCTTCATTTTAGATCAGGGGAAGTCATGAGATGATTTCCTATCTAAAAGAAGTCCACAAGTCTGAAAACTCGCATTCACATGACACCCAGATCTTGAACAACAGCATATCGGTTCCATACGGTAATCGTAACCGCGGTACAATATATAGTTAGGTCATAATTTTGACCTAACTATATATTGTACCGCGGTTTAATATATATTATATATCCCATCACTCGAGTATGTTTTAAATTACTAAACAGCGTTACTGTTAGTTAACAATATAAGAACGAAGCCAACTCAACACCCCCTTCGAATTTAATTTTCGAACTTCTGAACCGTTACCGTTTTAAAACGTTAACACAATTTTCAACAGAACTATAGAGGTGTAAATTACTGACAGTGAGAGCTGCTCTCTGTTAATTAGTCATCGGGCTGGCATTAAGTGCAGTCCAATCCAGTTAATGAGCAAATTGAACCGTAGTAGCAAGACATTGCCTATTGATCTGATTTGAACTGAATATTGACTCATTTTTTACTTCTTTATAAGGTTACCAGCTGTTGCCTGCGGCTTTGTCCACGTGATAGTAAAAAAATATCTCAAGGGAACATGGTTTACCCGTTTATTGAGTGTTATCAAATTCTGTTCAGCCGTTCGAGAGTGAAGAAATAACAAATATATACACACATATACTTATACTCACAAACTTTCACCGTTATACGAGTAATATTAGTACGATAGTATGATTACATCGGATAAATGTGTTTTACAAATCTATAATATAAAAGAAAGCCGTGTTAGTTACACTATTTATAACTCAAGAATGGCTGAACTGATTTGGCTGAAAATTGGTGGGGAGGTAGCTTAAAACCAGGAGACAGACATAGGATATATACTTTTATCCCCTTCCCGTGGAACGTGACCAAAAACGTTTTATATACGCAGGCGAAGCCGCGGGCAAAAGCTAGTTACTACATAAATGGATTTCCCAAAAAAAAATGCACTGTTTACCTAAAATTATGATGATGATGAGATTCATCATCATCATCATTTCAGCCTAAGGACGTCCACTGTTAGACATAGTCCTCTCCTAAGTGTCGCCACAACGAAAGGTCCTGTGCGGCTCGCTTCAACCTCATTCCCGCGACTCATACATTGGAGGAATCGATTTATATCCGTGATTGATTATGGGCTTGACGGTAAAGTGACTGAAGTAAATAATAAAAATAATGTTTATTGGTTTACATAAAAAGTGTTACAAATTAAATGTGACCCTGGATCCCGCACTAGGATGCCCTGTGACGCAGGATCCAGTCTCTATCGTCAGACAATATTCATTATAACTTAAGTCTTGCTGACAAATACAACGGTTACAATTTAATTTTGTGTGTAACATCTAGACTATCTGATGTATATTAATGTACAAGAACCTACACGTAAACGATATTTAAGCGTAATACCTATGATATGATCTTAATTAGTCATGTCTATATATAGGCAGGTCACCATATTATGCGAAATATTTCCTGAATGGTATATTAATCGCAGTGATGGTCAAGTGGTAAGGCCCCGACTTACGAGTTGTAGGTCGCGGTTCGAACCCAGCCAGGCGTATTACTTTGTGTAATTTATTTCGTCACCATTGCTCTCAAAACGGTGTAGGAAAACATCGTGAGGAAACCGGCATGTACTAGAACCAAAAATTCGAAGACGTGTGACATTCAACAACCCGCACTGGGCCCGCGTGGTGGATTACGGCCCATTCCCTCTCCTAGAGTGGAGGCCTTAGTCCCAGCAGTGGGAATTAAAAAGGCTGATGATGATGATGATGATGATGATATTAATCGACCCATTCATTTTCAAAACTAAAAAATAATTATTTAAATGTTTTGAAAACCACAAAAAAGTGTTCTATAGGTAGTTTATAAATTAAATCTTCTCAAAGCATTCTCCACCATCATTAGTACAAAATTTCATTCGTCTGAAACGATTTTGCAAGCCTTTTCTGCCTCACTCCTAGGCCTTCGTCTAGGTGTGGACACTTTTAAGATTGGAAGAAGCCCTTTGCTTCCTTAAAGTGCTAAAAGTGGTCACACGCTTCTATCTTTCAGTTTTGGCGCAATCAGCCCCCCTAGCAAAGTTACAACCGTTTCGCTTGCGTCGAACGCTTTGAGTTGGCCGCGTCGGCGAATCCTTTGTTCTGAACATGTGACTGAGAGTTGAGACGACCGCGACGTCATTCCCGTACATATGAAGCTTTCTACTAGCGGTAACTATTGCAGATTAGTAACTTGGCTAGGAGTACTCTTTAGTTCGTCCCGCATTGTCTTCATGGTCTGCCGCGACCCCGACTCAGGTCGCGGAAGACCATTCTCAGGAAACATAATCCGGCAGGGAATTTCACTCATTAGCTGTGCGCACAACAAATGTCTTACGTCTCAATTTTTCGAGTCAAAGCGAAAACAAATAAAATATTTTGCCAATTTTATAACTTTCGAAACTGTCGTCAACTCATTATAAGTTACTAGGGGTCCCCTGATTTCATTCGCCTTTGGTTACTGCTTCTATTTGTCGTAGCGTAGCTGTATAAATAGGCTATCCAGCATTAAAATAATTTTCTAAATTAAACGATTAAGATTAAAAAGAAGAAAAAGATGGATGGATTGTGTGAGAATTGATATGAAAGAAAAGGGAGTTAGTGATAGTTTGACGGGTGACAGGACAGAATGAAAGAAAAAAACGTGTTGCGCCGACCACAAGTAATATGGGATATAGGCAGGAAGAAGAAGAAAAGAGAACGATTAAGATTAACTACTAAGATTAGCGTGTTCAAACAATCAATCTCTTTAGCCGTATAAAATGAGTATAGATAGGCAAAGACTGTCATACACACAATTACTTTTATCATGATAACGTACGACAATCTAAAATTGTTGTTCGCACTTGTGATCTCCGAGCTCTATTGTGTTGAATGCTTTCAATCGCGCAATTCGTTGGCGTTGGCGTGTGATTCCTGAATTTTCGTCTCCTTTATATTATGGACGGTGAAGCGTTAAAGAACCGGGTACACGTAGGTATTGATATTTTTTGTATATGTATGTGCCAGTGGGAGCTTTCGGAAAACAGGCGTGATACAACTTTGACAACGCTTTTACAATTTTTTAACTGCAATCAGTGTTTGATCAAAGGGGTAAATGATACATGATATTTACTTGGCAAATAGGTTTTTTGAAAACACTTTGACACATACACACGCTATATTTCGAAGAGTTTCGAAAGAAGATCCAACCCTCTGTGTTGGAAACCAGTTTCGAAAACCGAAAAATATTTCTTTATTGGCCGTTTCTATTAAAGAAAAATATTTCTTTTTTCGAAACTGGTTTCCAAAGTGGCTGAAGGTATTTTTGTCGTCAATTTAATCTAGATGAGGCCAATGTTTCCTAGCTAACTACCCTGAGAAGAAACACCGAAACAAATTTTGCCATATATTGCTGGCATATTTTTTTTTTACCAAAAATGAAACTTAGGCCAGACCTTAAAGATATAAAGATATCTTAAATCTATTTTGTTAAAAGGAACCTCAAAATATCCAGTATTATTTCCATTTCATCATCACTACATAGTATAAAACAAAGTCGCTTTCTCTGTCCCTATGTCCCTTTGTATGCTTAAATCTTTGAAACTACGCAACGGATTTTGATGCGGTTTTTTTAAATAGATAGAGTGATTCAAGAGGAAGGTTTATATGTATAATAACATCCATTAAATAGTGGAGAAGTACTGTTATTTTTGAGGTTTCTAATGTGATGTCGTAATTAATTACATTTTTTCCGCTTACATTGCAAACGCAGGCTGAACCCTACGAGTTTTATCAAAATAATGTACTAAGTATAGTACACATTGAAAAGGTCTACAGAAAAGTCCGTGATGGTATATGTCTATCTCTTATGGATAACCCACAATAACTTGTTTTTGTCATTTACTTTTTACGACAAATAATGGCTAATTTTCGAAGCGATTTTAACCAATACAGCATTAATCCTTAACCAATTAAATACCTTGAATACATTGTTCATTTAATATAGATCTATATGGCCCTTTACACCGTATGATTTAAGTGAATATTTTCGAGGATATTACAGATTTAAAAATTGCGGGACGTAGCGTTTGTGGCGGTGGTGGCCGGCCGGTACCGCCACAAACGCTACGTCCCTCAATTTTTAAATCTGTAAAGCGGCAAGAGCGTGCCTCTTCATGGTATAGGGAAAGGGGGATTGTTTTACTCCAAATTTAACGCGTGCGGGCCACGGGCAGTAATGAATAAATCAAAACTACTGAATCGATTTTAATCACATAGGCTATATATTTTATACTCGTGCGAAGCCGGAGCGGGCCGCTATGTTTTTATATACAACGTCCACAGTTTTTCTGTAGTGTATTTAGTATCAGCATTGCACCCGTGCGAAGCCGGGGCGGGTCGCTAGTTTTAATAATATAAGGAAAATAGGTTACGCCTGACAAAAATATACAAGCAATGCTTCAATAAGTATCCTCGTTCGGTTACGATTTAAAGACCCACGCTTAGCCAAGTTGTTATTTTGCAATCGTTAACGTTGTCGAAAAGTGATGAAACGTATGGGAATGACGTCATCTCAACGTAAAGTCGCGTGGTCAGAACAAACGAACAGACAATTCGTAGCCAAGTTCACATCGTTCAAAATCGTTTCTACAATGTTTAACGCTACATCTTTTGTTTTATAAACGCTACATTGTAGAACGAGCGGCCGACTCAGGCGCGTCAACATGGCTACCAACTTATCGTTTTCTACAATTGCTGTCACTGAGGCGTTACCGATTACAGAACGGAATTCGACACAAATTGGTTGCAACTTGGCTAGGGGGGCTGGTTCTTCTTGCTATTCCTCGTATTGTCCTCTAACGTATAACCTAGGTTTCATTTCTGGCGAAAAGAAAAAAGCAAATCATGCCAATAGTTTGCACTGGCTCTTGGTAAGTCCCATTTGGTGAGTATCAGTTAAGGCCCTTTTCCTGTCACGCGTATTTTATACCGCACGCGGGTCTCGTCCGCATGCGGGTCTCGTCCACATGCAGGTGATAGCACGCTCCGGGCCACACGCAGGACAAAGATTTCGTTTGCTGCTGCAGTGTTGTGCGTGTCGCCAGTGTGTAAACTTGTTTGCGATATATATTGTATGCAGACTATGAGCATGCGTGCAACCCGCTTCACAGTAAAAACAACACTGAAGGCAGAAGACCACCGCCCGCATCCGGATAGCACGCACGCGGGCTGCGCGCCTGCAGCTAATCCGCGTTCCGCACGCGTGCTAGCCGCATGTTAGGAAAAACATACAGGGCAGTCCGCATGCGGACGGAAACCGCGTGCGGGTTAAAATAAACGTAACAGGAAAAGGGGCCTTAGAGTGTCTCCACCATTGGGAACGTATCTTCATCGTTTATCTATATATATTGGAGCTTAGGGTGTCATCATTGTGTGAAACAACTCGAAGACACGGCGGTGTACCCCTCTTTGCCCCAGACAGCGCCGTATCCTCGTGGAGGCGTTCGGCAGAGGTGACCTCTCGCTCCTTACCTTAGTTCTGGCCTCTTTCTGCGAAGTAGTAGTGGACAGGAGATGGACGCACGCGTGAGGGAACGAACATTCTCACTACCCAGCTACTGAGACCCCAACCCGACCAGCCACGGTAGACACGGGCTTACGGACGACGAGCATTGGTAGCTCACTGCTGTT
The DNA here is from genome assembly GCA_929112965.1 of Mythimna albipuncta. NCBI lineage: Eukaryota > Metazoa > Arthropoda > Insecta > Lepidoptera > Noctuidae > Mythimna > Mythimna albipuncta. The sequence goes on from OV815967.1 coordinate 18,468,631, forward strand.
TTGTAGAAACAAAGCTGCGCCATAAGTGTTGCTAAGAAACACTGGTAACCTAAATAACATCGTACTAATACGTACACTAAGGTATGGTATATATGATAGGTACATATATGGTGATACCAAAAAAAGAAAAATACGTTAGCAAATTGTACATGGGATTTTCAATATAACCTTGGCGAGCTTTGTTAACCCTAAGCAAACTCCTTAGAGGCTTGCATGGGGTCGGAAGTTGAGGAATTTTTTTAGTGAATTTTCTTAGTGATTTATCAGATACCGAATTGCTTATGGGATAATAGGACTATATACTTCTGTACTTCTACAAACATAAGCAATGACCAGACGTCGTTAGTCAATTTATAAAACAATAGCTTTTGCCCGCAGCTTGGTAGACGTACATGAAAGGTAGCCTATGTCATTCAAAAATAAAGTAGCTTTCCATCGGTGAAAAAAAATAAGAATCGGACCAGTACTTTCAGAGATTACCTCCGACAAATAAATAAAAAAAAACATAAAAATCCAAAACCAAGCTTTACCACTTAATAATATTAGTATAAAAAACCCACCTGTATTCCTTCGCATACCCTTTGCGTTCCAAAGCCACGGTAACTCTTTCAAACAATCACGAAGTACTACATATCACATTTAAGGTGTAATGGAGGCCGAGCCTTTTGGGAGAAAGAGAGTACAAACACAAACAACAAGAAATGAACGACGCGATTAAAAATAAAAAGAAGAGAAAGAACGAAAGAAAAACGTTTATTTTAATCTCGCAAAGGACAACCTTATTTGCATACCAGTAGAGTGGCATATTCGCACTAGCAAAAATTAATACCGATTAAAAAAAAACATTATGAATGATTAAGTTTTTGATGACCTACAAAAACTTAAAAGCGAGTTTCTCGAAACGTATTTGTCCAATTGTAACGTTTTCTAGGAACGGATATTGTACAAACAGCAACAAAATATCTCGCTGTAAACGATAGTATTTACTTTGTGTAATATTTGTATTATTTTACGACTTGAAAAGGCTTTCTTTGAAATACGAGTGGATTTTCAACGTTTAGAGGAAACTTAGTTATAGTAACGGTTAAAGATATACAGATCTATTAGTCACTAGTTTCTTTTTGTTGGTTTATTTGGAGGGTAGGAAATCATCTTATGACATCGAGAAAGTGTGTCAGGCTTTTCTAACTGTAAGTAGAAAATTACCGCACGGGAATATACTTACGGGATAAAAAAAAAGCAGCCCATGCGTTATATAGGGTGATTGGTAATTAGTTTACGATACGTAAACACGTGATTGTGCTCATGATAACCAACAACTTTTACTATGGAAAAGAACCAGAAATCGCGAAAAAAAAAATCAGCTGTTCAGTACATTTATGTTTGCCTAATGTACTGAACAGCTGATATTTTTTTCGCGATTTCGGCTTTGCTTCCATAATAAAAATTGTTTGTTATCATGAGCACAATCACGTGTTTAAGTATCGTACACTAATTGCCAGTCACCCTATATAAGGACATGGTCTACTCGTGTGCCTTCCATCCTTTCATCCATTCAGCCGTTCGAGAGTTAAGAAATACCAAACACACAGACTTTGTAAACATAAAGAAATAGGTTACCGGCGCAGGCAAGCCTGTACGGGTCGGTACCGATCGGTGCAGGTATAATTCTCCCGCGTGTTTTTACGCGCTCATTTATATAGAAACAGGTTTATGCTTGTCGGTTACGACTGCCTGGACCGAGTCATACGGGTTTAAGCATGGGCCAGTGTAGTGTTTTACACATACAGATTTACCTGTTTCTTTATGTGGTTTTACAGGTACCTGTGTGTACCGACCCGTACCGACATATGGGGACCGAAAAACCTGTATCTTTATGTTTGCACCCATAGACACTAACTTTTGCCTTCATAATATGAGTGTGATTAGAAAAATGTTGAAAAATGGCCATACTTTTGAATTTCTGTCTGTACAATAAAAACAAGACATGGTCTTCTAAACTGCTGTCATTAATCCTTAACAGACTCTTAATGCAATTTTACCAATGAAAGTGCTGGTGAACCTACACTACCAATTTTGAATTGGTACAAATTCTTAAAAAGACTAAAAAAAGGTCTTGTTGTTATTGTATAGTCACAACAAATATCTAATATTCACAAACAGCAAAGTTATTAGAGTTTGTTTATATCACAAAATGTCACTTAATTTATAGACATATTGTACAGGCTATGAATGAATAAATGACGATCAAAATGGAAAAACATTGCGCGTAGTATTTTCTAGTCGCAATTGTTACGAATGTTGATTCTACTCGTATTATTAATCCACTAATTATGACAAAACTCCGTGGACAATTTTGGGATTTAGATTTTTTTTTCTTTCAACTTCAGAAATTTGATCAGTAATGGGTGCGGATAGAGCCTCATTTGCCCTTCCCTTCGGACCGCGAAAGCGTTTAGACGTGCAATCCGTAAAAGTTTTTTCAATTTTTATTAAAAATTAATAGTTATTTCGAAATAAAGTGATGAATAAAATTTGCAAAAGTACTAAGAGCGCATAAATTTTGAAGAGAACGCGAAACACCAGCAGAGTACTGGATGAAGTGGGCCGGCAACAGTAAAAACTGAGATAGCACGCGGAGCCCCGCTGCGCTTACGCTGTGCGTGTGTCATCTTTGTCGGCTGCCCAACTTATGAGCGATAGCGATTAGCGAGTAATATATTTATGTTTACTTGGCTCTGTCTTGATTTTTAGTCGGATTAGACAAACTAACAAGCTAAGGTAACATGTATAAAACACCACCAAATCAATCCAAAATGCCTTCAAATCAATCCAAAACGCCTCCAAATCAATTTTCATCGCGTTCGGAGTCTGATATCCGAAAGCTGCAAGCAAGCCAAGACCCAGAGGAAAACATCACCCAGCAAGCCAAACGCAGATGCATTTCACTCGGCAGTGGTGACCTGGATATGTTTAAAAACGACATCAAAAAGATGATCAATGAAATGATTTGTACCCAAAGCATCCGTTTGGACAAATTAGAAGGTCATATTAAGGAAATAAAAAATCACTACACGGAAATTAAGGTCACAAATACTGATCTCGAAAAGGCAATGACAGTGGTCTCCGATCAATTACAGTCCCTTGAAAATAAAATTACGGGACTAGAAAATCAACGTGGCTCCATGGCAATCCAGTTAGCTAAGTTAGAAAACAAGTTGGAAGTTCTCGACCACAATCTCATCAAAACATCTATAGAATTACGTAATGTACCCAAAAGGCAGAGTGAGACCAAGACAATGCTGTATGATACTATATCGCACCTCTCAAAACATCTAGGAATTGATATGGAATCCTCTAGTATCCGTGATATTGCAAGACTACCTTCAAAAAAGGAAAACGTAACATCAAGTTTATCAGTTGAGTTCTGTAATACCATGGTGAAAACGAGGTTTCTTGCTGCTGTTAAAGACTACAATAAACTTAATCCCACCGACAAGATAAAATCAACCCACTTAAATTTAAAATCTGTACCGGAAACACCTATCTACATTACAGAGCTTTTAACAGCCAATACTAAAAGGTTATTTTACCTTACTCGAAACCACGCTAAGACACACCAGTATAATTATTGTTGGACGTCGAACGGAAAAGTTATGCTTAAAAAGAATCCTGATAGCCAGGCTATCGTGGTGAGAAGCGAAGAACAACTGAAGCAGCTAGCGGCAATAATTAAAGCATGACTATTTACATTTAAGTATACCCTGCTATTTTGTATGTATCATTTGATTACTTTTACGATTTCATCAAATTGCTATATTAAAACACTAAATACAGACACTAACAATACTCACACATATAACTTTTTTCATCCACACCACATACTCTCAACATACATGACTCACTCAACATCAACACCTACATATAACAACACCATATCACCACAGATACTCCTTACATCTGCATGCGTTAATACCCATCATTCTTTAAATACCTACTTCAATATCATAAAATATATGTTTTTAAACCTAATGCCCCCGAACATAAGCCTTCCATACGATCTTAAAATATATACCATCCTGTTTACTCGTAACCCACAAAATATTTTTACCTTGGCAGTAAAATGACTACTAACATAAACAATCTAATTAAATGTATCGACGAATTGTCTGTATCAACTACCTATACATGCACACCTGAGGAAACACTCTCCATTGTGAAGTGCCCTAATAACTTCATTAAAATCCTATCACAAAACATTCGTTCTATAAACCGTAATTTTTTAAACTTGCAAACGCTTCTGCACCGAATTTCTTTTGATTGCGATCTGATTGTTTTAACTGAATGTTGGTTACCATGCTCTAGCAATATCGTTATCCCGATTCTTAATAATTACTCGTTATTTATGACCACCAAACATCTCAATCAGAGTGATGGTGTAGTAGTGTATTCGAAATCGAACCTATCTGTTACATGTGAAGAACCAGATTTTCACCAATCCGCGTCTGGTCTTGTTATAAAAATTAACTCAGACTTGGCGATAATCTGTATTTATCGATCACCATCCATAGACAACATAAACAGCTTTCTCACAGCTCTTAACAGCATACTTGTGTCGCTGCATAGATTTAAATCGGTAGTTCTAACAGGCGATTTTAACGTGGATATCAAACCTACAACTTCTGACATGCGCTCCCATGAATACTTAAATTGCCTCGCTTTTCACGGTTATCTCCCTGCTCACACCCTGCCGACCAGGGATGGGAATTGTTTGGATCATTTGTTTCTCAAATCAACTGCCCCCACCCATACCTTTGTTTTAAGTTCTACAATAACTGATCACTCCTCTTCCTTACTTTGCATCTATAATAAATCTATACGAACGGTCGCAAACCACTTTATAACAAAAATTGACTATGATGGGCTTGACAAATCAATGTCACAACTGGATTTCTCCCCTATTTTGAACACAAAAGACCCAAATATGGCTACCGATAAATTATTGAAGTTAGTAAAGTTATCCATATCTGAAAATACTATAGTTAAAAAAGTTTCATCAAATAAAAGAATCCTAAAACCATGGATCACATCTGGTCTATTACGGTGCATTAGAAACAGGGACGCGCTACATAAGAAAGTTAAAAAATTCCCAGGAAATGAAGTTATAAAAATTACTTACCTTCGATACAGAAACTACTGTATTCGTATTTTAAAGAAGGCTAAAAGAATTTACGATAAAGAAGAACTAGAAAAAGTTAGTACAAACCCCAAATTACTATGGGACACTATTAAACGAGTTACTAACACTACTAAAACTAAAAATACATCTGAACAATTACTTACCTTGTCATCCTCACCTATTGAATCTTGTAACTCTGTAAACTCATTCTTTGTTAACATTGGCGAGAAGCTTGCAAATAATATCCACTCTAGTACTACGCAGCCTTTGACAGTTACTCAACCCACTTTTAACTTCTCGTTAACTTCATCATTCGTCCTTGAACCTATTGATCTTGACGAAATTACAACAGTTATACACTCATTGCGCTCTGATGCTGCTACTGGCTGGGATGGCATATCACCCTACATCCTAAAGAGATACTCAACCCTCCTGGCACCCATACTATGCCATATTTTTAATATCTGTTTTGAGACTGCAGTCTTTCCCTCTTCTTTTAAAAAGGCAATCATTCATCCAGTCTTCAAGGGAGGCGACGGGAGCTTGCCGAATAATTACCGACCTATAGCAGTTCTAACTGCCTTATCCAAGGTACTAGAACGTCTTATTAATAAAAGACTTGTAAACTACCTAGAACATCACAAACTAATATCACCACAACAATTTGGATTTCGTAAAAACAAGTCAACCTATGACGCAGTTCAGGAATTAACTAACAATGTTGTAAAAAACCTAAATAGTAATAAAAGTCCTAACAATATTCCTAGACCTTGCAAAGGCGTTCGACACCGTCCCCGTTCGTTCTCTCTTACTCAAACTTGAAAAGATGGGTGTCAGGGGATTGCAACTTGATCTCTTTCAAAGCTACCTCACAAATCGCTCACAGATAGTCAGAATTCATCAGCATAGCAGCAATGAACTCCCCATCTACTGTGGCGTTCCGCAAGGAAGCATATTGGGTCCCACCTTATTTCTAATATTTATAAATGACTTATGTAATTTAGACATCCCAAATGCTAAGATGACATCATATGCGGATGACACAGCTATAACTTTCGTCGCTAATACATGGTCTGAACTCGAGAACAAGGCACAAAATGGCTTTAATGTAGCACTGACATGGCTTAATCTCCACAAACTTACACTAAACACCTCCAAAACAAAGTTTATTACCTATTCGGTCAGTTCTGCTTCTCAACCAAACCAAAGAATATTATTAAAAGCTCACACCTGTAATTTGCAAACTCAAATGTCATGCCAATGTACACCCATAACTTCTACGGACGAAATAAAATACCTAGGTATAATCATAGATAAGAATCTTAAATTTAAATCCCATATTAATGTCCTTACTGGCAGAGTTCGTAAACTTATATATATTTTTAAAACCCTTAGAAGCATTGCTAACCCTACTATTATACGTAATGTCTATTTTACCTTATGCCTATCAATTATTACTTATTGTATTCCCTGTTGGGGTGGTGCTGCAAAAACTATCCTCAAACCACTTGAAGTAGCGCACCGGGCCATACTGAAAGTGGCTACCTTCCGTCCACTAATTTATCCAACTAATCAATTATACACAAATTGCAATGTCCTCAACGTGCGGCAACACTTTATTTTACAAACAATTTTATTGCAACACTGCATGACCCCCTATATTGAAATTACCAAACGCCGAAAAGACATGATATGCACTACGCCAAAAACTCGCTTAACGTTTACTAAAAGATTCTTTTATTATTTAGGTCCGTCCCTTTACAATGTAATAAACAATAAATGTCCAATTTATAGACTGTCCTATCATAATTGTAAAAAGACGCTCCGCGCATTCCTCCAAAATAAAACCTATGACGAAACAGAAAAATATTTAATTTAACTAAGGTATGACAAGTTTGTAACTTGTACCACACCCACTGACTCACACACGTTTACACAGCCACGCACGCTTTCACAATTGCTTGCCTACGCACATACATTCATTCACACACTCACACACACTCACAGACCCATACACGACACAACACAACCCAACACACGCACCATCACACATATATACACATACAATTGCACACTAATATCTGTTAAACATTTTGCTTGAATTTATTTATGTTGTTAAAATAAAAAATTGTAGTAATACAACTCGAGGGGATCGGCACTGTTACTTCTTAATACAGGCTATTTCATAGCCTAGCAAGGAGAACAGAACGTCACCCACTTGATTGTCAGAAATGTAAAACTACCCACTTTGTGAAAAATGTAAAATGATCTGCAATCTGTTTTATATATGAATAAAGATTATTATTATTATTATTATTTTTGTACTAATTAAAAGATAGGGATGTATACAAATACTGTGATGTGTTCGCGGACGAATGGAAGACGATCATGTCAGTGCGTCTGGAGTTTTGTGAGATGAGTGTGTGATTTTTTTTGTACATTGTTTTTAACTAATGTAATTGGCGAATAGCCGTTTTTGTTAAAGTAAAACCATAAATAAATAAATACAAGGCCAATATTAAAGATTTACAGGGTGCCAAATATTTGTCAGAAAAATTATGGTTTGAGAACATTGACACGAAAAAATGAAGAAGGGAAAAGGCTTAGTAGATTTGATTTCTATTTTGTCACAGATCTCCACAAATAAACAATAATATAATTTAAACACGTAAGTCCATAGGCTTCAGTATCACAGGTCATAACGGGTTTATAGCCAGTAAACGTGTCGGCCTGAAGTGTCGCACGCACATAGTCGCCCAGACAACCCTTCGATGCCCATTACACTTTTTATTACATTTATCACGACCGTTCTATTTACTACACATAACTTATCTGCATTTTCAATTGCATTAGGTTTAGTTTGTTGAAATGTAATTGGTTATTTGTTTTTGTGATTTTTAAGCTATTGCATAGCTTCTATCGCGGGCCTTGAGCGTAGAGACCGAATCCAGAAATTCCGTAACGAAAATAACCTAACAACCCCCCCACTCATTTGTTTTTTGAACGTGGTGTGAGGAGAAAACAAATGAGTGAACAATCAATCAAAATTGAATTCAATGTGTGAAAGTGTAACTTTAATTAATATCAAAGGAAAAAAATACTGCATAAATAAAATAAATAAATAATTATAATTGCATAACTTGAGAACTTGATTGCATACTTGATAAAAATGCTATGCAATAGCTTTTCCGCGGCAGTCCCCGAGTGCCACACGTCTTATTTATTTATAACATTTATTTTCAGTTTTAGGAAGGTCTTTGACGATTTATTTATCTACAGGTTTGAACGTTATATATTTTTTTACAACTTTCACACAACGACATCTAGTAGCAAACTAAACAGATCTTGTGCCATAAGTATTAGCCAATTCTAAATACATACATATTACAGGTAGGTAAATTACCCATTGGTCATCACAAAATTGGTCTTGGGTGGGAATCGAATCCATAACCTCCGGAATAGCAATCAGGCCCACTAACTGCTAGACCAACAGGCCAGTCAACAAATAAAATAATAAAAATCAGTAATTAAATAGAAAGAAACTGTAATTAAATAAATAGAAACAGTAATTAAATAGAAAGTCTACCGCCGTTCCTGACCCATTTGGATTTTCAGTTTTTCAGCCTTTCAGAAGAAAAATGAGGAAAAATTTAAATGAGGAAAAGACTGCTGTGAAAAGTCTAAAGCCGATTCATTAATTAAATTCTAGTATGTATTTAGTTAAAGAGGATGAGCCTCTTCAACTAAATATCAGATGTTGTTTTTCAGACAAGCAAGCATTATGATTGGCTAAACTAATTACCATTCACCGTTTCTACGTATTTCGGAAACAACTGAACTAGATAAAAGATATGATAACGAGTGATTAAATGCTAAACTGTGTACACGAATGATTCACTGTGATTTGTTGTAAATTTTGACATTATCAACCGGTTTAGTTCATGGGAACACGTAATTTCAAATAGACCGCTACGATGAAAGAGGATAATGTTGTCGCGTCATCGAAATACGTATTGAAATAATGTACGTAATGGTGAGTGTATCATGTTTTTTAGCTGATAAGTAGGTAATCGGAATTACCCATGCTTCCTTTGTGATATGATTCTCTGAAGAGAATAAGGGCCTTACATCAAAAAAAATAAACTTGTAAAAAAACCAAGGCTTGTAACTTTGCAATCCTATACATTTATATGGGATTTCAAAGTTATTTATGCAGTCGGTGTATCTAGAAAACAGTACCTAGTAGTAGTGTTTTAGTTTTTTATTAATTTATACACTAAACACTAATATTGTATTCTAAATTTGAAACTTCTATGTCTGTATGTGCTTGGAGTATCTTGGAGTTTTGATGATCGGTCAGTCAGTGAGTGACAAAATTAGGAGGCCAATTATAATTCTTAAACTACTGGTTAATTAATACTAGGTTTGCTTGGTTGCTGAAAATTCAGGCCTCTAGATCTATACACAACGAAGTTATAGGGGATCGAAAATGGCCTAAACTATTTCGAGAATAGGATGTTACGGCCGTGCCACTTTATTGCTTGCCTTGATGGGGGCACTGCCGTACCGGAACATGCAACGCTGGATGGTAGACAAGGTTCCCATCCCACCCATACGTACAAAACGTTTTGTACGTATGGGTGGGATGTTCACCATGTACCATAAATTGTACAATACTTACCAATTGTGACTGTCTCAATAAGCCGGCTATGTTACTATAGCAACAGGCACTATTAACTACATGACGTTCTACGTTTTACTCACCCCGTTAAGAAAAACTGCGTGAGCGTATATTACAGTCTAACCTCGTTAAACGTTTTGCGATCCACTCTTGGGCTTATTGACCTATCTCATTTGATTGCTTAGTGAATTACCAGCCGGCGTCGGTATTACATCAGAGTATTACTTAAAAAACTCATACTGAAGGCTTCAGGGTGAATCGATGATCGAAAATCGGTTTTCGTAATGTATGATTCGTTATTCGATTTGGTTGATGATTTATAATTCGCGCATTTGGCTTAATTTTTGAGCTAAAGTTGTGAGAAAATGGGATTTAATTTAGAAGCATAATTTTTGTTGTCACAAAATGTAGGTACCATCAAAGACGCTTCCGCCTGACCACCGCTAAGTTCATTTTTGCTTGCACTCGAAACGAAAACTTAAAGGATTTGGCACCGCGTCAGGTGCCAGCGAATTTTCTTTTAATAGTCAGGCAGAAATGACCGCAATGATACAGTCAAGGTTCGGTACATAAGGATTTAAGCTAAAACTACATTAGATGGACGCACATGTATAACACGCATAATTTGTACGTAGAACGACGTTGCGTGGCGTGGATCTAGTGTAGCTCAGTAGTCTATTTTCCATATAAAATATATAGAGACTGTCGCGCCCAGATCAGCATGTGTGGCACACGTGTGCGCAATGTAATTATAATACATAGTTGTATCCCGTCTCCTGACTCGTGATAGTGGTAGAAACTGTGGAGTATAAGTCGGTAAGAGCCCGACATAAACCTCTTCTGTTCCCAGCAGGAGGGTATCCAGTAAGAATTCCTAAAAATCTACATGGATACAACGTACTTATAGCTAAGTAATGCCAAGATGATAATTGTGGCATAACGATAATGTCCTACATTTTATTTTATTTTGTTGGCCCTAAAAATAACTCCTGTATTGTGAGAATCATGTAAACTCACACACACAAGACATCTAGATATGAACTCTGCTATCCGTACTTTTACGCTAGATTTAGAAGCTGCACTATTGAAAAAGTTAATTGTATTTGCCATACTTAAATCACGACCAGATGATTGTCTGTGAGAGTTGTTATGGAAGGGGTTCTAAAATTACTTTCCATGACTTTTGGGAATTTCGGGGTTGTAAAATTAATTTTCATGACTTTTGAAAAGTTTATTGACTGACGCCGAAAACTTATCAAGAGGAAAGTCGTCACAGGCTATTATGGGCTTTCGGAAATGTAATTAACTTGTTGCATGTGGGGAATAATTGACGTGGGTAAGTGTGCTGCCAGTTGCAAATGGGATTGAGCGGGTCATGTCGACCACATGTAGGTACTGTGACTGTTGAGCAAAAGTCTCTACTTAGACAAACGGAGCCACCGAATCCAGCCCAAAAAAGAGATGAGACGGCCTGGATACGTCTCTTGAGGGTTGTTATAAAGAAATAAGAGGAAAAAAACTTCTGGAAAGACTTGTAGCGTAAAACGGTTTATTATTTAGGGTACAGTACCTCAAACGGAAAAAAAACAGAACCCTTATAGGATCACTTTGTTGTCCGTCCGTCTGTCTGTCTGTCTGTCTGTCTGTCAAGACCCTTTATCTCGAAAACGCGAGGAGGTATCGAGCTGAAATTAAAACAGTTTAGTCAAGTCTGCGGTCTTTTTAAGCTGTGAAAAAATCAATCTTCTAAGTTAACGAATAAAAAAGATACGGCCGTTTAGATCGCAAAAAATGATTATGTATTTTGATACACGATTCAGTCCTGAAATTTGGCATAAAGCAAGGTCTTACAGCACAAATATAGGAAAAAAACAGAAAATAGTAAACTTCCTTGTTACCTATGTCACAAAAAAAAAAATTAATTCGAAAAAATCTTTGAGACTCACTACAGGAATTGTAGTCTACTCGGAACCCTCAGTGCGCGAGTCCAGCTTGCACTTGCCTAGTTTTTTTTAAGTATTTAAATGGCCACAGTAACGAAAGGTACTTCTATTAAATAACCTCTTGTATAAATTCGTACCTTCTGATCACTGTAAAGATATAACTTGCGTAAATAACATGCACTGAAAATGAAAGCAAGGAATGAAAATAATTGAGCGTATAGCTATGGAGTCAAATTTCCTGCCGGGATTAGCTACAATTTATGAAGTCGCGGGCAAAACCTAGTCAATAATAAAAAATAAAGGCGCCCGCAGACAGGCGTAAAGTGACAATGTGACAACGATGCGATCGCGCTTGAGACCTAATGCTTTTAGCAATATTGCAAGGACTAAGAAATTTTAATTACTTTCAAAAACCTATAAAAACTGTTACAAGTAACATTTCAGTACAACATTGAGTATTGAAAGGTTATTTTACAGAAAGCAAAATATGGAGGCGTTTTCTTAAAAGTCACTAAAATTCAGAAACTGTGGCGACACTTTAGGGAGTCCTATGCGCAACAGTGAACGTTTTCAGCTGAAAGGATGTTGATGAAGATGACCACGTTAATGTCTTAATAAATCTTAAAGATTGTTTCAAAGAGTTACAATGGCTCTGGAATGCCAAGACAATTAAAAGAAAAGGGTGGGTTTTATTCAACAAAAGACACTCTCGCTCCACCCAGAGTGGGGGAAGTTCCTCTTTCTCCTCGAGTAGTTCTGATAATATAATCAACTTGTTGCATGTGGGGAATAATAGCCGTGGGTAAGAATGCGGCCAGGTCCAGATGGGATTGAGCGGGTCACGTCGACCAAAAGTACCAGACTGTAGACTGTTGGGCAAAGGTCTTCACTTATGACACACGGAGCCACCGAAGCCAACCCAGAAATACCGAAAACCCTCATTACTGAGGATTATGAAGTTCCCACTGGATTTGCTTCTTATTAATGGTCTTTCCATCTATGACGGTTCTTAGCTTCATGAAGTGTGGCGTGAAATTGGGTGCCCAATGTGGATCGGACCCGATCTGCCCATCTTTTTGGGCTCCGGCTTCTTGGTCGTTTGCCATCAATCATACCAGTTACGATGAGCTGTTCAAGGTTGTGGCCATTTTTCCTTGCTTCAGTAAGTACTCTGCGCGTGCAGGTAGAAGTTTTTTGACGAAAAATCTTCAAATAACTTCAAGCCTTAAAAAAAAACAGCCAAGATTCCCCATCAAGGCGCTTAAACACGATCTGCAAAGCCCGATACAATTAACTAGTTAACCTACAAACTAGTATAATGGTCTACAACTCACCTTTGACATGATAGGAAGTCTGCCGAGCCAGGCTTTAGTTATCCGATACCTTAGCAAGTCGCTTGGCACGTGGGCGTCTTATAGTCATCTCGCACCAATCATATTTCCTTTTGTTTGCTCACAGTCTCCCCATAGTCGGCCGTCGCCATTGTCAGGTCAGAAAAAATAGATTACCCCTACTATGAGTTAGCTTGTGTATTCGAGTTTTTGTGAAGGTCTTTTAGGCTAGAAAGATTCAAATCTGTAATGTACACTATTATTATATAGAGTAAAGTTTGTTTTTGTTTGTATAAGGTAATCTATAAAAGTACAGTACCCCTAGCCAAGTTGCTAATCTGCAATAGTTAACGCTTGTAGAAAACTTCAAATGTATGGGAATGACGTCGTCTTAACGCTCAGTCACGTGGTCAGAACCAATGAATTGGCGGCAAGGTCAACTCGAAGCGTTCGGCGCAAGCGAAACGGTTGTAACTTGGCTAGGGAGGCTGGTTCGATTGCTCTTTTTTTAGCTGCTTTATTCCAGAGTGACATAGCTTATATTTTACGTATGTGTGCGAAGCCACAGGTAAAAGCTAGTTTTAATTCATTAAGCCTAAAGCGAACGCTGGCGTTCGCTCTTTCATTGTCTTTCTATTATTTATTTATTTATTTAAAATTTTGTCTGTATTGTTGTATTTGTCTGTGTTGTTGTTTGTTTGTATTGTCTCTAATTACGGTATACGAATGGTTAAATACACTTGTGACTGCTCCTGAGTGTAATATAAGATACTTAAAAGATGTTAGATAAATAGCTGCAGCCAGTGGAATTGTCCACGCGATAGTAGAAAACAAAAGACAGTTTTAATAAATATTCTATTAATCATTAAGGGTAAGTTGCACCATTTAACTATAACGTTATCCAAACCATATCCAGCCGTGAAACGGCCGCCTATTGGTCAATTCGGCGATTTGACAACTTTGTTATCGTTATAGTTAAATGGTGCAACTCACCCTAAAATATCCACAAGAGAACCAATGTTACCGACATAGCCCAAACAATCGCTAAACCTTAGTGACAGTGGGCATATTGCTTGCAGAACAGATGGTCAATAAGGAAGAAATTTCTGGAGTGGCGACCGCGTACCGGAAGTCACAGCGTTGGATGGCTTCCCAAAAGGAGGACCAATGACCTAGTGAGGGTCGCGAGAATCCGATGGATGCGAGACGCACATGACCGGTCATTATGGCGACACTTGGGGGAGACCTGTGTCCATCAGTAGACGTCTTTCGGCTGAAATAATGATGATGATGATTATGATTCTATTAATAAAATCGTAATCCTGGAAAACACAAATATTGCTAAACAATTTTCTTTAAATACCTATCGAATACTTTTGAAGAAACAAAAAGCTTAGTAAGATTATAATATTGGTGTCATTTTGACTAATCCCAAAAAGTCCTTTCCGAATCAGTGATTTTCAAGACTGTAATTTCACGAATGCTAAGCAATTTGCGGCTCGTTTGAACCCGTCTATCATTTAAAGTGGCCTTCTTTAAGATGACCTGTATTCACAGATCCAGACCACAAAATAGATAGGTACAGAAGACAATCTACATGTAAAGCGCGCTCGAGCAACGCACACATAGACACCGCTCACGGACACGACCTCTCGGCTCAATCGCCCGATCGCACTCGTATATTTCGGCGCAACACGCTGACCGTAGCGTGATTGCCCAGCGAAGTATAAAAAGTGAAGTACAAATAAGAGATTGACTTCTGTACCTATCTATTTTGTGTCCAAACACCCACTCAAAACGAGATTAAATTGTTCTAAACTCCTTTGTTCAAATCTCCAAAATATATTCCGTCCAAAAATGGTTTTATATTACTAACAATTCATAAATTATAGCGATCTAACTTTTTTGAATATTTACTTTTAAACAGGTCTTAACTTTTGCGCTTAGTTTTATTTTCTTTTTCCCATTTCGTAAAAGTTAAAAAACTTAATTTGTACTTCAATGTTCGAGGTATTTTATTTTGCATTTGTTCTCTGTTTAAGTGTGGTATTATTGGATTAAAAGAAACTGAACTCTTACTTACACAAACCAAAAAATGGCGCTGGGTAAAAAATATCAGGCAAAAAAAATTTGAGACGTATCCTTATGCGAATAAATACTCTACTATTATTTAAACAAGCAAGTTCCTCCATGAGTTTCCGAAGTGTAATAATCATTGAATAATTCACTAATATTTTGTTGGTTTAACTGGGCAACACACCTGTATAATATGTATTTATCTTACCAATTTCAATGAGAATTTACCTAGAACATAACTTTAGACAGGGTAGTTTAAGGCTATTCTGTATATAATTATATAGTCAGTTTCATGGATTAATGCTTGCGCCAAAGTGTTATCTATAACTATGGCCTTGTTTAACTGGCTTAATTCAGTATTGAAGTTTATTTTAACTAAGGAGTGGAATTCCTTGCCGGAGTCTGTTTCCTGATGGCTTCAACCCGAATAGGTTACTTCTAAGTAAGGGCGCTCCATCGTCGAATGCATCGTCGCTTTTCTGCGGACAGTGAGTAATGGGTAGATCACTGTCCGGTCGTCCAGTAACTGTCCGGACCAAGCCTAATTCGTCGACGGCGCGCACTGTTCCCGCGCGCCTCAAGGAGTTGTCAGCAACAGCTGGGACCCAGCCGGGTGAAGCCTACTGAGGCCAGGTATGAAGGCTAAAAGGAACGGGGTTGGTCTTTTAGTCAGTAAGAGTCTGACACTATCTCCCGTTCCGCCCAACAGCGGGGGTTGTCATTGGGTGATTTTCCCCACCATAAAAAAAGAGGAGCGGTCAAGCTCAAACCTATCAGCAATAAAAAAATGTCGCGAGTGTCAGTTTTATAATCTATATAGACAAAAATGATTCCCTATTTTAAATCCGAATGCGAACTCTCGGAACACGCTTAAAAGATATTTATTTATAATATAGTCCTAAGTGCCGACTAAGTCAAACGAATGTTGAAAAGACATTTTTACACGAACATTATCCTAAAGCACTTGACATTTTTCTTTACGTCGAATGTGAAACTATAAGACTATACGACGGTTGAAAGGCAAAATGGTGTAAGCGACATTCAGTAAACTTAACACTTTATTAAAAAAATTAACTACAAATCACTCTTTTGTAAAGTTTACTCAATGTCGCTTAGATCATTTTGCCTTTCATCCGTAATATTATGGTACAGCGCGTAGTGTTCTACGTGCGTCTCATAAAAATATCAGCAAAATCGGGGGGACCCAGCAGGGCCGAAGTCTACTGGGGCCACGGGTCCAACCCTGGGGGAAAAAGCGGCAGTCCTAGAACGCAAGGCAAAGAAGAAAAATTGGAGTGGGTTTTAGTGATAAAGCCTTCACGCTCCACCCTGAAGTAAGAGAAGTCTTGTATGATTTTCCACCTAAAATTAGACTATATGGTAGTTTCATCCTCTAGGCATTTATCTACGAATTGTCGTGGTAGGGGACGTATAATGAAGTACACAGATAACTATATATATTTGTGAACTAACAATTAGTGAAGCTCATTCATGGACACACGTATGGTGAGAATGTCCCATATAATGTACCATAAGATGACATAGCTATGTCATCCTACGGTGTAGTAAAAGTTAGCCATATTAAATTATTAGCTTTTGCCAGTGGCTTCGCCTGCGAGAAAGTTGATAATTATTTCAATGGATTATATGATTAATAATAATAATATTCCACAACTATCACACAACGCCGTCTAGTCTCAAGCTAAGCAGAGCTTGTGTTATGAGTACTAGACAACTGATAAACATACTTATTATTATTATTATTATATCTAGCCCATATTGTCCCACTGCTGGGCAAAGGCCTCCCTCCACTCTTTCCAATGTTCCCGGTTTTGAGCCACCTCTTTCCAATTCCCAAGGAAGACATCCAAGTCGTCCCGCCATCTCCTTCTTGGTCTGCCGCGGCCTCGTCGTGCAATTTCAGGACACCAATTGTGCGTTTTAATGGCCCACCGCTCGACATACTTATATATTTCTAAATACATACATATTATAAATTACACCCAGACACAGAACAAATGATCATGCTCATCACACAAACATTTGTCCTGGGTGGGAATCGAACCCACGACCTCCGGCATAGCAGTCAGGGTCACTAACCACTAGACCAACAGGCCTGTCCGGAATGGATTATATACTTCCAAGATATACTGTATCCAATATGCTGCATCAGAACAAAGTTGACACACGGTAGTCCACCCATGTGTCTTCAAATGCATTCAACTGTTTGCGTGTGAGGGAGTAAAAAACGTACACAAACATTTACCTACTTTCATCGTTATAATATTAGTACGATGTGATAAGCACATAACATTTGTTAGTCTTTCATTAATTTTATTACTTATTAGCTAGCCACATAATATTATATCGTGTGCTGAACTTGAAAAGTGATTTAAGTTTTGTGGCAAACAATTTTTGCTACAAATATTTTCATTTGTGCACTGTGTTTGTTCTTCTCTTTCACTCTTAGAGTAAGAATATGGCCAGCAGTTTTTTTTTTCAGTTTGATGATAACTGAAAAAAAAAAACCAGCCAAGAGCGTGTCGGGCCACGCTCAGTGTAGGGTTCCGTAGTTTCCCATCCGTCACAATAAGTGTGCCCACTTACGAGTTTAAAAAAATGCTTGCATTTACGATTATACTACAATCTTAGTCCAGAAATTATTTTGTAGAACCCTTTTTTCTTTATTGTACAAAAACTGTTCTTTCCATCAAGTTCAAAATAATTTTCCTAGAAAGTCCTTATAAAGTTCTACTTTTCAGATTTTTTTCATATTTTCTAAACTTATGGTTCAAAAGTTAGAGGGGACACACACATTGTTTTTTACTTTTGGAGCCATTATTTCCGAAATTATTGACTTTATCAAAAAATTATTTTAGTAAACCCCTATTAATTTTTAAATACCTATCCAACGATATATCACACACTAGGGTTGAAATTAAAAAAAAATCACTTCCCACTTTACATATAGGGGGGCTACCTTAATAAAAAAAAAATCCAATTTTTATTTTACCACTTTGTCGGCCGTGATTGATATACATATTGGTACCAAATTTCAGCTTTCTAGTGCTAACGGTTACAGAGATTAAGCGAGGACGGACAGACAGACGGACAGACAGACAGACATGGCGAAACTATAAGGGTTCCTAGTTGACTACGGAACCCTAAAAACTGCTGGCCATATTCTTACTCTAAGCATAACCACATCGATCTTTCCCCTGTTTTTCACATCCAGCGACTGCAGACTTCCCTGGGTTATCCGAACACTTTTTCGACCTAGTATGGAAAACTAAGATGGTGGTAATGTAGGTTTTCTTGTGAGAATCACTAATTGGCTATTACATTATTACGCTTTTGATCAGTCTATCCAGTTAATCAGGGAAGCACCTCTTTGAGGAGCTGCTAGAGAGGTGCTATGATATCTGGCTTTCCACCTAACGCAGGTCTTTACAAGACACAGTCGTTTTGGGAGGTTCCCGTTTCGCATTCAACGAGAACAAATCCCCAGGTGTTACTTTATCGTGTGATTTGCTTGAAGGATACGGTGCACAATACGGTAGAGATCTACGGAACTGCGGAACACAGCTGTGTCTTGTCCAGAATTTAACTTTAGTCCACCAAATAGTAGTTCCGATTGTAACTGTCAAATTACGATCCAAAAGAAAGCAAACACCAACAAAATTTACAGTTCCAATAAATAGAACACTGTGTTCCGTCTCGAAGAAAATCGTCTATTCCGAGCGACGACTTACGAGGCGTTACTTACAACTTACGAGTAGTTAGGTATCTGCTTCATGATGGTACCAGTAGTGAAGCTGACAAGGAGTAACACGAGAAGTGGGCGAAGTGGCCTTTCCTAGGGCTTCAATTTATGAGATAGTCCTTGCTCGCAAGAATTATTTTATTTTTAATTCACTTTTAATTTAATTTTTTTTTCCACTTTTAGCGGAGTAAAGGTTCTGATTTACGAGTTGTACGATGTGGGTTCAAACCCTTTTTTGAACGCTTTAAGTTGTGTAATATTTATTCATCATCAACAACGTGATTTTCAGCCGAAAAACGTCCGCTATTGTACACAGGTCTCCCTCAAGTATCGCCATAATGACCGATCTGTGATCCTGTGCATCTCGTATCCATCGGATTCCCGCGACCCTCACCAGGTCATCGGTCCACCTTGTGGGAGGCCTTTTAACGCGTCTGCCGGTAATGGGTCGCCATTCCAGAACCTTTGGTCCTCATCGACCATCTGTTCTGCAAGCAATGTCGCCACTGCCACTAAAAGGCGATTTATTCTCTGCGTCTTAGAACGGGCATATATTCTTGAACCAAAAAATCGAAGAAATTTGTGACATTTAGCAACATGCACCGAGGCCACGTTGTGGATGACGGTTCATTCCGTTTTCGGACGCGGCCTGATTTCCAGTAGTGGGAACATTCTATGGCTGATTATGCTACATTGAACGGTGATAGGTAACATGTTCTACGTACCATAGATATACTGCCATTCTTGCGACCTTTCTTACAGCTTTACAATAGCTCATGGTGTTGTTGACTTTGGTATAAAAAATACAATTGATTGTCGGGTAGAATACTGGGAATCATTGGGTATTTCAAGATTACTTTACTCCGATTACGCTGTAAATTAGACCCTTTTGAAGGTCGAAAGTAATAAAATAAAGCCCCATAACACCTACGCTTTTCATACGATTTTGTGTTTAGCTTTAATTCCACATTATACGTATTTAACAAAGCATCGATGTTTTAAAAAGGGTTCCTCAATATAATTCGGTTCTACTGCAAAAATATGCTGCAAAGGTATACGCACCATGGACTTGCGTCTTTGCGACTTTTCTACTGACGATTGCAAATTATCATTATGGCTAGGAGTTTTGTGATGAAACAAATTAAACAAAATAATGCGCTTGGCTTGAACCTGCGACTACAACTCGTAAGTCGGGGCCGTTACCACTCAGCCAACACTGCTCCCAGTTACATTACAAAATTTTAGACATCATCACATTTAAAAATATTGCAAGTTAATTAAAAGATTTAAAAAAAGAAAAAAGGTTTATTAGTGATTCAGGACTAACAACAAAATAAAATTATTTGTTATATTTTTTATTATCTTTTGCCAACGGTCAGTGATAAAGTAGCATTCTACTAGTGAAATAATTTAGAAAATCGGTCCAGAAGTTCTTGAGTTTATTTATTACAAACAATAATACAATTCTTTTCTCCTTCTACACTAATATTATAAAGAGAATTTGAATTTTTGTGTGTATGTTTATAATGAATAAACTCAAAAACTACTGTGCCGATTTCAAAATTTCTTTCATTATTGGAAAGCTTAGAGCTCCCGGCAGGTTTGGACTCGGTGGAAAGGCGTGCAAACAGGCTGATTGGTGATCCAGATTTGGTTAAGTGCAATCTTCAAAGCCTTGAGCACAGGCGTAGGGTACCCAGCCTTTCGGTGTTTTACAGCTTGCATTTTGGAGAGTGTACGCAAGAATTGCATGACTTGATTCTGCCAGTTTATTTCTACCATCGGACAAACCGACGTAAGGCGAGTATCCACCCCTACGTTGTTGAAACCTCTACGGTCCGGACGAAGCGTCATTTATACCACGTACATCAAAGGACTGGAACAATTTGCCTGCTGCGGTCTTCCCGTCCGATTATAATTTAGGTGTCTTCAAGGCTAGAGTAAATAGGCTCTTAATAAACTAGTACGCCTCACCATCGACGATTGCATCACTGCTTACCATCAGGTAGGATCGCAGTCAAGTACTAGTTTATAACAGATAAAAAAAAGCTACATTCACACTGAGTAAAGTAGGATATATCTATTGCTAGAAAAGATTAGGAAAACTTACCACCCGTGCGAAGCCGGTACGGGCCGCTAGTATAATATATTTAGCTTCACTTTTTTTTGACTGACCGACATTTTGACAATTCAAAAATACGTGTAATTGGTCTATGTGAAATAAACGTTTCTGATTTCTGATATTAGTAGATCAGATATCTCTATTGTCCTTCACTGCTAGGCAAAAGCGTCTTTATTCTAATTTCAAATCTCTGTGTTATTGGTCTCTGTGTTTCTCGTCAAGTTTTCCCCAATTAATTAGCTATAATAATGTAACTAAATAGTGTAGCAATAACCACTAAAAATATAAAAATGACAAAGTGTTTTGCATTCAGCAAATTCAATTTCAGCTTATATAAAGGTAAGCTTCTGTTAGTTATCCAATGGTCACGTGATCACAGATCATGTCAGTCCCATACTTATGTTTCGTTGACGTGTTTATATTGGACAATTCTGATAAGTTTATAATATTGTCGTAGAATATTCATCTATATTTTTCTTCAGAAGGCAGACACGTACAGAAAACTCTACAAATATGTCAATCAAATGGTTTATTTGATTGATATATTTTTCGAGTTTCCTTTTCAGAAAATATAGAGAGAGGACACGATGAAGCGTACGGTAGAGGTGTACCGTGCTTGGGCAGAGCACTGTCGTGTCCTCGTGGTGGCTACCGGCGACTTCTTGCGCCGGGCCCCTGGTACAGGCTGTGGTCCGGAGCGAGGAGGAGTAGCAGGCTGTCGCCTCCTGCAGTAATGCTAGCAAAGGAAGCCACCGCAAACGCAGGAGACGGCCCTCACGGCCCAGCCACCGGGATCCCAATTCCCATTTCCAGTCACCATCCGTAGGCGCAGGCTTGCGGACGACGAGCGGTAGCACGCCGTTCGGTTGTCCGGAAACCGTCCGGACCAAGCCCGAGTCGTCGACTACGCGCCACGCGCTCCTCAAGGAGATGTCAGCAAATCGTAGGAGCCCAGCATAGTCGAAGCCTGCTGGGGCTATGGGTTAAGTAAAAATGAATCCCCGGGGTACTGAACGCAATGCAAAGAAAGACCAAACGAATGGGTTTTGATTAGTAAAAGTCTTACACGAAGGGTGGGAGATGTCATTAGACGATGCCCCACCTAAAAAAGAGCTACATCCAGTTAAACTGAAAGCTGAACCACAGCTGGTTGCAAAAAGTCTATGGAGATGCTGATCTAGTTTTTCTAGTAAATTAAATTGATGTTGTAGGAACTTATGGGTTACTGTGGATGCACCAAGTATCTGTAAAGTTACTTCATAGATACTGGGTGTACACCTGCTCACAGCTTACATACAAAACTACCTTCAACATACCTTCTTCAAATGGAATATATTTTCCTATCAACCAGTCTTGAATTAACCAATGCGAGACGCACAGGATCATTCATTGTGGCGACACTTGGGGAGGCCTATATCCAGCAGTGGACGTATTTCGGCTGAAATGATGAAGATGAGTCTTGAATTTGACCCTTCTATCTGAGAGCGTGGAGCGCGTCGGATTATTCAACGCTCGTGCAAATTCGCTCACACGAAAAAACGCTACTTTGTGGCCTTGTAGATAAAATAGATGTACATTTTGTGTTTGATACTTGACGCTGACACTTCCAGCACAAGGCGAATTCGCCTGGAGCGTCCTATTTCGAGGCCATCGGATTAGTATTTTATTTCTAAGAGTCTACAGGTCGCCATCCCAACAGAACGAATGCGCAAAGGACATCCATTTTCTCAACTGTAGGAGGAGAAGTACCGGTAACAAAAGTGGTAGTCAACATAACCCTTTATCTCCCAGAAAAGGTTACCATGAACAAGTTACCAAGTTACTTCAAAGAAAAACTTGTACTTGAAGTGGAACAAACTTTAGCTGTCCGATTAGTTGGACTTTAGTCGACTTTTACAACTTGCGTGTGATATAGATCTTTTAAATCCCTGGTCAGTTTTGTATCGATTAAAATAAGTAATTGTTTTGTCTGGTTGATCAAGTGATGTCGAGCGCTAAGCATGAGATCCTAAGTTGGATTCCTGATTAGGTTAAAGCGTTATTGGAAGTTTTTTGTTTTGTTTAAAGTCTAAAAATTAATTGCTAATTAAGTATACCGTAAAATAGTCAGTAAAAGTGTAACAGGCTATCCCGCTCCACCGTAGAACGGAAAAAAAATTGAATGATAAATCTCAACTTAAAATAAAGTGTACAATTATTATTGATGGTAGGTTTGGTTAGTAGGTACTTATGACTTAGCAGCCTTTTCCAAATTTTACAATTTATCATTCTCTTGCCCTTATTATCCTAAATTAGCATCCTACATTAAACTACATTATTATTACTTATTTTTTAATTATATATATATATATAATATACATTGTCGACATTGAATGTCTGTTGACATTGTTTTGATGAAATCATAATTAATTTAATTATTTAATAAAAATTTTCAATATCGATGTTATTCCTTTCAGGTAGTACAAATTATAAAATGTATATGAAGTAAAATAGGATCGACAATATCTTATTGTTTGTCTAGGACAGATTGTCACTTTTGTACATAATAGAAAATTGCTAGACTCTAAATATTCTTTTACAGAGTAGAAACCTTTTTGGATTACGTATAGTTTTAGTCTTTTTTTAGAATATTGTTATATAGTAATAGAACTTATTATTTACTAGTGGCCCGTCCCGGCTTCGCACGGGCAATAAATATAGCCTATGTTACTCGGGGTGAATGTAGCTTTCCAATGGTGTAAGAATTTTTGAAATCGGCACAGTAGTTTTTGAGTTTATTCGTTACATACAAAAATACAAATCTTTCCTCTTTATAATATTAGTATAGATATATGTTTATGTTTGTTGCCTTATAATATGGGTTACCCTTTTTTTTAGGTGGGAATATCATCTAATGACACCCCGCTCTTGGGCGGAGTGGGAGATAGTGTCAGACTTTTACTGACTAAAAACCCACTCCTGTGTCTGCTTTGCCATTGTGCCAGGACCTCGGGGATCTCTTTCGTATCACTCATGGTCCCAGTAGGCTTCGACCCTGCTGGGTCCCTATGGTTGCTGACAACTCCTTGAGGTGCACGAGAAAGACCACGCGTCGCTTCAAATTTATTATTTTAATTATTTTTTTTTGTTATTGGACAGTAAGCAATGGGTAGCTCACTGTCCGGCCGTTCGGTAACTGTTCGGACCAAGCCCAAGTCGTCGACGGCGCGCACTGTTCTCGCGCGCCTCAAGGAGTTGTCAGCAACAGCAGGGATTCAGCCGGGTCGAAGCTTACTGGGGCCAGGGTTATCGGAAAGGGCGCTCGAGCCGTTCAAATCGAACGTCGGATAGCGAGCTACCAATTGCTCGCCGTCTGCAAGCCCTTCAAGCTTCTGCTGACGTCTCTTTGGGTTCAGGTACACAACGCATTGTCGACCCGGGTTTAGTCCTTACTCAAAGTTTGGACGCGGCAATCTACCTATTGCTCGCCGTCAGCAAGCCGCGCAAAGGTATATACGGTGCGTGTGTAATTCAAAAGTTAGTCAAAATAGCAGGTAGTAAGTAAGGTAAGGGTAAGGTAAGGTAAGTAGTTACCTATAATACCTAGTAATTGTATTGTTGCAGATATTATGCGAGTGATAAGCCCGTGAAGTAGTGGATTAAGTTATTATGTACACACTTCATTCGATACTTATCACATAGGCACCATAAGTTGGTACCTATAAATAATATGGTACAAATAATTAAACCAACTTTTCTAAATAACCCATTGATACTATTGTATCATATCCGGCAGGGAATTCTACTCCACTGTATTCAGTGGAGTAGAATTCCCTGTCAGAATCTGTGTTTCCTGGTACCTATAACCTAGGGGTCTTTAATTCAAGTGCATTGTCGATCGCATCGTTGCTTACCATCACGTGAGAGTGGCCTAACGCGATCCAATCCAAACTAATTTTATAAATGTGAAGGTGTGGATGTTTGTTACTTAATCACGCAAAAACGGCCAAACGGATTTGGATGAAATTTGGCATGCATATAGCCTTTGACATGAAAAAGAACATAGGCTAGCTTTTATCCCGATTACTTAAGTGCCTAATGCCACGCGGGTGAAGCCGCGGGCAAAAGCTAGTCTATAATAAAAAAAGAAATTTTGAATCTGTAACTGCCTGAAAGCTTCTATGATTTTCGAAAATCAATTCAGCTTAATCCCATTTAAGTTGGGGTCAGCTTGCAGCCTTACCGGATTCAGCAATCTCCTGTCTGACCTTCGTAGCCCAGGAACTGGGTAACACGATACCCTTGGTAAGACTAGTGTGGTGTTAGATTTGCCAGCATTACTTACTATGACCATAGCAACTGTCAAGGATCCACAAATAGCCGACGTGGGATTAACGGTTTGACGTGCTTTCCAAAGCACGGAGGAATCTCGGTATGTCTAAATTTTCGCTCATCCATAGACCAACCTCAGCAAGAGTTGCTTAACCTTTAGGAATAAAAAAAAATAAAATAGAAAAAATTAAGAAAATTAAGAAAAAAATAAATATTGAGGCTGTAATTACTTAGCCACAATATTTAATTTTTAAATCATATACACTAGTGCTTGACAGCTATCCCATCTGATGGTAAGCAGTGATGCAATCGTAGATGGTGAAGCACACTAGTTCATTAAGAGCTCATTCACTTTAGCCTTGAAGAAACAAAGAAAAAAAAATGAAAAGATTTGGAAGGCAGGAATTATCATTTATTTACTTTTTTACGTGGTAACTTTGCTCAGAAGTATATATTTTCCAGTAATGCCAGTCTATAAAAATAAAACCTGAAGCAAAAGCCAATGAAATACTAAATTATAGAGCTACGTTATGAAATAAAACTTTTTTATAACAAAATAGCGTATCTCTTTCCCACGGTTCGTATTTAAAAACCTACGGTCATTTCTACTAAAAAGCTCTAAAACCTTGTTCCCGTAAAAAGTAATGTCCACCGATTAAAGTTACATATAAACGTATTAAAAATATATTTTCACTTACACTCGCAAAACACGCGATACACATTCAAAAAAGGCAAATGATTTCGGTAAAAAAACAGCTAGGGAAATCTAAATTACCCAAAATACGCAAAAAGGTAAAAGTAAGTATTAAAATTAATGTCATCATACAATTTTGTTGCCTAAAATTGAAATGCAAACTATGTTAGTAGCATTGGGGAGCTGATTAGGGCGGTGGGCGGGCAGGGCGGCCGCCTCAAGCTATATAAGCGGGCGCCAGGCCCGGCGACTGCACAGCACCACTTGTTGCCGACGCCAGTGCCTGCCTCTTGTCACGTCGCTGAAACAACACTTCATACGATTCAGGTAAGTGGAAAAAAATAGTGCATAGGAAAAATCTGTTTCAATTTTCCTGAAAAAGTTTTCCTGATTTTTTTTTAACAAAAATTTTATCGAATATATATATTTTTTTTAATATTTGTGAAAAACCATAGTAATTAATTTAATTAAATTCAGTTAAAAATTTTGATTAATTAAATACAGAATAAAAAAATGCATTTTTTAAAATATAACAATAAGATAATAAAATCAGTAGCAAAAGTTTATAAATAATAAGTACAAAATATTATAAAACCAGACAGTTTGAAAGTTTTGAAGATAGCGCGCTTCGTTTTTACTGCGCACAAAGCTGTTTACTTAAAAAGTTATTAAGTCCCGTTTTTTCTTATTAAACGTTGGTATTTTAGTAAAACTTCAAAAATATGTGTGTTTTTCAAACCATCGTAAGGAATGCATTTTCATTTAACTTATTTAGATTTCTTAATAATTTACTTCCTGAATGGGGCAATTTCTTACAACTTTCTTTGCTAATATTAAATCCAAAAGGAAAACAACGTACGGAAGTTATTTAATAAACAAACATAAAAATTTTACAACCAAATCCTAAAACACTTTTTAACTTTAAGCAACTTTTAACGAAAATTAAACTGACGCCAAACCATAATCGTCTAAATGGCGCTAAAGATTATCTCCTTCGTCTAATCGACGAATAATAGACTAAACTTCCATAATTATTTCATTTATGACTTCCTTTAACCGTTCCACTTCAACTTGTGAACTAATAAACCCCGTTACACTCAGTTGGGAAACTATAAAAAAGTTTTCAAACGTTACCAAAGCGATTGTCGAGAAAATATTAGAAAAGTTACGTCACAACTTTGGCTAAGCTCTTTGATCGAGTCATTTAATATACTTAGAAAATAATTTTGTAAGTTTATTTAGGAATTACTGTGATTATTGAAAAACCCTCTATATAGTCAAAAAAAAAAATTAAAATAATTTTCTTAGTTTAACCTTCATTTTTCAGACTAATTTAAGTTTATGGAATCATTTAATGAGTCAAAGCTTTTAATATCCTCCAGATGGAAACACAATATGAATAAATGCTTCAAATCGATGACTTACAGAAATCTTGACCAATCTTTTCGCCAACCAATATTTTTCTTCTCTTTTCCTGAAATTGTTTTAATATTCCCTTATATTTTGTTCATAACGAAACAATACTACGGCCAGCAAAGAATTGATTAATATCATAGCATTCAAACATGAAACCAAAGGTTTTCATTTCTCGATAAAAATGTACAAAAGAAATATTTGCAATTCTTATGAAAAACTTGAACAACAGTCGGCATTTACACCAATATGATACACAAACCTAAAAAAATTTCAATACGAAAATATTTTAGCATCTTTGAGTTTGTATATTACGAGAATATTGTTTTCAGTACACAACTTTTGCATTTCATAAAAAATTGAACAACTGATGTACACTGGCAAGCTTGGGTTTTCTTATAGCAAATCTTAGGTATTATAATTATATACGTAATGAAAATACTTAGGATAACTCATACAAAAGCACAACAAAACTTAAGCTAACATAAATTAAATCTTTTATACATCTATACATACATATAAATAAAATTTGAGTGTTTGTTTGTAATATTGAAATAACTGCTTTTTACTACCCGCATATGAATATATATACGGTACATACACCAAATAACATTTTTTATATTTTTCGTCTGTCTGTTTGTTCGGGCTAATCTCTGAATTGGCTGGACCGATTTTGACGGCACTCATTTTGGCAGGTAGCTGATGTAATAAAAAGTAACATAGGCTACTTTTATATTAGAAAAAAATAAATTCAAAATCCTGTGGTCCACGCAAACGAAATCGCGGGCACAGCTAGTCATACTTAAAACTAAACACTACTTACATTTATGTGCGCAGTACAACACATATATTATACATACTATAGGCAATAATTAAAAGTATAGTTTTTTATTTATGGGTTATGTTGACAGGAGTTCCGTTATGGACCTGCTATAACTTAAGCTAAGATGAAAGGTTCCTTAAAACCTCTTCTACAAAATTAATTAAAACACTTGGGACTTGAAATATTACTAAGCTTATAAATAACCGCGTTTGAAACCCGCATTTAACGGAAATCCGGTTTCCATTTTTATTTTATTCACATTGTTACGTGAAGTTGTCAGTGGTTTTAATTGAACTAATCGTAATGTATTTTATGTTAGAGGAGGCAGCAATCTTTCATAAGAGAAAGAATCTGAAAGATAATGCTATGCTTTATAGACTATTATATAAAATTTTACGAACATTTTTAAAATTATAGTCATATTGTAGAAAAAATATATATATGGCTTTCTTGATCAAATTTGACCTTAACCCAGCTTTTGCCCATAAGTAATGTTTAGTACCTTAGCAGTTTTTAAGCTATTGCATAGCTTCTATCGCGGGCCTTGAGCGTGGAGACCGAATCCAGAAATTTCGTAACGAAAATAACCTAACACCCCCCACTCATTTGTTTTTTGAGCGTGGTGACCGATAAGAAAACAAATGAGAGAACAATCAATCAAAATTCAATTCAATGTGTGAAAGTGTAACTTCAATAATTAATATCGAAGAAAAAAACAAAGGAAAAAGAAATACTGCATAAATAAAATAAATAAATAACCGCTAACCGCTTTACCGCTGCAGTTCCCGAGTGCCACACGTCTTTTTTTCTTACTTTTCGCTCATAAAAATAGGAAAATGTATCATATGGATTGTACGCGTAAATTAAACCCCTTCTTACTATCTCTAAACCTCTCTCATAAATAGGTTGTTGATTTCAGCATGTTAATCAATTACAGTTTTAGTTCGGTCAAATCGAAATATGTCTTATACTATTTAGTCTAGTGCATGTGTAATCACATACAATATCTTTTTTTATAAAAATCGTTTTCAATGGCAAAATTTTTTCCTTGCTTTATTGTCATTGGTAAGTTTCTTAAATTTTTTCGACCCAGTAGGCGGCTACAATGATTGCAGCATTGGCAGCATTAATTAGGTTCTCCAAAGTACATACAAGTAGTAATAGGCACTTGAGGCACTCCAGCGTGACACCTATGTTCAAAACCGGGACCCCGCGGCCCCGCACTCTTAATAGATATCCGACGGGTCTAAAAACTCTATTTCATCAATTTGTGTTTGCAACGACCAATCTGGGTGCGCAACTAATTTAGTACATTTCGTGTAGGCCATTGCAATTCATTTCTAAGTGGCAGATTTTCCTGAGGTTCTGAAAAGTCTGATGGAGTTCTACCTATTACTTATTTTTACGTACCCAAGTACAGAAAGTTAGATTAACCTTTCCATATTTGCATATGTCGTGTGATGAGTCATATAAACATACACGTTGCTAATTACTTCGTTTATACCTCTTATGTCTTAGGTAGCACCTTCAAAGTAATTATCTAGTTAAAGTCAATAGTGTAAGACAAAACGCGGTGTTTCTTACATTATAATGTTTATTAGAACATTTTCCTTAACGATATGGATGTTTTCGTAAGGTTATGCACATCAAGTCTTCTGCTTTTCAGAAAACACAACTATTATTATTATTTTTTTTCCAAAAAGCATCTAACTATCATACAACATTATTTTAAGTAAATGTGAGACCAGAAACACATGTCTAGTATTTTTATGTGAAGAATCTATGGATAAACTTTCATAATTGTATCAAGCAAAATCACAAAGTTATAAGCTTGTTATGTCATCAAAAATACATAGTCACCGGGCCATTTAGGCGACTGAAGGGTTGTTTTGCACTTGTAGTCGGTTATTTGTTAGCTACTAATGCTTGCTATGACCTGCCGTGACCTTTGTTGTACTTAGTGTCGGTGGTGTCCAACTTTTAACCTTTTTAAATATTTTTGGAAAAAAAATATAACATCGTATAAAATTGTGGTGGACTGGACCAATATCCCAGCTGCAGTTATAATTTAGATGTCTTCAATGTTAAAGTAAATAGGCTCCTAATAAATTAGTGCGCCTCACCATCATTGATTGCATCACTGCTTACTGGTGGGATCAGGACTTATTTATATCATTAAAAAAAATAACTATTGGAATCCATATTGGAATCCATTCAGTTACTGATTCTGAACAAACTCTGAAACAAACTCTTCTGAATATTCGGGTTTCAAATAAACAAAAAGTTATATTGTTTAGAATATTGAAGAAATAGTTACCAATATTACTTGTGGTTCTCTAAAATATCTACCAAATTAAAACTTCAGCATTGCTATCTACTTATAGGATAAGAGCCAAATTATTTACAAACTTGCTGTGTTATCTGCAGTTCAAGAAGATTTAGGCAGAGAAGGAGCTTTGGCTTTAGTCAGTAAAAGTCTGATACGCCCTCCCGATCTCCCCTAGAGCGGTAGAAGTCATTGGTGACAGTCTACCAAAGGCAAAAGATTATCTGTTACAAGGTTTAATAATCTCATTACTTAGATTACGATCACTACAAAAATTTAGTAATCAGATATCATCATTAAAATCTTCAGGTTCAAACTTTTCAAAGATTTAACTCTTTGACCAAGACTTTTAAATATATCTACATATTTTTATTCCAAAAACATAAAATTCAGAATTTTTAGATGCCTAAAGTGAATAATTTAAAATAAAGCTTTAAAAAGTTTTCTGTTTGAACTTAACCCTTAAATTTTTCAGTGCTTAGGTAGTTTTATTTGCTTTTATCGTGGCAATTTTTTTCACACATTCAGAACCAACTTTTTAATTCTAGTGGCTACGCTTGATTAAAATAATTCCAAAGGAAAATATTCCCGGGATAAAAACTATTCAATGTGCTATTCCAGTCCTTGGTCTACTGAGAGTTCATCCGAACCAATACAGTGTAACGTTTTATAACTCGTAACATGATTTAAAAGAGTGTCCATGGAGTTTCTTGCACGTTCTTCTCCATAAAGATCTATACTTTGGAACGTGTAATTTATTTCCACTTTTTTATATATTTGGTTTATCCTAACTAATATTATAAATGTGAAAATGTGGATGTTTAGATGTTTGGATGTTTGTTACTTAATCACGTAAAAACGGCTGAACGGATTCGGATGAAATTTGGCATGCATATAGCCTTTGACATGGAAAAGAACATAGGCAACATAGAAGTACACGCGGACGAAGTCGCGGGCGGACAGCAAGTTTGAAATAAAGTGTTTTCAATTCATTTATCCTCAATCGAACGCTGGCGTTCGCTCCCTCATTGTCTTTTTATTGTGTCTCTAATTACGGAATTCGAAAGGTTGTTGATGATTGATCCATTTAAGCCTGAAGCAGGACAAATATACTCACACGTAGATACCTACATACAAACTTCTGCCTAAGATTATTATTATTACGCTAATCAACGAATGTAAACGAACGAATGAATATTGTGTCATGTATCATCTCTCAAGCCGTAAAAGTGGGTCACTGTCGATATACGAAGGGTTCACAATGCGAAGTGACGTATGCATTCTTGAAGGCTAACATAGAACTTTATTAGAATCTCAGAAGCCTTCCAGGACTCTCAGACATAGTAACAAAGGTTTTTTAGGCCGGATATTAAGAAAAGAAAACAGATTTTGGGATTTATTCTAGCTATTCTAGCAAAATCATTTTTTCATAGCAAGTTTTTGTAACTCAGTATACCTATACTAATATAATTAATACTCGTCAAGATGAATCATTCGAGCCCAAACTCGAATTGGGTTGTGTCGTTTAACTACGAAGTTCCTATAGCCACCTTCTGGTTCCATCATCATCATAATAATTTTGCATTGTCATCTGATTTACACATGCATGCAAAATTTCAGTTCGATTGGTAACCGGAAAGTGGGTCTTTAATTTGCAAGATTTGATTACTGATTAACATTGGGACAGGTAAAACTAAATAAAAGCTTGTAATAAAAAAATAGCTTTTCAGTCTTTTTACACTCTCCAATAGTTTTCCATTCCAAACAGAAATAAACTAGTCGTTTTTATGTTAGACGATATTCATTCTAAAGAAATAAAAATTTTCACAGTGAAACCTTAAAATTATTTTTATTTAAATATTCTTCGTTTTAATACTTAGGGTGAGTTGCACCATTTAATTATAACGATAACCAAACCATAACCAGCCGTGAAACGGCCGCCTATTGGTCAATTCGACGATTTGACAGCTGTTAACGGCTTTGTTATCGTTATAGTTAAATGGTGCAAATCGCCCTTAATATGTCTAGCAAAGATAATATATTAATAATGTTTATAAGTAGATACTGTAGAGAAAAAAATATAAAGCAGAAAAGTTTGTTTCTTTGGACACGCTAATCTGAGGAACTATTGGTTCAAATTGAAATGTTTGATAACCCATTTGTCGAGGAAGGCTAGTAGGGTATAAAACATCACACTACGAGCCACGGCAGAAAAGCAGTAACCAAAAACGCGGGTGAATCCGCAAGAGATAGCTAGTTAAAAATATATACGTAATGTTTAAAGGTTAGTTGAAAACGTGAACAAAATTAATGAAACAATTTCTAAGAATATGCAAAACTAGACAATTGAAATAAAGTCCGTAATAAAAGTTGAATGAAAACTATGAAAAGTTAAAGTAATTACAAATATTATTGTAACAATACTATACGCGATTGCACGTGCTGTGTTTTTTAATGTTTAGGAACCTTATTGTTTGTTTTGCATAGAAATTATAGCTGATTGCACCAATAAAAATTCTCGTAGACATTTTATAAACAGAGTAGCTTGTATTTTTTTGACCCGATTGCGGCGCCATCTACCGGGTCCAACAGCAATTTTACGGCTCATCCCCTCTCTTATAGAGGAAGCTTGAGTCCCAACAGTGGGAACATTATAAGGCCGACTATGACTATGCAAGGATCCAGTAAAATATACACACAAAATTTCGTCCAAATCGGTCAAGCCTTTTAGGAAGAGTTGGCGACAAAGACGTGCAGAAAATATTATATACACTCGCATAAACTAAAAAACCGGCCAAGTGCGAGTCGGACTCGCCCATGAAGGGTTCCGTAGCAGCAAGTAACATAATATAAAAGCTCTTGTAATGTGTTGTAACTTTGATCGATGTTTTAATAATAGTGTATTTTTTCGATTTATGACGCATTAAAAAAAATTACTTACTAGATTTCGTTCAAACCAATTTTCGTTGGTAGTTTTTATAGTAATGTACATCATATATTTTTTTTAGATTTATCATTCTCTTATCTTAGAAGTTAGAGGGGGGGGGACACACATTTTACCACTTTGGAAGTATCTCTCGCGCAAACTATTCAGTTTAGAAAAAAATGATATTAGAAACCTCAGTATCATTTTTGAAGACCTATCCATAGATACCCCACACGCATGGGTTTGATGGAAAAAAAATTTTTGAGTTTCAGTTCTATGTATGGGGACCCCCAAAATTTATTGCTTTTTTTCTATTTTAGTGTGAAAATCTTAATGCGTGAACCGCAGAATACATCTACTTACAAAGTTTCAATAGTATAGCTCTTATAGTTTCGGAAAAAAGTGGCTGTGACATACGGACGGACAGACAGACAGACAGACAGACAGACAGACAGACAGACAGACAGACATGACGAATCTATAAGGGTTCCGTTTTTTGCCATTTGGCTACGGAACCCTAAAAAAGGTTGAACAAAAGTGTGCTTATTAATGACGGAGGAGGCAACGACAATAATATTGGGGCTGTACCTAAAGTCGTTTGTCTATTCTTCATCACCAAGTAAAGAGCGTATATGTCTAGCATAATGTACTTACATAATATTTATAGGAACCAATTATACCGCAGTAGTAGAGTTAATCAGATTATTATCGGTATTAATCAGATTTATGATTACTACCAAAAGTAGTCATTAATGCTTGGGTAATCCATATTATTCAGTTCATTCATTTATTTTCTATTCACCATATTTGTTACGTCTGCGTCTGTTCCTTAAAATTACAACTTACTACTTACATTTTACTTTACATTCATATTCTTAAAGTATTTTTTTTAATATCTTTAACCTTTTATTTTTAATGTGGATTAATCTTCCTTTCAGTAATTTAAATATTTATCTGGGCAGTTTGAGTACTTTAAGTTGCCTATTCCAATGTCTTTTCTTTGGTATTCGTGCGTCATTTTGTTTTGTCGATTCATTGAGCTCCTCACTAATCTTGAGTTGAGCTACACAAATACTGACATTTAATGCTTGCACGAACTATGCAGGTCTACTCAAATTTGTGTTAGTTTTTCCTCAAAATACAACCGTAAACGCTCGCTCTGCATAGTTCTCATATGATTTAACCATTATACGCTTACTGTGTGGACTTTAAAAGAGACCTTGACTTCTGAGGTTAGGTTTAAGTGCACGCAAATTATAGTTAAGAAAAGCCAAGAATTTCACAAAATAACTTTTGTTTATAACTGAGGTACCTACCTAATAATAATATTAATTAAAAACACTTTTAAATTAATACACAATAACTTAAATGAATTCTTTAAATAACGTAGCTAAATATATGTATAAAGTAGGTACCTATGAGTATATAACCGTCAGTTTTCCTAACACAAGCAGAATTTTGCTGAGCACAAAATGTAACGTCTATCAACGTGAATCGGATGCTTGTCACCAACGTACTACAGTTATGTCACTGATACGAAGAGCTGCGAATCTGGCAATATTTTAGATGACGATAAATCGAATTGAAAATAACATAGTTGTGACATGAACATTTTGTCAATATCAGCATTTTTTTTTATAAGGCGTTCATTTACAGTAGAACAATTTGCCTGCTGCGGTCTTCCCGTCCGATTATAATTTAGGTGTCTTCAAGGCTAGAGTGAATAGGCTCTTAATAAACTAATGCGCCTCACTCGATTTCATCACTGCTTACCATCAAGTGGGATCGCAGTCAAGCACTAGTTCAAGTAAAAAAAAATGCCTTTTTCATTATGAGGCTCACGTTTACCCATCAGGTATCATATCATGGCTTACCATCGTAAGTGATAATATGGCTGACGACGGCACGCTTAGCTAGAAGTAACCTATTCACTCTTGGCTTAAAGATCCAGAACCCTTCACCGTAAAGCAGATTGGAAAGAATTCCTGTGCTTTGGAACGCAAAAGACAACTAAAGGAACACAGGAGAGTTTCAGTCAGTAAAAGTCTGACTTTCTCTTATCCCACTTTTTTATGGTTGGAAAATCATCAATGACAACCCCCGCTTTTGGGTGGAGCGGGAGATAGTGTCAGACTCTTACTGACTAAAAAGCCTTCATACCGGGGCTCGAGTTGTCTTTCGAAACTAACCCTGGCCCCGATAGGCTTCGACCCAGCTGGGCCCCTGCCCCCCTGTTGCTCTTGAGACGCGCGGGAACAGTGCGCGCCGTCGACGACTTGGGCTCGGTCCGGACAGTTACCGGATGGTCGGACAGCGAGCTACCCATTGCTCACTGTGCGCAAGCCCGCGCCTACGGTTTATCTCACTTGAGCAGGAAAAGTTAATAAATGTTTTCTCCTACATAAAAATGGATAAACTTTATGTAGGTTCTTATAATATATTCTGCGACTTTCACTGTTGAATGCGCTAACAGAACCCATTTTCAATCCTTTTAGTATTATTATTATATCTAGCATTTACTGTCCCACTGCAGAGCAAAGGCCTCTCTGCAATACTTCTATTGTTCTCGGCTTAGCCAAATCTAAGGAACACATCTAACACCATACCTTCAAATTATATTTCCATTAATATTATTTTAGAAAACTTTGCCATAAAATAATATCAAAGCTGATGTTTGGGTTTTGGTAATAAGTTAAGGATTATTTTCATTCGGAATCATAAAATAATAGTTTAGTTGCTTCACAGTGACGAGCAAGTGAGAGTAACAGTGACATCACTGGCTTATTTTATTGAAATGAAGAGTCTTCTGTCCTTCTCTGATGTTTTTTTTTTTTTTTTTTTCGATGGGAAAAATCATCTTATGACAACCCGCCGCTCTTGGGCGGAGCGGGAGATAGTGTCAGACTCTTACTGACTAAAAAACCCATCCCGTTCCTTCAAGCCTTCATACCGGGGCTCGAGCGCCCTTTCGGATAACCCTGGCCCCAGTAGGCTTCGACCCGGCTGGGCCCCTGCTGTTGCTGACAACTCCTTGAGGCGCGCGGGAACAGCGCGCGCCGTCGACGACTTGGGCTTGGTCCGGACTGTTACCGGACGGCCGGACTTCGAGCTACCCATTGCTAACTGTCCGCAAGCCCGCGCCTACGGTGGCTGGAAATCGGGATCGGAATCCCGGCGGCGGCGAGAGCGCCGTTGCCTGATGCGGTCGGCCTCCTCCTTAGCGAGCAGTCCTTCTCTGATGTCAAGTCTACCTATATCCCAAAATATAATAAAATAAACGTACAATATAGTCATATGGGCTGCGGTCCTGAAAAGTAAAAGGCAACTGAAAAGGGTGGGTTTTAATCAGTAAGAGGGAGTGTTAGTTTCCTCTAGCCCCTTACGAGGTGTCAGAAATTGTTTGTCGATTTTTCAAAACACTTGAAAAAAAATGACGACCTTTTATTGAATAAAACCAAACCAATTTCAATATCATTTCAGTTAAAAGCTTAAAATTTCACTTCTCATAATAACACCAAATAAATTGAATTTAATAATATAGTGGCATTTACACACGCTGCCGGGGACGGCCGCGTCAATTTCACGCGTCCGCACTTCTACACCCGGCTTTAATTGTACCATCCATTCCATACACTGATATTTTCGCAGACCCGCTAATTTACGTACACATCACCTTCATAGGCTCAACGTGCCTTAATAAACCACGAATTTATAATACCCGTTTATATACCGTCAATTAAAAATAATTGTGTCAAAATTACAGTAATTTTAGAATTTCGTACGAGTAACTTAGTAATAATGATCGTAACAAGTTGAAATTTCTCGGCAAATATAAGCTTTGCAAACTGTGTCACGTTCAATAGTAGTAAGTTGGCACGATTGTATAGTTTCTGCCTTTTGTCAGTTTTTGTAGGAAATTATATTTATTAAATGAAGTGTCAATCCTTAGTACTATGCCGTACGCCACTTACAAACTCTATATACGATGTCTCGATAAGCACATATACCAAATTATAACATTTCACATCGGACTTTTTTTGACGACATATTGTTAGATATTTAGTTATGAGTATTTGTTTATTTTAAGTGTTTATAGCACAGTCTAAAGTGTTAAAATTTACAATTAATTTTGACAGCAATGTAAAAATTGGTCAGAAGAACTTTTGAGCAGTTAAAACAACTTTAAAACTAAGATTTAGTTTAGGTTTTTAAAGTGACCACTTTAAAAATATTTTTGAAGTGATTCTTGGCTTATCTATAGACAAACAATTTTTTTTTTTATTTACACACACAGACTGTAAAATATACGAGTATGTAATTAGTTCAGTTTTTAACATTTCACCTAAAAAATGAAATATATCCTTTGACATTGTTTCCTAACTTTTCGATGTATAATTTCAATTTTATTTGCATGCAAATCAAAGGAAGAGAGTCCTCAACGTAGCTATATTGTGATTGTAGATTCACACAATATTATAACATATGAAAATTCAGCAGCCATTCCCACGGGAACTTAGGATCATTGACGATGCGAATTTGAATATTTTCTTTCAATATTTTGGTGAATCAAATTGTGAGGTATGAACGTTTTATTGTAAAAATATCAACCATTGAAATGGTGCGTTACAAAAGTTAGGGATAAAAAATATAAATAAGTGAATTGACACATTATGCCAAGTTACCGAATGATAAAACCACCTAGGATTTGAAACTAATAATAATAAAGTTTATTTGGAACATCATAAGTTTACAGATTACAGGAAAAATAAAAATATAGATAATGACAAAAGTAAAATACTGTAGCAAAGCTATCATCGCCAAATTTAAAACATGCATATTCATAGACATTGTTCCAGATTATCTTAACAGAAGTGAAAATATAAATTAAGTAAGACAAATTATAATACCTATAAACTGAACTAAATTATAAACTGGGTACATACAATGCTAATTTTTAAATTTAAATTAAATATTTTCTAAGACATTACTGACACCACGTGCCTCGGAAAACACGTTAAACTGTTGGTCCCGGTTGTCATTCACAGATCTTTGATAGTCCTTACAAGTAGTCAGAAATCTGAAAGACCATTAGTCCATCCAAGAAGTATCGTGATGCCCAGTTACTGGTTTGTGAAGGTATGATAGGACAGATCTCCATGTAAAATACTGGTATTCAGACGCATTTAATCAGACAGGAAACCGAACGAAACACATTTGGGAAAAGGCTAGGGAGATGATCACGGGAATTGGAACAATTTCGTATAGGACAATTCTTATTTGGGGCCTCAAAAAGGGCCCCTTTCTTTTTTTATTGGGTCACAATCAGCACAACATGACAGTCCACTGCAAAACTTGCCCCTGTCAAATCATACTAACATTATAAAGGTGAAAGTTTGTGAGTGTGTGTATGTTTGTTACTTCTTTACGCCCCAACGGCGGAACAGATTTGATGAATGATAAAACTTAGTAAATGGGCAGACAATGTCCTAGAATAGCATATAGGATTTCGGGATTTTTTATTCCAGAGGTATGGGATAATTTTCTATTATAGTCTGTCTAAAAAGTCAAACAAAACGGGGAATTTTGTGTAATATTTAATTATTTAAAAAATACTTATATTCAATACTTTTTCTAAGTTTCCTCTATTAGTTAACAATGATCAAGATCTCTTAATCAACCTTGATTACTAAACCAGCGTTGCCAACATCAGATTTAATCTTCACTAATAATTACTCAAGTCGTTTGACTTTTTAGATAGGCTCTATCACTTGGGCGAAGCCGATGGCAGTAGCTTTATTTTTTTTTAAGATGGGCAATCAACTAAAGGCTAGCTACTCTTGTTGTTGGGCGGAGTGGAAGGGCGTGTCAGAGTGTTACTGTCTAAAACCACAACCATGTTAGTTCAGTTGCCCAGGACCACGGGTCCTTCTTTCAAAAGTTGATCCAAGACCCTAGAAGGCTTCGGTCCTGCTGGGTCCCTACGGTTTTTAGGATATGTCATTATCGCATGGTCTACGCGCTGTCGGCTACTGGGGCTTCATCTAGAGTCTAAAGGTAGAACGACACTGCTCACACGTGTGCTACACACGCCGATTTGGGCTGTCGGTCTCAATAATTTTTATATGGAAACTAGACTTGTAGAGCTACACTTGATCACGCTACGCGACGTCGCGACGTCTCATTCTGCGTATAAATCAGGCGTGTCACACGTGTGCGTCAGTATAAAGGCGGATACAGACTTTGCGAGACATGCAGCACGCACGACACAGCTAATGCTTCGCAAGCACAAGCCTCGTCAAACATGAAGACAGACAAATGTAGCATTTGCTTCGCAGGCTATGGGCACGACCCGAGTATATGTACTTATATTATTTTCAACACGCACGCTTCATGCAGACGCATTCGCCGTACGCTGTTCGCGGCGCATGC
Source organism: Mythimna albipuncta (assembly GCA_929112965.1). Classification (NCBI taxonomy): domain Eukaryota; kingdom Metazoa; phylum Arthropoda; class Insecta; order Lepidoptera; family Noctuidae; genus Mythimna; species Mythimna albipuncta. Next base: position 18,508,648 of record OV815967.1, read on the forward strand.
CTCGCAAAGTCTGTCTCCAATTTTATCATTTTTCACTTCAAATTTATTGTATCCTTTTTTACTTCAAATTGCAAATACTGACCTAGTTTTCCCTACAACACAACATTAGGCAAAGAAAACAGTACCATTACCTTAAAAATTACCGTTTGCTTACGGGCTTTACCCAAAATAAGGTTTTGCATATTATTTTATATGTTAAGGTTTTCCTTTCCCGAGTCAATATTCTTATCGCATTTACCTTTTCGTATTCAAACGTGAAATTCAAATGGTTGCTTGATTACATCGTGCTCTGTTGTTAACATCTAATTTTTGTTGTTGAAATTTGATAGAAAATTAGTTAATTCTCTGAGTTTATCTGAATGGTTTTTTGTGTATTGTATTGGGGGTAAGGGTATTTTTTTTATTTATTGCTCACGATGTACACATTTGAAGTTATAGATCGGTCTTAACTTAGTGAGTACATGACTCTGTTCGGGTAGTAAGGGCGGGAGATGTCATCTCGATGGTTTTAAACCCTTTTGGGATGCAGCAAATTAACATGACCCACACATGACTTAGTGACTATTGCACAAATACAGTAATCACATTTTAACATTTGTTACCATAAACAAAAAAAACCGGTAAATAGTGGTTTTCTATCTTCCTTTCTGTCTGTTTTTATGTGGGTAGCTAGTGGTAGTAGTATATTATATATTTATATATATATATATTATATATTTATATATTATATATATATATTTATATATTATTATTATTTTTATTATTTTTTATTTTTATTTTTATTTTATTTTATTTTTTATTAATATTATAAATGCGAAAGTAACTCTGTCTGTCTGTCTGTCTGTCTTTGCTTCACGCCTAAACTACTGAACCGATTTGTGTGAAATTTGGTACAGACATAGTTTGGAACTTGAGAAAGGACATAGGATAGTTTTTATTGCAAAAAATAAAATAAGTTTTTATTGCAAAAAATAAAAATAAAAAATAAAATTTATTCCGGACATACAGCGCCATCTATTGGCCAAGACTCGGCATCAATTCAGTACTGAAACCGGGAGTCACTATTCCATGCGAACGAAGTCGCGGGCAAAAGCTAGTCTTCTATAATTAAAAACATTACATCTTCTTTTATCTTTAGCCAGCCTATTACTAAACTTAAGTGGCAGTCCTCAACATTGCTCGTAGAACAGATAGTCTATGGGGCTGAAAGGTTCTGGAGTGACCATCGCGCCCCTAAAGTTGCAGCGATTGAAGGCCTCCCACAAATTGGACCGACGACCTGGTAGTCACAAAAATCCGATGGATGTGAGACACACAGGACCGTTCGTTGTGGTGACACTTAAGGGAGACCTATGTCCAACAGTGGACGTATTTCGGCTGAAATAATGATGATGTTGATGACAATCTTTACCTAGCATCTTTGCATCGTATACTAACTCCTCTTAAGTCACTCAACAGATTTTGATCAGATTTTCAATTATAGAAAAAAAAAATGAGAAACGTTTATGTTATCATTATCATCATATCAGTCAAAAGACGTCCACTGTTGGACATAGGCCTCCCCCAAGCGGCGCCACAACCGGTCCTGTACGATACGCATCCATCGGATTCCCGCGACCCTGACCAGGTCATCGGTCCACCTTCATCGGTTTATATTAGTATGAGTATAAATAATATGCACACGTGCAAAGCCGGGGTAAACCACTAGTTATACTTATAAAAGCATCTTGGTACTAAAAGCATTATTGTTAAGACGTGTTTTGCTATCCATAATGTGTTTCAAGAGATTTTTTTCCACTTCGAAGTAGATCTTCCATCTACTTATAAAGGTATTGTATTATATATTTTTGTGATGAATATTCTTGCTAGACTAGACTACTTTAACAGTGATTAGTTCATATTAAAATAAAGATTTAGAATTAAAATATATGGTAGACCTCCCACCTTAACGCATAAAACGTTTTATAGAACCACATTCATTGTGCGTACATTATCAAATCAATCAAAATCAAAAATATTTTTATTTCACATAGGCCTACATGGGCACTTATAAAACGTCAGAAGCTAGTGCACGGTTCCAAATTGGTCGTTTCCTATGGAGAAGAACCGGCAAGAAACTCCATGGTCACTCTTTTAAAAAAGTGGTTGTTTTACAATATTGATAGATATTATGTAAGAGCAGTGTAGACCAGTCAAATATTGTACACAAAAGCACAATAAAAATTTTCTCAGTAAAAAACAAAGTAAGTCGTAATAGGAAGTAGTCTAAGTGTTCGTGGAGTATACAGTGTTCTCACATTAAAATATATATATATTATCTTCTTACCCTTATCCCACTGTGTTTACTAATAGCTACAACCTAGTGGTCTTTAAACCAAGAGTAAATAGGTAACTTCTAGGCAAGCATGCTCCATCGTCGGCCACATCATCACTTACCATTAGATAAGATAGTGGCCAAACACCAGCCTATCAATAATAATTTAAAAAAAAATACTTTTTGTGGTCGGCGCAACACGTTTTTTTCTTCCATTCTGTCCTGTCATCCGTCACGCTATCACTAACTCCCTTTTATTTTATATCACATCTTTTCTTTAGCCTTTCTCTTTCTTTCCGTCCACCCACATGTCTACTCATAATTCTTTCAGTAACATGCGTTTCATCTTTCATTGTGCATAGTAATAACATGCCTTTCAGCTTTCATTGTGCGCACAGTTAATGAGTAGATTTTTATGCCCAAGTCTAGGTTAACTGATAGTTACAATTTGGAGGTTTTTAAGTCAAGAGTGAATAGGTTACTTCTAGGCAAGCGTGCTCTAACGTCAACTGGTTCTTCAACTATCAGTTGATATATTGGGCAAACGCGAGCCTATCAATAAGAAAAAAAAATGTCTCCAGAAAATTCAACCTGATTTTTGATAACAATAAGACATTGTTTTCTATAGAAACAAGAACTGTGTTGTAGCAAATATTAGTTTGGTCCCCATGGGCAACAGTGCCAGATTAAACCAAGCTAGCGGAACTTCAATATTCCACAATGATCGAGAAAATGTTTACCACACCTGAAAATGAGACGAATTTCAAGTTCGATCTCAATTATTATCAAAGTAGCATTTATTTTGCTGTTCAGTGAATTTCGGAAAGGATTTTATTTTTCTGAACGGTGATGGTATTAATACGTCTTCCAGTCTTGCAGCGACCTTGATAAAGGGATATAGAGGATTTTCGATTTCAATTGGAGTCTATGAAAAGGAAATGGAAAATTGAAAAGTTCTTCTCGAATAGTAACTACTGTTAAAGATTTTGGACGATAAGATGTCTCATTATTGACAAACTTACTGACTTGACGTTAAGGTCGACTTCCAGCCAATCCAGGTGCTATTTATAGGTATTTAAAAGCTCATGAAGCAGCAGACTTCCTAGCTTCAAAAAAAACCTATTAACATTAATCAATTCACAATATGAAATACTTGCATGAACGATAATCATCAACTTCGCATCGTCAAAAACAGTGAGCTAATTGAGCTTGCAATTAAATGATAAAATCCTTTAATTAATTTAATTCATCTGGAAGCACATATCAATGTCTGATTTTAAATTGAAATGACATATTAAATGTATCATTAAATGCATAATTTTATTTTTCGTACATTTTAATACGACGCTGATTCCGTAAATTGTTGATATACAAAAACTCATAACGAATGACTCTAATGTTATATCATTCAATATGTTTTGCTATAAAGGGGTGAACGAACGAATGAACCCTGGAAGCGGAGTGAAGATGATTGATGAGTCGAGGTGAATGATACACGAATCCCGGACGACTGCATAATTTGTGTCTACGTTGATTTATTTTTTCCTATATTGACAGATTTGGTCAATGATTTTCTCCCTTCGTTTTTTGCGCGTAGGTCAGCTAATAGATAAAATAGGCCATTCATTTTTGGTTCATAAAGAGTTGTATGGTGAAAATCAGTAATGTTATATCTTAAAATTGAAGTTGGAGTAGTTCTAACGAATAAGATGAGTCATGACAGTGAGTAATGGATAAAATTTTAATGTCTTTTGTCTTTTAAACTCCAACATGCCTTGCTGTTATTAAGTCTCGTGTGTTTTAGCGTCGAAACTCTTGCATACTGACACTAACAAGACGTTCCCGTTTCTAGTGCGTATCCCTAAAAGCAGAAATGAAGTAAATTGAGAATTGGCATGGAATAAAACAAAGAAATTATTATCATCTTACAGTACAGTGTGTTTAATTTTTTAAATTTATTTGTTTCAAAAAGTAACTTTAACCATAATCGCAAATACAAGGACATTTTCCAATCCGTTCGATATGGAGTCAGAAAGAAAGCTTTCAAATCTGGTGGAAGGGAAAACTGTCAAGTAACAGAATAAAGATCCTCCTCCTTGCTTTGTTCGTCTTCTGAGGGTCGGGTCCTTGAAGAATTACTTTACTATGTTTCATGTCCTATCTTCGATGATGTTATATCATCTAGCTTGGGTTCGGTTTCTAGTCTAACTGGATACCGATGAATATTAGTATTTGAAGCGACTGAGTATAAGACCTTCACAAACTATGTGGTCTCCACACTGTAATGTGACGTCAGCGCCTTTAGGTTATGTTTCTACAAAAGAGATAGTGAAAGATGTATTTCCCCAACGCCCCCACTCTTACACTTATGTAGGTTGGTACTTACTAACATTGGTAATGCTAATTGCTGCTTCATTTAAATTCATTGTTGATGCTGTTTTCAGACAAGGTTTTTTTAATGTCATTTTTTGTTTGCAATAAAAAATTAAAATACCTAGATTTAAAATTTAAAATTGTGTAGCCATACCATTTTTCACACAATAACTTAAAGCAAAGTGTGTTAAAAAGTTCACTGTCGCTCGGTATCCAATATCCGTCACCTACTTATATTCGATTGTGTACAAATAGTGCTTGCGTTTGACAAAATGGCGACCCTCGGGAGGTCGACGCCATTCGTTTGTGGTTCATTCGATTCGACTGCTCAATTCGCTGTCGCCTTTGCGGTAACATCGATTCTCCTAACTATATTAGAGACCGCAGTCGCATCTGGTTCGTGCAATTCTGACCAAGATATTTAAAAATTGTACTTTTTGTAATAAATAAAGTTTTCATGTCATAATACTGTCGGGATGGCGCCGCAATGAAACGCTTACTTAGTCTATGTTCTTCATCACCATCATCATCATCAGCCTTTTTAATATTCCCACTGCTGGGACTCAGGCCTCCTCTCTAGGAGAGGGAATGGGCCGTAATCCACCACGCGGGCCCAGTGCGGGTTGGTGGATGTCACAAGTCTTCGAATTTTATGTTCTTTAATTACTTTAATATGTCCTATTGCTAAAAGCACTATTTTTGTAATTATCATTTAAAAAAAAACATTTAATCCACTTTATATTTTGACTTATATAATATTTAAATGTTAACTATGAAAGAAAACTATGTTTTATAAACTAGAAACCTTAAAAAATTTAATTACCTTGCTAGTTTGTAAGTTAATAAGAAAAATAACTTGTGCGCCTTTCGATATCACAATATCACACCTATATTCCATGATAGTTAAGGCCCAAAGTGCGTTTCGCTATGTTTAAGTCCTGTGTAAAAAGAAACTAAATACTGCCGTGAAGTTGCCAGAAATCTTGTGATTAATAATAACAGCTGCATGGGTCGATCCTCGAGGTTAAGCATCGCTTGCTGAGGTAAAACAATAGGTGATCATCTCAACAAATCAAGATTCCTCCACGACTCTTAAAGCATGTTAAACTGTTGGTCTCGGCTGTAATTTGTAGATCTTTGACAGTCGCTAAGGATAGTCAGAAACCAAGAAATCTGATACCACTTTTGCCGAGGTTATTGATTTACTTATTAAATTAAAATATTCAAAAATAAATATTTAGACAGATTAATCAAAGTATGTAGAAATCTAGACTAGATTGAGAAATTTCAAATAATTCAACAACAGTTAGGGCCACGAACAGCTGAAGAACTTTTTACCTAGCAGTGATATATAAACTTTACCCAAGCGATATTTATTTTGAAGTCTGGTTCATTAGTATGGAGAGAAAAATAAAACGATGATTCAAACATAAGTTCATCAGACATAAGTTTTTTGTTTTAACTGCGCTGTAATTCTAAATTTAATACTTCATTTTTAAGTTCGCTTAAAAATAATTTAGTACCTACGATTTAAGATTGAAATGTGGGATTGTTAAAAGGGATATTATGTCCCTAAACATAAAAGAGCAGAGAGCGGCGGACAGGTGGGTCAGTTTTTTACAAGGTTTTATTTAGTTTCACCTGTTCCGATGTTTGTCTGTCATCAAATCTTACAAATTAAATTTGACCCACTTCCTGATTACCGATTGAGCTGAAATTTTGCATGCATGTGTAAATCAGATGACAATGCAAAATCATGACATGGAGCTGGTCTGATGATGCAACTGGAAGGTGGCTATAGGAACTTGGTAGTTAAACGACACAACCCCGTCGAGTTTGGGCTCGTATGATTTGTCTTGATGAGCATTAATTTTATAGTTATACCGAGCTATAAAAGCTTGCTATGAAAAAATGATTTTCATTTTAAATCTTCTTTGTAATCAGTTAAAGTCCCACAGAACTTGTGCGTCTCGTATCCATTGGGTTTCCTAGTCCCTTGCCAGGTCAGCCTTGTGGGAAAACTTCCAACGCTGCGACAAAATTCGCTGACCAGTGATTGTTGCCAATGATGGCTTCTGGCTCTGAAACGAGGTCGCTCACAATGGGCCTAATTAGACGGCTTAAAGTCACCCAAAGTGCAATGAAAAGGGACTCGGACATACCTTTCGTGATCACCCAGGGCGGAAGAGTTATTTGACGAATTCCTACTCAGAGAAAATTCCTGGATTCTTTAGACTGCTTTCCGGATATACCTACGTCTAAATCTTACGAGAACTAAACATCAAGTTAGACTATCGACTACCTGTATGCGCAGAGTACTAGAGTTTATTGGCCACATTGCCAGGAAAAATAGCCACAACCTCGAACAGCTCTTTGCAACTGGCATGGTTGATGACAGACGACCATGTGGCCGCAGCCCAAAAAGATGGGCAGATCAGGTCCGCTCCACACTAGATACCCAACCGTCACAGATGGCGGACAGACACCGTCAATAAGAAATTAATCCGACGACCCTCAGTAATGAGGAATACGAATCGTGGAGGAGGTCCTTTCATGACATTTTTAGGTTAAATACTTTATTTTTAGTTCCACAGTAGCGTAATGCGTACCTAGTGCGTAGTTGTATCAAAGTTTCCTTTGTTAGAAAAAGAAAAACCAACACACACAGCGTCCACACTGTGGGAAGAACTTATGTAGGTGTACTTATATGAGAGATGCGGGTACTAAATTATCATCATTCATATATTTTGAATGACCAAAATACGTAAGTGTTTATTCTGAAATTCAAATTCAAATAACGCCGGGGTTACGATCCCGATTTCCGGCCACCGTGGGCGCGAGCTTGCGGACGGCGAGCAATGGGTAGCTCGTTATCCGACCGTCCGTTAACTATCCGGACCGAGCCCAAGTCGACGACGACACGCACTATGCCCGCGCGCCTCAAGGAGTTGTCAGCAACAGCAGGGGCCCAGCTGGGTCGAAGCCTACTGGGACCAGGGTTAGTTTCGAAAGGTAGCTCAGCCCCGGTATGAAGGCACGAAGGAACGGGGTGGGTTTTTAGTCAGTAAGAGTCTGACACTATCCCCTGCTCCGCCCATGAGCGGGAGATGTCATTAGATGATTTTCACATCGTAATAAAAAAAATCCCTCAACCATTTATCATGCTGTATCTGTATCTGTACTAAGAACGGGAACGTTTGAAAGAATGTCCGTAGTCCAAGAACGGAAAAAGCAGCTAAGAACACAGGCCTGTTGGTCTAGTGGTTAGTGGCACTGATTGCTATGCTGGAGGTCGTGGGTTCGATTCTCACCCAGGACAAATGTTTTTGTGATGAGCCTGATCATTTATTCTGTGTCTGGGTGTAATTTATCTATATCTAGTATTTATGTATTTAGAAATTTATAAGTATGTTTATTAGTTGTCTAGTACTCATAATACAAACTCTGCTTAGCTTGAGACTAGACGGCGTTGTGTGATAGTTGTGGAATATTATATTATTATTACTGGTGAATTTTAGTCCGTGAAAGTCTAACATACCCTCTCATTGCATCCTAAAGAAGGAAAAATCATTGGATGATTAATCTTTCGCCTCAAAAAACAAAATCTCCATGGTCGAACTCAATTTACGTTTCTGTTCTTTTTCATTTAATTTTCGTTTCTTTTTCTTTTCACAGTTAACTTTACTTTTATTTTGTATAAAACAGCCGATGGAATTAGCGCGATATTCAGACTCGTCTTATTTTTGTTTCCAACAAGACAGTCTGATGAGTCGAACCATAGACTAAAACTGTCTGAATAACGCATAGTGTAATAGTTCCTTTATTTCTAAATTCGATGAAGTGTCATGTTTAAGCTGCTGCGTAAATGCAGCCAGTAACTGAAGGTATCTTAATAGTATACAAACTGGTAGATTAAATAGATATACAGAACAAGAATCTTGTAAACAAAGGATATGTAAAATCTTTGCTACAGACTAACTATGACATGTCATTGCTAATGGCCGTTGTGAAAAGAGGTAGGGCTATTCATTCTTTGTAGCTCTGTCTCTCTCTCTCTCTCTCTCTTTTTGCTGCAGATTTATTTTCTGTATAATATAATATAATATAATCTGTATACCCACCCTAAGGTTGGATCCAGCAACTAACATTTACAGCACCTATTTTATAAATGAACTTGAATATTAAAATGATTAATTAATCACTCTTAAAATATTCTAAGAGAGAATATATTAAAAAAAAAAAAAAATCTGGAAAATCATATTATTCAATGGTAAGCGATTGTTGATTTAACTTTGGTTGTATTAGGTACCCGTTGCTAAAAATACACCTACATTTTTTAATCAAAGTACGAATAAATTAATTATAATACTAGCTTCTGCCTGCGGCTTCACGCGCATGAAAGTAAAAATATAATAATAACTGAAGTAAGAATTAAAAAAATAGGTGTATATTAAAAAAAAATTAAACAATTTTAACGACTGTCAAAGATTTACGTACATATGTCAACCGAGAATAACTACATTACTTGCTTTTCGAGGCACAGAATGTCAATAATGTCCTAGATTGAAAAAATCACATTGATACTTGCCAGGTTTCGAACCGGCAACCACATGCATGAGAGGCGGGTCACTGGGCCATCACGACATGTGTAATCCTACCAATAATAAAAAATATGTTTTCTATTCATAACTTGAAACACAACAGCTTCTTGTTTGAACGAATTTCAACTCAAATTTTGCTCGTGGAATTCCGTTAGCTTTGTCACAAGTAAACACATAGCTAGTTTCCTCAGAGGGCTAACTAAAGCAGTAGCCAAATATATGGAATCCCTGTTATCTCACCCTATGTGCCCATAAAGGCAAAGATTTGTTGAAGTTCCCAAACCGAGCGAAATACCACATACTTTAGTGATGTGGAGAATGTTCTTGTTGTAAAAATAAAAGTAAAATTATGCGATTGTGATGTTGGAATATAAACTAAATTATTTTAAAGATTTTAGAGTACACTCTAGGGTTATTGATGAAGTTTGTTTTATTATAAATAGAGTAACGAAAATACACAATATACACCGTTAAATTTTGATCGTTTTAATCCCGTGGAGGGTCGATCCGGTATATGAAACATTTCGATTTGTAAAGATAAAATTAAATTTATTAAGTAGTTAGTACGCAACGCCGACTACTACCTAAAAGTCGAACGTCAAACGTCAGCTGAGCGAGTCCAATACTCGCTCAGCTGACGTTTTCTTAATGAAATGAATTTCGTACATGCGTAAATTAATACGAGTTTTAAAAAAAAGGTACTTTATTTTTTGGAGAGCACCATGTCCAGCTGTAGACGTGTTTTGGCTGATGATGATCATAATTGTCTGAACCTAACATATAAAATTCGTTAGTATGCTAAAACGGCAGAGTAACAGATGTACAAATCAGAATACCTTTGACAATATTCAAAACAAAAGCATAAATTTACATGTTACCGGTCTAACATTAAAAAAGAAATAAAACATGAAGGATCAAAGGCACTAGCCATTTCAGTATTTATAGACCCTTAATTATTTTTTGTGATTTATTCCATTCTAATACCAAAAACTAATACCGCTTGTATTTGTTTCAAATCATATTTATTTATTTATTTATTGCTCGTTATTGTACACCACATAAACAAAAAATACAGTACAAACATTTCAAAAAAAGTGTACAATGGGCGGTCTTTATTTATTTTCTGTTCCGAATGAATACCAACTACTTGAATTTGATACAGTCAGATCTGTCAAACATAATCAAAACAAATTGGTTATCTTACATTTATTACAGACAAAGATTTTAACTGACTTTACCTTATATCTTTGGACGTGTTTTTAAATATGACTCGAAACAAATACCAGTGTTATTAGTCGTTGGTATTAAAATGGAATAAATCAATTTCGTAGTTTTATAAAAATGTGAATTATAATATTATTAAAACTTCAAAACCATTGTTATCATTAAAGAAACCAATAACTGGCTGCTAATACTTAGCACATAGCACAAAGAATTGCCAAACTTAAGTGGCAATGGGCAGGGCATATTGCTCGCAGAACAGATGGCCGTTGGAGCCGAAAGGTTCTGGAGTGGCGACCGCGTACCGGAAGACGCAACGTTGCAAGGCCTCCTACAAGGTGGACCGATGAACTGGTGAAGGTAGTGGGAAACCGATGGATGCGGGACGCACAGGAACGTTCGATGTGGCGACGCTTGGGGGAGGCCTATGTCCAACAGTGGATGTTTATTGGCTGAAATGATGATGATGAATACTTAGTACGTACAATTATTAGGTAATTTTCTTTTAATTGCATGATTTTGAGTCCTTTTAAATTAAAACTGAAAGTTTAACTACCTACTGTTTGTCAAAGGTAAAGACGGCAAAGATCTCAATGTTGGTAATTTCCTTTTTCACGGAAACCCGAAAGGAACAGCCAGTCTAAAATTCCATTTAAATACCTTACGAAGGTCCACTTTAATCGCTTTCTTCAACACTAGTTCATCACAATCATCATTTCAGCCGAAAGACGTCCACAGTAGGACATAGGCCTCCCCCAAGTGTTGCCACAATGACTGGTCCTGTGCGTTTCGCATCCATCGCATTCCCGCGACCTATTCCCGCGTAGACCGATGACCTGGTGAGGACCAGGTCATCGGTCTACCTTGTGAGAGGTCTTCCAACGCTGCGTCTTCCAGTACGTGGTCACCATTCTAGAACCTTTCGTCCTCAACGATCATCTGAGTTAGTAGATCGTTTTCTTGTTTTTCTAGAATTCTGATTTTTTGGGTAAAGCAAGGTCTTATAATACAAGTAGGTTTAGGAATAAATCTGAAAACTGAAATTTTTTTGTGACTTCTTTTTGCGATTAGGAAATAACTTAGAGACATCAAACAGGATTTTTTTAAATATAATAATATAATATTTCACAACTATCACACAACGCCATCTAGTCTCAAACTAAGCAGAGCTTGTGTTATGAGTACTAGACAACTGATAAACATACTTATATATATCTAAATACATACATACTGTAGATAAATTACACCCAGACACAGAACAAATGATCATGCTCATCACGTAAAGAAATTTGAACTCATAGGTAGGTTAGTACAGAACCCTCTAAGCGCGAGACCGACTCGCACTTGCCCAGTTTTTTTTTTGTGTCAAAGTTGTTTCCTGCCCAAATCTGTTTAGTGAAGCGTTTACTCACTTTTTTACTTTCGATCGACGAATATATTGTAATCGTTTTACATTAACCTCATTTTGCAACCTTTTATCATTATGGCCGTTTACAAGAAAACACAATTTTATGATTATGTTGAATGAAAATGCACGACACTTAGGATTAACTCATAAAATATTTCCCAAAGTAACACTTTTGGGTGGTTGAGAGAACGTTTATTATAATATGTATATGGTAATATCTAAGAGCCTTACCATGAAGTGTTAGAATGTCAAGCGTGTGAGCGAGAAAGAGGGCTGGAGCTATATAATCTAAATAGCTCCATACTATTAACAGTTCAGTTTAGGTCGTCAAGTGGATTGCATTGAGTTCATGGTAAGGCCTTTGGACCATGATATATTTATGCAGAAAAGAGGACTTTTTTCTATTTATTTAGAACAAAAGTCACTGAACATCAAAATTGGCCAAAATTACTGACTATAAGTCAATCACGTACAGTCCAATCCGTTTATTTGTAGTAAATGCGTTACAAGAGATCATAATATTTTTTAAACATATATAGTCATGAATCGATAAGCAAAAATTAAAATATAAAGTGTTAAAAAAAAGCAAAACTCTAAAAGATTTAAGAAATTTTCATTATAATTAAACAAACATTAAATTTTATAAACTCGAGATAATATCTCGCAACGCCTTTATTTATATTGAAACAAAAACTCAACACAAATTACCACATTTGAAAGTTTTAAAGCTAATATTAAGTTATTTAGACACATCAACAAAAGTATAAATTACTTTGGCATAACTCACAATATAAAATGCAGTGGGTACTGCAACAGCTAGACAATAAAAATATCATGGATCTATATCATGGACCGACATAATTTCTGTACATAATGATAGAATTGACCTTTTTTGTTAAAGTCATAAAAACTGTAGGAGATGCATGTAACTATGCAGACTTTTCGTATATTTACGTGATTTAGTAAGTATTAATTATTATATGTATATATACATATTTACAGTAATTATCGTTGAAACAATGACACTGGTTATGCTATGTCAATTTATAACATTAGCCCAGAGTACCTTCAACGTGCAATAAAAAAAAAGAATTTCATTTTTACGGTAAAATGAGCCACTAAAAACTATAATGAATGTTTTACAAAAGGGTCAACCTTAATATAGAAGCGTTGAAAGAGAAAGGTCAACCTTCTTTAGCCGCAATCCTCGTGTACATCTTAAACGTAATCTCCTGGTGTCATAAAGTGAAATAGGAATGGTAGAACATAGCAGTAACCTGTTAATTGTGATAATAACTGTTTGTTGTACAGTCATTTGACTATAAATGATACATCGTTTTTTTTTTCTCGAGTGAGAAATCATCAGATAGCTTCTCCTGCTCTGGGTGAAGTGAGATGGAATATCAGCCTTACCGACTAAACCCAACTACGATCCTCCACTTTTTACAACCTCTAACTTTCTTTTTTTTCTCAGAGTTGCTAAGACGCTAAGATCTAAAATACCGCTTTGCGGACAGGCCCTTGTACTATTTACTGGCAAAAGTTATTCGGCCATATACATAAATTATCGAAGAAAAAATAGCTAGTGGGCGTAGGAAGGTAAAAAATAGTCTTCGACTTATTCTTAGACCTGCTGAATATACACAATTAATTCTTAAAAATCGTATCGGTAATCTCTGGAAGTACTCGTCCGATTGCAAAAATTTTTTCACCGTTAGAAAGCTGCTTTATTTGGAGTGACATAGGCTAAATTTTATATAAGCGGGCAAAGCCGCTGGCAAAAGCTAGTAAAAGACAAAATATAAAACTAGATTTTCTAGAAAATCCAGCACTTTTCGATAAACAGATTTTTATAGTAAGTACAACCTTGCCTCGATAAAGAAAACATATTAAATATCTCAACTCAGACAAGACAATTTAGAAGAGGCAGTTTTTCTGCAATTGAAACCGACATAATACTTCTGTTCTATTTTATTTCCTATTTAGTATTTCTTGTCTATTCTCAATCTAGTTCCTTCGTATAAATTTTAATTATTTTTGAAACTTGTGCAAGGTGCGATCTCGTTAGTCGAGGTGACACCATTCCACTTATTGGATCACCGTCTCTCAGATGGGCTCTTACCTACCGGCAGAATGTTTATCAACCAAATTAACTTTGGCATGTTTATCTTTTTCTAACTTAGGTTTTTGGGTATTATATATGTATACAGCTTCTATCTAGTTTAAAATTTAAGGATTCATTGTTTGTCATTTTGGCTTTATCTAGTGCGTTTACAACTTAAAACTTTTTAGTATGGCTTTGATGAATAATATTTATATAAATAATCTTTTTTGCTGATTCGCTTTAGTTTCTTATAGAAAATCTTGATCGGTATTAAAATTTTAACTAGATGATTGATTTACTTTTGTGTAAACATCTGTTAACTTTACTGCTGAATTGTCAAAACGAAATCTCTTGTAATAACTCTTTCAATTTGTATTTAAATCCATTTTAATATGACATATTTGACTGATTGTTTCTTTGAAGTGAAATATTTTGTCCTTTTGCTGTTTTTTCTTCTAACCTTTTATTATAAACTATTTGTTTTGAGGCCAACAGTTGGTTCAGAATCAGTTACTGAATTAATTCTAATAGTTTTTACACCATGTTATATTTTTCCCAAAAATATTTAAAAAGTTCACAAGTTGGACACCATCGACCATCGATATAAGAAATGCCATCGATATTAAGTACAACACAGGTCATAGCGGCTATGAGGTGGTAGCAAATAGCTTGACGCATGTTTCCAATCCACCCCTCAGTCGCCTGTATGGTCTGGTGACTATGTATTTTTGCTAATATAACAAGCTTATAATTTTTTGGTTTATTGTGATACAGTTTTGAAATTTTGTACATAGAAACATTACTTAAAAATACTAGACACGTGTTTTGAGCTTCGCATATACTAAAACTAGTGTTGTATAATAGCTTCCCGGTCTTACAAAGAGTATAGTGCGTTGGGGTAAGAACGGCATTGGGGTAAGAACGTATAAATATAAATTATATCACTTACTTAGCTTTATTTTTAATGCTAGACATATTGCGTGCCGAGTCATTATGTTCCACCTCGCCCAGCAATGTGACTGGCATTAAAAATAGGGCTAAATAAATGGTATTTGATTTATACGTTCTTACTCCAATGCCGATCTTCCCCCAACCCACCTTACTACCCGCCTTCGGTCTCTTGTTAAGGCGATTGAATACATAAACAAAACCGAGTGAAAGACAACACGTGATCTTAAGACTAGATTTCCTATTCATTTATACGAGGTGACTTTATCCAGTAACACAAAATCCAAATTCTCAACGGAGTTATTTATAGTTTTAAGTGCGACATTGAAAAAGATATATTGTAACTACAATTCTCACTTTGAACCAAATCTCTATGAATATACTTGTTTAGTGCTGTCTGTTAACAGTAGGGAATGTGTACGTCTTTTTTTGTTACACTAACATTATGTATTTGAGTATGTTTGTTACTCTTTCACACTCAAACGGTTGAACATATTTGGATAAAATTGGGCATACGGGGACCGATGACCTGATTAGGGTCGCAGGAATCCGATGGATGCGAGACAAACAGAAGCGTTAATTGTCACATTGTCACACAGTTTCTACTAGCGCAGGCGTTAGGGAATCCTATAATACAAATTGTGAATTATGTCAATAAAAAATTATTACACTTGGAGTAAATTATTATTATAAAGAATTATTACACTTGGAGTAGGCCTACATCATAGGTGAAATGATGATGATGGGCAAACGGGAAGAGAATCTTCTTCTTTCTGCCCTTATCCCATATTACTTGGGGTCGGCGCAACATATTTTTTTCTCCCATTCTGTCCTGTCACCCGTCAAACTATCGCTAACTCCCTTTTCTTTCATATCAGTCCTTACACAATATAATGTTTCAAATATCAATCACAACGTTTTGCGTCCGTTGCATCACAAGGTTCAGTTGAAAACCGTCAGGCACTAGTTTTCTGGCATTCATGCTGAACTGGACCTATTTTGGTGCAGCCATGAAGCACACAACAACTGTATTTTTTTTTTGTTTTATTTTATTGCTCTTTTTGATTCTTTTACTTTTGATACGTGTTTTTTGTTTATTATTGTTTTGGCCTTGTGCTGTACCAAATAAATTATTTTTCTTTCTTTCTTTCATTATGACCGCTAGAGCAAACGGTATATTTGCGAGAAAGACAGATTTTGTTATAATATGTGTTTGCTTATCGACTTATTTTGATTGTACGAGTATTTACACTCGCTCTATTTTTGCATATATTTATATTACTATGTCATCGTCGTCTTCCTGTCCTTGGCCCATGTTATATAGAGTCAGCGTAATTCATTTTGTAACAGAGCACGTTGCAAAAAGCCACCATTTTTATATTATTACTAGCTTTTGCCCGTGCCTTCGCCCGTGTACATAAAATATAGCCTTTGTCACTCAGGAATAAAGCACCTTTCTATCGGTGAAAAAAAAATGCAGCAATCGGACCAGTATTTCCAGATATTACCTTCTACAAACCAAAAAACAAACTTTCCTTTTATATAACACTAGCGGCCCGTCACGGCTTAGCACGGGCAATAAATATAGCCTATGTTACTCAGGGTGAATGTAGTTTTCCAATGGTGAAAGTAGTTTTTGAGTTTATTCATCACAAACGTACACACAAAAATATTTTTTTTCCCTCTTTGTAATATTAGTGTAGACTATGTACCGTATAAAAATTTAACATGAATCAAAAACTTAAGCATAATATTCAGTTTTAGTACTATCATAAACCTTTAAAAATATAAATTCTTTGTTCAGCATTTTATCAAAAGCATATTTTTTATGTACTGATGTTGAAGGGTCTACATTTTTGTGGACAGTGGCAAACGATCCTGTAACTGTTTATCATGGCAATTAACTTTAGCAGCGATGCTTGTGGAATATATATTTTTGTGACCGCGTTTAGGGTTGTCGAAAATTGATGGTACTAACAACCTTGCTCTTGAACTGTCGACTAAAGTCGGCGAGTTTTAAATTGAAACTGGAGTTTGATGGAACATGGTTTCTTGAGATACTATTTGCAAGTTAGTTAATTTTCGCAGGCGACGAAGACAGTTTCGAAGGTAAGATAAAGGCAATTGTGAGGAAAATACTGAACAGCATTGAGTGAAAAGGAATGGAGGAGCCTTTGCCAAAGTTGGGCAAACAGACAAAGATGAAGTGTCATCGACTCAGCAAAGTAGTTACACAGTTTGAATGTCTTATGTTACACAGTTCGACATAAGCAGTTGTCTTTCTATTGTGTCTAATTACGGCATTCAAAGAGTTAAGTTCAGATTCAGTTTATTTTAACGTAACTTTTTTTGTCTCAATGAAGGCTATTATAAAGAATATATTTTTATTATCTAAATATGTTATATATATAAAATTTTGTACCAAAATTTCAATGTGCATTTTAGTATAATATAATTAAAATAAAATTTGAAACTTTTCTTTCATTGTTTCTTATTAACATCAAAGTAATAACTCCCGTTAAATAGTTATAATTTTAGACAGTTACTTGTCAACAAAAATATCAGTTGTCAAAAAGTTTGCAAGTTGGACAAAAATCATTTAATATTCATTTTGATTCTTTCATCTTTGACCAGAGTGCCGCACGTTTATTGATCAATAAAACACAACCCTGTGGTAATCTGTTACAGTTTAGGAAGTTTTTCATGTCAACAAAAGAATTTTAGGGATTTTAATCGTATTTTCGTTGACAAAGCGCTGCGATTGTGAGCGGAGTGTGGCTGTTATTTATGATGATTAAGAAGAAATCAAATTTTATACTTTAAAGCGAGGCTCTTTATTTCAATCTAAAGCTGTTTATTTAAACATGTGTATGTTTGTTGCATGTTTTATTGAATATTAAATACAGATAAAATATTTTATAAAAACGCATTATCAAAAATAGTGTAATAATATTATGAGGTTAAAGACTACGTTGAAGACCAGGTTGTTTGATAAAAGCTCTTGGTAGCTTATTACATAAAGGTATCTTTTTATCTTCGGAGTTGGATTTTCACACTCGGTCCATTATGGACCATTGTACGTGAATCGTCTATTAACTACTCTATCTTTACTATATTTGTTTCTTTGTTATATTCAGACTACTTTGACTAACTTCTTCTTCTTAATTAAAGTAGTCAAGAATCTGCTTTTGCTTATTTGATACTATGTTGACAAGTCTGTAATATAAACTAGGGACATTGTAAACATATATCGTTATTTTAAAAGAGCACTCATGGAATTTCTTTTCTGTACTTCCGCATAGTAAACGACCAATCGGAACCATGCACAAGCTGACAGGTCACAGGTCACTGGGTCATACTATTTTAAATTTCTTTGAATTGAATTTAATCATGAATTGGAACCTCTCACGCAAAAAAATATATTATCCTAAATATGGGTTTAACCAATAGATATCATTTTTCTTATCTATTGGTAAAGTCGGTCCAAAATATATTTTTGACCTTGATAATTTTGTGGTTACATTCCAATATCATCTTATTCCACGTTCATGAAATAGAACATTATCTTACTTGACACATAGCTGCAGTTTTTAATAATATATACCCAATCGAGCGATGGGCCAGTAAAACGCAAAAATGGTGCCCTGAAATTGCTCAGCGGGGCGCGGCAGACCAAGGAGAAGACGGGACGACTTGGATGTCTTCTTTGAGAGACAATTAGTATTTATTGTAGATACTAGGTGTTTACTTACTGAATATTGATAATTAGGCTGATCTATATCTAATAATTATTAACCTAACTGTAACTATTTCATTAATATTTGTATGCCACTTACTGTGGCAGAACATAGAGACACGTAGAAATATTTTGTAACAACTTAATACCTTTGTGCGGAAATAAACTTTTTGTATTTGTATTTGTATTGAGAATTGGAAAGAAGTGGCTCAAAATCGGGAACATTGGACGGAATGGAGGGAGGCCTTTGCCCAGCAGTGGGACAGTATTATGGGCTAGATATAATAATATCAAATCAGCCTTATAGAGTTTTCACTACTGAGAATCGGACCTCTTCTTGGGGACGGAATAGGCCAGAATTCACTATGCAGGCCCAATGTAGGTAGTTTTTTTTGCCTTAGGTTTTCTCTCAATTTCTTCTCTGTAATGAGAGCAGTGGTGATGAAATAAATTACACATTGTAATACGCCTGCCTGACTTACAAAGAGTAAGTCGACGCAGTTACTACTGGGTCACCACTGTTCCTTTATATTAAGGTAGAACTACACCGCGCACACGTGTGCCATACAAGCCTATCTGGGCACGGCGGTCTCCATATATTTTTTTATGGAAACTGGACTTGTAGAGACACACTTGATCCACGCCACGTGATTTCGTTCTACGTACAAATCAGTCGTGTTACACATGTGCATCGGTCTAATATAATTCTAGTATGAAGTAAAAAGGAGTTAAGAGAATCTTATTTATATTTTAACCACCCTTTTGACTACAGCTGTTTGTCTGCCGGTAATGTAAGTAGATGTCTGTAGATTCGGTAATGGATCAGTACACGGAGCGCCACTTCGGTTTGCAAACAATAATATTGATACCCTTTTTGAGATAAAGTAAAATGCAGATATTTCGCGTGACATCTAACGTAGCTGGCTACGGGAATGCTTAGAAGAGTTCTCGTGGCCGTGGAACTCAAAAGGCAACTGAAGGAACATACTTAAGGGGATGCACCTCGACATACAATTTCACTGTTTTTCATACAACCTCGAGATCTCTTACGCGATTTTGAAGTTTCTCGTATTACACATTTTTCATTATAATATAATTATGTTGGAAACACAGTATATCACACAGTAGATATTATCTAGGCTTCTATGGAAATCAATGTTTAAATTTTGTAAAACTAATCCAGTTAAGACCTCTGAAAATCAGCTATTTTGCATGAACTTTGACACTTCATAATTTACAAATTAATTTAAAAATTAAAAAGTCAAAATAGTACAACCATACAAGCCGAGAAAATTTTATCAAGATTTTAAATAATGACAATGTTTTTCAAAAACTTTTAAGGGTTTAAAAAAACACTTATTTCCTGGAACAAGTTTTATAAAATATTCAAGTAAATCACGGAATTACCGAATGCTAACAGAGTTTTCAGGCGTTATCTTTCTTTTTTCGCGTCGCCTTTTTGTCAAACATCGCGTTGGATTGCGTTAGATGAAGTAACAAGCTTTTAAACCATGCTCGATGTTGACGATAGGCGAGTGGAAAAGCAGCCTCTTAAGAATCTCACACGCTCTCTGGCTCCACCACGAGTGGAAGAAGATATATTATAATTATCCTCCTCAAAAAAAAAAAAAGGTTTGACGTAGCTTTACTTCGATAACTTCTTTGATTTATTTCGTATTCGATTGTACAATTTGGTTCCAAATATGCTGCATAGTTTCGGGTAGTCTAGGGAAAGAGTTTCCAACTTTGCTTGCCTTGGAAGTGATTTTACATTAAAGGAGTGATGGTATCGTCTTCAAGAGTGAATGTCTTAATTTCAAATTTCGAATGACTGACCAAGTAATAAGGAAACGGCCAGGATGATTTATAATGGACTTGCTGACCCGACAGACTTCATTTAGCCATGAAGTATCAAACGCACAAGCTATTAAAGGCGCAAATAGTCGTTATAGTTTACTAAATTTTTCTTTCTGACGGATGAAGTTTATTAAAATCCACCTGTGTTCCTTCAGTTTTCATTTACGTTTTGTCGGCCAGAGAGACTCTATCAAACAACCTAGCCCACACTTTAATGATATGGGTGAAATCAATAACTTTTTTAATAAGCACAAATATCATTTAAAGTAATTCGTTGAATTATAATTGGTATTTAATTTATTTCTCTTTGTTATGACTTCAATCAAAAATATAAAACGTTCCTCACCAATTCATTTGCCAATTAAAAGTATAATAATTGAATATTTCCATTATTAATTTCCTTTTGAATTTTGCACTATAATAAAAATCAGTGTAGTGTAGTAGTACTTACAATTCTGTACCTCAGAGGTAAACGATATCATGTGCCAAAAACAAAATTTTAGAGGAGAGGCAAAAATGTGCGGATCGAAACTTTAAATGTAAGTTTGACGTAGTTGCTTTAAACATATTGGAACAAACTCAACGGTATTTTGTTTTATTATTATATGGAATTATTATGCATTACACATAATTACAATAAAGTCAATTCGTATCTAATTTTATGATCTTGAGACTATTTACCTCTTAGTATAAATAACTTATATGTTTTATGATGGCATTATGATATCGTACTATTGTTTACCTCTAAATAAAACTTAGCTTATAATAAAATTATTTTATTATAAGCTCTAATAAAAATTTGGTTTCCCAGTGTTTTCCCCAGTCCATTTTTTTAGGAATATCCTATAGATCTACATAAAGGATATTCCTTTTTTTTTCTTGTTGCTATCATAAAACCCCATTTAAAAAACGAAATGGGATAACTTTAGAACAGTTCGCAAAGCCTGTCAATTTTCTATCGTTTGGGTAACGCGTCACGTAATATAATTTTATTTGAAATATTATTTCAAACGAAATTTCCGGATGCGCAATCCAATAAAAGTTTGTTGAGTGATGCAATTAGATAGTGGTATAATTAATTGAAAGAGATAACACTTCTTACATTTCGTCAGATAAAATTTGCGAAAATTTTCGTTCTGCTATAAAAAAACTGGGGTTAGTCAGTGAACTTTAATTAATCTTAAGCTTTTTATTATTATACCTACAATTGTTAATGTTATTTCGGTTAACCTACAAGCGTTTTCACGAATTACATTAACGAATAGGTACACTTAACTGATTAAAACTTACTAAAAGCAATCTAAAATATGGCGTTAAAAAACTCCTCCGCATCGCTGTCAACTGGTAATGTGCCTAAAAGACTCTATACTAATGTACTTACACTGATATAATAAAGAGAACTTTGTTTTAATGTTTTTTTGTTTGTAGGAGGTAATATCTGGAAGTACTGGTCCGAAATATAGAAAGCTGCTTTATTCCTGAGCGTCAAAGGCTATATTTTATGTACGCGGGCGAAACTGCGGGCAAAAGCTAGTATTTTATTAATATAATATAATTTAATTTTTAATATAATATAATTTTCCATAACTATCACACAGCGCCGTCTAGTCCCAAGCTAAGCATATATTTTAGAAGTAAAGTAAAGCATAATTATATAGAAGTAAAGTTTGTTTATGATGAATTCAAATAAACATAATATAATCAGCCTTGTAATATGTTCCCACTGGTGGGACTCAGGCCTCCTTTCTAGGAGAGGGAATGGGCCGTAATTAACCACGCGGGCCCAGTGCGTATTGGTAGATGTCATATATCTTCGAATTCTTGATTTTTGATGAAATTGATTATAAATATTATTTTACTTGCTTGTGTAATAATATTATGACGAATTTATATTTTAATTTAATAGTGTAATATTTTTTTCTTAATAATTTGAATATCAATTGGCAAAACACAACCTATTTTTTTTAAATCTTGTATGTAATTATAACCAATTTTTAAGAATAAATATTCTGATTATGATGTTTTTTGTTTGTAGGAGGTAATATTTAAAGTTCTGGTCCGATTGCCAAAATTTTTAACGGTAGAAAGCTGCTTTATTCCTGAGTTACATAGGCTATATGTATGCAGGTGAAGCAATGGGCAAAAACTAGTAGGTACATAAGTTTATCTTCGTAACAAGTGACATCATTCCACAAGCAATGATTTATATACCAATATCAAGGGTTGAGGGTAATATTCAGCTAATATTGATGCTGGGACGTGACGGGACCAGCTATGCTGAGGTCACCAGTTCTGATATATGTTTTTATGGGCATATTTTTATTAGCTTTTAGGTGTGTTTAGTAATAAAAGTTGTTTGCAGAGTTAACTAACTCTACAAGGTTCAAGTATTAATCTGAACATTGGTTATATATACAAGTATTTTTTTTTTGTTAACCTTTCAATTGTGATAATTACAGACACAATTGAAAGACAATAGGTGCGCGAACGCCGGCGTTCGCTTGGGGTTTAATGAATTAATATCGTGAGGCACAATATGGAGTTGTTCTTGGTTTTTGTGCTCATATATATCCAATGTTTGGATTAAAACTTAGTAAAAATAGAGAGTTAGTTAACTAACTCTGCAAGCTACAATTATTAATCTAAACATTGCTTATACAAGATTTATTTTTTTGTTAATATCGTGAGGTATAATATCGAGTTGTTATTGGTTGTTGTGCTCATATATATCCAATGTTTGGATTAATACTTCATAAAAATAGGTAAAATCTAACGACTTTACATCTATATTTATGAGTTGTATTACAACCTCCTGAAATATTTTGCATCTTCAAAACGACACCTTGTATAACCATATGAACTGATGAAATATGTTCCCTTTGAACAACTTTCTGAAACCGTTGTCAGAAGCTAGTACTTACTTACTTATTAGGAGGTAATCTATGGAAGCACTGATCCAATTAAGAGAATTAAGTGGATCTAACCACACCATCACTTAGCGCTATCACTGAGCATCATACGATAGGTACTTACATCCTGGCTAATGTATAGTTGCTAAAGGAACAGACTATCGTTGCAAAGTTGTGGGGAAAAGCTTACCAAAAATAATATTTAAGAAAAAAAGTCACAATAGTTTTCGGTCCAAATTAATATTTACGTCAAAGTTAAAAGACCTTTTTCTTACAGTTACTTTTTCTTTTTTTACGTTGTCTCCTTGTAACTCGACACGTTTCTCCTAGCGATGCTCCCAGCGAAGCTCCCATCTCTCTAGCCCGTCTAAACAGTAGTTGGCGTTTCTCTCTGCAAAATAATTCACGACGTTTGCTTCCGCATTTGACAAAAATTTCTATCCTTCAAGCAAAGTTGCTTGGGGCTAGATCTGGTGAGTAAGGTGGATGATCAAGTAGTTCAATCCATAGTTAGTAGATTTTTGCCGAGGCAACCACTGAGGTGTGAGACGGTTGTATTGATGAAAAAGGATTTCCTTTTTTCCATCTCACATCGACTCACTCAAATAACGGTCAATACTCAATACTTTATAGCAATCCATATGTATACATATATGGTTTTGAAAATTTTCGTACATAGATCAATATGGACCCTGTCAGGCACAGCAAAATGTAAGAGAGAGAAAAAGGGCTAATTAGCAATTTACGGGATTGAATAGATAATATTGTAGATCTAATTTGCTGCATTTAATGTGTTGTTGTGTATGTAAAAGTCAAATAACAACTGCGCGTCAAAAACGGCTGAAAATTTTGTAAGTAACTGTCAAAATCAATTTGACTGGCCTGTTGGTCTAGTGGTTAGTGACTCTGACTGCTATGCTGGAGGTCGTGGGTTCCATTCCCACCCAGGACAAATGTTTGTGTGATGAGCACAATCATTTGTTCTGTGTCTGGGTGTAATTTATCTAAAATATGTATATATTTAGAAATATATAAGTATGTTTATCAGTTGTCTAGTACCCATAACACAAGCTCTGCTTAGCTTGGGACTAGACGGCGTTGTGTGATAGTTGTAGAAAAAAAAGATGTACGAGTACAATCTTTAGCTTTTATTGATAAGTGCTGCCTTCACATTGAGGTCGGATTCAGACCACCCACTACATTTCCTTAGTGGAATCGTTAAAGTTTCAAGAAAATGCAAATAAAGTATCTAATGATGACATAAGAAGGAAAATGTAACTAGATTCTTATCATATTACTTAGTTCTTGACACTCCTTGTTAGACCGTAGAATTATATACCAATTAAATGCAAAGCTTTTGTTATAATCTATTGCCGTTTTATCATATTTACCATCGTAGCTTGGAGTTTTATATTGTAGAAACTCCTATTTAGTTCTTAGTTAAGGCGTATTTGTCCCTTGAACATCTAGCCGAAGTTAAAAGGACACATACTCGTACTGACGCCAGCTGCACCCAGATAGAGTCCCGCTGATCTTAAAATTCATTTTCTTTGCAAAATATTGATTGCGAGCGTATACGCTATGTACATTGTGAAAAACACTTAACTAGCATTTTTTTGTGTAATCATATTTCTAAAGATCTAAGTCGTTTGAAAGGAGTAGGAAAAACGAGTGAAAAATATCAAGTCGTTATTTTTTTTTTTAGCAAAAGTCTTGAGTCTAAAAAACATTTTTTTATTTAAACGTATTGACCTAGCCGTTACCGAGGAGAAGGCTTCAGAAAGTCACAGCTTTATGACACTGCTTGGGGGTTTAGGCTGTCAGAAACAAAAGTCAAGTGTAAACCTTTTTTTAGTTTAAAATTTTATATGGACAAGACAAAACGACGCGTAACAACAATTTGTAGGCCATACAAATCTTTGTTCCAGACAGAAAACAAACACGCGACACGCAGTACAGAAACCAATCTCTCAACCACTGTACCGGCCGTGTAGTCATTTCAATTTTATTTGTGTCATCAGTAGATACAGCTAGACTAGGCAGATTAATTTTCTGGCTATTTAGTATGCAAACTGTCGCGGGTTCAAACCCAGCTAGGCGCATTACTTTGTGTAATTTATTTCATCGCGACTGCTCTTATAACGGTGAAGGAAAACATCGTGAGGAAACCAGCATGTCCTAGAACCAAAAAATTCGAAGATATGTGACATCCATCAATCTCGATGTGGCCCATTCCCTCTCTTTGAGAAGAGGCCTGAGTCCTAGCAATGGGATCGTTATAAGACGGAATATTGCTTTATGCATTTTTATTATTACCTAAATAATAATTTATGTCAAACTGAAGAAGTTGTAAAAAACTTCATTTAGTAATATGGAAAAAATATTTTTTTATCTTTGAAAGTAGATAATTCAGTAAACAAATTTTATCTAGAAAAACCAGTACCACTGGGAGCACATTAGTACTTAATTGAATTATGTTCAGTTGTAATTAAATTAGAGGTCCTAAACCAATATGATAATATATGGTTTTGTTAACTTAGCGTTAATTGATTGCAGACCAGTGTGGCTGAATTTCGAATCGAATGTTTTTACTATCGTTGTGAAACCTATCTTATAGGTAAATAGATTAATCTAGTAATGACTAGGTGTCCTGCAAAAGGACAACTAAAGGAACGTGTGGTGGTGGGTTTAAGTCGGTCTGGGAACATAGGTTTCCTTTTCAGAAATTCCTTGAGATCCTAGCGACCATCGGCCCATCTAGGCTCCCTGCGGTAAACGTATTGATTGTAGTGATATCTTTTATGTACTAGTAAATGTCGCTTTTCTATGTATTTGTGTTTGGGAGAGGCATTTTTATTCACGTTCATTTATTAGCTTCCACAATGTAAGTAAGATGGCTAAGCCATAACCCTATGGGAAAGTTCGAAAGAGTGCCCTAGTCATTTAAAATCTGATACAGTCACGGTCCACCCAGAGTGACAAAACAGTATTTAATGATTTCCCGAGTCAAAAAAACTCAGATAATAACAACAGGTTTAGGGCTATGAGTCATCTAGGCACATGTTAAGCACAGCAACATACTTTTAGGTTTTAAAATTAATAT
Organism: Mythimna albipuncta; assembly: GCA_929112965.1. NCBI lineage: Eukaryota > Metazoa > Arthropoda > Insecta > Lepidoptera > Noctuidae > Mythimna > Mythimna albipuncta. The sequence continues at coordinate 18,535,222 of OV815967.1, forward strand.
ACGAAATATTAAAAGTATACTTCTTCTTCCTGCCCTTGTCCCATCTTATTTGGGGTCGGCGCAATACGTTTTTTTCTTCCATTCTATCCTGTCACTCGTCATGCTATCACTAACTTCCTTTTCTTACATATCATTCTTCACGCAATCCATCCATCTTTTCATTGGCCTCCCTCTCTCCACCCAAATATTAAAAGTATACATTAAATCTAAACATCTAATTAAAACCAAACAATAACATTCAAACCAATCTTATTAGTAAGTATTTATTTATACTGCTTCGTGATCGTGATGTATAAAGCTCACAAAACATTCAGCCCTAGATCGTTTGAAATAAAAAATATTTACAATCCAATGTATTCTCAACATATACCCTTACTAATCAATGTTAAAGTTCACCACGACAAAACATAGTTCATTAATAAAACAAAATTTTCCGTGTTGCCAAATTAATTTTGAAATTTAGTATTTCTCATCTCACCAACCCACATATATTATTCAATTTAAATTTTAATCAGGACAATCCGACAGACCTCGGTATGAATGAATTACAGACTTGCAGAATTTATTAGTGACTCGACAATTTGTGCGAGAAATACGTCCTACATCCTACATTTCCTGTGTGTTTTTAATTCACAGTAATCTGCCATTCTCTAAAAATATTACTTCGGATGCATTATGTGATTCATAATTACTTAATATAAATAAGTTGCTAAGGATATAAATACCAACTGAACATAATCAATCATGCATTGATGGATTGATCAGTTGTAAACTCATTTCTAAATGTTCTTGTTCAAAGTTAAGTAGGCCAGTTTTATTCTTTGTTTCCTGCCAGTTTTTATATGAATAACATCTGGGTTGAATTTTTTAAACCTTGTTTTTTCTCGATTATAAGCAAGTTATATCATCATCATCAATATTTCAGCCGAAAGAAATCCACTGTTAAACATAGGCCTCAACCAAGTATTGTCATAACCCGGCCGGTCCTGTGGGTTTTGTATCCATCGGATTCCCTTGACCCTTATCAGATCATCGGTCTACTTTGTGGGAGACCTTCTACACTCTAGAATCTTTCGTCCCCATCGATCATCTGTTCTGTTTAGCTTATGTTTGGTGGTTCTGCAGGCTATGTCGTGGTTCTCCTACGGATATCGCCATTTATGATGCGACCAAGCAAGAACACTCCAAGAACGGTCCTATCCAATTGCCCTTTGGGTGATTTTAAGCTGTCTGATGAGCAAGCAAGTTACAATATTATGTTAATTTATTCTCACCTTCAGCTATATCTTATGATACTAATAAACTGTATACTAATACGAAAACCTGCGAACTGATGATAATGTTTTTATTACTTAGAGAAAGCACTCAAAATTCATAGTCTAGTGCTAATGAACAATTTAAAATACCTTAGTAAACTTCTTATGACCTCAGTATCTTATTAAAATTAGGTTCTAATAGTAGACCTAAGTTCTAAAGCTTTCCAGAAAGTTGATCTCTATCAGACATTTCAATGTTAAATTACTTTAATCCCCTTTCTTATTTACCTTAACTGTTTTTAAAATATTATTTGACATAGTTTTATTTAAATTTGAATCCACCGTCCCTGTCATTACCATATTTTTTTTAAATACCAGCCCCCCTACCAAGTGACAACCGTTTCGTTTCGATTCTCTTGCGTCAAAAGCCTTATGTTGGCCACGCTCCCGACCTTTTTGTTATGACCAAGTGACTAAGAGTTGAGATGACGTCATTCCCGTACATTTGAATTTTCTACTAGCATTAACTATGGCAAATTATTATTATTATTATTATACATCTTTATTGCTCACCTTAACTTACTAAAGAATAATATTTAACAAAAATAAGTGTACAATAGGCGGTCTTATTGCATTAATTATCAACTACTGGTTAGGGAGGCAGATTTAGTGAGCCTTTTTCACGCGTGCTAATGATGGCTGGAGGGAAAATAATTTGGGCAGCAGTTATAGTGACTTGCTATAATCATAGTAACTTTCTCTTCTTAATTGTACACAAAACTTAATATTAAAACAGTGATTTGAAAAATCATGTACAAAGTAGAGCTTAACTCAATAAAGAGTTTTCTCCCAGCAAACCTTTGAATGATAGAAAGAGATCCCATTCGAGGGTAGGATCCAGTGTAGAATAAAAATAAATACGTCTAATAAAATTGAATGTAAAAATAAATATCTGAAAAAATTACGATTTACAATTCCCGGGTTGAAAATTAAAACAAGAGCATTTAGTTTAATTTTGTTTATCCATTAACCTTTCGAATACCGTAATTAGATGCACAATAGAAAGACAACAAGAGAGCGAACGCCGTTCGCGACTATTTGGCGGCACAACACGATCTCGTTATTATTTTCTGTCATACATTCAGTGGGACCTACTCCAATAAAGTTTGGCCATCTCTTACAAAAGACTATTATCATCATCATATCAGACGACCATGGTTGGACATAGGCCTATATACACCGCTAAATTTTAATAGTTTTAATCCAATGACCTGTAGTTAATAGTCGGCGTTGCGTACAAACTACCTACAGGTCATTGAATTCGCTCAGCTGACGTTTTCTTAAAGAAATTAATTTCGTACATGCGTAAATTAAAACGAGTTTTGAAAAAAAAGGTAATTTATTTTTTATTTTATCTGTACAAATCAATAGTATTTCATATACCGGATCAACCCTCCACGGGATTAAAACGATTTAAATTTAACGGGGTATAAGGCGCCCAAGCGTCCTATATATAAAAAGACTGTACTTCCAAATAAAGTTTGTCAATCAAAAGACCAACGAAAATATTTTGAAAAGACGACTTCAATAAAATATCTCCACAAACATAATCTTATTTGCTCAGACACTATTGACACATAAAATTCACAAGTTTACACACAGAGACAAGCTTTCACAGATGTTCAAAGAAAATACCATTTTTAAAAATACCTTCTGCTATTGTGGTAGAAACAGAGACGGGACAATGTTTTTATTTCTTGTTAGTATGAAACTGCACTTTTGCACCTTTATGTGACACGAAGTCACTTTTACGATGTCGAAGTGAAAATAAAATGGCTTTTTTTATGATAGATGTAAATAAACCTGAGGTTTAAAGTGTTGGAAAGCAGTATATGTGAGTTTTAGGTTTGTGTTAAGTTTGTATCTAAAAGTTTATGGAGCTAAACCAATTAAGTTGGATTACAGTTTGCTAGAAACCTTTAAGTGGTTTACTGCTATGTTGTACACTATTGTGTAAAAAAGAACAGGTGATAAATGGAAATTATTGATAGCCTCGCGTTTGACCACCATCTCACATGATGGTAAGCGATGATGTGGTCGACGACGGAGCATGCTTGCCTAGAAGTAACCTATTCACTCTTGATTTAAAGACCCCTAAGTTGTAGCTATCAGAAAACACAGACTCCGGCAAGGAATTCCACTCCTTGGCTGTCGCACAATAAATGTGTTCCCAAAACGCTTTGTTCGTATGGGTGGGATGTTCACCATCCAGTGCAGGTAAAAAATCATGTGTAAAGACGAAAATGATTATGAGTATACATGTGGATGGGTGGAGAGGGAGAGGAAGGCCAAAGAAAAGATGTATGGATTGTGTGAAGAGTGATATGAAAGAAAAGGAAGTTAGTGATAGCATGATGGGTGACAAAATAGAATGGAAGAAAAAAATGTGTTGTGCCGACGCCAAATAACACGGGACATGGGCAGTAAGATGATGATAATGAAAGGCGAAAGTGTGTGTATATTATTTTTACACCTTTATGGTCAAACGGCTGAAGTTGTCTTGGAACAGGACGTGTTTTTATTTTTAAGCGGGCGAAGCAACCGGCAAAAATTTGTTTAAGATAAAACTTTAAAGATACTATAGAGGTACCTCTTTCGTCGCTTTCCATCAGGTTAGATAGTGGTCAAGCGCCTACCAACAATGAAAAAAAAAAACATTTTTTTAGGGCTATCTGCGCTGCGTTATCTGTAGATTTTGTTACCTTAGAAGTTTGATTTTTTTCACTGTTGTATGGGTTACAAGACCTAAATATTTGAAATATTGTCTAGTACCTACTCATAATACATACTCTGATTTGCTTGAGACAAGACGGCGTTGTGAGATAGCTGTAGAATATTACATTATTATTATTAAATAATTTTCAGCTGAATACCTTTAGACGTTTCTGAGAAAAAGCCTTGATAAGTGGACAAGGAAGCGATCCTATTGTCAATGAGGTAAGAAACAAAAAAAAAAAAAACTTTAACAAAAGCTTATAAGAAGTTAAATCTTTCAACCTTTCAACACTTTTAGTATTTTTCTTATATTTACCGCCGCAAAAGCCAATCGGAACTTTTTGTTCCATTATTAAAAAGCAACAACTTTTTATTCCCATTCAGAAAAAACATTTTGAGTTTGTATTTTTTCAAATAACGAACGAGCCAGTTTCTCTCATTAACGGCCAGTCTCACTGTTTCTAGTGGAGGGGGAAGGGGCGCGGAATGCGCTCAGTGCACTACATTTTAAGAGAAAAAATCTTTGTTCATGAAATTCAGTTGTTCCCGCTTGTTCCTAACAAATTACCTAACTTAACCTTTTAACGGTGCTTATGGGTAACTTGGCGATGTCATCTTTTAGTGTTGCCGCATATAGGCCACAAACCACAGCCATAAACGCCGCCACGAGAAGCTAGAAGTGGCCACACAACTGAAGCACGCAACAGTCACTTGTACCGCTGCAGTATCATAATGGACTGTGACTGTTATGGTTTAAATGCGCGAGTGGCGTGTGGCCAGTTTGGGCCACAAGAAGCGACGTTTTGTAGCGTGTGGCGGACACCGGTGTCAACCATGTGAATTCATATATAATTTATGAAACCTATAGGTAATATGCCAGTGGCGACGTTTTGTGGTAGTGGCCGGCGACCCTTAACAACACAAGTACAATAACTATACTTTCTTATCATTTAGCGTTTACGTCTGTCATGTAATCGTGATCGTGGCGTACTAGACACATTTTGCTTTGTTAATTATTAATTATTAAATGCTTTAAGCACACAAGAGTATAGAGGCGGACTTTAACGCTTTTGGCATTATCTACCAGTCCAGCTTTGCGTAATGCAGAGATAAATAGTGGTATGTGTAATAAAAGAGAGGAAAAAGGCGAAAACAAAAAAAATACAAAAAAAAAATATAATATACACTCAAATTTATAAATTACATAGACCTTCAATAATAATAGTTAAACATTTGGTTCAAATTGATAATTGGAAAACATAATTATTACGTACATAACTGTGGCGGTCTTTATTTGCTTCTTTTTGTACATTTAGGTTTACCTTAAATCCTAAATGTACAAAAAGAAGCGAATAAATTCGTGTAGACAAGAATGGGATTTAAACTCGCTTACACCAAACTAAAGTTGTTATTTATTGTTTCCAACACCAGCATTGTGGTAGAACATATTTCACTAAACTTTTCATTTACAACAAAGCTCGACTGTTAGGTACGACATAATTTTAAAAAGAAGAAACGTAAAAAACGAGACAACACAAAAAAATAGTGGTCAAGTGCGAGTAGGACTCGCGCTCGAAGGGTTCCGTACCATCTATAAAATTGAGAGTAAAAAAACATGTTGTATGTGAGCCCCCTTAAATATTAATTTTACTCTGTTTTTTTCTTTGTATTTGTTGCTGTAGCAGCAACAGAAATAATTAATCTGTGAAAATTTCAACTGTCTAACTATAACGGTTCATAAGATACAGTCTGGTGACAGACATATAGACAGACATTTGGACAGCGGAGTTTTAGTCATATGTTGGATGACCGTAGTCATTTTAGACATACCTCAATGAAATTAAAAGTATTCTACAACTTTATTTTATTATCTATAGGTGTTTTTATCGCCTGAAATAAACCGTTATTATTATTAGTAATAGGGTCCAGTTTTACCCTTTGGGTACGGAACCCTAAAACCGGGACCACCAAACACAAAAAAAAAAACTGTATTCAGATTCTCCAAAGCCTATGATTAACTGACACGCTGTTCAACGAACTGTAGAAACAATACGTAAAATCTCTTTTGAATATAAAATCAGTACAAACGTAAAAATCATTGCTATTTTTCATTCCAATAAAGATGTAAAGAGAAATCTTCAATGGACGGGAAATCAATTTCCTCAATTCTTTTAGTAGTAGGAGTTGTATTGTTTGTGAAAGAATTCCTCCTGAGTGTACTTTACTGTTGATTCTGTGATGATTGATGGGACACAAAACAAACGAGCACTTTTTTACCTGACTGTACCAAAAAAAGCGTTACGATTTTCGACTACAGTTACGCATGTATATTTCTTTGTCACGCCCTAGAACTTAAACTGCCACTGACTACATCAAAATTATTGAAATGTTTATTAAGCTATTGCATAGCTTCTATCGCGAGCCTTGAGCGTAGAGACCGAATCCAGAAATTCCGTAACGAAAATAACCTAACACCCCCCACTCATTTGTTTTTTGAGCGTGGTGACCGATAAGAAAACAAATGAGTGAACAATCAATCAAAATTCAATTCCATGTGTGAAAGTGTAACTTCAATTAATATCAAAGAAAAAAAAACGAAAGAAAAAAAATACTGCATAAATAAAATAAATAAATAATTATAATTGCATAAGTTGATAAAAATGCTATGCAATAGCTTTAACGCGGCAGTCCCCGAGTGCCACACGTCTTTTTTATTTTTTTATGTGACAAAGTCATGTACGGTATCAATATAAAGTTCTTGAAGAGACGATTTCAGAAATGTTATGGTAAATCAGGTTTACATGCCCGTGTCGGTAATGTGTCCCAATTGCAAAACTAAGACACGCATTAAAAATTTGGTGACTATTTAAACCGATCTGATGTGTGCTAGTTTATTATTATGACGGCAATGTAAACTTTGCAATGCACTACAGCAGGGGCCCAGTGGGTCGAAGCCTACTGGAGCCAGGGTTAGTTTCGAAAGATATGTGGCGCAGAACGGGATGTGTTTTTAGTCAGTAAGAGTCTGACACTATCTCCCGCCCGCATGCGGGTGACGCCATTAGATGAATTTCCCACCAAAAAAAAAAACTATGCGTTGAAAATTTAACTTGCGTAGTACATTTTGTGTAGTTTAAAATAATATTATATGTGTTTTTGTTAGTCACGTTACCGACTGGGGCACGTATGGCGGGTTTACCTAACAAAAAAAAATACAAAATAAAAAAGTTGCAAACAACCCAACTGCGAAAAACAACTAAAAAGGTCTAAACAAGTCAACTAAAATGAATTCCGCCTACTGCATTAGACAGTTTAGTGATTTGTTTCGAACTTTACCAACATTTTTTCTGAAGACATACAAAAACGAACAAAATACGTTTCGGTTTTATCACACCAGAAGGAAAATGACGTATGAGATTCTATCTGTAGTAGGTACCTAAGTAATTTTGGCAAAATGTGCAAAATGCACTATCAAAATATAGATTGTTCAAAAGACTTACCGCGGCCGTGGAACGCAAAGGGTAACTGAATGAAAACAGGTAGGTCTTGCCTAGTAAAAGTCTAACACTATTTCGCTCCAGGCAGAATTAGCGCGCTTTCAATTTATGAGTTCCTCCCAGACTTCCTCCGCTCTAGAAGCTGGACGTGTCAGAATTTTACTGACTTAAATCACACCAATGTTCCTTCTTTGCCTTGCATTCCAGGACCTCGGGTTTCCCTTCCGGAAGTCAACCCATGTGAAACCATGTAGTAACCTTCGATCCTGCTGGGCCCCTAAGCTTCTGCTGACATCTCTATGAGGCGCGCGTGGAGCATTACGCGCCATTGAGTTACTTACATAACAAAACCTATAACCATCTACTTCTATTACATTGTTACAGCCCCAGCAATTTATAAGCATAATGGTAACATGTCATACGAGTAAAATGAAACACATCACACCGCAAAAATATATAGTGAAAAAGGCCATAAATCGTTTTAGTTGAGTTAGTTGGTAGTGAATAGATAAATCACTATTCACTGCATTTAAAAATATGAATACTTTTAGAATTAGGCCGCATTTCCACCTACTGCAAGTTGGGCGGAGCGGACTGTGAAGCGAAAATAGTGTTAGTGGAGCGGAGTAGAGCTGAGCGGACTTTCAAATAAAACAAATGAATACGCGGCCCCGAAAACGGAGTTGATCAAGCTGTAATTCTGAGCGGTGAGTACGAAGCGGAGGGTAACTCAACTCCACTCCGCCTCGGTCCATACAACCATAACCATAATCGGCCTGATAATGTTCCCAATTACCGGAACTCGACCAACTCTCTAAGAGAGAGAATGAGCCATAATCCACCATGTGGACCCAGTGCAGATTGGTGGGTGTAATATTTCTTCGATTTTTTTTTGTCCTAGGAAATGCTAGTTTCCTCACGATGTTTTCCTTCACCGGTTTAAGAATAGTGGTGATGAAATAAATTACACAAAATAATACATCTGACTGGGTTTAAACCCTCGATCCACAACTCGTTTACCAGGACAGTTACTTCTGGGTCACGACTGCTCATCAGTCCCTCTCCGCATCAATAGAAATATTTGTCCTTTTTCACTCACTCCACTCCACCCAGCTACGCTTTAGTGGGAACACCCCTAAGGTTTGTATGACAAACCCGTACTATTTATGTTTTTTTTACACGTTTTATGCTATTAGCCAGTGTTAAATTTGGAAGTACCTATTTAGTTTTATACGGGAAACACAACTATGTATGTGCTATTGTACAATGCGGTCCAAATAAAAATAAGATCGATTGCCATATTGTCGCCAAAAATTGGGCAAAATTAAAGAACTGGATTCTGATAAAACTTTTTTCGTTTACAGTTCGTAAATAAATTAAATAAAAAAAAAAAAATTTTTTTTGCTCACCGTAATAATTCTTCGATTTGACAATATGACGTGACGTCACAACATGATATCATCACCATCATCATTTCAGCCGAACTACGTCCACTGTTGGACATAGGCCTCCGCCAAGTGTCGCCACAATGTACGGTCCTGTGCGTCACGCATCCATCAGATTCCCGCAACCCTTACCAGCGTGACAATCGATTCTATTTTTATTTGGAACACATTGTACAGCAGGACCTAATTGTTCTGCAAAAATCGTTATTTTCCTGTCAATGTAAAAATAATAGAACCATGTGCTTAAATTCTATGTTTCCTTAGCTTTCACTTCAGGTAGCTTGTCATCTTTTTCACTTTACGGTAGCTTAGCTAGTTTCAAGTGAAGAGCTACATATGCTACACAGCGAGGTACCCTTGAAGTCAATTGCTCGAGAAAACTGACACGTAGGGGCGACATTTATAGAACAAAGGGGAGGACGAGTGAAAAGTATAAACGTTCCGATGTTATTGTAACGTTTTATCGTTCATATTTTCTGAAAATGGTAACAGAACAATAATAAGTTATGAGGAACAGAATCTTTGTGGCCGCCGGTCGCTATGTTGTTTTTTTTATTTTATTAACCGCCATCTCACCTGATGGAAAGCGACGAAAACTAGAACGCGCTTACCTAGAAGAAACCTATTTACTCTCAAACACAGACTTCGGCAAGGAATTCCACTCCTTAGCTGCACGCACAATGAATGTGTTCCCAAAACGTTTTGTGCGTGTGGTGGAACCATGTACCGGTGGCGCATCGCCGTACGTCTGGTAGTCCAATGATGGAACGGGCTATGTTTTCTTTACTTTTTGAGATTATTATCTGTTAATCACGCTTAACCTTTTGAATACCGTAATTGGAGACACAATAGAAAAACAATGAGAGAACGAACGCTGGCGTTTGCTTGGGGTTTAATGAATTAAATTATAAACTCAAACTCAAAATTATTTATTTCACATAGGCCTTTTTTTGTTGGTGGGAAAATCATCCAATGACATACCCCACTCTTGGGTGGAGCGAGAAATAGTATCGGACTTTTACTGACGAAATCCCACTCCTGTTCCTACCTTGCTTTGTTCTCTTCTCCAGTTGGTGGGAAAATCATCCAATGACATACCCCACTCTTGGGTAGAGCGGGAAATAGTATCAGACTTTTACTGACTAAAATCCCACTCCTGTTCCTACCTTGCTTTGTTCTCCAGGTCTCATTTTCACACTGCCCGTGGACATAAGTCAACATGGATTTTATAAAACGTCAAAGTTATGAAGATAAAGGTGTTATCAGTGTGTGTATGTTTGTAACTGCTTTACACTTAGCTAAACCGATTTAGTGGAACTTGGTACACGGGTAGACTTCGACCTGGAATACCAGAAAGGTTGTTTTTTATCCCAGGAGTATATGTCTTTGGGATAATGTTCTACTATCACAGGGCGCAGTGCGTGTTGGTGATTGTCACATGTCTTCGAATTTTTGGTTCTAGAACATGCCGGTTTCCTCTAGATGTTTTCCTTCACCGTTTCGAGGTGGATTACGGCCCATTCCCTCTCCTAGAGAGGAGGCGTGAGTCCCAACAGTGGGAACATTAAAAAGGCTGGTGATGTGATGATCGGGCTAAGCCGCCGTTAGTCTGAATATGTATCTGACACACATAAACAAAAAGAACATATAAAACTCAAAATGTTGAAATGTTGGGAATTCCTCTAGTGTCACGCTATTGAGCCTTTTACAGATCAAATTTGCTATACGAGAGCCTTCAACTTACACCTAGATCCCTAAAGTATCACGCTACTGAGTTTTTTATAGATCAAACGTACGATTCGAGAACTTTCAACTTACAACAGTACATGAGGTGCCAAAAAATCGAATATTATGTGAAAAATATTCTAGCTTGAATTCAAACTGCTGATTCCATAAACGTTATTCTGCCAAATAAATGAAAAAAGGAGGGTAAAAAGAAGCTTATGATATTTTCTCAAACCTAATAAAAAAAAAACAAAAATTAGTCAACCCGTTTCGAAAAAGTTTGATAACAAACACTGTGATACGAGATTTTTATATAATAGACTAGCTTTTGCCCGTGGCTTCACACGCGTACATAAATTATAGCTTATGTCATTCAGAAATAAAGCAGCTTTTTAACGGTGAAAAAATTTTAGCAATCGGACCAGTACTTTCAAAGATTACCCCCTACAAACATATAAACCAACTTTACCTCTTTATTATACTAGTGTAGATAATAGATAAAGTTCTTACAAGCAGTTTCGACTTGTCAAAAATACGGTAAATCATAAAAATAAAGCTTATAATTACCCATCTTCTCTTTTTAAAGAGAAGATGTCTTTGGAGAAGAACTTGCAAGAAAATCCATGGACACTTTTTTTTTAATCACCTTTTCACTTCTTCTCATTAAGCCATCTAAACTAACACATTCCATCAAAGTTTTCCATATTTATAATCTTTAAAGAAAAATTATCAACAAAATTGGTAAACATGACCGCAAAATTATATTTGTATATATGGAAAAGATTTTCCCTTTACATTTGCATTTCCTTTTAATAAATTAATACTCAAGGACTTAAATTCCCAAGAACTTACTCGTAAACTGCGTCCGTCAGTCTCATTGTACCTAGATAAGCATTGTTGTAAGCTAGATGGAAGAAAATTCTGGCGACGACTCCTATCTTTTTTTTTTTGTAAAAACAAATTTTATTAAGTACTTATATACAAGAATATTTTCATTAAAAACTTGTTTATCAATTATTATTTATATAGTAGGTAGGTACATCAACTTTATAAGAATTTATTTACGATTCCACGTAAATTGTAACATCTCTTATCGTGAAATATTTGGCACAAACTCATCCCTAAGTAACCATAAACAGTTATTGCTTCCTCGCAACATTTTACAATTTTATCACTCGTCCGTGACTTTATTTAAAAGCGATTTCAGTTTTTATTTAAAAAGTTAGCGACATCAACACACCTTTTTACATCATAATTAAAAGTAATAAATATTACTATCAGCTTTCAGTATCCCACTTTACTTATCTATTTCTTTTTTATTTTACTTATTCTGTACTGGTTAACAATTGGTCTGCATTGACCACTCATGTGAATAATAATATGAATAATAATATTCTACATACTATTACACAGCGTCGTCTAGTCCCAAGCTAAGCAGATAACTGATAAACATACTTATATATTTCTAAATGCTTACATAATTATAATATGTAAGGACACCCAGACACGGAACAAATGATCGTGTACATCACACAAAATATTTGTCCTGGGTGGGAATCGAACCAACGACCGGCACAGCAGGCAGGGCAACTAACCAACTACACCAATAATCGAGTCGATATGTGTTAAAATTGTAATATAAACTATTAAAAAAATAAACTTCTATATTTAAACGGCAACTTTCGCAGTAATTTAATATTACGTTATGATTATGGAGTTCTAATTTTAAATCTCCAGACTAAAATAGAAAATTGCAGCATGAAAATGAATGTCAAAAAAACGTTCTTTTCACCCGTAGGTTCCATAAATTCTAGAAATAGACACCGGTTTTCAAGCCCAGCGTGCAACAGAACGCGACGGTCCAAATAGTATTAGCTCATACGTTTATATGACAGTTGTGTGTGATATAACTAATTGAAAACAGTTATCGAATCGATCAGTATAAAACGGTAATTCATTTTGTTGCGACATTTCATTATGTTAATGAATGAACTGTTGTCTGTTGACAGATTGATTTTTAATAATGTTGAAACTTTGTCTTTTGAGATTGCAATCTGAATTAAGCAGTCTTGTCTCTCTGTTTCTTGAGTTATTTTTTTTTTAAGTTTCTGTCGAAATTTCAAAGGATCCTGACATAAATCCACTAAAACCAGAACCTGCTAGGATTGCGGGATTGCTTAAAAGAATTACCGTGGACTAGGAACGCAAAAGGTAAATGAAGTAACACAGGTTTTAATCAGTAAAAGTTTGATACTAATTCCTCTTGCTCCTGGACCAGGAGTGTTTGTTTAATAATTTCCACGAAGGAAATGTGGATATATTTTTGATTAAAATAATTTCACAGCTTAAGTAAAGGTTTTCACTGTCCCTAACAGACTTCTAGACTTGCTAAAGTTCACAAAGACGGTCAGATGAATGATAACTGTCAGTGTTATCGAGTTTTGAGTTCGACCAACTAAACTGGTCGTCATAGTTCGTTAGATAGCAATTAGGTATCCTGTATCACACTGGAGAGTTGTTCACTGTTCAAGGTCTCATTTCTCCAATCCAATTCATTCCATGGTTTTAAGCGATATGGAACGGTCGGTGAGCAATAGGTAGCTCAATGTCCGTTAAAGATCAAACTCGGGTAGACACGTCGTGTCCCACACACCTCAAAATTAGCCCGTTAGGATATTCTCCTCCTCCTCCAGTCTTATTTCTCATTACTGAGGGTAGTGAAGTTCCCGCTGGATTATCGCTTCTGGCCATCTCTGACGTTCTTAGCGTCATGAAGTGCGACGTGCAATTGGATGTCCAGTGTAGAGCGGACCTGATTCGCCCATCTTTTTAGGCTGCTACCTCTTGATGGTTTGCCATTAACCATGACAATTACGATGAGCTATTCAAAGTTGTGGCCATTTGGTCTGTGTCCTGGTCCTGGCAATGTGGCCAAAGAACTCCAGTACTCTCTGTCAGGTAGTCGATAGTCTGATGTTCAGTTCACGTAAGATAGAGAGGTTTATACGTTTGGATGTATGTAAAATCACTATTTAGAGTTATCACATTAAGTTGGCATATTCCTTTAGTTAGAGAATAAAACGTCTTTTCTAATTTTAATTCCCACATCACATGGATAAAACAAATTATTCACAACGTAAACATTTATCAAGTTACACGTCAGGGCAATCACAAACTACATTTAAATTACTGTACCCTTTTCAACTTGAGAGTTTTCTGTCAACTACATTTATACAATCTGTCGTTTTTGATCTTTGTATCATGAAAACTAGGATATAGTGAAATGCCACATGAATTACTTAGTCTCAAGATAGCATATTATATCTATAATATCCTATGTCCTTTTTTTTCAAAAATCATCCAATGACAACCATCGCTCTTGGGCGGAGCGGGAGATAGTGTCAGACTCTTACTGACTAAAAAACCCATCCCGTTCCTTCTAGCCTTCATACCGAGGCTCGAGCGCCCTTTCGGATAACCCTGGCCCCAGTAGGCTTCGACCCGGCTGGGCCCCTGCTGTTGCTGACATCTCATTGAGGCGCGCGGGAACAGCGCGCGCCGTCGACGACTGAGCTTGATCCGGACAGTTGCCGTACGGCTGGACAGCGAGCTACCCATTGCTCACTGTTCGCAAGCCCGCGCCTACGGTGGCTGGAAATCGGAATCGGTATTCCGGCGGCGGCGAAAACGCCGTTGCCTGATGCGGTCGGCCTCCTCCTTCGCGAGCATTACTGCTTCGCAGAAGTCGGCAACCGCCTGCCACTCCTCCTCGCTCCGGACCATGGCCTCAAACAAGGCCCAGCGCGAGAGGACTCCGTCGCCGATCACCCCCACGAGGGAACGGCGATGCTCCGCCCAATATCCTATGTCCTATTCTAGCGCATGGTTTAAGGCGTACTTATAGTCCGCCTAGGCGTACGTAAAATCTGGCCGGAATTAAATGCACACTTATTCAATGCATTCATGAATATCTGTGCATTTAATTCCGGCCGGCTACGTCCGGATAGAGCCCCGCTGACATTTAATTCCATTTTCTTTGCGAAATATTGTTGATTTACATATGTATATTTTATACACTTAACTAGATTTTTTTTGTGTAATCATATTTCTGAAGATCAAAGCCGTTTGAAAGGAGTAGGAAAAACAAGCGAAAAAATATCATGTGGCTAATTTATTTTTTTCTGGAAAAAGTATTTCTAAGAATAAATCTTATTTTGATAATGTTGTACATTAATCTATGATAAGTATATTTTTTTTTCAAACCTATTGACTTATCTGATCACGAGAAGCAGGTTTCAGAATGTCACTGTTTTATAGCGCTGCTCGGGAGTTAAGGCCTTAATCTTGTGCTTAATTTCATCAAATAACTTGAAACATACAAAATATAAAACCTTACGCCTTTATAATATTAATCTGATCATAAGTTAAGTAAACTTAGACGAACCTATTCTAAAATCTTGATTGAATAATGTCTGATGGATTGTAACAATTTATTTTTAATTTATTGAAACCAATATTTATTTGTTTTGGTATGTCTACCTTTTTTATTATTATTATTGATTGGCTTGCGTTTGACCACCTTCTCACCTGATGGTAAGCGATTTTGTGGTCGACGATGGGGCACGCTTGCCTAGAAGTAACCTATTCCTACACACATACATACATATTATATTAGTATTGTACAAAATATTTCAGAAAAAAATCTGATAGATAAATATAACTCTTAAGAAACATAAATAAATCCTCAACTGTTCACAAGATTAACTTGAAATAAAGTAGCACAAACTTCATCAGTGAAGTAGTAAATATTTACTTTTATGCCAACAGTAAAAAAGTTAAGCATTAATGCCAATTATATAACCGACTAAGTATAAATCGGACTCGCGCAGGAAAGGTTTAAATACATAAAGCGAATATACTACTACTGACTACTGCTTCTTGTACGGAACCTCTTTAATTTGCAGAATTTGTTATTATAACGGCAATAGAATTTTTCAGTTTTCACGTGTGTTTCTTTGAATTCTTATGTCGTTAAACAAGAATCTTTTTGAGAGATCAAAATCGCGGGGTCATTACTGCTCAACAGGTTATCACAATCATACCCTGCACGTTGTACATATTTCCCTTAGTCTATCCCCTTATTCATACCTAGGCATGTTGCGTCAAAGGTCTACCGACACTGCCCTAAGATTGATTGGGGAGCGTAAACCGCACTACGACGTCTAAGGTAAAAATACGGCGGTGGGGTTTTAAGGTTATTATCAAAATACACCTATATAGTTCAAATTCTATTCCGGGCATTATTGTTTAAATCTGCATAACAGAGTGATCAACATACGCCTCTGTTACGTATTGTACTAATCAGCATCAATAAAAAAGAACATCCTACATACTTACAGAACTCACGCTTTTCTCGTCTTTCGATGTTACCAGAAACTGCTGACTGTCATCTGCTAAAACGCATACATAGTCCTAGTAGTCATTCGGGTTCATACAGAGCAGATTTAAGTAAGTATATGGTAAAAAGTATATAGCAGTTGAAATCGACAAAAGATTTTCGAAGACGCGTTTTCAATATGTTCGATATTCAATTTTGTTAGGTACTAGATAAAACAATAAAACTTGTATTAGTTTTATACTTTGCAAGCCCCATGGGAAACCAGATGTTCTAAGACGCAAGGCACAGAAGGAACATAGTAGTCGGTTTTTGTCTGTAAAAGTCTTACACGCTGTCCCGTTACCCTAGAATGGGAGAGGAGGAGTGGCAGGCGGTCGCCGACTTCTGCGGTAATGCTCGCAGAAGGCCGACCGCATCAGGCAACGGCGCTCTCCCCGCCGCCGGGATTCCGATCCCGGTTTCCAGCCACCGTAGGCGCGAGCTTGCGGACAGTGAGCAATGAGTAGCTCGCTGTCCTACAGTCCGGTAACGCGCGAGAACAGTGCACGCCTCAAAGACTTTTCAGCAACAGCAGGGGCCCATGGGAACTCGAGGCCCGGTATGAAGGCTTGAAAAAGAGGAGGGTTTTTTAGTCACTAAGAATGACAATATCTCCCGCTCCGCCCAAGAGCGGGGGTTGTTATTGGATGATTTCTCCTACAAAAAAACCCCCGAAAGTGGGAAAAGTCATTAAACGAATTGCCATCTAAAAAAAAACAGTACCTACATACAAAAAATGTACCAAAATATCACACGCTATTTGGCAAACTTAATTACGTAAAACAGAATAAAGTTCAACGTTCGAAACTTTCACAAACACAATTTTCAAGAAGCTTTTTAACATTGAAACATGATGCTACTGAGCATAAAAGGTTTTCCCGCTAACAATACCCCTTAAGTTAGCCACAGAAACAAAACCTTTTTGTCAAGCCCATTTTTACTTCATGAAGACTAATTTGAGGCATTAATTTTAACACATCAGGTGGTTATAATTGTGAACACTTTATCACAACTTGTCCACTTTGTTTGGGTCCCCTGAGAGATGGACAGAAATCTGTTACCATTTACCTTAAACCACTTTGGCTTCAGGGTAAAATGTAGGCGGTATTTGTCTACCAAACGGTTGATGGTGATTCTTAAGAAAAAATCGGATGTGTGGTGTGAGTTACGTCATTGCGTGGTACCTACATGCGTGGACCGAATACAAAATTGATAGTGAAACTCGAACTAAACTCTTTTAATCTTACAGATTTTGAAATACAGGAAGTCAAAGAAAGGGATTGTGTGAGGAGTGATATGAAAGAAGAAGGAGTCAATGATGTCGTGACTCATCATCATAAGTCTTTTCAATGTTCCCACTCCCTTTTCTATAGAGGAGGCCTGAGTCCCAGCTCAGGCCTCCTCTATAGAAAAAGGATTGGGCCGTAATCCACCACGCGGGCCCCGTGCGGTTTGGTGAATGTCACATGTCTTCAAATTTTTGGTTCTAGGACATGCCGGTTTCCTCACGATGTTTTCCGCTTTGAGATCAGTGGTGATGAAATAAATTACACAAAGTAATACGCCTGGCTGGGTTCGAACCCGCGACCTACAACTCGTAAGTCGGGGCCGTTACCACTCGGCCACCACTACTCTCGATATCGAGACTACTGATATATACGGATAGAATGGAAAAAAGTCATGTTGTGCCGACCCCAAGCAGTATGGGACAAGGATAGGAAGATGATGATGAGGACAGATTTTGAAATACATATCTACAGTTAAGACTTATTTTTAGCATTTGAGATACAAATAAAATATTCAGATGAAGTAAATGAATATGGAACCTATATACCAGAATCATATTTTTTTGTTATTAATAGACTATTATTACCACTGATGGTAAGCGATGATGTAGTCGATGATTTTGTAGTTCAGTTCATAGAATTTAACTCTAGTAACTTCTATAACTAGTTACTTATAAACTTAAAACGTTCACTATCCGAGATTTTTCATAGTGAAGAACAATGTAATTACACTAAACATATTAGCGTACCTACAGTTAAAGCAATACAGTACAAAACTTTTTCTCTCAAAACTTGATTAATTCTTTGAGAAAATGTTTTATTTTTTTGCACCTGAACATTTATTTCCTTCAAGATTGATGAGATACGAATGTAACAATTGTTCAAAAAGAGATTAGACTTTGTAAAAGTTTTGAAGCATAATTTAATCTCGTACTTCTTCGTCAGCTATGAAAAAAGCTTTAATTTATGTTTCTCAGACTCTACATGAAGTTTCAAAATGAAATAAAAAAACTGGAAAATTGTTCTTAAATTAATGTGTAGTAGTTAACAGACTAAAGAATAATTTTCATAAAATTGAAGTGATCTCGATTACTAAAGTTTGGAGATCAGATTAGCAACATCATCATCATTTCTATAGGCCTCCCCCAAGTATCGCCATAATGAACGATCGATAAGCAGATGCTCTATGTATAACACTACCAGTATTTTGTCCGTCTAAACTGTACGCTGACCACAAAATAGTTAACATAAAGCTCAGTCTGTTTTTATCTTCTTCTTCTTCTTTCTGCCCTTATCCCATATTACTTGGGGTCGGCGCAACACGTTTTCTTCTTCCATTCTGTCCTGTCACCCGTCAAACTATCACTAACTCCCTTTTCTTTCATATCACACAATCCATCTGTTTTTATACATAATATGAAACATTAATAATAAATAGATTATTGATATAATTGACATAGTTATTGTAATCCAATTAAGCTTCCCAAAACCATAGCCCTATAATAATATCTTCGTTTTCCATTATATTATGTCGCAACAGGTTCCCATACTTAGCATAGCGTGTACAGAGTTAATTTTCAGTTGGTATTGCGTTCCATGAAAAGTGTGTATGGGGAATTTAAGAGTTGGATTCAGCCCCTTGCACTCCTTCCAATAGCTCTAAACCCCAAGGTTCTAAGTTAAATAAATAGTTTATTAGACTAAATAATTTTGTAGAAGCAAACAATACTGAAAACAAAGACATATTAAGGAATAATAATTATTAATGTCAGAAGTATTTGTATTCTAGAACCCACGGAGAGATTTAACTTGTGGTTTGGATACCAAGTTGGTACTGAAGCGACCCCAAAAATGTGTTCATTTCACAGTTGTGCTTTCGTGTTTTACTCGCGTCCTTCATTTGAACAATTATATTTATTTAATTTGTGGTCTTATTTTAATTTATTCAAATTGAATAATCACAAAATATACCACGCGACTCGTTTGAATATAAATAATTTTATCTCATTAATGCACTTAGCGTGATTAAAATTTTTGTCACCGACTCACGGATAAATGACCTTCCAACGAAGGCACAACGTTTTTTTTTTTTTTTATACTTTTTCACAAAAAAATAATTCATGCTAGTACATAGGAACATGGGTTACTGTTTCGATAGTACCTAAACGTTTGACACCTCTTGCTCCAATCAAAGTGAGTGAGGTTATTTGATGATTTTGCTCACCTAAAAAAACCGGCCAAGTGCGAGGCCTAGATCTCGTTCAAACCAATTTTCGTTGGTAGTTTGCATGGTAATGTAAATCATATATTTTTGTTAGTTTTATCATTCTTTTATTTTAGAAGTTAGAGGGGACACACATTTTACCACTTTGGAAGTGTTTCTCACGTAAACTATTCAATTTAGAAAAAAAATAGTATTAGAAACCTCAATATAATTTTTGACGACCTATCCATAACCATCCCACACGTATGGGTTTGATGAAAAAAAAAATTTTTTGAGTTTCAGTTCTAAGTATGGGGACCCCCAAAATCTAGTGCTTTTTTTCTATTTTTGTGTGAAAATCTTAATGCAGTTTACAGAATACATCTACTTACTAAGTTTCAACAGTATAACTCTTATAGTTTCGGGAAAAAGTGGCTGTGATATACGGACGGACAGACAGACAGACATGACGAATCTATAAGGGTCCGTTTTTTGCCATTAGGCTACGGAACCCTAAAAAGTAGTGTACATTGGGCTACACAGTCGCAGTGATTAGGTCCTAGATTCAAATGATATAAAACTTAGTCAAAAGAGAACTTAGAATATAGTCCGTCTATTTTCACCGCACCACAGCCACTTGGGTATTTATCCTGAACACTACGACTTACAATTCTGGGCATTTCAAGAGTAAATAACCGAATACCTACTTCAAAATAAAGGTAGGCTTTTGTTGACCACATCGTCGGATACTATCAGTTGAGGTACTTGACAAACGCCAGCCAGGTAAAAAACAAATGTCGATCGGCTGTCTCTTGCATTATAACAAATTCTTTTTTCAACAAAAATTTTGGACACGTTCACACACTTAAAACCTAGGGTCATAAAATCCAGTACCTGATCTATTAAATATGTCGTATCTATAAATC
The DNA here is from genome assembly GCA_929112965.1 of Mythimna albipuncta. Classification (NCBI taxonomy): domain Eukaryota; kingdom Metazoa; phylum Arthropoda; class Insecta; order Lepidoptera; family Noctuidae; genus Mythimna; species Mythimna albipuncta. Next base: position 18,555,772 of record OV815967.1, read on the forward strand.
TATAGATGATTTTAGTTGTGTGCACATCACGTAAAATGTACGAAATCAATGATAACTTTCATACATTAAAATTGTGTGTAACTTGGTATATTAGTTAGTCTTTATTTCGTCACAATCGATTGACTATATCGAAAGATATTTGAATTCAAAGTGTTCAAGAAATAAAATATCACACCTTGACTGTTTAGGCGGTACGAAGTTCGCCGGATCTGCTAATCTTAGAATAAATTGCAGCCATTTTGTTAGGTACTCGTATTTGCGGAAATATACTGGCCGTTTTACTTCACCTAGTAGCACACTAACCAGTTGGTACAAAAATACTGGCCACTTACACCTGGCTTGTATAACCGCAACGGTTCTTAGAAACATCGACTATATCCCGCAAAAAGCAATTTCAGGGAACAATAAATTGAATGAGATCATGTGTGAAATCCCTAAAGGTTTGTCCGACGCCGATTGGTCTTAATATATTGAGTAGTGATATCAATTTTGATTGAAGGAGAATCGGGTTACTACAAATTTCGGGTGTGTGATTCCCATGGTGGATTGTGTAATTGTTTTTGTTATGTTTGCAACAAACTGACATTGTTATTTGCAACTTTTTTACTGGTGCATTATATTTTGGGTTTTTATATACAAATACACGCTTTGGCGTCCAAAAATCTAAAATTATTGAACACTTCACTACGTTTATGCTTAGTTTTAAAAAATCTCTTTCTGTTATTACACTTCAAAATAATAATTGTACCTCAAGATTCCTATCAAATCCAGATTCAACACAAACGATATTATCGCTATGTAACAAATATCCAAATTATATTCTAACTAAATAATTTCAATGAACGGTGTCTCTAAATTTTGAAATGATTTGGCAATCAATCATAGCTTCGTGCAGTATTATTTATTGTTAAATAAATTTGAATGTAGCTGTGATATTATTTTTATGGCACAAATGTCTTCTTTAGTGACTTAAATTTGATTGACTTCCACAAAAATAATAACAATAACAAATTAAACAAAGAAATGATTTCTATTATTGAAAACAAAATATTGAAACACAAGCACACATAAACGGTTGATGTGTACATGAAATATCTTCACTAAATATTTCTCCCCGAACTGTGATAAAGGGTATCAAAGATAACGTGAGGAGGTGAGTTCTCCCGCAACATACTAGCTACCAAAATAACTTGAACTTTGACCTCGAATGACGTCATATAGACACTATATCGTTCTATAACTTAGTTTGTTCTATGAATGCTAACAATTTCTATAACAGGATTTTTATTAAGAAAAAAAAAATAAACTATGGATTGTAGAAAGCCCAAACCTAAATGTATACAGTATTTCATTACTCTATAGTAACTTTAGTGAGCAGTGGTAGCCGATTGGTAACCGCCCCAACTTACGAGTTCATACGGCGGCGGTTTCTAACTCAGCCAGGCGCATTACTTTGTGTAATTTATTTCATCACCACTGCTCTCATCGGTGAAGGAAAACATCGAGGGGGACCCGGCATGTCTTACAGTGAAGTATAAAATAGAGGAGAGGAATTTATTGGGCATATTCAAGTCTATGGAAAAACTCCCCAAAAAACTGGCAAAAAAGGCCAGTTGTCTCTCATGTGGAAAGCCGTACTTCTTCTTCTTCCTGCCCTTGTCCCATTTTATTTGGGGTCGGCGCAACACGTTTTTTTCTTCCATTCTGTCCTGTCACTCGTCACGCTATCACTAACTCCCTTTTCTTTCATATCACTTCTCACACAATCCATCCATCTTTTCTTTGGCCTCCCTCTCCCTCCCCATCCATCCACATGTAAATTCATAACCCTTTTAGCAACATGCTTTTCATCTCTTCTCTTTACATGACCATACCAAGACAAACGATTTCCTTTCAACCTTTCAGTCACTGGCGCCACTTTCAAACTTCCCCTAATATACTCATTTCTCACTTTATCCATTCTCGTCACACCACACATGTGAAAAACCGTACATGATGAGCTAAACATTTTTTCACGATGCTTCAACACACAAACACCAGTTTTTATAGTGCCTGCGTTCCATGAAAGTTATTGCGTCCCACGCGATTTCTGTTTAACGCAAACGTGAAAGTTTGGAGTTATGGGCCTCTAGTATGGAATGGCAGGAACGACAGCTATTCCTTTTAACCTACTACTATGTTTTAGTGTTATGTTCAGCTATATGAAACACTTACTAGAATTTGTAATAATTATACTTAGACAAGATTAGTAACGTTAAAAAAAAATTGATAATTTTAAAGCATGTAGGAACCTTATTACCTATAACTTGTTGATGAGTTATTTTTCGTTGTTATAACGACTAAATCGATTTGAGTGGAGGGTGTTTACTACAAAATGACTTACCTACTTCTGTATTCCAAGTCTTAAGCTCCTGCTTGGTTTTATCTCAAACTACCAAATGCACAGTTGTAACCTTGTATTTATTGAATTTTTTATAGCGAAATGACCTGAAGTGTAACTGTTAGTATCAACTAACTTAGACAAAATTTTTCAACGTAAAAAAGTCAATATGCTTTTATTTGACATAAGCCTACAAGGGCACTTATAATTAGTCAAAAGCCAATACACAGTTTTAATAGGTCATTTTCTATGGAGAAAGGCCGACGAGAAATTCCATGGTTACTTTGTATATGTATACCTATCGTAACTACCGAATAAGGATGTCTCCAAGCTCCACAAACGGCTTGCATAAAATGCACTTATATGATAATTTGAATACCTTAACATTATCATTTTCATGAGATTTTAAGTCTGTACACAATTTACATTGTTGAATATATTTAAAGTTTCTAATCGCATTATGCTTGTGTGCATTCATATGCAAACCTCATTAAGTTGGCTCAAAGAACTCTTAAACAGCAAGTTTTTCAGTGGCGAGACTTTGCAAATAAGCATACTTATGACAGCTTTTTCTAATTTGCAACAAACCGTCCTGTGCATAGGTTTTAAATGTTCATACTACAGGTAGATATACGATGTATTATGTCTTTATCCTATCTATATAAAAATATGGATAATTTTTTCGCGTAAGTAATTTGTTAAATGTATTGGAAAGTTCAATTATATTGAAACATTTTGAAAAAAAAAGAACGAAATAAAAACAGACTTACAAAGGGCCAATAGGATAGAATATAATAAACTTCGTATTCACTAAAATAATAATAGACAAATATAAACTTAAATCTATGGTTACAATGGCGGTCTTATAGCTGACAGTTATAAAATCTTCCAGACTGTCTTTGAAAACACTTGAAGGGCTTATAATAAAAGATAAAACAATTGAATGCTTGGCTTATTTAATTAGTGACCTACTTAATAAGCAGATATAAGTTTGAAATAGAATAGAATAAACTATTTTAAACAATTAAAAAGCAACACAACTTATAAATAAACTTAAATCTATGGGTACATTGACGGTCTTATCGCTGACAACTACATCTGCCAGACAACCTTAGGTTGTATCGAAAGGAATACAGGGAAAGAGATGTCTTTTTATAAAATCATCCCCATATATCCTTACTAAATATAAATCAAAGTCGGTCTGGTCGTGATAAACTCAAAAACTTAACAATAGACAAAAGTTCTGGGTGCAATAAAGTGACCAAATATCATGAAAATCTCAATAGACAAAAGTTCTGGGTTCAATAATGTGACCAAATATCATGAAAATCTGTAATTAAATTGTCCATAGCTTAACGAAATTAGTGAGTTATTTGTTTCTTTTCCCTTTCTTTTAACTGCATTCGGAGACGTAAGTTAATTTCGCTGGAAACCGTTCCGAAACTTGCTTCATTTCAGGAACTGTAACTGAATTACATGAAACCTTTTGAAGTTCGTGTTTCGGATAAACGAGGACCTTTGAGATTTCATGGGTTAGGTAACTGAATGCATGGAAACTAGCTGCCTTTGATGACCAAAAATTCTCGTCTATATATAACATTCCTGTTTAATTTTGAAGTACGGTGAGTGAGTTAAAACAATTTGATTATAATGGTTTAAATATACGTAAGGTTTGTATGATCCACGAACTACCATAAGCTTAAGATAATTCGTGCTTATTTTAGGCTTTGTCCTAATACTTTCCTATTGCTCGGTTAAAGCCTCCATCATCTTCTTTCATGTATTCTTTCTCAAGTCATCTCGCACCAGTACCCCTAGCCAAGTTGCTAATCTGCAATAGTTAACGCTTGTAGAAAGCTTCAAATGTAAGGGAATGACGTCATTTCAACTTTCAGTCGCGTGGTCAGAACAAAAGATTCGGCGACGCGGCCAACTCGAAGCGTTCGACGTAAGCGAAACGGTTGTAACTTGGCTAGGGGGGCTGGTTCACCATTTTCCTTACGACACAGGATGAAATTATTTTAAATCAAAATATAGAATTGTAATTTCAATCATAATAATAAAATTGAACCATTAGATAAGATAAGTCTTTATTTGCAACACGGTATAATGGTGTTAGTCTTATTTAAATACAATGTCCACATGTTTACCTACACATTGTAACAAATATTGCCTAAAATTAAAAAATAATCACCTTTCTATTAAAGTCGTATTAAATTAGCGAGGTTAGAGTTGTGTAGTATATGCTATGGTCCCCAAACTATGGTACCTGTATCCTAGAAACCAGAGTTGAAAATGTTAATTTACTTTCTGCCACTACAGTTGACGTAAGAAAGAGAAGATTAAGTGAGATTATAAAAAATAAAATTAGAACAAATTAAAAATGTGATCAAACTATCTTAAACTTGCTGCTAATAAACGTGGTACGTGTCCATCTTCTAGGATATATTGGAAATTAAAACGCCTTCATCACAATAGTTGATACACTTATAATAATATGTTACAACAATAAAGCAATTATTAAGTTAGTAAGCGCGAGGAAATCGTGCAAGTAATACAGTTATTAAATAACGAGGGACCGTAGGCGCCTTCCAACTTGTTGGGTGTATGGATAACTTGAATAAATTTAATTTGCCACCTAGTTTCAAGTTAAGTTTTGGGTTGGTTACTTACGGCGTAGTATCGTCATAACATTATGCTTCTTATTTAAGAAATCAAGTTACACAGTTGAATAAGTAGGCATTTTGTTCTAAACTAACGATGCTATACACGGAAGATAATGTAGACGTTTCTTTTTCATTGTTTTTTCTATCACATCCCACTGCTGAGCAAAGGCCTTCCTCTACTCCTTAAATCTTTTGTTAGCCCTCGTTTCCTTCTTCCAGTTCTGACGTAATTTTTCCAGTTCATCTCACCATCTTCGTAGTCTGCTGCGACCCTGCTATACAACAAATTTGTCTTACTTTGGACCATAGTTAGTTTGACATACAGCAGACATGTCCTGCCCAGTCCCATTTCCGTTAGGCAGCATTTTAAATAAAATCAGTTATCCTGGTTTGGGAACGCAGTATAATGTTTCGAACTTGATGCATTCATATACTCTCGTCATTGTTCTACAGTAATCCTTGAGTAAACAATTTTAATTTTCATATTTTATTAAAACCCTTAATAAAAATAAATGGCCAAATATTTTCAAGCACTTAGGTACACAAGAAAAAGTCAATATTGTTCATTTACGTGAACAAAACAGTGAAGTTGTTAGACAGATTTATCAGTGCCTTTTGCGTGGCCTAAATAAAACGGAGTAAAAATAAAATTGTAAATTAGGATGAATTATTTATTTTGAGATGATGTCGTAGACATATTGTAGAATTGGCCATTTCATGATACTGCCGAGGTGAAATTAGGTTAGGTTAGCTTTGCGGTGGCTATTTCATGAAGTGGTTAACCGTTATGTGAAATGTCCGACTGCTACTTGAAATAGCCAATTCTAATATGGCTACGACAATGATATTTCGAGCAAGCCGTTTTTACATTTGCCTGTACCATTACATTAATTTGGTTATGATGTTTCGGATATGTTATGAGTTAAATATAAGCAGCGTCACATTTTACATAATCACTACCAGCACAATATTTTTCTTTTTTGATTTAATAAGTATAATCTACAATACGAACTTCAAACCTAATTTCAACATCTTAGAAAATTTAACCACTTACAAAAGTAACTTTTGCCCAATATCGTAATGAAAGAAAAGGAAAATGTTTGCAAGTAAAAAGGCGGTCAAATACTTCTCTTTAACGATTATAAGGAATCCAACAGAGCGTTGGATTTTATAGCTACTTTAAATACACGAAATTGTTAAGAATTGAAAAGAGTACGATACAAAACGAATCTCATTTCTTTTGGTCCGAAAATACGATACGATTGTTCTGTTTCCTTTTTATTGGACATTTTTTATTTTGTTTTGACCTACAAATCAATTAATCTTCCTTTACTTCTTCGTGTAATTTCACCAATATAAATTTCATTACTAGAATGATCAAAATCGTCTTTGTCTGCCTCAATCCAAAGTCTTCCAAAGCTTAAGATATTCTCAACTTACTACGAATTCCTCACTTTAAAAGCATTTCTCGGATTATCATTTCAACGAAGTTAAAATGTTTTAACAATCCGCTTATTTCTTTTACTTTCTATTGTCATTAAATGCTCGTAGACAATTAGCCGAGGCCACTAAGTCTGTCTGTCAACAAGGCAGAAACGTGCCTTGCATTTGTTCCCCTTAAACGTCGTCAACAATTTACCATTCAAGTCAGAGAATACATGACGCCGCTTGAAAAAACTTGGCTGTTGATAAAAGGCTTTTTTGCTAATCCAGTTAATTTGGTAGATACATGTTAGGAATTTGAGTAATCTGAACAAAATTTAAGTATCAGAGTGCTGTACTTGTTATGGTCCACTAACAGTGGACATATTTTTTTTACAGTTTAATTATGGTTCACTAACAGTGGACCTATGTTGTAGATAGAAAAAAGCATTTAAAAGCAACTAGGTAAATAACAAAGTCTATATATAAATAATGTCATGACGATCACTCCAAAATATATTAAGGAAGGTGCTGATTAAATCTAAAAGCGTACCTAAACCATAATCACTACAAACTTTACGACAACACTTCAATATATAGAATTACCTACAGTAAGGGTAAGCGCAGCTTAGCAAGCCAAATCATGTAATCAGTCACACATTACAAATATTTACGGAACTCATCCATCACAGGGCGACAGCTTGTTATTGGCCACTATTGCATATTTTGTTACAATATTAGAACACAAATAATATATTTTAGGTGATACATTGATGTGTCTGAGGTTTTGGTGGTTTTTTGATCTTAAATTGTTTCATCCTCGTATTCTTAATTAGCTTAATATTTTGATTATATACCGCTAAATTTTGATCGTTTTAATCCCGTGAAGGGTGGATCCGGTACATGAAACACTATCGATTTGTAAAGATAAAATTAAAAAATAAAGTACCTTTTTTTCAAAACTCGTATTAATTTACGCATGTACGAAATGAATTTCTTTTAGAAAACGTCAACTGAGCGAGTCCAATGACCTGTAGGTAGTAGTAAACGATAGTGTTTCATGTACCACGTACTCCACGGGATTAAAACAATCAAAATTTAACGTTGTACATCATCAAAAACTTTGAATTACTTCTTAAATATATCTTGTATATCTTTCTATAACAATCACAAATTCTGAGATGTTTGTTAATATTTTTTTCCTTTTCTTCATATACGTACGTAATTCATGAATAAAAAAGCAATGGACCTAATAAAAAAAAGAAAAGTGCCGACTGTCAGACTGTGACGTGTAGAATCTGTGTTATAAAGTCGGTAAGAAAACAGCCTCTTAACCCAAAACCCTAGGCCATTCGCCCCGAAAACCTCACGTACACTTTTGAAAAACTATGTTCTTTCATGTCGAAATGGGGCCAAAATCCAATATATAGTTTTCAATAGCCAACTTTCTATAAGCCTATAGAAGATTGGTCTACACAATGTTCTATAGACATGCATTTTTGTGAAAGCGGAAATTCGGGAACATTTTCTAAATTTATCTGACGTGCTTTTCATTGGAGATATTTGAAAAGTGTTTCACTAAGAGCTGTGACTCTTTGTCCTAATAACAAGTTTCGTTGGATGCTTCTTTTATCCGCTATAGTACTGACTTGAGGCGTGGGTTTCAAGTGTAGGTATAGCTCTGGCATCTGGTCCGTTTAAAAATTCTGGACAACAATATTTTGATACTTACTTTTTCAGCCCCTTCTATTACATCGTCTATTATAAAACTGTCTAGCTTATATAAATAATCATTAATTTTCAATCAAATACAAGTTATATTTCACACCATAATGTACAGCTCTTTAAAACTATATTCGATCAACTAACTTCTAAATGTTAACAAAATATGTTTTTCATACAATCTCCTACAAATTACAGTTCTTAATTACGATTCACTTTTTATTTTTAAATAACTTAAATTTGAATATTTCCATAAGTACACTCATCTTACATGACATTTTGCAATAAAAATAATGTAATTATTTTTATTGATTTCTATTACATCTGTACCATTTGGATTGCCTACATTCATTTTTGATTCAAACCTTGAGAATCACAAAGCGAAATAAATTTAATTATGTTATGGTGCTAATGTAATAAGAAATTCAACTTTGAGATTAGCCAGGCAGTTGAAAGGGGATTTACTCATACTTTTCTTTTAACTTAACAGATTGGATAATTCTTATCTACTAAAAGTTGTGGTTTGAATATTCAAGTTAAATAAACGCAAATCTAACTCCACATTATCACATAAGAAAAATCATAATACTGGCTTAGAAGTTATTCGAAGAGAAGCAAAAGATGAAAACATTGATAAAGACTAGCTTGGTCTGAACAATACTGTCTGTAGAACAATGTCCGTTGATGTAGATAGTACACATTGTGTCAACAACACGCCTACGCAAGCATGTGGTGAGAAAATTAATAAACTTGAACATGAACTTTTTTAACCTTTTACAATTGGTAAAGTTGCACCAGTTGGGAAATCGGGTTTACAAAACCAATTTTAGGATAATCCAAATTATTCAGGGTATTTTTTCATTAGTAAGTTAGCAGTGTAGTGTATTTTTCTTTAACTGGGTATGTTTGCGTTAGTTAGAAAACAGTTGAAAATTCTACTATAACATACCTATTAACCATCAACAATCTAAACTAATATTATAAAGAGGTAAAGTTTAATTTTTTTTTTTTGTTTGTATATGGTAATCTTTGAAAGTACTGGTCCGATTGCCAAAATGTTTTTCACCAACAGAAAGCTACTTTATTCCTGAGTGACCTATGTACGCGAACAAAGCTGCAGACAAAAGCTAGTATTAAATATCTTTGCATTATAAATGTTATGTTATGTATTAACAAAAGGATTATACAATTTTACATTGGTTCCTAAGGCTGTATCTTGGGTGCCAAATTATAGGGTTTCATCATCATTATTTTAGCCCAAAGATCACCTTGGCTAGACATAGATCTGACCCAAACGTCGCTGCCGCCATAAAGACTGATTCTGTATATCTCCATTCCATTGCATTCCCGCGACCGAGTCCTGAATCCACCTTGTGAGAGACTTATCTCCGTTCCAACTTACGGTGCGCAGTTGCCACTATTAATACCATTACCACTCAACATTTATTTTAGAAAACTTTTCAAATATTCCCTGTAATTATAGTAATATAAAAAATCATACAAGATCTTAAAAATCTTTTTCTGTATAATTAAAACTAGTAAGAAATCAAATAAGGTCAACAGTAACTTAATATTACGTTATCCAATACAAACGATATTCAATCCCACAAAAGATTCCGTTGCGGGACTCCCAATTTGTCGGGATCCGTCTAAAAGATATCCGAACATATATCATTGTGACACACTATCTCGTTATGGGTTGCAGAAATCGATATGTATATTTTCCGTAACCTTTAGTTCTATATTACAGTTACTAAGCATGTATCTGTCTCTGATAAGATTACTGATATTATCTAATTAATCTATTTTTGATGTCACAATTAGTTTCCGATAAGCCATTCGTACACGACGTAAATGTTTTAATATGGTGCGTGGTGTCTTGTTGAGGACAGGAAATTGGTGTCGGCGTGGGTCTGGTTCATCTGAATTGGGTTTTTGCCTGTACTTATTTTTGAACTATATTTTAAGCAAAACAAATACAACATCAGAATCGGTAATTAAATGAAGGATCAATTGGCATTCCAAATATTAGTTTGAAGAAGAGTAGGGGCGCTGTAGGAATATCGCGCACATCGATATATATGTACATCACACATATCTCTTTTAAGTACACGTAACCTTACGGTGGCGATGTCACCTTTCAGTATGTAAATCCTTATATTGTTATTTGACAGTTTCCCCTTCCACCTAATTTGAAAGCTTTCTAATTTAATCAATATTGTACGAATTTGAAAATTTCTTCCTACTTACGATTTTGGATAATGCTAGTTTTGATGAAATAATGAATCAAGTACCCAATCCTGTAATTTTACTATCACTTTAATATCTACATTTAAAAATTCACACTGGGCAACGCTACTAATTTTTTTAGCTAGGTACTTTTTGCAAAGACTTTTTCCGAGGCCCTTATTTATATTGTTCTTTAGTCCATAATATATTTTCGCAACTATTTAAACAAATTGTAAAAAACCAACTAGACTCATGATTTATGACGTAATCCAAACAATTGCTAGAACGACTCACAAGGGAAGAACACAACAAATATGAAAAACTCAATCCCACTCAAACTCGAATTTCAAAACTCATCCAAAAAGTGCTATTTAAAAGTGCGCAAACAAATTTATTTGCTGTACGTTGTAACACGCAAATTCAAGCATCATAAACAACGATATTAAAGGATTCATTAAGGATCCAAATCGTTCCCGGAATGGAATAAAACAGACATTCCAGAATTTATGGCTTAAGGTCGGGGTTATGGGCTATTTTATGAATAACCGTTTATGATTATTGCTTGGGAATCCGATTGTTTCGTTGTAATTTGTCTAGTTTTCCACTAGAAGCAAAAACATTTTATCTCTCAACTACTTATCTATCGTTCCAATCATTTTAAGTGTTAAAGCAATTGAAGTCTTATCGATTGATGTATCATAATTATAGAAGGAAGAGGATTGCAGTTACAAGTCCATAAAGCATCGGGCCGGAGTTAAATGTACACATACCCGGTACTGCTGTACAAAATATTGATTGATTTGCATATGTCAAATAAATATATTTTGAAAAATACTTAATCAATTTTTTTTCCCTAAACATATCTAAAGATCATAGCCGTTTGTGAAGGATTTGAGAAAACAAGCGAAAAAAAAAATCACGTTGTTAATTTTTTTTTTTTGGCAAAAGGCCTTAAATAATAAAAATAATGACGTACCTATAAACTTTTTACTTTGACCTATCAAAATACATTCGCTATCAACTGTTAAACCAGACTTTGTCAATAATTTAATATTTATAAAGTGACCTATGATTCTATGAGAATATTCTTTTCTTCTGACGTCTCAATATTCTATTAATTTAAACATTTCAAAATTCAAACGCGTTTTTCTCAATACCGTATCTGTGTGTGTATCCGTCTGTGTGTTTTTATTATTGGTTGTTACCAACTTATCTGCGTCCTCCTGTTAATAAAAAAAATCAATGTATAATCTAGTTAAAGTACACTAGCACTGTTCTTCAAAATACAGGATATTCCTAGTTAGAAAGACACTTGTTTTATTTATTTAAAATAACCACTCCAATTTTTATAGTTTCGTCACTGATGTTAAATATAGGCTAAGCTATTTGCGAAACTAAATGAACTTGAGTAAGTTCATTTATTTTCGTACATGTAGTCCACCCAACATTATACAAGTCATTATGACCCTTCTGCCCTTATCTTAATTTATTTTGGGCCAGCGCAGTACGACTTCTCACATATTTTGCCTCATACACATCATGCTTTTAGAATGAAAGTGACCAACCTCAAAATATCTGTAAATTCTAATTTATTTATAAACTCTTTTTCAACTTTTTTTATTGATGGCATATTGTTTAATGACTTACTGTCTAAGACCCACTTATCTTCCTTAAGTTATGCGCGAGGAACATACAGTGCCGTCGACTCGGCTTGGTCCTTGTCGGGCTGTGAGCTATCGATTGCTCGCCAACCGCAAACCCGTATTTACGATTGCTGAGAATCGCCCTGCATCTACTAACGGCTCCCATTTGAGGAGAAGTAGACCCCAAATTATGAGAAAGAAAAAAACACCGGAACGATACATTTAAATTGACTCGTATAAATACCTACTATGAATATTCAAGACTTTCTTGCTCATTTGCCCCTAACTATAATTTTTGAGTTAGGTCACTTTCATTCTGAGGGTGCGATATCTGTATCAACCGATATATCGCACCAGTGATCACAAGCGTATTTAAGCGATATCTTACCTTTTCCCGTTTTACGTCTTCATTTCAATATATTTGTCCATACATTGTGCAAATACTTTTTCTTTCTTTGATGTTAAACTTCCAAAACATATTTCACTAAATTATTTTTTGACAAGACACATAACCCATTGATTAAACAATTACTTTATGCCTTATCTCTCACATGTCTAGTCCATTCAGGTTTCTACGCTCTTCCACACCAATTTACTTAACACTAACTCATAAGTTAATCTCTAAAGGTTAACTTTCAAAAAACTTATCTTTTGCAATAAATCATAAATTATAAAGTTTCGTCTTAAGTTTTGCTATAAAACTTGAATACAATATCGGATTGCTTTTTAAGTTTACTTCCTTCCGTACTTTTGTATTTAAATTGAATGTATAGAAGTAATCATGATTGAAGTTATAAATGGGACGTTCTTCTTTTTTATCGACAATTTATCGGTACAAAAAAGTGTGACGGAGGTGTATTTAGTCCACTCTATCACACAAATTAAAAAGAGGAAAATATATCGGATAGCCAATTAAAAGCTCTTGAATGTTTGTATGTATTGTACTAATAAACTTAAAACAAAAGACAGGAAACTTAAAAATATCAAACATAAGTACGATATCTACATTATTTTACAAGAAGACAAGCGATTGTCGGTAAAAAAAAACGACCCAAACATACACTTTAACTACTTTAATAAATTTACTATAAAGAAATTTACCCTTTGAAGTAATTAAAATAACTCTGGTATATTACGTGGTTCTTATGAACGCTGAAATATCTAAATTAATTAAGAAAATAACTCAAGGAACGGTTGCTTATGAGGCAAATTCGCCAGCATTTTGTAATCTCATGTAAATTTGATAGGTCTTGTGATTGAGGAGGGAATCTTGTTAGTTAATGTTATATAATGAACAGGTCCTAAAGTATTTATATTCAAAACTTTATAATAAAAAAATCTGATATTTATAAGTTTAATGAAATTTCTATTGACTGGCCTGTTGCTCTAATGGTTAGTGGCCTTGACTGCTATGCAGGTCATGGGTTTGGTTCAATCCTATCCAAGAGAAATTATTGTGTAATGAGCACGATATTTTTTTCTTTGACTGGGTGTAATTTATCTACAATACGTACGAATGTATTTAGAAATATAGAAGTGTATTGATCAGGTCTTTAGTATTCACAGAACAAGCTCTGCTTAGTTTGGGACTAGGTGGTGTTGTGTGAAAATAGTGGAATATTTTTTGTGTATTCTTGTTCTGATATTCAGTGTGTGTGTAGTTATATAATTTACAACTACGCTTTCTTAGGTAAAGTTATTCAAAGACTCTAATTTAACATGATAATTATAATTTCAAATAAACTACGCCACTAACTTACAAAAGCAACAGTTTTAATTTAAAAACCTTTTTTCCTGAAAGCGTTGAAATTATTTAATCTCAAACTATTCTGAAAATTTAAACAAACATGCAAGAGAACAGAAATAATTTAGAAGAAATTACTCGTATTAAAACGGCACCGAGACCACAAAGCGACTGACTAGCGAACACAAAGGTATCATAAACTTTTGAAAGTGACACTTTTCTTCTAAAGAAAAATGTCCAACGTACCATAGTTGGGGAAAACGTAGGATGATCTCTTTTGCATGTAACCTTATAATTGCGTATGTATTATAATATTTTATCTGTTATTATAACATGCTTTTATTTTGTTTTTTTTTATATAGACCTGATGGTAATCAGTGATGCATTCGCTGATGATGAATCACATTAGTTTATTAAGAGCCTATTCACTAGCCTTGAAGGCATTTAAATTATTATAATCGGACGGGAAGTACGCTGCAGGTAAATTGTTTCAATCCTTCGATGTACGATGTATCGAATCGCTTATATTTTACTAATCTTGTCAATGACTTGAAGCATTTTAACTTATGAAATCACTTATATAAATTCACTAGTAACAAGTTTCTCTGTCACAGTTTCTACGTTCAAAGCCTCACTGAGTCGCACTAGCCTGAAGCAAAAAACTCTTCGCTTGTTAGTCGGTATGAGACCTTCCTGTATATTGTCGCGTGAAGGTTCGTTTGCACCATTGTGCTCGAGTCCAGTTTCAACTTTAATGCTGGCGATGCCTGTAGGTTGAAACTTACTTAGTTTTGTGTGGATATCATAGTTAGTAAAATGTTCAAAACTTTCCTCAATTTTTGGTTGTTTAATATATATTTGTTATATATCAATATGTATTACTAACTGATGCCCACGACTTCATCCGCGTCAAATTCGTGGAACAGCATACTTAAAGCCGTTTATTAATTTATTTAACACTTCATACACATAAAGTTACAGAGGCAGATTTAACCACTTAGACTTTCTTTTTATGCCTTATGCATTTTCTACAACTATTTTTCTCAGGTTCCAAAGGTTGGAACCCGAGAAAAATAGTAGCGGGTGCAATAAAATAGAGAGAAAAGGTGAATAATTATAAAAAAGATATCCAAATGAATCGTACATACAATACAATAGTGCCATTTGATCACAATTTCAAGAAGTTTTTTTTTATGGATTCTTAATAATTATTTTTTCAAAATAAAAGTAGCCAATGTTACTCTTTATAATATCAGCTACCAGAGAAAGTCAGGTCCAAATTAGTCCAAACTTTTCGAGTATTAGTTAGAACGAACAGACAGATAGATAACATAAAATATAGCGTATCAAAAATAGGTACTGCCGTACCTACTACTATTTTCATTTGCATGTAGTAAAAATGTTATTCTTATACGTGATAATTACAGACACAATTGAAAGACAATAGGTGCGCGAACACCGGCGTTCGCTTGGGGTTTAATGAATTAAAAACTTGTTGCAATTTTTATTTATTTATGAATAGATTTTTAGGTTCCAAAGTGGCTTTGATGAAAGAAAGCATTTAAATACTTTAATTAGAGTTGACTATCGCCTTGCCTACTAAAGTAGAAATATACTATAACTTAACCTACACACAAACCATCAAAAACTAATCAGTTTAAAATCCACTACGACCATGTGCTTTTGTTATCACATGCGATTTCTTTTATCACAATCAAGTAATTGTTCAGTTTAACGAGATTACATTGAACCGTGGCATAAAGCTCAGTCATGCGTACTGTTATTACATCAGCGATTTTTGCAAGTCCTTAAAATTAGATTATTCTTTTTCATCAAAATCTACTGAAGCATTTTAACCGAAGGTTTACAAAGAGAATCACGCTCCAGTAACAAATACATCCGAATGGGTTCGTTATTCCGAATTACCTACATCTTAGACTTTTTTTCCTGCTTAAGGTAGCTATTCCACATGGGTTAGCAAGTTAAGGGTGCCCTTTCCGAGCCGTCTATCCTCAACGTGAACATGGTTGTAGCTTGTTGTTTCATCCCACCCAATTTTTGACAAAGAGGCACTGCTTTAAAAGTGAGATAACGCCTGGATTCTTTGTTGGCATTCTGTAATTCCGTCACTCTCTCAAATATTTCATAAAATTTGTCCCAAAAAATAAGTTAAGTTTTTAGTCTTAATAGCTTTTGGAAAAACATTAAGTAATTTAGAATTCGATTAAATTCGTAAGGTTTCCATAGTTATATATTCTTTACTTTTTTTCAGTAATAAATTCATTATGAAGAGGTAAAGTTCACGCAAAATAGCAGATTTTCAGAGGCTTTTACTGGATATGGATATATACTGGATATAGTTTTAGACAAATTAATGATTGCAATAGGAGCCTGTATTATATCCACAAGATATCTGTGTTTCTAAAATATCAAGAGAAAGATGTACAATAACGCCATAATCACATAAGAGCGGTTGTATGGAAATATATCTTTGGTTGGTCGCTCTTAAGTTAGTTCTTTTTGTACTGTTAAGGACTAAAGGATAAGTTCCCGAATGGGCAGCGCTTTCACGTGTGACGTAATTACACTTCTCTGTAGTTCACTGGCTTAACAACTACCTGCGTTGTTTAAGTAAATACCCTGCTCTGAACTACTATAAACTTTTGCGTACATAAAATGCCTGTGACTTAGGAATAAAGCACCTTTCTATCGGTGAAAAAATCGGACCAGTACTTTCAAAGATTTCTTCTTACAAATAAAAAGAAAATACACAAACAAACTTTACCTCTTTTTCATCATCATCATCGTCATTTCAGCCAAAAGACGTCCACTGTTGGACATAGGCCTCATCCCAAGCTTCACCACAACGACCGAGCCTGTGCGCCTCGCATCCACCGCATTCCTACGACTCACCAGGTCATTTGTCTACCTGTTCGGCCTTCCAACACTGCGTTTTCCGTTGCGCTGTCGCCACTCTAGAACCTTTCAGCCCCATCGACCATCCGTTCTATGCGCAATGTGCCCTGCCCACTGCCACTTAAGTTTGGCGATTATTCTGGCTATGTGGGCGATTTTGGTTCTCCTATGAATATCTTCATTCCTAATGCGATCATGCATGGAAACTCACACATGCTTGTAAACGACCATGTTTCAGTTCTAAATGTCATCACTGGCAACACACATAAAGAGGTAAAGTTTGTTTCAGTGTTTTTTTGTTTGTAGGAGGTAATCTCTGGAAGTACTGGTACGATTGCTAAATTTTCTCACCAATAGAAAGCTGCTTTATTCCTGAGGTCTATTAAATAATATTAGTGTAGATTAATCTTTCAGAGCACCAAACTGTATTTGCTAATTTAGTAAGAAGTGGTAACACTAAATTACATTTAAAACATCACGGAATGTTTGCAATTTTTTACAACACTAATTTCATAATACCTACCCAAAAATGACGCCGTACGGCGCGATATTTGGCTTAATGTAAATGAGATTGTTACGTGGGCAATTTCCCTAGAATTTTATCTCGAAATACGACCTGAGTGTGGCGAACAATAAATTGACATTTTAAAACATTTTTTGTCACATGATACAGTACCTGATGGGTGTTAATAAACAAAAAAACCGAGACTCTATTATATGAAGTTGTTAAGTTTGCAAACGGTGCTTAAAAAGCCGAAACTTCACACAACTTTGTAACATAAGACTAAAACCAACCGAGAAACCAGTCTTCAGGGTCTTCAAGATTTCATAGGTTACTTTTACCCAAGCATGCTTTTTCTTTGGCCATAACTATTTTCTTACTGACCTGAGTTAGTTGTAAAAAGCGAGAACATCTTTAAGAAAAAATCGCTAATTCGTTACCTCCAAATAATCAGTGTTCCCTGGCCGGGCTTGTTTTTTCTCATTGACCTAATAAATTTCTCTCTAGTTTGGAGTGAGGGAACGTATCAGACTTTACTGGCTAAAACCCTACCTATATTCTTTCCGTTGCGTTTTTGCGTTTTAGAGACCACGATATTCCTTTTCTTCATAGAAGTACATTCCTCATCGACCACAACGTACTACTACGTTTTGGTAACATTTCTTTGAGGCTCGATTCTTGCTGGACGGCCGGACAACGAGCTACCCATTGCTCGTCATTTACAAACCCGCGCCTATATTGTGGTCAGCGGGATAAATTGGAATAATTACCAAAACCCTGGACGGCAAAGGGTAACTAAAGAAACACAGTTCCAGTTAGTAAAAGCGTGACACCCCCTCTTGCTCTATCTAAACCTATGATTTTCTAAAAAAAACACAAAATAACCAGTAAATATTTGCCTACATATTGACTTAGCTCTTTAGACGAAAGCCCTGCGGCTTTTTTCTACACCTCACTTATTTGCCGTCCGTCTGAAAAAATCTGTTCCTAGATATATAATATGTAAATGAACTCTTAGTCGAGCTCAGCGGCATGCGTGTGGGCTGTGATGCTAACATTAACAGCATCAGCTATGCGGACGACATGGTGCTGCTGGACCCTGAAAACAATGGGCAGGCTTGAAATGCCAAAACATTTTGCCGTAATGTTTCTTCAACATCCCTCTCTGTATTTGTAAATTTATAGATTAATTTATATTTAACGACTTGAACTTATTCAATTATTATTGATTTTATTAAACTAAAAAACAGGACAAGTTTACTTAGTTTACTTGTTGTAATAAAATAGAAATCAATCATAAGTTAATTATTTGCGAAACTGGAACCAAGTTTTTTGTCTAAAAGGTCAATAATAAATTAATTAAAGGTTAACTGTCGTCCGTGTTTTTGTTTTCATAACAGCTTGTTAGCACTAGGAAACTTTTTGTAGCAATTAATCGCTTTCGTATAACTATAATACGGTATATAATTATATCCCTAGGGATATAACTATATTACGGCTTCATCTATCTTACTGCGACATAAATAAAATGAGAAACTGATTGACTGTCATACCAACGCACAATCGAAATTACTGGGTCTAGAAGCATGGAATTTTACACTAGGTTTCCTTTTAAGTCATAGGTAAGTACTAAGAGAGGATTTTTCAAAATTCACGCCCCATGGAATGAAATCGGGGTCCAAAGTATATACGAAGAAACATATTTTCACGCAGATGAAGCCCTTCAGATTTATTTGGCCCAATATTCAAACTTTTACGAACGAATTCTCAGGTCTTATTTTAATATCTGAAAGGACTGTGGGAAGCGGGAGAATGTGTCTTACCGAACGAATAAATCCAACCCAAATAGGAATTGGATCCATTCGATCTTAGAATATTCTTTCATAGTAATCCATTGATAATTGACCTGAGAAAGCCATTCCAGCTCCTTTATTATTCTCAAGGGCCTTACCATGATGTGTTAAAATACCAAGCGTGCGAGCGAGAAAGAGGAATGGAACTATACATCCTTTATAGCTGCTTTCCTTTTACAATGCAATTTAGGTCGTAAAATGGATCACGTTAAGAGGTCCTAGTAGGGCCTAAGGTGCCACAGTACCGATGAGGTCTAAAGTATGAATGAGAAGACGCCTATACAAATATCCAGATAGTGTTATAAAATCTAGATAATCTAAATTTTGAAAGGTTACTCTACCCTATCGAGTGGTCGAATCTGTAACATGTTAAACCTTGCTTTAATCGGATCGTCCTCTAATTACTACATGGAGGGCTTTGTCAACATTCCGCTTGATCGAGTTCACAATGATAATGGTGCAGGTAGATTACGTTACAATGCTTGTTTAATTCTGAATTAGTCGGTACTACTGTATTTTGGATTTGAACAAGGTCGTGGTGGCTTATGTGTGGCTTATAAATCGACTGGGTTTTAAAATTTCTGATTATTGATTGCATTGTTTGTTTTTGTTTCCTATGCTGAAGCATATTGTGGTTCACATTCATTTTATTAGCATATATACACGGATATAATAATCTTTATGATTAATCCCAGTCTTCACTCTTGCTTCTTCTATTTATAATTTGTGTTTAAAAAAGTGTTCAGAATCAGAATCTTAAATATACGATACCCTTTAAATTATGAAAATAATTTAAAACAGCCTCAACCTTCAATACTATCGAATTTTTTTCTCCTACCATTACGATTCAATGAAATAAGTGCAGTGTTCCTCCAATAGTTTTCCGTTTTCCAGTATATGCTTCATTTGTATCACCAGAAACTTCATTTCTCCCTCTTGTTACATCTTCGCTATGTATGTCAATTTGTAATTCATGTTCCGCAAGGAATATATAACAGGAATACATAGAATGTAAATCATGTGTAGATTTAATTTAGAAATTTTGGCTTTAGTTTTGATAATAAGGATGAAGTTTTAGAATTCAAAGCATACGCTCTTGTTTGTACACCGTCAAAGCTCTAATGAGATGTTTACTGATGTAAATTCTGCTTAGTAGAGTATCTAACAGTGATTGCTATACAGAATTTGCAACAAAATCTGCATTGAAAGCCTTGTACCTAGATATCTAAGCAATGCTAGGAAACTTAGAAGCGATCGAAAAACTTAAAATACTACGAGGACAATAGCTTCCTTGTCTCCTTATAGAGGGTGGCATTTAAAGGTGGGAAATCATCCAATGACTTCTCCAGCTGGAGAGTGCAGGCAGAGCGAAAGGGCGTGTAAGACTTTTACTAAAACTACACCTATGATCCTTCTTTGCATTCTAGTACCACGGGTTTTCCTTTTCAGAAGTAAACCTATGGCCTTAGTAGATTTTGGCCCTGTTAGGCCCCTAAGGTTTTGCTAACATATCTTTGAGGCGCGCGTGGAACACTACGCACCGTTGACACCTCTCTTTGGCTCGATTCGGACGGTTACCGGATGGCTGGACGGTGAGCAACCCTTTACTCGTCAATCATAACCTGGCCCGCTCACTATAAAGGGGTAAATTGTACTCGTTCAAAAAGTTTCATGACATTTACTTTTCTGATACAAATTGGCCTAAATATTGCATAATAGTCCTTAAAAACTTATATCACGTGTAACTTGACCTTTAAAGATTAATAAATAAAAACCTGACTAGAAATGGAGTAAAAAGTGGGTCAACCGTACGGCTTTTTAACTCTACGCAGTTCTCCGTGGCTATTTGTGAAGTGCTGAATTAATTAAAAGTTTCAGCGTGTCGTTCGAGGCGTTTTGTATGTTAATCTTTACAAGTGTGTACTCTGCTCACGATTATTTCCTTCATAGCACTTTACAACAAGCGGTGAGAATTCTTATTCACACTAGTTTAATACGTATTTTACTTTGTTAAATTGTCAATAATGTCTATATGTAATATTAAACAAAGGAATGATGTGTACGTTTGCAATAAATAAACTAAAAAAACTACAAAACCCAATAAAAAAAGAAATCACCGATAGAATACTATTGTATCATTGAGTGTCGGATACAGGCAACAACATCTTCGTGAGAAAAGAAAATTATCCCAAGGTAACATACTCCTGGAATATGAAGAATCGTATGTCCTATTCTATAACATGGCCTGCTTGTGAGCTATGTTTCATTATATTTATCATTATCATCATCATCCGTTCTGGGTTAAAACATAAAAATGAAACAGACAGACAAACACAATTTGTTTTTACATTTATAATATTAGTATGGATATGGCTAAATACCAAATCTAGACAGTTTTATTTTGTTTGAATATAATTTATATCTTAAAATACTTTCATGCCTTATTTTATCATGCAAAATAAACTACCTGCCAGAAATTTTCCTTGAGTATTTGTGTCTACTATTAGATCCACGTTTATTCCAGAGTTTATCCCAGCAATATCTTCTGCATACAATTACTTATTTGATCACTTAAGCCAAACGAACTTGACTATCCTACAGATCCCTTGTGGTTCCACTATTGTTATAGTTAATAGCCAAAATACGAGAATACTCCATTCATTGAACAGCGAAAGCAGTAAATTCATCTTCATGCGGTATACCTTTGAAGCTTATTTCCGGCAAATTAATTTGACAATAGACTTAAGGTAATGACCAGATTATCTCTAACACAATTGAAACAAATCTTATCATATATGTCATTATAATTCGATCCAGCTGCAATAGCTCTCGATACAGCTCAACAAATTTGACATCAACACAAATTAACCCCATATAAGATGCGGCCAGAGCTGTTTGTATAATGTTCAACCTAATAGGCCGGTAACCAAGCGTGACTATTCAGAAGCCTACATAAGCCAATTATGCAGAAAGCTCATTGAGGATGCTAATACACTCTTGAAGTTGGTAAGTGAGTACAATAGAGTAACTAGTGGAATAATTTTGAATAACGATAATGTAGGCAATTTGTCAAACATGAATAAGATGACTAACGACAAAGTGAGAAGACAATTCACTGAAGAAACGATGAAAAATTGTTCGCCGGATGTGAAGATGTTCGATTAACTTTTATCCGAACTAAATGATGGATTTGTGTAAGATAATATTCTATCAAAATAAGTTTATGATTGATTGATTGCTGTGTTAGGTTTTGACAAGTTTTAACATGCATCAAATTTCGTATATTCGGATAAATTCGGTTTTATTTGATTGATTCTTCTCGTATCCAAACAAAATACATTACAGATGACGTCTATTTGTGAAATGGCAAACAATTTATGCCATCAGGCACCCACTAAGCTGGGTTACTTGTCCTATCGCGTATCTGAACTAAATGGGGTCTTTTGCGGCCGTTCGGTGGGACAACCGTCTGTAATCCGATAGGAAGCCCGACTTGGAAATGTAGGTGGAACTTAAACCCTTAGCCGTTAAGTGCAGCACAACAATCTTTTATACAGATTACTATGAAAGCTAAACTTGAATGGAAACTAAAGTTTCTACAATAGAGTTCGTAAAACCTTTTGATAAGGCATTGTGTGTCGCTGTTAAATTAAATGGGGTAGAACGTAGATTAGAAACAGGATAAAAGTACGACTTTTATATAGTTTTACTGTACGTGTTTATTCGATATATTTTATGGACAACATATAATTCAATGAATGAACTTTTATTTATATGATAGCTTCATCAAAATTGACCTTAAAACATATTGACACCGCCACACGATAATTCCATCTAATATCATAGGTATACACCGTTAAATTTTAATTGTTTTAATCCCGTGGAGGGTCGATCCGGTACATGAAACACTATCGATTTGTAAAGATAAAATAAAAAAATAAACACCTTTTTTTTAAAACTGGTATTAATTTACGCATGTACGAAATTAATTTCTTTAAGAAAACGTCAGCTGAACGAGTTTAATGACCTGTAGAAAGTTTGTAGGCAACGCCGACTATTAACTTTTATATTCGATTTAAATAATATTGTATTCTATGTTATACGCCTACTTGGAATGTTGCCTGTTCCTAATTTAATTATCTCTGGAGGAACATTAGCTCCTAAAACACAGGGTCTTGTAATATTTTAAGAGGTAACAGTAAGTTTGTGTTTTATTTGTGCCTCTATGCAAATTTGTTTGTATCTAAGTACTAAATTATTTAAATTATTTTATATTCAATATTTATTCATGTATAAATAAGAGAATTATTATTATTATGATATATCCAAGTACATTGTGATTATATCTGCCTCAGGAGTATGTTTTTACATCTGAAGTTGGATTTCTCAAATAAATATGAAAATTTCAATATTTATGCGTATGTAAATGTTATACCACATTTTCTTCAATTATGGATCTGACCCTTTGTCTTCAAACTGCCTGCACTTATCATAAAAATAAATTTTAACTGGATTAAATGCGACGGGTTGTAAGATTCTACCACAAAATTAAAATGTTCCGTTTTAATAAAACTCACGTCAATATTGACGTTGATTTCCTTGAAAGAGCTTCCGTTTTTATTATATTTTGGACATCAAAGATATTAAAAGGTTTGTTTAGGATATCAATGATAGTATTGTGTCGGCATCTTCTTCTTTAGTACCTTTTTATGTGTTGATGTTGTGGTTTTTGGAATATTCATTGAGTGTCCGTACCTATGTTGAAAATGCGCTATTCATTATTTTTACTATCTTATTTCAAAACAGTTACTAACTACTCTGTGTCCTTTCCGAGATATAGAGAAAAATAGAAAATTACTGTCATGTTCACAACATAAAAATTGCAACCAAATAGGGACAATAATATACTTAGTTTAAGATTGCGTCTGTTCAAAAACAATTCTCCGTGGCACAATACGCAAAGTCAGTGGAAATTGCTTGAATAAAAATTGAACTTAAATGTTGTACTGAATAAAATTCAATTCAAATAAAAAATAAATTTTGCGTAAGTGTTCTCAGCTAAAGCCATACGCAATACTGATGGACGTGCTAAAGTCTTTATAAAAAATAGAAGTATAAAAATATCTGATTTACAGCTCAATTTGGATAAACTGCTTTAGTTTTATTTATTTTTCATGTTCTTATTTCCTTGTTCTAGGATGGTGCGTGCGACCTGTCTGCTAGCGAGCTGTGTGCTCTTCGCTGTACTCCTTATCGTGCCCGCCTCTGCTTACCCCAGGTAGTGGTATAATATTCAATTCGACATCGTTATAAACTAAGAGATAATAAACTCTTCCAAGTGATGTTCTTCCAGTAAAACTAGAAATTATTAAAACATCAAGTTAATAAGAACAAGTTTTTAAGCTATTGCATAGTTTCTATCGCGAGCCTTGAGCGTGGAGTCCGAATCCAGAAATTCCGTATCGTAAATAACCTAACACCCCCCACTCATTTGTTTTTTGAGCGTGGTGACCGATAAGAAAACAAATGAGTGAACAAATCAATCAAAATTCAATTCAATGTGTGAAAGTGTAACTTCAATTAAATATCAAAGAAAAAAAAAAACAAAGGAAAAAAAAATACTCCATAAATAAAATAAATAAATAATTATAATTGCTTATGTTGATAAAAATGCTATGCAATAGCTTTACCGCGGCAGTCCCCGAGTGCCACACGTCTTTTTTTTCTATTTTCAAAACAATATAGCTAATGACATGCACGGTTAAGATTTGTCAAGTCTTATTATCATACTTACGGCACGCTATGGCATTTCTGTTAGATTCTCAACTTTATAGGAAGACTATTAGTGTTGCGGTTTAGTGGCTCTCCTTCTTATAATCAAATTCTTTTTATTTAGCCTAAAATAAGATGTTTGCATTACAGACTATACAATTCATATATAGACATAATGTGTTATGTGACAAATTTATTGAGTAAAACTTGACGTTATTCAATAATCAGATTCAAGAACGACTAAACCATGATAATTACATCATTGAGACTTAATAGGCCTTTCAGCCAGACGGAATGGTTAATTACTTAATTATTTATGCACAAGTAACTAGAAATTGTAGTGATCCTCTAAAACCATAAGAAGTTCATGCCGATACCAATTAAGAATAACTAACGAATATTGAAGTGTAGCATAATATTTTAACCCTCGATACTAACATAAAACTTTATTATATTTTCAGTCCCAGCAACTATTTTCGTGAAGAAGGCCAATATGAACCAGAAGAGATAATGGATATGCTTAACCGCCTCGGCAATCTCATCCAAATGGAACGCAAAATGGAAAAGTAAGTTGTGAAATCACATGATCACTATTCATATTTTAACATAATGTTATCACTGTATTTATATCGATTGTGATAGATAAACATATTTGATTGTCATACAACTATTTATTTAAGTGTTTCATATACTTACATAAATAAAATTTGTTATAAAAGTTCACATAATTAAAAATCGCCTTAAAGAACAACCTTCACTACACTACGTTAAGAACTGGATCTGTTCTTGTCATGTGTTTTATATTTTTCATGATTCCAAAGTTATGCATGATTTTCAATTGAGGTTGTTTTTGAATCGTTAAAATCCCCATCTATTGTGAAATTAAATTCTTTTCATCTAATAATTTTTTCGTATTGTTTAAAGGTAACTGAACTATTGGTCATAATTGAATTTAAAAAATTACAAACCAACGCACTATTTCAATTTTTTTATGAATTAACTGTGTAATATTATGATTTTAAATTAAATACTACAAGAAAAAAAATCAACCAATCACTTGCTTAAGTTTTTTTGTTAGAGAATAATTATTTCTGTGTTATACATTTAATTACAGTCTATGGTAATTTTATCGCCACCCACATTTTTATCGTTTACTACTTGTGTAATATCTGTTTTTATCTCTTTGCAGCTATAAAGAAGACATTACTAGGTACGTCTATATGCCGTACTTAGGTTATCTTAGTGTGCTTTCCTATGTACCTATCCTTTTGCAAGCATCTGAAAGCTGCTGATAATTTTTTTGGCATCACATTCGCGTTTCATGCATGGAGTTATTATTTTAAGCTTGGGTTATAAACATTCGGAATGCTTAAGTCTGTAGTTAATTAACAAGTTAATCTTTTAGCTTTATTATATTAGCTGCTGTACCTGTTAGCGTCTTTACAGCTTGATTATACGTAGTATTAGCTTTATTGCATCAAGGATTATTGCGAGGAGCTCTGGAGTTGTAGTTCTTTTACATTAACAGAAGAACCCTTCATATTTTGTAACTTAAATATTGCGAAAATATAATAAACTGTAGTTTCCATACTAAATTATTAAGCATATAAACTGACAAATAACATTATTACACGAAACTACTGTTCTAAGAAAGCCCTTTGCTATGAAACAATTTATATTTACTGGCAACAAACCAAATCAATATAGCAAAACTGTTGCCCTATGATCAATAATAATGTAGCAGTATTCCCTGGTGCCCCTGATTTGAACTTCGGTAACTCGCAGCAACACTTGTTATATAGTAGAAGGTTTCTCAACCAGAATTTTTTGTTCAAATAACAAAAATATTTGTTTTCGATAGAATATATTTTCCTTTAGACGACAGAAAGTAGAAGTTAGTTTATAGAATATATCAACAAGTTTTAAATAAATATAGTACAGATCATTTTTTGTAAAAATGTCACATATTTTTCTCTATTATGTATAATGCATATTAAACAAATTAATATAAACACTCATTTCCGATCAATTTGAAAAAGGAATGAAATACATTTATTTCAGTCAGTAGTCAGTGGTGGTCAGCTTCACACTAACTTACAGCATGACAACGAACTGACTAATCAATATTAAAAAAAATAACCAGCAGTTTGTTGCAGACATTTGTTTAGGGCCAGGTCTACATAAAAATGTTTCAAGCGCTTTCCACGAAACAATTTACAACGTTTCAGAGAATGCCTTCACATTAACATCCTCGTCCGTGTATACATTGAAGTCAGCATTTTTCACATCCCTCGTGGAAAGTTTTGGATAAAATGTTTTAAACACAGCCACACTTTTAAAAATTAAATTACTTTATTTGTCTTTTTATGCAGTTATTAGATTTTCAATTAGATTTAGTTCCACTTCAGTTTGACATAAAATTATATTTCAACCTTAATTGCTTGTATCGTGGCATCTATCTTGATGCTCAGAGTATAATAGTATATTTGGTAGCATGTTTATCTCCTTAAGACTACGCCTTAGTTAAATAATACAATTTATGTGATGCGCTGATTGCGAACTAATACAACAGCTTCTAGTTTTGCTTCATTTCTATCTGTCTTATTGCCATTACTAACAGTTTAATTATTTCTCCATTTCCAGCGAGAAGCGAGCCCTTGACCTCGGTCTCAGCCGTGGTTACTCCGGTGCCCTTCAAGCCAAGCACCTTATGGGACTCGCAGCAGCCAACTACGCCGGCGGCCCCGGAAGGAGGCGACGAGATGCCCACTAAACCTTTAGCATAACCACCCGAATACTGCACTGAGGTGGACTACAGTACAACCAATATAACTTATAACCACATCTCTATGCAGTAGTCAACTTTATAAGCTTAGGTCAATCACCATCTGGCTGGTTCCATTGCAGCATTGAATAAACATGTCATCCATATAGCTTATAGTCAACTTTATTCAAATTAACGCTTAACATGATATATTTCTAGTCAGCAATATATAATAACAGATACAACATAGAAGTTGTAATAATAATGTATTTTGAAATGAATTATGGTCTGTTATTTGCTTAAAACGATTCCAAGTTAATCATAGTTGGATTTGATTATACTTATCCGTTAGACAGTTTTTTAAAACAGTTTTATATTGTTATTAATATATTAGTAGTGGAGGTTCATCAAAAGATGATACTTAAATGTTTCAATAACTAGCTTTGTTCTAGTAGGTATAATTTTTAACTACTTTTACTTTTGTCAAATTTGTTACAAAAAGTTTCCACTTTGACCTTGTAGATAAATTTTTTATGAAAGACAAAAAGTATATTTGACTGATTTTGATACATTTCTACGAGTCTGATGATGTACCTAAACCTATTCTAGTCATCACGTCTAGTCGTGTCGTACTTACTACTTCATAATTTTCTTTCCATTTCGGTGTCAGTATTCCTTCAGTATTAAAATATCATAAACTATATTTCAACTTGTACGATTTAATCACGAATGCTGTCTTAAAACGCTTAATATTTATTGTAAATTAGAACCTACAGTATTACTTAAGAAATCAAAACTCTAATGTCTGTAATAGATTCAATGTTACCATTCCTCTTGTATGTACGTGGCAAATTAGTAAATAGATAAAAACTAAGTGATAAATACCTCCTGTCTAGAGTTTATTGTTAAAAATAAAGAGATATTCATATTTATATAAATGTGTTTATATTAATACTTCATGTTATATCTTTGTCTATATTGTAAGTTCACAATATCACTTATTACTGCAATAACAAAGGCTTTTCAATGAAATCCCCGAGTATTTATTAATTCAAAAAAACAATACCTAACACAGTATGCTAATTCAACAACGAACCAGCTACTCACAATGATGGTTCTAATTAGTAAGATTGAAAACAGCGTCCTCTATTGGTCACTTACGGTGTACTGATTACTAGCGCCATCTAGTTTGCTTTTGCTTAACTTTTATTACACTCTCTCTGAGTAGGTAGTTAAATAAATTGAGTGTGGACGCTGTGTCACGTCAAAGTTCTAACAAAACAACCTAGATGTCGCTGCCGATTCCTTTGCAATACTGTTTCGTATTTATGTTGTTTAACCATTTATTATTTTAAACAACTTAAAAATTGAAAAGCTTTTTGTAATAATAATAATAAAACACTTTGGTGAAAATATTTAGTTTACACAGATACTTAATGTTTAATAAATTATATGCAAGTGGCGAGTATTAGCAAAAATAGTGATTATAAACCTATAAAGAGCCTACATGTTTAAATATAATAAAAACAAATCAATTTCAATATTATTGAAATAACTATTCAAGGGGATAAAATAATAGTAAGTAATAATAATTAAAAGTCACATTAGCAGCAACTGATCGTTAATTTTTACTAAGCTGTCAGTATCCCGTATGGTCTAGTGGCTAGGATACCTGGCTTTCACCCAGGAGGCTCGGGTTCGATTCCCGGTACGGGAAAATCCCTTTTTAGTTTTTTTGCTTTAAAATTGATATTTATTAAATTGTTGGAGTATATTAGTTTAAACATTATTAGGTACCTCAATGTTAAACCTGTTATTTTAGCTCAAAATAAATTCGTACATATTCTTTGGTAGACAATCATAATCGTCTGCAGTGAAGCTAAAGAGCAGTGTCAACAAAGGTGGCACGAGCAAATAAAAGCAAAAGCACCCACTATTACAAGAGCCCTGACGCTAGCAACTTTTTGTTTTACTGTTGATAGGTAAGTACGCGCTTGACCGCTATCTCACCTGATGGAAAGCGACAATGCGGTCGACGATGGAACGCGCTTACCTAGAAGTAATCTACCTATTCACTCTCGACTTAAAGATGCCCGGGTTCTTCCTACCACGCCCAATTATGTTCAGATTTCGGGACGCGAGGGAGGTCTCAGCATACTGGACTGCAGCGCCGCCGCGCCGGGGTGAATTGTGTATTCGGATGGATGGCCATACGTTTTTTCAACATGGCTGGCTCTGTATTTATAGTTTATGTGTATTTAAAGCAGACGTTTTCTGGGTATTAGACAAATATGAGGAGCCGTTCGTACTAATAATGGAGATGATTTATGATTATTTCATTAACTTTGAACTTTGTTAAGCTGCCTTTATTTCAATAGTGAGTCTTCAAGTACTGGGTTCCTGCAGATGGAAGGTACCGTCGAGGCCAACCCCGATAGAGGTATTTTTTTTTAAGGTGGGGAAATAATCTAATACGAATTTGCCTGATGAGGTCTTCCCATCCGATTATAATTTAGGGGACTTCAAGGCTAGAGTGAATAGGCTCTTAATAAACTAGTGCGCCTCACCATCAACGATATCATCACTTACTATTAGAAGAAATTAAGCACGAGTTTATATCAATTAAAAAAAAAAAACTTTTACCCACTCTAGGGTAACAACATTGCTATTATCGTTACAGTTTTTTTTTTTTTATTAGTGATAGGCTCGCTATTAGTAATATGTATCTACTTTTTGGCCAAGTAAATTATGTTTTCTTTCTTTTTTTACCAATAAAGGCAGAAAGAGACAGTTTTATATATTTTTTAACACCTACACAGCACATTGTGGTCATGTGGCTGTATCACGCTTGGCAGAAGGGGTTAGTCATGGCAATATGATGTGTTTAGTTCACAGATGGTCGCTGATGCCCATTTTCCTGGAAAAATCCTTTACCGTGAGCCTCTTTGTGTAACCGGTATCCATTCATGTAAAATGGTCCATTATAATATTGTATTTCTTTAATCTTATATTGAATATTTTCTTGCAGTACCATTAATCTAGAAAGCTTTGTCATGCTTAAAGTTTTTCAGAGTTTCATACCCCAAAAATCGCGTATTGTTCCTCGCGCGCCTCAAAGAGTTGTCAGCAGAACATAGGGGCCGAGCAGGGTTGAAGCCTACTATGGTCAAGGGTCTGCTTCTAAAAGGAATATTCGGTCCCGGTACGAGAGGCAACGAAGGAACAGGGGTGGGTTTTTTAATCAGTAAAAGACTGACACTATCTCCCCTTCTACCAAAAGGCATTAAGATGTTATTGGAAGATTTTCCCACCAACAAAAACAAAAAAAAAAATACTCGGAAAGTGCCACCGGAGCCCTACTAGTAATATTATCTACCGCTGCACGTTATTCTGTCTGTCTTTCTGTGTGGCATACATTCTCATAAATCTTAAAAAAAAGCTATAAACACATAATATATTTATTTTGTCAGCATTGTTTTGCTCAATATTGATATTGTAGCAAAGTAGTAAGAAACCCTTAGTGTGCGAGTCTGACTCGCACTTTGCTAGTTTTTATTTTTTGCTTTTAGTGAAATGAGCATCGGAATAATTAGTAATCATAAAAACAGTAGTATTTATATCAGCGACTGAGTATCAATTTTGTACTAGAGCTAAGAGGGGTTAGCTGAGTCACTCAAACCCCAAACGGACGAACGCGGACACGCGCGTTCTTTCGCGTCAGGCGAATGCCCGGCGTCCGCATAGATTATAAAGTATTGAGCGCTTTATTTATATAAGTAGTATGTAAACATCGAAAATAAACTAACCTATCCGTTATTACCAAATATTTATACCTACAAATAATACAAGTTTGAACTTGAAGCTCTAGTACAAAATGCACAGCAGTAAATCATTAATACGCTATACATTTTTATAAGGAACACTTTCATTAATATAAATTCACGTTCATAGAAAACAATGGTAACAGAGTCTTTTGAATTAATCACAGATACACAAAGCTCACAAATTGTAAAACTATGTCTACCCTTCCTCGCTCTACTACTCCATATTCCTAATCCTATAGAACGCCACTTGGCAAGGGTAGCAGCTAAAAACCGTATCGCCGCGTTCTGCTCCACAGCTAATGCTGATTGTCTTCGTCATTAGCCCAATTCCAGTATTCTTGTTACATCTCTGAATAGATTTTTCAGTTGAAACCCTCTTGTCAAATAACCGGCTTTGTTTGGCTGAGTAAAAAAAATTGAGATCAAAACAAAAATAAAGAAAAAACTTGTCTGTGTTTTTTACTTTATAATAAGCTGTGAGTATTGTAAGACTTATAGCTTTTCTTAATAAGTAACACCTAAGTGTTAAGCGGAAGGGGTTTTAAATGATATTTTGTAAAACACTGTTGTATATTGCTCACAGATCGAACACTATGAATAGAAATATTGCTGTTTTTTTTTTTTATAATACTAAAATAAATGAATTAAAAATAAAATTATGGAACATTTGGGTTCTTACCTGTATTTATTTACGTAGAATATGTTATACAAAGTAACTAAAAATAAATCTCTTTCTTTAGATAGCTTTAAAATTGATCATTAAACGAAGTGGCAATTAATATTTCAATTACTTATAATTAGTATGAGAAAGAAAACGATTTAATTAGAAAAGACAAAACTCCCTTTCTGCAAAAAAAAAACGCTAACTGCTGCCTAACCTAAGAAGTGCCCAAAATCTCACTTCGGAATCAGTCATACAGGCGAATCGTGTAGTCGCAAAGGTGCGCAAACTCTGTATCTCTTATAACAATCTTTCCAACTTGACACCCCACTTTCTCCGGTCTGTAAGAGTATATTCAATGAGGCCAACGACACGGATCGATATTGCACCTCCGCAGCTTCGTGAGGTAAACGCGGAGAGCAAGCCATTAATTAAAACGCCTAGTGCCTTGCCTGCGTAATAGCCTAGGAGATATAATAACTCATCTTTGAGCAATTTAGTAGAGTTTGAGAGCTACATCGTTAGTAGTATCAGAGGGGGAGAGTGAAAGTTGTTAGAATGGAAGACGGTTTAAACGTGAGTGCTAAATGTTATTGACATTTTAGAAGTCATTGCCAGCTCAGCTATCTTTTTAGGGTACCGTACCCAAAGGGAAGGATAGGACCCTCTTACTAAAACTCCGCTGTCCGTCTGTCTGTCTGTCAGTCTGTCCGTCCGTCTGTGTCTCATGAACCGTGATTACTAGACAGTTGAAATTTTCACAGATTTTTGCCGCTATAACAACAGAAAATTAAAAACAAAATAAATAACGTTAAAATAAACTTTATATTTAAAGCACGTTCATGGTTAAATAAAGAAATATTTCAGAAATTACAATACAAAAAACAAACGATAAATAACTAATGACAAAGCAAGAATAACTTTTAATACAAAGTTTATCATATAAAGAGAAACTGACATCTGACATATTAACACAACGGATCCTACTGGGACTAAGTGTATAAATTATTGCTCAAGGTTTTTTTTTGGTAACGTGGCGTTCACTAACAGAAGAGTTTCTAAAATTTACTCCCTAAGGGTGTGAAAGGAGGGTCCAAATTATCTATGGAGAAACCTACTTTCACACAAGCAAAGCCACTGGCAGAAGTTAGTTTGACTATATTTCTATATACAGGATGTAAGGGACAGCCTTCCACAAACTTTAAGGGCTTGCTCAGTATACGAAACTGAACCTTCCACAAGACTTTTTTTCGGGAAACAAAAACAAAAAATCAGCCTCACCATACAAAATTAAAAACTTGATTAGACGGTTTGTATGGAGAGGCCGATATTTTTTTTCGTTTCCAGGAAAAAAAATCTTGCGGAAGTTTGTTCAGTTTTGTCTACTGAGCAAGCCCTTAAAGTATGAGGAGGGCTGTCCTTTACACCCTGTATACGTAGTACAACAGACGATGTTCAAACACGTGATTGAAAATAAATATGACGTCTTTACTGATATCTATCTCTATTTTCAATTTCTAGTCACCCTTTGAGTCCCCTCGTTATGGACTGGGTAGCTATTGTAAGACAAGGAAAGTCGGACATAATAACCTTTTGCTGTGTGTTGACACTTTTAAACAGAATGTAGATGTACTGTAAATAATTCGCCCTTGATATCCATCGATCATATAACTTTTCTAAATGCTACGAGTATGATTTAATTATAAATTCAAATGTTTATGATTTCACATTAATATTATGAAAAAGACAGAATCTCTGTGCGTATATTGTTACCTCCTCACATCTTTACGGCTGATGGGATAAAACT
Organism: Mythimna albipuncta; assembly: GCA_929112965.1. NCBI lineage: Eukaryota > Metazoa > Arthropoda > Insecta > Lepidoptera > Noctuidae > Mythimna > Mythimna albipuncta. Next base: position 18,589,677 of record OV815967.1, read on the forward strand.
TACCACACGGGTAGAACATGTTCTAGAATTAGACGTAATTGTCCCTAATAAATAAAATAAAGTAGTGTTCGTAGTAGTAAGCAGTGCTCTTGCTTCAGCCCGCTGGTAGAGCTAAATTCAGAATAAAGCCATAAAATTTCAAGTCTCATCTTTATACTTCTTATTTGTTTAGGTTTAGATATATTATATTATTATACTGGATGTGCAGAGGGACGAAAATGGTTAGGGTGAGGAATTGGCGTGACTGTAAAGTTGAAAGGATTTTTTTTTATCTTGGTATGGTTATAGAGATGAAACGGATGGTACTAAAAGAGTTATGAATATGCTTGATGTTAAAAAGGGAGAAGAAGGCCAAAGGAAAGTTGGATCAATTGTTTGAGGAGTGATAATTATGAAAAAGAGGAGTAAAGGCATAAAGGATAGATTAGGATAGATAGACAGTGGCAAGAAGCTAATGATAATTTCTTTATGGGAATCAAAGTCACACAACTAACAATGATAAGTTAATAGTACAACGAATTTCCTAACATTGATGTTCCAATTTTATCATCAAACAGCAACAGTAAACACAACCCAGGTAGAAGTGCGCAATCAGTCCAATTGCGCGGCCATTTTCCCCTGCGAACGGCAATTGTGGCACAAATCCGATTTAACAGTTAGTTCAATCATCGGCTCGGCTTCCAGCAGTGATTAGTTACTTCGAAAAGCAACAGGTAAACCTAATAATGTTTGTGGAACTATGTATTGTTTGAGTAGAGCTGTGCAGCAGATTGGGAATCTGAATGAATAAAATAGAGTAGTGTAGAGTTGCTGGTTGTGAAATTAAAGCCCCGGTGGTCTTGATGGTTATTTATTTATTGGCAACTTCACTGTTACATCAATTTATTAAAACTAATCAAGTCAGTCACAACCCTAAGTGGAGGGATGAAAGGGACTGCGTGGCTATCGCCCTTCAGACCTCCTCTAGCTGGCTAATTCCAGAAGACCGCTAGGCTATCGAACTGGAGTTAGTCGTACTTAGGCTCAGAATTGGCTGCGTGGCTTCCGAACTCTGATCCTTTAACTAGTAGAATGATGATTTGTTCGAATTATAAAGGTGGATGGTTTGTATGTGTGCTCAATCTTCACATATAGTCGTTTGTAGTTGTGGTGCAGATAACAAGCCGGGTGGCGCTGGCGCAGATAGTTGAACTCGGAAGATTGTAGATGGCATCACATGTCCACTGAGGTCGTCTTTATTTGCTGTCTTTTGATTATGTAGCCGCTCATCATAGTGCTTTGGATAAATTATACTAGATGACGCTGTGTGTTCGTTACAGTAGGACATTTCAATCGCTTTTGTTTCAGATGCTCATTTGTTTCGTTCCAGGATTAATACACTATGAATTGTTGAAGCTAACTGCAAACTGAGTCCCCGCATGCCACGTATGTTACGCATTATGACATCAAGACTATTACGTGGGACGCGTGTGGCCGAATTACGTATCTCCAAGTATGGGTCCAAGTTTTCATGTGAATTCAAGAGTCTATACATATGTCATAATGCGTAGCATTCGTGGCCTCAGTTTGTCTTTAGTTTGATTGTTGATTTTGCCTGGCTAATTCTGCGTTTTCTAAGACACGTGGCTTCATGAGGATCCTACGCATACAGACTGCTCATTAAGTATTTGGTAGACATAGTCACTGCAACGTCACTGAATTATGTATTAAAGTACATGGAGTTATACATATGGGTCTGACAATCAAACACCGACTGACACAACTTATGTACAGTCATATTGTGAAATCTTTACACAGTTAAGTTTTTTTTATTGTAGATAGGTTCGCACTTGACCGCTATCGCACCTAATGGAAAGCGGCGATGCGGTCGACGATGGAACGCGCTTACCTAGAATAAACCTATTCACTCTCGACTAAAAGATTCCCGGGTTGTAGCTATCAGGAAACGCAGACTCTGGCAAGGAATTCTACTCCCTAGCTGCACGCACAAAGAATGTGTTCTCAAAACGTCTGGTAGTCCGATGATGGAACGGGCTAGGCGGAATTAGGTTATGTAATTCCGATGCACACTCCCCGAAATGCAACCGGTAAAAACCGACAGGCTAGCAACTCTGTGTCGATGCTCAATACTTTGAAGAAATGATGATACAGGCTGAAAGAAACCTCCCTGATCTAGTTTGCTCCTGAAGCCAAATAGTAGAACTCCCTTTTTTCTCCAACTTACTTTCATTTTAGCTAAATAAAAATGAGTACAGGGAAAATACTCGTAATATATAAAGAACAATTGCCGTCACTATGTACTAAAGAAAACGTCTCTACGCGCGGATTCACCGGCTTGGTACATCTTCTACAATACTAGAGAGGTAAAGTTTGTTTTTTTATTTGTAGGAGGTAATCTCTGGAAGTTCTGGTCCGATTTATAAAATTTTTTCACCGATAGAAAGCTGCTTTATTCCTGAGTGACTCTTCTTCTTCTTCTTCTTCCTGCCCTTATCTCATATTACTTGGAGTCAGCGCAACACGTTTTCTTCTTCCATTCTGTCCTGTCACCCGTCAAACTATCACTAACTCCCTTTTATTTCATATCACTTTTCACACAATCCATCCATCTTTTTTTCGGCCTTCCTCTCCGTCTCCATCGATCTATTTTTGAGTGACATAAGCCATATTTTATGTACGCGGGCGAAGTCGTGGACAAAAGCTAGTTTAATTGTATTTAAAAAAAAAGAAATGTTGCGTTTTAGCGTCCTAGTAGTACATAATGCTACGCATCCTTATTTTTTTATCTGTTGAAGAAATACGGCTTGTGGAGTAAATTGTATCACAATCTACACTACCTAATCACGAAATACGTCAAATAAATGCTACAACACGCTCCTTTTCCATAAGATGGGTATATTTCACGTCACCCAATGAATAAGACGCCCTTATCAAACTGAATGTAAATACCCAAATCATGTCTCCAATATTTTTTGGCAACCATACCATAGAAACGTTATAGGTATAATAATTTTATTACTTATTATACCAGATTTACAGCGTTTCTATGTAATCTGTATCCAACTAGAGCAATAAGTACTTAAGGTGCCAAAAAACAGTGATTTTCTGAGGCCTATTCTAGGGCTACGTCAATTGGTTTGAAAAAAAAAATGTTTATTATAGATTCATGAACAATATTATCAACATTTGATTTTTTCGTGCAATTAATACATTTGTCAAAAAAAAAATTAGCAATTTTGCAACTTCTCGCAACTTTTCCCTACTCCTTCGAAACGGCTCGGACCTTTAGAAACATTTTTACACATAAAAATTGGTGGTTAAATATTCTTCAAAGTGAACATTGCATATGTAAATCAATCAATATCTCGCAGAGAAAATGGATTTAAAGCGATTTCCAGGCGCTGCTGGCAGTAAATAAATACACAGATTTGCGTACTGTCGCCTAGGCGAGTGCGAGAGTTGCGTTCACATAATTTCGGTCAGATGGTTCAAGGGACTATACGCCTTAAGCGCAGCGAATTTTTATTGCGCAATGCTGGATTAGATTAATGCATGCCAGGCCAGTCGTAGGTTGGTTCCAGTGGATCGGAGCCGAATGCCGCATACATTTCGGTGAGACGGAACTGTCTGCGATGATACTCGAGTGAGTCGGGGTGGTGCTGTTCCAGTGAGTCGGGATGATGCCCTAGCGAGTTAGAGTGTAACTTTCATCTATATATATAAAAATCAATGCCACTTTTCAATGTAATTTTATAACTCAAGAACGGGCTCACTCATCCAAACCAAATGCTTAGGCTTTGTTCAGACTATTTAGTTGATGGTTTATGTGAAGTTTGGTAGGGCAAAGTAGGGTAGAGTAGTGTAGAGTAGGATAGGGTAGAGTAGGGTATAGTAGGATGGAGTAGAGAAAAGCGGGAGCAAAGCCACGCGGACAAAAGCTAGTAGTTAATACATTAATACAACATTGATTTAAAACAGTTTTTAATGAGACAACATTTAAAAATAATAATAATACAATAAGCTTAAATATTGACCACATAATGTTCACGCCAAACAAACGACGTTATACGGACTTTCTATGAAGTAGGTGTGCATAGTTACTTGTCCAACACGACCAGCCATCTCATACAGACATTCTGGACCGTTGGGAATCGTGTACTGAAAAGAAAGCATATAATGATCAAGTTACATACAGTAAGATTCAACATAACAATAATAATAATATTCCACAACTACCACACAACGCCATCTAGTCCCAAGCTAAGCAAAGCTTGTGTTATGGGTACTAGACAACTGATAAACTTACTTATATATTTCTAAATACATACATATTATAGATAAATTACACCCAGACACAGAACAAATGATTATGCTCATCACACAAACATTTGTAGTATAATATAAACATAATTTTTAGTTTATGCGGAACCTGAATATGGTTTGTTCAGAATCAGTATCTGAATAGATTCCAATCGTATTTATACCTATGTTATATTTTTTCTCAAAATTTGTTTAAAAAGGTCACAGGTTGGACACCACCAATACTAAGTACATCAACATTAGGTGTCAGAAATCAGCTGGTCCAAGTACAAAGTACCCTCCGTCACCTGGATGGTCCAAAGACTATGTATTTTTGCTGGCATAACAAGCTATATAATATATTATAACTTTGTTATTTTATTCATGATACAGTTCTTTATGAAATTCTGTACGTAGATTCTTTGCAAAAAGAAACCTAGACATGTGTTTCAGGTTTTACACATACTAAAACTAATGTAGCAGGCGGTGCCACCCACAAAAACGAACCTTACAAGTGTAAGCCCTACAATGAGACAGCTATGTCTCATTGTAGGTGTGTAGGTGTCAGCAATTGTAGTGCATGCTAATGCACTACAATTGCTGACACGGATCTTGAGCGGTTGCACAGAAGTCAAATATTCGGTCTCTTTAGTGGTGCGAAGTGAGACGCGGGGGCGGCGAATGTCAGTGATTGGCTCGCCACGCCATCGCATCATAGACGTCACTCCTGATTCGTTCTATCTAATAACGAAGACAATTGGCTCGCCAATGTATGGAATGCGCAAAGCGATCCCCAGCCTGTCGCCAAGCGCTCAAGATCCGTTTTGGCGATTGTACATTAAGAGTAGTGAGTAGACACGGTTGCCATCATTATTTCAGCCGAGAGACGTTCACAGCTCGACCTTACGTGCTATTCGCTGGCCGCAGCGACGAAATCCGAATATGTACATTGGATTAGCAATCCAATGAACTTATACATTGGATTGTTAATTCAATGTACTGCGTTTTCGACTCGTCACTGCGGTCAGCGCTGCGCTCGAGCCTGTTTTCTTAGAGAATAGCACCGCATGGTCTTCCCCAGGCGTCCCCATCATGATCGGTCCAGTGCAGTGCGTCTCGCATCCAGATTTCCGCGACCCTCACCAGGTTATCGGTATACTTTCCAAGGCTGCGTCTTCAGGTACGCAGCTGCATCGATTGTGAATTCTGAGAGCAATGTGCCCTGCCTACGTAAGTTTGGCGATTTTTCGAGTTGTGTTACCGACATACCTTGTTTCACACGATGACTTTTTGTGGCAATAATAAAAAAAAAGTCAATCTACAAATTTCCGAAAAATTGGTTAACATACATAAAAAATAATTATCCAGCCAAATATGTAACCTTTTTGTTTTTGGAATCGGTTAAAAAGATGGCACTGTAATATGTGAAGTGGTAGGAGTAGCGGGTTTTAATTGCTGTTGTTCTTGTTTTATTTAGAAGTACGAGTCGTTGGCCTTAATACTAGAAATCTAAATAGTACCGTGAATCCAATTCCTCGACGCACCTTGTGCCGCTAGCACTCACGACGCACACAAACACAACTTTGATTTTATACTGATAACGCTAAACTACATAACAGTCCCACGATTGACCTATTAAAATAGATTATTCATGGAGCCTCAACAATAGCTTTACATGCTGTAGTAAAGTTCGTGCCGACATAACTGGAGACGAGGCCGATTCATCATAACTATATGCTTAGACTTACCTTCCTGTTTAACCGGATGCAAATGCATACCCGAAAAAGAAAGAATTCGTTGAAACTGACAAGTAAGAAAGAAAAATATACTTACCCGAACAGCAGTCTCCCCCGAGTATTCAAACCAGTTCGTGGAGCCAGTGTTAGGGGTATATTGACCGAAGAGATTGAAGCCTATCCCGATGAGCTGGTCATGGTCGATGAGAGGAAACCAGGGAAACATGAGCTTATCAATGCATTCGCTGCTCGTGGTCATATTGTAGTAATAGTGATAACCTGGATGTGTATGGAATGTAATTAAGAAGTGAAGTAGAACTATTTATTTTATGTAAAACCAAGCATAAATTGAGTTTAGTGGTCATGGGCTAAATGCCAAATTATGAAAAATAAGAGAAGAAAAAAATCTTGTCTAAGTTGAACATAAGACCTTATTTGATTCCAATGATAAAATAAATAATTTTAATTAAAGTGAACGTGCTTCTATTCCTGATCAGTAAGGGTGAGTTGCACCATTTAACTATAACGATAACACAGCCATTAACAGTTGTCAAATCGTCGAATTGACCAATAGGCGGCTGTTTCACGGCTGGTTATGGTTTGGTTATCGTTAAATGGTGCAACTCACCCTTAGGGTTATTCCCAGAGGCCCACGTTTATATTGTTCTTCTTTTACGATCTGATCATAGAGAAAATTATAATAGTATTTTAAATGTTTCTATATCAATTCCTAACATGTCCACGTACTAAATATTCTTAGACCTGTAGGAAAAGAAAAAAAATTAAATTTTAAAATAGGAAGTAAAGTGAGAATTTCCTTTTTTTACAACTAAAAACGCAGAGAATAACCCACAACTATTTTCATACATTTCTAAAGTGAAAATAAACAGAAATTCTTACCCATCCTCGGAATACACTGCTGCTTGGTAAAGAGACTGTTACCACCAATAATATCATCAGCTTTCGTTGGTATTTCAAAAAGTTCACCGTTGATTCCAGTCACCCACAAGCTGCTCTCTTGCAGGAGTAGGGAGGAGTTACGAGCTGCTTTACGACCCATTACATCTTTAGCTAAGGTTTCTGAAAGGATATCGTGTGTTTAGTAAGTGAGGTTGGAATTAATTATTTAGCCTGCCGAAAATGATTTTCTTATAAAAAATTTAGATTTTCTACATAGTGAAAGAATAATATCTAAAATTCCGTTACTGCTAAAAATAGATTCCACTGATAATAGAAAAGTGAAAATAGGAGGTAAGTCCAAGATTATAAAATTTTATGCTTTGGTTAACAAAATCATCGACATACATGTTTAAATGAGTGTCATGTTTACTAATTTATCTAGGACGTCTCAATATTAGTCTAAAAGTGTGTTCATTCCAAATAAATTTTGAGTTATTAAAAGGTCAACAGTAATTCTGAATGGTTCGCACACACAGTTGTTCACAGTTCACAGTTGCCGCTCAGATACTCGATTTATCAAAAATGCCAAGAGTGAAGTGCAGTACCAGTTACCTTTTGAAACAAAGTACTGCTGAACGGTGAAGAATTTCTTAGTAGTATCATTTATCGTAGTAGTCCAGTTTGTGTATCCTTGGACTGCCCAGTCGTATTCAGCATTGGAAACTAATTCTTCGTCGAACTGTAACAAAGAATTTAGACTGTTGTTTTTTAATTCGTAAAAAATTTCAATTATTACTTCGAAGGACAGAACAAACTATTATAACTATGTAATACAGAAATCAATAACGTTTATTTCAAATAGACTAATTACAGGCTCTTTTGAATTGTCAAAATATTGGTCAGCCAACAAAAAAGTGAAGCCAAATTGCACGTTCCAAAGAGTGGATCCCTATAGAGAAGAACGTGCAAGAAACTCCATACAGTAGATAGATTCAAAATACAAAAGTAATACAAAATTATTCCCATATTTAATGGCTTACACGTATATTTTTTATAAATAAAGATAGAAAAAACTCACAGCTAACTGCAACCCAGCAACATTACACGTATTATCAAATAAAAGACAAACAGTACAGTCTGTCTCGGGACACCACAATTCAAGAGTTTCAAGTCCCGCTGGGCTATCAGGCCTGGTCTTCTGCACCCATCCAGATGCTGCTGCTGAAGTGATATTTTGCGGTAACGCGATGAAAGCGGTCGTTCCAATTCCCACACATGTGAAATCGAACCTCACTGCGAATATTCAAAATTGGTTTAATTTGTTAGATCAAAACCTTATTAGTTCATTAAAAGCCCCCGCCCCCAAGCGAAGGCCGGCGTTTGCGCAACTATTGTCTTACTATCGTGTCTCAAATTGACGGTATCTGAAAGGTTGTGGGCCCTGTACCCCTAGCCAAGTTGACAATCAGCAACCGTTATAGTACGAGATACGTATATTATATGCTAGAAAATGCGTTCATTAAGACATTGCGCATAGGTTGCCTAGCTAAATCCAATAATTATGCTAATGTCTAGCTAATGACGTTAAACATTAAAATTTGTTTTTGCATTTTTGACACCAATTACCCTCAATTGCTGTTTGGGAAAGTCGAGCATCAGCTGAAAGAATGTTCATTATCTAGCATATAATATTTATAATTACTAGAACATTGTAGTAATTATACTTTATGTTTCACACATTCTTGCATTGAAATACCTTTGTTATTGAGAATAATAAACCTTTATAGAAATGATATAGGAGAAACTAGGGGTCTCTAAGTAAAGAGTGAATAAGTAACTTCTTGGCAAAGCCACATCATCCTTATTCCTGTTCACGAGATAAAAGATACGTTTTTTAGATTATATCTATGTTTGCTTCTGTACTTGGGAATTTTTTGCTCAACAACCTTAGTGTGATACAATTAATTAATTTGAAGAAGCATTTTGAATATTGTTCCGAATAGATTGTGACACATTATTTGCTAACATTAGAATGTCTTTGCAGAACTCTCTGCAAATGTGACAACGCTAAAATGGATCTGGCTATTTGGGAAACTGTTATTAAAAGTTTCTATTAGTGATGATAATACATCCTAGATCACTTGATTCCAGTTATCCAGATTTCACTGTATTTCATCATTATTATTTTCTTACCATTGTCCTATGTTTCTTAGGATCGAAAGAACACGTTTTTTCCTTCCATTTTTTGCACTTATCCGCAACCATAACGCTATCACTTACTCCTTTTTCTTTCATAACACTCCTCACACAATCCATCTATCTTTTCTTTGGCTCCCTCTTTCTCTCCATCTCTTCTCATGTACATATACTCATAACTCTTTTAGTAAAATGTGTTTCATCCGTCTGTTCACATGACCATACCAAAACCAACAATTGCCCATCAAACTTTCACCGTATTTAGTATAATCGGCTTTACAACTTAATATCTTTGTTTTATTTTTACCTTTTAAACCGGGAGCATAAAAACCTGAAACAAAAATAATTGTATAAAACAATAGCATCGATTGAAAACGACAGAAATCACATTATTATCTTAACTCTTCGTTTTTAATTTCCGAAATTCCTTGTTGCTTAAGCCACGAAAACTACGTCACTGGAAATAGTCAAGAATATTTCCTTTTTAGACTTGCTTCCCTGACAATTATGACATGCGTCTCAAACAGACATCTGCATGATTGTCGTAGTTCGTCCTTTCAGTGCTGCGAAATTGTTTAAAATAGTCACCGTGGCATTTCATTCAAGCACTAGTTTAAGTAAAAATCAGTAAAAGTCTGACATTTTTTGATCCATATGCAGCAGAATATACGATGAATTATCTTCCTTTTAAAAAAAATGAAACAATTGAAAAATGTAGCAAACAGTAATAAAAAAAATATATCTTACCCAAAGTAGATATGAATAAGGTGCTCAGTAGAGTTAATAAGCGAAACATTTTTGACGCAAGAATGCAGACAGTAGATTCACAGTGAATGCATCCAAACTTTATATACTGACGGTAAATACACATGTTTTTGGGGTTCAGATGCCAAGTTAGTGGAACCCAAAAATATGAAATGGTGGCATTTTGAATGCATGTTTTTTATTACAAAAAATGTTTCTCTTTAATTTTGTTTATTTTTGGAATTTTGGTAAATATTGATTATATTTAATATAGGTAACAACTAATCAAGGGGAATTGCTATCATAGCCATATTACTTTGCCCAGTTTGGGTACAAATGCCAAAGGTTTATGTACCTAATTACTTACCGTTCCACATATGTACCTATGAATATAAAAAAATGTACTTATTTGGCAAAAATAAAAATAAACATATTATAATTTAATGATATAGAACCTTGCCTACTAGCCAAATCATGATACCTACTGACTAGCCAAATCAATGAACACTCGATTATTTCAGGACGTGGTCAAACATGAGTGATCATTTTGTAAAATAGTTATGTTGTTCACCGGCAGAGGTTTTAATTTCACTTCATTTTGGTGGTGTAACTTGGTGGCAGACAATTATCTACACTAATATTATAAACAGCTAATGTTTTTTTTTTTCTTTTTTTTTTCTTGTTTGTTGTTGGTGATCTCTGAAAGTCCGATCGCGAAAATGTTTTCACCGATAGAAAGCTGCTTTATTCCTAGATGACATAGGTTATGTTTTAATTACGCGGGCAAAGTTGCGGGCAAAAGCTAGTTCTTTATAAAGATGCAATAATAATATTCAAATGGAAGATGTACGTGCAAAGAAATATATTTTCGATATGATTGTACGTCATTTGACCTAACAATACGGGCCTATAGTCCGTGCCGTCAGACTTAATAATAAACAATAAGCTTTTGCGCTATATTTATATTTTTTAATTTTATTTTCTTGGTATTTTTATAAAAATAAAAATCCTAGGTTCCTGTATTTCCATTTATCTGGGTTTCAATGTGTTCAGAAAAAAGAAAACAGTATTTTCCAGGATAAAAGTAGCCTTTATAACAAGATCTTTACCTACGACCTGATTTTTTTTTTTTGAGTAAACATAATTTTTATAACACACAATTTGAATAAAAAAAATCCTCGTACTGAATATTTTTTGTATCTTTCTTAGGTCAAGTAATATATAATCATTTATTGTATTTAGTTTAAATAGTTAACTATTCTCACATCATTTTTTTTTAATTAGCCCACACTGTCTCACTGCTGTGCAATGGCCTCCCTCCACTCCTTCCAACGATCACGGTTCTTCGCTTTCTCATTCCAGTTCTTAAGGAAGCCATCTAGGTCGTCCCGCCATATCCATCGTGGTCTGCCTCGGGCCCGCGTTGCTGTATCCAGGCACAAATGCAGCGTTTTACGCGCCCACAGCTCGTTAGACATGCAGCAGACATGTCCTGCCCAGTCTCATTTCATTACGTAAGATTATTATTTACATTTTTCTTTCAATATTGAATGTTTGACACAATACTTATAAATAGGTGTATTTTAAAGACGTTTTTAATCATCATAATTATTTAAACACCTGTTTCCAATTTTGTTTTTGTAAAAATATAATATGTAATGGGAAACACAAACTTCCAGGTAGTCATAATTAACCACCATGTAGGTATTTTTTTTCTTTTTGCGTTTTATTTCTCTACTGTTAAGAACCATAGAATACAAAAAGCACCCAAAATAGCACGGATTACCTATAAGTTTTTAAGTTATTAAGGCACATAGTCCCTTGAACCATCTGACCAAAATTATGTGAACGCAACTCTCGCACTCGCCTAGGCGGCAGTACGCAAATCTGTGCATTTATTTGCGGCCAGCAGCGCCCGGAAAGCGCTTTGAATCCATTTTTTCTGCGAGATATTGATTGATTTACATATGCAATGTTCACTTTGAAGAATATTTAACCACCAATTTTTATGTGTAAAAATGTTTCTAAAGGTCCAAGCCGTTTCGAAGGAGTAGGGAAAAGTTGCGAATAGTTGCGAAATTGCTAAATATTTTTTTTTTGATAAAAGTGTTAATTGCACGAATAAATAAAATGTTGATATTATTGTTCATGAATCTATAATAAACATATATTTTTTTCAAACCAATTGACCTAGCCGTTACGGAGGAGTAGGCCTCAGAAAATTACTGTTTTATGGCATTTTTTGGGCGCTTGGCCCTTAAGAGTGAAATTAGCAAATTACTGCGCTATGTGCTCATAACACAAGCTCGCTTAGTTAGGAATAAGATGGCGTTGTGTAAAACTTGTGGAATATTGAAAACTACATGAAAATTCGTTTGTAACTACAGCCAAATGATCTGTGTTATACGTAAGACTGAATCTTCATTTAAACAAAGGGCCCGCCAGGAACGCGGAATCGTTCGAAAGTGTTACCACGGCTTTGGACTGCAAAAGGCAACTGAAGGAACACAGTTGAGTTAAAATAAAAGTGAAAGTCAAAGCATAAGCGTAAGTAAAATATTTTATTAGATAATCTCTCTTCGGCCAGAGCGAGACGAATCATTGGATAGGTTTCCATCCAAAAAATCTGGGCAAGTGCGAATCGAGCTCGCGCATTGAGGGTTCTACACACTTTCACAGACCTTTCTCACAGCTTCAAGTGTCCGTAGACCTGAATATATGTATGATTTCTACTCGATACCTCCACTCGTTCTCGAGATACAGAATCCTAACCGAAAGATAGATAGACGGACAACAATAGGGTGGTATAAGGGTTCCGTTTTCCCTTTTGAGGTACAAAACCTTAAAAAAGAGGCCAATAAATCCTATAATAATATCCAAGGTTAATATCAGCTTCCTATAGTACCTATTGTTGGCGATCGCTGTGCTGGCGAGGCTGAGGGTGATCGACAGGCGGCCACGGCGTTGGAATGCTGGGTAACGTCACGGGATCGGCATGGCAGGTCAAGTGCTCGGGCTGCGCTACCCCGAGACACGACAAAAAACATCCGTTAACCTCTTGACTTAAGCATGGGAACTGTAGCAAGACCCAGTGTTTCCATCAAATATTAAGATGTTATTGGGCAGTGTTAAACTAACCTTTGTATAGAACAGTCATTGTAATTTGTACATATTAATATAGTATTGTTCATGACCCAAGTCGTTTCACTATACAGTTAAACTAATACCTTATACTATTCAGTAATCAAGAGACTACATTCCCACTGCACTCTGCAAACAGTGCTCAGAGTAGTCTGAATGCAAACCAAACTGAGACCAGAATTTATAATGGAGCGAGGCTCAACGTCAAGGTTTGAATTCGTTATGACATTCGACAAGGTTTTCGTAATATTAGAACCAAAAGCTACAAACAAACAAAGCTTTAAGTGGCAGTGAACAGTGCACATTGCTCGTAGTTGATTAGGCGTGCCCAACACTCACTTCAGTCGACTCAGGCTTATGGTCGACTGTACACCTTGAGTATTATGCTATGTTAAACGAAACGCGTAAGTGCCACGAAATCCATGGTACTTAAGACATTTTAGTCGCGAAAAAATATTCTCTAAAAGCTATCTTAGTGCTGCAAACTGTTAGACGACATAATGCCAATGTAGCGCTGCAGCGGACTTTTGTTTTAACTTTTCAGTGTTATAACAAATAGTTTCCATAAAAGGGCTTATCTATCACTAGAATATAAATCGATGCTCGTAGAACGGTTGGTTCTAAAGTGGCGCACGCGCACCGGAAGACGCAGTATTAGAAGGCCTCCCCACAAGGTGGACCGAAGACCTGGTGAGAGTCACGGGAATGCGGTGGATGCGAGACGCGCAAGATCATTCGTTGTGGTGACAGTTGGGGAGGCCTATGTCCAACAATGGACGTCCTTCAGCTGAAATAATGTTGAACCGAATGGCATTTTTTTTTTTGTGTTTATGACATGGTAATTTAATTATCATTAGAATACGAATGTGATGCAATCTAATATTTTTGTAGAATTTGGCTGCAAATGCAAATAAATTAAACATTTTTCTAATGTTGACTAACAACATTAGAAAAATGTTTAATTCATTCCTGTTTTTAGGGTTCCGTACTACAAAAGGAAAAAAACAGAACCCTTATAGGATCACTTTGTTGTCCGTCCGTCTGTCTGTTTGTCAAGACCCTTTATCTCAAGAACGCGTGGAGGTATCAAGTTGAAATTAAAACCGTATACTCAAGTCTGTGGTCCCTTCAAGCCGTGAAAAACTTCTAAGTTAATGAATAAAAAAGATATGGCCGTTTATGTGACAAAAAAGAAGTATATTTTCATACTCTCAAAGATTGAATTACACAACTACTTAGGTACTTAGGTACTTACTGGGTACTTTCCGTTGACCCAGAATCAAAATTTTGCACAAAGCAAGGTCTTTTATCACAGGTATAGGAAAAAATCTGTAAACAGTAAATTTTTAGTTACATACCCCAAAAAAAAAGCAATTCGGAAAAATCTTCGAGACTCCAATCGGGAATTGAAGTTTGCACGGAACCCTCAGTGCGCGAGTCCGACTCGCACTTGCCCTGTTATTACTATTACTAGACTCTACAATAGAGCCCCTTTGAGACTTGCCTCTTTGTGTTCCACGGCCACGACGACTCTTGAAAATTTCCACAGCTCAAATTTTTACGTCTTTGGGGCACTAACTAGCAGGCAGGTTATGATTATTTTACAATCCACCTGCTTACCCTCCAATAAAAATTAAATTCTTCTTTAGAGTCCCAACTTACCGGAAAATATCCAGGTCTGATGTAAATTTATTCATTGAAAATTAAAACCAAACGAATTCCAGTTCCAAAATTCATATGAACACTAGTTTCTGCCAGCGACTTTGTCTCTGTGAAAGATGAATACAATCCCAAAGGAGAAAACTCCCTGCATAAAAGTTCCCTAGACCATTTATTATTTATTTATTTATTTAACACTTTATGCACATGAGTACAGAGGCGGACTTAATGCCTTAGGCATTCTCTTCTAGTCAACCATTGGGTGATGCAGAGAAAAAGTAGTGGTAGATGCAATAAAAGAGAGAGAAAAAGGCGAACACAAGAATTGGTGTACTAATAGACCATAAAATAGATATACTAATAAACCATAGAATAAAAATATACAATTATACAATATTCTCAAATTAACACACTACATACATGCACTAAAATAGTCAAATAATTGTTTGTCAAACCATGTCCTATTTCTGGACATGGTCTACCTTTGTAAAAAGTTCTGCTCAGCCGTTAAGATGTGGAAACGTAACGTACAAACAAACTCACATCTACACTTATATTACCAATTAGGGTTTGGAGTGATTAAATATGTATCGAATCGAAATAAATATACTTCATTTAACATCCAGTGGATCAAAACTGGAATTCAATTAATATTGGATCTGATGAAAAAAGTAATCGTTTTTATTTTGATAACTTCCAGCGTTTGAAGTGTAGATACAATATTCGTTGGTGAAAGGGAATCTTACAGCATTCAGGTTGGTCAAAAAGTAGTTTTGGCTAATATAAATGCTTCATATCCGGCACTCAGTAAAGCGCATGAGTTCAATAATAGAGCTATACAGATTGCAATACAGGTTGCCATCGACAAGAAAAGAACAAGTAAAAGCGTTTTGATTCTACGCTGAGTCAGTTGCATTGAACTTTAACATCTCTCACTACCACCAAAGAGGAGGAGGAGGAGCCAGCAAGCTTTTTTTTGGCTATCTTATATTGTCTCAATGCTGAGCAAAAGCCTCTCTCAATTCTTTTAAATGATCACGTCAACAAGCTTGTTATTTTTTTTCTTTTTGCGGAATCTTCATATCTAAAATCTGGGAACGCTCAACCGTATCTTATCTTGATGGACACGAGACGAGTATGTAAGATCACATCTATTAGAAGGACGTCCGTAGCGTAAACCGTAACGTTCCTTACCAACGACTGTAAAAACCAGAAACAACAGAAGTTAACGACGTCCTTAGTGGCCATCAAAATAGTTTTCATCGAAACCGGTCTACCGGGGATCTTCAAGCGTATGCCATTCACACCTGAAGAGTGGTACAAAGAAGCAAAGGTCTCTAAACTGGTCATAAAAAAGTCGTTTGAAATCGCTCGCAACATTAAGACGGCGTCCCGCGCATGAAAGAGACTAAAAACGCTAACGCTTTGTGGTGAGAATTGTACAGTGTTCAGTGTGTGCTGCGAAAACCAGAGAATGCTGGCCGGCTGACACGTGGAACCCCCCCTTCTCAGTTCAAAGGTTAGCGCGTCTCTCTTCCACTTACGGGCTGTTTTCTGGGCGAGCGTGCGTTAATTCCACAGTTCAGACTACTGAACTGACTTCTAAAGTCATCGAATTACTTGACTAGGAGCGGTAGATGGTGTCGTAGAATTCAATTTAATGGGTAATGACCGCAATAGTCTGAAAGACTGGGTCTTAAAATAACCATGTTCTAGAATATAAAATCCAGGGGACTTACCCGGCTCAGCTGTAATAATAAATAAATTGCAAACTCATCCATCCTTGGCAACATAGTTTTTTATGGATGTAATTGTTACAGAACAGCTGTGATAACAACTATTTATTATTCTACAAACATTCGTTTAACGTCAAAAGAAGCTAAAACAAAAGAATTGTTACCTTGAAGCACATATTATGTAGTGTAAGATAATAGGTATAAAGCACACATCAAACGTCAATTTACTCTCTTAAGAAAACCCACCCATCTATGATTCTTTGACCCTTAAGTTCCAGAGCCACGATATCTAGGACAGATATCTCTTTGAGGAGTGCGTGGAACTCTACGTGCCGTCAACTCGGGCTCTTAACTTATCAGACAGCTGAAAGGCAAGTTACCCAATGCTCGTTGACCGCAAGCCCACGCTTATGGTGGCGGAAATCAACCTGCCCTATTTATCTTCTGCAGTAGCAGCTAAGGCGTGAGAATGTTCTCTCATCTCCTTTTGCCGATCTCCTTCGCTTGCATTTACAAATTTGCAGGACGAGGTGACTGCTTTTAATTCTCTCTTGCTCTGGTCCATGTCCTGGCTTACTACCGTGATTATGGAGTAACTAAAGAACATTTAATATCCTCTGATTTTTACCTTTGATATTGAATATTTTTCTCAAGTCTTTAAGTAAAAACTTTTACAGAAAAGTATTACTTTTAATTAAAGATTTTACTTAAAGGATTAAAGTATTCTTCGCACATTTTCTTTTCAAAAACTCAAAAAGAAATCGAGAGGTTTAACGGTTTTACTTAAATAACTTTTTGCGCTGGATTTAGTGACGGGCTTAAGATGCTTATTTTTTCTAAAAATCTATTTTTATCTTGTAATGTTTCGGTAAGTGGCGCGTGGTAATAATGCATATTATTTGTCTGAACATTTTCCTTGTCCGTGTCTATTTCATTGTCTTGTTAATTGTAAAGCTACTCTTGAATACTTTTATTTACACCAATATGAAATCATACTCTTTCATCCCTTTTCATCCAAATCGGGATAAGTGATTCACTTTCAGTTTTACTGTCACTGATGGGATTCTTAATACTAAGGACTTCATAATTCACAAGTCGACTGATCACTACTTAATAAGAAAGAAGAAAGAAAGAAAAGAAAGAAAAATATTTTATTTGGCATACACACTCGTATTACACACAATGTAGTAACAACCCTTTGTATGCTTAAATCTTTGAAACTACGCAACAGATTTTGATGCGGTTTTTTTTAATAGATAGAGTGATTCAAGAGGAAGGTTTATATGTATAATAACATCCATTAAATAGTGGAGAGTACTGTTATTTTTGAGGTTTCTAATGTGATGTCGTAAATAATTACATTTTTTCCGCTTACATTGGAAACGCAGGCTGAACCCTACGAGTTTTATCAAAATAATGTACTAAGTATTGCACACATTGAAAAGGTCTACAGAAAAGTCCGTGATGGTATATGTCTATCTCTTATGGATAACCCACAATAACTTTTTTTTGTCATTTACTTTTTATGACAAATAAAGGCTAATTTTCGAAGCGATTTTAACCAATACAGCATTAATCCTTAACCAATTAAATACCTTGAATACATTGTTCATTTAACATAGATCTATATGGCCCTTTACACCGTATGATTTAAGTGAATATTTTCGAGGATATTACAGATTTAAAAATTGCGGGACGTAGCGTTTGCGGCGGTACCGGCCGGCCGCCCGGTGCGGCAAGAGCATTGCACCCGTGCGAAGCCGGGGCGGGTCGCTAGTTATAATATAAGCCTTTATTACTGTTTTTCATAATTTACACTATTACATTTGTTGCTGATGATCGGTTTTCAGTAAGATTCAGCTCTAAAGATTTCCACCTATCCCTATCTCATGCGAACCTGATTCATTCTGGACCGGCAACTCTTTTAATGTCAACATTTTGTTTGTCGACCTTTATACTTCGTTTGCTATCCTTGGTGTACCACTCTGAAATTATTTAAGTTCATTTGCCATTTTCCTCTCTCAGCGTATGTCCTGTTTAGGTTTAATTAATATTATCCTGACATAAATCCGAAAACCATTATTAAAAAGACTTGCTGTTAACACTTTCTAAAACTTATCCGAAATTTCAAAATGCTGAAACGGTCCGAGTATGCTGTAATCCTACGTAAATATCCAGAGCCTCAGTGGACTTAAAATATATCCCTAGTAATGGCTACCACTTATCTATTTCTTTAAGTAGCACTACTTATCACCAGTTACAGATCATTAGGTACACCCGCTTAGTTTTGTTAAGTGGTTTTCCTCGTCAGTGCAATCTTTCTTTGGAAAAAAAAACGGAATTTCTTTTCTAGTAAAATTTATTGGAACAACTAACCACTGACCATTTTGTAATGGTGTTTTTAGTAGTACGAATAAAATCATCCAAAAAGTGTTTGATTAATTATTATATGTCTAAAAAGTCGAGTGATTTCTATTGTTTGTTTGACCAACTATAAGCTTTGAAGTCTTTTAAACTTAATGGAGAAACATGAACAAATCTGAGGGCTAAAGCTAGATTAATAAATATAATCCAAGAAGAAACTGATTCCAACCATATTTTTTTTTACAAAAAAACTAATAATAGCGATTTAAGTCTTGTATGAAATTGCCATCCTACCCTAGTTGGTGTCAGATTTAGGTGTGATTTTTTTTACCTTCACCATCATTGCTTCATGATAACACAAAACCTCACCAACCAACCAACCTAACCTCAACCTTATCTAATTATGCGTCTATTCAGGCAGAATAAACATGTTTTCTTTCTTTCTTTTCTTTCACTGCTTTAACTCTACAGTTACTACAGTTAGATTTTTTTTCTCAAAGTATTATTTCAATTGAATTAAAAATCGTTTGAGGTGTCTGAGGTTTTGCGCGTTTAACTTTACACGTTGTAAGTATATACTTTATCCTACGTAACGGCAATTTCATACTTTAACCCCTACTATACACACTTTTAAACAATTTTTTGTCCCGGAAAATTAAATCCACTCGTGTGGAGCCGTCGGTTTATTTATGTTTGTGTGAAGAGTATTCCAGTTAGCCTTTAATAGCTTTTATTGGTTCACTGGGTTACTACGAACATAGATCACCGTCCGAGTTTTCTCACAAATATTTTAGCCGGCATTGTGATCACCATAATAGGGTAGTGTCCAGGGTCAAAATAATTACATTTTATTTAGTCCATACTTTAGATTAAGTATAAAAAAAATATCGGACACGTATTTTTTTTTATTTTTTCGATTAAACAAAAAATAACAAAGATATATTGTTACTTATTGTTATTTTACTTATCTTCCTCTGTTTTTTTTTGTGGTCAACGCAGCATGTGTTATATTTGTAAGTAGATTTTCATTTACAGGCTAATAGTTTTTCAACACACTCGAAAACACTTACACCTGATTTTATGCTTGCAAATTGCAATATCGTGTATTGCGCTAGGGCAGAAAAATGTGGCTGTCTGCGCCACAATTTATTATATTTGTTGCATAAGACTGGTTGCTAGGCAGTCCATATTGGTCCCTTGCCATCATCCAACAAAGCACGTGAACAGCTCATGAATAAAGATCTGCGAGCCATTTCTCATAATTACTTATTATGTTTTTGAAGTTTTTATTATTTTACAGTAGTGCTAAAAAACTTGTTTGATTCAAGTGGGTAATTGTCAATGCATCCAAGTGTACTATTGCTTACCAACAAACTTCTGAAAATAGCAGTAATGTAAACAGATAATCAAATAACTATCTGATCATTTCCGATGAAGCATTAGTTGTTCAAACAAGATCTTCAACCCACAATGTATTAATAGATTTAGAACAGTTAGTGGGGAAATTCGAGCATCGCTTTAGTTTTCAACTACGCCAACATTATGCAACTAGAGTCTAACAATGTTAGCGCTCAAATACTTGCTCAGATTGGTGGGTTAATTCATAATTTACCTAGGCCTGATCTGGTGTTAGTTACTGAAGCTGAGCCCAATTTTCTCTGGTACGTTTAAGAGGTAGCCAACCCGAGATACATTGGTATCTCAGTAGATAAAGCAGACTCTTGGCCCAGTGGCCAAGAGTCTGCTTTTGAGAGGAAGATTCGGCCCTGGTATGAAAGGCAACGAAGGAACCGGAGTGGGTTTTTAGTCAGTAAGTCCGACACAACCTCCCGCTCGGCGTGAGGATGGATGGGGGATGTCATTGGATGATTTTCCCACCGCTCAATGATAGACCGTATTAATTTTAAGCTCCCACGGTTTTTATGGTTTACAAAAAAGTGCATAAAAAATGCATAAAATAGTGCTTATTTTGAATAATGTTTGTCCTGTATCTTTTTTGTTCATGCGGTGTACAATAAAGAATATAATAAATAAATAATTAATAAATCTGTCTAATAAATTGGCGCAATATTCATAAACGGTAGCCTGATCTGTCAGTTACTTATGTATTTTTCGTTCATATTTCTTTGTAGTGTTTTTTCTATGGTGGGAAAATCATCTAAAGACAAAACAAGTTCCTTCGTGCCTTCATACCGGGGCTGAACTATTCTTTCGAAATTAACCCTAGCCCCAGTAGGCTTCGACCCAGCTGGGCTCCTGTTTTTGTTGACAACTCCTTGAGGCGCTCGGGAACAGTGCGCACCGTCGACGACTTGGGCTCAGTCCGGACAGTTACCGGACGGTCGGACAGCGAGCTACCCATTTCTCGCCGTCCGCAAGCCCGCGCCTGTAGTGGCCGGAAATCGGGATCAGAATCCCGGCGGCGGCAAGAGCGCCGTTACCTGATGCGGTCGGCCACTTCTTTATAGTGGTTACTTTCATTCATTCATCAAAAAATATTTCAAACATAAATTATCATTTTAATCTTCCTAATCATCCATATCAAGAACACCAATCAATTTTCCATTCACGCTTTGAAAACTAATATAAAAATCGTTCATCCAGTGCACATAGACCAGTCGAGTTCTAAGTATACATCAGTGGGATAGACGGTCGAGCCAACTTCCAGTACAGTGGACAGGGTGAAGAGTAAAAGGGGGTGATTCAGAGGGGGGGTGGTGGAGCTGACGAGCGACGCAGGGGAGGGGGGGTTTTCCGAAACAACGGGCACGGAACGACCCTCCGCTTATAGACTCCTATTTACATAATCCGATGAGACGCAACACGTATATAACCAACTGTTACGGCGCCCTTTCCGTGTCCTTTTTGCTTATGCTAGCCTGGTATTTAGATTTGATTGAGAACGATATTGTAGTGAATTAACTAAACTTATTAAAACAAAGAGTAAAAAAATAATGACTTAAATTCATTAAACCCCAAGCGAACGCCGGCGTTTGCTCGGTCATTGTTTTTCTATTTTGTCTCTAAGTGACGGTATTGGAAAGGACAACAGAATATTCAGTACAACACCAATACATATAAATTTTCCCATCAACTAACTTTCAAATTTCAGTACAGACACCAATGAGAATAAATCACAGAATTAAAAAAAAAAATAAATAAAGAAGGACGCTCTTTGTCAATAAACAAGACCCAAATAAATTAAAGGCTAAAAGTAAAATAACGCTATTTTACGATTTCTTTTAAACAGCTAGTACGAGACATTTTTATCCCAGGGATCAACTTTTTATTGGTAAAATATTACTAACATCTCCGATATTTGCTTTAGTCGCAACTTTGCTTTAAAATATTCGTCTATTAAAAAAAATAAAGAGTCCAGAAAGTTTGCTGAAGAATTGAGTAAAAATGTCATCGGAGAAATTCTAATTTGATTGAATTGACCTAAATATAAACACACATAATAAGGTCTGTACATTTGCTGTATTTAAACCTCAGACACGGTTTAATTTAAGAGCTTCAACAAAGTTTAAGCGCCGTTTAGAGAGTAACAACAAAGAACAAAACCTTATAGTCCAAAATCGACTAAGTACCCAAAATAATGGTCGTTACAAACAACTGAACTTGCTAAGAGACGCAATATATTACTTTTATTACTTTACTTATTGGCTGATAAATTACTTTATTTTGGTAACACTTCCAGATATAGGGCATGTAGAAAACAGGTCAGCGCATCCAGTCGCTAACAATTTTGTTTGATAAACATGACACTAAGTAAAAATTTACAGAAAGACAACTGATCATATTTTCTGGTGAAGAACATGTGTAAACGTCAAATGATAAGATTTGAGTAGATCAAGCAAAAGGACGTAAAATAAATAAAATAAAATAGTAAAATAAGTACACTCAAACACATCAAATTCAATGTACCTGCACATGGATAGTTCCTTCCTATCAAGTCAGCTTAACTAAATACCAAAGGCTGAATTGATTAGCATTAAGAGCTAAAACTGGTAATTTGAATGCGTAAATTGTACTCAGTAGTAAGTATAATAAATTATAAAGAATCACAATCATTGATTGATTAGAATTACGATTTAAAGAAGTTTCGACATCTTTTGTTACATCATGCGTGAATTGTTAGAACGAAGCCTGGCCATTACTACTTTACCTTCTTCCACAAGATCTTCTGTACCTTCTCATACTGTGTCCATGTTGACACCCAGTCCACTTTCAACTCGGCTTCATAATTAATACGTCGGGAGTGAATAAACAGAGCTCCGGAGTTGAGGTTATCGTCCAAATTACCATAATCAACGGCGACAACTCCCAGCATGAAAATAATGTCTGAAAAGTATTCTGTACCGAGTCGGTTCTATACTAATGAATTTGCATTTTTATTATTATTCAGGGATGGAGGAAGTATGTGAATATTAATATCTATGCAGATAGGTTGAATATATAAATAATGGAGCTTCCACAGACAATCAACTGAGCTAGTCAGTAGCTAAGAAAAGTCCTATATTGAAAGCTGGGTACAGTCAGATGTACTTCCGAAAGGGCAGTTGAGCCCCCCGTCACTAGATGACAGTTTGATTCGAGCTTCTAAGAAAGTCTTACTACAGATTATCCTCTCATAGAACTCTCCTAGGCTTCGTTATAATACTCGGCTTCCCTCTTTTCGCTTCGAGTCTATCCTGGGAGATTTTTTTCACTTACCTACATTCATCATCATCATCATTTCAGCCAAAAGACGTCTTCTCCTGGACAAAGGCCTCCCCAAGTGCCGCCATAACGACAGGCTCTTTGCGTCTCGCAGCTATCGGATTTCCACGACCCTCACCAGGTCAACGCTCCACCTTAGGGGAGGCCTTCCAACGCTGCATTTTCAACACGGTGTGTGGATGCCACTCCAGAACCTTTACCCCCATCGACCATCGATTATACGAACAATGTGCCCTACCACTTTGTTGATCCTTGGGGCTATGTTGGTAACATTGACTTTTCTGCGAATATCTTCATTTCTGAAGTCATCATGCAAGTAACAACACACTAAAATAGTTTAATAAACAACACACAATCAAACACACACATACAACAACAGTCAGTCAAACAACACAGTCGAACAGTCTAATATACCTCCTAATACGTCAAGCTCAAATCAGTCAGAGTTACCTAAACCTGAACGGTTCGTGGCAGCCACGTACATAATGACCACGAGGTAAGGTGATTTCCTGAAAATGGAAGGTGCCGTCGAGGATGAACCAGAAACAGGTGGTGACGGTATTTGGATGACCCTCCGGGCTGGAACGAGTAGAAAATTTACATATCCTTTACTGGTAATGGAGCGCCAATGGCTAAATTATAAAAAAAAAAACACAAGCGTGTTAATCAAAATGAGGTTGAGAATATGTGACACATGGCGAATGAAAATCTATTTTGGAATTTCACTATAATATAACACACAGTTTACATAAATTAATAATAGAAATTGATTCACTAATGGATTATGTAGGCGTCAAGTACAAACATGAATGACTGAATAATTAAATAATGTACACGTAACTATAAGTACTTATAACTGCCGATGATATATAGACGTAGTAGTTGCGCTCTATAGCGTCAAAGTGTTTTTTAGTGTGAAAAATGGTGAATATCAAATAATTTATAAGTTGCGTACTAAGGTTTTATTCACGTAAAATTATTATTTATCAAATCGTCTTTTAAAAAAATAAATAATCTAACTCAACAAAAATTTCGACAACACAAAATAATAATTCTGTAGTCGTAACTATAGGTAAAAGAGTTTGTTAAAAGTGTATTTTAATAGTAACAACGGAGTTGCCTGGCATAATTTATTTTCTGATTATACAAACGGCATTGCATGAAAGTGTCCTCACCCACCAACAGACCTGAGACAGGTGTCATTCGAAGCGTCTAGTTAAATAAAGTATTTTTTATTATGGCGGTATATCTCTAAAGTATGGGGTTAAGGTTTTATAAAGCGTTATATTTTGACGTAACCTAACCTAACCCAAGTGTTTTGGACGTTAATTATACTCATAATATAGTAAAATATTCAGTAAATTATGCAAAAAATTACTAAGTCTAGAATATGATTAATTGATTGATGAGTAAATACTAAACTATTGTATAATTAGATGCATTTATTACATACGGGGTGATGTTGTCTAAATTCCGGGAGTTGTTGAGGGACTGTATTTCTCGTTTCATTTTCGTATCTATAAGATATCACATGTTCAATAATCGCGCACACACAAACGTACACGATAAGTTACTTCATCCTTACTAAGTGAAAACATTTTATAGTTTCATGAACTTTAAACACTTGTGAAGTAATTTAAACATAAGTGTAGGAAAACGTGAATTATTAGAGCAACCGCAAGGCGTATATCGCTATCCGATTTTAATAATTACTGTATTTTTAAAAGATTAATATTCAAACATAACATAATCACACTTATTGTGAGTTCATGTGCTGTGCAGTGTGCTGTGCAAAAAATCTCATTATCATAATTTTAGCCGAAAGACGCTCACTATTGGACATAGGCCTCCCCCAAGTGTCGTCATAATGGCCGGTCCTGTGGGTCGCGCATTCATCAGAATCCTGCGACTCTCACCAGGTCATCGGTCAAAAAACCTGCCATTCAAAAAAGATAGACTGCTGTTAATATCCTAGGTCATAATCAGTCTATCAGTCTGTCTAACCTTATCTCAACTGTGTTTTATTTTTCAAGTTTTTTTGTATTGTTGTTAGGTTCACGTTTGACCGCTATCTCATCAGATGGAAAGCGACGATACGGTCGACAATGGAGCGCGCTTACTTAGAACTTTAGAAGTACCCTATTCACTCGCGACTTAAAGATTCCCGATTTTTTTTATAAGTTTAGTGTGTACATGAACTATTAAACAAATACCTTTTGGCATGAACGCTGTTTAAGTTGTTTCGTCTATTCGGGATTTTGGTCCCTTCTATGCTTCATCCTTTAGACGTTTTATGTGAGAGTAAAATAAATGAATCAAGCAAAAATTATCAGTTATGTTTGTGCATTTTTACGAACTTGACGCGGATGAAGTCGCAGGCAATAATTAGTCAGAAATAAAACCACTAAAAAATATGTTGTTTTTTTTACTAATAGTAGGTTACTATTATCAGAACTACACAGACATTGAATAACTCTTCATTGAAAATTTATTGCATATTTCTATCTACCTAAGTGTATCTATTCTTGACATTGTTCATTAAGTTATTCTGATTCACATTAGCTATACACTGTGTGAGTTGATTCAGTCTCTCCTGGGGTACAACAGCCCTTGCTGCAGCTAACGCTACTTTAACTCGTCGACCCAAATCAATGTCTACCATAGCCAACAAGCGAAGACCTTTCCTTTCAACATCCAAAGGCACCGCTACCAGCGTTGCTGCAAGGTTTGCAATAATCCTCTGTCTGTGCGCATCAGTATCTACGATTTCATTGTAAAACTCAGCCAATGGTTGCAAATCTATGGCATTTCTATGTAAAATTTGTAGTCTCTCCGTAGGCCGATTCTCATCTACGTAAGGCATAGGCCCATTAAAAGAGTTAGGGTAATAATTGGGTACATCTTTCATATTATCAAGTACAGGTGGCATGCCATCTCGATTGTAAGTTTTGTCGTACAAAGGAGCATTCACTTTTATGTTGGCGTGGTTTGCTCCTAATCTGTAGTTTTGTGTATCGGGATAGAAAAGTTTCCTAGCTTTGAAAACTATATCAACTGGACCCAATATACCTGGAACTAAATTGTCAGGACTAAATGCTGATTGTTCATTATCCTTGAAATTATTGTCTACTAGTCTATTCAACACAAGACGTCCCACTGTCACAGTACGATAAGTTCCTCTTTTCCAGAGTCTTGTTACATCAAATGGATCATAATCCAGTTTATGTAACTCTTTTTTCGTAAGTATATCCAATTCTAATTTCCAAGAAGGATAATTTCCTGCAGCGATTGCGTTGTACAAGTCTGTGTTAAAATAGTTAGGATCATCAATACCGATAGCAGCCGCTTGTGCGTTTGTCAGATTAAATAAGCCTTGTTCAGTTCTAAAGTTCAGTTTGACAAAGAATTGTTCACCTTCTTTATTGTATAATTCGTAAACATGAATTGGGAAAATGTGCATCTTTCTGTATCCATCTGGTAATCCAAAATCAGAAAAAAGCCACAATATTGTGTGTAAAAATTCTGGTCTATTATTGATTAAATCCCAACGCATAATATTATCGAAAGCATCGGTACGGGGGTTTCTTTTAAGTGCATGTACAAAATGAATGAAATCTATTGGATCTCGGTATAAAAATATAGGAAGGTGTAAACATAATAAGTCCAAGTTTCCTTGTTTCGTATAAAACTTTAAGGATAAAGCTTTTGTCTCTCTTGATAAGTCAGTTCCGCCAAGATTTTGTATTACTGTGGAAAATCTTCCGACGACCGGCGTTTTCTTTCCGATCCCGTTGAATACATCAGCTGTAGTATACTTGGAAACATCGTTTGTCACTTCAAAGTACCCAAAAGCACTATAGCCCTTGGCATGTACAATCCGCTCTGGTATTCTTTCTCTATTAAGGAGAGCATTGACTCGGAAATTATCTTTATTATTGAATATATCAGTATTTATACCTATTGTATCTCTTATATCTATTGGGTCTCCCGTTGTGGTAGTCCATACTCCGATTGGTCTCTGAAAAAAATTAATCAATTTTACTTCTTGTCTTGTTTTTTTTTAATAATTGAGACTAAATTTTGGGATCGAAAACTAAGAACACTATTTTTTTTTTAACTTTTCTGAAATTACTTTATCACGGATGAGTTCACGAAAATGTAAACTCATATACCACAAGGCACCCAGACCGGGAACACTTATCTATACCTCATACAAATATTTGTCCCGTACGAGAATCGAGCCCGATATATGTAACACAGCAGCCAATCGCTTAACCATTCCGCCAACTGTGCCAGATGAAAAACCAAAGAGAATGAAATTTTCTTTCCATTCTGGCATGTATTTTTTTTTCTTTTTGTCAGAAGTGAAACCTGGGTCATATCTTAAAGGACTGTATCATAAATCATTCCCAAAAAGAATTATGTCTACCAACCGTAACCAAATAAAGTTAGAGACTATTTAGTATATTGCTATAATTTGTTATCAGGCGTTATTTTTCTTAACCGAGACCAAATCCAGAAATTCCGTAACGAAAATAACCTAACACCCCCCATTCATTTGTTTTTTGAGCGTGGTGAACGATAAGACAACAAATGAGTGAACAATCAATCAAAATTCAATTCAATATGTGAAAGTGTAACTTCAATTAATATCAAATAAAAAAAAAACAAAGGAAAAAAAATACTGCATTAATAAAATAAATAAATAATTATAATTGCATAAGTTGATAAAAATGCTATGCAATAGCTTCACCGCGGCAGTCCCCGAGTGCCACACGTCTTTTTTTAATAATTTTTGTACGCACATATATACAAAAGAAGATACATTATTTCAAAAATTTGTACAAAGGTACAGCTTATTTCAAAAAGAAATTTCTTCGAGCAGACGTAGGTCGGCAAAGGAGAGATTGGAATAAATATGCATGATATGTGATGTGTGTGATTATGTGCATTCTTAAATGTGTCTGTACTTACCGGGTGTCGTCTCCGAAAGTCAGGCAGCTGTTGGGTCACAGCATCTCCTACCGTCTCATTATAGTATTGATAACTCGTCACATATTGCACAGTCACCAAGATACAAAAGAAGACTATGAGTTGTCTCATTCTATTCTCAAAAGCCAAGTGCAAAATTACTTAAAAGTTGCACCGTTTTATACAAAGTAGGAAAGGAAATAGAGTTATTACTGCCAATAAATTCTGGATAATTAATCAAGCAATTATTATCGACATATACAATTATATGGATTTAAATAACATGCAAGTTATGCATGTTATTTAAATCAATACAGTATGTACTACTAATCAATAATAATTTCTGAAATTAGTAACAACACAATTACATAAATGACTAAAATTTATTAACAAACTGAGTATTAGTATCCTTACAAAGCATATTTGTGTAATAATAATAATGTTCCACAACTATCACACAACGCCGTCTAGTCTCAAGCTTTCTGCGAAGCTTGTGTTATGAGTACTAGACAACTGATAAAATATGCTTATATATTTCTAAATAAATATAATATATTTTATAGATAAGTTACACCCAGACACAGAACAAATGATTATGCTCATCACACAAACATTTGTCCTGGGTGGGAATCGAACCCACGACCTCCGGCATAGCAGTCAGGGCTACTAACCATTAGACCAACAGGCCAGTCATTGATTGTGAACTTCGAATCACTCCTCCACGTCTGTGGCACGCATAATGCAAAAAAACCAAAAAGACTCGTGGTATTGGCACATTGAACAGAAATACTAATTCTTTAGGATGAGCCAGCCCTCTAGTAATGCAAAGTGTCGATCCCTCTGATCGTAAAAAATATATTTCCTAGTATAACCTAACCCAGCCGTTTCGATCCCAGACGTCTTAAAGGTTTAATTACCAAAAAAGTTATATTTTTTCCACCGCTTGAGGGTCTCAGCAGTCTTAACAGTAGCGCGGTACAACCCAACGTGCTTAAAACAGAAGATGGTGCAAAGGTGTCGATACAAGTTGCATCCCACGCCTACCCACATTCCACAGCACCAACGTCAAACCATCCGGCCTCTTTCCATTGTCGCGTACCAAGCCACTGGGTTCTAAAACAAGCACGCCAAAGTTCGACGAATAATATTATTGTTGAAGTTTGTTTGTCGTACTATGCGATTTGTGTTTTGTATCTCTTGCAGGATGAGCCATGGTGTATGATGTTGACACTGCTACCGGATGGCATGAAGTACAACTTTTACTTCGATGTAAGAGCCGAAATTGAGGGCCCAAAAAGCGGTTGTCAAAGTTGGCGATTTATCGGCACAGTCACACTCCAGAATGATGGAGTGGGTAGAATTGGCTGCGCTTAGCGGAAAAGAGTCACACCTGGGCTTTAGTAGCTCTAAACTTAACAAGATTGGCATCATCTCAATCGGAGACTGCCTGTGTAGAAATCTCCCCAATTCAATACATGCACCAACGAAATTCTCAGGCGCACGACCAGCCAATTTTATGACGAGTCCAAGTAGAACACCTGAGTGGAACACCTCTAGGAAAGACTGGAGCTCTCAGCAACAGCGTTGTCGTCTGCATACCCAACGGTACGGGCTTAACGTCAGTTTTATACACCTGTTATAGGCAATGAACGATACTAAGATCCTGTATTCTGATTTAAGTACAGTTAATCCTTTTTGATTACATTTAATAAGTTAATGTCTACGCAAATCAACCAAGAGTTTATACACAACAGTATGTATAAAAATTAATTCTGCAAAATAGAAACTTGTGAGGACAAGGATGTTCCAATAATGATGCTGATGGAATGGCGGGTATCATTACCAAATATGTAATGTGTTATTTCCCACGTTGTGTTTCCGTCTTTTATTGTTTTTAATTTCATTATTTATTTATTTATACTTTATTGCACATCAAGATAATAAATTTACAACAAGAAAACCATATAATAAAAAACACACAATTGGCGGCCTTATCGCTCTAGGCGATTTCTTCCAGGCAACCTTAAATGGACAGGGATTGCCTGGACACAAAATGGGGTTGCACTTAGTGCAAATATAAAAATAACAAAACTTGAAATAAATACCAATTAATTTCATTATTTACAGTGTGGCCATTGAGAGGTACGCATTACAATACCGAAATTTATAACACTGTATTTTAAAATACCTATTGAAGAAAGCCAGAAACATTAAATGCCAAATGATTCTTTATATTAGATTGTTAAAAAATATAGCACATCAGTGACACAAATTCACTATGCTAATTTCGCGAGTCTTATCAACTGCTTGTAAATGAGCCATAATATTGAATCTAGCTTTACAAGTAACGTTGAATTTCAATATAATCTATAAGAATCCATTCAATAATAATAATAATTTCCCACAACTATTACACTACGCCGTCTAGTCTTAAACTAAGCAGGGCTTGTGTTATGAATACTATAGTCTGACTAAAAAGTCAAACGACTTGGGAATTTTGTATAATATTTAAACATTTACAAAAAAAACTAATATTCGATAATTTTTATAAGTTTCTTCTGTTAGTAAACAATGATCAAGATCTCTTAATCAACCTTAATTATTGAAACAGCGTTGACTACATAAGATTTAATTTTACTGTAATAATTACCCAAGTCGTTTGTTTTTTTGACAGACTCTAGACAACTGATAAACAATATACTTATATATTTCTAAATATACATATTACAGATACACCCAGACACAGAACAAATGATCATGATCATCACCCAAACATTTCCGTATGACGCAGGTCCTCACCGAACATGGTTCGTGCGGAAGTGACGCCCAGGTGTCGCCACTGTGCGGAATGCCCGGAGGACACGGTGGAGCACACAGTCGAGGTGTGCCCTGCTTGGACGGAGCATCGCCGTGCCCTCGTGGGCGGTGGAGACCTCTCGCGCCAGCGCAGCAGGCGGTCGCCGACTTCTGCGAAGCAGTAATGCTCGCAAAGGAGGAGGCCGAACGCAACAGGCAAGCCGGGCGTACTCGCCGTCGCCGCCGCCGCCGCTGGGATTCTGATCCCGATTTCCGGCCACCGTAGGCGCGGGCTTGCGGACAGTGAGCAATGGGGAGCTCGCTGTCCGGCCTTCCGGTAACTGTCCGGACCAAGCCCTTCTTTTCTTCCGTCTTTTGTGTTTTAGTTACCTTCTTTCACTTTTCTTTAACGAAATGAAAACAAAGTATTCAAAGTAAATAAAATGTTTATTATTTCACATCTTTATTTAAAGTATGGCAAGTTCATAAAATTTATTATTCTACTATATAACTTGTAGTTAATGTTTACTAACACATTGAGCTCTGCGGTCATATCTCTCTTTGAGAGGTGTCATTGCTGTAGCTTTTGCAATCTTAACTGCTTGTCTTACGGGTCTTCCTAAATCTATATCTACAAGAGTAAGCAACTGGAGAGCTTTCTTTTAAATTTTTGTGGTACTCCTTCAAATGAAACAACAAAGATATCGGCCATCCTTCGTCGGTGTGCATCGGTATCCACAACTGTGTTGTAAAATTCAGACATTGGTTCTAAGTCAACAGCCGTTTTATCCTTAACAAACAGTCGTTCTGTAAGTCGTGCTTCATCCACATAAGGCATGGGACCATTAAAAGAGTTTGAATAATAATTTGGGGCATCTCTCATATTGTCCCTCACTGGTGACTGCCCACCCCGATTGTAATTCATCAGGATAAAATACCTTTCGAGCTTTGAATACAAAATCGAGTGGACCTACTATTCCTGGAACTAAGTTATCTGGAATAAAAGCAGTTTGTTCAGCATCTTTAAAATTATTGACAACGTGGCGATTGAAAACTAAACGCCCAGCTATTACAGTTTGATAAGTTCCTCTCCTCCATTGTATTGTAAGGTCAAACAGATCACAATCAATACGTGTTAAGGGGCCGGCGACGGATGAATTTCCATACAAACGTAATACCATGCTCATTTGCAGTTGGAGCATATTTCCAATATATTATGATGATATTCGGTTATAGACAATATTTATCTAAGTTCCTACGTCGAGAATAATACAAATATTGTTATTTTTAATACAGGAAAAGCCAAATGGCATGTTTTGTCATTTATGCTATAAAAAAGTGCGAAATACAATTCGCTTAAATTTCTTTTTGTTTTTTTTTTTTAAAAGAATGACGTAGGAACCTAGATAAATATTGTCTATAACCGAATATTATCATAATATGTTGGAAATATGCTCCAACCGCAAATGAGCGTGGTATTACGTTTGTATGGAAATTCATCCGTCACCGGCCCCCAAGTCATCTTTTGTTAGAATGTCCATTTCTAGTCTCCATGTTGGATAATCACCAGCAGCAATTGCATTGTATAGATCTCTTTTGTAATAATCAGCATCTTCAGCTCCTATTGCTTGTGCTTGTGCACTTGCCAAATTGACCAAACCAATCTCAGTTCTTAAGAGGCTGCTTTTCCACTCGCCTATCGTCAATATCGAGCATGGTTTAAAAGCTTGTTACTTCATGTAACGCAATCCAACGCGATGTTTGACGAAAAGACAACGAGAAAAAAGAGAGAAAACGCCTGAAAACTCTGTTAGCTTTCGGTAATTCCGTGATTTAACCAAATATTTTATAAAACTTGTACCAGGAAATACGTTTTTTTTTTAACCATTAAAAATGTTTGAAAAACATTGTCAGAATCAAAGTTCATGTCAAAGTTCATGCAAAATAGCAAATTTTGAGAGGTCTTAACTGGATTAGTTTTACACAAATTTATAAATTGATTTCCATAGAAGCCTAGATAATATCCACAAAATACTGTGTTTCCAAAATATCTAATGTAAATGTGTAATAACGTCATAGGTTTTCTTTCTCTTTTTTTTTTCTTTCTTCTTAGGACTATGTTACTTACATCATACTTAATAACTTTTGTTCTATAACTTTTAAAAATTTGACATATTTTCATCGTTCATCAGATTTTCAAACAAAATTAAAAATATATAAATTGAACGTTCTAAATGTAACGATGTCTATGCCAAGCAAGAGATAGCTAGTACAATAGCGGAGGGTAGCTGAACATGAACTTGACCTATTTACGGGCAGCCCTCACTAGTCGGTCGGTCGCCTTGCACTTGCGTCGCGTGATCGCGTCGTACGTGTTTTTGTAGCGAGATTCGGCAGTATAGACGTAATTATCTTTACATGATGGTGTATCAATATTCTAATGTCGAATGTGTGTAAAGATATGGTTTCGGAATCCTATTTACTATTATTACGAGAACAGCGTGCGGGAGCCGTAAGTAGATACAACAAAATACAGAGTTGAAATTTGTTAGAGAGAACAACGAAATCTTGAAGATGTGTTTTGTTTTTTAAAAAGTCATAGAAGAAAAAGGTTTGTTTATGATATCAGTAATACAGTTCTGCAAAGTTGTTAGTGTTTTACGAATAACCCTGTATAGTATTGGTATATGCAAGCATATTAAATCAAGGTTCCCTTGTCTCGTATAAAACTTTACTGAAAGGAGTACTTTCAATTCTGCTTTGAATACAAAATCGAGTGGACCTACTATTCTTGGAACTAAGTTATCTGGAATAAAAGCAGTTTGTTCATCATCTTTAAAATTATTGTCAATGTGGCGATTGAAAACTAAACGCCCAGCTGTTACAGTTCGACAAGTTCTTCTCCTCCATTGTCTTGTAAGGTCAAAGGGATCACAATCAATACGTGTTAAGGGGCCGGCGACGGATGAATTTCCATACAAACGTAATACCATGCTCATTTGCAGTTGGTGCATATTTCCAATATATTATGATGATATTCTGTTATAGACAATATTTATCTAAGTTCCTACGTCGAGAATAATAGAAATATTGTTATTTTTAATACAGGAAAAGCCAAATGGCATGTTTTGCCATTTACACTATAAAAAAGTGCGAAATACAATTCGCTTAAATTTCTTTTTTTTTTTTTTTTTTTTTAAAGAATGACGTAGGAACCTAGATAAATATTGTCTATAACCGAATATTATCATAATATGTTGGAAATATGCTCCAACCGCAAATGAGCGTGGTATTACGTTTGTATGGAAATTCATCCGTCACCGGCCCCCAAGTCATCTTTTGTTAGAATGTCCATTTCTAGTCTCCATGTTGGATAATCACCAGCAGCAATTGCATTGTATAGATCTCTTTTGTAATAATCAGCATCTTCAGCTCCTATTGCTTGTGCTTGTGCACTTGCCAAATTGACCAAACCAATCTCAGTTCTTAAGAGGCTGCTTTTCCACTCGCCTATCGTCAATATCGAGCATGGTTTAAAAGCTTGTTACTTCATGTAACGCAATCCAACGCGATGTTTGACGAAAAGACAACGAGAAAAAAGAGAGAAAACGCCTGAAAACTCTGTTAGCTTTCGGTAATTCCGTGATTTAACCAAATATTTTATAAAACTTGTACCAGGAAATACGTTTTTTTTTTAACCATTAAAAATGTTTGAAAAACATTGTCAGAATCTTGATAAAATTTGCTAAGCTTGTGTGGTTGTACTTTTTTAATTTTTGAGTAATTTATGAAGTGTCAAAGTTCATGCAAAATAGCAAATTTTGAGAGGTCTTAACTGGATTAGTTTTACACAAATTTATAAATTGATTTCCATAGAAGCCTAGATAATATCCACAAAATACTGTGTTTCCAAAATATCTAATGTAAATGTGTAATAACGTCATAGGTATTCTTTCTCTTTTTTTTTTCTTTCTTCTTAGGACTATGTTACTTACATCATACTTAATAACTTTTGTTCTATAACTTTTAAAAATTTGACATATTTTCATCGTTCATCAGATTTTCAAACAAAATTAAAAATATATAAATTGAACGTTCTAAATGTAACGATGTCTATGCCAAGCAAGAGATAGCTAGTACAATAGCGGAGGGTAGCTGAACATGAACTTGACCTATTTACGGGCAGCCCTCACTAGTCGGTCGGTCGCCTTGCACTTGCGTCGCGTGATCGCGTCGTACGTGTTTTTGTAGCGAGATTCGGCAGTATAGACGTAATTATCTTTACATGATGGTGTATCAATATTCTAATGTCGAATGTGTGTAAAGATATGGTTTCGGAATCCTATTTACTATTATTACGAGAACAGCGTGCGGGAGCCGTAAGTAGATACAACAAAATACAGAGTTGAAATTTGTTAGAGAGAACAACGAAATCTTGAAGATGTGTTTTGTTTTGTAAAAAGTCATAGAAGAAAAAGGTTTGTTTATGATATCAGTAATACAGTTCTGCAAAGTTGTTAGTGTTTTACAAATAACCCTGTATAGTATTGGTATATGCAAGCATATTAAATCAAGGTTCCCTTGTCTCGTATAAAACTTTACTGAAAGGAGTACTTTCAATTCTCTGGCGAGATCAGTTCCTCCAAGATTTTGTGTAGCTGTGGAGAACCGGCCTACTATCAGTGTTCTTTTTTCCAATTCCATTGAATAAATCTGTATCTCGAAGTATCCAAAAGCTCCGATCCCTTTGGCGTGTACCACTCGTTCGGGTATTCGTTCTCTGTCTTAATGAGACATTAGAAGAAAATGGTGTTTGTTGTTAAAATGTCGGTATTCGTAGTTATTGTATCTCTGATATCTAGGTCTCCTATGAGTTTTGCCCGAACGCCTAATACATATCACATTTGATTGTTCTTGTATATATGCCGCAGCCATCTGGTTAAATTAGCCATCCAATTGGACGCCTAGGGCGTTCGTTGAACGCCAGCATCCAATTGGATGCCTAGGCCGAACGCTCTAGGCATCCAACTGGATGGCTAATTTAACCAGATGGCTGCGACATATTTACGTGACAGTTTAAAAATTTTGGCAGAACTTTCGCTACATATTAGAAATTATATATCGGATGTCGTTTCCTTAAATCAGCCAACTGCTGGGACACAGCATCGCCTGTTTCATTATCATAACATATCAATGTTATGGCCGTGGGTGTCATGGTGGGATATCAATCCCACCATGACACCCACGGCCGTGCAAATACAACCACAAACTATAAACAACCTCATCTTGACTGGCAGACTAATCAGCTGATTGGTTGTAACAGATTTATATAATATGGCAACGGAAAATAAATTTCCGTTAATCAGTATAATGCCAGGAAACACAAAATTCGTTTGAGTGTAAATATTAATAAAATGATAAAAAACATCCAAAAGATCCGATTTATCCATTTAAAATCAACAATGTAGTTAACATGTATTTCAAGGTTATAACTGTTTAGTCAAGTACTTCAGTAGGATCCTCATACATTGTTTTGTGTTTTCTACTTTTTTCCCGACTACGGCAAAACCAAAGGAGGGTTACAAACTTTTTTTTTTCAACGAAAGGAAGGCAAAATATTTGACAGAGCCCTGTAAAAAATGGTTACTTTTAATGAGTTACGGTGATCTAATGTGAGGTACCGGTGTCGAACTATTGCGGAGCCAAGAGCTCCGCGAAGCACTTAGTACCTATTCGACTGATTTTTTACTAGGTACTATAGTAATTTGTTATGACGAAGATTTTTGTCGGGATTTCATTATTCGTACATTGATTAGTAGTCGATATTGAGCAGTAAAATTGTATTAAGCATGTATCTCGAGTGTTTACACATCGGTCTCAAGTCTGCTATTACAATAGTGTCAGAATGGTCTATCATTGATGTCATAAATGTCGATTTTGACAAGTTTGGTAATCTACTAATATAATGACGTCACTATTCCAATGGTCAACCATTGACACTCCATTGAAAGAAGTGGCATAGAATGGTAATCTCGTACATATTGACAAATGAATATTTGACGTTTGCGGTAATCTACTAAAACTTTGACAGTTTATTTGATCAGTGTTTTTCCATTACAACGTTATTGTGCAGTTATTGGTTATAATATGCTCGAAATTATCATTCTACCACAATTCTATTACAAGACCATTGACCGATCAATGATCGATCATTATGAACTAGCAGATTACAAACTTTTATCAAAATGACAATGGGATCGTGTTGGAATGACGAATTTATAAAAATAGCAGACTTGGGGCCCACGTTCTAAGAAGTTAGAAGTTTAATGAAGACTACTACCCCACTATCCCAGCAAAGCTTGCCGTGAAGGCAATATATACTTTTTTTGCTAAATACTGCAATAAAAACTTTTACTGAAAATACAGTTAAATTCAACGTAAAAAAATCACTTAAAAGCGCAAAATACTTTAAATTTTGGAAGTCGGTGTTTCTATAATTTTTTTATTTTTTTATTCCACAACTATTACACAACGCCATCTAGTAGAGTTTTTAATTCGTTATTTAACATCAGAAACTTAATTTCAAATAGACCAACAACAGCCAATTATGAACTGACAAAATATCGGTCAGTCAAAAAAATAGTGAAGCTAAGTTGCATGTTCCAAAGCGTAGATCACTATGAAGAAGAAGGTGTAAGAAAATCAATGGACACTCTTTCAAATCACGTTATAAGTTACCAAAATCTATGTTACAATCTTATTGCTATTTTATATAATAATAATAAATAAATTTAATATTATATAATTGCTACTTTTATACTAAAACATGTTGCAAATGAAATCTGCGGTCACTTGAGCCATGTCATCAATCTTAGCATTAGTGCAGGTATTTATCCTGATGCTCTAAAAGTGTCTATTGTCAAGCCACTATTTAAAAAAGACGATAGGGAGCTAATGGAGAACTATCGGCCTATATCACTAATTCCCATAATTTCTAAAATATTCGAAAAATACATTTACAAGGAATTAAATTCATTTATAGAAAAACACAAAATTATTTGCGAGGAACAGAAAGGATTTAGAATGGGTAAAACTATTAATATGGCCATTTATGATTTTTTATATAATGTTACATATAACGTTGATAAGAGGAAGCCGGTCTGTGGCGTATTTTGTGACATGACTCAAGCCTTTGACTACGTGCACTATGGTACACTCTTAAGTAAACTTGAGGCATATGGAATTAGAGGAAATGTCAACAATCTAATTAAATCTTACTTACTTAACAGAACTCAAATAACACATATAAACCAAATTGATATGAAAAATAAACATGAAATTGTATCTCAGTCCTCAGAACGTATAGTTTCGTTTGGTGTACCACAAGGGAGTGTTTTAGGGCCTCCTTTATTTATATTATACATAAATGATCTACCAAATGGCATCCCTCAACCTTTGACACTGTTTGCCGATGATAGCACCATAACGATACCTTGTAAAAGTGTTGATACTTATGAAAATGACATAAATGAATCTATAAATTTAATGGTAAAATGGCTAAATGACAATAACTTAAAAATTAACTTGACAAAAACAAAATTAATACATTTTAGTCAACGCATCAATAGTAAGAGTACCTTAAATATACACTACGAGGACCAGCCTATAGAAGAGGCAGAAACAACAAAATTTTTAGGGCTCCACATTGATAAAAAACTGAATTGGAAAGCCCATATCGAAATCTTATGCAAGAAAATTAGTAAATCTGCCTATGCCCTGCACACATTGTCGTCTTTAATAAGTGTGGAGGCCTTACTTACAGCCTACTATGGTTTAACAGAATCCCATCTACGCTATGGTGTCATTTTTTGGGGCAACTCAACAGATAAAGACTCGGTGTTCAAGGCTCAAAAGAGATGCATTCGTTCAATATTTAAAATTAAACCTACTGATAGTTGCGTGCCATACTTTAAAAAATATAAAATACTTACTTTGCCATGTCTATACATTTTAGAGGTAGCTGTATTTGTCAAAACAAATCCACACCGATTTAAACGAATAGATGAAGTAGTCCCACGTAACAG
This sequence comes from Mythimna albipuncta, assembly GCA_929112965.1. Lineage (NCBI taxonomy): Eukaryota > Metazoa > Arthropoda > Insecta > Lepidoptera > Noctuidae > Mythimna > Mythimna albipuncta. Next base: position 18,629,025 of record OV815967.1, read on the forward strand.
GCGTGACAACAGTAAGATATGCTCTCATCCTGCGAGAACATCCCTCATGCGCAAAAGTGTTTTCTGTATGGCTCCTATGATATTCAATAAATTGCCTAAAACTTGGAGAGAACTGCCCTTGTCACTTTTCAAAAAAAAACTGAGAAGTTTTTTAGTTAATAAAGTGTACTATAATGTTTTAAATTTTTTGAATGAAAAGGACTTTTCTATTCCAACTTAATAATGTGAATTTTTGACTACATAATATTATGAATTTACTGGACATAATTTAATTTAATTTATTTTTGACTATAATACACTTATACTTGACATCTTGACATCAATTAATTATTTATTTTATGTATTTTGTAATGGAATTTAGAAATTTTGAAATGACTATAATATGTTAATGCAATTAAATGTAATTTTTATAACTAAAACATTTGTACGCCGTTATTGGCAAAACATGGACGCTCATTACACAATATTAATTTAACACCTTGCATGTCTGTTATGTCAGTTTATGTAAACGCATGTTTGACAAATAAATTTTCTTTCTTTCTTTCTTTCTTTCTTTCTTTCTTTCAATCATCTGTAGGACTAGCTTTTGCCCGCAGGTTCGCCTGCCTACATAAAATATTTGTAATAACTGACAAAATATTATCATTACAGCATGATTCTAATGATTCATTTAACTTTATTTGCGTATATATGATATGAACTCGTTTCTGTATCTGTTTGTTGTGGACGTAGTCGGTGAAAAAAAAAACATAGGTTTATTTTCTATAACTAACTAGCTTTTGCCCGCGGGTTTGCCCACGCACACAAAATATATGTCTCGTACTCGAGAATGAAGCAGCTTTCGATCGGTGAAAAAAATTTAGCGATCGGACCAGTACTTCCAGAGATTACCTCCTACAAACAAAAAACAAACTTTACCTCTTTATTATATTAGTGTAGATTAAAAAAAAAGAATAAATATAAGCTGCTAAGAGATGACCAGTCTCAACTGACGGCACCCGTTCACGAGCATGACACGTGCATCAGCCCCATTCAGCTCAACTACATTGAAGGAAACTGAATGACCCAACTCCCGTACCACCATCAGCGAGACATTTGTAAGCTTGACAAACTCTCAACTGCCATGCTCGTTCATGTCAAAACAAGTTGTAACCTAATAGAATTTCCAACAGCATTTATTTGTAATAACATAACAAAATATGTATTATATAGTACATAAGAAACTTATACACTTTAATACATGTGTACAAAAAAAAAACTTAAATACTAACTAAACTATTAATATACTAAAACCTAACTATGTACATAAATATAATACAAAATGACAAAGTACGCTCAGGCGTCAAAGTACTCTTCCACATCGCAGTCATCTGGAAAAGTGCCCAGAAGACTGGCAGCAATGTCAAGTTGAACGGCAATGCTAATTCTTTGGGCGAAGAACGAGGCAGCCCTCTGGTCACGTAAAGTGTTGATTAGTCGGCGTGAAGTTTTCTTGAAAAGGAGATGCGCACTCGGATCCCATAAACCAAGCGTTTCGACCCCAAACGGTTCAAATTGTAATTACCATTAAGGTTACAAAGGTATTGGTAAAGGTATAGGTAGGTTAGTATTTGCTCAGAATATTTGAGGAGTTCCCTCAATTTTTCATGGATATCATCATCAACACTGGATTTTGAAACAAATGGGCTAACCTAGAAGCATATCCTAATGAGGAAAAAATATTCCAGATCGGTCCATAAACGACGGAGCTTTTTTATGTTTGTTACCCTAAGTAACAAACATAAAAAAGAATAATAACAATGATGATAAAAAACAACTGAATTGAGAACCCCTCCTTTTTTTGAAGTCGATTGAAAATACCAAGCATTTTCATCCAATGACAACTTATTTAAATTATTTCAATACAAATAAAGAAATTAAAACCACAGGATATATTTTTAGGATTCATGTAAAAGGATATTATTTATCGAACCAATGTATCCCTTTAACGCCATTGCATATGCAACTGATATGGATTTTTAAAATAAAATACTTTGGCCTAGTCAGGGTAAGTAAAAACAAGTTTTTCTTTATTTTTATTACACATAAAATTACCAATGACACATAATATGAAAATAAAAAACCACACCTTGATTATATCTTTGAAAATAATGTTCAACATTGAATAGGTCATCTAATGTGAAGTTTTATTTCTTTATTAATATACACAAAGAAACCTTATAATAAATAAATAAATAAATAAAAAACACAATTAGCGGCCTCATCGCACTTGGCGATTTCTTCCAGGCAACCTGGGAAGGATAGAGGTGCCTAGACATAAAATGGGCTCGCACTTGGTGCAAATATAGAAATAATCAAAAATGATATAGGTACTTTTTTTTTTTTCCAGTTTCTAATAATAATTTTATTTCCACTTATAAAAAACTTAATAACTATAATTGCACCTTGCTCGACGATAATACTTTCCGCCTCGCTGTTGCCTTACGTCTAGGCGCTCCCTGCTGTTCTCCTCATCGCTGTCACTGCGGCGAAGTTGTCAACAGCCTCGGACACCACGGTCTGTCATGCAGCCGAAGTGCGGGTCGCATAGCGCGACACGCGAATATCAACGACATAATCAGATGCGCTCTTGTCACCGCCGGCGTTCCAGCCGTATTGGAACCCCATGGCCTGGCACGCGACGATGGCAAGAGACCGGACGGCATGTCGTTATTTCCTTGGAAGATGGGAAGGCCTTTAGTATGGGACGCTACTTGTGTCGATACTCTTGCGCCTTCACATCTTCCTAGCTGGTCGTGTAGTGCTGGTGCTGCCGCTGCGGCTGCGGAGAACCTCAAGCGGCGGAAATATAACAACCTTGTTGGAAGTTATATTTTCGAACCGTTTGGGGTTGAAACTCTTGGATCGTGGGGTCCGAGTGCTCACAGTTTGTTTAAAGATCTGTCAAAACGTCTAGTTGACACTTCACGTGACCCAAAGGCTGGCCTTTACCTTGGACAGAGGATAAGCATTGCCATACAACGTGGCAATGCCGCCAGTCTTTTGGGCACATTACCAGTCGACAGCGATGTGGAAGAGTTTTTTGACGCCATATTTTAGTTAGTGTATTTTAGCGTAGGGTTTTATTATTTATTTATTTTGTAATTATAGGTACTTAATACTAAAATAGATACATATATTCAAAACATACATATATAAAAGACGAAAACAAGAATATAGTGACAAGTAATGTTTCTTCATAAGCCTTCTAAATACAGACAGTGTTTATTGTCACAGGCAATGCATCACATAGACGAGCGGCCTGGACAGTAAAAGACTTATCCAGAAAAATAGTTGAGTACATTGGCATTTTTAGTTTCAAATTATCTTTTGACCTAAGAACTTTCAAGTGGGATTTGCTAAGAAATAGAAACCGTTCTTTGAGGTAATTATTTCCGCAAAGTGCGGTTTTTATTTGCTTAGGATACATACTTCGAGTGGTTTCTGCAAATACCTGTGTTTAAATACGATAAGAATTCAATAACTTTTTAATGTAAATCAAAATGTTTTTTTTAAAGGATACGTATGCTATGAGCACCTTTTGTCGAAGGATTTTCTGGAGGTCCTTCAGCTGTTGGAAAGTTCCTTATTGGTAGATTCGGAGGAGGAGTGGCTTGAGCTGCGCGCTCAGCTTGTACTTGCGCGAGCGCTACTTCATAACCCACCCTAACCCGTCTACCTAAATCTCGATCAATGAGGTGCAACAACTTCAAAGCTCTCTGAACTACTGGTGGTGTGACTGGCACAAGAGACATGTATAAATTTTCAATAAGTCTTTGTCTGTGCGCCTCATCTTCAAGAATGTGATTGTAGAAATATGACACAGGCTCCAGGTCGATAGCATTACTTTCCAGTACCTGCAACTTCTCTCTGGGTCGCTTCTCATCAACATAAGGTATTGGACCGTTGAATGAATTAGAATAATAATTTGGTGCATTCTTCATGTTCAACCTTGTAGGTGGCGTTCCATCACGAACGTATGTCTTTGCGTATAATGGCATATTCACGTAGATTTTGTTGTGGTTTCTTCCCAAACGATAGTTTTGTGTATCTCTGTAGAACATTCTTCTGCCTCTGAACAAAAAGTCGGGTGGTCCAGGAATACCAGGCACCAAATGTCCAGGATTAAACGCACCTTGTTCTATATCTCTAAATTGATTTTCAACATTTTTATCCAATACCAGACGCCCAATCTGCACGGTGAAAAATGTGCCGTTTTTCCACAGTCTAGTAACATCGAAAGGATCGTAGTCAAGTTTTTGTATGTCGTGTGGTGTCATTATGTCCATTTCTAATTTCCACGCAGGGAAGTTTCCTTGGTCAATAGCATTATACAAATCTCGGTTGAAGTAATCCGGATCCGTACCTTGTATCACAGCCGCTTGGGCAGACGTAATTGCTGAGAATCCCTGCTCAGTTCTAAAGTTAAACCTAACATAATGTCTCTCTCCATTCTTATTTGAAATCTCATAAGTGTGAATCGGGAAACCATCCATTCTCCTGTACCCATTCGGTATACCGTAATCAGCTGATGTCCAAAATAGGTTGTGAGTGATAAACGGTCTCTGTGTTGTCAAATCCCATTGGGCCGTGAAATCGAACAGGTGTGTTTGTGGATTTCTCTTAAATGCATGTACTAGGTTCAAAAAGAACATAGGGTCTCTGTATAGATAAACAGGCGTTTGCAAACACAAAAGATCTAAATTACCTTCTTTGGTGTAAAACTTAATTGACATTCCTCTCAATTCTCGTCCAACGTCAGAGCCTCCAATATTCTGCAATGCTGATGAGAATCTGACAACTAATGGCGTTTTCTTTCCTATGCCATTAAAAACATCGGCATACGTATATTTCGAGACGTCGTTGGTGACTTCAAAGTAACCAAAAGCACCAGTGCCTTTAGCATGTACAACTCTTTCGGGTATTCTTTCACCATCAAAAGTCAACATCGTATCGACTAGTAACTGATTGTTAAATTGATCAGAGTTGATTGTAACTGTGTCTCGTATTTCTGTTGGGTCTCCATTGTTTTTGGTCCATAGTCCTATCGGTAACTGGAAAGAAAATTGTACTGAATAAATATTTGACTTCTAAATATAAAATTTGTCTTTATTTTAAAGGTTGCTTTTCTTCTGTTAGTTCGAGTTTTGCTATACGATATATTTTTCATTATTTTGGTGTAAAAATGAAAACAGTCCATACCCACCGGATGATCTCGTTTAAAATCCAGCAGCTGCCTCTCAGCGGGTTCGTACGTGACATTCTCATATATAACACTTTCCACATTTACTACCACGCTAAAAATACACGCAATGACCGCCTTCATGATGGTAATTGACTGTGTCTCGTACTCGTCTGGAGTTACTTGCTTTTATAGCCTTTATAATCTGCCGATTAACCATTAATTGCAACTATGTGTGTACTTTTAAACCGGTCTTGAGAATCATGTTTTACTGAAATTATTGAATTGAAAAGATTTATTTCCGACTTAGTAATGATACAAGTCCACATTAGGGCATGCGCTCACTTGAGATAAGACGTCTTAGACAAACCAGTTTTTTCTACGACCAAAGTACCCAATTTTGGTATAAACATGGTCTTTACCCGGTAAATAATACATAGCATAAATCTTTAATACTGTTTAGAACGTTTTATTTAATAAAGTTTAGTTGAATTTTAGTTCGCTTAGGTAGATTTAACACATCTATGTAAAACCCTACGCTAATTACAACTAACTAAAATCAAACTAAAATATGGTGCCAAAAAACTCTTCCACATCGCTGTCGACTGGTAATGTGCCCAAAAGGCTGGCGGCATTGCCACGCTGTATGGCAATGCTTATCCTCTGTCCGAGATAAAAGCCAGCCCTTGGGTCACGCGAAATGTCAACTAGACGTTTCGATAGATCATATACATAAACAACTTGTGAACACTCGGACCCCACGATTCAAGAGTTTCAACCCCAAACGGTTCGAAAATATACCTAGACGTAAGGCAACAGCGAGGCGGAAAGTGTTATCATCGAGCAAGGTGCCAATGTATTATAATTCGTTTAGAAATTAAATTAAAAAGTACACATTTAAGTTATATAAGTTCGGCTACTTTCATATGTTTTTACGTGTCAACGACCGATTTTTTTTTTGTCGTATGAAGTTTAACTGCTCTTGCATAAATGTAAAATTTCTTCAACTGAGTTTCAAGTTTGTTTAAAGTAAATAACATATTATAATATTTTATTTTTTCATCACAAGTGTTTACATGTTGTTTCTACGTTGTGTGGATCAACGTACATACGTATACCAAATAAAATATTCTTATTTATTACATTATCTTTCTTTGTTTTTTTCACTTAATTTGGAAGAATGTATTTCCTTTAACGTGATGCGACAACTTAGCATATTTTTTTTAAAAAACAACTTCAATCTTGTATTGAAGTTAATATGGTGGATTTTTAGTTAATAACTAAGATCTTCATTGTCACTAGTTTTGAGCATATACGCGAGGTTGCCAGTTGTGCATTTTCAGTTCTTCATCTCACACACTCAAGAGTTTATCACGTTTTACTAATGTACTCTATCAATAATTATTTGTTACTGTGACTGTTTGTGTGTGACTGTGATATTTTACTTAAAACTACTCTAATTAAAGTAATATAAACCGCCAAATATAATACTTAAAAATGCGGACACGAAATTTTTACATGATTTGTTCGTAGAAAACTATTCTTTGCCGACACCATGTACATTTCATGCATAAAACATATTTAATAAACATATTTTTATTGCAAAAAAAAAAACTGTATAAAGGACTTGAAATAATTGAAAAAATAAACACCCAACATTTGGGTACTTACCCGGGTAGTAACCCTTTATTTGGGTATTTACCGGGTAGAAACATCTCTATCTACGACACGGGGTGCTAGGGCTGTTGATAGAATATCGATATACGATATTTTTTAAAAACGTTTTACCATGTTTGTAGTATACTTCATATATGTGTGATCTAGAAAATTTTTCATCTTTCTATATCTATCATGTATTCCAAGATCAGAATTCAACCAAAGAACGATATGTAAAAATTCAGGTCTGAGTATTACAAAATCCCACTCATTGTGTTGTCAAATATTCCGGTTCGGGGGTTTCTCAAGCTCGCACAAAGGAAAGGAATTCGATAGGATCTTTATATAGTATTGGTATGTGCAAGCATATCAAATGATATTAATTATTATCCTTGTCTTGTATAAAACTTGACTGCTACTCCTTTCAATTCTCTGGCGATATCAGTTCCTCCAAGATTTTGTGTAGCTGTGGAAATCTATCAGTGTTCTTTTTCCAATTCCATTGAATAAATCTGTATCTCGAAGTATCCAAAAGCTCCGATCCCTTTGGCGTGTACCACTCGTTCGGGTATTCGTTCTCTGTGTAAATGAGACATTAGAAGAAAATGGTGTTTGTTGTTAAAATGTCGGTATTCGTAGTTATTGTATCTCTGATATCAGGTCTCCTGTGAACTTTGTCCGAACGCCTATAAAAATCCGAAGATAATAAATATTAACATTTGATTCTTCTCGTATATGTATATGTACGTAACAGTTTAAACATTTTGGTGTAACTTTTTACTACCGACCATATTAGAAATTACATATCGGATGTCGTCTCCTTAAATCAGCCAGCTGCTAGGACACAGCATCACCTGTTTCATTATCATGACATTGATATCCCACCAGAATACCTCATCAACCCCATCTTGACTGGCAGACTAATCAGCTGATTGGTTGTAACAGATTTATATAATATAGCAACGGAAAATAAATTTCCGTTAATCAGTATAATGCCAGGAAACACAAAATTCGTTTGGGTGTAAATATTATTAAAATGATAAAAAAAACATCCGGCATTTATCCATTTAAAATCAACAATGTAACATGTATTTCAAGGTTGTAACTTATTCTTTGTTTAAGTTTTTTTTTTATTTATTTATCATTTATACAAAAAAATACAGGATTTTTTTAATAAAATAGCAAACAAAAACCATTAAGTTTAGTCAAGTACTTCAGTAGGATCTGTTTCCTACATTTTACCCACCTACGGCAAAACCAAAGGAGGGTTAAGAACTTTTTTTTTCAACGAAAGCTATTGGAAGGCAAAATATTTGACAGAGCCCTTTAAAAATAAAATAAAAAATGTTTACTTTTATTGAGTTACGGTGATCTAGGTGAGTTACGGTGGTCTATGTGAGGTGCCGGTGTCGATCTATTGCGGAGCTAAGGGCTCCGCGAAGCAGTTAGTACCTGTTTGACTGATTTTTTACTTCTATGGTAATTTGTTATAACGAAGATTTTTATTAGGATTTCATTATTCGTATATTGATTAGTAGTCGATATTGAGCTGCAAAGTTTGTGTAGTGTGTATTATTGTATTAAGCATGTATCTCGAGTGCTTAGACATCTGGTCAGGTTCTAATAAGTCGGGAGTTTAATGAAGTATTGACCAGCAAAGCTTGCCGTGAAGGCACTATATATATTTTTTGCTAAATACTGCAATAAAAACTTTTACAGAAATTGTAATGTTATTAATACTTACGTTTACTTTACTTAACAATAATCACATCTCTTTATAATATTTCTTATATATTTAGTTTGTTTGCGGAGGCCTCGGCGTCCGCAAAATTTCCAGTATTAGTTTACCAGCTTTTATATCCTCGGTTCACGGTACTGAGAAATTAATCAGGAATATCCTATCTCCCTCACTGATTGATTTCAATGTGCCGTGCTTCATTGAGGCTATAGATGCCTGGAGACTTGCTTGCCCGAATACAAATCCGCCCGATAACCCGGCTTCCCAGAGACGGTGGGATGAGCCGCTCTGCAGAGTAGTTCAGGAAAACCTAATTCTAACATCTGCTACGACTGCGGAGCGGGCGCGCCTGCTGGCTGTGGGAAATTGGGAGTCAGGTCTTTGGCTTCACGCACTGCCGTCGTTGAATATTGGCACCTTGTTCGACGATACTACTTTCCGCCTAGCTGTTGCCCTACGCCTTGGCGCTCCTTGTTGTTCTCCTCATCGCTGTCACTGTGGCGAAGCTGTCAACAGCCTCGGCCACCACGGCCTGTCATGCAGTCGAAGTGCGGGACGCATAGCGCGGCACGCGAATATTAACGACATTATCCGACGAGCCCTTGTCACCGTCGGCGTTCCGGCTGTTTTGGAACCTCATGGCCTGGCACGCGACGATGGTAAGAGACCGGACGGTATGTCTTTATTTCCATGGAAGTTGGGTAGACCTTTAGTGTGGGACGCTACCTGTGTCGACACTCTTGCGCCATCCCATCTTCCTAGTTCATCGTGCTGTGCTGGTGCTGCCGCTGCGGCTGCGGAGAACCTCAAGCGGCGGAAATATAACAACCTTGTCGGCAGTTATATTTTTGAGCCGTTTGGGGTTGAAACTCTTGGGCCGTGGGGTCCGAGTGCTCATATACTGTTTAAAGAGCTGTCAAAACGTTTAGTTGACACTTCGCGTGACCCAAGGGCTGGTTTTTATCTCGGTCAGAGATTAAGCATTGCCATTCAACGTGGCAATGCCGCCAGCCTCTTGGGCACACTTCCAGTCGACAGCGATGCGGAGGAGTTTTATGACGCCATATTTTAGTAGGAAGTAGCCCTTAGTGTGTATAGTTAGGTTAAGCATACTTAAATATTTTAATTTTAGTTTATTATGTATATATTTTGTTGCTATAAGTTGTAAATAAATATTTGTTTGTTTATTTTCTTTGATCACTGTCATCTGTCATGTCACTACTATTTTCTTCTATGGTTTTGATTAGGTATCAACAAAGAGTATTTTTATAGTCTTTATTCTTTTACTCATAATAATATTTATTTTGTAAACATATAATTTGCTATCAAATTATATGTTCTCTTATCTGAAATAATTCTTTAAAATTAAATTGTAATTTATATCTTTCTTGTGAAACAGCAATGCTGGCTGAAACCTGTTTTCAAATTTAAATTATGAATTGACAGCCAGCATAGCCGTCAAAATTGACTATAAAAACCATGTTTGTGAGTTTCTTGTAGAGTTTTCGGTCAGACTCTTGGTGCAGCTACATGTACAGTTCCTGGTGTCAGTTTTTCTTGGGTCAGCTACATGTGACAGTTACTTGGTTCAGCTCCTAATGTCAGTTTTCCGTGACTGAGCTCCTTGGACCATGAAGACCTCCTCAGAGAAGGAACTGAGGACCTCCTCTCTGCCTCTGCCGGCCCTCACAGCAGAGGGCTGCTCTACATTTGGATCTGGCCTCTGAGGGCCTCCTCAACTGCTGCCGGCCCTTACGCTGGAGGGCTGTGACTACACTATCTGTTGCTGCCTGCGGCTGCGTAGCCTTCGCCGTCCCTCGTACGGCTGAGGGCTACGCCTACTCCTGCTGCTGCATTCCGCCTCTGACGCCGAGCCCGACTGAACTGTTTTTATATCTTTGTCTTTTTATATTTCTATTGTTTTTATATGCTTTTATTTGCATTATAACCTCACAAGGATTCATATCTATATATATTATTTCTCCCTCCATACTTTCCTCCCTCACTCAACCTCTCACTACTCACCACACGTGCCTTGCCAGGGCTACTCCCTGGAGGCACTTACACTTACACTTACTCTCCACACGTGCCTTGCCAGGGCTACTCCCTGGAGGCACTTACTCACTACACTCCCTCTAGCACTCGCGTAACACTCTTTCTCTCCTCTTACTATACACTTACTCTTCTTACTCTCACTCTTCCTCTACACTCCTCACTCCCATACTCCTCCTTACCCTCTCATGTAACTGTTACACTCCTTTGTGTACACATTACGTTACAAAATACAATTAAATTCAACGTAAAAAATCACTTAAAAGCGCAAAATAACTTCAATTTTGGAAGTCGGTGTTTCTTTAATAGTTTTTTAATTCGTGATTTAACATCAGAAACTTAATTCTAAATAGACAAAATATCGGTCAATCAAATAAAAGTGAAGCTAAGTTGCATGTTCCAAAGCGTAGATCTCTAAGGAGAAGAAGGTCTAAGAAAATCAATGGACACCCTTTCAAATCATGTTATAAGTTACAATCATAACATGATTGTAACCAAGATTACTACATATTATGTAGCTTTTGCCCGCATATTCGCCTGCCTACATAAAATGTCACTCGGGAATAAAGCAGCTTTCGATCGGAAAAAATTTAGCAATCGGACCAGTACTTCCAGAGATTACCTCCTACAAACAAAAAACAAACTTTACCTCTTTATCATATTTATAAAGAGAGAAAAGATTAAATAGATTTTTGAAATATAAAATATAGTATAAAATAAGGCCTATTTTCAGGGTAAGTAAAAACATGTTTTTCTTTATTTTTATTTTACATAAAATTACCAAAGACACATAAGATGAAAATAAAAAACCACACCTTGATAATATCATTGAAAATAATGTTCATCATTGAATAGGTCATCTAATATGAAGTTTTATTTCTTTATTAATATACACTTTGTTGTACACCAATATCACAATATTTATAAAAAGAAAACCTAATAATAAAAATAAAAAAACACAATTGGTGGCCTTATCGCACTTGGCGATTTCTTCCAGGCAAACTGGGAAGGATAAAGATGCCTGGACACAAAATGGGCTCGCTCTTAGTGCAAATATAAAAGTAATTAAAAATTATAGAGGTACTTAATACTAAAATAGATATACATGTACAATACATATCTATGTAAGAAAATAAGTAGTAAGACGAAAACAAGACTACAGTGACAAGTAATGTTCGTTCATAAGCCTTTTAAATACAGATAATGTTTATTGACACAGGCAATGTATTATATATACGAGCGGCCTGGACAGTAAAAGACTTAACCAGGAAAATAGTTGTTGTTGACCTAAGAACTTTCAAGTGGGAATTGCTAAGAAATTGGAACCGTTCTTTGAGGTATTTATTTCCGCAAAATGTTGTTAATCACTTCGTGTGGTTTCTGCAAATACCTGTGTTTAAATACGATAAGAATTCAATAACTTTTTAATGTAAATCAAAATGGTTTTTTAAAGTATACGTATGCTATGTGCACCTTTTGTAGAAGGATTTTCTGGAGGTCTCACCATTATCTAATTATTTAGTCGCAGATAGATTCATCATTTTGATCTGGGTGAAATAGGTTAGGTTAGGTTAGAACTGTGACCAACCGTGCGTGAGCCTAGCGAGTGAAGTGCGAGCGGAGCCGCGGCAGCGGCCGGCGGACGCTACGTCCAAGTCGCAGATTTTATTTCACCATTTTCTAATTATTCGGGTTTTCACAATATATGAATAATACAATTACCTGGTGACGTACATAATACAAACATATCGATATTTAGGACATTTGATACTGTGTACTTCGACATTCAGGACATTCAAAATGCTTCATTTAAGGGCCAAGCGCCCGAAAAGTGCTATGAAACAGTGATTTTCTGAGGCCTACTCCTCCGTAACGGCTAGGTCACTTGGTTTGAAAAAAATATATGTTTATTATAGATGCATAAACAATAATATCAACATTTGATTTTTTCGTGCAATTAATACTTTTGTCAATAAAAAAAAATAGCAATTTCGCAACTTTTCCCTACTCCTTCGAAACGGCTTGGACCTTTAAAAATTGGTGGTTAAATATTCTTCAAAGTGAACATTGCATATGTAAATCAATCAATATCTCGCAGAGAAAATAGATTTAAAGCGCTTTCCTTTCGCTGCTGGCCGCAAATAAATATTAAATATGCACAGATTTGCGTACTGCCGCTTAGGCGAGTGCGAGAGTTGCGTTCACATAATTTCGGTCAGATGGTTCAAGGCACTATACGCCTTAAGTAAAATGCCGCTCAGTATAAATAAATCATTTGCCAAATTTTGAAAAAAAAAAATGCAATGCGTAACGTTGACAATCAAACAAATATTAGGTCACTCAAATATTATGAAGCTTCTCATTTTTTATTTGAAGTAACACAAATTAATGTTTGTAAGTTGCTGTTCTGTTGATTTTTCGTCGCTCGCAGTCAGCTAAGTCGCTGTTCTGTTGACTTCTCGTCGCTCGCATACTAATTCTATAGCCTAAATTAATTATTTTTGTCACTTAAAACTTTAATTTACAGTCACTCGTTTAAATACTACCCTTTTTAACCTTCTCTGTACAAGGAACCTAAATCCTGAACAGGTTTTATTACGGAAAAACCAAAACTTTTACATAATCTGTTAAATTTATCTAAATTGTAGATTTTCTATAAGTTCGAGTTACATATATCTGCAGCTCGTTCTTTTTTGGTTGCCATCTCCATTTTGACTTGCACAGTAGCTACAGAAGTACAGGCGATCGAATTTATAACTCTCATAATAAATTATTCTGAGAAGACTTGGATAACAAGTCTATAAAGCAATTTATCACAATTATACCAATAATTATGTTTTGAAAGGAAATGCGTGATACTAATTAGACTTACGGATCTAATTGCTGAAATATTGTTTAACTTTGTAATAATTCGTATTTTTTTTTTACGGTGAGATATCATCCAATTACTTCTCCTGCTATGGGTGGAGCGGGAGGGCGTATCACACTTTAACAGACTAAAACCACACGTGTCTTTGAGTTGCCTTTTGCGTTCTAAAACCGCAAGTTTCTTTTTCAGAAAATACCCATGGCCTTAGCGGAATCAGCCCTGCTGGACTCCTACGGTTTACTGACATCTCTTTTAGCAGCACGTCTAACTCTACGGACTGTCGACGACTTGGTATCAGCTTTTTACTCACCTAAGTTACAAAAATAGATATATAATACGAAATAAACACAGAACATTTTGGATTAATTTTAAGATGTTTGTCAGCTACCTATTCATGGGTCTTTAACCTTTTTCATTCGAGGCCAATGTGTAATATTACTAACAAATCGACATAATAGAGTAGAATAGGGTAAAATAGGGTATAGTAGAGTAGGTATAGTAAGGTGGAGTAGAGTAGAGCGGGAGCGAAGCCGCGGGCAAAAACAAGTTAGTAATAAAACTAAACCTTTGCACTGTTTTATAGATAAACATGACAAAAAATCTCTCCATTCTGTTAGAAATTCGTAAGTGTCGATAGGGAAATAATATATTCTTCTGTACTCATCCGGAAGTTCATAATCTGATGATATCCAAAAGAAGGACATGGCAGCCAGTTTTCATGTCACGAAATCTCAACAGCCCTTGACAACTACTAAAATATTGGTTTGTGGGGTTCTTTCAAAAGCATGAAGTGAAGACCAAAACTAGATCAGATCTGTGTAGCTTTTAACTTGTGCCCACGGTGATAGTTTTTAATAGAAACACATTCCGATGTAAAGTATTGATGGCCCCGCAGTTTCATTCATCATCATCATTTCAGCCGAAAGACGTTCACTGTTGGACGTAGACCACCGTAAATTGTCGCCACAACGACCGGTCCTGTGCGTCTCGCATCCATCAGGTTACCGCAACCCTCACCAGATCATCAAACGACCTTAAGAAAGACCGACGAATGCTGCGTCTTGCAGTATGCCCCACTCCAGAATATTTTGGAACCATCGGTCATTTTTATCCTCTAAAAACTTACTTAGACCACTTAAATTCAGTCTTTAAATTTTTAATAATCAGAAATATACCTTTAATTTAATTAATGTCATAATAATTATTATTTTACAATAAAATAAAATTTCAGATGTCAATAATTAACCCGTCCCTGATCGTTCCCGGTGCAAAAGTATCCATGACAATCGCTGCATTACCTCGCTGAATAGCAATGGCCATCCTTTGTACCAAGAACGAACCGGACCGGGAGTCACTTAAATAAAAAAAAAAACTATTTTTTTAGGATTGGCTTTAAAGGATATGTCTGTCAGTACTGTTCAGTACTGTAATCAACTGATTTACTTTTCGCACACTAATCTGTTGTATCCTTCATAAGTACGTAGTACCGCTGTTTATGCTAAATGATAAAATTAACCAATGTAACCGTTGCACGCCAATGCGTTTGCTGCTGAGATAATCAATAGACTCAACTTTCACTCGGTAAAATCTATTATATACTACCAGATAACAGGCAATCTACTATGTGGTAGTATTTATTACATTTTTACCGAATCTAATGGATACTACCACATTATAGATGGCATGTTATCAGGGTAAATCAAATATATGCATTTTTTATCTTACAAAGTTACAGTACAGTTACATAGCACACACACAGTACAGTTTTTACAGTTGCTATTATATAAAAATAGAAATCGAAATCTTGATAAGACATTAAAAATAATTTTCATATATTCAAAATGTACCTATGCAAATTATTTATCAAGAAAGTCTTTATTTTATAAAATTTATATTTGCTAGATTTCTGCAAATACATGTATTTGAATAGGATGAAAATGATTAAAATTTTATGATACAAATTAAAATGTGTTTTTAATAGATACGTATACTATGAGCATCTTTTGTAGACGGATTTTCTGGAGGTCCCTCAGCTGTTGGAAAGTTTCTTATCGGTAGATTCGGAGGAGGAGTGGCTTGAGCTGCGCGCTCAGCTTGTACTTGCGCGAGCGCTACCTCATAACCCACCCTAACCCGTCTACCTAAATCTCGATCAATAAGGTGCAACAACTTGAAAGCTCTCTGAACTACTGGTGGTGTGACTGGCACAAGAGACCTGATTACATTATCAATAAATCTCTGCCTGTGCGCCTCATCTTCAAGAATGTGGTTGTAGAAATATGACACCGGCTCCAGGTCGATAGCATTACTTTCCAATACCTGCAACTTCTCTCTGGGTCGCTTCTCATCAACATAAGGTATTGGACCGTTGAATGAATTAGAATAATAATTTGGTGCATTCTTCATGTTCAACCTTGTAGGTGGCGTTCCATCACGAACGTATGTCTTTGCGTATAATGGCATATTCACGTAGATTTTGTTGTGGTTTCTTCCCAAACGATAGTTTTGTGTATCTCTGTAGAACATTCTTCTGCCTCTGAACAAAAAGTCGGGTGGTCCAGGAATACCAGGCACCAAATGTCCTGGATTAAACGCACCTTGTTCTACATCTCTAAATTGATTTTCAACATTTTTGTCCAAAACCAGACGCCCAATCTGCACGGTGAAAAATGTACCATTTTTCCACAGTCTAGTAACATCGAAAGGATCGTAATCAACGTTTTGTATGTCATGTGGTGTCATCATGTCCATCTCTAATTTCCACGCAGGGAAGTTTCCTTGATCAATAGCATTATACAAATCTCGGTTGAAGTAATCGGGATCCGTACCTTGTATCACAGCCGCTTGGGCTGTCGTAAGAGCTGAGAATCCCTGTTCAGTTCTAAAGTTAAACCTAACATAATGTCTCTCTCCATTTTTATTAGAAATTTCAAAAGTATGAATAGGGAAAGCATCCATTCTCCTGTACCCATTTGGTATACCGTAATCAGCAAGTGTCCAAAAAAAGATGTGATTGATATCCGGTCTCAGTGTTGCTAAATCCCACTGGGCCGTGAAATCGAATAGATTAGTCTGTGGGTTTCTCTTGAAAACACGTTCAAGGGTTGCAAAGAGAATGGGGTCTCTGTACCGATAAACAGGTGTTTGCAAGCATAAAAGATCTAAATTACCTTCTTTGGTATAAAATTTAATTGCCATTCCCCTTAGTTCTCGTCCAAGGTCAGAGCCTCCAAGATTCTGCGATCCTAATGAGAACCTGACAACTAATGGAGTTCTCTTTCCTATGTCGTTAAAAACATCAGCAGACGTATATTTGGAGACATCGTTTGTTACTTCAAAGTAACCAAAAGCACCAGTGCCCTTAGCATGTACAACTCTTTCAGGTATTCGTTCACCATCAAATGTCAACATCGAATCAAGAAGTAACTGATTGTTAAATTGATCAGAGTTAATCGTAATTGTATCTCTTATTTCTGTTGGTTCTCCACTATTTTTCGTCCATAGTCCGATCGGTAACTGTAAAAAGATTAATGAATTGAATTAAATTGCACAAGTAAAAGATTTAAAAGTTCTTCAGTTTTATGTATCGTGTATCGAGCCAAAAATAGAAACCTATTAATAAATGTTCTAAGGAAACATTATTTGACTATGTGTTCATAGTTGCTGCGCTATGTTGATTTCGGTCGGTTAGTGTTGTGGGGCTGCATCTGGTTACCTCACAAAGAGTACCTTCCTTCAAACTTGGGGGGTGACCAGATGTGGCCTTAAATATAAATATAAACTTAAATATAAATATAAGCGAAGTTCACGAGAACGCCCTGCCGACAAACTGCTATGCAGTTTGGCAGATGTTATATTAAGATTATCGATGTGACGAATAAAATTTAATATATATATATATATATATTACATATATATATTTTACGAAAAAATAAGCTAGTTAAATGGCCCGCAGTTTCGTCCGCATACATACATAAAATATAGCCTTTGTCACTCAAGAATAAAGCAGATTTCTACCGGAGAAAAAAATTTTGCAATTGGACCAGTACTTCCAGAGATTAACACCTACAAACAAAATCCAAACTTTACCTCTTCATTAAATTAGTAGAGATAAATGCAAAGAATTACAAAGAAACTACATTAATTTTGTTGAAGGTTTTGTTTTTCCCTAATATAATTAGCCTTATATATAGTATGCCACTGTTAGGACTCAGGCCTCTTCTCCATGAGAGGGAATGGGCTGCAATCCACAACGCGGGCCCAGTGGAAATTGGCGGATGACATATATCACCGTTTTGAAAGCGGAGGTGATGAAATAAATTACACAATTACACTGAGGACCTACAACTCGTAAGTCGAGCCCGTCACTACTGATCTGTTTTTCACTCATCATCGTCATCATCCACGAAAGACAACGGGGGAGCCCTATGTCCAACAGTGGACGTCAGTGAATGACGTCTACTGTTGGACATAGGGCTCCCCCAAGTATCGCCACACTGAACGGTGCGTCTCGCATTCATCGCATTCCCGCAACCCTTACCAGTTCACCTTGTAGGACGCCTTCTAACACTACGTCTTCCGGCACGTGGTCAGCATTCTAGAACCTTTCGGCCACAACGGCCATCTGTTCTGCGATATATGCCCTGCTCGTAGACATTTAATTTTGGCGATTCTTCTTTGTTTTTCACTAATTCGTTGGTTCTTCTGTTTGTTCTTCACTAGTTTATTGTAAGAATTAATAGTTGGTACTCACAGGATGCTCCTGTTTAAAATCCAGCAGCTGCCTTTCCGCGGGTTCATAAGTGACATTCTGATATCTAACACTATCTACATTGAGAAACACACAAAACAAACACGCAACGATCGTTTTCATGATGGTAATCGACTGCGTAAACTAGTCCAACGTTATTTGCTTATATAACCTTTATTATCGCCCAATTAAATATCAATTACAAACAGGTGTGAGAGACTTAAATTGAAAAGTTTTGCTTTACTGAAATTCCGTACTTAATAACTATTGAAGCTGGTGTTTTTTCTTCTTACCTGTGATGTAAAATTTAAAAAAACCGGCCAAGAGCGTGTCGACGCTTAGTGTAGGGTTCCGTAGTTTCCCGTCCGTCACAATAAGTATCGCCACTTATGAGTTTAAAAAAGGCTATTTGTTACGTTGACATACTAAGTACGGAACTCTAATAAATACGGAACCCTAAAACGGGCCCACAAAGGACGGTGATAACTGGAACAGTTTGCAGGTAGTAGAAATTTCAGCGATTGTGCACTCGTAAAATTACGAATATATTTAAGAAGCAACGATTTTTGAGACATGGCGAAACTATAAGGGTTCCTGGTTGACTACGGAACCCTAAAAAAAAACCGGCCAAGTTCGAGTCGGACTCGCCCATGGAGGGTTCCGTAGCAGCAAGTAACATAATATAAAAAGTTCTTGTAGTTCGTTGTAACTTTGATCAATGTTTTAATAATAGTGTATTTTTTTAGATTTTTGACGTACTAGCTTTTGCCCGCGACTTCGTTCGCGTGGAATAGTGACTTCCGGCAGATAGTACTGAATTGATGCCGACTCTTGACCAATAGATGGCGCTGTATGTCCGGAATAAATTTTATTTTTTTATTTTATTTTTTATTTTATTGTTTGTAATAAAAACTATCCTATGTCCTTTCTCAAGTTCCAAACTATGTCTGTACCAAATTTCACACAAATCGGTCCAGTAGTTTAGGCGTGAAGCAAAGACAGACAGAGTTACTTTCGCATTTATAACATTAGTTTGGATAGTTTGGAAATTTGGATCTGGATTAAAAAAAAACTACTTACTAGATCTCGTTCAAACCAATTTTCATTGGTAGTTTACATGGTAATGTATATCATATATTTTTTTTAGTTTTATCATTCTCTTATTTTAGAAGTTACAGGGGGGGGGTGGACACATTTTACAACTTTGGAAGTGTGTCTCGCGTAAACTATTCAATTTAGAAAAAAATGAAATTAGAAACCTCAATATCATTTTTGAAGACCACACGTATGGGTTTGATGAAAAAATAAATTTTTGAGTTTCAGTTCTAAGTATGGGGACTCCCAAAATTTATTCACAGCAAACACAGAAATACATTACACAACACACTTATTCACACTATCGGATAAGTTCGGACATTACTGAAGCAACATGTCTGCTACAGCAATGTCCGATATAAGGACAAAATCTGCCGGCAATCTTCGCCAGAATTGTATTGGAGCTGCCCCGTACCCTGCGCACCAAAGACGCGCACCGCTTGCGCATGGTAGTGTGAAAACAGTCGGTGCGCGCTTCCGCAAACATTCCCGAGACACTACAGAAGCGGGGCAGCCCCAACTCCGCCCTGAACGCGTTATTGTATTGGATACGGAGGGCACTGTAAACCGCTTGTGTGTAGGAAGCCCATAGGCTGCACGTGTACAATGAAGTGCAAAAAGCTTTAAAAAGTGAAATTTTGACTTCACTTGAACACCGCGCAAACCTACGGGCTATCATATTAGCTCTTTAAGAGAATGCCCTTCGCTCCCTTTCGATGTCTACATGGTCACTTTGGTCAGCCGTTACCCAATGCCCCAAGTATTTAAATTGGTCCACCCGTTCCAAAGGTACATCATTCAGGCGAATGATGTACCTTATTAGCATTACTGTTTGACGAAAATATGTCTTTGAAGCTATGAATCCGAGGCAACCATAGCAATGAATCTAATTTAATAACAAGGAATAGTAGCGTCAAAAGTACACGCAATCGAATTAAAGGCTACCAATCAGCTTCAACAATCATAAAACATATAATTTAATGATGAAATTGATTAAGTAATCTATCTTAAATATACTACAGCCAACAATTATGTTTTAAAAGGAAATGCGTGATACTGCTTATCTAACTGTTGTGCACCTAAATGATGAAATGTTGAATTTTTCGTTGAACTTTGTACTGACCTAATTTAAAAAAAAAAAAAAACTTGGAACACAAAACAGTTTTTGATCATCGATATTTAGAGGTTTATGATATACTGGCTTTTGCCCGCGGCTTCGCCCGCATACATAATATCTACTTTATGTCTAGACATCATCAACTTCTTTCACAAGTTTATGCATCATTTCTTTGAGCAATTTGAAATAGGATTTTTAAGTTTATTTGAATACTAGCTACTCTACCCTACTCTACCCAACACTACGCTAATTTTAATTTTCATTACAATGCAGAGGAATTTTTCGACATCATATTTTAAATTGCTTTTAGTACGATTTTAAGGCTTTTTGTTTTATTTAATCCAATCCTGCGCCCTTAACTCTCGCCGAAACGCCCATTAGGATCTGTTCCGACTTTCAGTACCCTAAGTCGCTTGTCCAAGAGGGTGATGAGGTAGACCGTGACGTAACACATCGGATCAACGCAGGATGGATGAATTGACCCACGGATGAACCTCAAGTTGAAGGGTTATTACAAGTCCGTAATAAGACCTGTCATACTGCTGCTGATCAGAATGTGAAAAAGATGGTTGAAAAAATATTGCATGTAACGGAGATGAGAATGTTGAGATGGATGTGTGGTATAACGTGTATAGTTGAATGAAAAATTAATATAATAGACTGAAAAGTTAAAAAAAAACGTTTATCTTGGTATGAGAGGAGATATAGAGGGATAAAACGCATGTTACTAAAAGAGTTATAGGTATATATGTAGTTGTAAATGAATGGAGCTAGAGAGGAAGGCGAAAGAAAAGATAGGTGGGTTGTATGAGGAGTGACGGGTGACGGGACAGAACAGAAGAAAAAAAAATGTGTTGCGTCGTCTCTGAGTAAGGGTAGAAAGAAAGAAATATATAATATGTAATGATATTGAGTTAAATGATTTTGAAATATTAAGTACCATTAAACGATTTCCAAAACAAAAAATATAAACACTGCAAAAAATTCAGACAATGTTAACCGTTGCTAAACAAATAAAATAAACAAAATCACTTTTCTGTTGTCATTGTGTTACCGATATCGATGGAAGCTACAACGTAAACTTAGCCAGAAAATATAAGGAAAAGGCAAAAAAAATAAAATGCAAAAATAGGATCGCTATTGTAGGATCGCTCGTTGCAAGGACGCTTTGGATTGAAATGATGATGCTGATTTGTAAAACTTAGGCTTATCCAACTATAAAAAGAAGGAAGACAAAAAACTTTACGCTCCGTCATTGCTCATTTAATAATATGTCAAAATTTTGCACTTACACGTTTTTAATCAAACTGTAAAACAATATGTGTATATTTTATTTTATTTATGGTTTTGACAACTTTATTTTACAAACATTTTGTGCATTTTTTGGATACAAGTGCATCTCAGCCACCACTTCTGCAACTGGTGCAGTTCTTATACATAGATAAATTTGGAGAAGGTGCAGCAGATGCTTGCTGAGTTTTTTTCTATTCCAGAGCTACCTCCAACCTTACATTCACCCGTGTTCTAAAGTCACAATCAATAAAAAAATTTTTTTTTTGGGGAATAGATAATCTTAAAATATTTATGCTTCATGATTAGCATATTTTAATTCATGTACATTATTTAATCACATCGTAACCAAATTTATGTTTGAATGATCACGACTTTATATGGCCTTGTGCATTCTTTGCCTACAAGTGTGTCTTAGGAGCAGCTTCTGCAGTTGGCGTGTTCCTTATGGGTAAGTTCGGAGGAGGTGTAGTCGCTGCTGCTGCTTGCTGGGCTCTCCTCTGTTCCAGAGCTACCTCCAACCCTGCACTCACCCGTGTGCCTAAGTCGTGATCAATAAGATACAACATCTTTACAGCATTTTGCAACACTGGTGGTGTGACTGGCACAAGAGTCAATACAACAGTTTCAATAAACCTCTGTCGATGAGCCTCACTTTCAAGAACGTGATTATAAAAATACTGCAACGGTTCCAAGTCAACAGCATTACTTTCCAATACCTGTAACTTCTCTCGAGGTCGCTTCTCGTCAACATAAGGTATTGGACCATTGAATGAATTAGAATAATAGTTTGGTGCATTCTTCATGTTAAGCCTTGTCGGAGGTGTCCCATCACGAACGTATGTTTTTGCATATAATGGCGTGTTTATGAAAATTTTGTTGTGATTTCTACCTAAACGATAATTTTGTGTATCTCTGTAGAATACACTTCTGCCTCTGAACAAAAAATCGACTGGTCCAGGAATACCGGCCACCAAATTTCCAGGGTTAAATGCACCTTGTTCTACGTCTCTGAAATGATTTTCAACATTTTTGCTCAATACTAAACGTCCAATCTGCACTGTAATAAATGTGCCGTTCTTCCACAGTCTTGTAACATCAAATGGATTGTAGTCAACTTTTTGAATACCTTCTGGCGTCATCATGTCCATTTCTAATCTCCATGCTGGGAAGTTTCCTAGTTCAATAGCATTGTACAAATCTCGATTAAAGTAATCTAGATCAGTACCTTGTATCAAAACTCTTTGAGCATTAGTAATAAAACTAAACCCTTGCTCCGTTCTAAAGTTAAACCTAACATAATGTCTCTCTCCATTTTTGTTAGAAATTTCAAAAGTGTGAATAGGGAAACCATCCATTCTTCTGTACCCATCCGGACGTCCATAATCTGATAATGTCCAAAAGAAGTTGTGCAAGGCAACTGGTTTTTGTGTCACGAAATCCCAACGGGCCGTAGCAGCTACTAAAATACCGGTCTGCGGGTTACGTTTAAAAGCGTGAACTGATGACCAGAATAAGAACGGATCTCTATAAAGATATACTGGGGTCTGTAAGCATAAAAGATCTAAATTGCCTTCTTTAGTGTAAAATTTTACCGACATGCCTCTTAATTCCTTACTGACGTCGGTTCCACCAAGATTTTGAATGGCAGTTGAGAACCTAGTTACTAATGGCGTTCTCTTGCCAACTCCATTGAAGACATCAGCATAAGTATACTTAGACACGTCATTTGTGACTTCAAAGTACCCAAAGGCACCAGTTCCTTTTGCGTGGACTACTCTCTCGGGTATTCTCTCTCCATCAAATGTCAGCATTGTATCGAGAAGTAACTGATTGTTAAATTGATCGGAGTTGATTGTTAAAGTGTCCCGTATTTCTGTTGGATCTCCACTATTTTTAGTCCATAATCCTATTGGTAACTGTAAAAGGAGAAAAAAAAAGTGAGCAAAATAGATGCGTAATTTATGAGCCCACATATCGCATCGGCTGAGAACTAAAAGCAGCTATGATTTTAAAAGAACTTAGAAAAGGCAGAAAAAATATTGAAATACTAGTCGCATCAGTCTTGAAAAAGCCGCCAAAACACAGGCGTGTCTGTTCACCGCTAAAAGGAGTCCGTTCACCTTAGCTCCTACTTTTTTAAATGTATCATTGGATTGTACCGTCCGCCTTCTTGAAATTTCCTAATTTTGAACCTCAATTTTGGGCGGTTCATTGAGTCCAAAGCCAAAGTCGCTGCTACAAAAACTTTTAATTAAAAAAAAACGACTTCACTAAAAAAACACTAAAACGATCAAAATAATTTAAATTTCGGAAGTTGGTGTTTTTCGTTATTGTTTGTTCCTTATTTCTGTGGCCCTATTGAAAAAGGATCTAAGTCCAAAAATGCAACTTTACAGGAGACGTAAAAAACACTCTGCGTGCTTCAAATTCGTGTTTGACCTCGTGTGTCATTCAAACCGCTACCAAATGAAATACATGTGATGTTTTTTATAGGTAAACAATTTATGCTCTTTACTATTATTGGGCTATTTTTTATGTATAATATATTAATATATATTAATATGTATCGATAAACACCAACCGAACTGAAATGTGGTTGATTTATGTTAATTTAGATTAAAAACACGAAAGAAATTTTTTATTTTTCCGTTTAAAACAATATAAATGGACTTGAAACCAACTTGCGTGGTTTTGTTTTGGTGTCAGTTGAACCCTTTTGCACAAAGTAACTTCCTTAATTTTAGGGCTAGCTTAGATCTCTTTTCACCAAACGATAGAGCATTTTTTTTCTGATCATTTTGGTATACTTAACTCATTTTCGACAAAATCGGACTTATACCTCTTTGTCACTAGGGCTACAGATTTAACACCGACGTTTTAGTGTTTTTTTAGTGAAGTCCGTTATATTTTTTTTATAAAAAGTTTTTTATTTCACACTTTTTAGTTGCAATATACTTACAGCCAGAGTAGGTACCGTTTTCTCATGACAATTCCAATCAACACAAATCATGCTAGAATACATTATTTTATTATGAAGTTCCCGTGTCTACCTTCCACCTTCCGGTGCCATCATCAGATCAGTTCGATAGTACCGTCTAAACAAAGTGCATCACATGACAAATCTAATAAGCCCAATCACGGCTAGGATACATTGATTAGTTACGGAGTTCCGGTGCCTATCTTCCAGCTCCATCACCATCATCAGGTCACTTCGATAATACCATTATCAACATGACTATTCAGAACTATTTATTTATTTGTATTATTATAGGCCATTTCTGGTCTTCTTCACCAGTTCCACCTCATCAAATGTTAGTTTTTGACTGTAAATGCTTAAGTCCTTGATGAAAATACCAAAAATAACCAGAATTCAAAATACAAACATCCGAATTGAGAACCTCCTCCTTTTTTAGAAGGCGGTTAAAAACTAGGTGTTCTTGCAAAAGGCGGTACTTCACACCAGGACAGCTTTAATTATTTAACAAAGCACAGGTCCGATCATTGTGTGGAGTACTGGCACCACTGGCAAACACGGACACGGAGGACACGGTGGAACACACGGAAGAGCTGGTGTGCCCTGCTTGGGCCGAGCACCGCCGTATCCTTGTGGAGGTAACCGGCGGCAACGACTTATCGCGCCGGGCCCTGGTTCAGGCTATGGTTTGGAGTGAGGAGGAGTAGCAGGCGGTCATCTTCTTTTGCGAAACAGTAATGCTAGCAAAAGAGGAGGCGGCACGCGTGATGGGACGAAGGTCCTCACGCCGCAGCCGCCGAAATTCCGACCCCGACAACCAGCCACGGTAGACGCAGGCTTGCGGACGCCAAGCAATGGGTAGCTCGCCGCCCGGCCGTCCGGTAATCAACCGGACCAAGCCCAGTCGTCAACAGCGCGTAGTCACCCATGCGCTCCTCAAAGAGATGTCAGCAAACTGTGGGGGCACGGTAGGGCCGATGCCCGCTAGCTAGGACTACGAGGAATTTCTGAAAAGAAAACCCATAGTCCTAGAACGCAACTGAAGGACACAGATGTGGTTTTAGTCAGTCACGCCCTCTCGCTCTAACCAGAGCGGGAGAAGTCATTGGATGATTTCGACCCTTAACAAAAAACCCTTTCTATTGTGTCTCTAATTACGGCATTCAAAGAGTTAATTTTATACAAAGAACAGGTCCTATCTTTTGTGAGTACTGCCACCACTGGCAAAATACCACCTAGCAGCTTTTGACACGGTGGAAAAGCGTGCGAAGAGGCTGATTGGTGATCCAGATTTAGTTAAGTCCAATCTTCAAAGCCTTGAGCACAGGCGTAGTGTAGCCAGCCTTTTGGTATTTTACAGGTTGCATTTTGGAGAGTATGCGAGGTAATTGCATGATTTGCTTCCGCTTCGGTTTCTACCATCGGACAACCCGACGTATGGCGACGGCCCTTACGTTGTTGAAACCTCTACGGTCCAGACTAAGCATTTCGCCTCGTCATTTATACCGCGTATATCAACTTGCTGCGGTCTTCACGTCTGATTATAATTTGAGTATCTTCAAAATTAGAGTGAATAGGCTCTTAATAAACTAGTACGCCTCACCATCAACGATTGCATCACTGCTTACCATCAGGTGGGATCGCAGTCAAGCACTAGTTTATATCAGATAAAAAAAATATGTCTTTTATTTTGTTTCAATGTAATTAAAATAATGACTGCCTACCGGGTGATCCCGTTTAAAATCCAGAAGTTGCCTTTCCACAGGTTCGTACGTGACATTCTGATATTTAACACTTTCCACATTTAGTACCACACAAAACAAACACACAACGATTGTCTTCATGTTTGAAATCGATTGTGTGATCAGATAGATTTTGGCAAAACTAACTTATATACAGTTATATTAACTGCTTGTGCATAATTATATCTATTTTTCTGCATGTCTCTGAGTTCTGAATCATTGATTTCAATTTCACACGTAATAGCTACTTCCTAAGTAATCGCATGATACTGTTTTAAATTTGGGGTTCAATTTCTATTGCTTTGTTTTAGCAAGTTACATTTTGTTCCATTTATGTATTTACTTTATAGATATGCATATTATTTACAAAATGCATAAAATAGTATTCAAATCTTTTTGTATTTTTGGCAGCCCTCCGGCATCAGGAATAGAGTTTATATTATCAGTAGTCAGGGCTATTGAGAAAGAAATCATCTAAAATACGCGTGGTGTTACAGAGTTTTCTGCAAGCTCTTCAAGACTGCCCAACGAGAACCACCTCGATTGACTCTTGGCTAAAAAACCATTGGTCATCACAACTATTAGTACAATGATAACTGTATTCTTTTCCCTCATGTCAACAACTTCACAAGCCAAGCCTCTCTCTCAAATTTTTTCTGCTTTTACAAGGTTCTCATCAAGAGAAACCGTTATATCAACCACCATTGTATGACGCTCTAGTTAACCTATCATCACTTTACCAGCCTTATTCATAAGTCTTGTTAGTGATGGCTGACCGATCCCATTATACCGAGATGTTACTACTATCTTTAAGAACTGAGTGGGGTGCAAACCTGTAGTATGATAATTTTTGATTCCACTATATTTTATTCAAAAGCAAGTTGCTTCAACAAGTCCTTGAAAATAGTCCCCATTAGCTAGTCCGATAGATAGATCAGAATACACAGATTTAATGTGTCACATTGCTTCCTTGAACTGACAAGTGTTGACCGTATCGTCTCGACACGATACGGATCTCGATACCGTATCGTCTCGGGTATAGAAATACTGGGAAGTTTCTTAGTTCAATAGTATTACACAAATCTCGATTAAAATAATCTGAATCCGTACCGTACCGTTACTTATAAAACTGAACCCTTGCTCCGTTCTAAAGTTAAACCTGACGTAATGTCTCTCTCCATTTTTGTTAGAAATTTCATAAGTGTGGATAGGAAAACCATCCATTCGTCTGTACCCATCCGGAAGTCTATAATCAGATAATGTCCAAAAGAAAGTATGTAGGGCAGCTGGTATTTGTGTCACGAAATCCCAACGGGCCGTAGCATCTACTAAAATACCGGTCTGCGGGTTACGTTTAAAAGTGTAGACCAGAAAAAAAAAACGGATCTCTATATAGATATACTAGCCTCTGTAAGCATAAAAGATCTGTGTTGCCTTTTTTAGTTTAAAATTTTACCGATATGCCTCTTAATTCCTTATTGACGTCAGTTCTTCTAGGACTCTGAGCTGCATTTAAAAACCTGGTTACTAATGGCTTTCTCTTGCCAACTCTATTGAAGACATCAGCATAAGTATACGTGGATACGTCATTTGTGACTTCAAAGTACCCAAAGGCACCAGTTCCTTTCGCGTGGACCACTCTCTCGGGTATTCTCTCTCCATAAATTGTCAACATTGTGTCGTGAAGTAACTGATTGTTAAATTGATCGTGTCCCGAATATCTGTTGGATCTCCACTATTTTTAGTCTATAATCCTATTTGTAACTGAAAAAGAGAGAAAAAAAAATTGTCATTGTTTTCAAATCTGTGACTTTGAACAAGTTCAGAAAAGATTGGCTAAATATCGAAAACACTAGCTGCACTAATTTCAGCTTTTTTTTTATTTACTGTTTTTTCACAAATAGTTTCATTGTGTCTTTTTGATAGTTTGTAATGTAGGACTTATAACTTTATTGAATTAATTACTACCTATCGGATGATCTCGTTTAAAATCCAAAAGCTGCCTTTCGGCAGGTTCTTACGTGACATTCTGATATCTCACACTTTCCACATTTAGAACCACGTTATTTCTTAGGCAACCCACCCGCGTTATTTTATTTAATTATATTAGATTTGATATAAAATACTTTTCATCCAAAAAACAGATCGGTGGAGGTCATTCTTAATCGTATCCTCTAATAACGCAAAACAAACACGCAACGATTCTCCTCATGTTGGAAATCGACGGCGTTTTCTAATGGTGTTTAGTTACGAGCTCGCTTATATAGTCTTTGATTAATAATTTGGGTACAATCATATTTCTTTGATTGACTTCTGATTCATTAATTGTAATTTTATACGTAATAACTTCCTAGTGTTCCGTAACTAAAGGGTAAAAACGGGGCCCTTGGGCAGAACTGTTATTGCTTGCTTATTACTGAAAGGTGGGTTGTGATTTTGACAGGCTATGTACAGTTGCCAACACGGATGTTAAACTCTTGGCGTCAGAGTGGGGATCGCTTTGCGTATTCCATACATTGGCGAGCCAATCGTCTTCGTTGTTAGATACATGCTGCAAGGCAGTGAACGAATAAGGAGTGACGTCTATGACGCGATGGCACGGCCAGCCAATCATTGACACTCCCCGCCACCGCGTCGCACTTTGCACCATTAAAGAGACCGAATATTTGACTTCTGCGCAAGTGTTCAAGATCCGTGATGGCAACTGTAATGTATTTAACTCACCATATGAGGTATCAATAGAACCGTCTTTTGTCCGCTGAACATAGACTACGAAAGAAAAGCCGCAGCCACACGTTATAGGTACCAACCGAAACACTGTAATAACATGTGACTACGGCTTTTCTTTTTGTTCTGTTGTTGATTTTCCAATTACCTTGTTTATTTCAGTATCCTGAAAATCTGTTACATACTTTTCCATCGTTGTTTTTTTTTTGTCGTCGACTACGACAAAAATAAAACAACGATGTTTTAGTTTTTACTTTTTTATGGTTCATGTTTAATCGTAAACTTGTAAATTCATATTTAATAAGAACATGAATGTCCATGCTTGCCTGGACAGTGTTTTGGAAGTTTTGCGTTATTTTCACGTCCAACAAACTGCAGTGTCTGAAACGAATGAAAGTTTCTTACCAGTGCGTGTTTCCAGTGATGACGGATATACGGTTATGAATCGTGGTCGCTCACAATGGCCTCATCAAAAGGTTTAAAGTCACTCGAACGGTAATGGAAAGCGTTATGTCCGAAGTTTCCCTGCGCGATTGAATCAGAAATTAAGATATCTGCATGGGAACCAAGATTAAAGACAAGGCCCGAAGAATTACAGAATTTAATGGGCTGATAGGTTCTGGAGTAGCGACCGTGAACCGGAAGGCGCAGCACTGGCAGGCATCCCACAAAGTGAACTGATAACTTCGTGATGGTCGCGGAAACCTGTTGGATGCAAGATGCACAGGATCAGTCAGTGGCGACGCTTCGTGAAGGCCTATGTCAAGCCTGAAGTGGACCTCTTTTCGCTGAAATAAAGAGTATGAATGGCTTAATTTACGTACCTAATTTCTAAGTACATAAACTATTATTATTATTATTATATTGATGATGTGGAATAACACGAACTTATGCTCAGCAGATGAAATAATCAGTACCCCTAGCCAAGTTGCTAATCTACAATAGTTAACGCTTGTAGAAAGCTTCAAATGTACGGGAATGACGTCGTCTGAACGCTCAGTCACGTGATCAGAACAAAAGAATTGGCGGCAAGGTCAACTCGAAGCGTTCGGCGCAAGCGAAACGTTTGTAACTTGGTTAAGGGGGCAGATACTAAAAAAGAACGTTTATATTGTCATTGACTCATTGTATTCAAGGTACAAAGATAATAAAGTACTAAATGTGCAAATAGATTCAAAATTCGATCAATTAAGTTCGGCCAGTTGAACCTGGACTGACTCGATATAATCAATGAGAATACTTTTTTTACGTACTTACTTTTTTTTCCCACGCACGTGCTGTTTGTACACTGATCTATAATACTATTAATTTTACAAAGTATTTAGTCACTTTGTTTTCAATTATAAAGATAATGAAACACACTAATATTTTTGCAGTAATTGGCAGCTGTAATAAGGCTGGCTGATGAAGACTGACATAGTATGTATCGAGTCAGCGTTCTTCACTGAGCTTCACTGAGGTATTCAATAATTAAATTCTCAGTTCCATTTTATCGAGATCGAGGCTGTTTTAACAATTCCACATTATATTGTCCAATTTTTGATAAGGGATTGTTTAATGAAAAATTTAAAATGTGTGAATTAACTCAATCCTACACGCTTATAATAAAATAATAATGATTTGTTTGTCTCAGTACAAAATTGATTCTTCTTTACTACTTAAAATATATTTTAGTAACCTAAATAGTATTAAGACAGCTGAAAAAGATCGTTTTGTGTTGATAAGTACCTACTCAGTAACTCGTCGTAATTGTCTTCTACGATGTTTCTCACACCGCTCTGGGCTTATCCACTCTTCCTTTTTCGTCCAGGCGATATCTCTTTGGAATGCGCTCCCTCTGAATATCAGGATGACGACAAGCCGGTTTTTACTTTAAGGGGAAGGCACGTGAGCATATTAGCAAGATGTTGGTAGAATCATCACCGCGCTAATTGGTTGGATTTGTTTTTTCACTACAGCATTGTTTATTTATAAGTATTATCCAAGTATGTATTGTAGTTGTTTCTCTTCTGTTTTGTCAATTTATTAAGTTGCACCTGCCATGTTATGTTTCTGCACCACCTTAAGGTTGACTGGCAGATAATGCCTAAGGCATTTAAACCACCTTTGTACAGTTTTTGTTTGTGCATAAAGCTTTAAATAAATAAATAACTAGTCAAATAATTAATTTCTATCAGCAAACATTCTACATCAAGCCATAATTCCAAAAATTAAACTCTTTAAAAAGCATTAACTACAGGACAATAAACAACACATCATCGGCTAACAACTATTACCTTCAATAACGCTAGTGCCATCAATTTTATATCACCTGCGACCTGCATAGAACAATCGAAGTCGAATGTCTCGCAATTCTATTTCTGGAACAGAGGCAAACAACGCAAAAATTAAATTTATAACAATGAGCGTAAAGTTCAAAGTTAAATAGAAGCCTGTATACATATTGACCTGAGTTAGATCGGGAACAGAAATAGGTCAGGCGGGGTCGCCGTCTCACTCCAGTTCTTTTTAATTGGTATGTATCTATGTATGTGGGATGTTAATTTCACCTGTAGATTGTACAATTGACTGCTTCAATTTATGCGTTCACTCTAGAGAGGAAATGCACCCTAATCCACTACGCGGGTTCAACTGGTGGATGTCACAAGTACCTATTTGAATTTTTGGTTTCAGGTTATGCTACATGCCTCACGTTGTTTTCGTTCGCCGTTTTAAGAGTAGTGATGATGAAATAAATTATGAATTGCTTGCTTGAGTTTAACACACGACCTATAAGCCGCTACTACTGGGTCACCACTACTTATTAAATATTGATTTAGGCTATTGAAAGAACCATAATGTGTTGGGTCAAATTATCATCAGGTCTCCTCACGACTACCCAGAAAAGACCAATAAACACTTACAGATCCCCAGGTTGTAAACATCAGGAAACTGAGACTCCGGCAGAGAATTATACTCCTTAGGTATACCACAATGAATGTGTTCCCAAAACGTTTTGTGTGTATGTCCCTCATTTAGGCGAAAAGTGGTCTATGATGCCAGTGTTTACATTTATTGTCATATCGTAGTTTCCACATTATACATTATATATAGAAGATAGATTTACAATAAATCATGCTGACGTAACAGATTACGATTTTATTGGATGGAAGTAGTTAGCTAGCTAATTGATTGATGAAACTCATGACAAGCAGGCTCTGCTTTAATATGCGCGATATTGGCTTCCCAGATTACATTTACCAAGCTGGTGATATTGTGATCAGTGAATATATCCTTTTTTAGCAGATTGGGGCCAGGGTTATCCGAAAGGGCGCTCGAGCCCCGGTATGAAGGCTTGAAGGAACGGGATGGGTTTTTTAGTCAGTAAGAGTCTGACACTATCTCCCGCTCCGCCCAAGAGCGGGGGTTGTCATAAGATGATTTTTCCCATCGAAAAAAAAAAAAGCAGATTGTGAAAAAGTTCAATGTATGCTGTGAGACACCAGTCAGTTCAAAAGCGTTTCTTTTTTAGGATACAAGAATCACAAAACTTATTCTTTAATTCCCTAAACTGAATAGTAATTGTGAGTAAATTAACGAATTTAATTAATGTCAAATCAATGACATGAAAAGAGGATTAATTATTTTATACTGTCTGTATCGTACGCATTACGGTTCATCAGCACTTTGCCGTCGTATTTAGGGTTCCGTGCTTGAAAAGGAAAAAACAGAACCCTTATAGGATAACTTTGTTGTTAATCCATCTTATGGAGTTTCTTGCCAGTTCTTCTCCATTATGAAACGACCAATTTGGGACCGTGCACTAGCTTCTGACGTTATATAAGAGCCCATGTAGGCCTATGTGATATAAAATATGTTGACTTTCACTTTGACTTGACTTGACTTTGACTTGACTTTGACTTGACTTTGACTTGACTTTGACTTGACTTTGACTTGACTTTGACTTGACTTTGACTTGACTTTGACTTGACTTTGACTTGACTTTGACTTGACTTTGACTTGACTTTGACTTGACTTTGACTTGACTTTGACTTGACTTTGACTTGACTTTGACTTGACTTTGACTTGACTTTGACTTGACTTTGACTTGACTTTGACTTGACTTTGACTTGACTTTGACTTGACTTTGACTTGACTTTGACTTGACTTTGACTTGACTTTGACTTGACTTTGACTTTGACTTGACTTTGTCTTGACTTTGACTTGACTTTGACTTGACTTTGACTTGACTTTGACTTGACTTTGACTTGACTTGACTTTGACTTGACTTTGACTTGACTTGACTTTGACTTGACTTTGACTTGACTTTGACTTGACTTTGACTTAACTTTGACTTGACTTTGACTTGACTTTGACTTGACTTTGACTTGACTTTGACTTGACTTTGACTTGACTTTGACTTGACTTTGACTTGACTTGTCTGTCTATCAAGACACTTTATCTTGGAAACGCGTGAAGGTATCAAATTGAAATAGAAATCATATGCTCAGATCTGCTAACTTTTAGTTATGTACCGCGTACTCAAAGTATTCAAATTCAATCAATCAAATCTTCTTTGACTGCGACCCATTCAGCAGTGCTTACATCTTTTTGGTCCTTCGAGCCGGATCCTTGGTTTCCGTGCTATACGGTGGCAGAAACTCAACAACAAGAACTTCAACAGAATTAGTACCATCTGTATAAGGATATGGTTCAATCGGTGGCAGAAAAGAATGGAATAAAAAATTGGTTTTAACTGATATGGGAGACGATAACTGATAAAAAATTAATAATTATAAAATGACTCGATCAAAGTCACATCTCACGACAGCCAATCAGAAAAAACTTAATTTAATAAAGGGGAAAACCTAAGATGAATACTGCATTTAAATAGAAAAACCGGGCACTGTGGAGTCGTTGATATTTCACCATTCCTAAGGAAAACGATTTCAAATGTAAGATATTTGCATTTTAATGAAAGGAAAATAAATTTCAATTCACAATTTGAACTCGGCAAATTAAATAACTTTCCATTTCCGATGTGTTCTCGTTCAGAGTGAACCAGATATTTCTTCCAGATGTCGATTGAAATTGGAATGTGTGTAGTTTGAAATACAAGCACGTTGGTGTAAAAAATTTTTGGTCACTGAGTTTTCTGCACACGTTAGTATGGTATTGAATAGTTAGAAATAGTTCCTGACTATAATTTTTATTAATACAGAGAAAGAATTCATCATTTCAGCCGAAATACGTTCACTGCTGTGCGTCTTGTGTCCAACAAGTCATCGATCCAGCTCGTGGAAGCCCTTCTAACGCTGTGTCTCCCGGTAAGCTTTCACTACTCCAGTACCTATCGGCCTTATCGAACATCTGTTCTGTGAGCAATGTGGTCTGCTCATTGCCATTTAATTTTGCCGATTATTCGAGAACTGTGATGTCTGTCTACAAAGTCAAACGACTTGGAAATTTTGTATAATATAAGAAATAGATACTTAAATTCGATACTTTTTACAAGGTTTTTCTTTAAACATTGATGAAGATCTCTCAATCAACCTTGATTATTAAACCAGTGTTAACTACATCAGATTTCATTTTTCACTAATAATTACCCAAGTCGATTGACTTTTTAGACAGACTCTAAGTAACCTTAGTTCACATGTAAACTTCTTCATTTCCGATTCCATCTCGCAAGAAAACTTCAACTATAGCTCTCTAATAGCCCTTTCATTAGAT
The DNA here is from genome assembly GCA_929112965.1 of Mythimna albipuncta. Lineage (NCBI taxonomy): Eukaryota > Metazoa > Arthropoda > Insecta > Lepidoptera > Noctuidae > Mythimna > Mythimna albipuncta. Next base: position 18,663,971 of record OV815967.1, read on the forward strand.
GAATTTAATAGTCTTCTGATGAGGCTCATTGTGAACGACCTCGTTTCTAGCCATCACTAGCAATACGGACTAGCAACAGGCATTACAATATTAAAGAGACAAAAATGGAGAAATGTGAGTATAATATTGGTACATCAATTGATATCCTAAGGTTACCTATGTTATACCCTCCCAATTTAGTTTTAAATAGAATATTAAACCAAAGCGAACTAAATAACTTAGAAGGATTTGTCCATTATTTACTTACACAACAACAGCAAATACGCATTAAATAATTACAACGAAGAGACACTAAGCCTCTTTGAAGCTCCTTACTAAACTTAGAATAAGCACCTCCCGTCTAAATTATAGAACAAAAGAATTAGCATTCGGAAACCCAATACGAAAATGTAAACGCCGCTCCTAAAATAAGACTGTTGCCATCTAAAATTTCAAAGACGGATCACTAGGTATCCAGTTTAAAAAGGCCTCCCTCCCTAACCCCTAGTAAAGCAAATTGAACATAACAGGGGGAAGATAATACGTTCGCAAGGGGCAAGTTTTAATGGTGTAACGTCACGTTTGTGTAGTCAAGTCGTAAAGATAGACTGCATTTACACCGTTAACGTAGTAAAGTTTATAATATTACGTAGTTTTATCAGGACGCTTGAGTTTTAATATGGAAATCTTCGAAATGACCGCGGGCTTAGATTGGTCTCTATTATTACTAGTTTTACACATGTCGTTTTCGTTAGTAAGTATTCTGTATGTCCGTAAAAACCTAGGACTTTTCAAAATTAGAAGCGATTTCCATAACATAAATACTCGTAGTAAACACGAAATTATATTACCCAAATGGAGATTAGTCAAGACCAGTAAGTCATTTTTAATAAATAGCATACGCTTTTATAACAAGCTACCAAAAGCGGTGACTGAACTTAGCGAAGGAAAGTTCAAAACCCATATTAAGCGTGTCTTAACCAAAAAAGCTTATTACAAGGTTAGAGACTATGTCGAAGACACACTTGTTTGGCAATGACTACCTCTGCACTTGTGGCCCCCTGGTAACTCATAATATTGTGTGAATGTATCTATTAACTGCTCCATCTTTGTTGTAACATTTTTTTTTTTCCTCCTAACACATTGCTTTTGCAATATTTTTATTTAATTTTATATTATCTGACTCCAACCACATTAAATTCGTTAGTTTTTCTTTTTTGGTTGTTAACGTCTCATTTATTGACATCTTTTTTTTTTTATATAGCCTCTTTTTACAATGTAAATGGAAGAACACTGTAGACTCCACGAATTCTTAGATTACTTCATATTTTGACTCACTTTTTTTAAATGATTATTTTGATGATTTTATTGTTCTTTTGAGTACACTATAGACCGGTTTACACTGTTCTTAAATAATACCTATTAATACTGTAATATGGAAATATTGTAACTACAACCACTTTTTTAAAAGAGTAACCATGGAGTTTCTTGCCGGTTCTTCTCCATAGGAAACGACCAATTTCGAACCGTGCACTAGCTTCTGACGTTTTATAAGTGCCCATGTAGGCCTATGTGAAATAAAAAACTTTTGACTTTGACTTTGACTTTGACTTTATTTAGTGTTATCACTAAATAATTCTAAACAGATTGAAGTAGAACTCTACTTTATGACTTGAATAAATTGTACAATTTTATTATGTTGGATTATATCGAACAAAGTATAGGTTTATCCTTATATAAGTCGTCGACGCCAAGGGGATACGAATGCTCAAAATTCAATCTCCTAATCATCTTGTGTTAGTATTTTTTATAATACAGAGACTGCTATCACAATAATTTGCTATCAATAAGTTTCTTTTAGTGTCCATATTAAGTGGCTGAAGCCAGGCTATCCGTTCCCTCACCCTTGCGGTCGTCTCTTTCGCAATCATTACTGATCGCAAAGGGAGGCGATAGTTTTTCCCATAGAAAAAACATAAAAATAAAGGGAGGCGATAACTTGTCATTCCTCCTCGCTCCAGACCATGAACTCGGCGCGAAAATTTGCTACCGCCGATCGTATCCACGAGGACTGCGAGTGTGTGAGTGCACCGTCCCAGCAGGTTATACCTTCATGATTATAGCGTATCCAAAATACCATACCAAAAATTTGCTCACTTTTTATAGATATAAGAAACTACGCCAATTTTTCCTTAATCTAAGTAAACTATGAGACCGGTGTTTTCTAACTGACTATCCTGAGAAGAAACAACGAAACAAATTCATAGGTAAAAGCAATCATATAATGGTCAAATCATATGAGAATGATGCAGATAAGTGTCGCTTTATCTGTACTGTGCATTGCAGCCTTCTTCATCTTTTTGTTTGTCTACAATAATGTTTTTCCGTTCGTCATAGCTCAGACTTAAAAACTGGAATGTTGTACGGCGCAGTAAAGCAATTTATTATTACGATACGGTGTGACAGTCAGCCATTTTAACGAGAAATTTACAGCTACAAATGTCTGGGCTCACGTGCGATGCCGATTTAAATGCCAATCACAATGCGCTTTTATCTTTCAATTGAACTCATTATTTGTTTATGTAAGTAATTAAGTATACATAATATATTTAATTATTTTTTTTATTTGCATTTTTTTTTACATTGATTTTTACGTTGGGGCCGAAAGCGTCCCGGAAAACGCACCGTTGGAAGGCTTCCTACAAGGTAGACCGATGACCTGGTGAAGGTTGCGGGAATCCGATGGAGGCGGGACGCACAGGATCGTTTATTGTGGCAACAATTGGGGAGAGGCCTATGTCCAACAGTGGACGTCTATCGGCTGAAATAATGATAATAATGAATATATTTTAGTCTCTCATCACACTAATATTATAAATATCAACAGAATCTGTAATTTGTAAATTAGATTAATTTATTACTAGGCATGCCTTATAAGTTCTGTCGTTTAAATATTTAAGCTCTCGAAGCATTTCGAAGAAGATGGTGGCTAAGTACGTGGCGAAAACCGGTCACGTTGCAAAATTTGCACTTGAAGATCGTAGAACGGTTAATGCAGAGTTGTATACTACAATTTGTTTGCCGCAAGTCATCGCCGAAGATCGGAAATCTAACCTAAAGCTACGCATGATCCTACACCATGACAACGCAAGCTCACATACCGCTGGTAAAACAATTGATTATTTGAAGCAGGAAAGCGTAGAAATTCTTGACTTTCCCCCATACAGTCCCGACTTAAAGAAATCGTTTGGCCTTAGGTCGGGACTCCCGACCTAAGCCCAAACGATTTCTTTACATTTCCTAAAATTAAGAAAACTCTTCGTGGGCAAAGGTGCTAGTCCAGTGAAAAAGCAGTCTACGCTTTCAAGTCGGCCATTTTGGACGTACCGACTTTGGAGTGGAATAAGTGTTATAATAACTGGTCCGAGCGAATGGAAAAATGTATAAAACTTCGAGGTGAATACTTTAAAAACAATCAATAATATTTTAAGGTTATAATTGTGTTTTTTTCTTCAAACGACAAAGTTTACAAGGCATCCCTCGTAACATCACTGATTGTTAATACATCTGCATCCCACGTTATGGCAGGATATTCACTGTAACACTATTCTAACAAACAAAGATTTTGATCGATTCTAGCAATAGACAAAATTATCAACACTAACATGTTTTTATAGAGAAGTAAAGTTTGTTTTTTTTTTTTTTTGTAAGAAGTAATCTTTAGAAGTACTGGTCCAATTGCAAAAAATTTTTTTACCAATAGAAAGCTGCTTGAGTGACAATGGCTCCGCTCGACTACCGAACATACTTCGCTAACTATGAGTACATACATAACACGTATTCAATTGTTTTTCAGCTTTCTTATAATCTCATTTAATTTTTGTCGGCCACATCAGCTTAGATAGTGTAGTAATCAGGTGAGATAGTGGTCAAACGCAAGCCTATCAATAATAATAAAAATAAGCTACTACTAGCTTCTTCCAGCGGCTGTCGCGACGTGAAATTAAAAATAGGTAACCTACTAGCATCTGCCAGAAGCTTGTCACTCAGTGATAGAGTAGCATCCTATTGGTTAAAGAATTATTAAAATCCGTCCAGTAGTTTATAAGTTTATTCATTACAAAAAAAAAATACATCGTCGTCCTGCCCTTTTTTCGTTTCACTTGGGGTCGGCGCAACACATTTTTTTCTTCCATTCTGTCCTGTCATCCGTCACGCTATCACTAACTCCCTTTTCTTTCATATCACTCCTCACACAATGCATCCATCTTTTCTTCAGACCGCCCCTCGGATTTTTGTTTGTTATGGTTGGGGAAGTCCAACCATTACAAATAAAAACACTCCTCTATATAATATCTTAATATATATAAATCTCGTGTCACAATGTTTGTCCTCAATGGACTCCTAAACCACTTAACCGATTATGATAAAATTCGCACACCATGTGCAGTTCGATCCAACTTGAGAGATAGGATAGTTTAAATCTCAAATTATAGTCACAATTTTAATTTATTGCTAATTATTTGTCTTTTATTATTTGACAGTCACAATTATCTGTTAACTCCAAATGATTCTAACAGATGTCGATACCTTTCGACTGGGTTGAGTAAGTAATCAATAGATGGCGCTGCTATGTTTGGCCACAGCAACGCGTGGCCGAGTCAGCTAGTCTTAATATATTAGTTTATAGAATAGTAATTTCGTTGCTACAGTTACATGTAAATAAAAGTGGGAAGTGAGGGAAGAAGAGTAAAAAATAACCTATTTTCAGACCTAAGTACAAAATATATACAAAAAAAAAATATATAAAAGTCGGTCAAGCCGTTTCGGAGGAGTTCGATGATAAACACTGTGACACGCGATTTCTTTATTAGCAGATAGGTAAATGTAACTGTAACTTTGTTTTTAACATAAGTATTTAATTTTCTTTTACAATGTTTAACAATTGGTTTCTGGTCAGCAAAATAAAATAATTGAATTTATTGGTACTCATAACATAATTTCAGTTGAAAAACGTCCACTGCTGGTCATAAACCTCCTTTGGAGATGTCTGGCGGTACCTCATAGACCAATCTTTATGTTTCGCTTTCAGACGATTTCGACGAACTCCACCAGGCCTCCGGCGGTTCGCACAGTGGTGCCATAACGCGGAGTCATGAACCAGATCTTCACCGGGCGTGGCAAGTTCAGGAGGTTCCGAAACAGGAACAGGTTCAGATGAAAGAAATGCCTTAGTCTCACCATTGTGTAGACCGCCCGGAAGACTCTTTGGAGCATACGGCGTTGTACTTGAGTGGAGTAACGCCGTATCTACGTGGAGGAGATCGACAGTGGTGACCTATTGCGCTGGGTCTTGGTTCAGCAATCATTGCTTAACTTTGGAGAACCACCATTGCGGCTGTTATTATTACAGCTTCTCCATCTTCGATCAAAAAGTTAACACTTATAATAAAACAGATACCAATCTCCCAGGAACAGTGTCGGAGAAAATTCGACAATTTATGAGACCTACCTTTTGATAGCTTCATAAAATCTGAAGTTATTACTGCGTATTCTTACTTAATGACATTCTCGCTTTATTTTTATGACATAACAAAGTTTAGCCCAATCAAATATAATGGAATGTCAGTTGGAAAGCTGTTAGTCAGGTATTTAAGTCTGTTGTTTTGTCAACAAGGTCAACTGGGAAATACTGGGTGAGTTTAAGTAAATTGGATGAAATTATTAATGAATTGAAGAACTTTGGCGGTTGGACTTAACATGAAATAGCGAAAAAACTGTCCAAACATTTTGTTGAGTTACGCTGACAGTTAAATCCTCGACCAGAAATTTAAATATTGTCATTACTTTTAACAATTCCAAAGCCCTTGTACACATTGGCTCTACACGCCCTTACCTCAAACCCATCTATGTTTAACCGACTTCCAACAAAGAATGAGGTTACCAATTCGTTTTTTTTATGCTTTCAAACCTCCGTTGAAAAGGGAGGATCCTCCGACCAGACAGGTGTTATGTCTGATGGACAACTGCCTGATATATGATTTTCGACTGTTCTATATGTTCAAATCGCGTGAAGAACTAATTGTGCAATACGGGATTAGTTCATATGTAACATCATAGGTGTCGCTACACCCTATATAAAAGCGTTTCTTTTTAATCAATAAATAAAATAAACTAACATTAATCACAGCAGTGATATCTATTACCTATTTATTTTCTTCTTCTACTAAACGTCTTACACAGTAACACTGTATACATATTAGTTACTGTATTTCACATAAGAAATAAATCAACGCTTTTCTCATATTGATTACTAAGACAAGTAAACTAGAAAGATACTTCATTAACGTAAGAAAACTCTAGGGAAACAATATCATAAGAAAAAGGAAAAAAAAAACACAGAAAACGAAACTTCGGTGGTCACTATACTAGAAACGGCACTGTATTTTTTTTTTCATATAAACTAAAACAGTCGGAAAGTTGTCATTTCATCATTATCATTTCAACCGAAAAACGCCCAATACTGGACAAGCACCTCCCTCAAGTGTTATAACGACCAGTCCTGGGCGTCTCGTCTCCATCGGAATCTTGCCACCATCACCTGGTCATCGGTCTACTTTGTCGGAGTACTTACAACACTGCGTCTTCCGCATTCGTCGCTCCAGATCTTTTCGGTCCGTCGACTATTTATTCTGCAAGCCATGTTCCCAGCTCACTGCCAATTAAATTTAACGGTTCTTAGGTTTTTTCTAACTCCTGGTTCTCCTGCTCTTTCCACTGCCATTTTGGTAGCTTTGAATCTTTCTGATGAGGCTTATTTGTGAGCGATATCAACTCATATGAATTGCGGGTTTGTGACAATTCTGACTATGGTGATAGCTGTAACTTGTGCTCAGAGCACATTGCGCAGGTACAATAGAGCCGCGTCAAATAATATAGTATATACAGAATGTAAGGGACATCTCTCCACAAATTTTAAGAGCTTGCTCAGTAGACGAAACTGAACAACCTTCCACAAGACTTTTTTTTCAGGAAATGAAAAAATCAAATTAGTCTCACCATACAAAACTAAAAACTCGATTGGACAGTTTGTATGGAGAGGCCGACTTTTTTTTCTGAAAAAAAGTCTTGTGGAAGTTTGTCCGGATTTATCTACTAAGCAAGCCCTTAAAGTTTGTGGAGGGCTGTCCCTTATACCTTGTATATAGTCAAAGAAAGAAAAAAACGTTTCTAGTCGTTGCCGGAGCGGCAATCCCTAACTCTGTTGTAAAAACAGAACACCCCAGAAGCTTACGTCATCCTTCTTTGCATTTTAAATGTATAGCAAAGAATATTGGATAAAATTGACTGTTTACTGACAGTGATTAAGTTACTATACGATGGTTAGGTAAATGTCATTATGTTAAGAACTAGTGCTGTTAGCGACTTCGCCCGCGTAAATGTAGGGCATGGTCCCAAGGGAACATATTACCGAAATGAAAAGTATCCTATGACCTATTCCAAGACATGGTTTATTCGGGTGCCAAATTTCATCTATCTGCTTTCAGCGATTCAAACACACATATACACACACAAATTTTTGCCTTTATAATATTAATGTGATATCCTTTTTTATTCCGGTTTCAGTTGTGGTTAATTTAGCTGTCTTCAAGGCTAGAGCGAATAGGCTCTTAATAAACTATTGCGATTTATCATCAACGATAGCATCACTGCTTACCATCAGATGGGATCGCAGTCCAGCAATAGTTTATTACACTTTTTAGCACACTATGATGATGATGTAAAAAGGATCAAGAACTTGCAGGAATAAGAATTAGAATTTTTCAAGAGGTGTATTTTCAACAGGCAACCAGAATGATGAAAGAAATGAGAACCAGGGGACATCACGCTATAAGATATGTGAAGAAGCACCTGGACACTAAGTTTGCCAACACACTACAGCAGACCATTACTAAAGAATTACTTTTTCCAGTAATCAGTAGTGTTTCTACTGATTACTGGAAAAAGTACCTGAGGGTTTGGATCTGAGGGTGTGGCTCAGCTTTTTTGAGGCGGCAAATTATCCATTAACTTGTCCTGATGTAGGATGGGGCAGGAGGATGTGTCTAACTTTTACTGACTAACACTACACCTAAGTCCTTCAGTTTCCACAGCCCATCCTATCTTAACTAGTACCCACTTAGTTACAAAAAAGAAAACACGTTTATTTGGCACACAGGTACACACAATGAGATAACAATTTATTATAATATAGAAACTTAAATACTTAAACCTAAAATACATCTACATTGTGAGTCTCACGGCTGCGCCAAGGTTCAGTTACATATAATGCCAGGCCACTACGTAGCAGTTGCCTGGCGTTGGTTTTCCACTAAACCTTATTTGAGTGTAAGTATGTTAATCAGTTTGTTAGGTGTGAGATAAATAAATACATATATGTGTTGTGTAATATTAGTGTGAAGTAAATGATAAATATATAATTGATAGGTGTTTAGTGATAGAAGTACATAAAATACGAAAAAGACATACCAAGAATAAATCAACGTAGAAGTTACGATCAACGTTCTCAATAAATAAATCTAAAGCAAGTACGTACTAGAAATACTACAAATGTATCCAACAATATAAACGTTACATCCCAAAGGATCCCATCAATTCTGCCAAAGGATATAAATTACCATTTAAACCAGCAGGAAGCTTGCCAAGAAAAATCTATCCATTCGCACCTCAGTGCCACGGAATACCGAATTCAGCTATTGTCTTTGGCAAGCTCAGTGTAAAGTTTTGGTCGTACTCAAAGCGGACCGGAAGTGATAAATAAAAATCATAATTGATATTTATCTTGATATTTATATAGGATTAAAAAACTTTTTTTTTCGTCCGTTTAAACTAGATGAGACCGGTGTTTCCTAGCTGACTACCCTAAGAAGAAATACCGAAACAAACTCAGGGGTTCTTTTTTGGTGGGAAATATCATCCAATAACACCCCCCGCTTTTGCGTGGAGTAGGAAATAGTGCCAGACTTTTACTGACTAAAAAACTCACCCCGTTCCTTCAAGCCTTCAAGGGACTTATCAAATGAAGTCTCCTTTTATAAATTCAACAGGATGTCGTAATATTTTAAAATAATTCGAAAGCAAGTAACTAAATAAAATTCTTATATAAATTCAACAGGAAGTCGTAATATTCGAAAATAAGTTACCAAATGAAATCCTTTAAAAATTCAACAGAATGTTGGAATATTTAAAAGAAATAAACGGGAAGTGATCGAATTAAAACCTTACATATAATTGAACTGAATGTTGCAATATTTAAAAGAAATAAGCAGTTAGTGATCAAATTTAATCCTCATCAAAATATTCAAATAATGGTTTTGCGCCCATATATACGATGGCAAGCTATTGTTAATAACTTTAAAACTTCTATATTTTTATTTCTTACAGGCACTTCAAAAACATCAAAAGTTAGTGCTCGGTTACAATTGGTCGTTTCTTAAAAGAGTAAACTTAATTAATCATTTAAAAAAAATGTTGATTTTGCAATATTTTAATATTACAATATCAATTACCCATAAGCACAATAAAAAATAATCAGACGAAAGGTAGAAATCACAGAACACAGGAATCATACAGTCGAATAGAAAGAAATAAAGCATTAATGAACTGAAAATTTATTTATCAGGACCTCACCAAATGCGTAGTAGGAATAACGCAAATCGTAATCCACTTTGGCCAAATATTTATTAATTCCATGACCTAGAATTTACACTACGGTGTCCTCAATACACCCACTATCAATACCTCGCCGCTATCATAGTAACCACGACCTTACTATAAGCTTCTTTAAACTCTATTCCGTGGGCGTCGAGGGTGTTCCACCCCGCTTATGACGTCACACCAAGATCAAGGCCAGACAACTACGCTTCGCCATTTTTTGTCTAAACTTAATTGCACGTCGAAAGGAAAGTTCCGAAGTTACTTAATGACCCTTTTTAGGTCAAGCGCTCAAGTAATTTGGGAAGGCTGTGTCTTTTATTACCGATTCTACTTAATTTTGACGTGTTATATTAAATCGGTGGAAGTAAAAATATTTGTAAGGTAGGAAGTTGACCCTTAATACGACGGATTTCTGCCAAAGAGCAGAAATCTGTCGTATTTCGCTTTATAATGTACTACTAAGCAGTGCAATATTTATTATAGGTATTCATTGGTAACATTGTTCAACTAACTGATAAGGGAAATACGCGACAGCCTCAACACAAGTAATACTGTAAGTTACTGGGGCTATCTCACTTTATTTATGCTTTTTTTTATGCAATGACAATACCAAGCTGTTACTGTTTTTTTAATCACCGTGTTTGTTCAAAGCGGGTGGCGATTATCGACTTACCATTCAAGTAATAAACTATGCGTTTTTAATAAGAATCGGAAAGTCAATAAACTCGATCAGTCAAATGTTGATTGAAAAGTACGGTTTGCAAAAAAAAACTTTTGTCGTATCAGTAACAGTTTTTTTTTCTATCGCTTACCATCAGGTGAGATGGCGGTCAAACGCAAGCCTATTAATAATAATAAAAAAAACGGAGTCTTGGTAAAATCTAGGTGTTTTACCGTAGTAAAATTCGCCTACTTCTTCAGACAGTGTCGCAGAAATATTATTTATAAAAATTTTTTGCTCATCCTACCCAAATAATTTCTTTAAGAAAACGTCAGCTGAGCAAGTTCAATGACCTGTAGGTAGTAGTCGGCGTTGCGTACTAATTACCTACAGCTACGTACGTTTTCTTAAAGAAATTAATTTCGTACATTCGTAAACTAATACGAGTTTTAAAAAAAGGTACAAAATTTTTTAATTTTATCTTTACAAATCGATAGTGTTTCATGTACCGGATCCTCCACGGGATTAAAACGATCAAAATTTAACTGTGTACAGACAGTGGTGCCCGAGTGGTAATGGCCCCGTCTTACAAGTTATAGGCTGCGAGTACAAACCCAGCCAGGCATTACTTAGTGTAATTTATTTCATCACCACTGTTCTCAAACCAACTGTGCACTGGGCCCTCGCGTGGTGAATTACGGCCCATTCCCTCTCCTAGGGAGGAGGCCTGAGTCCCAGCAGTGGGAACATTATAAACCTGATTATACTATGCTATGCAAAGATAGGTATTTTTGTAGAGTATAAATATAAACCAGTCAGTGTTTAATTAAGGTGGGCGGTCTGTGACAAGGTTGACCGTAAGTTAAGGGCACGACGTACATCCATAAATACCGTAATTCGTGGAGGCTCTTTTATTGTTCCCCGTTTGGCGATTGTTATTGTACTTAATAGGGCGAAGACCTCGTATTTATTTAGGTTTAACAGAATATGAATGGCGTAATTTCCGTCAGCGTATTTCGGGAAATGACTCGGCCTTTATCCCTAATTTGGATGTAACACGTGTTCGCAATATGCCTACTGTGTTATATGCTTATACAATGTTGTAAGCTTCTTTTGAAGATCCATTTCAATCTTTCTCGAGATTTCGCTTCAGCCAGAAAATTCGAGTATCTTAGATCGTTTACTTTTTAGGGTTCCATAACTAAAAAGGAAAAAACCAGCCAAGAGCGTGTCGGGCCACGCTCAGTGTAGGGTTCTGTAGTTTCCCGTTCGTCACAATAAGTGTACCCATTTATGAATTTAAAAAAATGCTTGCATATACGATTATACTACAAACTTAGACCAGAAATTATTTTGTAGAGACTTTTTGTCTTTTTGTACAAAAACTCTTCATTCCATAAAGTTCAAAATAATTTTCCTAGAAAGTCCTTATAAAGTTCTACTTTACAATTTTTTTTCATATTTTCTAAACTTATGGTTCAAAAGTTAGAGGGGGGGGGGGACACATTTTTTTTTTAATTTTGGAGCGATTATTTCCGAAATTATCAAAAAATGGCTTTAGTAAACCCCTATTCATTTTTAAATATCTATCCAACGATATATCACACGTTAGGGTTGAAATTTAAAAAAAATCAGTTCCCACTTTACATATAGGGGGGCTACCCTAATAAAATATTTTTTTCCAATTTTTATTTTACCACTTTGTCGGCGTGATTGATATACATATTGGTACCAAATTTCAGCTTTCTAGTGCTAACGGTCACAGAGATTAAGCGAGGACGGACAGACAGACATGGCGAAACTATAAGGGTTCCTAGTTGAGTACGGAACCCTAAAAACGGAACTTTTATAGGCTCACTTTGTTGTCCGTCTATCTGTCTGTCAAGACCCTTTTTCTCAAGAACGCGTAGAGGTACCAAGTTGACATTAAAACCATATACTGAAGTCTGCAGTCCCTTGATCGCGTGAAAAAATCAAAACTTCTAAGTTAACGAAAAAAGAAGATATGGCCGTTTATGTCGCTAACAAAACGCATATTTCGACACGCTCAACTGAATCAAATTTTATAAGGTACTTCCCATTAATTCAGAATCCAGAAATTTGGCACAAAGCAAGGTTTTAGAGCACTCGCTTAGAAATAAATCTTATCGTAAAAGAATTTTGTGACTTAACAAAATTGTTCGTTAAAACATCGCCTTGGATGCGTTTGTAAAGATGTTATATATTTTTTTTTTTTTAAATTTGGAAAATCTTTGAGACTTCATTCGGAAACTGAACTAATTATTTAAGTCATTTTGTAAGGAACCCGCAGTGGGCGAGTCCAACTCGCACTTGCGTAGTATTTTTTTTTCTACGTTCTTCTTCTAAATTTTTTACACAATTTAAGTGAGTAGACTTATCTACATTAGAAGTTGTAGTTGAGCAGTTAGTACTTAACACAACTGTTAACTGTACTGTTGTTGGCCGATATCAACATATCGGCCCTGCCTACGATAGAGGACCCCTACGGTTTTGCTAACATCTCTTTTAGGCGCACGTGAGACACTACGTGCCGTCGACGACTGGGAATCGGTCCTTACCGGATGACTGGACGGCGAGCTACGCATTGCTCGTCGTCCCATCTCCCGATACCGAGGAGAATCAGATGGGAGTCTCATCACGGCGACAGGGGCATAAGACATAAGGATGTTCGTTCCCTCACGCATGCGGCAGTCTCATTTGCTAGACCATCATACAGCCGAGTAGGGTTTAACACAAAACTAGTTTCCTATCAATCTCCACTAAATAAAACAGTTTCTTCAATTTCAAAGTCTTTAATCAAAACAACATTCAAACTTCAGTCCTAACTAAAACACAGTATTGCGAGTAATCAAGTTGGTAGAGTTAACGAAAGGGAACCGGCACCTAATGGCGACTGAAAGCGTTGAATTAACAGACTTGTGGATGCAACGCTGCAGAGTGGGGGCGAAATGAATTGTGTGTTTACTCAGTTGGGAATTTATGTTGTTACTAAAAGGTTTTTTTTTTTTTCGATGGGAAAAATCATCTTATGACAACCCCCGCTCTTGGGCGGAGCGGGAGATAGTGTCAGACTCTTACTGACTAAAAAACCCATCCCGTTCCTTCAAGCCTTCATACCGGCTTGAAGGAACTAAAAGGCTTGCTGACGGCGAGCAATGTCTATAATATTAATAGTTCATTTATTTCTTAGTATATGGTGCTTACAAGATCTTAATTTAGCTACGACGATGATTGTAGCTCGCTGCCCGACCGTCCGGTAATTGTACAGACCGAGCCCAAGTCGTCGACGGCGCGTATTGTTCCACGCGCGCCTTAAAGAGATGTCAGCAAACCGTAGGGGCCCAGTAGGGTCGAAGTCTACTGGGCCACGGGAAAAGAGAAAGCCGGGGCCCTGAGATGAAGGCAAAGAAAGAACAGGAGTGAGTTTTAGTCAGTAAAAGTCTGACACGCGCGTCTTGGGTGGAGATGTAATTGGTTTGTTTTATTGTTGATAGGTTCGCGCTTGACCGCTATCTCACCTGATGGAAAGCGACGATGCGGTCGACGATGGAACGCGCTTACCTAAAAGAAACCTATTGTTGTTACTAAAATGCTGCGAATATCACTGTCTCTCTACTCTTTTCCCAACAAGCTTGTGGTCGAAGACCAGTGTTTTACACGGAGCGACTACTTACCTATCAGACCACAACCAAGTTACTGGGCTACTATGTCAATGGTTTTAGAATGGCGACCACATACCGAAAGACGCAGCACTGGCTTGCTGACGGCGAGCAATGGCTATCATATTAATAGTTCATTTATTTCTTAGTATATGGTGCTTACAAGATCTTAATTTAGCTACGACGATGATTGTAGCTCGCTGTCCGACCGTCCGGTAATTGTGCGGACCGAGCCCAAGTCATCGACGGTGAGATGTCAGCAAACCGTAGGGGCCCAGCAGGGTCGAAGCCTACTGAGGCCATGGAAAAAGAGAAAGCCGGAGCCCTGAGACGCAGGCAAAGAAAGAACAGGAGTGAGTTACAGTCAGTAAAAGTCTGACACGCGCGTCTTGGGTGGAGATGTAATTGGTTTGTTTTATTGTTGATAGGTTCGCGCTTGACCGCTATCTCACCTGATGGAAAGCGACGATGCGGTCGACGATGGAACGCGCTTACCTAAAAGAAACCTATTGTTGTTACTAAAATGCTGCGAATATCACTGTCTCTCTACTCTTTTCCCAACAAGCTTGTGGTCGAAGACCAGTGTTTTACACGGAGCGACTACTTACCTATCAGACCACAACACAGTTACTGGGCTACTATGTCAATGGTTTTAGAATGGCGACCACATACCGGAAGACGCAGCACTGACTTGCTGACGGCGAGTAATGGCTATAATATTAATAGCTCATTTATTTCTTAGTATATGGTGCTTACAAGATCTTAATTTAGCTACGATGATGATTGTAGCTCGCTGTCCGACCTTCCGGTAATTGTGCGCACTGAGCCAAGTTGTCGACGGCGCATATTGTTCCACGCGCGCCTCAGAGAGATGTCAGCAAACCATAGGGGCCCAGCAGGGTCGAAGCCTACTGGGGCCACGGGTAAAAAGAAAGCTGGGGCCCTGAGATGAAGGCAAAGAAAGAACAGGAGTGAGTTTTAGTCAGTAAAAGTCTGACACGCGCGTCTTGGGTGGAATGTCATTGGATGATTTTCTCACCTAAAACAAATGTTGTTACTAAAATGCTGCGAATATTACTATCTCTATACCCTTTTCCCTACAAGCTTGTGGTCGAAGACCTGTGTTTTACACGATGCGACTGCCAATCAGACCACAACACAGTTCAAGAATTTTTTCAACACAGTTCGGCTACAAGAATCTCTTTAGAGAGACTGCAGTAACGAAAAAGTTTTAAGTGTACAATTGGCACCCGTGTAAACCTAGTGCAGTACACTAGTTTGAATTAATTTCTTTAATCGGTGAAAAAATGCAAAAGTTTCTACCATCACTTATATAATTGCACAACATTCATCATTGTTCCAGCCAAAAGACGTCCACTGTAGGACGTCCATTCCTGATGAATAGTCAAGCTTAAATGGTAGTGGGCATATTAATAGCAGAATAGATGGTCAATGGTTTAAGAATGGCGACCACATACCGGAAGACGCAGCAATGGAAGACCTTCCACAAGGTAGACCGATGACCCGGTAAGCGCCGGGAATCTGATGGATAACATTATCAGCGTATAATAATAATATTCTTACTTATATTATGCAGGCTTTCTCCCTGAGAGGTATAGTGCTTGGGTAGTAACGTATGGGCTGTGAGAAAAAAACGGTGCAATTCCAATACACACGAAATGTAAACGATAGAAAACTGATAGGCTAGCAGCTCGGAGTCGATGTAGACAGGGTCTATATTGATCTTAACTATATTTTTATACCATCTATATAATATGTACATTCTTCTTCTTCCTGCCCTTTTCCCATATTACTTGGGGTCGGCGCAACACGTTTTCTTCTTCCATTCTGTCCTGTCACTCGTCAAACTGTCACTAACTCCCTTTTCTTTCATATCACTTCTCACACAATCGATCCATCTTTTTTTCGGCCTTCCTCTCCCTCTCCATCCATCTATATGTACACTCAGAACTCTTTTAGTAATATGCGCTTCATCCCTCCTCTTCACATCCATCTATATAATATGTACATAATATGGAATGCAATAAAAATAATTTGAAGTTTTGACTCGACAAGTGCATCATTACCGATGATCTTCGTTAGTTCACTTCATAATCTTTGGCAGATTCATCCGAAAGATGAGAGCTGTACTCTATAGACGATCGAACTTGCGCTTAACAAAGGTTGAGTAGATGTTGGTTGGCCACCGCACCTTGCCGTATGTTCTGCCCAATTCCATTAGAGTCGCTAACAGAAATGAGATGTTTACTTTCCCACAACACACCTGCCATTTCCCATAGGCATTACACAAATTGGTGATGCTCAAACAAATACTCGATCGAATTTAATTTAATTCTGTCCTTACTCAAACAAAGTAAATCTTTTCCACAGATCCAACAAACGTTTGGACACTGAATTAGCTTATTGTATACTTAAACAACGAGGTCTAATCCCGGGGGAAAGAGGGGGAAAGGACAGAGGGATTTAAGGGGACAAACTTTTTAATGGATTTCAAAAACGAGCCTTTATTGATATAATTTAACTAACTGGTAATCTGTTTTAATAAAATAGGTTTTTAATTCATTGAATGTTTTTATATCTTATGCTTATTAAGCTGTTCACATAAAGCAAGCAGTTTTACGTAATCTTAAAATTTAACATTTTATTCCATACTTACAAATGTGAATTTGGAGGCTTATGGCCTGCAGTAAGGGCTATATTTCACCGAGACACCATGGCGACGCGACCAGCTGCCGCTACCAATAAAATGTATACAGCTCTATAAAGAGTTACTCATCTGGTGTCCGTTTGGTTGCTCATGCAATTTGGAGCCGCGACCAGCTCGGATGTGTGGCGACTCTAGTGTCTGCATGGTGTCTAGTTTGGTAGCTTAGATCTATATTTCTCCGGGACACCATGGCGGCGCAGCTGGTTGCACCGTCATGGTGTCCCGGTTGAAATATAGGCCTAAGGCACAACAGGCTCATATTTTTTATTTGACCTATACTTTCAGTGCTGGGCAAAGGCCTCCCCCAACTTTTTTCATGTATTCTTTTCTCTAACTACCTTAAACCAGTCGTAATGAATGGTTCATAGATGCCTAAGCTTTCTCACCCCCGCTTTTCATTCTGTCTCTTTTTTTCTTTCTCCTCTTTCACATTTTTTTTTTTAATTCTTAGCCCTGTTTTAAGCGCAGCGTGGTGTTTCTTATTCTGTCGGCTCTTTTGTCACACAGAATGCTGCGCTCCATTTCTCTTTGATAGGAAATATAATTATAAATATTTAATTCAATTTATTTTTATTTCATCTATTTGCCAATACAACAAAACTTACGACTGTTTTGCTAAAATTTAATTTATTAAGATTTCAAAGCCACCATTTCAGACATACGTAGATTATGTACATTACATGAAACCTGACAGATGAAAGTGTTCTTCATATAACCTCACATTTTGTACTCTAGTTTTGCTATTTACGATGTAAATACGGCTTCATTTATAACTTTTTGTAGGTGTATTAATAGTTAAGTACGAAGCGGGTCTGGTAACTGAATATACAATGGCAGTATTACATGTCACGTAGCATAGTATAGACGGGAAAATTCATTTGATGATTTCTCACCTCAAAAATCTTTATTTATTTACTTACTAGCCTTCACCCGCGTACATAAAATATAGCCTATGTCACTAAGAAATAAAGCAGCTTTCTATCGGTGAAATAATTTCAGCAATCGGACCAGTACTTTCGGAGGTTACCTATTACAAACAAAAAACAAAAAAAAAAGTAACTTTACCTCTTTATAATATTAGTGCATATGGACAGATTTTTTTCTTTTCAGTTAGGTGAATTATCCAATGATTTCTCTCGCTCTATGGCGGATGCAGAAATAGATTAAAGATTTTCTTAAATAATAAACGAATAAATATTTTGATAAATACCAGAACACTATGTATTAAGAGGACTTAAAATGAAATAAATATGATTAAGGCACAACTGTGATCATCGTTTCTCCACAATTTACAAAAACGATTCAATTTGGTCGAACCTCGCCATAATACCCTAAGAACATACATTTCTTTCAGTTGAACAGACAACACTTAGACACTATATCAACTTATCAGGATCTCCATTAATCTTGCCTCCTTTCGTCCAAACAGATAACAAAACAAGATGTCTTTCACGTGAACTCAAGGTCACAGTAACAACTTAAGTAATGTATCTGAGAATATTTTTCTTCTAACATTTGACGAATTTTATATATAAATAAAGAGCGTGGATGGGTAAGGAAAGAACCGTTGTGTTTTCGTGCTGTTTTTTTGTGACTTTAAGGCGGTAATCACACTGCCACACACCCCGCAGCGTAGTGCGTGAATGCGTGTCTTAACGTTGCTTGATTTGAAATTTCGGATACGGATTGGATAAGGAAATAGAAATGATTATTATACCGGATACGGATATAAAATTATTTCAGACTATCCGATAATTTCGGTTACGGTTATTAGATTTTTAATGAATTTCAGAAGTAAAATATAAATACTATTTATATTTTACGACGCGACACGTTGTGACAGGCTGTCATAGCGTGTCGCAATTAGGCTCCACCCCTATCCGATACTATCCGAAACTTTTATTTCGGATTCGGTTACGGTTATGGATATTATTTTATATCGGATATCCGATAGTTTTGGTTACGGTTATGGAGGTCCCTAACATCCCTGCTTGTAAGTATCTCCGTTTGTATAGAAAACACGCACAGTTCAACACACTGAAACTGCATCCACGCGCGGTCATGCAGACCATGCACCTACGTGCGGAGAAATACGCACTAACGCCTGTGGGTGCGGGGCGACACGCATGGTATGCCACAATGAGTCTCGTAGTACCGTGCGTGATTTTTAGTAAGAGCCGGTTGTAGTCACTGAGTATTTTGTATGAACTCTAAACGGGTCTATATTGATTTGGCGACCCCCTAACAGTGGTATTATTTTCTTAAAAAAAAAAAAAAACAATAACTATACAAGACTTTTCTTTGCGAAGCCCTTTTAAAAAACAAGTTTTATTATTTTTGTAACATTTTTCAATATTTTTGTGACGTAATCTCGGAGATATTTCGTTATAGTAAGATTCGCGATTTTTTTATCGAGCCATGTAATTTCGTGCTAGGTTAATTAAAAAATAAAATCACAATAAAGCAAATCATAGCATAATAATTAAGTCAAATACAATTTAAATATATTTTTTTATTAATTTATTAATAAATAATAAATTAATTAATTTCTTTAATATTAAATAAAAAAGAAAATATTATATAATTTATAATATGAAGTACTGGTAACACCTACTACAGCATGTTTGTAGTTTGATCCATGTCGAATACCCACTCGTGCAGTCCCATACTTATGCGTAACACACTTATTCACAAAAACTCACGTCCGTATGAACAAATAAAGTGAAAAAGGCGTGCAGAAAAGAGTGAATACATCAGTCAATTTACAGACAAGCCTCCCTAGAGGGACTTAGGCAAAGAATCTGATATTCAAACAGTCCTAGGCTTCTTACTTTTATACGACCCGAGTTTATTGATGTTCGTCAACAAAGATTTGCCTTTTCTTCTGAAGAAACTATTGTCTAGTTTTTGATATCAGAGATTGTTTATTCTAAAACTTTTGTGAAGATCTCTAAATTTGGTTAAGTTTGTCAACTTGTATAATAATGTTTCGGTTGGTAATGATTTCTTTTGGAATATTAGATTTTCTTAGGCAATAAGAGCAGTGGTGGCGGAGTGGTAACGGCCCCGACTTACAAGTTATATTTATTTCATCACCAATGCTCTTAAAAACGGAGAAGGAAAACATCGTGAGAAAATGGCATGTCCTTCGAACCAAAAATTCGAAGACATGTGACGTCTCCAACTCGCACTGAGCCTGCGTGGTGGATTACGGCCCATTCCCTCTCCTGGAGAGGAGGTCTAAGTCCCAGCAGTGGGAATATTAAAAGGCTGATTATGCTTAAGAAATATGTTAATAGTTTAAAAGGCATTTCTTCTTTTTCTGCCCGTAGGTAACAGCAGAAAAGACTTCTTCGACAGCCGGTCATGACAACACTGAGCAATAAGTAGCTCGCTGTCCGACCGTCCGAGAAGGATCGAACCCGATTCGATGACTGGTATGTTGGTACGCGCGCCTCAAATAAAGTCAGCAAAACAGTAGAGACCCAGAAGGATCCCTGCTGTTTAAAGATTTTTTTTAGGTGGGAAATCATTACATAACGTCTCGCGCTCTTGGGTGGAGCGAGAGAGTGTATCATACTAGAACCCACCTTTGTTTTTCAGTTCCCGTTTGCATTCTAGGGTCATGGTCCTAAGTTCAAATATTCTCGCAGTCCACCGAAAATTCCCGCAGACCGGTCGAGATAATCCCTAACGCTTCTTTCCATAAAATGACTTATCATCCTCATCATACAAGGCAACCTCAGCTTAGTCCCACGATATAAACTAACAACATAAATAATGAGTATTAAAAAAAACAACTTATCATGACCTTGAAATTTCGCCGACGCCATAAAAAACACTATAAATAAACAAAGGTATTAAAAATGTTATGGGATGTAACTCGAATGTATTTCCAAGCCACTCCCAGTACCAACTAATAAAACTTTTCATGTCTATTCCTGAAAAAACGAAGCATTAAATCAAACTGTCGTCGTATTTTCAGCAAAAAGTGATGTTTTTTCGCTGAACTGTAAAATGAGTAAGCGAATGTTATTTCAATGTCAATGTACTACAAAGTTTATAATTTCAAACAAACATTACCTCATCTTATTTTTAGGTGGGAGCATCATCCAGGAATATATCCTGCTCTTGGGCGGAGCGAGAGGGTATATAGAAAGAAAGAAAGAAAGAAAGAAAATACGTTTATTTGGCACACAGGTACACACAATGAAATAAAAAATGATTTTAGTATGGATCTTACACTTAAAATATATCTACATAGTATGTCCCACGGCTGCACCAAATAGGTCCAGTTTAGCATTATGCAGTATGCAGTTCATTATTATATCAGACTTTTACTGATTAAAACCCAGTCCTGTTCCTTCTTTGCCTTCGTTCCAAGGTTTCACTTTGACACTACATGTCATGGCAGTAAGACCTCTCTTTAAGGACTGGCTGGAAAGGCGTTATGGCGTTCTCAACTTGCGCATCACCCAGGACCTCATTGGACATGGTAAGTTCGGGAGATTACTACACATGAATGATATGGAAGAAACGACCGGGTATCACCATTGTGTGGTCCTTCCGGAAGACACGATGGAGCTGTGGTTGTGTGTGGATGGAGATGTGTTCCACTTGTTCATAACACTGCCATCCTCGTGGAGGCAATCGACGGTAACGACGTATCGCGCCGGGTCCTGGTTCAGGCTATGATCCGGAGCGAGGAGGAATGGCAAGCGTTTGCCTTTTTCTGCGAAGACATGCAGTTTCGCATAATGCTAGCGAAGAAGGAAGCCGCACGCGTGAGGTAACGGACATCCTCCCACGTCAGCCGACGGGATTCCAATCCTGACAACCAGCTACCGTACGCGAGGGCTTGCTGATGACGAGCAATGGATAGATCTACTGCCCTAGAGCGGGAGAAGTCATTGAATTATTTCCCACCTTAAAAACTCCACACTCCTTTATGATGGGTACTTTCATAAACATGTACCTAAATAATGGTTATCTGCACTTAAATATCTTTTTTGATTGATTAACGAGAAGATTAATACAATTTCAACTTCAAAGAAAATAAGAAAAGATTTATTTTGTCATCAATACTGCCAAAAAACGTACATAGTTGGATATAGGCCTTCATGCATCGCCCGATAGACAGGTCTGTGAATCTCACATCCAGTGAATCCTCACAGTCAAAGCTATATCATCGATCCAATTTAGAGAAGCCCTTCCAACACTGCTTCTTAAAGCTAGCGATAGCAACTCCAAAGCCAAGAGAAAATTGGAAAAGATTTATCAGAAATTAGTCGTGTCCTTGAATATGGATAGAATAATAAACTTTATTGTACACCAAAATTGTAACAATACAAAACTTTTACACTAAGATAAGCAGATAAGATAAAAAGGGAGGAATAAGGTTCTTTTTCAAGCTTAATTCAAATTATGCAGAAATAAATCTCGCACAAAATGTGTTTTAAATCCCTTGAATATTTCAGACATATTGCTGGGAGGGCGGTCTGAAATTCAAGGCTGAGATACCTACGTCATTTAAATTTTATCCAACTAACAAAGATTAACTATGGTAAGCACCAGATAACCACGGAATAATGGTCAATGACCCTTATACATTTGTTGACGTTCTTAATTTCATAAACGGAAATAAAGATCTAAAGCTGTCTTTAATCGACATGTGTCGTGATCCTTTACATGAGCTAGTAATGAAAAGCAGTTCATTGTTTGTTTTTCGTGTACCTACGCAGAGATATTAGGAAAAGGTCAATGTACTTTATTCCACAGTTGTCTGGCGCCTTCTTTTAGTACCTAATATCGAACCGCCCCAGCTTCGTATGAGTGTTAGAAATGTTTGAAATCCTAAATTTCTATCGCCAATAATATTTATGTGATGTCTACATTTTTTTTTTATGGTGGGAAAAAATCATGCATTGACATCCCCCGCCCTTAGGCGGAGTGGGAGATAGTGTCAGACTCTTACTGACTAAAAGACCCACCCCGTTCCTTCTAGCCTTCATACCGGGGCTCGAGCGCCCTTTCGAATAACCCTGGCCCCAGTAGGCTTCGACCCGGCTGGGCCCCTGCTATTGCTGACAACTTCTTGAGGCGCGCGGGAACAGTGCGCGACATCGACGACTTGGGCTTGATCCGGACAGTTACCGGACGACCGGACAGCGAGCTACCCATTGCTCACTGTCCGCAAGCCCGCGTCTACGTTGGCCGGAAATCAGGATCAGAATCCCGGCGACGGCGGCGGCGATAACGCCGTTGCCTGATGCGTTCGGCCTCCTCCTTTGCGAGCATTCCTCCTCGCTCCGGACCATGGCCTCAACTCTCCGCCGCATGTGATGTCTACATGAAACAGATTCTCAAGTTTAGCAGTTTTTGAGTTTTTCGTGTTCATACAAACAGACAGACACGGTGGGGTTTCGTTTTAAAATATGTAAGGATAACATTAATGATTTTGTTAAAGTAAACGGAGGCATTCCGATACGTAAACATAGTTATAATAACTGGCATAAACATTAAACATGCCATTATATGCGTCATAAATGGAGCATAAACGGCCATATCATTAACTTGTGTTGATTTAAAAAAAAAAAAATTCAGTGCTCCAGGCCTAAGTATTTGATTTGAATTTCAGCACCTCTACTCGCTCCTGAGAAGGGTCTTGACAGACGGACAGTCGGACAGACAGACAACAAAGTGATCCTACAAGGATTCCATTTTTACCGACTGAGGATGGAACTTTAAAAAAGTATGGCCGTTCCGCTCAAACCTGGTAACATCACGTGTTGACAGAAGCAAGATAATGATAAGGAGCGAAGTAAAGCGTAATGAACTGGAGACGCCTTTGCTACATCTAGGAGACATACGACATTAAACTATATAAGCAATGTAATCGTGATGATCTGACCATATTCGCGAGGCAAACTTGGCCAGAGATTGCCCCAGAGGGCAATCTCAGAAAAGTTTTATAAAGAAAGGGAAGGTTTTGGCCCGTCAGTGACCAGAGACACAGAATGAATAGGCTAATAAAATTAAAATAAACGGGCAAGAGCGAGTCGAACTCGAGCACTGAGGTTTCCTTACAAACTTACCTATGATAAAAAACTTTTTACAAAAAAAAAAATACCTACTTCAATGTCAAAAAACACTGAAAAGCATAAAATAACTTTAATTTCGGCAGTCGGTGTTTCTATAATAGTTTTGTCGAAGTCGGTTATATTTTTTTGTAAAAAGTTTTTTATTTTACACTTTTTAGTTATGGTACCACCACTAAAAAGGACCCTTCATACAAACTTAAATAACTTATAGCCACAGTGCATCTCGCAACGATTCTAAGAATCCCAAACACGATTAGATTACATTTTTTTTTCCTTTTGGTTTCAAAATTAGATCAGTTGAATACATCTCCCCCCCTTTTCTGACAGTCAGGCATCGACTACCCATGTATAAAGTAACTTTACTTGTAACTACATTTCTGCTGTGATTCTATGAAGAGTTCTGTTCCATATCTTCGAAGTTCATGATCAGATCATAACAATATTTCTATGGGACCAACTTGGAAGCATAACCTTTCAATCAAAAAAAGAATTTTCAAAATCGGTTCACAATTGACCGTGATATCGGTAAACATACGTAAAAAAGCATACATTCAGCCGAACATAGAACCTCCTCCTTTTCGAAGTCGGTTAAAAACAGTTCAATTTCCGAATCGAGTCTCAATGATTTTTACGAATCACAAAAAAAAAAATTTTTTTTTGTGACGTAGGGTGAAGTGGGGCAGATTCATACAAGGGGCACTGTCATACACTAGAAATATCTGTTGTTAGGCGCACATCAATTGAACGACTCATACGTGTATGCGTAGCTTATATAAATGTGTGTTGGCTCATGGAGTTTGACAGCAGTCGGTGTGAAAAGCGCTACGAGGTGGCATGGAAAGTGATTCGGCCACGCCTAATTAATTTTGTGAACTCACTTTGTACATCTTTTTATTGATAAAAGCCGTTTTCTAGATTAATCAGCACTATTTAAAAGATAATAGGGTCAAGCTCGTGAATTGATATGTGAATAATTATATATATGATTGGTTTTTTTTTGGAATATTTTTATTTCATTATCTTATGATGGGGTAGGTTCATACAGCAACAAGCAGGGTACATTCATACTGTATAAATGTACTGTCTATATGAATGATTATTGGTACTACTACTAAAGAGATTTTTCAGTACTGATATGACTGATCAGAAAGACTATTAGGTTAACTAAGTTCGTTCAGTGCCATAAAAAGAAAAACTACCTACATTTATGTTATTCTCTTTTTTACTTAGTATTATTTGACTATCACTCTAATAATATGTGCCCATAGTTTATAATTGCTTTTATTTTCAAAAACGTTGTATTTTGACATTTTAATTTTGATAAATAATTAAACATTTCACGCTCCATTTATTGTACTTTTTCATATGTATGAATCTGCCCCATAGCCTGTATGAAAGTGCCCCGCATGTGGGGTACATTCATACATTTTTAATTTTTGGTTTTATCTTTTATATAACAATCACATATTTTTGATATAAAGTCAGATAGTAAGACTATTAGTTTTTGATGAATCGATACAGATATTGATACCAGAGAAAATTCTATATGAAAAAATATAAAAACTGTATGAGGCTGCCCCACCTTCCCCTAACTACATATATTTACAGTTATCAATTTTATTCCTATACTTATGATATAATACCTTGCTTCATGCCGAATTTCTGGTTTCTAGAACAACGGGAAGTACTCTATGAATTTTGATTCCCATGAGAGTGACGAAATACCCGTTTTAATTTTAACTCGATACCTCCACGCGTTACCGAGATAAAGGGCCTTGACAGACAGACAGACGATTAACAAAGTAATCTAAAGGGTTCCCATTTTTTTCATTTTGAGTTATGGAACCCTAAAAAACCGAATAAATTGTTGGTTTGTTATGTTTTCAATTTAGTTCTTAGAAAGCTACACTATCACTGACAATATAGTACTGTGGAAAAGCTATGAGAGCGAAACTGCGGGATGGCGCTAGTTTATATACAGTGTAGGAGAAACTAATTAACAGTAATCTTGACAAGGCCCCGTCTTGACCTTACTCAACCACATCTGGCGTCGTCATTAAGAAATGCTCTGGAATTGTTGAACATTCTCGAAGATTTAGACACATATAAAGAGATAGACAATTAAACACAGACCCACTTAGGCTACTGATTTTCTTTTCTCGTAGTTACTCTGACATTAATAGCAGTACATTTACTTAAATCAAAATAGAGTTGCTTAATACTGATAATTACTCTACAAAAAGCTGAAATGGAAACCAGGACCAGAACGCAAAAGGTAACTGGGTGTGGTTTTATTCAGTACTTAAAAGGTCTGACACACTCTCTCGCTCCGCCATTGAGAAAATGGCCAAGTGCGAGTCGGATTCATTAACGAAGGTTCCGTACCATCCGTAGCAAAAAAACTGCAAAAAAATCACGTTTGTTGTATTTTTTTTTATGGTGGGAAAAATCATCCAATGACAACCCCCGCTCTTGAGCGGAGCGGGAGATAGTGTCAGACTCTTACTGACTAAAAGCCCACCCCGTTCCTTCTAGCCTTCATACCGGGGCTTGAGTTCATTTTCGGATAACCCTGGCCCCAGTAGGCTTCGACCCAGCTGGGGCCCTGCTGTTGCTGACAACTCCTTGAGGCGCGCGGGAACAGTGCACGCTGTCGACGACTTGGGCTTGGTCCGGACTGTTACCGGACGGCTGGACAGGGACGTTTGTTGTATGAGAGCTCCACTTAAATACCTATTTATTTTATTCCGTATTTATTAGTATTTCTTTTTATAGCGGCAACAGAAAAACATCATCTGTGAAAATTTCAATTGCCTCGCTATCACGATATATGAGATATCTACAGCTTGCATGGTAACAGGTGGACGGACGGACAGCAGAATCTTAGTAATCGTTAAACAATTTGATACAGAACCCTTTTTTTATGGTGTAAAAAATCATCCAATGACAACCCCCGGAGCGGAAGATAGTGTCAGACTCTTACTGACTAAAAGACCCACCCCGTTCCTTCTAGCCTTCATACCGGGGCTCGAGTTTCCTTTCGGATAACCCCGGCACCAGTAGGCTTCGATCCGGCTGGGTCCCTGCTATTGCTGACAACTCCTTGAGGCGCGCGGGAACAGTGCGCGCCGTCAACGACTTGAGCTTGGTCCGGACAGTTACCGGACGGCCGGACAGCGAGCTACCCATTGCACACTGTCCACATGATACAAAACCCTAAAAAAAAAGATAAAAATATTCACCTTTAAGCATACCTATTTGTAATTTTTTTATCCTTCAAATAAACGTCCTTAAAAAGTTCCTACATAACTTAAATTCATTAAGCCCTAAGCGAACGTCAGCGTTCGCTGTCACTGTCTTTCTATTGTGTCTCTAATTACGATATTCAAAAGGTTAAAACAATAAAATCAACTAACCGAAACATTTACGAAATCCATTTCCTCACTCCTAAAGTCTAAACATCACAAACTCATAGGTAGAATAAGTTTAGTGCAAAAGTAACAAAGCGCGGAGTGTGGACTATCGATCTCGCCCTTCACCTTGACACCGCTGGGATCAAGAAAAAAGCGTTTATTTCGTATAACCGTTCCCTGTGTCGATGAAAATGTACCTGGTATTAAATAAGAAGGAATGTTTAAGAGCGTCCTTCTCGAGGTACATTTTCATGCTCTTACACTTTCATGATTATGATGTTACTAGCTGTCCGCCCGCGACTTTTTCCGTGTGTACTTTGGTTATCGCACTCTAAACGTGTTTTCCCGTAGAAATAAGATGTTTCAAATCCGTTCATGTTTCAAAAATTGTTAATATATAACAAAAACATTCTCTTTTATATAAAAAATCCACACTCATTCAATACATTGAAGAACCCACCACTAGCTCAATGACTCGATCTCGATCGTCGTAGACTGCAGCTTTCCGGTTACGAATAGTTGGCGTTGCGTACAAACTACCTACAGGTCATTGGACTCGCTCAGCTGATGTTTTCTTAAATAAATTAATTTCATACATGCGTAAATTAATACCTACAAGTTTTGAAAAAAAGGTACTTTGTTTTTTTATAAAATTAAAAAAATGAAGTACCTTTTTTTCTATACAAATCGATAGTGTTTCATGCACCGGATCGACCCTCCGCGGGATTAAAACGATTAAAAATTAACGGTGTAGGAATATTGGTTGTATGTTGGATCTGCAGTCTTGTCCGCAGTAATTACAAGGCTTTGCTTATTAAAAATCAAGCTATTTAATAAAAATTTACGTAATATTATAAACTTGACTACATTAACGGTGTAAACGCAACCCTCAACGATTGCATCACTTCTTACCATCAGGTGGAATCGCAGTCAAGCACTAGTTTATATCAATTTAAAAAAAAACGCAGTCTATCTTTACGACTTGACGACACAAACGTGACGTTACACCATTAAAACTTGCCCCGTGCGAACTTATTATCTTTCACTGTTATGTTCAATTTGCTTTACTAGGGGTTAGGGAGGGAGGCCTTTTTAAACTGGATACCTAGTGATCCGTCTTTGAAATTTTAGATGGCAACAGTCTTATTTTAGGAGCGGCGTTTACATTTTCGTATTGAGTTTCCGAATGCTAATTCTTTTGTTCTATAATTTAGACGGGAGGTGCTTATTCTAAGTTTAGTAAGGAGCTTCAAAGAGGCTTAGTGTCTCTTCGTTGTAATTATTTAATGCGTATTTGCTGTTAGGTAAATAATAGACAAATCCTTCTAAGCTATTTTGTTAGCTTTGGTTTAATGTTCTATATAAAACTAAATTAGGAGCGTCTGACAAAGATTAGCTAAGGTTATCAATTGATGTACCAATACTATACTCACATTTCACAACTTTTGTATTTTTTGTATCATAACCATAACGCGTGTCGCTTAGTGCGTATTGCCAGTGATGGCACTGAAACGTGGTCGTTCACAATGAGCTTCATCAGAAGACTATTACAGTCATCTAAAGAGCTATCAGAGGGCTAGAGTTGAGGTTTCCTTGCGAGATCGAATCAGAAATGAAAATGTGAACTAAAGTTACTCACATCCATAGCTCTTGAATAATCGGCAATCTTGAATGGCAATGGGCAGAGAACATTGCTCGCAGAACAGATGGTTTATGAGGCCGATAGGTGCTGGAGTGGTGACAGCGTACTGGGAGACACAACTTTAGTAAGGCTACAGCTGGATCGATGATTCGTAGAAGATCGGAATTCCATGGATGCGAGACGCACAGCAGTGAACGTATTTCGGCTGAAATGATGAATTCTCTCACTGTTTTCACGAAATCTATTATAGGAACAAAACTATACTTACCTGCGTAGAAAACTCTGTGACCAAAAATTTATAGACGCTAACGTACCTGTATTTGAAACTACACTACACACATTCCAATTTCAATCGACATCTGAAAGATGTATATCATATCTGGTTCACTTCGTAGCATTATATAATGCTAGATTAATTTAGTGTAAATAACTACGAGTGCAACTGTATAAAAGATAATTGTACGGCAATATAATTTGCAATGAACGACGTATAAGTGCAGATCTGCAAAGCGTGAGTGCTATATACGATACATAAATTAAATAATCTTTTTTTCTTTCAAGTCATAATTAGATTAATTTATAATTCGGTTTGTAAGTAAATTTAGGAAATCTTATGATAAGTCTTGTAAGATTTTAAATCTCTAAAAAGGAACTCTATTGAATTGACTGGTGTCTCATAACTACAGCATACATTGAAATTTTGCTTAATCTGCTAAAAAAGGAATATTTGAACGATCACAATATCATCCTAGTTTATGTATGAATGTAGGTTAGTGAATGTAATCTGGGAAGCCAATATCGCGCATATTAAAGCAGAGCCTGCTTGTCATGAGTTCCATCAATCAATTAGCTAGCTAACTACTTCCATCCAATAAAATCGTAATCTGTTACGTCATCATCATTTATTGTAAATCTATCTTCTGTTTAATGCGGAAACTATGATATGACAATAAATGTAAACACTGGCAACTTTTCACCTAAATGGTGGACATCGCACCTATACACACAAAACGTTTTGGGAACTCATTCATTGTGCGAACAGCTAAAGGAGTCAAATTCCCTGCCGAAGTCTATATTTCCTGATGGCTATAATCTAGAGATCTTTAAGTCAAGTGTGAAGTTAGTCAAGCGCTAACCTATCTAGGCAAAAAGTCGTCTATAGTGATGAGTACAATACAAATGCATCATTCGTGTGATGCATTATATTGCACTTTTCTTTATCAGAACTGTCGTAACTTGAATAGCCTACAGTTAGTCAAATTAGTATACCGTGGTCAAATCTCGTTTTGTACTATCAGTTAGCATTGTAAATAATAATCCTATCATTGGCTTTTCGGTGACGTGAGGCATTTGATCACAATGGTCTCTGCATATTTGTCTCAACACATCCTCCTTCCATGAGCCTGCTTCAGTAGTAGATAATAGTAGTACAGGGCCCCAAGTCTGCTATTTTAATAAATTTGTCATTCCAACACGATCCCATTGTCATTTTGCTAAAAGTTTATAATCTGCTAATTCATAATGATCGATCATTGATCGGTCAATGGTCTTGTAATAGAATTGTGGTAGAATGATAATATCGAGCATATTAAAACCAATAACTGCACAATATCGTTCTAATGGTAAAACACTGATCAAATAAACTGTCAAAGTTTTAGCAGATCACCGCAAACTTCAAATATTTGTTTGTCAATATGTAGACCGTACGAGATTACCATTCTATATCACTTCTTTCAATGGAGTGTCAGTGGTTGACCATTGGAAAGTCATAATGACGCCATTATTATATTAGTAGATTACCAAACTTGTCAAAATCGTCAATTATGTCTAGTAGGACATACAAAATCTTTGCAATTATGACATCAATGATAGACCATTCTGACACTATTGTAATAGCAGAATTGAGGACCTGGCCCTGTGTCAGCGGTTTACGAGTTGTAGGTCGTAGGTTAAACCCAAGCAAGCGCTTTACTTTGTACAATATATTTGTTGTACAAACGGTGAGAGAAAACAACGTGAAGCATGTATCATAACCTCACATCCACCAACGAACACTAGGCCCGCGTAGTGGAATACAGCGCATTCCCTCTCTAGAGTGGACGCATAAATCGAAGCAGTCAATTGTACAATCTACAGGTGAAATCAACATCCCACATACATAGATACTTACCAATTAAAAAGAACTGGAGTGAGACGGCGACCCCGTCTGACCTATTTCTGTTCCCGATCTAACTCAGGTCAATATGTACACAGGCTTCTATTTAACTTTGAACTTTACGCCCATCGTTATAAATTTAATTTTTGCGGTGTTTGCTTCTGTTCCTGAAATAGAATGGCGAGACATTCGACATTGATTGTTCTATGCAGGTCGCAGGTGATATAAAATTGATGGCATCCGCGTTATTGAAGGTAATGGTGGTTTGCCGATAAAGTGCGGTTTATTGTCCTGTAATTAATGCTTGTGGTCTTCTAAGGAGCTTTATTTTTAGCATTGTGGCTTGAAGTTGAATGTTTACTGATATAAATAAATTCTTTGGCCTTTATTGAGTACTAATTGAGTACTTTTGGTCCCAAAACGATCTGTCTAACCTAACTACTATTTAGGTTACTAATATAATCTTTAAGTAGTAAAGAAGGATCAATTTTGTACTGAAACAAACAAATCATTATTAATTTATTATAAGCGTGTAAGATAGAGTTGATTTACGCATTTTTTAATTTTTTTTTTAAATGGTCACTTTTCAACAATTGGACAATATAATGTGGAATTGGTAAAACAAGCTCGATCTCGATAAAATGGAGCTGAGAATTTCATTATTGAATACCTCAGTGAAGCTTCTCGAGAGGGCTGACTCGATACATATGTATTGATACAGCCTTATTACAGCTGCCAACTACTGAACAAACATTAGTGTGTTTCATTCATACGACAACAAAGTGACTAAATACTTTGTAAAATTAATAATAGCTCGGTGTACAAACCGCATGTGCGTGGGAAAAAAAGTAATTCAATTGATTATTATATCACGCATTGAGTCAGTTCTGTTCATCTGGCAGAACTTAAGTGATTGAATTTTGAATCTATTTGCACATTTAGTACTTTCTTCGTTCGTTAAACGTTCTTCATTCGTATCTGATGATGTCATCTGCTGTGCAAAGGTTCTAGACATTCAACATCATCAATACAATAATAGTAATCTTTTATATACTTAAGAAGTAAGTACATAAATTGAGGTAATCATTATCTTCATTTCTGCCAACAGACGTCCACTTCAGGCTTGACATAGGCCTCACCGAAGCGTCACCACAATATCTGGTCCTACGCTTCTCGCATCCATCGGATTCCCGCGACCGTCACGAAGTTATCAGTTCACTTTGCGGGATGCCAGTGCTGCGTTCACGGTCGTTTCTCCAGAACCTATCGACCCATTAAATTATGTAATTCTTTGGGCAATGTTTTTTGGTGGGGAAAATCATCCAATGATAACCCCCGCTCTTGGGCGGAGCGGGAAATAGTGTCAGACTCTTACTGACTAAAAAACCCACCCCGTTCCTTCAAGCCTTCATACCGGGGCTCGAGTTACCTTTCGGATAATCCTGGCCCCAGTAGGCTTCGACCCGGCTGGGCCCCTGCTGTTACTGAAAACTCCTTCAGGCGCGTGGGAACAGTGCGCGCCTTTGAAGACTTAGGCTTGGTCCGGACAGTTACCGGACGATCGGACAGTTACCGGACGATCGGACAGCTAGCTAGCTGTCTGGCCGTCCGGTAACCGTCCAGACCAAGCCAAAGTCGTCGACGGCGCGCGTAGTTCCCGCGCCTCAAGGAGTTGTCAGCAACAGCAGGGGCCCAGCCAGGTCGAAGCCTACTGGGGCCAGGGTTATTCAGGGTGAGATAGTGGTCAAACCAAGCCTATCATTAATAAAAAAAAAAAAACCGAAAGGGCGCTCGAGCCCCGGTATAAAGGCTTGAAGGAACGGGATAGGTTTTTAGAAAGTAAGAGTCTGACACTATCTCCCGCTCCGCCCAAGAGCGGGGGTTGTCATAAAACGATTTTTCCCATCGAAAAAAAAAGACGCTATAGTATGTTGGATGAGAAAATACCGTGAAGCTTCCTGAATTCTGCTCATTCGAGCATAGATAATCATTTTTTCATAAATATGAATTTACAAGTCTACAATTAAATATAAACCATACAAATCCAACCATTAAGCAAGCAAACAACAAATACATACAAAATAAAATAATTGAGCGGATACATTCAGTTCGTTCCATCAATCACGTTCGATTAGAATGTCAGAGTGATGAATTAGTTTGAACGTAACGGTCATCCGCGACCGTTGCTATGAAAATTGTTGCAGGGGCGAAACTTTTTGTTACGTTGTGTTGAGTAGTTGGTAACGAGGAGATATGCGAAAAAAGCTATGTCATTGTTTAAACAAAATAAAGTTCTTCATCATGATCATCAGCCTTTTTAATGTTCTCACTGCTGGGACTCAAGGATCAGGCCTCCTCTTTAGGAGAGGAAATGGGCCGTAATCCATCACGCTGGCCCAGTGCGGTTTGGTGAATGTCACATGTCTTTGAATTTTTGGTTCTAGAACATACCGGTTTCCTCAAGATGTTTTCCTTCACCGTTTTGAGAGCAGTGGTGATGAAATAAATTACACAAAGTAATGCGCCTGACCATGTTCGAACCCGCGACCTACAGCTCGTAAGTCGGGGTACCACTCGGCCATCATTGCCCCTAAAAAAAAGTTGTGTGTGGCGGACTAGCCCCTGTTAGGAGGCGGTGACGGTAGCAGGCAGTACCCTTTGGCTACCGAGCCCTCGGGACAGTTCAACCCGATTTTTGACGTACGTTGCTCGTTGCGCTGGTCACGTACGCCACCACGCACCCCTGAATGCGTACGTTTTCGACTAAGGGGGTAGCGTAGCAGCACCTCGCTTCGGGTACCGAAGAGGATAAAATAATAGACACGTTTTCGACAAAGGGCCCTAGGGGTTCGGCTATAAGCTTCTTCCTTGTTCCCTTTTTTCCTGTGTTGTTGCCTCTTCGGTGGCTTGTTTTCGACTGACGATCGGACTGAAAAACGGCCCGCCTTTTATACCCCGAAACTTTACGTGCGCGTGAACCGTGATTTTCGGACTTATTTTACCTTTAATTTTGCTTTAGCCGAGCCCTTTCGGATGCCATATTTATTTATTCTTTCACATAACATAGACAATATGCACATCAAAATACTCGTTACAATGTCTACTTTCACATAAAATAACAATCTTTTGCATAACTCAACTTATAAAAAAGTTTCTAGAACAAAAACTGCAAAAGATACAATTTCGCTCATGTTTTGAAACACAAATCTTTCGATTTCTCACCGAATATTATACCAATTGTCAATCTAATGGCTATATTATCATTTATTAGTTAAGTTTTAACTAGGAATACAGTAATGGTGAGAATCGGACATAAAACAAAAAAGGTAAACATCAGTTTACAATTACGTAAGCGGGATCGCGAACATTACAAAATTCGATCATTTCCAAAACTATGCTATCTTGAATCTATGGTTCCTAATATACTACAATAGACTTAAAAACACTAATTAACCACATAGAACATCTATCAGGTACCGACAACATAGATAAAATCCTTTTCAAAATAGTTAACAAAACAAACTTTCATTTTCACTAATAAGTTCGCACTTTCTTATTCATTCTTATTGGAATCTTATTAGTTATTCTATCTTGAACCTTACTAAATTAGAAAATTGTTAATTAGAGGCAAAACAGAGACTTAAACTTACATAATCTTGCCTAGACTTTCATAAACATATCATAAACAAAACAAAACTTAGAAATATGTTACACGAGGCTATTCTATAGTAAAACTCAGTCTATTATTTACACTAACCTAATAAGACATAAGTTCCTAAGCCTAATAATTCAAAATAAACATATAAGAAGTGAAAAACATCCTATTCTAAGTTCAAAATGTACATAAAAACTACTTGCGTGCTAGGTGGCCCCGACCACTACTTGCGCCCTGGTGCTTGCAAGGGACCTCCGTCGCCGACATTGTGTTTATCAAATACAACTAAATAAATTAATACCAAGCAAAGTTCAGGTATCTACCTTGGATTGTGATGTTTGGGAAAAACTATAACAATAATCATTCGGAAATAACAAAGAAAAAAATTTTTTGTGTCAATAATATAACTTACAAGCCCACAAGCAGAAATTGTTATACATATCTACAGTGAATTTTCCGCTCCAGGAGCGGGAAAAAAATATTTGAAAAAAATTGGAGCGAAAACCTAAATAATTTCTTCTGCTCTTGGGTGGAACAACCCTCCCTCTCGTTTCAGATTGTTATTAAAATTAACTAACCCTCACCCAATGTTCTTTCTGTCATCCTTTATAATACAGGGCCACAATATTTTTTTCGAATAAACCCCGCAGGCCTGGATCTACAGTGACCCAAAACCAAATTACCATCCAAAAAGCCTACATACATTCCAACTGTAAACGAATAAATATATAAACAGATATGACCCGATCTACATAAAAGGTAAAGATCTAAAAATAAATAAAATGG
Source organism: Mythimna albipuncta (assembly GCA_929112965.1). NCBI lineage: Eukaryota > Metazoa > Arthropoda > Insecta > Lepidoptera > Noctuidae > Mythimna > Mythimna albipuncta. Next base: position 18,699,487 of record OV815967.1, read on the forward strand.
AAGAAGGGAGGTCCCATTTGCTTGTGTTGTTCAATCAATCAGCTAGAGTTGATAGACAACGCTTTGGTTCTCCGGGATTTTTTGCTAGTTCATAAAACATTCTGTATGTTTGATGTGTTTGTTTGTATTTCAATATTTTTTTAGTATAGTAAATTATCCCAGATATTAAATCCGATTCTAGATAAGTATTAACACATTCAATACTAATCAATTTCATTCGATTTGATTTGATTTAATTCTCATTAATTTATAATTACGACTGGCCTGTTGGTCTTGTGGTTAGTGGCCCTGACTGCTATGCCGCAGGTCGTGGGTTCGATTCCCACCCAGGACAAATGTTTATGTGATGAGCATGATCATTTGTTCTGTGTCTGTGTGTAATTAATCTATAATATGTATGTAATTAGAAATATATAAGTATGTTTATCAGTTGTCTAGTACCCATAACACAAGCTCTGCTTAGCTTGGGACTAGACGGCGTTGCGTGATAGTTGTGGAATATTATTATTATTATTAATTAAGTACTTACCTACTAGCATTAGATATTAAACGAACTGTTACTACTAACACTATGAGTTTCAATAAGTCAAAAATGTATGGGATTAACAGGCACTGACAAAGTTTCCCGTGGTAAATTCCAAACAGTTTTTGTAATTACTAAAAAAGGCTACTATCATGCATAAACTGTTAGTTTGCCTAGAGCCCCTTACAGGCAACTATCTCATGATTAGCCAAGTATAGAATGCAGGTGTTCTATAAAGTATACACATTACTACGGCATTGCACGGAATGTCTACAAAGTTTATAATGAAGAATTAATAAATAATGCTAGAAATTTTCGTTAAAATTTAAGAATTCTATACGAATTAAAAATATATGGGATTAACATGCACTGACAAAGTTTCCCATGGTAAATTCCAAACAGTTTTTTAATTACTAAAAAAGGCCACTGTCATGGATAAACTGTTAGTTTGCCTAGAGCCCTATACAGGCAACTATCTCATAATCGGCCAAGTATAGAATGCAGGTGTTCTATAAAGTATACACATTACCACGGCATTTCACAGAATGCCTACCAAGTTTATAATGAAGAATTAATAAATAATGCTAGAAATTTTCGTTAAAATTTAAGAATTCTATACGAATTGAATGCTACCAAGTCCTGAACTAATTATTATAAGAGTGAGCGTATCGAGTTTGTTCTCTTAGGGTACCCTGACACGAGTAACTTTGGGTCTAAGAAACTTCAGAGTTTAAAGGGAGACAGGGCGTTAGATTCCTATAAACCCTGCTGACAGAATCAAGTATATCTTACTTATACTGCTGCCCGAATATTCGGCATTGTATAGAACGACTAGTTAATAAATAAATAATATTTCATACATTGCCCGAACAATTTCGGCTTTCTAAACAATCATTCAGATGTCTGGTATCATACACATAGGCTGGTTCCTTTTTTAGTAAATCCTTCTATTCTATAAATCAAGACAGATTACTTGATTTATAAGGTTACAGTGTTATACATAGTTCCTCAGTTTTTTTTTTTGAGCAAACAACCATTATCACAAAGTCTTGGACTGTAAAATTTTGTAATTTTGAGGAAAACACTGCAATAATCTATTCTGACATTTTCTCCGGCATGTAGTTTTGGTATAAATATATCTATACTAATATTATAAAGAGGTAAAGTTTTTTTTTGGGTTTTTTTTTTATTTGTAGGAGGTAATCTCTGGAAGTACTGGTCTGATTGGTAAATTTTTTCATCGATAGAAAGCGGCTTTATTCCTGGCTATATTTCACGTACGTGGGCGAATCCACGGGCAAAAGCTAGTATATTATATGTTCCAAATGTAATCTATATCTGTACTAATATTATAAAGAGGCAAAGTTTTTTTTTTATTTGTAGAAGGTAATCTCTGAATGTACTGGTCCGATTGCTTTTTTCCACCGATATAAAGCTGATATATATAATATAAATAGAATATTCCACAACTATCACACAACGCCGTCTAGTCCCAAGCTAAACAGAGCTTTTGTTATGGGTACTAGACAACTGATAAACATATTTATATATTTCTAAATACATACATATTATAGATAAATTACACCCAGACATAGAACAAATGATTATGCTCTGCCAATAGGCCAGTCAGATTTCTGAATGACATGGCTATAGTTTATTTACCAGGCAAAACTGTGAGCAAAAGCTAGTCTGTCAATAAAACACCAGACATTTAGCTTTATATTTTCCGGGCTTGAATGTCTTTGACATCCTTAGTCCTTATTTACGGCATCGTAAAGAAACGAATAAAGTTCTCTGTCAAGGTTATCTTGTAGTTTATTTCCAATCGTTGTTGCCGACAAGTTCATATCTTTATCTACATCGTGCCGCCATGTTTTGTAGAATATTGATTACTGTTAGGTGACCATTATACAATTCCAACCCGCACTGGGCCCGCGTGATGGATGATGGACACATTCCCTCTCCTAGAGAGGAGGCTTGAGTCCCAACAGTGGGAACATTAAAAAGGCTGGTGATGATGATGATGATGACCACTATACGGTCATGCTAGCGTCAATCAATTCCATCAATCAAGAATAATGGTTTTCGTCAATCAGTACTAAAAACCATCATGCAACGCATTAGACGGTAGGATTTTCGTCAATCAAGCTTATGACTGTGGCAAAACTGACAGCAAAACCTACCGCGTAATGTTCGCCTTATTAAATAATATGTACTTATTCATTTACGTCCGTTTTAATCTGAGGTTTCATCATCATCATCATTTCTGTGGAAAGACGTCCACTGTTGATAGATAGATAGATAGATAGATAAATCCTTTATTGGTTACAGCACAAAACATGCACCAAAATACAAAAAGCACACATATTATAAAAACTAAGCACATAGACAACAACAAAGGAAAGAATAAAAAATAAAATAATAACACATGTAGGTACTAAGAAAAAAAAAAAAAAAATTGCAAGATAGACCCATAGTGCGGTGTGCATGTCGCGCTGCACCAATGGGAGTCCAGCTCAGCATGTGTCAGGCAAAAATACCTGACGCTGATATTATGCTGGATCCTTGTGGTGACATTCGGACGCTCAGATGGTTTTGAGTGAAATGTAGATAAATATATATTATATAAAGTTAATAAGCATAAAATAATAAGCAAGGTTAATAAGTAAAGTGAATAAGTAAAAAATAATGTAATGTAAATCTACGAGTATGTGTGTGTAAAGGTGAGGTGCGGTGAGTCATAGACAGCATTTTCAATATGTGTACCTATCAAACGCAAGCTACCAAGCGGAATATGTGGGTACGCCCAGCAGACTGTCCCGGAAACAAGGAACACGCAGACCAGCTATATGAAGGACGTATTCGAAATGAACATACCACGTTCTTTCTGTGAGGTGATGAGGAATTGTCGTAGCCGTATTCTGAACGTGTTAACACATTTAACATTCCTAATCGGCGGAGGAATATTGTTCCAGCATTGTTGCACTGTTGGACATAGGCCTCCTCCAAGTGACGACCGATCCTATGCGTCTTACATCCAATGGATTTTCGCGACTATCGCCATCATCGGTACACTTAGTTGACGGCTAAGATGTTTCTAATCATCGACTTATATTCTACTGATAAATCAGCCCTTTAATGGAAACAAATTGTCAAAATACTGAAAAGTTAAAACAAAAGTTCATAGATGATATTTTTTACGCGACCAAAATGTCTTAACCACCATGAATTGCGTAGCGCTTACGCGTTTTGTTTAACATAGTGTAATGTTCTATGTTTTGTTCTATATTTTATTTAATTTTAGTTAAAAGTTTAAGGTTGACATTACACCTAAGTTGGCTGCAGTGAGTCTTTAGCACGCCTAATCTAGTGCGTAGTACATATATATCTATGTTTCTAATGCCTATATCTAAAATAAGGGACTGATCAATATCAAAAGTATTGGTAGTGTTAAGAAAAGGTACTGGCTAAGAAACAACAGCTATGTGTAAGGATTTTCATGGTCAAGCAAGGGTTACTGTGGTGGTACTACGGATGAGTGACCTCTTACATGCCGAGACTCCTTCGTGTCTAGAAAACCCCATTTAGGTACACATTTTGACAGTCACAGTTTTTTTGGGTAGATAAAAATCACCCAGATGACATCTCTCGCCCTTGGGCGAAACAGGAGATAGTATCAGAGTCTTACTGACTTGTAAACCCACTCTGTTCCTTCTTGCCTTTCATACCGGGGCCGAGGCTCCCTTTATTATCTTACTTAATAACGATAGTACTTTAAATTAAAACAGACTTAATAACAGTACTGTTTTAATAATTCTTGCCGATAATTATGTACTCAATAACTACACTGTAAACGTTTCAACGCCTGTACACAGTATCATTATGGTAGGAGTGGCTCTATCACGCATTTCCTTCTATTATTTTAATTAACGACTAGCGTTAATTGATTTCTAGCAACAAAAATAATTTAAGGAGTTTTATTAATACTATGGTACCAACCTGTGTAAATCATTGATAAATATTTTTTTTTAGTATTTGTTGTTATAGTTATCGCGGTTCTTGAGATACGGCCTGGTGACAGACCGACGGACAGACAGCTAAGTCTTAGCAATAATTTTTACCCTTTGGCTACGGAACCCTAAAATCATGAGAATAATCATAGAAGTCTTGCTAAAATTAAGCAATGCAAACGGAATCTCGAATTAAAAAAAAATGTATAATGCATCGGCTAAGGAAGAAGCTATTACGTATAAAATTACAATTAATGAATTAAAACTCAAACAAAGAGATATAATTGTACACAAATAGTTAATCAAAGACTATATAAGCGAGTTTCACGAAACATCATTTGAACGCGCAATCGATTTCTAACATGAAGACGATCGTTGCTTGTTTGTTTTGCGTGGTTCTGAACGTGGAAAGTGTTAGATATCAAAATGTCACGTACGAACCTGCCGAACGGCAGCTTTTGGATTTTAAACGGGATCATCCGGTAGGTACCAATTATTTCAATAAAGTCATCAGGCCTCCATTGAAAACTATCAAAAAAACCACAATGAAACTATTTATGACAAAAAAGTAAATTTTCAAAAATGCTAAAGCTTGTAGTTTCGATATTTAGTAAATTTCTTCTGAGTTTCATTACAGTCGCTGATTTGAAAACTAGGCATCGATCTAAGTATGCTAATTTTTGTTTACCTTTTTACAGTTACCAATAGGATTATGGACTAAAAATAGTGGAGATCCAACAGAAATTCGGGACACATTAACGATCAACTCCGATCAATTTAACAATCAGTTACTTCTCGATACAATGCTGACATTTGATGGAGAGAGAATACCCGAGAGGGTGGTCCACGCGAAAGGAACTGGTGCCTTTGGGTACTTTGAAGTCACAAATGATGTGTCTAAGTATACTTATGCTGATGTCTTCAATGGAGTTGGAAAGAAAACGCCATTAGTAACCAGGTTCTCAAATGCAGCTCAGGGTCTCGGTGGAACTGACGTCAGTAAGGAATTAAGAGGCATGTCGGTAAAATTTTACACTAAAGAAGGCAATTTAGATCTTTTGTGCTTACAGACGCCAGTATATCTATATAGAGATCCGTTTTTTTTCTGGTCTTTAGTTCACGCTTTTAAACGTAACCCGCAGACCGGTATTTTAGTAGATGCTACGGCCCGTTGGGATTTCGTGACACAAATACCAGCTGCCCTACATACTTTCTTTTGGACATTATCTGATTATGGACTTCCGGATGGGTACAGACGAATGGATGGTTTTCCTATCCACACTTATGAAATTTCTAACAAAAAAGGAGAGAGACATTATGTCAGGTTTAACTTTAGAACGGAGCAAGGGTTTACTTTTATTACTAACGCTCAAGCAGCTGTGATACAAGGTACGGATCCAGATTATTTTAATCGAGATTTGTACAATGCTATTGAACTAGGAAACTTCCCAGCATGGAGATTAGAAATGGACATGATGACGCCAGAAGGCATTCAAAAAGTTGACTACGATCCATTCGACGTTACAAGACTATGGAAGAACGGCACATTTATTACCGTACAAATTGGACGTCTGGTATTGAACAAAAATGTTGAAAATCAATTCAGAGACGTAGAACAAGGTGCGTTTAACCCTGGACATTTGGTACCCGGTATCCCTGGACCAGTCGACTTTTTGTTCAGAGGCAGAAGAATGTTCTACAGAGATACACAAAATTATCGTTTAGGTAGAAATCACAACAAAATTTTCATTAACACGCCATTATATGCAAAAACATACGTTCGTGATGGGACACCGCCAACAAGGCTTAACATGAAGAATGCACCAAACTATTATTCTAATTCATTCAATGGTCCAATACCTTATGTTGACGAGAAGCGACCTCGAGAGAAGTTACAAGTATTGGAAAGTAATGCTGTTGATTTGGAGCCATTGCGGTATTTCTACAATCACGTTCTTGAAAGTGAGGCTCATCGACAGAGGTTTATTGAAACTGTTGTATTGTCTCTCGTGCCAGTCACACCACCGGTGTTGCAAAATGCTATAAAGATGTTGTATCTTATTGATCACGACTTAGGCACACGAGTGAGTGTAGGGTTGGAGGTAGCTCTGGAGCAGAGGAGAGCCCAGCAAGCAGCAGCAGCAGCTACACCCCCTCCGAACTTACCCATAAGGAATACACCAACTGCAGAAGCTGCTCCTAAGACACACTTGTACGCAAAGAATGCACAAGGCAATCACAAATAAAGTATAAAGTCGTAAAGAATGCACAGAATGCACAAGGCGTGTGATTCAAAAAGTGTACTTAAAATTAAGCTAATTAAATGTATAATGATGGATCGTAAATATTTTAAGATTTTCTATTTACCCTTCTTTTTTATAGTTTGTCAAAATAGTTTTGGTGTTTACTCTAAACTCTATTTGAAATATTTCTGCCTTCTGAAATCAGGTCTCTAGTGTTGTATGAGAAGATGATAATATAAAAGTAAACTCATTAATATAGCTAGTATAACTCCCCTCAAAGAAGTGATAGATGAACTGTATCAAAAACTTATGCGTATTATGACTAGATATGAGGTGACTATTGAGGTGACGACTCTTGAGGAGTATAAAGAAGAAGTCAAGTTGCGCCAACTTCATATACTGGGACAAGAACAAGTTAAATCAGTAAGTAGTAGCTTAGTTTTTACTTTGTAAAAATAACTCTAAAATGTGCATTATAAACTTCCTTTCAAGTCCAAATGAGCGATTTTATTATAGATAAAGAAAATAGAATTTCTAAAATAATTGAATTTAAACATTACGAAACCATTAATAAGTGTACTTTTTCGTATGAGAAAAAGTATACAAAGTTTCAGTTTTTGATCTACGAACAAGAAATGCATTTCGAAGAAAGATGAAAAATGCTGACTAAAACTCGGGGCATGTTATAAAAACACACATTCATTATTTTCGGGGCGTCCCACGTAGGAGTATTGTCATGTAAAATCCGGACAAAATTATTGAATGACTTATTTGGTAATAAAACATTCTAGTACGATTGAAATTATCTTAAATGATAATAAAAAGTACATATATACCATAAAGCACGTTTATTTAACATAATTTCTTAACCTTTCAATCGTGGAAATGACAGACACAATTGAAAGACAATAGGTGCGCGAACGCCGGCGTTCGCTTGGAAATGCTTAATGAATTAAAATGATCTTAATTGAGCTGATCATCTTCACCGTCTTCATCTATATCTTCGCTGCTGATGTTGTCTTCTGTTGACGTTGATGGTAAAGGTGGCGGCGCATTTGCGTCCATAAGTTCAAGCGCCTCTTTCCAAAAACTTTTTCTCTTTAATTGCGGTCTTGGCTGAATAGAGCTTAAATAAGAATGGGAACTTAACAATCTGTTAGTAATGTACCTCTTGCAGTCTTATCTAGAAAATTTTCTAGAAAAGTCAAGTTTGTACTGCCTAAAGTTACCTCCCTGACAATTGACCAATAGGAACGATGCACGGATGCCTTATGACTTGAGCTCCATGTATCAAGACTGTGAATTATAGGTGACATAGGATGCCATTCATACAAATCAGTATATAACTTGACTGTTGCCTGAGTGTAAGAAGCAAACTTTTCAACATTAACACTGATTCCGCTGGCAAATACCTCTAAGATTACTCTCAATCGCTTGATGAGGTTTAAATCAATTCCAGTATTGTGAGATGAATTTTCTGAGTCTGCAAAAAACCTTTGTGATGTATTTACATCATTGGTGGTCCCAAATCCTGCTACAAGCACGTCTACAAGCAGTCCCATTTGTTCTCTGAAATCTTTTTGTACTCGCTCTAGAATTAAATAGACAATTTTAGCCATTTTTCATTATTACGTCAAAAGGGATTAGGCGCACAATGCCACATTCGCAGAATGACATATTGACGCAAAATGCCACATTCGCAAAATGACATTTCGCAATATGCCACACTAGCAAAATGCCACATTAGCAAAATGACATATTCTCAAAATGACACATTCTAAAAAAATCATAATTATCGCATAATGTGCGATTAACATAAAAAAAATTAAAAAATTGTTAAAATTATTTATTTACTTCTTGCAGTGGGTTTTTTTTTCATAAAAACATACTAACGTCCAAATAAAAAAATACTGAGTTCGAAATAACATTTTGGCCTTATGCGAAAGTGGCATTTTGCGAATATGGCATTTTGCGAAGATGGCGTTTTGCGATATGGCATTTAGAGAATATGACATTTTGCGAATGTGACATTATGCGAATGTGGCATTTTGCGAATGTGGCATTGTGCGCCTAAGCCGTCAAAAGCACTCTTCTTTGCGACATGCTGGTACCCATTTTTTTTGAACTGAGTCTTAAAAATGTCAGAAAATGCCAAATTAGTTTTTTTATCATCAGGGCATTGAGTGATTTAAACTAATTTTGTTCCCAAAAAGTCCAACTTTTCTACAATTTTCTTTCCTTTACGCATGATGTTGTACAAAGCTCTTCTGGTAAAACTAACAGTTTATTCTGCATTATCTGAAAATAAATAATAAAACAATATAAAGTCCCCAATTTTACACTATCATCTTCAAATAATTGAAAATAAAAATGGCGCGGCTAGGCGCAACAATTTTTTATAGATTTTACTAAAACATATTTTTGGCAACATATTAATAAAAAAGTAGAGGTTTGCCTTAAAAAGTAAACAAAAACACGATTTAATAAAATATTTCACACAATTTATTTGAAATTTTCGGTCCATCTTTAAATTTTTTTTTAAACACATAAATGAAACATAAACTATTAAATAATTATGTTAAAATAATTTACGTACCTTGTATTTCCATATTCACAATGCTTTTTCTCACTATTTATGACACCAAAACATACAGTACAAACTCTAATGCAGTGAAAATAACTAGTGCCGAGAACAAATACTTGCGACTTAGACAACGACTGGGTTCCGAACTTCCGACTGCTTGTGCGGGGAGGGTCGACTCGGTCTGAGTTACAAATGTGTCCATTTTTCACTCAGTTCTTGAAAATAGTAACATCACGTTATAATGGAATCAATCAGCCTTCACTGACGAGACATTCATATAGAATAAGGCTGGTAAAGTGGTGATAGATTAACTAGAGTTTCACACAATTATGTTAGTTAGTTATAACGGTTTTTCTTGATGAGAACCTCGTAAAAGCAGAGAAAGTTTGAAAGAGAGAGGCTTAGCTTGTCAAGTTGTTGACATGTGGTTATAGAATACGATAGTTGCGATGGCCAAGAGCCTCGACAAAGGCTCTTGTTGGACAGTCTTGAAGAGCTTGATCCAGAAAATAGTACTCTTGAACACGGCGCGTATATTAAAGATTTATCTCTCAAGAGCCCTTTGTTTTATGGTGGGAAAAAATCATGCAATGACATCCCCCGCTCTTGGGCGTAGCGGGAGATAGTGTCAGACTCTTACTGACTAAAAGACCCACCCCGTTCCTTCTAGCCTTCATACCGGGGCTCAAGCGCCCTTTCGGATAACCCTGGCCCCTGTGGGCTTCGACCCAGCTGGGTTCCTGCTGTTGCTGACAACTCCTTGAGGCGCGCGGGAACAGTGCGCGCCGTCGACGATTTGTGCTTGGTTCGGACAGTTACCGGACGGCCGGACAGCGAGCTACCCATTGCTCACTGTCCGCAAGCCCGCGCCTACGGTGGCCGGAAATCGGGATCAGAATCCCGGCGGCGGTGGCGGCAGTGATAACGCCGTTGCCTGATACGTTCGGCCTCCTCCTTTGCGAGCATTACTGCTTCGCAGAAGTCGGCGACTGCCTGCCACTCCCCCTCGCTCCGGACCATGGCCTCAACCAAGGCCTCTGCCGCCGATCGCCCCCACGAGGGTACGGCGATGCTCCGTCCAAGATCTCTCAAGAGCCCTGACTTTAGATAGCATAGACTCTATTCCTGATCCGGTAGGCTGCCAAAAATACAAAAAGATTTGAATGCTTTTTTTTTGAAAATATTTTTAAATGTTAATAATAATTATGAAATCTATAAAGTAAATAAATGGAATAAAAGTGTGACTTGCTATATTGAAGCAACAAAAATGGAACCCCGAATTTAAAACAGTATCATGCGAATGCTTAGGAAGTAGTTATTACGTGTGAAATTGCAATCAATGAATCAGATCTCGCTACATGCAGACAAATAAATATTATTGTGCCCAATCAGTTAATCTAAGGCTATATAAGCTGGTTTCGCCAAAATCTACTTGATCACACAGTCAGTTTCAAACATGAAGACAATCGTTGCGTGTTTGTTTTGCATGGTACTAAATGTGAAAAGTGTTAGATATCAGAACGTCACGTACGAACCTGCGGAAAGGCAGCTTTTGGATTTTAAACGGGATCATCCGGTAGGCAGTAATAATTTTAATAAAGTAATAAATCACATTCAAGCAAGCTCTTAATAAACTAGTGCACCTCACCATCAAAGATTGCATCGCTACTTACCATCAGGTGGGATCACAGTCAAGCACTAGTTTATCACAATTAAAAAAAAAAAAAAAAATCAATCAAAAAGATATAACAGTAATTTTCAAAACTGCTTTTCCGACCAGTATTTCTATATTTTTTCAACATCTTCTAAGTTCTCTTAAAATCACAGCTGCTCTTTGTTCTCAGCCGATGCAATTTGTAGGTTCATAAATTACACATCTATGGTGCTCACACTTTTTTCTCCCTTTTCAGTTACCAATAGGATTATGGACTAAAAATAGTGGAGATCCAACAGAAATACGGGACACATTAACGATCAACTCCGATCAATTTAACAATCAATTACTTCTCGATACAATGCTGACATTTGATGGAGAGAGAATACCCGAGAGAGTGCTCCACGCGAAAGGGACTGGTGCCTTTGGGTATTTTGAAGTCACAAATGATGTGTCTAAGTATACTTATGCTGATGTCTTCAATGGAGTTGGAAAGAGAACGCCATTAGTAACCAGGTTCTCAAATGGCGCTCAAAATCTCGGTGGAACTGACCTTAGTAAGGAAGTAAGGGGCATGGCAGTAAAATTTTATACAAAAGAAGGCAATTTAGATCTTTTGTGTTTGCAGACACCAGTATACCTATATAGAGATCCGATTTTGTTCTGGTCTCTAATTCACGCTATTAAACGTAACCCGCAAACTGGTATTTTAATAGATGCTACGGCCCGTTGGGATTTCGTGACACTAATACCAGCTGCCTTGCACACCTTCTTTTGGACATTGTCTGATTATGGAATTCCGGATGGGTACAGAAGAATGGATGGTTTCCCTATTCATACTTATGAAATTTCTAACAAAAATGGAGAGAGACATTATGTCAGGTTTAACTTTAGAACGGAGCAAGGGTTTAGTTTTATTACTTCTGCTCAAGCAGCTGTGATACAAGGATACAATCCAGATTATTTTAATCGAGATTTGTACAATGCTATTGAACTAGGAAACTTCCCAGCATGGAGATTAGAAATGGACATGATGACGCCTGAAGGTATTCAAAAAGTTGACTACGATCCATTCGATGTTACAAGACTGTGGAAGAACGGCACATTTATCACAGTGCAGATTGGACGTTTGGTATTGAACAAAAATGTTGAAAATCAATTCAGAGACGTAGAACAAGTTGCGTTTAACCCTGGACATTTGGTGCCCGGTATTCCTGGACCAGTCGACTATTTGTTCAGGGGTAGAAGAATGTTCTACAAAGATACACAAAATTATCGTTTAGGTAGAAATCACAACAAAATTTTCATAAACACGCCATTATATGCAAAAACATACGTTCGTGATGGGACACCGCCGATAAGGCTTAACATGAAGAATGCACCAAACTATTATTCTAATTCATTCAATGGTCCAATACCTTATGTAGACGAGAAGCGACCTCGAGAGAAGTTACAGGTATTGGAAAGTAATGCTGTTGACTTGGAGCCGTTGCAGTATTTCTATAATCACGTTCTTGAAAGTGAGGCTCATCGACAGAGGTTTATTGAAAATGTTGTATCGTCTCTTGTACCAGTCACACCTCCGGTGTTGCAAAATGCTATAAAGATGTTGTATCTTATTGACCACGACATGGGCACCCGGGTGAGTGTAGGGTTGCAGGTAGCTCTGGAACAGAGGAGAGCCCGACAAGCAGCAGCAGCGGCTACACCTCCTCCGAACTTACCTATAAGAAACACACCAACTGCAGAAGCTACTCCTAAGACACACTTGTACGCGAAGAATGCACAAGGCAATCACAAATAAAGTATAAATTTGTGACCATTCAAATATAAAGTGGGTTACGGTGTGATTAATAAAGTGTACATAAATTAAAATATGCTAATTGAATGTGTAGTAGCATGGAACATAAATATTTTAAGATTTTCCACATTCCTTTTTCCCCAAAAATGTTGTATCTTATTAATAGTGACTTAGGACATAGGTGAAGTGAGGGTTGGAGGTAGCTCAGGAACGTAAGAAAGTTCAGCAAGCAGCTGCAGCGGATGTACCAAAACCTATAATAAATGTACAAAGTATTCGTAAATAAAGTTGTCAAGACCATAATAAAATGAAATTATATATTTACAGATTGATACATAAATTGCATGTTTTACAGTTTGATAAAAAAAGTGAAAGTGTATTTTGGCAACAATTAAATGAGCAATGATGGAAGGCAAAGTTCTTTTAATAGCTAGATAAGCATTAGTTTTACAAATCGGCGTCGTCATTTCAGCACAAACCGTCGTTGCGAGAGATTTTATTTGTTTAATAACGATTTGCATTGTCTGAGTGTTTTGCAGAATATTTTCTTTTGGAAATCCTTAATTTTATCATTTATCTGTAAAGGTAAACAACATATTCTTGCTTTTGTCACACATTACTCAAGGTCGGCGCCACACATTTTTTTTCTTCCATTCTGTACCATCACCCGTCATACTATCACTAACTCTCCCTTTTAATTCAATATCACTCCTCAATCATACAACCCACCCATCTTTTCTTCAGCCTCCTTCTCTCCTCTATTCATCTACAACCACTTATATACTTGGAACTCTTTTAGTAACACGCGTTTCATCCCTCCTCTTCACATGATCATACCAAGATAAACGATTTCTTTTCAACTTAAATTTCAGTATCTAATATATAATAATTTTTCATTTCAGTATTCTCGCAATACCATACATCTTTTTCACATTCGGATCCATGCAATATGACAAGTCTTATCATGGACTTGTAAATTTTATCCTTCAATTTGAGGTTCATCCGTGGGTCACAAATTGTTCCCGTGACCGCCGGAACCGGAATATTTGAACTTTTGTTTTATTTATTTTCAGTTCACCTTTTTATTATTTTTATTAATTTATTTTTTACAATTTGACATTGTAAATTATTTTTATTTTACAGTTTGACATGTTTTTTTTTTCTTTTTTTTTGACTAATTTTTTTTTGCGAAGTTTCACATTTTATAAACTTTAATTTCCTTTTATTATTGTGAATGTGAGGACAATGTTGATTACTTTTTTTTTCTCGTAACCGTATGTCTGGCAATTTAAGTATTTTCTGCGGCGTACCCAAATGTCCTTTCCTTGGTAATGTTCGTCAAGTCGTTGAGCTCCTTAGTAGTCCTGAGTTGAGCTTTGCGAATACTGAAATATCATTTATCATAATCGGATAAACCTCTAAATATGGGTGATCCAAAACTCTTTTGTTTCAAGACGTACCTTTATTATTATTTAACAATAATTAAAAAGATTAAACATTAAAATACACATAAATAATATATATACACTAAATGCCTAGCTTAAATATGACGTCATAAAACTCCTCCGCATCGCTGTTGACTGAAATTTGCCCAAAAGGCTGGCGGCATTGCCACGTTATATGGCTTAATCTCTGACTGAGGTAAAAGTCAGCCCTTGGATCACGCGAAGAGTCAACAAGCGTTTTGATAAATCTTTAAAAAGCATATGAGCACTCGGACCCCACGGCCCAAGTAGATTTTTTTTTAGTAAATTAGGTGAGTACAAAGTTATACAATATTTCGACCATTAGGTGCATAATAGCATAGGTAAGTAAGTGGTATCACGCATTTCCTTTTAAAAGATGTAGGCTTTATAATTTAGATAGATTACTTTGAAGGCATGTAATCAAATTCAGCATTGAAAAAGTTATTGTGATATTTGAAGCAATTTATTTTGCCTTTAATTCAATCACGTGCATTTCTGAAGCTACCAATCTAGTGCACGGAGTGCGAGTTGCTTTTACTTTATTTGAGCCCAGTCATGTGCCTTCGTGCTTAGTGAAAATAATATAATCATCACGGATTATAGTGACATGACTCCCAAGTCCCTTCCACCGTCACCGCACATACCTACTAAGTATTTTGCCGGAGGGATCTTTGGCGAGGTCGAATCAGATATTACAGAAATCAACTTGAAGGGAGGAATCAATGGGAGCCTTCGACAACCACTGGGCCCGACGTCAGCTCTCACACAAGAATCCCGAGCACTCCTCCGTCGCTCGTAAACACAATCGAAACGTCTACCGTGTTTGGCTCTGATTGGTTAAGAACTTGGAGCGGACCAATCAAAGCGCCGAACGTCAAAAGCGTGTCAATCGCTATAAAACAAACTCCACGTTCGATGTGGCGAAGCTTGGGGGAGGCCTATGTCCAACAGTGGACGCGTATCAGCTGAAATGATGATGATGATGATGATATTCGTGATGGGAAACCGCCGACAAGGCTTTACATGAAGAATGCACTAAACTATTATTCTAATTCATTCAATGGTCCAATACCTTATGTTGACGAGAAGCGATCCCGAGAGAAGTTACAGGTATTGAAAAGTAATGCTGTTGATTTGGAGTTGTTCTAGTATTTCTACAATCACGTTCTTGAAAGTGAGGCTCATCGACAAAGGTTTATTGAAACTGTTGTATCGTCTCTTGTGCCAGTCACACCAGTGTTGCAAAATGCTATAAAGATGTTATATCTTATTGATCATGTCATAGGCACACGGGTGAGTGTAGGGTTGGAGGTAGCTCTGGAGTAGAGGAGAACCCAGCAAGCAGCAGCAGCGACTACACCTCCTCCAAACTTACCCATAAGGAACACACCAACAGCAAAAGCTACTCCTAAGACACACTTGTAGGCAGAGAATGCACAAGGCATGTGATTCAAAAACTTTACATAAATTAAAATATGCTAATTAAATGTGTAATGATGGATCGTAAATATTTTAAGATTTTCTATTTTCCCTTCTTTTTTACAGTTTGCCAAAACCGGTTTGCGTTTACACATTCTAAATTGAAAATACAAATGAACTCTAAGCTATTTCTACATTCTGAAGTAAGCACTGAACTGCTCCACACTGCCAGGCCTTAAATGTCTTCTACCTTGTTTGTTAAATCTTAAGTATGACAGAAGAAGGAGCTTCACTGGTACTTTTAACAGGTCTTACATAAGCTTGATTTTAATCTCTTAGCATCCATATCTAAGATACGCTTTGGTGAACTTTTCAAGAATTATGGATTTTATTATGAAAACTACCAAAAATACACTGTGAAGGACGATATGGTTAACACCTTTCGGTCCAAGCAAGTAATCTTTCACATGATTTCTGTGTGTTCTGATCAAGTTTTCGGGTGTCGGTGAGGTTGTATTGTGTAATCAAAAAATCGGTTTGTGCCCAACTCAGTTCTTAAAAATGGTAACCTCACGTTATAATGGAATCGATCAGCCTTCACTGACGAGAGTATATGAATGAGCCTGATAAATGAGTGATAGATTAACTAGAGCGTCTCACAATTATGGTAGTTTTATTGATGAGAACCTCGTAAAAGCAGAAAAAAATTGAGTATGAGAGGCTTAGCTTGTGAAATTGTTGACATGTGGAAAAAAATACAGCTATCATTGTACTGATATGAATTTTTATTTGAAAATATTTTTAATTGTAAGTAATCTACACATCTACAAAGTAAATAAATGGATTAAAAATGTGACTTGCTAAAATGAAGCAACAAAAACGGAACCCCGAATTTAAAACAGTATCATGCGAATGCTTAGGAAGTAGCTATTATGTGTAAAATTGCAGTCAATGAATCAGAATCTCACTACATATAGACAGACAGATATAATTATGCACAATTAGTTAATCTAAGGCTATATAAGCTGGTTTCGCCAAAATCTACTTGATCACACAGTCAGTTTCAAACATGAAGACAACCGTTGCGTGTTTGTTTTGCGTGGTACTAAATGTGGAAAGTGCTAGATATCAGAACGTCACGTACGAACCTGTGGAAAGGCAGCTTTTGGATTTTAAACGGGATCATCCGGTAGGCAGTAATAATTTTAATAAAGTAATAAATCTCACATTCAAGCAATCAAAACGATATAACAGTAATTTTCAAAACTGCTTATCCGACCAGTATTTCAATATTTTTTCAACATCTTCTAAGTTCTCTTAAAATCACAGCTGCTATACGTTCTTAGCTAATGCAATATGTAGGTTCATAAATTACACATCTATGGTGCTCACACTTTTTTCTCCTTTTGCAGTTACCAATAGGATTATGGACTAAAAATAGTGGAGATCCAACAGAAATACGGGACACATTAACGATCAACTCCGATCAATTTAACAATCAGTTACTTCTCGATACAATGCTGACATTTGACGGAGAGAGAATACCCGAGAGGGTGGTCCACGCGAAAGGAACTGGTGCCTTTGGGTACTTTGAAGTCACAAATGATGTGTCTAAGTATACTTATGCTGATGTCTTCAATGGAGTTGGAAAGAGAACGCCATTAGTAACCAGGTTCTCAAATGCACTTCAAAATCTCGGTGGAACTGATGTCAGTAAGGAAGTAAGGGGCATGGCAGTAAAATTTTATACTAAAGAAGGCAATTTAGATCTTTTGTGTTTGCAGACACCAGTATACCTATATAGAGATCCGATTTTGTTCTGGTCTCTAATTCGCGCTTTTAAACGTAATCCGCAAACTGGTATTTTAATAGATGCTACGGCCCGTTGGGATTTCATGACACAAAAACCAGCTGCCCTACACACCTTCTTTTGGATATTGTCTGATTATGGACTTCCGGATGGGTACAGAAGAATGGATGGTTTCCCTATTCATACTTATGAAATTTCTAACAAAAATGGAGAGAGACATTATGTCAGGTTTAACTTTAGAACGGAGCAAGGGTTTACTTTTATTACTAACGCTCAAGCAGCTGTGATACAAGGTACGGATCTAGATTACTTTAATCGAGATTTGTACAATGCTATTGAACTAGGAAACTTCCCAGCATGGAGATTAGAAATGGACATGATGACGCCGGAAGGTATCCAAAAAGTTGATTACGATCCATTCGATGTTACAAGACTGTGGAAGAACGGCACATTTATCACCGTGCAGATTGGACGTTTAGTATTAAACAAAAATGTTGAAAATCAATTCAGAGATGTAGAACAAGGTGCGTTTAACCCTGGACATTTGGTGCCCGGTATTCCTGGACCAGTCGACTTTTTGTTTAGGGGCAGAAGAATGTTCTACAGAGATGCACAAAATTATCGTTTAGGTATAAATCACAACAAAATTTTCATAAACACGCCATTATATGCAAAAACATACGTTCGTGATGGGACACCGCCGACTAGGCTTAACATGAAGAATGCACCAAACTATTATTCTAATTCATTCAACGGTCCAATACCTTATGTAGACGAGAAGCGACCTCGAGAGAAGTTACAGGTATTGGAAAGTAATGCTGTTGACTTGGAGCCATTGCGGTACTTCTACAATCACGTTCTTGAAAGTGAGGCTCATCGACAGAGGTTTATTGAAACTGTTGTATTGTCTCTTGTGCCAGTCACACCTCCGGTGTTGCAGAATGTTATAAAGATGTTGTATCTTATTGATCACGACTTAGGCACACGAGTGAGTGTAGGGTTGGAGGTAGCTCTGGAGCAGAGGAGAGCCCAGCAAGCAGCAGGAGCAGCTATACCTCCTCCAAACTTACCCATAAGGAATACACCAACTGCAGAAGCTGCTCCTAAGACACACTTGTACGCAAAGAATGCACAAGGCAGTCACAAATAAAGTATAAATTTGTGATCATTCAAACATATAAATTGGGTTAAGGTGTGATTAAAAAACTGTACATGAATTGAAATATGATAATTAAATGTGTAATTATGTAGCAGTAATATTTTCACTTCTCATACAACCCAACCATATTTTCTTTGGCCTGATCTGTCCTCCATTCATCTACAACTACTTATATACTTAGAACTCTTCACATTATCATACCAAGACAATTGGGTACGCCACAATTATGACGGTAAGTTCCCTTTTTGAGGCGTGGCTGGAAAGACCTCACGGCGTCCTCACCTTCCGCTTGACGTAGGTTCTCACCGGATATGATAAGTTCGGGAGTTTCCTGCACCGGATTCATGCGGAAGTGACGCTCGGGTGTCGCCATTTTGCGGAAAGCCTTCGATCGATTAGACGACACGGTGGAGCACACAGTGAAGGTG
The DNA here is from genome assembly GCA_929112965.1 of Mythimna albipuncta. Taxonomy (NCBI): domain Eukaryota; kingdom Metazoa; phylum Arthropoda; class Insecta; order Lepidoptera; family Noctuidae; genus Mythimna; species Mythimna albipuncta. The sequence goes on from OV815967.1 coordinate 18,718,584, forward strand.
TGTCCCGTTTGGGCAGAGCATCGCCGTAACCTCGTTTGGGCGTTCGGCAGCGGTGATATCTCGCGCCGGGCCTTGGTACAAGCCATTGTCCGGAGCGAGGAGGAGTGGCAGGCGGTCGCCTCTTACTGCTAAGCAATAATGCTAGCAAATGAGGAGGTCGACCGCATCAGGCAACAGCGCAACAGCCGCCACCGGGATTCCAATCCCGATTTCCGACCACCGTAGGCGCGGGCTTCGGACGGCGAGCAATGGGTAGCTCGCTGTCCGACCGTCCGGTAACTGTTCCCGCGCGCCTCAGGGTGTTGTCAGCAATAGCGTGGGCCCAGCTAGGTCGAAGTTTACTGGGGCCAAAGTTAACACCGAAAGGTAGCTCGGCCCCGGTATGAAAGGCAAGAAGGAACGGGGTAGGTTTTTTGTCAGTAACAGTCTGTCACTATCTCCCGCTCCGCACATGGGTGGAAGATGTCATTTGGATGATTTTTACCCACCTAAAAAAAACAATCATTGGTGAGGTCGAATCAGACGTTACAGAAATCAACTTGAAGGGATGAAATAGAGCCCTCGAAGACCACTAGGCTTGATGTAAGACATTACTCAAGGAGCCCGAGCAATTGCTCCCCGTCGCTCGTTAATACCATCAAAACGTTTTTGTGTTTGGCTCTGATTGGTTAAGAACTTGGAGCGGACCAATCGAAGCTCCGAACGTCATAACGTGTGGGGGGCTCCTATTAGCCGATGACCTTGAAATTTTTTTCCCCCTTTTTCCCTATATTACCCTTGAACGATTAATCTACGTAAATATGGGAATCTTATGGCAAGAAAACTGACATACGTCCACCCATTCTAGGTCTATACGACCTGTTATTTGACATTGTGAGATTATGATTATCGCAAAATACTAATATCTCAGAAAAAATGTACTGTTACTATACAAAGTATTTGCATAATATTTACAGTCATTATATTCTCTATCGACAGGTATAAATTTCGTGTAAAAAAGTAAAAAGTGTGCTTAGGTAAAAAAGTTTATGCACAAACAGTAAAGTAGACATTTTTTTTTATAATTTATTTTACAAACATAAAACAATAAACGCAAAAAAAATATTTGTACAGAATTTTAGTCCATGAATCAAAGTATTGCACTATATTTTTTCAGAATTTCATGATGCACTTTTAAGGTACTTTATACTAGTTGAAAATAGACTTTCAAAAGATTATCGGCTTAACGTAAAACAAACTCGCACTAGACACTCTCAACATAATAGCAAAATTAAACAAAAAACCGACGCACGTCGTCTATAAAGAGTAAAACTTGCTAATGAGCCCAAACTCGACGTGTTTACTAGTAGACATTCCATGGTTCCATTAGCCACCTCCCAGTTCTAGCATACGGTCCTCGTCACTATACTAAATGTTTAGAACTAGTTAAAATGAATCTAATGAGCCCAAACTCGACGGGTTTACTAGTAAGCATTCTTAAGTTCCATCAGCGACTTCCCCTGCATACATAAAATATAATAGCCTGTGTCACTCAAGAATAAAGCAGCTTTCTATCTAACGGCAAAAAAATTTTAGTAATCGGACCAGTACTTTAAGAGCTTACCTCCTACAAACAAAAAAACAAACTTTACCTCTTTATGAAGCATAGATTTAGATAATGTAAATTGTTATAACAAAAAGGCGAGTAGCTATAGAGCTCGACTGGCTGGCCATTGAGAGTTTCCGAATGTATCTACCGCTCGTTGTATTGATCTGGTTCCTCCCAAAGAATTAGCATATTGAGCTTAGGTAGGTCGGTACGTGCCTATGAAAACGATAAGTTACCGTCTACAGTATATGTAACTCTAAGAAATAACGTATAGTATTCATTACATTAAAAAAGTGTGAGTCAGACTCGCGCAATGAGGGTTCCGTACAAACGGAGAATTGAGTTACGAAGATTTTTCCGAATTGCAAAACGAAGTTTTTTTTTTAGCGTAACTACAAATTGGAAGTTTTCAGATTTTTCCCTATATTAGTGCTATCTTGCTTCATGCTAAATTTCAGGATTTTAGGTCAACAGGAATGCTCTATAAAATTTCTTTCTCTTAAAGCCTCGGATACACTAGGGGACAAAACGTCTCCCTACATAACGCGCAACGCTGTCAAATTGTCCAACAACATGTCCCGCGTCATATGAATGCGTTGTAAAATTTTGGGAGGCAAGTTGCGGGACACTGAGCAACGCGACGTCGACGCGTCATGTAGAAGGAGCGTTGCGCGGAATGTTTGGGGACATTTCGTCCCTAAATGTATCTGAAGTTTAAAATTGTCAAAATATACGTTTTTTGCGACATAAACGGCGGTATCGTTAACTCAGAAACTTTATTTTTTTTTACAGGTTCAAGGGACCGCAGATCTGAGTTTATAATTTTAATTTCATTTCGATACCTCCACGCGTTCCTGAGATAAAGAGAGGGTCTTGAAAGACGGACAGACGGACAACAGTCCGTCTGTCTGTGTTCATATTTTGTAATATATAGCAAGCTTCCTTTCTATGCAGTTCGACAGTGATCATGCTTTAGATCGTATCATGGCCTTAATACTTTATCATTGTAGGGGTTCAACAGGGTCGAAGCCCATTGGGGTCATAGGTTGTACAAAACAGAAGCCAAAGGAGAAGGAACGAAGGCAAAGAATGAACCAGAACGGGTCTTAGTCAGTAAAAGTCTGTCACAAAAGGGTGGGAGATGTCGTTAGATAATAATAAATAATAATAATATTCCACAATTAGCACACAACGCCGTCTAGTCCTAAGCTACGCAGAGCTTGTGTTATGAATACTAGACAACTGAACCGACTGAAACATACTTATACCCGGATATCTATGCTTATACCTATACACCACTAATTTTTAATTAGTGCAAATACTTAAAAGGCTTATTAGAAAAGGTCTTGTTATTATTCAAGTTAAGTCTCAATAAATAATATTCCTAAACAGCAAAGTTATTAGCGTTCATTTATGTCCCAAAATGTCACTCAATTTATGGAAATATTGTACAGTTTATTGATTATGAACGAAAAACAATGGAAAAACACTGCGCGTATGTCGTATTTTCTAGTAGCAATTGTTATGAATGATTGATTCTGTTATGAATTTACCAATTATGACTACTTTCGTGATCAATTTTGGGATATCGTTTTTTTTTTTATTTTTGACTACACAAATGTGATCAGTAACGGGTACGGATAGAGCTTCATTTATTTTTGTATTAATTAAAAAATAGGGGTGTATATTTCTAAATACATACATGTATAGATAAATTACACTCAGACACAGAACAAATGATCATGCTTATCACACAAACATTTGTGGGTGGGAATCGATCCCACGACCTCCGGTATAGCAATCAGGGTCACTACCCACTAGACCAACAGGCCAGTCAGATGATTTCTGACCTAAAAAAAATACTTTGTCATGGTTTTTCCATTACAGTGCCAATCTGAATAACTTTCTGGAAAACACTTCAACCGCTTGTTATTCCAATTACATTTTTTGGTCTCTAGTTATTAAAAAGTGTAACCGCTATTTTAGTCTCTTTTCAAGAAAGCTAAAAATAATAGAAAAAGCAATTTCGTTTAAAATAACAGTGGGAAGCCAAAGAAAAACCTTCATAGTCCATATTTTAATTATAAAAGTTTAATTTGCCCTTACGTTAGCTTCCTGGGTTATATCATATTCTTGAACATTAAGTCATAATTATAAAGTGACAACTACACAAAATTCAAATACGATTTCCTCTTAAAACGATGTAATATGTATAGATTCTTATTGTGTCCAACTTTTACTGCCTAAACCTCTGTGTTTTTTACACCTAATATTCCTTCAGTTGCTCTTTGTGTTCCAGGATCATGGGTTTTCCTTCCGGAAGCCACCTCATGGCCCCAGTAGGCTTTTTTTGGTAGGTAAAAATCACCCAAATGACATCCCCCGCCCTTGGGCGGCGTGGGAGATAGTGTCAGACTCTTACTGACTAAAAAACCCACCCCGTTCCATCTTGCTTTTCATACCGGGGCCGAGCCTTCCTTTCAAAAGCAGGCCCATGGCCCAAGTAGGCTTCGACCCAGCTCCAGCTCTATGATTTTTCCCATCATAAAAAAAAATTATATATACTAAAAATAATGTTATTAATATTATTTCATGCATGTAATTAAATACTCCACTAAGAAACCCGTATTTAATAGCTTTCAAAGCTTACGCGTCTCCGAATCTCTCACGGAATCGGTAAGAAAAACTCGACGTAATAAATTTCAGAGGTTTATAAGAGCTATTTTCGTGTGAACCTTGACACTGTTCGCGCTTATTCGGCATTGAAATCTAATTATATTATATAAGGGAAAATGTGCCAACGATATCAGCCCACATAGGCTTATTTTGTACAAAACGGAGGACGGAGACATTATTTTGGATTTTGGAATACAGAAGATTATGAATAATATTTTTTTTTTTCGGTTAAGTGTTTTGTTTCTTGACGGTCGTAATATTGTTGAGCCTCTTTTATTAGTACCTCTTAAGAGGGTATATAGTACCTACACGAAAAGGAAAATTTACCCACTTGCACCTTCAGGCGGAAGAAACGCCCGGGAGTCACCATTGCGTGGACCGCCAGGAGGAAGGAGAAGCCGCATGAGCGCGTGAGGAAACGAACGTTTTCACGCCCCAGCCGCCGAGATTCCGACTCCGACCACCAGCCACGGTAAACGCGGGCTTGCGGACGTCGTGCAATGGGTAGCTCGCTGTCCGGCATCCGGTAATTAACCGACCCAGTCTTCAACAGCTGTTACTGTAGGAGCCCAGCAAGGCCGACCGTGATTAATTTCTGAATGGGATACCCGTAGTTCTAGGGCAACTGAAGGATACAGCCACCGCGCTCCGCCCAAGGGCTAGAGATGTCATTGCATGATTTCCACACTTAAAAAAAAAACCACTTACACCAAAATGTAACCATCGATGGTCAAATCTGACTCGCTCTGTATTGATTTTAAAATTCCATTATATATTTCGTTTTTAGCTTCACATTATCATTTGTCTGAATGTAATTTATTCTAAATTGTTCTTCTTTTGGTATGGCAACATTCCAGTTGGGCAAAGCTGAAAGCGATACGGTGTGTTGATATTTAGGTCATTTTGAATTATTACTTGGCTAGAACTCAGTCTAAATATCGGCATTTAGATACCTACTAGCTGTAGGGTTCCTTCTCGGTATTAAAGATCCCCAAAGTAATTTAAATCTTAGTTGAAACGAGAACAAAGGATGTGAAGTGCTTACCTACCTTAATGGGAGATCAGGTTTCTTTACTTTGAGGCTATTATTTTCACTAGTATTTTCAGAAAATTAGGTAATCCACAGTAGGGTGTTCCATATTTTTTTTTAATTTTCTATTTTCATTTGACTTTGCTGGGATTCTTGATACCACTCATAGTGTCCATATACCAAATGTTTAGAGGTTGTATAACTTTATGTTTAGAGGTTGTATATTCTAGAACATGGCCTACCTGTGTACCAAGTTTCATCAAAATCCGTTCAGCCGTTAAAGCTTGAACAATCAATAAACGCACACTATCAAACTTTCATCTTTAAACCTAATATTTGTGTGTTTCATGACACAAAACTATAAATATTTAGTGCATATTCTAATAAGCCATATTGTTAGAAAGACAATCTTTGACAACCATCTGGGGCCTTAACATGACATCTTAAAATCATCCTGAAGACGTGGTTAGAAAGAGACAGTGCTATACGGCTTGTATAGCTGCATCTCTCTCACAACAGAATTATAATGGTTCTGAGAGTTTATGTTAGAGCCCCTGATATTGTGAAGTTCCTCTTAAATGTCGAATGATACCGCTTAGGGTGTTTTCATGCGGATTTTATTACGCATGCGGGATTGCTCCCTTTGCAGTAAATTTCAAAATGCGAAACAAAACGCGTCCCGCGTGCGAAATCCACGCATTACAATAAATACTTGTATGTAAAGGACATGGGCGGGAATTACGCGTGCGGAACAATTCCGCATGCGTGATGAAATCCGCACGATATTAAAAACAACCTTAGGTTCTTACGAAGAAACGCTCGAAATTCCAACAGAACAAAGTAACTTACGTTGTGCTGCTGGAATTTCGAGCGTTTGCCTATGGGCAGTTAGTTTAAAATGCCTTGCTTTTTGCGTTTAGCATAAAGAGTTGAACGCCAGAAGGGTACAAAAACTCTCAGTCGTTATCTACCTTAGATAAAATACTTCAGATAAAAATAGTGCGGTTAACACTTTATATTTTCTTTTAACTTCCATTACATTAACGTCTATGAAAACTGTGCTGCCTACGCAAAGTTAATCACACAAGTAACGTTTAAAAGCTACTGACTGCTATGTCATTTTGTGTAGGCGTTACCTTTCTTGGTAACTTAGTAATTTGGTACAAACTTACACGTGTTTTCTTTTGTACATTACTTTGTGCTTAACCACTAACAACACTAAAAATTATCTTTTCCCGCAAATCGCATCAAGAGAAGCAGCTATTAGCGTTTTAATCATTTGTATGAGAAAAAGTGAAGCGTGGTGGGGACATCTCTATTTAATTTCTAAGCGCGTAACCTAATGGCGTTGACGTCATAGTAGTTTTTGCATACTTTTTGCCATATTAATTGGCATTGGTTACACCTAGGCGTTATTGAAGTTATGGAAATATTGGCATATCACGGTAGTGTGGCCGTAACATAACAGTTTCTCGGGGACTGGTTTGAAATGGCTCAAGAAAATAATACCTGGGAGAGACCTTTGCCCAGCAGTGGGACAGCATGGGCTTAAAAAAAACAAACGAAGTTACTTTTTGACACAAATAATAAATAACAAATATACTTACCCATCAATTTATTGTAGTTAATGAATGTTGTAATAGAACCTTCTGAAACAAAAACATATCAGGGTTATCGTATATGCAGGAATATATTCGTTTATATAAATGAAGGCTTGGCCTTGTCGCCTACGCTCGTAGAAAGGCTTTTCTCATAATAACAATAACATGTATGAAGGTAGGTAAGCTAGGAAATTGTTTATTAAAAATGATAAAGCTGTCGTTCCCGGTTTCTGTCGTATCGTAAATGATAATATAAAGGGAGTGGCGTAAATAATGAATAACCCTGAAACTTTCGATTGACCAAATTATCATCTATAATTTACCCCACTTATATCACCTTATGCCCATTGATGTCCAAATTATTTATATTTGAAATAAAAATCGTACTTACTCATACAAAATCAGCTGCCATTTTTTTAAATTGGTAACTTTCTCTCGTTCTGTTTTTTTATGTCATTCGTTAATGTTTTTGTTTTTGCCATTGTCCCACTTTGTGGAGACTCTTGACCATTAGGCAAGAGTCTCCACATAGTGGGTACCTAAGGATGACGACGCCGCAGAGGTCGACCTAGGAAGAGGCAGCGTGATGACCTAGGAGCCTACCATAAAGGCTGGTTCGAGGGAGCTCGAGAAACGAATACCTAGAAAAAGTTGGGGGATGCCTTTGCCCATCAGTGGGAAAGGCTAAAAAAAACACATGATACTTTTTATCCCGGCAATATGTTTCTTGGTATAATTTCCTGATACCACGCGGTCGAATCGCCAAACTAAAGTGGCAATGAACAAGGCACATTGCGCGCAGAACAGATGGTGGTCTATAGGGACGAAAGGTTCTAGAATGGCGACCACGTAGCAGAAGACGCAGCGTTGGAAGGTCTCCCACAAGGTAGACCGATGACCTGGTGAGGGTCGCTGTATGCGAGACGCACAGGACCGGTCACTATGGCGACACTTGGGGAGACCTATGTCCAGCAGTGGACGTCTTTCAGCTGAAATGATGTGATGATGCGGACGAAGCCGCTAGTATCTAGTAGCTAGTAGAATAAATATCCTCCATTCTTCCTAAGGCAAATCAGCTCAATTTATATCCTTTCTTCAAATAACAACCAATCGTATACAAAGTAGGATCGCCAGAGGTCTCATTAGACACCGCTCGTAACTTCAAATTACCGGCCATCGAGGGAAAAGCGTTAGAAGGACTAAGTTCTCGACTGATTTGTGTAGCCACTACTATGAGTTTTCACGACTTGTAAGAAAAACCTAGAAATAAAAATTTCTTCTATTACTTGGGAATGGGGGGGAACTATAAAACGAGCGACTAAAAAAAAAATAGCGACTGATAATGAGAGACTATTTTAATAACTTGAGCGGTGTGGATTTGAGTGCGACAGAGCAACACATTAACTAAACTAACGACAAATATTGATTAAAAACAAAATCCAAAACGAGCTTACTATAAGTGGGTTATTAAAATTCTAGTTAAACGACTTAATTATTAAGTAAACGACTAAATTAGTACGTGACCGACTAGAAATAAAATTGAGGTTTTGCATAACGAACTACTTACTAAAAAGTTAACTTCAACAAATGTTTTCACCATTGTCTAATTATCCAGTCGCAGGTAGATTCATTATTTTTAACTGGGTAAAATAGGGTAGGTTAGGTTGGAACTGTGACCGAGCCTGTGTACCGCACGTGAGCCGAGCAAGCGAAGCGAGCAGTGCCGCGACAATGGCCGGCCAACGCTACGACCAAGTTGCTCGCAGATTTTATTTGGGGCCAGGGTTATCCGAAAGGGCACTCGAGGCCCGGTATGAAGGCTTGAAGGAACGGGATGGGTTTTTTAGTCAGTAAGTGTCTGACACTATCTCCCACTCCGCCCAAGAGCGGGGGTTGTCATAAGATGATTTTTCCCATCGAAAAAAAAAAACCATGTCTAATTATCCGGGTTTTCACAACATCCAAATTAACAAATTACCTTGTGACATACATAACACATAAATATTGATATTTAGAATATTCGATACTCTGTACTTCGATATTTAAAACATTCGGGACAAAAAAAATATAAGGTCGCTCAAATAACATGAAACTTCTCATTTTGTATTATAAGTTACTCAAATTAAAGTTTTTAAGTCGCTGTTCTGTTGATTTCCCGTCACTCTCAGTCGTCGCTCACTTTTTCTATAACCCAAAATTATTATTTAATTAGATGCATAAATTCGCTTAACCTTTCAGATACCGTCATTTGAGACACAATAGTAAGACAATAGTGCGCGAACGCCGGCGTTCGCTTGGGGTTTAATAAACATCTCAAGAAAAGTTATTTTTTGGTTAATATGAAGCCTGAAACTTTGTGTATCAACCTTTCTACTTTCAATAGGCAAAATAAAAGAAAATTTATACAAAAACCTAATCCGTTCGAATATGTTTCGTGAAACAAAAGTTCGTGTTAGTTCTCAGATTCCTTTTTCAGCGAAGGACCTAGCTCTCTCGCCGCGAATATTTAATAGATTAGGTATTACAGACAGTGGTTAAGCTATACGTAGGCTATATATTATTGGGAAGAAGATTGTTATACGAAGATATTGTAGTGATTTACTTTGCTGCCTCATTGATCTCGTGGTTGCAATCGCGACTGCTGAGTTCTTAGTTCCACGAGCCTGGAGGCCGAAGTGTTCTGCTTAGTCCCAATTTAGTTGAGCAGACTTTTTAACCATTCGTTACATCTATAATAATTAATCGGTAGAAGTATTAAGTTGTTCGGGCATCAAGTAAAATGTACGAAATCTATGTAGGTAACTTTTATACATTAAAATTGTATTTAACTTGATATATTACTTAGGTTTTGTTTCATCTCAATCGGTTGACTATATCGAAAGATATACTACATTCACTGACTGTTAGGTGGTACGAAGTTCGCCGGGTCAGCTTGTTTAAAATAGGTAGGTATATGTATCGCATCATCGCCCACTCTGCAGAGCCTGCATGCAACAGCTCATCTGCTTCGATGATAATTATGATATAGGGCAAAGTACTACTACTAGCAGAAAGCCCAGGAACCCTCCGCGAAAAGGCTTCTTTGAGAAGTTGGGATGGATTGAATGGTCATTTGTCCTACCTGTACACAAAATACACGCTTTAGACGTGGAGTTGCAAACACCAGCCTGAAATACAAATATAAATCTTAATTCTGTCGCATCGTTGATCCGTTGTATCAGTTCTAAGGCTTCCCATTACGTTTGCAATGAAATAAGATACGAATTGTTTCAATATCGTGCGGATTTCATCACGCATGCGGGATTACCTCGTATGCAGAAAATGTCACGCAGCGTGAGACACGCTTGCCTACAATCTTTTTTAAGTAAGTTTTTGCGGGAGCTACCTTTCGGAGTTAACCCTTCGACCCAGCTGGCCCTCGGCTGTTGCTGACAACTCCTTGCTATCTTCAAATAGCTTATATCCTCGACTGTGCCACAAGCTCATCAGTTCTCACGTCCTGATCTGCCTTTTCTCATTACCGTAGGAAACTCCTCAGACGTGACTGCACTGACTAAATTAACAATACCCGATGTTTTGCCTGATTTTATTATATTATGGCGGCATAATCAAGATGGCCGACCGCTGATATTCTTCGTGGAGAAGTTTAGCGGGATTAGAAAGGATAGAAGTATTGGAGCTTGAGGGTTTGAGAGACTGGTTGAGAAATTATTTGTTTCTTTTAGATTGATGTTTTGTATTGTTGTTGTCGTGTGATTGGTCATTGAGATAATTAGTATTTAAAAGTTTTTTGATTTTCGAATTAACGAAAGGCACTGTAGGTACCTAAATCTTGCAATATTGTTCTTGCATCTTGAACTATCGACATAGGTTTTTTTAAATAAATGCAATAAATATCATCCAGATAATTTTCAACGAGTGTAAAGTAAAAAGTTAATTCAATTTCAATCAATCAATAAATTTTGCGATTTTCTTTTAAAAATTAAAACAACATACTAAAAATATGAGATCCTGATTTCTTTATATATCCCACACAATTTTGAAATACATTAAAGGTTTTGTTGAACGTAATTAAATAAAGTTTTAATAATAAAAAAATCTTTTCATCCGCGTCTTTTTATCATAACAAAAATTTATTTTACAAGTTCTTTCGCTAGTCGAATAAATGTCGCTCCCAGCTAACTTCTTAATACTAAAAGGCTTTTAACTGAAGTGATTACCCGAAACTTTAATGTGGAGCAAGGAAATCAGCTTGAAGCCTAATGGTCAAGCTTAGAGTACTAGGGTACTAGAGAGCTGAGCAGGTTGACGCAAAGTAAGTTAGACAAGTTCCCCGCCCTATCCCACACTCCTCTTTCGAATGACGTCATAGCTGAACTTGGATGTAGGTAACTAGAAGTGTCACGTGAAAGATAGCGTTTCAAAACAAATAACATGTGTAAGTAATAAAAATAATGATTTATTCCTGACTTATTTATTTGTCGAGTACCTTTTTAGGTCATCCGTAAAGTCGGTTCGGTAAATTAACAAGTAGTTATTACGGATTTTGTGGTTTACTATAGAATTCGTACAACACAGTACCTATATACACCGTTAAATTTTAATCGTTTTAATCCCGTGGAGGGTCGATCCGGTAGGTACATGAAACACTATCGATTTGTAAAGATAAAATTAAAAAATAAAGTTCCTTTTTTTCAAAACTTGTATTAATTTACGCATGTACGAAATTAATTTCTTCAAGAAAACGTCAGCTGAGCGAGTTCAATGACCTGTAGGTAGTTTGTAAGCAACGCCGGTAATAACTACAGGTAAACGATTAAAATTTAGCGCTGTATATTATGGTGAAGGAGCATTACCTTCCACTATAATGACTGTGATGTGTTCGTGGACGAATTGAAGACGATCATGCCATAATGTAATCGGCGGATAGCCGTTTTTATTAAAGAAAAACCATAAATAAATAATTTTTCTTCTCCTTTCTCGATTCTAGTTGATATTTGTTGGTACGTTATTTTGAGTAAGTATTGTATTTATATATAATCTTATATTATTATGAACTATTACTATTATTTCTGATGTTTGTACACTGACAACTATTGTCCTGTGCGATAAAAAGAGTAACATGAAAAGGTACACTTAATTTCCTTAGTAAATGTTCATCCTGTTTTTATGAGGTAGGTATACTAAAGAGTATTAAAAGTAAGTATATTAAAGAACGTAATAAATAAATCAGTCATTTTCCATGCCACAAAGACGATTAATAAAATCAGCTTTACCTAATTCCAACGATTCCTGAATACTGGCACAGTTTTCTAGGAAAATCGTCGCTTAATTACTTTCACAATAAGAAATCATATTGTAAACTCAGTCTATTTTAAGACCTCGTTGTAAACATAAATAAAATCACAAAATGTAAGTGCGAATAAATCATATAAAACTCAACATAGAATCTTATGTCTTTCAAAATAGGGTTGTTTATTCCGTATCAAGTGAAGAGTCTTATACATTTTACAAACAATTTAGGCTATTTTGAATCGTTAAAACTGAAGGTTAGATAGTCAATACCAGTTTCCTGGTTGTAAACGCACATTAATGGTTCCGTGAATGTTGATATTAAAATAATAAGAGGCAAAATACAAGGACGTTTCACTGAGATATGAAATATTGTATTGTGTTTTGTAAAATTACAATAATATTCAGGACTAGCTTCAGCCAGCGGCACCGCCTGTGTGTAAGTAGGAAATTGTCCTTAGGCTACAAAGTCCCTGCGAGAACGTTTGAAAGGGTGACTATGGCCCTACAACGCAATAGTTCCCTAAAGGACACGGTCCAGGAGAGTTTTAATCAGTAAAAGTCTAACATACCCTTTAATCCCACCGTAGAGCCTTAAAAGTTATTTGAAAGAAAGAAAAGAAAATATTTTATTTAGCATACAGATACCCACAGTGTAAAAAATCATTTTAAAACCTAAAATTACAGAAAAATTAACATCGCGTGCCTCACGTTTGCGTTAAAAGAGTCCAGTAGGGGTTTGTTTAGGGGTAACTTGGTTAGGGATAAACAAGTTGTTAATCTGCAATCAATAACGCTAGTAGAAAATTTCAAATGTACAGGAATGACGTCATCTCAACGCTCAGTCACATGGTTAAAACAAAAGAATCGGGCGCATGGCCAACTCGAGGAGTGCGACGCAAGCGAAACGGTTGTAACTTGGCTAGGGGGGCTGTTCGGTGAAAATTCCAGAATTTGATGATTTCCCATCCCAGAAAAAGGATACAAAGTTACCTGTACTCCTGGGGTAAAAGTTTCTCTTGTCTTATGATCTACTCATCGGGCTTGCGAACGATGAACTAAGGGAAACTCGCGATCTGGCCTTCCGGTAAGGACCCGAGAGCCTCACCAGCCTATTGCATCGTTCCATATTGTGGGAGGCCTGCCAAAACTGCGTCTTCCGGTTCGCAGTTGTCAATTTACATTAAGTATAGCATACCATAGTTAGCTTTTTAATGTTCCAACTGCTGGAACTCAGGCTTCCACTCTAAGAGAGGGAACGGACCGTAATCCACCACGCGTGCCCAGTGCGGGTTGGTGAATGTTACGTCTTCGAATTAATTCTATTAATTACCAATCTTCATAACTTTCACTTAATCAAAGACTGTGTCTAATTAGTGCTGTAACAAAACAACATTCTACAATTTCATGACAAAATATTTTCAGTATTTCTCATTCAGTGATCTCGTGGTTACCGGAGTGATTGTCAACATGAGCAAGGGTTTAGAGTGCCTTTCGGAGTTTTCGCGACATTCCTCTGTATACAGATTATTTGTTTCACTGCAAATACGATTTACGTGTTCGTAATCCCGACGTTTCTACGAAATGGTATGTTTGTTTACAATATTTAAAAAAAAAAACATCGCTGCAGATTCCTTCGGTATTTTTTTAGGTGAGAATCATCTAGTGACATATATCGTCTTTCGGCTCTCCCGTCCTTGGGCGGAGTGGGAGAGACTGTCAGACTTTTACTGACTTCAACCCATCCCTAGTTTCTTCGTTGCCTTGCATTCCAGAGACAGGTTTTCATTTCATAGCGAACCCATGGCCCCAGTAGGCTTCGACCCTGCTGGGTCTGACGACGAGCTACCCACTGCTTGTCGTCCGCAAGCTTGCAGATTCCATCCATCCATTCCAGTTATATTTTGTTAAAAATATGCTTTATCACCATAGTAAACGAATGAACAACATTATTTTATCAATTCATTAACACCCAAGAGAATGCCGGCGTTCACGCACCTATTGTCTTTCTATTGTGTCTGTAATTTCCACGATTGAAAGGTTAATGACCAGCTGTACCCACATCTTTCGTTACTATTTCACTTCCATGGGTCCGTGTGACGTGAATAATAATAATAATAAATTTATTTATTTGATCCAATAACATACAGATAACACACAAGAACTATACAATCTCGGGTTATAGGCAAGTACATATTAGCACTCAAGGATAGTTACATATTATTAGTGTAAGAATTTTTAGAATCGGTTAATATAAGTTGTTTGAGAGATTAGGCTCTACATACAAACTTATTTTTTTTAAGTCTATATACTCGTAATATTAGTATAAGTTCAATGATTATTGCTAAAACACAGTTTGCTGAGCATTCACATGACATCCAGAAATGTATAATTGATTGTATTGTTCTGAAAATAAAGATTTTGACTTTGACTTTGACTTTGACTTTGTCCCGCAGTATACTTCAGTAGGCTTAGTACTGCCTAAGACACTTCCAGAAATTACCTCTACGAACTATTTAATTTTCCGTCCCTTCAGTTGCCCTTTACATTTCAAAGCAACGGTAACTCTTTCGAACATTCCCATAGCCTTAGCAGTTAGGCCCGTAAATTCATATAATTGGTTTCTTACAAATGGAAGTGCAATTCCCTGCCGAAGTCTGTGTTTCCTGATGGCTACAAACCGGAAATCTTTAAGTCAAGATTGAATACGTTACTTCTAGGTAAGCGTGCTCCATTGTCGACCGCATCGTCGCTTTCCATCAGGTGCAATAGCGGTCAAGCGCGAACCTATTAATAATATAAAAAAAACCTAAATTGAAGAACGTAGGAAGGTCTATTTAGTATCCATTGAACGAAACACACTTACAATAAATATCTAGTCTACACAAGTAAATCCATATCCAGTTGATTTAATTCCGAAACAGAGCGTCCTTTCAAGGTCAAACAGCTCCCCAGATACGTTCCGAAACATCACGAACGAACCTTCGATGTTCCAAAACATAGTTAGACTTTTGTGCCAGTTCCAGTAATTGTAATTCTGGGTGTAAGTTATTAATTTTATTATTGTTCATCATCATCGTCAGTTCAGCCGTAAGACATCGACTATCTGACTCAGGCCTCCCCCAAGTGTCGCCACAATGAACGATCCTGTACGTCTTGTATCCATCGGATTCCCACAACCTCTACCTGGTCATCAATCCACTTGTAGGAGGCCTTCCAACGCAACATCTTTCGGTACGCGGTCACTACTCCGGAACCTTTCGGCCCCAATGGCCGTCTGTTCTGCGAGCAATGTATGTTATTATTGTTATTTAATATAATATTATTTAGGGCTATACTCGAAATTTACTAGCTTGATTATAATAGAATCGATAAATATATCCGGAACAGAACCAAGGTTACCGACATAGACCAAAGAATCGCTACACTTAAGTGGATAGGGCATATTTCTCGCAGAACAGATGTTCGATGGGGCTGAAAGACTAGCGGAAGAAACGGTGTTAGAAAATATCGCAAAAGGTCAACCGGTGATGGGGTGGACGTTGTAGGAGTCCGCAACACTTGGAGGTGGTCACCTCCTGGACTAGGGCATAGACCTATGTCTAGCAGCGGACGTCTTTTGGTTGAGTCGTCGATGGCGTGCGCTGTTCCCGCGCGCCTCAAGGAGTTGTCAGCAACAGCCTACTGGAGCCATGGTTATCCGAAAGGGCGCTCGAGCCCCGGTATGAAGGCTTGAAGGAACGGGATGGGTTTTTTAGTCAGTAAGAGTCTGACACTATCTCCCGCTCCGCCCAAGAGCGGGGGTTGTCATAAGATGATTTTTCCCATCGAAAAAAAAAGAACACGTCTTTTGGTTGAAATGACGATCTAATATTGTTATTAATTAGTCAGTTGCTACATCATCCCACATCTTGATAAAGATCATATACACAGAAAGAAGAAGAAGCCTTTCCCAATCCAGCTGACTCCAGCTTTCGATCTAGGACTAGTTTAAACATTTTCATGAGGGTCATCCTTTCTCTTGAGTGGGAAATCTTCAAATAACTTTTCCCATTCTGGGTAGAGTGACAGAGTGACACTTGATAAAATGAGTAGGCACAATTTTTTCTTGAAGTAATTTGTTCATATCTATAAGCAGAGACAATATTCAAAATACATTACCATTATAACTCGTATCTACGTGTGTAAATGGTAGATATATATACATGTAGAAGCTTAGAATTAGCAATTTATTTCATTAAACCCCAAGCGAACGCCGGCGTTCGCGCACCTATTGTCTTTCAATTGTGTCTGTAATTATCACAATTGAAAGGTTAATTAGTTATTTACTATTATCCTTACGTTATTTTATAATATCTATAAAAAAAAAACTGAAGGGTTTTGTAGTTTATTTAACCGCACTAATCTCAGGAAGTTTTGAATTGAAAGAATCATTTAATTTTGGATAGCCCATTTACCGTGAAAGGATTTATAACATCTCGCTACGTTCATAAGGAGTGGAGCAGCAACAGTAAGACAGCTAGTAAGTAAAATATAAATACGTTTAATGCCACATCCAACCGAGGTTGGAGGCTATCCTATAAATTCAAGGTCGTTCAATGAACTTTACAAGGGAGTTACCTTTATTGCGCCGTATTCGTGGGTACACATCGGAGTTTACGTTGGCATTGCGATTTTTTCTTAATGCTCAATAAATTGTTGCCAGTGATGACGTGGCTCTGAAATATAATCGTTCTCAAACGTATCAGAATGAAAAGTCACCAAAAGGGTTTTCTAAGACATCTAAGACACCACATAGGAACTAAACAATTCGAAACCTTTCATCGCAAAATTAGAGTTCAGCTCAACTGGATAGTAGGTAGTTTCTTATAATAGTCCCTCAACTGGGATTCAGGCCTTCTCCTAGGTGACTTTTTCGTCAACTCGCTTAAGGCGTATAGTCCCTTGAACCATCTGGCCGAAATTATGTGAACGCAACTCTCGCACTCGCCTAGGCGGCAGTACGCAAATCTGTGCATTTATTTCCGGCCAGCAGCGCCCGGAAAGCGCTTTAAATCCATTTTCTCTGCGAGATATTGATTGATTTACGTATGCAATGTTCACTTTGAAGAATATTTTACCACCAATTTTTATATGTAAAAATAATTCTAAAGGTCCAAGCCGTTTCGAAGGAGTAGGGAAAAGTTGCGAAAAGTTGCGATATTGCTTATTTTTTTTTTTTTTTTTGACAAAAGTATTAATTGCACAAAAAAATCAAATGTTGATATTATTGTTCATGAATCTATAATAAACATATATTTTTTTCCAAATCAATTGACTTAGCCATTACGGAGGAGTAGGCCTCAGAAAATCACTGTTTTATGGCACTTTTCGGGGGCTTGGCCCTTAAGCGATTCGCGCGAGTCCACGCGAGTAACACATTCCAATTTCACCTACTTTTTCTATCGTCAACTAAATTAATTATTTGCAATATGCATAAATTATACAATGTGCATACAATATTAGAAACAAACGTGGACCCTATTGGACACAGCAAAGATAGTAAAAAAGTGAAGAAAACTTACAACCTAACTTTTCAATAACTCTTGCTTCTAAAAATACATAAAACAAGAAATCTAAGTTAATATTATGTAACGCCATGTATCAACATATCTACACTCCCCCTCCCTCTTCCCTCCCCTTGTCGGTCATCCAAGGCAAGCGAAGTCCATCAAAGTAGTTAAGAGCACTGGAAGCAGGCCAAACTTAGTTACATGTGGTCCCAACTTGAAGTTACACAAGTAACATTGGAATTACTTGTGAGGTCTGCGCATGCGCCGTGTAAAGTCCCTCAGGGTGAAGGTCGAATAGTCTAAAAATAATTATGATAGTGAGTTCGTAGTAAGGAAAAAATATTTATGAAAAAAAAATCTTACGAAGATTCTATTTTACCTGTTAAGCCGGTTGTAGACAAATAGACCAGGGTAGATGCCTTCAAAAATAATAAAAAGTAAAAAATAATAATAGTAGGATGAAACCCATCACAAAAGGAGGAGAATATTATTAAAATGAAAGGAAAAATAATTTACGGGCGATCTGAGGTCGGGAAGGGGGTGGGGGCGGGTTTTTAAGGGGAAAAAACGGTTTTTCTCGATTTCCGGAGAAACTAAAAGTCCTATGTACGTGCAAAATAAGTTTGTTTGTGCAAAATAAAGGAGATTATTATTTTTTAAATCTTCTTAGTTTTTTTGTAAACTTGTCATAATTATCTTCAAGAAACTCAACGTGCACGTGTATTTTTATAAACGATGTTGTATACTATACTGTATTTCGAATACTGGCTAGGCTAACGGTTGTTACAGCTGCTACGAAATATTAGGTATGTATGTAGTAAGACCCGGACCCACCTAGCCCCTTCCCCACTCCTCTATGAAATACCTTTTGATGGGCTAAAATTTTTCGTATGTCACTCAGATAAATATAAGTTATCTAAAAATAGTTATAAATAGGCATCTACGCATATAACATAAAGAAGATTCGACTCCTTTCTCCAAATATTGTAGACGTCTTATTAAGTATTAATTTTATCAACTTATTTGTTTGTTAATTATAGTACTATATTTTGATTTGCAATTTTTTTGTTATCTATGTAACATGTAATTTTACGTTTTTCGAGTAATTCAAGTGTAAATTTTAATAAATAGCTCTACATTCAATATAATAATTGAAAAAAAAATTTCGAATTCGAGTTTTTTTCGATTTTTTACATTTGCTGAGAAGATTTACTATGGTAACATATATATTTTTTTTCACCATCGGAAAGTAGAGATTTCAACGAACAAACACCATATAAACTTTTTGAAAAAAAAAGATATTTTGACGGGTGAATTTTCGATTGAAAATTAGGGTGATTTTTCGATATTTATTCAAAATAAGGTGAAAAAATAAATATTTCTAATCAAATAAATTACAGCGTATTTGGGACATAAAAAGGTAAGTTTTCACCAAATTTCGTGATAAAATATTGTTTTTTGAAAGAGATAAAAATAATAAACCAAAAACATGGTTTTTTGAATTTTTCACATAAATTTTGAGGTTATGTGAAAAAAGTGTTAATGCAAAAGTTTTAGATCTTTTTATTACCTACAACTTTGCCATTCGACTTTTTTCCATAGGACTTTTAGTTTTTCCGGAAATCGAGAAAAACCGTTTTTTCCCCTTAAAAAGTCACCCCCACCCCCTTCCCGACCTCAGATCGCCCGTAAATTATTTTTCCTTTCATTTTTATAATATTCTCCTCCTTTTGTGATGGGTTTCATCCTACTATTCGTTTTTTTGGTTTTAAAAATTATCGACACTGGTCTAAAAGAGCTAGGCTTATTTAACTTAGCTTTCCCCACAAAGCTAAGATAATTTTTGCTACTATGTGAATTGAAAAGTATACGCGTACCGTGGCGTGTCGCTTAGGTACAAAATCTCAGATATGCGAATTAGCCTTTTGCGATGCAGTAAACGACCAAAGGAAGTGGCAAAAAGCACGTGAGGAAGTTGATCCTTGCGCCCTAGTCACCTCATGAGACGCCTGGAACGGACAGTGATTCCCGACTACCGTAGATCGCTTGGCTGTGCGGACAGTTAGCATTGGGTAGCTTGACGTCGAATAAGGATCAAGCCTTGGACAAAGTCACGTTGTGGTCAAAACGCGCCTCAAAGACCTTCACGGGGCCATCAGGTCCAACGCCTAGGTAGGCGTTGGACCTGATGTTGCCCTGATGCTGCTGCTGATGATAATGATGAATTTGAATGACGGGTGGCCCCGTAATTTAAATTCATCATCATCAATATTTCAGCCGAAAGACGTCAAATTCAAATAATAATAATTTTAATGATTTAGAGTGACCCTGAAAAACAAAAGCCAAAAGTCTGATACTCCCTCCGCTCCTCCCAAAACGAGAGAACTCCCAAAACAAAAAAATCTAAGCGGGCTAAAGCTAAACTATCTTAGCTTAGGTATTGGTATGCAATCACCCTTTAACAGAATCCTATAAACCTTACTAGGTAAATAAAATGTCGACAAAAAAATCTTGTTTCTTTTAAAATAATATTGAAAAATATACCTTTAAATAAAGGCTTCTTTTTATGGGTGAAGTTTGTAATCCTCTGTATCATTAAGTTTCATTTTTAATTAATTTAAGGAAAATCTTTATATTTTTGTTAGAGAAGGAAAATTATAAAAAAATAATATGTATCTAATATGACTATCTTATGAAGAAACAGACATAAATATAAGTAATTTAATACGATGAGGTAACATTAGGTTCCTTCATAAAATATATTTCTCATTAAGAACAAGGTTCACTTAAAATGAGTTTATTCATACGGAATTTTTGGACATTTTTAATTTTATTCGTTCAAAGCTTTATTTGAGACGAAAATAAAATACCCATCATATTTTATTTAATAGGATTTCGAGGCTACTTTTAGACAAAATACACAAAATGGTGGGTTATTATTTTTCATATTTTTTGTAAGCAACAATTTTTTGTCTTTGCTTGCCAAAACGGCATGTCCCTAGCAGTAACTTTGGAGACGTGATTACGGTGAATGAATTTTCCTCGAGAGGAGCTTCGAATCCAGCAGTGGGGTCATTACATTTATTAATTACCAGCAGCTGCTAGCGGCATAGCCCTATGTGCCAGGACATAGTCTATCCGTGTACCAAGTTTCATCTAAATGCGTTCAGCTATTGAAGCGTGAAGAAGTGACAAACATACATACAAACAAACACGCACTCACAAACTTTTGCCTTTATAATATTAGTGTGAAACAATTGGTGACCATATCGTATTTTGTGATTTCTTCCAAGAAACCTGAATTAAACAAAGATTATACCTATATACACCGCTAAATTTTGATCGTTTTAATCCCGTGGAGGGTCGATCATGTACCGCATGAAACACTATCGATTTGTAAAGATAAAATTAAAAAATAAAGTACCTTTATTTCAAAACTCGTATTAATTTACGCATGTTTGTACGCGACGCCAACTACTACCTACAGGTCATTGAACTCGCTCAGCTGACGTATTCTTAAAGAAATTAATTTCGTACATGCGTAAATTAATACGAGTTTTGATAAAAAGGTACTTTATTATTTAATTTTATCTTTACAAATCGATAGTGTTTCATGTACCGGATCGACCCTCCACGGGATTAAACCGATCAAAATTTAAGGGTGTACAGTGCTCCACGCGTGCCTCAAAGAGATGTCAGAACAAGCGTAAAGGCCCAGCAGGGCCAAAGTCTACTAGTACCATGAGTCGACTTGTGAAAGTAAATTCCGTGGTCCTATAACGTAACGGGTAATTGAAGAAACATAGTTGTAGTTTTTTGTTAGTACCAGTCTGACACGCCCTTCTGCTCCGTCTGAGATGTCCTACCTTAAAAAAAAATCGTGTAGCAACACAGCTCCAAATTATGGCTGTTACAATCCATATACTTAACCTACCTACTTGCGAGCTAAATCACCAGTAATGTTTCTAAATAATGAACGTTATTTACCCACTCGATTTGAATGAAAATAAATTGTTTAAAAAAAGTAAGTGAGCGTTATAAATTACGTCTTTTAGGCTACACTGGCTTAAGTGTGTTTTATTGTTTCTTTTGTAGGAAAATACCGCATACTGAAAACAACGTGTGGAAACGTAGTTATAAGGTTTTCACAGACAAGCGCAATGTGATAATGTAACAAACAACTTGGGAATAAAGTTTCTACTAATTCCGTTGAAAAGAGAGGATCCTAAAACTAACTGGTCCGGGCCCGATAGTTGATTTCGAACTGGTATATAAGTTCTCATCGTGCAGAGAACTTTAATAAAAAAATCCGGGTATCACCATTATGCGGACCTTCCGTAGGACACGGTGGAACATACGGTGGAGGTGTTCCCCGCTCGGGAGCACCGATGTGTACTCATGGAGGCCATCGGTGGCGTCGAATTCTCGTGCTGGTCCCTGGTTCACGCCATAATCAAGTGTAACAGGAAATGGGATACTGTTGCAAAGCAATAATGCTAGCGAATGAGATGGCCTTATGCGTGATAGAAAAGGCATCCTTATGCCTTGATCACACGTACCGAGTAAACGGGCGAGACAGTAAAATGTTGCTCGGCCGAGACAGTGATGTAAGCGAGTTATAAAGAGAAGCGTTCCGCCGAGCACTTGGCGCCGTGTTTACACGTAGGTAATGAGTACTCGGCCGAGAGCACTGTCTCGCCCAATTACTTGGTACGTGTGATCAAGGCATTACGCCCCAGCGGCTGCCCGAGGAGGTGCCCCGGGCTTCGGGAGTCGCAGGACGATTTCTGGCGACAAGCAAGGACAGCATGCCACCCACCCGTCCGAAATGGAGTCCGAGCTAAAGATGTCGACGAATTGCGCGTAGTGTTCCATACGCTCCCCAAAGAAATATCAGCAAACCATATAAGGGCCCAACACAGCCAATGCTTGTTAGGGCTTATGGGTAATTCCTAAAAGGGAAACTATTGTCCTAGAACGCAAAAAGTAACAGTAGTAAAGGACACAGGTAGGTATACCTAGTTTTAGTTAGTAAAAGCCTAAAAATGCCTTAAGCTCCACCCTGGAACGGGAGAAGTAATAAGATGATATCCCGCCGAAAAAAACACAACTGTGTTGTGAAGAATATAGCAATGAGTGACTAGAATACTATTTCCGAATACTTTACTATCTTGCACATTGATGTTTATATCGTTCATTCATTTAGGTAGATCAATGACTACGGTCTAGCGCGTCTCGTACACAATAATCAATATTAGGACCTATTACAGTTTTATTTATGGTAGGAAAAATCATCCAATGACAACCTCCGCTCTTGGGTGGAGCGAGAGATAGTGTCAAACTCTTACTGACTAAAAGCCCACCCGTTCCTTCTAGCCTTCATATTGGGGCTCGAGCTGTCTTTCGAAACTAACCCTGACCCCAGTAGGCTTCGACCCAGCTGGGTCCCTGCTGTTGCTGACAACTCCTTGAGGCGCGCGGGAACAGTGCACGCCGTCGACGACTTGGGCTTGGTCCGTACAGTTACCGGACGGCCTAGTTAGTCATGTGTATGAACAAGAAGTGAAAAAGACCCTCCATTGCCTCCTCGAAACCCTCGAGTCGTATTCCTCATTACTGTGGATCGAGAAGTTCCCGCTGGATTAGCTTCTTACTCGGTGTCTCACTATCTGTGACGGTTGATGAGCGGTACAATGGGTGTCCAGTGTGGAGCAGACCTGATCTGTCCATCTCTTCAGGGCTGCGGCCTTTTTATCGTTTTTCATCAACCATGACAGTTACGATAAGCTGTTCAAGGAAAAAAGGCCACACCTTTTTTTCTTGGCTATGTGGCCAAAAAACTGTAGTAAGTACAATGCGCATACAGGAAGTCGACAGTCCAGTCTTGATGTTGGGTAGAAGTTATTTAATAAAAATATTTATTTCGGACGAGGTCCATATGTTTTTTAACAATATTATAAAAACGAATGTTAGTAGGTTTAACAACATATTTAAACGTAACTATACTACGAGTACAACATGAAGACCTATCTTTGGAGTACGGTATTTCCCACTTATCTGCAAAACAGTCAGTGTACTGTTGGTGCTGCCACGAACGTGAGTAGAGAGGAAGAGAGAATAGAGAGGATTAAAAAAGTCTCATTAAAAAAAAATAGGTATGTATCTATGTAAGCTATCACAACCTACATACTACAAAAAGCCTTAAAAGTAAATCTCGGAAAACATTACAAGAATTAACCAAATTAAAAAAAAAAAGCCGAACAATTTGCGTTAGGCCACTTTGCTTCCAACTGCTTCAACTGTAAGTTTGTTTAAGTAGCGTTTAATTCCGTTTCGCTGTAATTTATTAAGACCGCTTACGGGGTTTAATTACATTCCCCTTACCCTTAAATAAAGAAAATTATTTAAGCTGAAAACAATTTCTTTCGGTTCAGAAGTTAATGTTATTTTCGGTCCAACGGTGTTTCAGTGAGTCATAATTATTACTTGTAATGTTCTGCTGTTGAAGTGGAATGGTCATTTTGTTGCTATTACCGTGCTATTAAATTTTTAGTTTACGTTTTATATTACGAGTAATTCATTAAAACCTAAACACAAAATAGATAGCAGTCTCATTCATGTATGTACTTCACTTTTTAGGGTTCCGTAGTCAACTAGGAACCCTTATAGTTTCGCCATGTCTGTCTGTCCTCGCTAATTATCTGTGACCGTTAGCACTAGAAAGCTGAAATTTGGTACCAATATGTATATCAATCACGCCGACAAAGTGGTAAAATAAAAATTGAAAAATATGTAAAGTGGGAAGTGATTTTTTTTAAATTTCAACCCTAACGTGTGATATATTGTTGGATAGGTATTTAAAAATAAATAGGGGTTTACTAAAATTATTTTTGATAATGTCAATAATTTCGGAAATAATCTCTCCAAAAGTAAAAAACAATGTGTGTCCCCCCTCTAACTTTTGAACCATAAGTTTAGAAAATATGAAAAAAATATGAAAAGTAGAACAATTCGACTGACAAGGATATACCTTTCAAAGCCCAAAAACGGTGTATTAGGACGATGTTTAAATTGAGTTCAACTGACAGTTGTAAGCCGTATTTCATTAATTATAACATTCTGACATTACCATCTCTGTACATATTCGAAGTTGTCATGTTTGTAAAATGTAATCGGCACCTATTTCCACGCATGGCAGACAAAGTCAGTCGCGTCAGACGCGATAACACTTTGCTTTGCTCACATGGTTCCAAAACAGCACTAATGCGAAAGAGTGTATTTTGCATGGCGCCTTTAATATTTAATAAACTCCCTAAGGGATGGAAGGAATTAAGCGCACACATACTAAAAAAGCGGCTAAAATTATATCTAGTTGGGAAAGCATATTACAGTATTTTAGAATTTATAAATGACAAAGTGTAATATTACAAATTTAACAAACATTTACTGACATTTTATAATTTTGACATTTTATAATTTTGACATTTTATAATTTTGACATTTTATAATTTTGACATTTTATAATTTTGACATTTTATAATTTTGATATTTTATAATTTTGACATTTTATAATTTTGACATTTTATAATTTTGACATTTTATAATTAGAGGAACAATTTAATTCAAATTTGTAATTTATTGTTTAAATTTAATTTTTAGTTTGTGTGAAAATTTAATAATGTTTTTAGCCTTGTTTAAATACCTTTGAATCACTTTTCTAACCTGTATATTTGTATGCCACAAAGGCCGAACATGACGGATCTTTTTTGTTTATGAACAACCTGCATGCCTTATATGTATACTCATGTTTCTACAAATAAATGTCTTATCTTATCTTATCTTATCTTATCTTACCTAAATTTCTACTTTTCATATCTTTCTAGGAAAATTATTTTGAACTTGATGGAAAGAACAGTTTTTGTACAAAAAAGACAAAAAGGCCAAAATCATTTTTGGACTGTTTGTAGTATAATCGTATATGCAAGCATTTTTTTTAAACTCATAAATGGGTACACTTATTGCGACGGACGGGAAACTACGGAACCCTACACTGAGCGTGGCCCGACACGCTCTTGGCCGGTTTTATTATACCTACGCTCGGTGGACGCACACTAATGAGCGTTTGAGCCGGAATTGTTCGACGAGTGATCCGAAACGCGACCGAGACATCGTGTCTGTGAGCGGTGTCTTTGTGTGCGTTGCTCGAGCGCGCTTTGTATGTAGATTGACTTCTGTACCTATATATTTTGTGAACCAAGCGAACGCTCGCGTTCGCTCTCTCATTGTCTTTCTATTATGTCTCTAATTAGTGTGCGCAAGAATTGCATGACTTGATTCTGTCATCCCAACTACTATCGGACAACCCGACGTACGGCGAATATCCATCCTTACGTTGTTGAAACCTCTACGGTCTCTAAGGGTCTAAACAGACGGACTGCTTTTCAACTGCAATCCAACTGCAAGTTGCAGTTTAAGTGCAGTTTGAATGCCGTTCACACGACTCAATAGAACTACAAACACGATTGCAATAGAACTGGAAACCAAACGTGTGGTCCGATTGCAGTTGTGTGAACTGCACACCGACTGCATCCGAACTGCACCATACCCACCCGCTCGCACGCTCCGCCCTTCCCCGCATGGTTCCGATTCAGTCGTGTGAACTGCGGACCGACTGCATGCGAACTGCACCATACCCACCCGCCCGCACGCTCCGCCCTTCCCCGCATGGTTCCGATTCAGTCGTGTGAACTGCGGACCGACTGCATGCGAACTGCACCATACCCACCCGCCCGCACGCTCCGCCCTTCCCCGCATGGTTCCGATTCAGTCGTGTGAACTGCGGACCGACTGCATGCGAACTGCACCATACCCACCCGCCCGCACGCTCCGCCCTTCCCCGCATGGTTCCGATTCAGTCGTGTGAACTGCGGACCGACTGCATGCGAACTGCACCATACCCACCCGCCCGACTGCACGTTTGGTTTGTAGTTCTATTGCAGTCGTGTCAACTGCATTTAAACTGCACTTTCCATCAAGCAAAATCAAGGTCAATACCGTGCTCATCAAGTTAATTTACCAACAATCTCTTAACAAAATATTTTCCTGGTTTTGATTCCCTTACGAATGTCAAGATATAAACCTAAATAGAGCACAAAGAGTCTTTAGATTGCGTTGACTTAGAAGTTTGGTATTTTTACTGCTTAAATACACAGGTTTTCTACTCTTTGGTGTAGAAAACCTGAGTATTTGATATTAATATCTGTTTAACACCTATATGTGTTTCTGCGATAAAGCGTCTTGACAGACCGACATTATGAACAGCAAAGTGATTCTATAAGGATTCCGTTTTGCCAACCGAGATACGGAACCCGAAAAATCAAAGATGCCAAATAAAATTCAAACGAGAACAATTGAATATTTAAACAGTAGAACAAGAAACCAGTAATCGTTTTGAGACAAACGGAATAAGGCTTTACGAAGGGCTCAATCACCTGAGGGCTCCATCAGTATGCGAACAAACGAGATCAGGGCCTTACCATAGTGTGTTTTTAGTTTGTGTTTTATTCAAGAAGATTCTTGAATAAAACACAAGTTAAAAAACAAACTTTCTGGGATGAGTCACAAAGGTCTTTTCAGCCAGAGATGGAGCAGCCGGGATTCCGATCCCGATTTCTGACCACCGTAGGCGCGGGCTTGCGGACAGTGAGCAATGGGTAGCTCGCTGTCCGGCCGTCCGCTAACACTCCAGACCAAACCCAAGTCGTCGACGGTGCGCACTGTTCCCGCGCGCCTCAAATAGTTGTCAGCAACAGCAGACCCAGCCGAGTCGGAGCAAACTGGGGCCAGGGTTATCCGAAAGGGATCTCAAGTCCCGGTATGAAGGCTAGAAGGAACGGGGTGGGCTTTTAGTCAGTAAGATTCTGACACTATCTCCCGCTCCGCCCAAGAGCGGGGGTCGTCGTTCGATTTTTCCACCATAAAAAAGGCAGAGATGGAGCATCACGCGTGGTCGAACTGAAAAACTGGCACCAATTTTCTGTGAAATCAAATCTGATAGCTCCATCTCTTTAGCAGTTCAGCTTATCGTCAAACGGATCGCGTGGTAGGGCCCCTGTTCATTCGAATGATATTAATTCCCTTTCAGATGTGCTTCTCAGAATGTGATTCGGAAGGTACTGAACGCTGAATAGACTTGTAATCAAGTCAGCTTCACGCTTCTTTTAAGTTGTAAGATAAGCAGAGCAAACCTACGAGGTCTTATGAGTAAAATGTGCGTTCAGACGCGTGTTTCTTCATTCGTTTCGGACGGTTGAATTCCGAGGTTTTCTGGTAAAGTATTATTTTTTTAATGAATATTCTAAAATTAAGTTAACCGTTTCGAAAAAATTCATATTATCCATTTGAAAGCTTCCAAAATTTTTTAAAGTAATATTTGGTAAAACTACGCTAGTAAAAGTGCTTTGTGCTAGTGTTACTTGTATTCAACACCATTGGGATAGGATCTAAATTTTTGAATTAGCCCCGATTGCCTGAACAAGATTTATCCGTATAAAATTAAATAATTCAAAATCAGAATCCCAATCAGAATTTTGATTTGTAGAACATAGGTGTTTACATGAAGATCTTACATTAATTAAAAGAGCACTATGTTTTGCCGTGAAGGTGTACAAATGTTGAGATCATAAGATCGTTAAAAACTAAAAATAAACTAACACTAATTAAACTCTCCCAAGAAAAAAGAAATAAACAATAACTAATAACTACTAAATAATAACTCATAATAATTTTCTTTCATCTACGAGTAAAATCTAACGTTAAAAATTCGGACCACAGTGTTTGTTATCTTATCTATACTTATCCCAAAACATCTTAACCGATTTTTATGATTTAGTATATTTGGTAGGTCTGAAAATAGGTCGTAGGCTAGTTTTTTCTTTTATAATTTACACGGTAGAACAACGTTTGCCATGTCAGTCAGTAGATAGTAATACTTATTTTGTACATTGTAAAC
The DNA here is from genome assembly GCA_929112965.1 of Mythimna albipuncta. Classification (NCBI taxonomy): domain Eukaryota; kingdom Metazoa; phylum Arthropoda; class Insecta; order Lepidoptera; family Noctuidae; genus Mythimna; species Mythimna albipuncta. The sequence goes on from OV815967.1 coordinate 18,747,334, forward strand.
AACACTTTTTAAACTTCAATCTATTTTGACAACTCTAACTAGGTGACTATCCTGAGAAGATACACGAAAATATTATATCAATCAGCAATTTTTTTTCTCTCTCTTTTGCCTTAAAGACCCCTAGGTATAGCTGTATGGTATTAATTAGCACATAAATTAATTTTTTTTTTTCACTCTTGACTTAAAGATCAGCAACAGCAGGGACCCAGCCGGGTCGAAGCCTACTGGGGCCAGGGTTATCCGAAAGGGCGCTCAAGCCCCGGTATGAAGGCTAGAAGGAACGGGGTGGGTCTTTTAGTCAGTAAGAGTCTGACACTATCTCCCGCTCCGCCCAAGAGCGGCGGATGTCAATGCATGATTTTTTCCCACCATAAAAAAAAAGAAAAAAAAAATGTACCGGTGGCGCAACGCCGTACGTCTTGTGGGCCGATGATGGAATTAAATTGTGTAACTCTAGTGCACACTTCCTGAAGTGTAAACGATAGAAAACAGACCGGCTAGCAACTCGGCGGCGATGCTCAAGACTTTGGAGTTTTGACTGAAGAGCATCATTGCCTATAATCTTCTTAGCACGCTTTTCAATAGACTCTAGTGCATCCAGCTGGTATTTGGCTGAACCATCCCAAAGATGAGAGCAGTTCTCCATACACGATCGAACTTGCGCTTAATAGAGTTTAAGCAGCTGTTCCGGAGTGAAAAACCGTCTCACTTTTGCTAAGATCCCCAATTTTTTGGCAGCTAGTAGGGCTTTTGCCTCGATGTAGGAGCCGAAATTGAGGGTAGACGATAGCGTTACTTGGGGTAAAGCTCAAGGTGGTCGGATTTAATAAAAAGAAGCCTGCTGTAATATTATGTACTTTGCATCAAAAATATTCATATAAAATCAACCATAAGCATACCCCATTAGTACCAAAACTCAATCCTCAACAAATTCAAAACTTCATAATGAAAGATTCTTCAACTTGTCTTTTCATTATGATCTTCTTTGTACTCGCTCCGATGTTACTTTATTTTCATCTGCAATGTAGAGCCGCGGGCTAAGGACTAATAAAAGAAATTCTGTAACTTCCCAGAACAAAGGGAACATGTTGTAGAGAGACTAATTAAAAACCGCGGCCTGGGTTCTAACTGTGTCCTCTTTTTTGCCAGTTTTATGGTAGGAATTAGGTAGGGTTCCGTACAAGAAGAGTGGTGACGAGACCCTATTACTCAGCTTCCGCTGTCAGCGGACTGTTTTTCTTTTTGTTGGTTTTATGGTAGGATATAGGTAGGGTTCCGTACCAGAAGAGTGGTGACGAGACCCTATTACTCGGCTTCCGCTGTCAGCGGACTGTTTTTCTTTTTGTTGGTTTTATGGTAGGATATAGGTAGGGTTCCGTACAAGAAGAGTGGTGACGAGACCCTACTACCCAGCTTTTGCTGTCAGCGGACTGTTTTTCTTTTTGCTGGTTTCATGATAGGATATCAGTAGGGTTCCGTACAAGAAGAGTGGCGATGGGACTCTATTACTATGCTTCCGCTGCCAGCGGACTCTTTCTCATTAACCATAACAGTTAGGGCAACGCCACAACACTTTTCACAAGCCACCATGGCCTGTGAAATCCTGCAATTCGGAAAACGTGCAATTTTAGCGTTGCGTTGTCTCATCGTAGAAAGGTGCGACGTCATTATTTCAGTGCGATACCGTAACGCAGTGCTGTGGCCTCGCCTGTAAAGAGTTATCATTTTCACAGAATGTGCCGTCACATTGTTGCCAATACAACAATTAATAATAAAGCTAAAAATTAAATAACAATAATATTTATTTGCTTAAAACACGGTATACAAGATGGTAAAAGAAAGTATATAAGAACAAACATGTTTTGCTGAGTATTAGCATGCAAATATTTGGTTTAGAGGAGGTTTCCTTACTAGAAGCGTTATTTTTTTCGGCGTTTTTTGTTCGATTTTAATATTGAAGTAGGTACGGTACCCTTCGAGTGTGAGTCCGACTCCAAATAATAACAGCCATTACAGTGGCTTACCCGAGATACATTTCCATACGACCACTCTTACGTGATTATAATGATATTACACGTATTTCTCTAGACATTTTGGAAACACAAGATATCGTGTGGATATTATCTAAGGGTTTTATGTTTTGAGAAATCATAAAAGACATTGCTTTGCACCCATACATTTTGATTGACATATCATCAAACTTTATCAGGTACCTGGTCAGGGTCGCGGAAATCCGATGGATGCGTGACGCACAGGACTGGTCGTTGTGGCGACGCTTGGGGGAGGGTTATGTCCAACAATGGACGTCTTTCGGCGGATATGATAATGATGATGATGAAACTTTATCGTTTAAAACGATGTGGGTAGTTTTACTTGGCCGTATTATGAAGTGATCAACTTTTATGATTTGGCCACATGCACACCATATCGTTTAAAAAGGAAAAAAGACGTGTGACACTCAGGGACTGCCGCGGTAAAGCTATTGCATAGCATTTTTTATTAACATAGGCAATTATAAATATTTATTTATTTATTTAATTTATGCAGTATTTTTTTCCTCAGTTTTTTTTTTCATTGATATTAATTGAAGTTTACACTTTTTGAGCATGGAGACCGATAAGAAAACAATTGAGTGGGGGGTGTCAGGTTATTTTCGTTACGAAATTTCTGGATTCGGTCTCCACGCTCAAGGCCCGCGATAGAAGCTATGCAATAGCTTAAGAAAAACTCTATTATATACACATTTTAAATGGAACAACATTTTATATTAAAGCAAGATAACACACAGGTATCTCGTGTGCACCCTCATTTTATTCATGTTCACCGTAATAAAACAGAGGAAATTATGTCAAATGATAATAAAAAGTGCAATTTATGAGGAAGGGTATATGTTTGTACGTAAGGGTGCGTTACAGGTCGGTTTTATTCAGTTACATAAGTATTATTTCATGAAGAATGCTTTAAATGCATCTCTCTCACTCGGTGTGTCTCTTAAAGTTATTGAATACTCATTCACTATTTTTGCAGCACTCGCGATGGTATCAACTTAACAACTAACCACTTAACATGTTTTGTTATAGCCTGGTCACGATTTGGGTCTTCACGGCGAGCGGCGTGAAGAGCGGGGCCGCAACGGTAATAGTACAACCACAAAATAGATAGGTACAGAAGACAATCTCATGTATGTACTTCACTTTTTATACCTACGCTCGGTGGACGCACACTAATGAGCGTTTGAGCCGGAACTGTTGGATGAGTGGTCCGAGACGTGACCGAGACATCGTGTCCGTGAGTGGTGTCTATGTGTGCGTTGCTCGAGCGCGCTTTGTATGTAGATTGACTTCTGTACTTATCTTGTTTGTGGTACAACCCAGGGGAAGTAACCTATTTAAGGTTACTTCTAGGCAAGCGAGTCCTAACATCGACCGAGTTATGTATTGTTTTTTATATAGAGACTAGCGGACCCGACAGACGTTGTCCTGTCTACACGTCTTTAATTTGAAAATTTCAGGACAAAATTGTGAATCTAAACCATTCCCAGATCACCTTGAACACACACAAAAAAAGTCGTTTGAGAGAAGTTCAGTGACATACACACTCACAGAAGAATTATATATATAAAGATTGATTAATTTGTTAGCAGTCCACTGCAGACTGCCCTCTGTATCATTTTACTTACAATCCATCCTAAGGTTGTCTAGTAGATACCGCTGTCATCGAGAAGACCACCATTGTACCCCATAGATTTAAACTTATTTATAAATGGTGTTTATTGTGTTCTGGAGTGGCGACCGCGTACCGGAAGACATAGCGTTAGAAGGCCTCCTACAAGGTAGACCGATGACCTGGTTAAGGTTGCGGGAAACCGATGGATACGAGACGCACAGGATCGTTCATTGCGGCGACACTTGCGGAGGCTATGTCCAACAGTGGACGTGAAATGATTATGATGATGATAAATTGCGTTACTTTTTTGATGTTTAATAAAGTTTATTCTATTCCATTTTATTATATTCATGATAATAAAATGATATAATAATATCAATAAGGTGATAAGCAAATGTGGTAAACGACAGGGCACTCATTCCTAGAATTCACACTCGACTTAAATACCCCCAAGTTATAACCATAATTAACACAAACCAGACTCAACCAATAAAACGAAATAAACTTCAGCACTACAATAATGAAAACATCAAACACATATTCCACGATTTAATATTCGATAATATGACTGTTCTATTAATTTCGGAATAACTGACAGTCTGCCATTCGCATTTAGTGTGGAGAGGTTTCGAAAACGTAGCGTTGAATGCGAAAATTAAAATGCTGAATGGGACGATGTTTGGGAACGCGAAAATATTAATGAAACGGTTGTATTAACTGACTTTCACTTTCGCTTTTATAGTATTGACATGGAAGTAATGATTTAGAACAAAGGGCTGCGGGTTTGTTCACCTTGGCTCTGGGTCGCAAAAGATGACTGAAGAAAGATAAGTTGGTTTACTAAAAACGGGGACAGCTACGTATAATTTACAAATGTTTTGAAACGAACTTGAAATAAACCCCTGTCCTGTGCCCTGTCGTACTGCCAATTCTCTTCTTCTTCGTACCCCATTCACACTTCTAGCCGTTATGATGGTTCTTTCTCTGTAACAGCAGTGCGTCTGTGGAACTCCCTCCCACACTCCTTACGTGACAGCCCTTCTTTAGATGTCTTCAAGAGGAAAATTAAATAGTATTTCCTTTCACAATGACATAGCATATAATATATATTTATAATATATAAAGTATGTGTGTATTTATGTATGTAGGTATAGTTATTTATGTATTATTATTTTAATCATAATATGTCTAATTTTAAAATTGTACACTGGATCCGGATCCTACCCTCTATTGTCATCTCTCTCTATCGCTCAATGGTTTGCTGGAAGAAAACTCAACTTTGAGTTAAGCTCGCCTATGTACATGAACTTTGTTATCCACTTATTTTGTGTTATTATAGTGTACAATAAAGAATTAAAGAAAAACTCAAACTTGAATGGACATGACTGCTGCTTCTGTGTTCAACTGTTCGCTAACTGTAAAAAAGTGTGACATGTAAAAAAGTATTTTTCTTTAATCCTCCATTGATTCCCACCCAGGACAAATGTTTGTGTGATAAGCATAATCATTTGTTCTGTGTCTAGATGTAATTTATCTATAATAATGTATGTATTTAGAAATATATAAGTATGGGGCTGCCTCAATTTATTTATGCTTACAATGTTAAAGATGAAAAATAAATATTTTTGTATTATTATTATTTTTGTTATAAATATTTTTGTATTATTATTATTTTTGTTTATCAGTTGTCTAGTACCCATAACACAAGCTCTGCTTAGCTTGGGACTAGACGGCATTGTATGGCAGTTGTGGTATATTATATTATATGTTTATTGTCATCGCCCATCAGGCGTCATCGTAGTAGGCTGCAACATACACCAATGACACTACTTATTCTGTAATCTGTGCTCGAATCATAACCTAAGAAGCATACCTACAACTAATAAATAAAACAAAAATTAACTTGTTTTTTTTTTTGTAATTTTGTCTTAATAAAATTACGTGTAGAATTAAGTCACTATGAACCGATTTCTTTTTGTACATACATGAGATACAAAACTGCGCCAATTTTACGTCACAATATCTACTAGGAATCAGTTTACGAAAAATTTAATTTTATTTTAATGTCTTATCTTATCTTATCTTAATTAAAATAGCTACAAAGCTTAACTTGTAAAAATCTAAAAGCCACTGACCTGAATTGCAAACTTCTTAAAACCACCGCCTGTGAACGCGACCTTTCACTGACACACCCACACTTCGCCAGAAAAACCCGGGAAAAGCGTCTCAAGGGAAATTTTATTTCGTTTAAACGCTAGTGGTGGCTCTGACATTCTTATATTGTGCCTTTGTTGGGTTACCTACAGGAATTCTCGGCGAGTAGGGTAAATATTTGAGTTTGGAATTATAATAAGTGTGCTCTATGGCTGTGTGTGTTCACTAGTGGTTTGAACTGGACGAGTTTTGTTTTTTTAACGTTGGCATTATTGTTTATGAATTAGGTAGTGGAAGTTTGAATATGGAAAAATCTTTTACAATTAGAAATGCTGTGGTTTCCTAAATGTTTTTTTTTTACGTACCGACCATTTTCTTACAATTTTTTAGGGTTCCGTAGTCAACCCTTCCGTTTCGCCATGTCTGTCTGTCCGTCTGTCTGTCCGTCCTCGCTTAATCTCTGGGACCGTTAGCACTAGAAAGCTGAAATTTGGTACCAATATGTATATCAATCACGCCGACAAAGTGGTAAAATAAAAATTGGAAAAAAATGTTTTATTAGGGTAGCCCCCCTATATGTAAAGTAAATAATCGCTCCAAAAGTAAAAAACAATGTGTGTGTGTGTCCCCCCTCTAACTTTTGAACCATAAGTTTAGAAAAAATGAAAAAAATCAGAAAAGTAGAACTTTATAAGGACTTTCTAGGAAAATTATTTTGAACTTGATGGAAAGAACAGTTTTTGTACAAAAAAGACAAAAAGGTTCTACAAAATAATTTCTGGACTAAGTTTGTAGTATAATCGTATATGCAAGCATTTTTCTAAACTCTTAAGTGGGTACACTTATTGTGACGGACGGGAAACCACGGAACCCTACACTGAGCGTGGCCCGACACGCTCTTGGCCGGTTTTGTTCTTTATAATATGGTATAGAAGTATATCTATAGATAAAGAAGTATCTGACTAGTATTATTATCACAAAACCCTTAAAAAGGATGTAACACCAATCAATACGTACCGACCATTTTCTTTCTCTGAAGTTTGCATGTACACTTATAATCACTTTATATTTATTATTCAGAAACTTCAACGTACTCTCTTCTAACCGATATAATTAAAGTTTGTAAGCCAAAGTTGCAACAACTCGACGAAAATAAATTCAATCTATCCTGAGACTCCTAACAAACTGAAAATACGAATTGGATTCTCTTATACAACTTAGATTACGCCTGACACTGCAGTACATTTCAGCATTGCATTTCGACTGGCAGAATAAACTGTATCTGATCTACTTAAAAAAGTATACTTTGATTGAAATACAGTGTTTTAAATGAAAACATGTAATTAATTTTCAAACAGATCTGAAAATAAAACATTTTATTTACATTTAATTTCAAACAACACTTAACTAGCTTTAATTACAGTAAAATAAATAATAATAATAATATTTCACAATTATCACATAACGTCGTCTAGTCACAAGCTAAGCAGAGCTTGTGTTATGAGTACTAGACAACTGATAAACATACTTATAATTTCTAAATACATACATATTATAAATTATAGATAAATTACACCCAGACACAGAACAAATGATCGTGCTCATCACACAAACATTTTTTCTGGGTAGGATTCGAACCCACGACCTCCGGCTTAACAGTCAGGGTTACTAACCACTAGACCAACAGGCCTGTCAATAATAACTAATTAAAAACATACTAAAAGCTTTTCCACATTGTTGTCTGCGGGTAATGTGCCAAAAGACTGGCATCATTGCCACGCTGTATGGCAATGCTTTTCCTCTTTCCAAGGTAAAAGGCAGCCCTTGGGTCACACGAAGTGATAGCAAGACGTTTCTTCGAACTTTTGAGTACTCGGATTCCATAATCTGAGAGTTTCAACCCCAAAAGGCGCTTATTTCCGCTGCTTGAAGTTCTCTGTAGCCGCAGTGGCAGCACCAGCACACACAAGTAGCATCCCATACTAAAGGTAACCTACCCATCTTCCATGGAAATAACGTTATGCTGTCCGGTCTTTTATCATCATCGCGTGCCAAGCCATGGGGTTCCAAAACGGCTGGAATGCCGGTGACAAGAGCGCGTCTAATTATGTCGTTGATATTTGCGTGCCACGCTATGCGACCTGCACTTCGGCTGAATGACAGACCCTGGTGCCCGAGGGTGCTGACAAATTCGCCACAGTAGAATTCTAGAATCGCGAGCGATCGCACAAGGTGCCTATGTTCATCGATGGTAGTGCGTGAAGCCAAAGACTCGACTCCCGTTCACCCACAGCCAGCAGGCGCGCAGGCTCCGTAAGTGCAGTAGATGTTTCAATCAGGTTTTACTGAACTACTTTGCAGAGCAGCTCGTCCCATCGTCTTTGATCTGGAAATTAGGAGGAGAACCACATGGAGCTCGTAGATGTAGAGGTGTAGCGAGGCGGAAAGTATTATCATCGAACAAGGTGTCTATGTTCATCGAAGGTAGTGCTTGAAGCCAGACACTCGACTCCCACTCACCCACAGCCGGCAGGCACGCAGGCTCCGTAAGCGCAGTAGATGTTTCAATTAGGTTTTTTTGAACTACTTTGCAGAGCGGCTCGTTCCACCGTCTTTGGTGGGAAAAAAAGATAAAAGAGACTTGAAGAAAATCTTAAAGCAAGATTTTCTTTAATTTCTAGATAAGTAAATATTTTCCTCTGACAGCAGGAAGAAATAATATTTTTAATGAGGTCAGTGTTACAATTATGATAAGTAGATAAATGTCCGACCTCTCTTAAGCGTTCTTATTCATAAAAATACCGACCAAGTGCGAGTCGGACTACCGTACGAAGGATTCCGCACAACATTAGACACTATACTATAACCTTTTTTATTAAAATATGATTGGCGACCGTAATATGTATTTGCTTGCGGAATTATAACGATTAACATCATCAGTACCCTATAATAATATTTCATGTTATTCAATATGGTAAGACAAATTGATAACTTATTTTTTTATGGTGGGAAAAAATCAACCAATGATAACCCCCGCTCTTGGGCGGAGTGGGAGATAGTGTCAGACTCTTACTGACTAAAAGACCCACCCCGTTCCTTCTAGCCTTCACATATTATAGCCTCGCGTGTTATGAAGCATATGGGCTAACTTGGAAAGTAATTCATATTTCAGGAAAAGTACCTATACATGCTCTTTTTAAGTAATAAAAAAAAATTAGTAAGTTTTAAAAATTTTGCCACGATGGATAATAAATGAAATGTCTTTGATAATAAATTACTCGAACCGTTGTGTAGTACACATAAATTGTTTATTTATTTAAATTTCATGAACTGTAGTGGTACATACGCGCACTTAATGCGGCAAGGCATTTTCTACTAATTAACCTTTTGGTTAATAAAGACAACACTATGGTAAGTGTGCACAATAAATAATATTAATATTTTTTATTAAAAAAAAAAACATTTATAAATTCCACCAAAAAACGCAGCATTCGAAAGCCTTCCACAAAGTGGACCGACGCCTGCCTGCCCCTGTAGCCAAGTTACAACCGTTTTGCTTGTGTTAAACGCCTCGAGTTGGCCACATTCCCGATTCTTTTGTTCTGACCACGTTACTGAGCGTTGAGAGAACGTCATTCCAATACATTTGAAGTTTTTTACTAGCGTTAACGATTGCAGATTATCAACTTGGCTAGGGATACTGGTGAGAGTCACAGGATCGGTCGTTGTGACGCTTGGGGTAGATCTATATCCAACAGTGAACGCCTTGCGGCTGAAATGATGATAACGGTTATAAATTAAGTGGCTTATAATAATAAAATACATATTTCAGATTTCTGATTTAGATATTTTTGATTTGCTATATTTTGTTTGAATACATGTACATAACTAGCTTTTGCCCACGACTTCGCCCGCGTACATAAAATATAGCCTATATCAATCAGGAACAAAGCAGCTTTCTATCGATGCTAAAATTTTTGCAATCGGACCAATACTGCCAGAGATTACCTCCTGCAAACAAAAACAAAGAAAAACAAACTTTACCTCTTTATTATATTAGTGTAGATAGTGTAGATGATCACCTCTTTTCAAACATTTTTACCCTCAATAACCTCTTAAGTCCTGACACAAACTACGGCAAAATAACTAATTTTCCTACACTATTTCTTGTTCAAAGAAAACACTTCATAGTAAAAATCGTTATGCACTTCACACAAAAGGCGACTATTTTATAAAGTATAAGCTATTCATTTTCATAGACAGCCGAGAAAAGGGGGGACCACCCCGTTTTCCACCCCCTCCTTCTACTTTTCAGTATGGCGACGGCCGTAGTGCCATTACTGGGTTTTTATGAGACCTATCCATCCTTGTAAGAAGTGAGGTGAATCTTTTCAATTGGCTTTTAGTATGAAGATTAATATTTATTTAAAAATGCAGCAATATTAAGGGGATGCATGTCGACATACATTTTCACTGTTTTTCATACAACCGCTCTTACGCGATTATGACGTTATTACACATTTTTCATCAGATATTTTGGAAACAAAGTATCTTGTGAAATCAATTTATAAAGTGTAAAACTGATCCAGTTAAGACCTCTGAAGATCTGCTATTTTTAACTTTGACACTTCATAATTTAGTCATAGATTAAAAAATTCAAAAAAATACGCCTAGTAAATTTTATCAAAATTTTAAATAATGACAATGTTTTTCAAAAACTTTTAAGTGTTTAAAAAAAACACACATTTCCTGGAACAAGTTTTGTAAAATATTCGAGTAAATTACGGAATTACTGAATACCAACAGAGTTTTCAGGTATTATCACTCTTTTTTCACGTTGCCTTTTCGTCAAACATCACGTTGGATTGCGTTGGATGAAGTAACAAGCTTTTAAACCATGCATAGGCGAGTGGAAAGCAGCCTCTTAAGCATTGATGTTTATGTACCGGACTATAAACTCATCATCCTCACCATCCTCATTTCAGCCAAAAGACGACCATCGAAGAGTCGCCATACTGACTAGTCTTGAGCATCTTACATCCATCGGATTTTACCATATTATCATGAAATAATCGTTCGTTTAGCTGTTCATATCATTAAACGTAGAGTGATCATTACTTTGGCCAAGATGTGCCTAGCAGGCAATATTACGAAATGCCACCCACTTTATAAAATGTCCGGTCGTTTTTTTTTTTTTTTTTTAATTTATTTAAACTATTGCTTGCCTGCGATCCGACCTGATGGTAAGCAGTGATGCAATCTCTGATGGTGAGGCGCACTGAGCCTGTTCACTCTAGCCTTGAAGACACCCAAATTATAATCGGACGGGAAGTATCAAGAAGTGATCCATTCTATAATATGACCACGACATATATGTATACAATAATAAATTACTAATGAAGTAAGGTGGCTGTGGTTTCATAAATATAAAAATTTTAATATCCGACAAGATCCATAGTTAATTAGTTAAGTAGTAAAACACCCAGTGCTTATAATTATTACTAACAACCAGAAAAAAATACACTAATATTCCAAATGGATAACGACTTCTTTTCTTGAAGTCGGTTAAAACTATAACCGGTTTGATCATAAAGGTTTCAGATTCCACTTACATAAATTAAATAATAGCCATAAATGTTACTTATTTTTAGCTAAAATATCTGTACCTAAGTAAATTTATGAAAAGCATACTTCAAAAACACGAACAATATCAATCAACTTTATAGGCCCAGCGTACAGTTTTACTAACCCATTGGGAAAAATATACGCCATTAAAGTCTTATGATCCCTACATTATGGTTTTTTGTTGAAAACTAGCTTCTTTCTGCGGCTTTACCGGCGTGAAAAAAGATAAAAAACAGCACTCTGGGAATGTTCTAAAGAGTAACTGTGGCTCTAGAGCTCAAAGGACAATTATACTCAATCATCATCACCAGCATTTTTAATGTGCCCACTGCTGGGACTCAAGCCTCTTTTCTAGGAGAGCCGTAATCCACCACGCGGGCCCAGTGTGGGTTAGTGAATGTCACATGTCTTCGAATTTTTGGTTCTAGGACATCCCGGTTTCCTCACGATGTTTTCCTTCACCGCTTTGAGAGCAGTGGTGATGAAATAAATTACACAAAGTAATACGCCTGGCTGGGTTCGAACCCGTGACCTACAACTCGTAAGTCGGGGCCACCACTGCTCTATACTCAATACTTTATTGTATTCTATACGTTGCAGCGTTGGAAGGCATCCAACAACGTGGACCGAAGACCTGGTCAGGGTCGCGGGAATCCGATGGAAGCGTGACACACAGGACGGGTCGTTGTGGCGGCGCTTGGGGAAGTCTATGTCCAACAGTGGACGTTTCGCCTGATATGATGATAGTGATGATTCTATATGTCCAAAGATGGTATAAATATATTTTAGAGATCAATATGGACCCTGTCGGGCACAGCAAAGTTACGAGTGAGGATAAAGGGTAATAAAATAAAACTAAGGAACACACGTGAGCTTTAGTTAGAACAAAACATGCACGCTCGAAAAATCGGTCAAGTGGGAATCGTACTCCCGCGCGAAGGGTTCCGTACCGTTATCTATAGAATATTAGACACCACCTTTTGCCCACGGCTTCGCCCGCGTACATAAATCATAGCCTATGTAAAGCAGCTTTCTATCGGCGAAAAAATTTTAGCAGTTGGACCAGGACTTTCTAAAAACTACTACACAGAATCAAAATTTTGAATTTACGTTAAAGTTTTAACAAATCCCTAAACTACTATCTAAGTTAGCTCTACACACGTAACATTTGTCCCACATTTCTATCACTTTTACTACAATAGTACACGAAATGTCATTTCCTGAAATGAAAGGTCAAAATGTATTGACCGAGTTCTATCCGAGCGTTCCTAGCGAGTCTTGGAAGGAGGTCAAGTCCCTCCACGTTTGTATCGACCAAACTAGGCACGCGAAATCCTAGTTGGCTGAGGTTTTTCTTATGGTTCAGTGAACGAAGTACGTTGGAATTTCGGAAAATTAATTTTCTTTCCTTTGGTTCAGTGAACGAAGTGTGCTCTGAACCATTTTGGTTCAAAAGCCTTCCTCAAACTAAACGAATACTATTGGTTTAATAATTCCGCCGCTTTTGACCTGGTGGTCAAATATAGAGAGGGGCCTCAAGAAAGCCCAGTTTCCAAAATTGACTACCCAAGACAGAACCACTTGGCGCAGGAAAACGAGGAGACCCGACTCCAAATAATGGGACCAGGGAAGGAAGAAGAAGATTTATTTAATTAATTACTAATGTACTTAATACTTACAAAATGAATTATTCTCTTTTTTAAGATACCATACCCAAAAAGTAAAAACGGGACCCTTATGCTATGACTCCGCTGTCCAGAACCTTTCGCCCTCATCGACTATCTGTTCTGCGAGCAATGTGCTTTAAGTGGTGACTTAAAGTCTTCTTAGGAGGCCCTTTGTAAACGACTACCTTTTGAAGCTATATGTCATCACAAACACGTACCGGATAAAGAGGGGTGAATAAAGACTTAGGGGGTGAATAGAGACTAAACTTTGGTTTGGTTTTTCACTTTGATACCATAATATCGGCCTCTAACAAAGCATCGATTGTATAGAATGCCAATTCATTAATAAATTGATATAGCTAAATGCTGTAAAAAAATATTCAAATATCGTAAAAATACCCATTAAAGTTTCGTCTCTATTCACCCGTAAGTCTCTATTCACCCCATTTTACGGTACTGGTTATAGACTTATCGCCCCGCTAGATGGCGCTTTGAGGTAAACAAAGTTTTTGATTGTGCTCCAGTAAAAAGTATTCTTAAAAATATTAAAAGTGCTTAACAGACTGCAAACAGTGCATAAAAGTGAATAAGGATACCAAACTAAACTAAAATAGTGTTATTAACGTCATTCGTAGTGTGCAAACTCTAAAAGTGATAGCTAAAAGTTATAGCTGATGAAACAATTACTAGCAAATTGGTACTAAAAAACAATGGTCAGAGATGTGTGAAGTCTCCAAACAAGTGAAATAAAGAAAATGTAAAGTGAACTCGAAGTAAACATACAAAATCTAAAGTCTCTAAACCAAATTGCAAAAACAAGATTCGTTTTTTATTTGAAATCAAGTAATAATAACGCCATCTCTTGATTAATTAGCAAACTGACATGTCATCAACCACACCAACTGTTACCACATAATAAAGAGTGTTGTAATTGTAAAAAATACAATTATACTTTGCATTTACATGACAAGTAGCGACATCTATTGTCTAAGAAATAAGAAAATCAAAATCAACAGAATCTGATCTAATAATTTGCAAGGTCGATCAACTTAACAGATAGCCGATTGGCTGACACGGTGGACTGAGACGGCAAAGAGCTCGGGTTCGTATCTCAGCACATGAAATTATTTTTGAAAGGTTGTAATATTTAATTAAACTAAAAATGAACTTTCTGGAGAATATTACGTTCCGTCGTACGCGCACCCGCCACTCGGAATCAGAAGACGATAGTAATACCTCTCAGAATGAAACCATCAATAGTATGCCTGACATCTCCGTGGACGAATATTACACACAACTCAAGAATAAAATCGAAAAACTCACATCTCATTAAACAGTGCGCACAAGGAAATCGAGTTGTTGTCATTGGAGAATAGCAGTTTGAAAAAACAAATTGACGAACTAGGTAAAAAGAACGAACTCCTCAAAAGAATTAGCAGCCCCGCTAAACGAAGAGCTACCCCAAAGAAAACTATAAACAGACTAACAAATACGAAAGAGACCCAAACAGAAGATAATTTAATAAATATACCTGAGACCACAAATAACGAAAATAATACAAGTCTATTAATCACCAACAAACAAATGTCATCGCCATGCACATCCAACAGTACGCAGTCTATGACTACAGATAACCCAAAAATAGACAACATATCATTGCAAGAACAAACATCACAAACTGTAGAAAACCAAAATGCCACACAACAAAAACAAAACAGTAGAAAAGTGTTCCAGAATAAACCAGCGTACATAAAATACCCTAAAGTATGTATCATAAGTACAAATAATAAAAACAAAGTACTCGAGATTGCGGAAAATATTTTGGAAGGGTTTGACCTCTGCCACTATATCATACCTTCAGGAAATACACAGCTCTTGCTAAAAGGAACTAAGGAAAAGCTTAAAAACTTTTCTACACAAGACTATTGCATTATACTACTGGGAGAAGAGGATTTCAAAACTACAAACAATTACCTGGACACTATATTTCATATAAGAAGCACACTGCAAGAACTTAACCATACAAACATAATTATTTGTACGCCAACATATAAATTTTTTAATAATAATTATCTTTATAATTCTAGGGTAGAGACATTTAATAACTTGCTGTATCTTGATGTACTTACTCACGAACATGCTTACTTCCTAGATAGTAATCACAATCTGAAATACGATGACACTATGTTCGATAGACGCAACGGTGCCTTAAAAAACGCTGGATTGCGAATGATATTTAAGAATCTAAGAGACATGATGACTTCTATACAATCCGCAATACATAATTACATCGACGATACATTGACCTATCCATCTGTTGACCTTAACTATCAAATGACCCAAAATGACCCTATACTTCGGACAAATTCTAATGACGCGGGTGAACTTATTGACAATTACACAAATCTGACATTTCGTTAATAAATTATATATTCTTTACCAAAATATACAAAGTATAAAATCCAAACGACATTTAATAGAATCATTAAAATACGATAATAATAATATACAAGCACTTTGTTTGTCAGAAACGTGGATATCTGAAACAAAAAAAGATTTACTACAACTAGAGGAATATAATCTGGCTACCGCTTTTTGCCGCAAACAATATGTGGGCGGAGGCGTATGTATATTTCTTAAAGAAAATTTAGATTTCAATGAAAGGCAGGATATTAAAGACTTGACAGTTGAATTCATATTCGAAACTTGTGCAGTCGAAATACCCCAATTAAACACTTTATTCATAGTTATATATTGGCCACAATGTAATAGGGAAACCGAAATATTCTTTGGTTGCCTTGAGAAGCTCTTACAAAAAATAAAATTTGAAAGACAGTAAGAAAAAAATAATTATTGGTGGGGATTTTAACACAAATATTTTTGAAAAGAAACCAATCTCACTTACCTTACTAAGTACAATGAATAGGTACAACTTCCACCAACGAGTTTCGGAACCTACCAGAGTTACTGCTACCAGTTCAACTTGCATAGATCTTATATTCACCAACTTTGACAATCAAATCAACATAGATGTTAAAGAACTGGGGCTATCAGATCATAAAGGAGTCTTAATTACTCTACCAAATAACAACATACAAACAGATCGAGCGAAACTACGTTATACGGAAAAAAGACTGTATAATTCCCATAATATATCATCATTCAAATCAGAACTCGGTAAAGTAGATTGGAACCAAATCATCAAAAATAACCAAAATGTAAATGAAAATTACACATCTTTCCATAAAACCATACAAAAACTATTAAATTTATGTATACCAAAAAAATTGATAAAGATCAAAAACAATAAAAACAAAACATGGCTAACCACTGGCCTAAAAACAGCTTGTAAACATAAACGTGAACTAAAAATATTAATCAATACTACTAACAACCATATACTTCGGAGATATTATAAACAATACGAGAAAATACTAAAAAAGGCAGTCATTACATCTAAAAAACTAAATTATATAAACCTTATGAAAAAGTCGAGTAATAAAACTAGATCAATGTGGCACATAATAAAAAGTCGTACTAACAAACTGTCTAAAAAAACTAGAGAAAACATAAAACTTGACATAAACAATACTCTTGTTGAGGATCCTAGATCGGTCGCAAACGCTTTTAATGACTATTTCATATCGGTCGGAAAAACAAACTGTACGCGATCTGATGAGAACCCACCTGGTCGACATGTTGCTACTCCTTGCGAAAATTCTATATATTTGCAAACAGTAGATCCAAGTGAAGTGAAATTTATAATTAAAAACTTAAAAAACAAGCACAGTTTTGGCCACGACGAAATACCACCAATGCTTGTTAAATCATGTATAGACGAATTAACAATGCCTTTAACCTTTCTCATCAATCAATCTTTTATGGAAGGTGCTGTCCCAGATTTACTAAAAATATCTATAGTAAAACCTATTTATAAAAAGGGCAAAAAAACCGACGCAGGAAATTATCGCCCTATTGCACTACTATCCACATTTTCAAAAATATTTGAAACTGCAATGTCTAAACGGCTAAATCATTTTTGTGAAAAGTTTAAAATCTTTAACACTAGTCAAAATGGATTTAGGAAAAATAAGTCTACAACATTAGCGGTATTTAACTACGTCCAAGAAGCATTAAAAATAATAAATGATAAGAAATATGCTGTTGGGTTACTGCTGGATATGAGTAAAGCCTATGATCGAGTATCATATAAAGTACTTCTAAGTAAACTGTACCAAATAGGTGTGAGAGGTATCGCGTATGAGTGGTTTTGCTCGTACCTAAAAAATCGCATTCAGTACGTTGAAGTGGAATATTTTCACCCAGATACTGGCATGAAGACCCACGTGAGATCACAAATGGAGCATGTAACTATGTCTATACCACAAGGCAGTGTCTTAGGGTGCATTTTATTCCTAATCTATATCAACGATTTGCCGAGAGAAATAAATGTCCAGAGTGTACTTTTTGCTGACGACATTTCAATAGTGTTTCCATGTGATGACAGTAGCAAATTAAATTCAATACTTGACGATATACTGACAAAAATAGTAAACTGGCTAAAGGATCACAATTTGGAAATAAATTTCTCTAAAACAAAACTTATGCAATACAGACTTACGTCTTGAGACACTGTGGTATATTGGGAGAGAAGATACCGCGCAGCCTTCTGAACGCTACCTAACCGAGTCGGACCTCTTAGTCGAAGTTAGACCCACCCAACTGGACCGTTAGTCCTTTGATCCAATTGCTGAAATGCAAACCATCTCTGTATAAGATAAAGAGAGAGTGTACATTCACCACACCCTGATAGATGTCACGTGCCTTCAATTTCTAAATTCTTAGAAATATTGGTTTGCTTACGAAATTTCCCTTCACTATTTCAGCGAGAATGTAATTTATTATACATAACCCTTCTCCTTCAACAAATACCTACGTCGTAGGAAGAAACATCACATGTCCAATTAAATTCGCACCTCTAAATTAACCTTGACACTGAATCCAAATTACATGAAGCTAGAAATAGCTAGACATACTAACAAATCTATTTTCAGTTAGTTCTTTGAATAAATATTTTATTTCGCACGTAAAAGTCCATCTCCGCCGCTTGCCAGACTTTTCAAGGAATTCCTACAAAAAATGTAGGACCAAAACCGTTCTCGCAAAGAGGTCGCCTATTAATAATTATTCATCCCTCCCCATAAGAGTAAATAGTATGATGAGGTTTTACACTAATCTCCTCCCCCTAATACCTAAAATGTCAATTATTTTTATAGTATAAAATATTCTCAACTTTTTAAGGATAATATTTATTATCTTTAGAGGAAATCGTTGCCTGACAACTGTCAGTCAAGACGACGTGCCATTTTTCAGTTAAAAAATAGCGCACTCAATGGAATTTAAGATATGAAATTGCTGCAGCTTCCTAAATAAATATACATGTATTTTGCTTGCTTCTTCGCCCTCGTAAAAGCAGATAATTATCCCAAATCATCCAAAAACGTACATAACACATAAAATACACAGATACTTTAGCCTTCATAATATTAGTGTGATCACTTCGTCTAATAAGGCTGAACACAATTCTATAGTTAACAAAATCCATATGTAAGTACTTACCATAAAATATGCTTATCACGAAGCGTGTGACCCAAAAAAAAAAGTTTCTTTTATATACCCCACATTATAAAGCACGTCGCTGCTATTTATAAAGAGAACCCTAATTACAAGAGAAACGACTACTGTAAATTCTGTTACAAGATGAATTTTGAGTACCACGCTGGGCGCCAAAATTAGGCTATGTAAATAAGGTAAAAGAGGGTAGTTGTACCCTTTTCTTTTTGATACGTTTTCGAGATTCATTTTTTATCGTGTAACTGATTTTAGTAGGGATAAGACTTTCATTTTAATCAAGTCTGGAATTCTGAAGCTGTAAATAAGATCGTTTGGAATAAAGCTTTTTTATGTGTATTATGTGCGTGTTACTGAGAAAAGACTTTTACGTTATATCTGCTTTATTATAAAAATCTTAATTACAAGAGAAACGACTACTGTGAATTCTGTTACAAGATAAATTTTGAGTACCGTGCTGGGCGCCAAAATTAGGCTATAAAGTAAAAGTGGGTAGTTGTACCCTTTTTCTTTTGATACAATTTTGAGATTTATCTTTTGTTGTATAACTGATTTTATTAGGGATCAGTCTTTCGTTTCAATCAAGTTTGGAATTCTGAAGTTGTAAATAGGATCGTTTGAAATAAGGCCCTTTTTCTTTTTTTTGTTACTAAGTCAAGATTTTTTCGTTCTAACTAGTTTATTATATCTGCAAGTGTAACTAAAATATAAACTAATGTTGTGTTTGGCCTAGTCCTTTGTGATTTTAAAATAGTTTCGATATACCTTTATTTAATTTTTAATCAATACCAAAGGTCTTTTTTACATAGCAAAACCTATCCATACAGCATAGTTTATTTAAGTTTTGATACGAAAAGTAGATAATATCTGCCAGAACATACCCTGCATGTTTTTTGACAGATAAACATAACACAAGGAAAACGAAAAAAAAATGGCCGCCGGCCCAAGCTTATACTAACACTGCTCCATCCCACTCAATTTTTTACTAAGAAAAAAATTTTACGCCAGCTGCTTTAGTATCTTGTACTGAAACGATTAAAGTTTAACTAGAAAGATCCCGATAATATTGTCTACTTATATTTTATCTTATTAGTTTGCACCTCACACGGTTGAAATAATAATAATAAATCATTTATTATCAGGCTAATGGCCCATAGATATATACCTTACAGACTAACATATATATAGAGTAAATACAACTTGTTTTTAGTAAATAAGACTTAGGATTATGTTAGTAGGTAACACTTCACATTGCACTAAGTTCACTTCGTGCTGTTCTGTGGCACCTGTCCGCGGAAGCGACGGAACACCACGCCCTGCGGCCAAAAGTCTTCCTTCAGCGTGAGACACAAGAAAGTGTTCGGGACTCGCGCCACGAACGCGCGAAATGAAATGTTTACTGGCATAGCATAGCAATCATGGCATAGTCGGCCTTATAATGTATCCGTTGCTGGGACTCTGGCCTCCTCTCCACGAGAGGGAATAAGCCGTAATCCACCACGCAGGCCCAGTGCAGGTTGGTGGATGCCTCATGTTTTCGAATTTTTGGTTCTAGGACATGCCGGTTTCCTCACGATGTTTTCCTTCACCGTTTTTATAGCATTGTGAATGAAATAAATTACACAAAGTAATGCACTTGGCTCGTGTTTGAACGCGCGACCTACAACCCGTAAGTCGAGGCCACTCGGCCACCACTGCTCTCATTACTGACATATCAATGCATATTATATGCAGCAATGACGTCTGTATGTCCAATATACTTTCCTTAATAAATTCACTATTACATCCAATAAAAAGTTTCCATTACTGCATTACGAGAACTATCGGACGTTGTAGTCAATTGGCAATATCAGTGTCGTGAACTTAGTCATATTCGTCATTTTGCAATATGACACACCTAATCTACATAAATAATGCAGATCGATGTTGTATTTCATCATAGGGCAAGTACCAATATGATTTTTTCTATTTATAATTACCTAAGTAGGTACTATTCGAAGAGTATTTTTCCGGTCACCGTAGGCGCGAGCTTGCGGACGGCGAGCAATGGGTAGCTTGATGTCCGACCGTCAGGTAACTGTCCGGACTGAGCCCAAGTCGTCGACGGCGCGCACTGTTCCTGCGCGCTTCAAGGAGCTGTCAGCAACAGTAGGGGCCCAGCCGTGTTGAAGCCTACTGGGACCAGGGTTATCCGAACTAGAAGCTCGGTCCCGGTACGAAAGGCTCGAAGAAACAGGATGGGCTTTTAGTCAGTAAGAGTATGACATTATCTCTCGCTCCGCCCAAGAGCGGGGGGTTGTCATTGGATGATTTTTCCCACCATAAATAAGGGTATTTTTAATATCGTTCTTGTTTTCTTCATTACGCATACTGCCCTGCACTTTTCAAAATGCACACAATTTCAAAATGCAATAAAAACTACCCCATTGGGTAATGCCCCACCGCTCTTTAGTAATGGGCTAATAACATGGAGTTCTGAAGCAGAGAATGAAGAATGAAGTAATGTAAGCTAAATAAAATGATTCAGACTAGCCATGGACTGAAACAGTTGGAAAACATAGTGGAGGTCTTTGCTTAACAGAGGAATAATACAGGCTATCAATAAACAAAATCATAATAGATACCTAAGTAAACATAGTAAGTAAATGAAGCCAAAACACTGGATTCCCGTATTTTATTTAAAAGTCTCATTACTAAAACATAAATCAGTAATTGAAAAATAGAAGTAGATCAACCGACAGTTCCAATTTCGAATTTTAATCGACAGTTCCAATTTCAAATTTTAATTTCAAATCAAAAGAATTTATCTTCCAACCGGTAGACTGTTTAAATTAATACAGATGAAATGCTGCAGACTCAACGAACAGAGCGTTCAGAATTCCAGTGATTCTCCGAATAATTCACTGAACTATGAAACGTTTATAGCACTCAAAGACCACAACAAAGACTAGAGAGTACAGACAATATGGCGTCCCAATAAATACGTAACATAAAACGGCTTTGTAGACATCTATTTTATTGATGGGAACGGAATTCGGATAGTCATGTCTTGGTTTAGGAAGATGGCATAGACAGCGAATCTGGAAAGTATTTGATTTACATATTAATTTTGACATTTGAAACATGTCTTAATAACATCCATGTCTGCTGATCTATTTTAAGTAGCTACGAGTATTATTGTCATCTTTATCGTACTGCATAGTTGAGTAATGCAAAAAAACAAACAGCACTAAATACATTTATCATTTCAGCCGAAAGACGTTCACTGTTGAACATAGGTCTCCCCCAAATGTGGCCACAATTAATGGTCTTAATACATTACAAAAAATGTTTTATTGTTTATTTCTTACTAGCTTTTTCCCGCGGTTTCGCCCGAATACTTATAATATAGTCTGTCACTCATGGATAAATCAGCTTTCTAGCAGTGAAAAAATTTTCGCAATCGGACCAGTACTTTCAGAGATTACCTCCTATAATCAAAAAAAAAACTTTACTACTTTGTAATAAGTGTAGATAAATACTTTATTGAACACTAGTAAACCCATACAAATAGAAAACTAAAACATATACCTGCATACATTGGGTATCCTTATAGAGATAAGGACCCCAACCTGCAATGGACCGTCATAGCCTGAACAAGAAATGGGCTATCATTGTTGCAGTAATACTAGTTTAGAGTCTAGAAAAAAAGTTCTATAGAATTTTAAAAATTACAATATCCCAGTTCTCGTTGAATTTATACTAAACTAAAGTCTACACGCTATTTTTCAGTAACCTAGTAAAAATATTATATGCGAACCGAAAAGCCTTTTACAATAAAAAGAAAAAGAAACGTGTCTCTCCGTCTTCAGTACGTCGCATTTCTTAGGTTGCGCTTACAGAGACTTACGAAGAAGCTAAGTGGTGAAGCCAAGCTATGAAACTATGCTTGTCTCCACAAGAGTTGCACATGAGCAGAGAGATGTAACAGATCGTGTCAGTCATGCTACTTCGGCTAAGCTAGAAAATCTCATCGTGTAACAGATTTTTTTATAAGGAGCAGTGTTACTCCCCACGATTGCAGCTCGTGAAAACCAGAATCCATAGATGTATCCAGAAAACCGGCAACGCTTATACATCTCGTCGAGTCGATTTCTCTCCTTCTCAAAACATAATATACAAGGTGTAAGGCCCAGCCCTCTACAAACTTTAAGGGCTTGCTTAGTAGACGAAACTGGACAACCTACCATAAAAAAAAATTTCAAGTAACGAAAAAAAATCCGCCTCACCATACAAAATTATTAACTTGATTGGACAGTTTGTATGGAGAGGCTGAATTTTTTTATGGTGGATTGTTCAGTTTAGTCTACTGAGCAAGCCCTTAAAGTTTGTGGAGGGCTGTTCCTTATACCATTTATATTTTTTTAATTGTTTATGCACACAAAAGTACAGAAACGGATTTTTGTCAACTTTTGGGTGGTGCAAAGAAAAAACGCAATATTTATCAGAATTGCTTAAAGATTGACTGGTCGGTGCCGAAGCGGGTTACACTAAAAAAATATCTTTAATCGATCGCTGAAGTTACACCATAGAACAGATGAAAGAGGTAACAATACTCTTGTGGGTGGGGCAGGCGTGCCACTAAGTAGTGCAATGCTCATAGTTCAACTACCAATAGCAAACTTGTGATCGAAGTGTGCGTAGTCAGTTAGTTGCGTAATGCGCGTTCGTATTGATTTATTGCCTGTAATGGAGTTAAAGGGTTTGAGACAATCGATACTCGTAGTACAAACCTGAAAGTATTTCCTTTCTAACTTCTCCCATCTTTTCTGTAAGTTACACTATGAAAATCAAATTATCTGATTGATAGACATCATACGCATTTATCGCTACACAGCTTAGCACATCTCTCTTATAAAGACTAAGAGCTTAACCGTCGTTGACTCTAAAGATGTTACCAAAACACTCGTCTCAAAAAGATCCCTAGCAATTTAAGTGATATTCATGCTTTTACAAACACCAGTATATATGACGTGAAATAAGCTTTTTATTTAAAAGGGGTCTGAAATAACGGGACCTGTAAAAACGAGAGGTGTGTTGCTCATCACTTCGGCTCATTTTTACTCATGTCATTTTTATTTTCAATTTTTTTGGGGGCGGTTGAAACCACAATTGGAATACAGAAAAAAGTCAGTAATGTAAGCTTAGCTTAGCTTAATCACCATTTTAATGTTCCCAAAGCTGGAGCTCAGGCGTCCTCTCTCTAGGAGAGGGAATGGGCCGTAATCTACCGCGCGGGCCCAGTGCAGGTTGGTGAATGTTACATGTCTGCGAATTTTTGGTTCTAGGACATGTCGGTTTCCTCACGATGTTTTCCTTCACCGTTTTGAGAGCGGTGGTGATGAAATAAATTAGACAAAGTAATGCGCCTGGCAGGGTTTGAACCCGTGACCTACAGCTCGTAAGTCGAGGCCGTTACCACTCGGCCACCACTGCTCTCATACTTTTACAAACACCAGTAAAAGTAACGTGGAATAAACTTTTTATTTTAACGCTTGAGGATTTAAATAGAGCCTACAAATACGGAAAAATGGAAAAGTTGCTTATTTTCGATGTTTACAGACTACTTTATGAAAAACTTCTTATTTGCATTCTTAGATACTTACCCTATAAAATAATAATAAATCAATAATTAAATAATCTATGCGGACTTTTATGCGGTCATTAAATTCAACTTCAATGGTAAATACAGGAAAAGGTCAGTAAAGTACATCAGAAATAATCAGAAGAGCCAAGGTTACCGACAAATAGATACAAATAAATAATAATAATCTATATGTTTAGAAAGAGAAACATATCAACGCACAGCTGAAACTACTAGGCCTAGTAACATGAAATTGTGCAGAAGGCTTCCTTTAAGGCTTATAGTCCCTTGAACCATCTGGCCGAAATTAAATGGTCAAAACTCTCGTACCCGTCTAGGCGACAGTACGACTATCTGTGCATTTGTTTGGACGGACAGACAGCGAAGCCTTAATAATAGGATCCTGTATTTACCCTTTCGGTACGGTCTAAAAAACGGACACATGAACCGTTTTACTTCATAACTCATGCGGCATGCGGCAGTAAGTTCTCATTTCAATTGCTCCAGTTTTATTCCCTGACGTTTCGTGCCCCGCAGCACTCTAATACCGTCTCCATTATCTTCCGAGCTTTAGCGAGTACCAAGTCGTGGAGTCCACAATTTATAACTTCTACAAGTATCGACATTTACAGTAGAATTTGTAGATGTTTTCAATATATACTTTTAGAGATATATGGAATACAGTGTAAAGTCCCACAAACCTTCGATAAAAAGGAATTCTCCGACGGGTTCTGTGTCTGGTCTATGCGACTGCCCGATAGTCAATTTTTTCAGCAGTTTCAGCGCGAAGGAGTAACAAACACAATTATACACTCGCAAAGTGTGACTATCCTTTTAAAATTTAAAACAATAATCGATTTCATCTGATGTTGAATGTTGAATAGTATAATATTCCGGTGATTTGTGTTAGTTACTTTTAATTTTGATTACTTATACACAGATTTGATTATATTTTCAAGTTAAAACCATGCAAAACAGGGGACAATTCTCTAATGTAATATTTCAAATATATTCGAGGTAAAGTTATAAGACTAGTTGTTCTAGAACCAAAAAATCGAAGACACACATTCATCAACCCGCACTGGGCCCGCGTGGTGGATTACGGCCCATTCCCTCTCCTAGAGAGGAGGCTTGAGTCTCAGCAGTGGGAACATTAAAAAGGCTGATGATGAAAGTTGTCGGTAATATTTATATACATACTTTTTATTTTTTCTTTCAGAAAAATAAACCTGATATACCACTGTATTGGAAAAAATTGTGTAACATTCCTCAGTAGATTACATCACGCTAAATCTGAAGTTAACAAGCGGATCACTTAACAGGCTGTGTATCTAGAAGAAATCATATGAAGCTAATATGAACCACTTAATTCTATCCAAAGGTTATCTGTAAAAAAATTGCTCATTATGTTACGCCCTATAAATTTTAAGCTGTTACTGTACTTAATTATATAAGGTACAAAATATTTAAAAAAAAAAACGTTTATTTCGGAACTTGCCATTTTTTTTTTTGTCAGAATTAGGTACATAATTATGGTCTTGAAATATTTAATGGTGCCATTACATTCTACCACTTGTGGCGTGCAAATATTTGGTAGGTACAGAAATTATTTTTAAAAACAGTATTGAGTTAAAACACATAAAACTTTCTATTTATGGCATGTGGATTAATTAATATATTTTTTTAAGTAACAATTTGAAATTAGAACTACTGCTAGTAACAAAAAGAACAAATGGGTACTTACGAGTATTCTAAGCTGAGTAAGACACGCTGAACGTGGGGAATGTCTATTAGACTGCCTGCAGCCGTATCCACCACCCCATCGGAGAGTCCAACCCATCAGCCAGCGTTCTGCGAATATTGAGCTGGCGCGTACTAAGCATAGAAAAGAGACACACCTTTTGCGCATAATGCATGAAAAACTGTCGACGTTTGCTTCGGCAAACATGCCGAATACCCTACAATAACGCAGCAGTTATTCACAATAAAATAATAATAATTGAACAATAAAAAGTATATTTTTCTATCTCATAAACAACACATTCAGAGTCAAGGGCAAAAATATGCTATCGTGATTTTTTTACGCAAATGTGTATTATTTTGCAAATGCCTATCAATCATGCTGTGATGACTAGCACTATCTATCTCCGATCTCTTAAAGGCAAACACATTAGACTCGTACTACATCTTGCTTAAAATAATACGCACAGTATGTATAGAGGATAAAATAAGAAACATAAATTTTAATATTTTTGGCAATTAAGCCAAATAGGTATTTCAGAGAAAATAAGCATAACAATAGGTTTTAAATGAGATTTCAAAAAAAGAACTATGTAGAATGAGTTCAAAGTCATTGCCTGTTTGAAAAATGAATGTTAATTTTCTTTTTTCGTTTCAAACGGCTGGTGCATTTTGTAAAAGCCATGTTTCAAAAAAAAGGATTTCGTTTTTAACTCAAAATTCTGTTCCTTTTTTCCATTAGAACGCGTATGTAACACATTCTAATATTTTGCATTCTCAGCAAGCTTTGATGAGCAATTGATATTAAGGTAATATATTAAAATTATCAGTTCCACTTTAACGGCAGAGAGCACGCCATGGCGGTAAGTCCCCTCTTTGAACCGTGGCTAGAAAGGCACCCTCCTTTCGCTTGACGTACGTCCTAACCTGCCAGATGGACAAGGCAAGTTCGGAAGGTTCCTGTTTCAGATGCAGGCAGAAGAAATGCCCCGGTCATCATTATGCAGATCAC
Source organism: Mythimna albipuncta (assembly GCA_929112965.1). NCBI lineage: Eukaryota > Metazoa > Arthropoda > Insecta > Lepidoptera > Noctuidae > Mythimna > Mythimna albipuncta. The sequence continues at coordinate 18,774,452 of OV815967.1, forward strand.
TCGGATGACTGATGATTTCTTTTTTTTTTTTGAAGTGAAAACTTCTTTAGCGGCGTTGAGCACTTTTTCTGTAATGAGTATAAAATCTTAAACTCGCGTCAGGACACGTGACCTGATCGGAAAAGCGTAAGACGGATGGTAAACTTTTTAGTGTAAAATAATTGTAATAGTTTTAAAGTGTTAAATTTTTAATGTAATATAAATTGTCATGTTTGTGTACGATAGCGCAATAAATGAATATTGTATTCTACCATATAAATGATAGTACTTTTATACTGATAAAGCAATTGGTGCAAAATTATTCCCTAACCATTCCAAAATATCAAACATGCTCAACGTTAATAATCAAGTTTTCACTTCTGCCGGCACTCCCGGAGTGCAATTTTTTTTTTTTCAGTTTATAAACGCCGTTGCACCATTCCATCTTTACTTGACACGCCGAGCAGTGCTGGGGTACGCTTGCCAAGAAGTAACCTATTCACTTTAGACTTAAATACTCCTAGGTTGTAGCTTGATAGTTCCCTGATGGGAACACAGACTCCGGCAAAGAATTCCACTCCTTAGCTATACGCACAAAACGCTTTGTACGTAAAGGTGGGATGTCCACTATGTACCGACTGCGCAACGCCGTATGTCGAGTGTTCTGAAGATGAGACGGACTTGGTGGTGAGGTCCGACTGCTCATAGAGTTGTTCAGGATACCAGCTAGTCGCTTTATTTGGCTCACGAACCATCATTACCTTTCCTATAATATGGTAAAGCTGCCAGCACTGGGGACTTTTTCATTGACAGAATGCATTTTCGCATCCAGTTTTGCGCTAGTGTCTAATGTCCATTAAGACCTGCCGTGATCTGTGTTGTATTTAAAGTCGGTAGTCCTTTTTTAAATATTTTTGAAAAAAAATATAGTATGATGTAAAAATTATTGAAATAGATTCAGTTACTAATTCTGAACAAACTGTATTCAAGTTTCATATAATATGCTTACTTAAAATAATGTTGTATATGTTGTAGTGTTATTATGGATAAGTCAAATTATAGTCACACCCTCTCTTATCAATTCCATTTTCACAATTGCGCTGTCATTCCTACAAATTACTTTTATGAAAATGTTGAAGATCCCCTCAGTTGCTTAGAATCCGTTTATTACTCGTGTATCTTCAAATTGCACAGTAATACCAGGGGTTGGAAGAAACGATCTGATAAATCTAAGCTTTTCGTTGAGTTTTTCGACTCAATTATCATTTATGTTGCCTTGATAATTTACAATCGTAAGGTCTAGTAATTTACACTAATATAATAAAGAGATAGTTTTTTTTTTTTGTCTTAATCTATTGCAGAGCTTCTAGAGCGGGCAATTATAATTGCATAAGTTGATAAAAATGCTATGCAATAGCTTTACCGCGGCAGTCCCCGAGTGCCATACGTCTTTTTTTTGTTTGTGGTAATCTCTGGAAGTGCTGGTCCGTTTGTTAATATTTTTTCACCGATAAAAAGCTGTTTTATTCCTGAGTGACATAGGCTATATTTAAGGTACGTGGGCGAAGCTGCGGGCAAAAGCTAGTGTCAAATAAAGAGGATGACACTGACATTTCGCGTGATCCAAGCTCAGCAGACTTAGCCAAGTTACGACTGTTTCGTTTCGATTCTCTTGCCTCGAATCCCTCGAGTCGCCCACGTCTTCAATTCCTTTGTTCTGACGTCATTTCAACACTCATTCACGTGGTCAGAACAAAGGTGTCGGAGGTGTGAAAAATAAAAAGGACTATGTAAATACAAACTAAATAAACATGCGAGTTTTACTCAAAACAACGTGTTTTTGTTAGTTGCCATTTGGTTAATTCTAGATTATCGCACCACAGTTAATAAAAAGTCTGTTATTGTTTTTAAGTTTTATTTTTGGCTTGGATACTTTTAAGAAATATCTTTATTTCAGTAATAATAATAATAATCGTCGTTGATTTTCTCTACACAAGTTACTTAATGCTAGGATTACTTACAGTAGAGAACGAGTTTGGAATTAACTTTGTGAGAGATAGGTGCCTGTGATAGGTATCTATGAAACCAGTACTAAAAGTTACCAGGACCCTCTCGCTATGTCCTACTTTTTAAGAGGCCGGCAACGGAGGAATTTCCATACAAACATAATGCCACGCTCATTTGCAGTTGGAGCATATTTCCAACATATTATGATGATATTCGGTTATAGACAATATTTATCTAGGTCTCGGATGGGTGACCAGCCTCATCAAGTATTGCTTAACCTTGAGAATCAAGCGTTACGGCTGTCGGAACTTTCCACGAGCTTGAGGCGCTTCTATGCCTATCTAATAAGGAAAACATAAAATGCGGTTATGCTTAGTTTCCGTATAATTACTACACACACATACAATTTTTTGAACTTATTTTCCAAGAAGTTTTAATAACGCAATATGTTTTCCTTATTTTACTGTTTCAAACCAGTTTTACTTTTGTGTTTTTATATGTATAAGTACTTGTTTGTTTAAACAGGAAAATACATTTAAAGAAACTAAAAACAAATATTGCACCACACTAGATAATATTATAAAGACGAAAGTTCGTGAGTCTGTTACATACTTCTTCACGCAAATGGCTGAACGGATTTGAATGAAATTTGGTACAAGACTAGATCATGTCTAAGACTAGCATCATCATCTTCGTGCCTTTGTCACGTGTTATTTAGGATCGACGCAACACATTTTTTTCTTCCATTCTGTCATGTCACCCGTCTCGCTATCACTTATTCCCCAGGCAATCCATCCATCTTTTCTTTGGCCTCCCTCTACCTCCCATCCATTCACATGTATACTCATAACTCTTTTAGTAACATGAGCATGAGTTTCATCGCTCCTCTTCATATATAACCATACCAAAACAAACAATTCTCTTATAACATTACAGTCACTGGCGTCACTTTCAAACTTTCTCTAATATACTCATTTCTAAAGCCCTGCAGGCTAAAGCAGTTGTCTTTTCCGTTAGCTTTCACAACAAATGCTAATGACATTACCTGTCGGTCACGACCTTTGTCACGACACTTCACAACTATATTTTTATTTTTTTGAGATGAAAAATCATCCAATGACTTCTGGCGGTAGAGTAGAGCCAGAGGACTTATCAGACGTTTACTGGCTAAAAGGACACATTCTTTCATTTTCGTCGCGCCGTTTTCTTCTTGGTCTGCCACGACCACGTCTCACTGTTTCAGGGCAATCGGTCAGTGGGTCGTCTTAGGGGCGGATTTTTTGGATTTGGAGTAGACGCTTAGGGGCACTATGAGAAGAAAAAAAAAAAATATTTTTTTTTAGTCAAAAAAAAATTTTATTGCTTAGAAAATTATTCGAAAACAAACATTTTTTTTGGGTTGGTATTATATGCCTAGGAACACTATGAGCAGTAAAGAAAACAAAAAAATAAGAAAACAAGTCTTTAAGTCAATAGTAAATATTTTGTTTCTAGGCAAGCGTGTTCCATCATCGGCCATATTATCGCTTACCATCAGTTGAGATATTGGTTAAACGTGAGCCTATAGAAAAAAAAACTTCACAAACTTGTACTTAAAACAAGATAAGTAACGAAATAACTATTAAAGTTATCCTCTGCAAGGATCTCTGGTCGCTAATTACCACCTCAGGCGTAATTAAGGATCATTTATGGTTTCACCCTGTAATTTATAGTCCTAACTTTATTTAAGGAACGAGCGTAGGTCCTAAATTAACTAGGTGTAGTATTTTCCAACTAACATGTACATTACTAGCCTGACCCGGCTAACTTCATACCGCCTCAGTCAATGATTGAGACCAATGTATTTGACATTTGCTGTCGAATAGTTATTTTCTTATTCGGGGTGGACATGAACCGAATAAAGCAAAGATCATTAAAATCGGTCATGATTTATTTTTCTTTATTGGTATAAGAACTTTTGAACATTTGATCATGCCAGTTCCATTATAACATACTGTAAGTAGGTACATAATCTTACATAATACAAATGCACATACAGGTAAACAATATCAAGATTACTTAATTAAAACTATGTTTTAGATCACCTTAACTTCATCTGACAATGGTTTTGATATCAAAGGTTGGAAGATAGTTAGGTAGATAGTTTAAAAAGTTAAGCGACTTGAGAATTTTGTATAATATTTAATCATTTAAAAATACTTATATTCGATACTTTTTTATAAGGTTCTTCTATTAGTAAACAATGATCAAGATCTCTTTATCAACCTTGATTATTGAACCAGTGTTACCTATATCAGATTTCATTTTGCCCTAATAATTACCCAATTCGTTTTACTTTTTAGATAGACTCTACCTAGATCTAATTGATTTAGCTTAAGTTTATTTATAATTTTATTTCTTCCGGCTTTATTCCTAACACATTGAACAAAAATATGTTGTTTTTCGTCTACCTTTTCACAAACATCACATTTAGGGCAATAAACTTTCCTCATAAAATATGCAAATATTTTCAGCGGCATATGTCCAAATCGAAGTCTAAATGCTTTTACTAGTAGGAGACGATTAATTCTATTAGTAAGAAATCGTGGCGCTCGAAGAAGCTCATATTGGATTACTTTATACCAGACCTTTAGTTTTAGACTTCTCGCTGAAACAACCGAAGTGGAAAACTAAAGGTATCAGTAGTCTGATTCGCGTAAAATCAAACAAGCCAAATGTCGTTGAAGTTTTATAGTCGTTCGATAGAAGTCCTATCCAAAAGCGGTATTCACGATCTATCGACTTATTTCCAGTTACATTAATAAGTATTCTACCAGGATAATGTAATACACATTTTTTTTTTAATCGACGAATTTCTATCGACTTCAAAATCGGTGTCGTTCAAACTCGATGTATGGATGTGAATATGGAAATGGTCTAAACGACTAAATCGCTACGATATCGTTACGGTTTTCATTACGTGAATCGGGCTACTGTTTCGTTCTTGAATTATAAATGGTATAACTAACACAACTTTGTTTTATGAATACAGTTTTATTAATACAAAAAATGCCTGGTCAATGCCGAAAGTTTGTGTGTTGTTCAACATTAACTATGTAGTAATAACTTTGTAATTCTTTACTCACTTAAAAGATTGACCGAATGTCCATAGAGTGTCTTGCACGTTTGCACGTTCTTCTCCATAAAGATCTGCGATTGACGATTATTCCTTATCTATGACTGACAAGGCTGACATTTTTTTTTTTATCTTGTACTTATTTTCATTGTTTGCATATCCATGTGATGACTAAACATGAGACTTTATCATTTAAAACAAAACATCGATGTACATTTTTTCTCATGTTTGCAATAAATAAATGTTTTATGATTTATACGACGATCTTTAGACTGCCTTGACTTTACCGTTAATTATTGCATTAAATTTATATTCTTACAAAATATATATTTGATGTTGATGCCTTCGACGACCTTTAGTTATTCTCGCCAGATATAACTATTTTGCATTCATATTTTCTCTGGCACCTTGCCAGAAAATATTACATTGCCACTTACTACAATAACAATAAACACCTAAAAAATATCTTGGATTTTCAGATCACCTTCAATATCCAAATAAAAATAGTTCGTATCATAAGTCGATTATTTTTCAAATTATTTTATTACTTATTCAGGTTATGACAATAAAACCAGAGTCTTACGATACGGATTGTATCGATGTATCGACCTGTACAATGTTAAACTCGCTTATTTATAACTTGCGCATATTTGATTCAATCTGTCTGTCTGTGTATCCTAGATCTTGGTCCAATTTGATCCTAATGTTCATGTTCAGCCCGTTTGAAGGTGAAAGAGTAACAAATTTACACCACCGTCGTCGTATTAATAATATTCACTGCCACTTAAGTTTGACGTTTTTGGGGCTATATCGGTTACTTCCCTTTGGATAGTTTTATTTTGTTCACTAGCTTGTACCATCGGCTTTGCCCGCGTGACAGTTGGTTTCTCCATACAAACTTTGAAGCTCCGTTTTATCCCCTTAAGGGGTGAATTATGGAAAATCCATTCTTAGCGCATATTTACACTCTGTAAGAAACGTACCTACCAAATTTTTAATGTGTAGATGTTATAGTTTCTAAGATTTTGTGATAAATTAGTGAGTGGTATTTCGCTTTTATGCATTAATTTAATTTATCTATTTGTATCATTTTATATTTCATTTTTAAAAGGATTAGTTCGTCATTTATTTTAGATCTTTATTTGTTCAGCGAGAGTCACAAAAGTTTCTATTAATCAATCATATAGTTTCACCAGGTTAGTCAATTTGATCCTGTACATGTGTGTGTGTGCTTACATTTTATTTCTCTAACAAAATCTGCAGAAAAGACAAATCCACAAGAGAGCCCATTTCAGTATTCCATAAGTAACCTAAAAGTGTCGTACGTATTCCACTTATTAAAATATCTAACCAAATATAAATTCATATATAAAGCCTGTCGCAACACAGAATATATATCAAGATATTTTCATATTTAAAATAATGATACAGTTTTTTCTGTACAAAAGAAGGTGGCAGGAAAATTATGTGAACTCACACGAAATATAGATAGCGATATTAACGTAACTCCAAAATAACTTTTCTCTGCGGTGATATTTCTTTTACATTTTTCCTCATCTCATTTGCTTTGTCAGTGACATTTAATCTTAGTTTACCTTCGGGAACGCATTTATTTATTCTTTTTAGGGTTCCGTAGCCAAATGGCAAAAAACGGAACCCTTATAGATTCGTCATGTCTGTCTGTTCGTCTGTCTGTCCGTCCGTATGTCACAGCCACTTTTTTCCGAAACTATAACAGCTATACTGTTGAAACTTAGTAAGTAGATGTATTCTGTGAACCGCTTTAAATTTTTTACACAAAAATAGAAAAGAAACAATAAATTTTGGGGGTCCACATACTTAGAACTGATTTTTTTTTTTTTATCAAACCCATACCTGTGGGGTATCTATGGATAGTTCTTTAAAAATAGTATTGAGGTTTCTAATAATTTTTTTTTCTAAATTGAATAGTTTACGCGAGAGACACTTCCAAAGTGGTAAAATGTGTGTGTGTGTCCCTGTAACTTCTAAAATAAGAGAATGATAAAACTAAACAAAATAGATAGGTACAGAAAACAATCTCACGTGTGTACTTTTCTTTTTTTTTTTTCGATGGGAAAAATCATCTTATTACAACTCCCGCTCTTGGGCGGAGCGGGAGATAGTGTCAGACTCTTACTGACTAAAAAACCCATCCCGTTCCTTCAAGCCTTCATACCGGGGCTCGAGCGCGCTTTCGGATAACCCTGGCCCCAGTAGGCTTCGACGCGGCTGGGCCCCTGCTGTTTCACTTTTTATACTTACGCTCGGTGGACGCACACTAATGAGCGTTTGAGCCGGAATTGTTCGACGAGTGATCCGAGACGCGACCGAGACATTGTATCTGTGAGCGGTGTCTTTGTGTGCGTTGCTCGAGCGCGCTTTTTATGTAGATTAACTTCTGTACCTATATATTTTGTGGTTCAAGTATGAAGAAGTAACAAATATACACTTAAACCTTTTTAGTATTAGTGTGATGTTTTTAATTAAATACTTCATTTAGTCGAAACAAAAACCAAATCCAAAGAGCTTGGTTATTTTTTTTTTATGGAGATCAGCGCCCTCAAATAATCAACAAATTAGTTTCATTTAATTCACTAAATTTATAATAAAAAAAGACCTGTAAAAATAAACACCCTGTCTGAATCATGCTGTTATTTTGTAAATTTAACGTACCTATTTATTTTTATAAAATCAGTCGATAAAAAATTATCAGTACCAAAAATCTTCACAGGAATAGGTATAGTCTGTCTAATAAGTCAACCGACTTAGGAATTTTGTATAATATTTAATCATTTAAAAAATACTTATAGACTTTTCATAAGGAACTTATGTTAGTAAACAATGATCTCTATCTCTTAATCAACCTTGATTGTTGAGCCCGTGTTGACTACATCAGATTTCATTAAATCCTAATAATTACCCAAGTCGTTTAAATTATTAGACAGACTCTATACATATTGGCCGACAAAGTAGAATGATATTATCCGCATTCTGAAAATCCTTAGAATGATATTATCCGCATTCTGAAAATCCGATCAAGCCCTTCAATATGTAATCACATGCGAGCCGTTACTAGTGATTGACAGGCAGTAATACAACAGTCATGCAATAGCTATTGAAATCACTTGACATTTGATTTGAGCACTGCAGATTAATTTGAAAAGCCTTCCAAACGCCCGGATCTATCGACCAGGCACCATGTGTATCTACCGCATAGTCTTTCTAAACTAGCTAGCGAAACTCTGCAAATGTGTTAATGAGAATAACATCTATGAAAATATTGTAAGAATACCCATTTTTAGGGTTCCGTAGCCAAATGGCAAAAAACGGAACCCTTATAGATACGTCGCGCCTCAAGGAGCTGTCAGCAACAGCCCAGCCGGGTCGAAGCCTACTGGAACGAAGAAACGGGGTGAACTTTTAGTCAGTAAGAGTCTGACACTATCTCCCGCTCCGCCTAAGAGCGGGGGTTGTCATAGGATGATTATTCACACCATAAAAAAAAAATCGTGCTCTAGCTTCTGACGTGCCTATGTGAAATAAAATTTTTGAATTTTATGTGAAGAGTAGACCTGTATATATAAAACATAGAAAATGTCAATAAAATAAATAATTACCAAACCATCTTTTAAAAAAATGTCCGCTATATTAGATTTATGTATACGTACTTTTTTTTCGTATTTTGTTCAACAAAATTTAAATACACATATATGTAGAAATACGAGCCTTTTTTGTTGTTGATATACGGATCCATTTTCTCTCGTAGAAAGAGAGCCTGAGTCCCAGCAGTGGGAATATTAGTCTGATATACTTATGCTTGTTCTTCAAGTGAATAATTATATTTCATCGCTAACCTATAACAATTTCTCGTCTAAAAATCTCTGCAAAAGAAACAAAGCAACGCCCAAAATCTATTTAGTACGCCAGTCAAGTTTTAGTAGTCATTCAGTTTAATACCGAGCTTTGTCCGTAAGCTTTATTACACTTACATAAGCACGATCAAATTACTTCATCTTCTTTTCGTGTCAATAAAGTCAAATTATTTTCTGTCTGCCCAGAATTTAGTGACCTATACCGCTTTATCGTTAGCCTCGTATATATACTGAAAAACAAACCAAAAAAGCCTGACCAAGGGCCATATTTAAATGGCAGTGGGCAAGACACATTGCTCACAGAACAGATAGTCGATGGGGTTGATAGGTTCTGGAGTGGCGACCGAGTAACGGAAGACGGTGAATGAAAAAACCACAGCCGATTAACTTATTCCCCTTTTTGTTATGTCGAAGGACAATTAATGAACTCAAATATCTATGTCAATTACTGTTTTCTATTACGAACGAAAATATATATATATATATTTTTAAATATGCTTATAAAGCAATTTCCTTTGTATATATTATTAACTTGCTTTCTTTCCTTCCCAAACATGGTCGTACGGGAACATGCTCTGGGGATAAAAGTACCAAAAGGTCTCTTACCAGGTCATAGTGAGCTATGAGAATTTTTCAGAGTGATTGAGTAACAAACATACATACACGCATACAAACTGTCGCCTTTATACTATTAGTATGATGGTGTGATAACCGATATTAAATTTTACAGCACAGTGTTTCGCAGCTACTCCACCGCTTAATCGAATGTCGTTAATGTCCGTTCACACATCGAAACAACCACAGAGTAAAGAGCAGAAAATATATATGCTATTATTTATTTAAAACTAGATTCTGTCTTCTGTGAGAGCAGAGGTGGCCGAGTGGCAATGGCATCGACTGGCGCATTACTTTGTGTAATTTATTTCATCACCACAGTTCTCAAAACGGGGAAGGAAAACATCATTAGGAAAGTGGCATGTCCTAGAACCAAAAATTGGAAAACATGTGTGTGACACCAGCCATCACAGTAAAGAATAAGTATTAATTTGAACTATGATGAATTTCAAAAACCATTTTCTTGTCGTCACCATGCAGTCATATTCTTTTTGACGTCAACTGCATCACGATCGCGTCCAATCGTCCAATCACGTATTAGTGTTTTTGCCATAGTGTATGAAATTACCACAGATTACTAAAACGAGTTGCACAAATTGAGCTATGGGTGCATCGTGGTGTTGCCACTTTATAAAACTTTATAAAATTGTGTTTGTCACCTTATCTATTTATTTAATTTATTTTTATTTATAACTTTTCTATACTTATTTTTATTTACTGCACCGTTCCAGCGTCTTTATGTCGACACAGCGACCGGTCCACGCTGAAAACCAGCGCTGTGAGCTCAACGCATTATGCGTGAGGCCGCAGCTTTATGCTGAGCGTTCGGCCGTTTTGCGCGGAGGAGACGCATATCTTCCCTATTAATTGATGTTATGTCCTGTTACCTACTTTTAAGATTGAGTCTTTAACGCGTAAATAAACTGTTTTTCTTTCTTTCTTTTTTTCTGACCTCTACCAACCCGCACTGGGCCCGGGTGGTGGATTATGGCCCATTCCCTTTACTAGAGAGGAGGCCTGAGTTCCAGCAGAGGGACCATTATAAGGCTGACTGTGCTATTCTTCTGCCAGCGGCCCCGCTCGCGTGTATGAATGTTATATTTTGATACAAGTGGTGAAAAATTTATTATTGCGATGGAAGCGGAATTCAACTGATGATTCAAATGATTGACAAACTATGTGTATCAAACGACGTTTTTTAATGAACTAACGAATAAATAAATAAACGAATGTGCTAAATACAAGCTGTTCTGTGTGAAAGGGTAACACATGACAGAGTTACAGTCCCATTTTCATTATAAGGATGGATTTGCAAAACAAATATCATCTTTATAGAACTGGCCACAGATGCGTGTCAGTACTCTGCGAGAACTCACCTGACTGGTAGGCCGTGTCGTTAACTCTGTCACTGAACTTAGGAAATATCACTTTGAAATACACAACATAAAGTCTAAATTTCAATACCTTAGCAGCCTTAGTTTCAATTGAGTTGATATTCATCGGTTTTGGTATAGGTACAATTTCCAAACAGGTGTTCCTGTTCGTAATGAAGTTTATCGACATTCGCTATTGTGTTCAATAATCCTTTGATCAAGCCGCTTACTGCGTAAATGACGTTTATTTGGGATGCTGTTTCAATAGCTGGTTTAATTAGTCGTAAATGATAATTTGTGGTCATAGTGAATATTTACTGTGAGTTTCTTCGAAAGAGTTACCGCTTCTCTGGAACGTTAAAGGCAAGTGAAGGAACGTAGGTGGGTTTTAGTTGCTAAAAATTTGACACTACCTCTCGGTGCCGGGAAGAATAATGAGTTAATTAAAAACCGAGTTTTTTTTTTTACTTTTTATGACAAAATATGTCATAAAAGTATTTTTTTTTTAATTATTAGGTATTGATAGGCTCGCGTTTAACCACTATCTTACCCGATGGTAAGTGATGATGTGGTCAAAGATGGAACACGCTTGCCTAGAAGTAACTTATTCACTCTTGACTTAAAGACCCCTAAGGTTGTAGCTATCAGGAGCGAGATTATCGAGCGAGCTATCCACCATTACGTTGTTGAAACCTCTACGATCTGGATTAAGCGTTTCGCCTAATCGTTTATACCGCGAGCTCGGCTCCTTTTGCAATAGACCCACCTTTTTTCTTCAAATTAAAGTTAATTCATTAAACCTCAAGCGACTGCCGGCGTTGGCTCACCCATTCTTTCTATTGTATCTGGGCCTCAAGTCTGCTATTACAATAGTGTCAGAATGGTCTATCATTAATGCCATAATTGTCGATTTTGACAAGTTTGGTAATCTACTAATATAATGGCGTCATTATGACTTTCCAATGGTCAACCACGGACACTCCATTGAGAGAAGTGGCATAGAATAGTAATCTACTACATATTGACAAATGAATATGTGACGTATGCGGTAATCTGCTAAAACTTTGACAGTTGATTTGATTAGTGTTTTACCATTAGAACGTTATCATGCAGTTAGTTTGGTTTTAATATGCTCGATATTATCATTCTACCACAACTCTATTACAATAGCACTGACCGATCATTATGAATTAGCAGATTACGAACTTTTAGCAAAATGACAATGATCGTGTTGGAATGACGAATTTATAAAAATATCAGACTTTGGCCCCTGATCTCTAATTACGGTACTCGAAAGGTTAAGAATTATAATTAAAGTAGTATACAAACTATGTTTATATAAACAACAATATAAACTTCAATTAAACACAACCTTCATTACATGCAGCTTTCAAATAAAATAGCGAAGATCACAAAATGGCGTCAGTGTTGTAATTAAACTCAGAATTACGTAAGAGGCATTCCCGTTAAAGATAGAGCATGTGTTAATAATATAAAGTAAATACCTACATTGTACGATTTCATTACCACACAGAAAATTAATTTAATAAATGGAACGTAAACAAAATAAACGTGAATTGAAAAGTTTTGCAGACACAAAGTTTCACGTCGACGTTTCCCCGGCGAAATGGGATCTCGATCAGGGTTGTTATGTTACGGAGTTATATAACCGAAACTATCGGATATCCGAAAAAAAATATCCGTAATAAGAACCGAAACCGCTGTAAAAGGTTCGGATAGTTTCAAATAAAGGCGAGCTTAAATGAAAAAATGAAATTGTTAATCTTGACTAGAAATTAATACATAATGATATAATTAAACCAGTGCTTGTAAATACCTGATAATAAGTAGTGCTGCAATCATTGCTAAATAGCAGCTACTTCTACTATTTTACTTTTATAATCAGCCTTATAATGTTCCACTACTGGGGCTCAGGCTTCTCTAGGAGAGGGAATGGGCCGCAATCCACCACGCGTGTCCAGTGTGGGTTGGTACGCGTATTCGAATTTTTGTTCTAGGACAAGCCGGTTTCCCCACAATATTTTCCTTCACCGTTTTAAAAGTGGTGGTGATGGAATAAATTATACAAAGTAAAGCGCCTGTCTGGGTTTGAACTTTTGTAGTATAATTCGTAAATCAGGGCCGTTACCACTGAGCCACCACTGCTGATTTTACTTTTGTAATTTTAAAATTAATCGGATAATCCGAAATAAATTCATATCCGTAACCGTATCCAAAACGGGTACTTTATTATTCGATTTCAAATCCGGAATTTCATATCCATGATCTCGACTCTCGAGTGATTGAAACTCGATCAATCAATACATCTTCGTTCGAGATCCGTTGAAATCAATTAAAACAGTTTGGCGTTGATGACGGCCATGCCGAGCTCGCAGAGTTCAGAATGGTTTCCCAAATTCATTAGTTGTTCAGGAATTCTGTACTAATCTTTGATCAGTTTGCTAATTTGCTGTTGGGCAAAGTTAGCGGTTTTTGTTTTAATTATGTATTTGACTTAAGTGTTTGTGCGGATCTTCAGTAATAAGTTGGCTTTGAATCTTAGCTTCTGTGATGATAAATAAATTATCGAATGATAGTGTTTTACACAATTTAATAAAAATACTTAAATATATATTATTTATTATTATTATTTATTATATTCTTTATTGTATACCGCATGAACAAAAAAGATACAGGACAAACATTATCCAAAATAAGTGTACAATGGGCGGCCTTATCGCACAGGGCGATCTCTTGCAGACAACCTTTGGATGAACTGAAAGAGAGGAGAAAGAAATATTTATTTATTTAAAACTTTATGCATTTCCAACTAGCACTAGGCCCGCGTGGTGGATTACAGCCCATTCCTTCTCCTAGAGAGAAAGTCTGAGCCCCAGCAGTGGGAACATTAAAAAGGCTGATGATGCTGTTTAAGCACTAATGAAACACTGTACAAAGGAGGTCTTAATACCTTGGACATTTTCTACCACTCGACCTTAGGGTAGTGCAGAGACATAAAAAACAAAATAGACACACATAGACGTATTATTTATTTGACCAAATAACTAAAAATTACAGCAAGAGCTAAATAATCTCGAGTTATAGGTGGGTTAAAGTTCAATAGTAAAAGAGATCGCAAGGAAAACGTACCTTTTTTAGCATCTAGGCTTGTTGGCTAAATATACTTATAAGCGCTGGAGTCTTCATATACCTACTTCCTGATAGGTAAAACCTGGGGATCATTAAGTCAAGAGTAAATAAGTTCCTTCTAAGAAAGCGTGCTCCATCGTCAACCACATCGTGAGGTGAGTGAGATAGTGGTCAAACTTAAGTCTATAAACAGTAAAAAAAATTATGTAAAAAATTGTATTATAGAAAAAAATAATTGAACTGTTTTAAGTCTATTTTTGATGGACGGCTTTAATTTTATGAATAAATCGTTACCCTATGAAGTTATTAAATAAAATCACACCTAAAAAGGGGTTTTTCTAGTAATAAATTTTATCCGAAAGTCCTTTTCTTGAGTCACCTCAATTCAACCAGGTTAATATCACTTATAAAACTTTGGAGGTCATGAACCTACTCCTCCCTTTCGAAAAAACACAAGAAACCAGATAACCCTTAAATCAATATTGTTCAAATAGCGAAACGAATATGATGAATCAATACGTATATACACGTTCATGAATAATAAATCAGAGATTTGTAGACAACTACCTACATTTTGTTACTATGGCTTACCGTGCATAGTACATACAGTACGAGTAGAAGACAAAATTCCAATACAAGCTATAATAACTCAAATAAAAATAAAATGTAAAATAAGCTTTATAGCTTTTACAAGAATATTAAAAAGAAATTGTCAATGTAGAACGAGTTCGGACCTTTGCCTGTTTGAAAGATGAATAATAGAACTCTGTTTTTTTTTTGACACTGCTTTGGTTTATTCATCTAATGTCAAATTCAAAAATTAATTCGATTTTCATACATATTACAGTCACTTAGTTTTCCTTCAGAATACTAATTTTGAGTGCCAATTAGCAAATAATCAAAACAGCCACTTGACTGGGCTCACCTTATATACTTACATTATTAAAGTACTATTCCAAAAACATAAATTAAGCTACGTCACAAGTACATTAAATTCTAATATTTTTATAATTGCAACAGTCAGTGTAATTATATGTAAAAGTAAAATTAAACAAAATTTTATCAATATTTGTGCAAATACTTTAGCGAAGAATAGAAACAGTTCATTATGATCGTCCATCATGTCACGGTAGAGATGAGCGGTTAATAACAGAGACCGGATAATAAAATAATAATTAATAGTTTATTAGATACACAAAAAACATTAGGAATTGAAGTGTGGGAGTATTATTACATGGCGAGTGTAATGATAAATGGGAACAAACGAGCGCTCATTTCCTACATTCATTTGTTATGAGAGCGGAGTCACTGAGAGTTACTTCACCACTGTTCATAATTTCAATAGTTTTGGCATAGTCTTAAGACGTCCACTTTTGGGCATAGGCCTGCCTCAAGTGTCATGACAATGACTGGTCCTGTGCGTCATCCATCTAATTCCAGCGAACCTCACCAGGTCATCAATCCACATTATGGGAGGCCTACCAACGCTGCGTTTTCTAGTACGATGTGGCCACTCCAGAACCTTTCAGCCCCATTGATTAGTAGCCGATCGGGTAGTGAGTAGAGCACGTAGCTTGCAGGATCGATTTCCGTACTTATAAATAGTTTGAAATCTAGTCTCAACGCCAACAAAAATCAAAAATTACTCTTATATGTATGGAATTTAGTGATAAATATTTTTGACTGGGTAAGACTGTAATGGAATGCCAGAGACAAATACACCTGTATTTATTTAAGGTATTCTGGATAAAGCGAGAGGAATTATCAGACTTTTACTGATCAAAACCCACTGTGTTCCTTCAGATTTTGACTGGCCTGTTGGGCTAGTGGTTGACTGACTGCTATGCCGGAGGTCGTGGGTTCGATTCCCATTCAGGACAAATGTTTGTGTGATGAGCACAATCATTTGTTCTGTGTCTGGGTGTAATTTATCTATAACATGTATGTTTTTAGAAATATATAAGTATGTTTCTCAGTTGTCTAGTACCCATAACACAAGCTCTGCTTAGTTTGGGACTAGGCGGTGTTGTGTGATAGTTGTGGAATATTATATTATACATAAAAAAAAGATGTGTTTTGAATTCTAGGACCACAGTATAGTACATTTTGATTCAAGTGCAGAAAGTTTGTCATTGCGACCGAGGCAGAATTCGCACGAGCCATAGACAAGAGTGTTATGGAGCCGAGGCTGCAGTGACAAATTTGCACGTACATCAAACGACGTTTTTCAACACACATGCTAAGAAATACTTTCTCCAAAAATTTCAATGTAAGTATTTTTGTTCATTTTGCACTGAAGAAAATTTTCCAAAGTTGCCTTACATTTTAATTTAGCTCTAGTAGACTCAGCCGAGCCGGTTGAAGCGCGCGTGGAACACAACGCAACGTGAACCCGGGCTTGGTAGATTGATTGCTACGTAAAATAGCAACCATTATAAAATTCCTTATAATAATAATACTTAAAAAGAGTTAAAATTTGGCAAAATAGTACATAAAATCTTAGGAATAATTATAAAGGTGTGACTATGTTATATGCCTGTCCTGGTATAAATCTGTATCACAGGTAGCAGAAGCTCTTATACTAGAGTTTTGTAGGACAATCAAATTCATAAAAACATTTTTTTAATATTTAAAATGTCATAATTAGTGAAAAATATAATAGGGTAGTTTCCAGGGTCAAAATAATTACATTTTATTTAGTCCGTATTTTAGATTATAAAAAAATATTGGACACGTATTTTTTCTTTTTTCGATTAAACAAAACATAACTAAGATATACCCCATTAAAGTTACGTGTGATGTCACCCCGTGCGAAAAAATGCAGCATGCGTGCGTTACACGAAACTTTAATGAGCTATATCTTTGTAACTTTTGGTTTAATTTACAAATAAAAAAATACGTGTCCCTTATTTTTTAAAAATCTAAAAGATGGATCAATTACATTTTTACTGCAATTAGCTTATTATAATATTTATAATGTTATTATATACCTTACAGCAAGAAATTGCATCCAATAAAGTTTAAAATTCTCTTCACAAACATTACTCACTGCAATTTCAGTTCCAATCTACAAGTAAGTAATTAAACATCAACAAACAAACTGAACGTAATATTTCAGTTAGTTTCAATTTACTCAGAAACTCTGGAACTTTAATCCATTTCGCAGAAATTGTTCACGTGTCGTTCGCGTCGCTGCTGTTATTTTAAAGTGAACAAAGTTGGAAGTAAACGCTAGTTCTTAATTAACTCATAAAGAGATAACTCCAACGTGTAGCACAGCATATCATAGTCGGCCCTATGATGGCGTCAATCTGTGGATTGAGGAGGCTACTCAGTACATGTACGGATTACGCGCGTGGTCATGGGTTAATATATAATGTGAAAAAGAGCCAATGCATGGTCTTTCGGGCCGTCGGTGGGTCGAGTCCTATGAACTTACCAACAGTTCATATTGATGGTGTTCCAATACAGCGAGTGGATCAGTTTAAATATTTAGGGCATCTACTTACCGAGGACCTTAAGGATCAGGCTGACATGGAGAGGGAGCGGAGGGCACTGTCAGTGCGAGCCAATATGATAGCCCGCCGGTTTGCGCGATGTTCTAGGGCGGTGAAGATCACGCTCTTCAGAGCGTACTGCACATCCCTGTAGTCGTGCAGCCTGTGGGTTGACTATACTGAAAGGGCATACAGTGCCCTCCGTGTCCAGTACAATAACGCGTTCCGGGTGGTAGTGGGGCTGCCCCGCTTCTGTAGCGCATCAGGAATGTTCACGGAGGCGCGTACCGATTGTTTTCACACTACCATACGCAAGCGGTGCGCATCCCTGGTGCGCCGGGTGTGGGCCAGCCCCAATGCCATACTGGCAATGATCGCTGACCGGCTAGACTGTCCCTATATCCGACATGGCTGTGCCAGACATGTTACTATTCCAATGCCTGTTAGGAAATTGTAGTGGTTTTTGGATTTATTTTATTTTATTTTATTTTAATAGTGACATGTAATTGAAATTTAATTTTATACAATTATCTAATTTTATTTTGATTTTTAATACAATTCTTTTGATATTTGACTGCTTGACTACATAATTATAAAATGAATTTATGATGTTCCCACTGTTGGGACTCAGGCATCCTCTCTAGGAGAGGCAATGGGCCGTACTTAATCCACCACGCTGGCCCACATGTCTTCGAATTTTTGGTTCTAGGACATACCAGTTTCCTCACGATGTTTTCCTTCACCGTTTTGAAAGCAATGGTGAAGAAATAAATTACACGAAGTAATGCGCCTAGTTGGGTTTGAATCTGTGACCTACAACTCCTAAGTCTCGGCCACCACTTCTCTCCAACGTATGCTATCTTTTAATCTCACTAATATCATAAAAGTGAAGCATATCAACTATATGCATGTGCCGTCCGATTATAATTTAGGAGTCTTCAAGGCTAGAGTGAATTAGGCTCTTAATAAACTAGTGCAATTCACCATCAACAATTGCATCACTGCTTACGATCAGGGTGGATCTCAGTCAAAAAAAAATTACCTATGTATGTTTTTTACTCCTTCACACTCAAGGGGCTGCACGGATGTAGATTAGTACCAGGATAGCTTATATAATTTGAAAAGGTCGGAAGCACCAATTTTTACGCGAACGGAGTCGGGGTCAGACAATAGTGGTATTATAATAAAAATGAACGAATGTGACTAACGGCTGTACGTGCTGTCCCTTCCTTATAGTACTTTCTGAGACATGAAGGAAACTCCGTATTCAATAATTGGTTACCCATCTACGGGCTGGCCTCGGCAAGCGTAGCTTAATCTCAAAGGTCGACCAATCAGACTTTTATTATTTAATCTTTGTAGCCGCAAGTTTTTTTTGTGTTTATTTGTGCGTCTATTCAAGCAGAATAAACATGTTTTTGTTATTTCTTTTTAACCACAACCTACTTAAAAAATGAAAGGCTGTAATTATCTTTAAAAATATATATATTTTATTAATCCCTCGCTATTACTGACGGCCTATCTAATCTTAATTTATGAAAAAAATCCTGAATGAATAACGTTACATCGATTTTAGAAGCAGTTAGCTAAAAAATATTTAAAGTCAGCAATTTTCCTTTTCAGCGATTCCGAGAATATCTTCCTTAATTATCTTGTTCGTTCATTTCTTTTCTTTTGCAAAAAATATTTTTTACTTGCTGAAGAGTGGAAAGCCTATTTAAATAATAATAAGCTAGAGGGTTTTTTCGTTTCTTTGAGTAAAAAACAACCTGATGACTAAACCATACTGGGGTCGAGTCTTCCATTCAGAAGCAGAGCCTTGGGCCCAGTTGCCTTTGACCCTGCTGGGCCCCTACGGTTGATGACAACACTTTGAGGCGCGGGAACCGTACGCGCCATCATAATAAGCTAGAGGTTACATAATAATAATATTAAATAATAATTTATTTATTTCAGGCAACATGTACCCATATCATAAATACCTTATAGACTAACATACATAATTACTTACAATAAATCATTTTGTTAGTAAACATGATTTAAAACTATGTTAGTAATACTTCACTTCGCACTATTTTGTCTTTGTGCTGTCCTGCGGTATTTTTCCGCGGAAGCGACGGAACACCACGCCCTGAGGGTAAAAGTCTTCTTCCATAGCAAGGTGCAGAAACAGTACGGTACTCGCACCACAAATGCCTTAAAATTGACATTTCGGTGCGACTCCAGCAACTGAACCCTCAAATTGTCCCTACTTCAACTTTTGGCGCACGTACTCGACGATGTCCTCCACCGTTCATAATAAGGAATATAATATTTTTTCGGGCCTATATGAATGAGTATGCAGAGTCATCATTTTATTGATATACTAATTGTCCCCTGCAATTTCACCCGCGTTTCTACTCCGCTCATATTGGTTGTAACATAATGGTACATAGCATATAATCATCTTTAATAAATATTTTTTTCAATTTGGACCTCAAAGATTAGCACGTCTCTGGAGTTCATAAGATTAGCACGTCTTTTCAGTTTTATAACATTAATAAGTATAAAATATTAATAACATTGTTCAGGCAGGGGCCATAGTCTTTACATAGTTCTTAGTAACCAGTCTACTTAAGCTGCAATAATTTCCCACAGGAATTATAAGTCAAACTGCCCATTTTTTTGTTGGCCACGTGATCAAACTTCTCATTTTATAACTAAGCAACGGGAAAATGAGATAGAGAAAGCAAAAGCGAGCTCGGTATTGTAAGGTACTCTGACACGGACAGGTTAGGTTAAAAGTCTAAAGCGGGAGCGATGCGGAGCGGAACTCCCACCTTAGCCTTCGTAGTTATATTTTTATAACCACCCAGGAAGTAGTTTACATAGAAGATAACTAGTGGCTAAGATAGTATTATTTTGATGCTCGTTAATTATGTGGCTGACTTGCACCATTATCTTCATTTATTGTGAGTTGCACCATTTAACTATAACGATAACAAAGCCGTTAACAGTTGTCAAATCGTCGAATTGACCAATAGGCGGCCGTTTCCCGGCTGGTTATGGTTTGGTTATCGTTATAGTTAAATGGTGCAAATCACCCTTAGTAATTCAGATAGAAATGATTATGTAGATTTCTACAGTCGAATAATCTCATCAAAAAGAAGTCGGTTTAATTAGCACTGATTAGTACCCATTTTCTGCCAACCAGGGCTATCCTTGACTGCACCTGTGTAGCGCATACAAGGATAATCGTCAGTCCGTACCACAACCCATGAAAAGTATTTAAAGGACCTCTGCGAGTTGGTTTCGGTCCCTCGTACTTCCAAAGGTTCAGGAACGCGGATCAGGCGTATTAATAATACGCTAGAAGCTGGTACAGATATATAAGAGAAAGTATATAGATTGCTTAATATCTTAATAGCTGTTTGAAAGGTTGTATAATGTTATTGGGGATTATTTGAGGAAAATAGAATACACAGGTAGGCAACCTGTGTATTCTATTTTCCATGATTACTTAATATCTTCCGAGGAAAATGTTTGTTTACTTACATCTCCATTTCGGCCGACACTGGCAAGATGTAATTGTGTTCATCATCAACATTAAGCCAGTTTCAAGGTGAAATGGCGTCAGCGACTATCGCAACCCAGTGCTGGACACGCCACAATTATGGCGGTAAGTCCCCTCTTTGAAGCGTGGAGAAGAGAGAAGTTATCCCACTGCGAAAGAAATAAAAAGAAGCCAGTTTATTTATTTCTAGCTTCTCCCGCGTGAAAGTAGAAATTATATAGCCTAAGTCACTCAGAAATAAAATAGCATACAACTGGTGAAAGTATTTTTGAAATAAGTCCAGTAGTTTTTGAGTTATTCTCAATCTTTTTTATAAGATTCGTATACATTTATGAAATTAAGATTATGTTATGATAAAAATTGTGGGGCCATCCAAAGATTGTGTTTCAAAGATCGCTTTTAGAGATAAAAAATTAAACAATCAATTTTTCCGTAATATACATATAGGTAGATTATAATAATTCTTTATAAGAGTATCATTTATGAAAAAATCGTTTTGTGTATGATAAATCACATCCAAATTCATTAGTTTCCAACATGACCGTGTCTCATTAAAAAAAAAAGTTTATAATTTCTCTGATATTTTACAATCTTACGCTGTTTGCAATTTTCCTGTAACATACATACATACATGAATCAAGAGTGTCTAGACACAAACTACATGTAACTTATTGAGATATACTCGTAAAATAAGGCGACGAAAAGATTATTTTTAAGGTTTCGTACCACAAAGTAAAAAAAAGGAACCCTTAATAGAATAACATGGTTGTACGTCTGTCTGTCAAGACCCCGTTATCTCGGGAACGCGTGAAGGTATCGAGTTGAAATTGAAACCACATAGGTACTCAAGTCTGCAGTCTCTTGAAGCTGTGAAAAATCAAACTTCTTAGTTAACAGAAAAAAAACGTCAGAAACGTGTATTGCGAGAGACAAAGGAATCAAAACTCATAGGGTGTTGACCCAGAATCCTGAAATTTAGCATGAAGCAAGGTCTCATAGCACAACCATAGGAAAATATCTAAAAACAGTAGTAGTTACGTAGCACATTTTGGCAAATTTTTATAATTATTCTACTTCTCTCTTTCTATTAAATTAGTAGTATCACACACACAGTAATTTGAAACCTTGGCTCGTTTTAGGCTGTTTATTTTAGTACTTACTAATAGAATCTAACCACCGATGACGGCGTCGTTAGTAATGAGATAGATAAACATGGTGTCAATAAACTTAAAATTATCAACTGACTAGTTAAAGAATCGCCAAGTCTGATTAGGAACACATTAATTATGCGTACAGCTAAGGAGTGGAATTCTCTGCTGGAGTATTTTCTGATACCTACAACCGAAAGGTTTTTAAGTCAAAAGTGAATAGGTTACTTCTCGGTAAGCGTGCTTTATCATCGGCAACAACATGCGCTTACTATCAGGTGAGATAGTGGTGCATCAGGCAACGGCGTTCTCGCCGCCGCCGCCGCCGCCGGGATTCTGATCCCAATTTCCGGTCACCGTAGGCGCAGGCTTGCTCGCTATCCGGCCGTCCGGTAACCGTCCGGACCAAGCCCAAGTCGTCGACGACGCGCACTGTTGCACGGTCTTTTAGTCAGTAAGAGTCTGACACTATCTCCCGCTCCGCCCAAGAGCGGGGGTGGTCATTGGATGATTTTTTCCTATCATAAAAAAAAAGGTGAGCTAGTGGTCAGACGCAAGCCTATCAATAATAAAAAAGAATATACAGGCTGTAAGAGACAGCCCTCCACAAACTTTAAGGGCTTGCTCTGTAGACGAAACTGAACAACCTTCAACAAGACTTTTTTTCAGGAAACGAGAAAAAAATTCAGCCTCGCCATACAAAATTAAAAACTTGATTGGACAGTCTGTATGGAGAGGCCTTACACCCTGTATATATGCTGTGTCACTGCTGTTATATAATATCATGACATTGACCGTCGAAATCTGCGCCTAATTCATTCAGCCTTGTATTCAAATTGGCCTAATTCTCATTTCGCATGCTGCGTTCACTAGAACTTTCTGTTGATAAATATAGTTACCATATTACGTCATACTAATATAATAAAGGCGAAAATGTATATTTGGTATGTTTGTAAGTTTTTTTTCCTTCACGTTCAAACAGCTGAACGGATACTGTTATCATACTTATAGTTCTCTAATATAGAATTTGTTTCAGTTATGACTACTGACTTAAATTATTATTGTTTTTTTTTTTAATAGCCTATACTGTCCCACTGCTGGCCAAAGGCCTCCCCCAACTTCTTCCAGGAATCATTTTCTTGAGCTACCTCGAACCAGTCCCCGCGGTAGGCACCTCGGTCGTCTCGCCACCTCTTCCTAGGTCGACCTCGGCGGCGTCGTCCATCTTCAGGTACCCACAAAAAAATACAGTATTTTTTAATCAGAAAAAAATACCGGGATAAATTTCACCCCTGGGAGGTCAGAATCATGTACTGGATCTATGGTATTCGTTTGTACGTTGACCTCTACTTTACTCTGCATGGCAGCAGTATATCTGCATCATTGACATGATCTGCATTCAATCAGATAGGCAGCGGCATTATAATATTACAAAACTACTGAAAATTAAAAGTTAATAAACCCTATTTACAAAGTTAACACTACTCACACTTTTAAATTTTCCCTAAACAATCAAGAAAACAGTTTCGAATTACACCCAAAAACACGAGTGCGAAAAGAATTAATTACTAACCAGAGGAAAATGTTCCAAGAAACGCTCGGACGTAAAGCTGCCCTCAGTTTATTACAACTTTCAAAAGCCTCTTATTGAAATCGGCTTAAAAAGTAGAAAATCGCAAACGTATACCGTAAAATAGGGTAAAAAATGCCAAGTCTTAAGAAAAGCACACAATAAGGTAAAAGAAACCTTAGCTTTATGTAAGTTAAGTTGAAAATCTACTGTGTGGTTTTAATAGTATTGGACAACAGCGACAGCTCTGGCACAAAATATATAGGTACAGAAGACAATCTACATACAAAGCGCGCTCGAACAACGCACACATAGACACCACTCACGGACACGATATCTCGGCTCAATCGCCTGGTCGCGCTCATCAAAGTGCTGACGTGTGTGCGATCGCCTAGCGTAGGTATAAAGAGTAAAATACATACACGAGATGGACTTCTGTATATATACCATTTCGTGGCTCTGGGCAGATTTTCCAATTCTGCTAAAAGGACGTTTTGTCGTGGAAAAGGTGCAATGGGAAGATTCATTGAAGGTTGATTTGACGACTAGTGTGTTGTAGGTGAATTCCTTAGAGCACTTACTGGGATTCCTTTGTGCTCTTTGGAATAGAAATAGCGTTTTTGTAGTGCGATAGAAACTGCTAAGTAATTTTTCTAGTTTGCAAGGTCCTGGAACACAAATAGCAACTGAAGGAACACAGTGGGCTTTAGTCAGTAAAAATCTGACTCGCCTTTTTGCTCCACCGAGCTCAAGAAGTCATTTGATGATTTCCCACAACAACATGTTTGTGTGATGAGCACGATCAATTTTGTTCTGTGTCTGGGTGTAATTTATCTAAAATAAGTATGTATTTAGAAATATATGACGGCGCCAGGAATGGCTGAGCAATATTACCGTCATCATTTTGATTCAGTGGTACTGGGTTTATTTTGATGGGATATTAATAACTATGCACTTGAATTTTCTAGTTACTTATAATGTCAGTTTCACAGTTCACAATTAGTTATAATGTACTTTTATAATTTACAATAGTGTTGCAAGTACCTATACTAAATAATTACGAATACACGGGTTAACCGACAGTTTCATGTTAGAGGTGTGTGACCCTTGAAACTGCGCAAGCCAAACTGTGCTCGCATCTTGGATCGCAGCCTCTTTTTCATTTTATGTTCCTTCTTAGCCTTGCATTTACACTCCGAGGTTTCCTTTCAGAAGAGAATTCATGGCCCCAGTAGGCTTCGACCCTGCTGGGCCCCTACAATTTTGCTGACATCTTCTTGAGGCGCGTCGAAGACTCGGACTCCGTCCGGACGGTTACCGGCGACCTAGCCATTGCTCGCCGTCCCCAAACCCACGCCTACGATGAATCAAATATGGTGAAGAATTCTCTGACTCAACATTACTTGTGCAGAACTGATAAAAATAAAATAAACTAAAATTGTGGTTACTCACAAATAAAATATGCTAACCATCCATTAGAACAACAAAACGTTAGTCATCGGATTGTTCCGCATTTTATTTCAATATAAGTGAATCGCTGACAGGTGTTCAAAGCCGTACAAATCAGTTTACACGAATATTATTTTATAATACTCGGTTTGTGGTGACTGACAACCACAGGTGTGGACCGGTGCAGGGTTATTTAAGCAGGGAAGATGCAGAAGTACCGCTTATCTATACAACATTAATTTTAATATATGCCTAGTATGTAAAAACCTATGTACAAAATTTTATAACTGTATCATGAAAAATCACAAAGTTATAAGCTTGTTATGTCAGCAAAAATACATAGTCACCGAGCCATCCAGGCGACTGTGGGGTAGTTTTGCACTTGCACCCAACTGTTTGCTGGTACTTAATGTCCGCTGTGATCTGCCGTGACCTGCACGCTTAGCCAAGTTGTTATTCTGTAATCGTTAACGCTATCGAAAAGTGACGAAACGTATGGGAATGCCGTCATCTCAATGTTAAGTCGCGTGGTCAGAACAAACGAATAGACAATTGGTAGCCAAGTTTACATCGTTCAAAATCGTTTCTACAATTTAAACATTGTAGAAACGATTTTAACGCTACATCCTTTGTTATACAAACGCTACATTGTAGAACGAGCAGCCGGCTCAGACGCGTCAACATGGCTACCAACTTATCGTTTTCTACAATTGCTGTCACCGAGGCGTTACTGATTAGAGATCGGAATTCGACACAAACTGGTTATAACTTGGCTAGGGGGGCTTTTGTACTTAGTGTTGGTGGTGTCCGACTTGTGACATTTTTAAATATTTTTGGGAAAAAAATACTAATTCTGAACAAACTAACGAGTATATTCAGATTTTGCATAAACTAAATATAATGTTCTATATTCAGAAGTACTCGTATCTTGCAAAGTTACTATGGCCTTGAATGGCAAAGGGCAATTGAATAAGCTTAGGTCGATTTGACACTCCCTTTCAGGACCTAAGCTCTCTCTCCCCTGTTTCCAGCCTAGAGCGGAAAGACTCATTTAATGATTCCCCACCAAAAAAAAAAAAGGATTGTAGAAACTAACTTCATCACAGACCAGGCGCCATATATTTATGTATGTTTATATTCACTACGATTCTATTTTGAAAGGGAGACAGCTATACACTTACCGTACGAATAACAGTGTCCTTTTTTCACAACGGATCACGATGGTAAAGTTATAGTGCTGAAAACTACACATACAAGAGAACCAATGCTACCTACATAACCCGAAAAATCGCCAAACTTAAGTGACAATGGTACATTGCTTGCAGAACAGATGGTCGATACAGCCAAAAGGTTCTTGGGTGGCATCCGTCTACCAGAAGGCTTCCCATAAGGTGAACTGATGATCTGGTGAGTTTTGCGGAAATCTGATGGATGCGAGACGCAGAGGACCGTTCATTGTGGTGTCACTTGAAGGATTCCTATGTCCAACAATGGACATCTTTCGGCTGAAATGATGATAAGTGAAGTGGCAAATTGCTGGCAGAACTGATGGTCGATGCGGCCGAAAGGTTCTGGACTGACTACCTCGTACAGAAAGATGCAGCGTTGATAAGCCAATAAGGTGGACCGATGACCTTGTAAGGACCATTCATTATGGTGTCATTTGGTAGTTAGGCCTACCCGGCCTATGTCCAATAGAAAAATGCCTACGTACAAAAGAAAGACTGCTTCTTTCGACAGAAATGATGATGAGCGAAGAACATCACGTGTATTTTATTCATTTGTGACCAGTCAACCTCTCATTAATAGGTATCTGTATGAATTTGTTGACCGCAAATCTATACTCTGATCTCATCATCATAACCACCAGCTTTAGAAAGAAAGAAAGAAAGAAAAGTATTTATTTTGGCGCAAAAACATTGTAGACAACAAAAACATAAGACAAACACAAAACAAACAAAAAAAGTAACATTGTCTGTCACACGTTTGCGCCAAAAAAGGTCCAGTTCAGCAAAATGCCAGACAACTACGAGTCAGTTGTCTGACGCTGGTTTTCAACTGAACCTTATTTGGAGTGAACGGATAAAAATAAATTTACAATTAGTGTCTTTATGGCTATATTTCACCGAGACATCGTGGCGCCCGACCAGTCGCCGCTACCAACAAAATGTATGCAGCTCTACAGAGAGTTACTCACCTGGTGTCCATTTGGTTGCGCAACCTTTTTTTTTAATAATAATAATAATAAATCATTTATTTGGACCAACAAAGTTTTACATACTATAAACCCACCAAACTGCGTAACAGTTTGTCGGCGGGATTAGCGCTTGTTAGTAATAATTGGTTCAAATGTAATACAATTAAATTATATCTAAATTAAAAAAATACATAGGTACATAAGTTATTGGGTATTTTCACATCTTGCGGCTACTGTCTTAAGGAGAACCGTCTTTAATTTATTTTTTAATGTTCGTTTACACATTCTGTTATCGTTTCTTAACCAGTCATAATCATTGAAAATTGTAGGCATCAAATACTTGTTGGTTCTTTTACCATAGTAATTTTTTACTGGTGGTCGCACGAGTTTACGTTCTCTAACGCTTCTAGTGTTATATTTATTTTGCACCCGTATTTTAAATTGTTCATTATAGTACTGTTCTAGGACCAACAAGTACTCGACCTTTTCATGTACTGGAAGCACTTTACATGTAACAAAGAGTTTTTCATAGTTTTCTTTACAAGCAATTTTTGTGTGTGGGTTGACAAGATATTTCATAAAACGAATTTGCAGTGATTTTATACTGTTAAGATAGGTTTTAAATGTACGGCCATATGTGTTTAATCCATAGGATAGCAGTGATTCGGCGAGAGCAAAATAAATTACTCGCAGCGTTTTCCTGCTCAACGGTGCCTTTAGTATATAAAACTTGCTTAACACTGCCCTAAGCTTTGTACACACTGTATCAACCTGTGTTTTCCAATTCATGTTGGAGTCCACCCATAGACCCAGGTACTTAAATTTACTCACATAATCCAACTTTTGACAATCGCAATTGACATTCTTAACGTGCATGCACTCATATGTGTGACCCACGATACCTATATCCTCACTCTTGACATTTTTTGCCACCAAGTTGTGCGGTGAGCGAATATGCATTACTTTTGTCTTATTTATGTTAAGAATTATACCATTGTCATGCGCCCACCGAGTGATATTATCGAAGTCTGCCTGCAGCACAGCCCTGGCCTCCTGTATATTCTTGGAGGAATACATAAGGCACATGTCGTCTGCGTACATGTACACCCGACATTTTTCTACCACATTACTTACGCTATTTACATGTATCACATAGCCAACTGGACCATAGACTGAACCAGTCGGAACACCTAGCTGCACCGCCGCTTCCTTACCAGCAACACCGGAAACGCAGGTCTGTAAGGTCCTGCCACTTAGGTAACTACGGAACCACCTATTTGTGGGACCCCTGATCCCACACTCATCCATAGCCTGCAAAAGCACCTCATGATCCAGGGTATCGAAGGCCTTTTTATAGTCGATGAACACCGCCAGGACCTGGTGCCCGCTGTCGAGACTACTATTCAGGTCTTCGGAGAACTGTGATAGTGCTGTCATGGTACTTCGACCCTGTCTGAAGCCATGCTGTACATCCGCTAAAATACTATTTTTCTCCAAGAATTCGCTAACCTGACCGACTACTATCCTCTCAACTATTTTGTTAATAACTGATAAGATAGCAATCGGCCTGTAATTAGCGTAAACTGAGTGAGCTCCCTGCTTATAAATAGGCCTTATTAGTGCTTTTTTAAGTTGACTAGGATATTCCCCCTTTGATAAACACAGGTTAATAAAGTGCGACAAGACTGGCGAGATCTTATTTTTAATTGTTTTTAAGTCTCTAGCTCGAATGCCGTCACTGCCCGGCGCCTTATCACTGCTCAGCTGATCGATAACTTTACACACTGCATCACCGGTCACCGGCCTAAAGCGAAACGTTACATCACTTACCCTAACATACTTAGATCTATCTAATAGTTTAACATTACAATTATGCTTAATAGCAATAATTTCGTTAGTGAAGGTATCTGCAAAATGGCTACATATGTTATACATGGAATCTGTATCTCCAAAATATCTTTTAATAATATCATCTATATTTGCTTTTTTTCTACCTGTCCAACTATTAATTTTTTCCCATATTTTTTTTGGGTCTCCGTTACATTTCTTAATTTCTTCCTGCCTGAACCTATTTCTTGCTTTAAAAATTAATTTGTTTACCCTATTTCTAAATCGTGTGTAGTCTAATCTTTTCGTGTTATTGTTAGGTGCTTCTTTCCAATTTCTGTATAATCTATCCCTACGCATCAACATTTCCTTTAAGGCTCGGTCGATCCACGGTTGTGTCACACGTTTTTTTATCTTTGGCACTAATATCTTACTATTTTTATAAATATTATCAAAAACATTCTTTATAGTACAATACACAGTTGTCGGACATTCAATTAATAACAGTTGAGACCAATCGTAATCAGCGATCTGCTTAACTACTAACTTATTATTAATCACATACCTAGTGTCCAAGTTCTCACTATCAGTGCAGTGTTGCGTCACACCTAACGGTACCGAGACGCCAACCACATGATGATCCGACATGAAGCACTCAATAACAAACGGCCAAACCAATTTGGTGGCGCGACCAGCTTGGACGTGTGGCGACTCTGGTGTATGTATGGTGTCTAGTTTGGTAGCTTAGAGCGTCATTTCAACATGGCGGCACAACTGGTTGCGCCGCCATGTTGTCCCAGTGAAATATAGCCTGTAAGTAAAGCTCTGAAACCACAGTTCATACAGTCTCAAAATTTCTGTAGAAATACCTAATAACAGTTTAAATTTTGCTTACATTCTTAATACATCTAACTTGTAAACAGTAAAGACTTTGTTACCTTTGTGCCTCTTATAAGTTTTCCTTGAATGTTCCTTTGCAAAACTGAACAATAGATGTTTACTTACAATATACATCAGCTGCTATGTTTTATTTACGTGTATATACTTACTCGCATTTACAACACATTAGACATGTATATATGTATGTAATATGGCTTCAGCTCAAATCATTTTTTTGAAGTGAGAAATCATTTGACCTTTCAATCGTGGAAATTACAGACACAATAGAAAGACAATAGGTGCGCGAACGCCGGCGTTCGCTTGGGGTTTAATGAATGATGTGACTTCACACACTCTAGGGTAGAACGAGAGAGCTTGTCAGACTTTTACTGACTAAAACTACACCTATGATCCTTTAGTTATCCTTTACGTTCTAAGACTACGGGTTTCTCATTCAGAAGATCACCTATGGTCCCAGTAGGCTTCAGCCGGGGATCTACGGTTTTACTGACATTTCTTTGGGACGTGCGTGAAACACAACGCGCCGTCAACAGCTCGGCTCGATCCCATCCATCGGTAACCATTGCTCGTCGCCCGCGCCTGCGATAGCTAGTAGTCGAGATCAGGGTTTCATTGACTGGGGCGTGAGTATGTCCGTTCCTTCACGGTTGCTACCGCCTCCTATGCTCGCTTGACGGATTCGCAGTGGGTAACCGTAGCCCATTCCCCCTCCCTCCAGACCATGGCCTATACCAGAACGGCCGGGCAGTGAAAACATACGACTGTGTGTTTTTTATGGTGTACAACAAAAGTATATTGTAACTTTTTTTGTATCTAATTTGTTATGATTACTTTATTAACTCTTGTCATAGTGACTCGCTAATATAGTTGGCCTTCTGCACTCTAATTTTTTTATACGTTTGTATACATAACTACCAATGACGCGAAGCCTTTTAATAAAATTAGCAACCTTACCCATTGTTTTTATATTTGCTTCATGTGACCGATTTTTGTGACTTATGACGTCATGAAGGTACCTTTAATGTGGTAATTGAAGTGAGTTTTGGGCGTCTACCGCTAGAAGACCAGAGACACGATCAAGAAAGATGTCATGACGGAAAGATGGTGACTGATATCCCTATGAATGTCGTCAATTAGTGCTATCTTGATGCGCCAACCACAAATTAGTGGAATTATAAAATCTGAATTTCTAAACAGGAAACCCATGTTCCTAGAATGCAATCAATCGTATGGCGTTGCTCCATCGGTACATGATAGATATCCAAGCCATACATAAAAAGCATTTTGGAAACGCATTCATTATACGTACAGATAAGGAGTGGAATTCCCTGCCGGAGTATGTGTTTCCTGACAGCTTGTAGCTCGGGGGTCCATCTGTGTATCTGTCAAGGCCCTTTATCTTGGGTACTCGTGGAAACCATACTCAGATCGTAAAAGTCAAACTTCTGAGTTAACGAAAAAAAGGTACGGCCGTTTATGTCACAAAAAAAAGTATATTTCGACACTCTCAAGCGAATCAAAATTGGATTCTTCCCGTTGACCTAGAATCCTGAAATTTAGCATAAAGCGAGGCCTTATAGCACAAGTATAGGATACACTTATAAAAGTAAAACAATAAATTTGTAGTAACGTCACAAAAACAAAATTGCGATTTGGAAAAATCTTTGTAACTCAATTCGGAAAATAAATTGTATCTATTGGTAAGTTTGTACGGAACCCCCAGTGCGCGAGTACGACTCGTACAACTCGCACTTGCCCCGTTCACATAGTGATGCACGAGTTGAGGTCATGAGCAGCCAAGACTTTGGACCTTAATAGATAATACTGATCTATGTTCTTGTTTTTTATTGAAGGTTACCAAGACCTCACTTGAAAAAAAAAACAATCCTCCCTTTGACATGACGTCAAATAAAACGATAATAATTTAATTCTGAACTTGCAAAGTACTAAAAACTTTGATCAACTTATTCACCCAATGAGATGAGATATTAAAACTTTAAAAATTACATAAATTTTAAAAGAATTTTTAAATGTCTCTCTTTGTTAGACTGCTTTCTTCATAAAGTTCAGTAATTAATTGGCCCGTTGAGTACCTAACCAAGTTTTTACAGCACTCAGTGGTTATGAAAAAAGTTAATAAGTACTAGCTTTTGCCCGCGACTTCGTTCGCGTGGAATAGTGACTTCCGGCAGATAGTACTGAATTGATGCCGACTCTTGACCAATAGATGGCGCTGTATGTCCGGAATAAATTTTATTTTTTATTTTATTTTATTGTTTGTAATAAAAACTATCCTATGTCCTTTCTCAAGTTCCAAACTATGTCTGTACCAAATTTCACACAAATCGGTCCAGTAGTTTAGGCGTGAAGCAAAGACAGACAGACAGACAGACAGAGTTACTTTCGCATTTATAATATTAGTTTGGATTTCAATTGATGCATTGCAGGTAGATGAATCAGTAATTGCTACAATAATATTAACCCATCACCGCAGGGTGGTACTGTTCATCGTATACCTAAATGATGTATTCTCTACTCATATAAAGGGTGAGTTGCATTATTCAACTATAACGATAACCAAGCCATAACCAGCCGTGAAACGGCCGCCTAATGGTCAATTCGACGATTTGACAACTGTTAACGGCTTTTTTATCGTTATAGTTAAATGGTGCAACTCACCCTTAGTGTTTAAAGTCTTACGTAGTTTCTACTTTAGGACGAACAAAAAATATAAAAATATACTGGATGTAAAGGACAGCCCTCCACAAATTTAAGGGTTTTTAATTTTGTATGGTGACGCTGATTTTTTTTTCGTTTCCTGATAAGTCTTGTGGAAGGTTTTTCAGTATCGTCTACTAAGCAAGCCCTTAAAATTTGTGGAGGGCTGTCCCTTACACCCTGCATACGGACGTACAGTTGCCATCACGGATCTTGAACACTTGCGTAGAAGTCAAATATTCGGTCTCTTTAGTGGTGCGAAGTGCGACGCGGAGGCGGGGAGTGTCAGTGATTGGCTGGCCGCGCCATCGCGTCATAGACGTCACTCCTGCTTCGTTCACTGCGTTGCAGCATGTATCTAACACAAAGACGATTGGCTCGCCAATGTATGAAATGCGCAAAACGATCCCCACTTTGACGCCGAGCATTCAAGATCCGTGATGGCAACTGTACTAATCTGATTGCGATATTTTTTTAATTATTTAGTAAGCAACATTATCCGAATAACATTTGCTCGTAAAATGGATGGATCCTGTGGGATAAGCTTTTTTTCTCAAGTGCCTCAAAATTCTCTCGCTTTGCGTGGAGCAAGAAGAAGTGTCAGACTTTTACTGACTAAAAGCCACCTGTGTTTTTTAGTTATCCTTTGCAATCCATGCGGTGACTCTTTCGAACAATGGCCAAACATGGCATAATAATTGTAATGAGTATAGTAGTAATAACGATCATAATAGTTGTGACGAGTATAACACTAAAAGCAAGCCTAGTTGTAACGAGTATAATAGTATTAAAGTTATAACGGGTATAAAAGTATTAACGAGCGTAATAGTTTTAACGGATAAAATAATACCACTACCTACTACTACTACACACTACTACATGTACTATAATATATATTTGATATTTATTAGTATCTATGTTTTTTTTTTTGTATTGTATGTATGCATTTGTTTTAATGTATCTTGTGTGTCTCCTTTCTCTCAGTCCATCCAAAGGTAGTCTGTAAGAGATCACCCTGTGCGATAAGACCGTCCATTGTGCACTTATTCTTTTAAATGTTTGTCCTGTTTTTTTGTTTTTTTGGTATACAATAATAATTATAATAAATAAATAATAATTGGAATCGGCGAATTATTATAGTACTAACGGGTATAATAGAAATAACGGGCATAAATGGTAAGCAGGATATCGATACCCACGCTTAATACGCAGCACTTATAATGACAGTATGTCATAATTGACTATATGCAAGTTTAGTCTAAAATATATCGTCAAATCAGCGAGTGTGACACAAATCACAATAAGCAATTTAGGCGCTCTAACACCAGCAAGGACAAAGATATAGCTAATCATCACTGATTAAATTATTTAAAACAATAGCTAACATGTTGCCAAGTTCAAGAGTTATGACAAAGAACGATTTATGAACGAATATTGTAGTTTTACGACTGATTACAGGTGATAAGATTACGTTGAGTAACATTGAGATTAGGATTGTATAAAAAACGGTGATGTCAAAATTGCGAATAGGCTTGGTAATCTCTTACTTTAAGAAAGATAAGATTTAGGAAGTAGGTAATTAAACTGTCATTTTTAATTTGACTGAAAACATATTTAGGTAAGAAATAGTTTTCTTAAATGAGATACTAGTATATTTCCTGGTTACTGGAGGACGTCACATATAGTTTAAATTTTGAAATAACAAAAAATAAAAATCAAACTCAACTTTGAGTTAAGCTCGCCTATGTACATGAACTTTGTTATCCACTTATTTTGTGTTATTATAGTGTACAATAAAGAATTAAAGAATTAAAGAATACTGACAAAGTATCTATTTTTCGCTTGCTGTTCTATAATCTGTAGACTTTAGTTATAAGTAAATAAACGAAAAAATATCAGTAGCCCGATTCACGTAATGAAAACCGTAACGATATCGTAGCGATTTAGTCGTTTAGACCATTTCCGTATTCACATCCTTCAATCGACTTTGAACGACACCGATTTTAAAATCGTTTGAAATTCGTCGATTTCAAAAAAAAATCTGTATTACATTATCCTGGTAGAATACTTATTAATGTAACTGGAAATAAGTCGATAGATCGTGAATACCGCTTTACCCAAAAGCCTTCGACTTCGATCGAACGACTATAATCAACGATATTTGGCTTGTTTAATTTTACGTGATTCAGGCTACTGATTTGTTAAAACCATTAGGGCTCATAAGGACGAATGGGACTCAACATCTTCAGACGAGACAATTACAGGAATAATCTCAATCGAACAGCGCTTATAGGTAAGTTAGTTTGCTTGAGTGCAATTTATATACAAAAACTTTCCTCGCTTATTTTTCTTTCTATTATTAAAAAACGAATCAAAATCCTTTGCGTGATTTAGGAGGACTTAGCGGGTAAACAAACAGATGTGGAAAGCGAGTTTATTTTATACTGTGTAAAGATTAAAAAGGAACGTATGATGACCTATGAAGTTTTAAAATCATAATGAATCCGGTGTGAGAAAGGGATAGCGATATACAGCCTTTGTAGCTCCGCCTTTCTCTCTCTCATAGAGTAATAATGATGATGTTAAGACGTTATGGTAGGAAAAATAGGTAAGCCTTACAGTGTACCTAGCTGAAAGAATTCCTTAAATGACTATAATTAATAAATTAGACCAGAAAGATAAACAAATGAAGTATCTTAACTTGGCTCGCGAGATGGTCGACATGTGTGGGATGTGGACTCAGCGATCATTGTACCGATAAAGCTGTCAGCTAAGGGCTCAATAGCCATGAACCTCGAGCAACATCTTAGGAGGCTGAATCAACGGTTTGATTCATAAAGTGGTACCTACTTTTTGGACGGCTGGAACCCTGACCGCCGCCGGTAGCTTGGACCCTGTTCCCGATAGCGGCTTTTTAAATGTTTTTTTTTTTATTATTTTCATTATTGAAGTAATAAAAATAAAATTTATATATAAGTTTATTAAATTTATTTAAGGTCCATTCATTACAAAAAAAAACAGTTTTCTACTAACACTAACACTAGATATGTTTACTAAACTTAAAATTTATAACTAAATATACTGAAAAAAGTTTATTTTTAATATCTGACAGCTCACACAAAAAGTAGGCAAGTTAATCTACTTAGCTCGTATATTATTCCATTTCCTTGCAACGCGGATTTCTCCGGAAATTGAATTTTCCACCCGGTGATAAGAGGGATCTGAATGTTGTTATAAAGCAAGTATTCATCAACTGTCTATATATGTAAGTACCTCGGCTGCGGTATGAAAGGCAACGAAGGAACAGGAGTGAGTTTTTAGCCAGTAAAAGTCTGACACTATCTCCCGCTCTGCCCAAGGGCATGGAGATGTCATTGAATGATTTTCCCACCTACAAAAAAAATACCTATATATAGGTATGTAAGTAGGTAAGAACCATATTGCTTATACCCACCAAATCCCTTTGGGCGGAGGACCGTCGTGTCCTCATGGGAGGGATTGGCGGCAGTGACCTCTCGCACCAGGCCCTGGTACAGACCATGGTCCGTAGCGAGGAGGAATGCTAATGAAGGAGGTGACCGCACGCGTGAAGAAACGGACGATCTCAAGCCCTAGCCGCTGAGACCCCGACCCCGATTTCCAGCCCCCGTAGGCATATGCTTGCGAACGACGAGCAATGCTCACCGTCCGGCCGACCACGGCGCATAGTATTCCACGCGCACCTCAAAGAGATGTCAGCAAACCGTAGGAGCCCATCAGGGCTAATGTCCGCTAGGTCCGCTAGGATTTTCTGTAAAGGAAACCCGTGGTTCTAAAACGCAAAGGGCAATTGAAAAACAGAAATGTGGTTTTAGACAGTACAGGTATAACATGCCCCCTCATGCGCCACCTGGATTGAATGAAACCTAGGAGAAGTCATTGAATGGGTAACCGAAGGACACAAATGAGGTTTTAGACAATAAAGGTCTAACACACTCTCTCGCACCATCCAGAGCGAGAGAAGTCAGATGATTTACCACTTTAAAAAAAATGCTGTTTGCAGTATTTTATGAGCAGTTGCAGTCGAATATTTTAATATTATCG
This sequence comes from Mythimna albipuncta, assembly GCA_929112965.1. NCBI lineage: Eukaryota > Metazoa > Arthropoda > Insecta > Lepidoptera > Noctuidae > Mythimna > Mythimna albipuncta. Next base: position 18,811,526 of record OV815967.1, read on the forward strand.
AAAAAAAAGTGTCAAAACACATTACAATAAAAGAACATAAGAATTACCTACGACGTACTTGAGATATGCACAATAAGGTGGATTTGGACACTTAATCTTCAGGATTATTCTATTTTTATACCGATATGGATATCAAAAACATTTGATAATAAGAATTGTAACAATATGAAATTGCATAAAAGGATATTTTACTGTGTATGACAAAAAATCTAAAAGTATACAATTGAGATAGCTTAGATAATAACTAGTTGTTAGAAGTTTATTTTTAACCGACTTCTAAAAAAGGAGGAGGTTCTCAATTCGAATGTTTGTATTTTTTTTATATATGTTCGCGTATAACTTCGTCGTTTGCCAACCGATTTGAAAAATTATTTTGTTGTTGGAAAGAATATACTTCCCAAATGGTCCCATACTCACCAAGCCGGGATCTGATGATGGAATCTTGGCGAAATCGAGGGAACTCCTCAAATATTACAGGCAACTGTGTAGTTCTTTTGATATTTCATCAAAGACTTAAGAATTTACAGTCAAAACATGGCATTTGATGAAGTGGAACTGGTGAAGAAGACCAGAAATGGCCAATGGAAGTTCATACTCACGCAGATCTCACAATGAATATAGTTATGCGACTACGATAATACAAATAAATAAATGGTTCTTAATAGGTATGTTGAAAATGGAATCATCGATGTGATCTGATGATGATGATGCATCCGAAAGGTAGACACGGGAACTTCATATTAAAAAAAAAATATCCTAGCAGGGTTTGAGTTAGTTGGTTTAGGGTTAGCTGTAAGTGTATTGCACCTAGAATACTATTTGGCATGAAGCGAGGTCTCGTAGCACAATTATAGGATATAATCTGAAAACCGCTTTGTAGTTACGTCACAAAAAAAAAAAAACTTATTGTTATTCGAAAAAATCTTCGTAACTCAGTTCGGGAAAAAACTGTTATTTTCTGCTATGTTCATTGGTAAGTTTGTACGGAACCCTCAGTGCGCAAACTCGACTCGCACTTACCCGGTTTTTTAATAAGCGAAACAGTAGCCGCAATAATATTACGTCTTAGAGTCATGTATACTAAAAAGTGTAAACTGTCAACTGATGAAACGAAGTTGATCGTTTAATATAATAAGTAAAATCTTGTTTGGCCATGTTATTGGTGTAGGATTTATATATATATATAAATAATGCGGGTTCGAACCCAGCCAGACGCATTACTTTGTGTAATTTGTTTCATCACCACTGCTCTCAAAACGGTGAAGGAAAACATCGTGAGGAAACCGGCATGTCCTAGAATCAAAAATTCGAAGACATGTGGCATTCACCAATCCACACTGGGCCCGGTATACGGCCCATTTCTTCTCCTAGAGAGGAGACCTGAATCCCAGCAGTGGGAACTTTAAAAAGGCTGATGATGATGATGATTAAAAGGTCTAAAAAAGTAGTCAAACGATCTGGCCATTTTTATTTGGCCATATCATAAAGTGATCAATTTTTAAGATCTGGCTACGACATATTAATGTTCTAATCACACGTAAGATGTTGAATTTTAATTCTTAAATGGCGACATAGATGTCGCTACAATGTAATCAGTGCTTCTACTTAGCCATTCTCATTTTGCATTGCATTTTGCAGATCAATGTCAAGTTGTATCACTTGGTCGTGCCCTATTAAAAGGCTATTTCATGAAAAAGTTATTTAAGAGGGTAAAACGAACTGAGAGGGTTATATTGATGATTTCAATGATTATTTATTAGATACTAGCTTTTGTCCGCAGCTTCGGCAAGTATATAAAATATAGTCTGTCACTTAAGAATAAAGCAGCTTTCCATAGGTGATTTTTTTTTAAACGTACTTAGTAAAAAAAAAAATACTTTACCACTTTATAATATTAGTGTAGATTGGTGTAGATTATTGTAGATTAGTATAGATTAGTGCAGATTAGTGTAGATAATTCTGTAAATCCACATTACCGCTGTCCTGAAAAATGCAAAAAAAAAAACATTAGAAAAATTGTTTTTTGTCTACCGTGGATCGATAAAGCTAACCTATCGATTTAATCGAAAGTGAAATCTTCGCAATGTAGCCTTGACACCTCAACAGAACCCAAACCGTAGAACCCGTTGTACAAGTATGTATGTAGAATTTGCAATATACCTGTCCTTCTCACTCATATAGTTGATGAGCCTGTGAAAGTGAGACAGAGAGATATCCGCAATTTCAATTGTGCAAGTGCTTTTATGTAATGATAAGTGATGTGCCAAAATGGTGTTAAATTGATTTTTTTATTATGCTGATCTACATATAGACATTGTATGGGTGGTTACTATGAGCTTGTGTTGGATTATAAAATAAATAAAGCCATTTCCTCTTCTTCTTCTTCTTCCTGCCCTTATCCCATATTACTTGGGGTCGGCGCAACACGTTTTCTTCTTCCATTCTGTCCTGTGACCCGTCATACTAATTCCCTTTTCTTTCATATCACTTTTCACACAATCCATCCATCTTTTTTTCGGCCTTCCTCTCCCTCTACATCCATCTACATGTAGGTATACTCAGAACTCTCTTAGTAATATGCGCTTCATCCCTCCTCTTCACATGACCGTACCAAGACAACCGATTACCTTTCCATTTCCTCTATTAACACTTATATTATAATGAAGGAAAATTTGAATTTTGGTGTCATGTTTGTAATGCATAAACTCAAAAACTACTGAGCCAATTTTAAAAATTCTTTCACCATTGGAAAGCTACATTTACCCTGAGTAACATAGGCTATATTTATTGCCCGTGCGAAGCCGGGACGGGCCGCTAGTATATATAGTGGTCTACTTTAGATCTGAATATTATTTTGATGATGATGATGAATTTCTTAGTAGTTCTTGTTTTTCTTAATTTTATTACATTTTTTAAAATTGATATACTAGCTCTTGCCCGCAGCTTCGTCCGCGTAAAGCAGCTTTTTATCGGTGAAAAAATTTATCAATCGGACCAGTACTTACCTACTTTCAGAGGTTACCTCCTACAAACAAAAACACAAACTTTACCTCTTTATAATATTAGTGCAGTTAAACTAGTACTTGAGTGCTGTCCCACCTTGCTGATGAGATCGTAGTCAAGCACTAGCTAATAGTCTGTCTAAAAAGTCAAACGGCTTGGGAAATCTGATGTAGTCAACACTGGTTGAATAATCAAGGTTGATTAAGAGATCTTGATCATTGTTTTAATTGTTTACTAAAAAGTATTGAATATTAGTGTTTTTTTAAATGATTTAATATTTAAAGATCGAAAGAGATATCTGATTCTAAACATACTATTCCACTGATTGATTCATCAAAAAGTAAAACGACTTGGGAATTTTGTACAATATTTAATCATTCAAAAGATATTTATATTCGATACTTTTTATAAGGTTCTTCTATTACTAAACAATGATCAAGATCCCTTAACCAACCTTGATTATTGAACAAGTGTTGACTCCATCAGATTTCATATTATTCTTATAATTACCCAAGTCGGTTGACTTTTTAGACAGACTCTAGCCGTATTACGATCAACATCTGTTGTAGTTCTATCATCCATCTAAAGAAACAAGTGAATGACAAATAAAATTTATGTTGCCAACAACAGATTTTTTATTTCGTTCAAACATTCAAAATAATTCATTCATTTTAATATATAAGTATGTTTATCAGTTGTCTAGTACCTACCCATAACACAAGCTCTGCTTAGCTTGGGACTAGACGGCGCTGTGTGATAGTTGTGGAATATTATTATTATTTATTATTTTATTCCCAAGTCATTTGGCTTTTTAGACAGACTATGCCTGTAATATAAAAAAAAAATGTATTCACTGTCCTAGATTCTAACGTATCCAATATTATAGGTTTTATAAAACTTAAACAACTTCCATACTATGTAATTATGAGTCTAGGTTAATTGGCATGCAGATAATTTTCACATAAAAAATAATAACCTAGGCCCTACACATATGTTTAAACAATTTAATCTGATATTATACCTAACCCACCTTATTTATTAATTGACCTGTTTCTTTGATATTTAAAATAATTATCGGGTTATTAAGAATCTATGCGAGATTGTTAGTCGACATTTTATCAAAATACTAAAAAAATTAAAAAATGTCTTTAAAAAAACAAATTAAAACATACAACAAATATTTTTAAATATCTTTTAAAATTGAAGAGTTCTAATATTTATTAATATATTTTATCCTACCTTTTTATATATATCATAAATATGTTATATTACGACCTGTCAATCACACTTTAGATGTACATTTGTGAGTATTCATCATTATTTAGCCTTGACAATTTCAATATTATAGTAATCGCAAACACGGTAAGAATTTACTCACTTTATATATAATGTTTGTGGTTTTCCTTTACAACGATAAACAATAGCACGTGCTTATGTAGTGGTGGCATAGTTATTAATTTACTACCATGTAGTTACTTATGTCAAATTTAATAATAACAATTTATCTACGTTAAGACAAAAATCTGAGCAATGGTAGCCGAGTGATAACGGCCCTGACTTACGAGTTGTAGGATTGTGCGGGTTTAAACCCAGCCAGGCGCATTACTTTGTGAAATTTATTTCATCACCACTGCACTCAAAACGGAGAAGGAAAACATTGTACTTCTGACATGCCAATAAAATAATCTTCCAATCGTCCGTAAACAGATCGTTTGTTGGATAAGAATCCAAGAGATCATTTAGTGCAGCCAAAGTGTGAGGTATTGGAGACTGAGCACGGGCAACAGTGCGACACTAAGGCACAGCAAACATTCTGTGCTTCTTGCCGCGGCAGTAATTGTCCGGGACAAAGAAGTATTACACCCCGATTATAAGAGTAAGATACAAACATAATTCAAGAACAGAAATTATAAAATTTTTCAACCACTTTGGGAATGAATTTTGGAAAATCCTCTCTTAGTGCTCACCTACATCATAAAAGAAACCGTTGTACAAAATTTCACGCACCTACTTCTTGTCGTTTTGGCTATGCGTTGATAATAATATTTCAGTCAAGTTATATCGAAGGACTGGAACAGTTTACCTGCTGCGGTCTTCCCGTCCGATTATAATTTGGGTGTCTTTAAGGCTAGAGTGAATAGGCTCTTAATAAACTAGTGCGCCTCACCATCAAAGATTCCATCGCTACTTACCATCAGGTGGGATCGCAGTCAAGCACTAGTTTATCTAAAGTTTCTCCTTTTAAATATAGATTACACTCAGACACAGACCAAATGATAGTGCTTCACACTAACATTTTGGGTTGGAATTGAACTCGTCCTCCGGCATAGCAGTCAGGGTCTCTAAAGTTACTCCTTTTATATATAGATTACACTCATACACAGAACAAATGATAGTGCTTATCACACTAACATTTTTCTCGGGTAGGAATCGAACTCGTCCTCCGGCATAGCAGTCAGGGCCTCTGACCACTAGACCGAGAGACCTAACCGAGTAACCGAGTAATATAACCGAGTAACCGAATAGCCCTGTTTTTAATTTCACTACACATATTTATCACATATCACTGCCATTATTTAGCCGTTAGTTATGTCATACAATTATTTCGAGCATTGTGGTTGCGTATCACTAACTAATTATAGTGTAAATGATGCCTTATTGCAGTGTTACGTGATATGTTTGTGTACGAATAATACTAGGATAACATTCACTTTTAAATTATTATCTTTCAACACTAATGCCTTTTTTATGGTGGGTAAAAATCATCCAATGGCAACCCCCGCTCTTGGACGGAGCAGGAGATAGTGTCAGACTCTTACTGCCTAAAAAACCCACACCGTTCCTTCTAGCCTTCATACCAGGACTCGGAGCTTCCTTTCGGATAACCGTGGCCCCAGTAGGCTTCGACCCGGCTGGGTCCCTGCGGTTGCTGACAGCTCCTTGAGGCGCGCGGGATCAGTGCGCGCCGTCGACGACTTGGGCTTGGTCCGGACAGTTACCGGACGGCCGGACAGCGCGCTACCCATTGCTCACTACTAATGCCTTGATCACACGTACCGAGTAAAAGGGCGAGACAGTAAAATGTTGTTCGGCCGAGACAGTGATGTAAGCGAATGGTAGAGATAAGTAGTAGGCCGAGCTCTCGGTGCTATGTTTACACGTACTCGGCCGAGAGCACTGTCTCGCCCGTTTACTCGGTACGTGTGATCAAGGCATAAGCAATGAGATGCATCGTCGCTCTCCATCAGGTGAGATAGCGGTCAAGCGCGAACCTATATAAAAAAAAGATGTAAGCGAGTTGCAGAGATAAGCGCTCGGCGGAGCACTCACCACTTTGTTTATACGTACCGAATATTCGGTCTAGAGCACTGTCTCGCCCGTTTACTCGGTGGCTCTGTGGTAACGACCCCGACTTACTAGTTGTAGATCATGGGTATAAACCTAGCTAGTGAACACTCTGTTATAGGTTGTGGTAAATATTAGTTACTGTAATTGGTTGTTTAACCGTTGTAATTAATTAATTAATTTAATTTAATTAATTAATTAAATTAAATTAATTAATTAAATTATTTTTAGTATGTGCGAAACCTAAATATTGTTTGTTCAGAATCAGTATCTGAATCAATTCAATAATTTTTACACCATATGTTATATTTTTTCCTAAAAATATTCGCCAGCTGGGTGCGGGAGCAAAACCACCCCTCAATGGCCCAGATCACCTGGTGACCATGTATTCGTGTGGTGTGTGTGTGTGTGTGTGTGAATGCCGGCCATACACGGTCAAAACTGTCGTCCAATCGGTAAGACGCTACATGTTTGATCAAACAGATTTTACCGCGTGTGGGAGTGGATTGGTATGACCAATATGTTTGACGGCACAATCGAATTTCAATTCTTTTGGTTTGATCATAGCGATTGGACCGCCCCATCCAATCGTTAATCGATTGGTCATACCGATCCACTCCCACGCGCGGTCAAATCTGTTTGATCAAACATGTAGCTTCATACCGACTGGACGACAGGTTTGATTGTGTATGGCTGGCATAAGTGACGTAAAAAGCTTATTTTGGTATTCTTCATGGTACAGTTGTGAAATATGAGTACATAGATTCTTTACATAAAATACTAGACATGTGTTTACTAAAACTAATGTTGTATCAACCTGTATTTTTGGTGAAATATGTCAAGAATCAGACGGATAGGGAGCTACTGATAAAATTGCGAAAGATCAGTAAAATCGATATAAGTACTTTTTCAAAATCCTGGCTGAACTGATACTGCTAAGATTACTTTTGACATGGCAATGTGTTGGTAGCTTAACCTTGATGTCATAACATTCAAGCAATTGTGCTGATTAAGTTGTTACCTATTGTAAACTTAGATTACGTTGGCCACCGCAGGCGCGGGCTTGCGGACGGCGAGCGATGGGTAGTTCGCTGACCGACTGTCCGGGACCTGTCCGTACTGAGCCCAAGTCGCCGACGACGTGCACTGTTCCGACGCGCCTCAAGAAGTTGTCAGCAATTCTAGAGATCCGGCCGGGTCGAAGCCTACTGGGACCACGGTCCTAGTTCCGAAAGAGGGGCTCGGCCCTGGTATGAAACGCAGCGCAGGACCGGGGTAGGTTTTTTTAGTCAGTAATAGTTTGACACTATCTCATGCTTCGCCCAAGATCGGGAGATGTCATTTGGATAATTTTTCTCACATAGTCCCAGTAGACTCCGGCCCTGCTAGGCCCCTGCGGTTTTACTGTTCTCCTTGAGGCGCGTGTGGAACACCACGCATCGTCGTCGACTCGACCTCGGTCAGGACGTTTACCAGACAGTGGGCCGGCTGGCTACCCACTGCTCGCCGTCCGCAATCCCACGCATACGATAGTTGACGTGCGCTTTAAGATGAAAGTTCCTAAAAAATAAAAGTAAAACCTGTATTACAGAAGACACACCAGCTTTCCACATTCACGTGGCTCAAAAATATTTCCGCAAATTACTTTTAATAAAAGTCCTTGAAATCAGTAAAAACTTTGAAAGAAAGTCACATAACGTCTGTTTCCTTAAATAAATAACGTAAACAATCTATTTTTGTGCGCAAGGCAAGGGAGAGTCGACTTATGTCATCAGAATGATGGAACAATATGCCATGGGAGGGTGAAAATCAACAGGCACAGAGAAACCTTTCGTCACATTACATGATGAAATGTAATATGAAGAAAACTTGACTGTAATGTAAACATGCCTTGCTGATCGCCATTATGATAATCGTCGATATAAAAAATGCATAGCTGATGCGTTTAATAAATTTGAGAGGGCGCTAACTCCTAACATAATATGTACAGGCCCGCCTAATTCAAAAATCAGAGGCTTCATAAATTGTACCATTGTTACGCCAATAAAAAAATTATATAGCTTTTACCAGCGGCTTGACCTGAAAATTATCCAAATGCACATACTCCTGGAATAAAAAGAATTTTATGTCCTAATCCAGGATATTATGTTCTACCCTCTATTCAAACAAGCACACACACATATACCTACATACAAATTTCATCTTTATAAAATATCCACATTAGATCGACGCATCAGTGGACCACGCCTGATTTGTACGTAGAACGACGTCGCGTGGCGTGGATCTAGTGTAGCTCTACAAGTCTGGTTTCCATATAAATGTATGGAGACCGACGCGCCCAGATCGGCGTGTGTGGCACACGTGTGCACAGTGTAGTTCTACCTTTAATGTGATAAGTTCCTTCCTTTAGGCAGTGAATATTTGCAAAACTTTATAGATTCTACCTACTGGTGTAATTGAGATAAAAATCGGAATATAACACCAATCTACCCAACTCCCTTAATTGTTTGACATAAAAATAACCTTTGAGAGAATAATTAAAAATGGGGTCATTGTTTTTTGAGGTGGAAAATCGTCAAATAACTTTTCCGCTCTCGGTGGAGCAAAAGAGTATTAGATTTTCACTGACTAAAAGCCATCCGTGTTTCTTAAGTTTACTCTTTGTGTTCTGGAAAACAGCTCTGGAGCCCAAGTAACTCTTCCGTATAATCAGCTCCTAAATGGAGCATAAACGGTCTTATCTTTAGATGGCGTTGACTTAGAAGTTTGATTTTTTTTCACGTCTTCAAAGGAGAGCAGACCTGAGTATTTGATATTTATTTATGCATCAGGTATATCTCCACGCTTTCTTGTCTTCTTCTTCTTATTTTCGTGTTGATGCTCTCAAACTGTACATCTTCTGACCAATATTTGGCAAGCTGTACAGCTCTATTGTTGGCCTCGTATAGATCCTGAAAACTGCAGGTCGTTTCGCAGGATGGGCTGCATAGCAGGTGACGCATGTCCTGTGGAGAGGCTCCACACTGGCATGGGGAAACCCCGAGGGTGCATGAAAGGAGCCTTCCCGAGCGGCGTTAAAAATATCGTACAGCGATTCTAACCGCCCGGCGCACCCCGGAAAGCTAACACTCGGTAACGCAGAGTCTAGTTGACTAATCCTTTCACCACGATGTCTTAAACTCAACCTCTCTAGAGGAAAAAATTGTTTTGTCAGACCGACAGACGGACAAAGGATTTATAAGAATTCCGTTTCTTTTTCTTTTATTATTATTGATAGGCTCGCGTTTGACCACCATCTCACATGATGTTAAGCGATGATGTGGTTGACGATGGAGCATGCTTGCTTAGAAGTAACCTCTTGACCTATAGACCCCTAAGTTTTAGCTGTTAGGAAACAGACTCACTCCTTGGCTATACGCACAGTAAATGTGTTCCCAAAACGTTTTTTGGTTATAGGTGGGATGTCTACCCATATACCAGTGTGGCGTAACGTGGTCCGATGATGAAACGGACTTGGGGAAATCAGATTGTGCAATTCCAGAGCACACTCCGCTAAATAAAAACCGACAGGCTAGCAACTCGGCGGCGATGACAAAGGCTTTGGAGCTTCGACTCAATTATTGCATCATTACCGAAGATTCTCTTGCCGACCTAGGTACGGAACCAAAAAAATGACACTGGAACCTATTGAACAGGATTCCCTGAGAACACTTAAACTACAATCAAAGACCTTAAAGCTGTGTAGAAAGGTTCATAATAGTTCAGAGATCTATTCTTGAGATTTTACGTAACAACAACACTTTCACAATGACAACTACTCCATGTCTATGCAACACTGTACCGAGTCACGACATTTAGCAAATTACATTTTGGTAAACCGGTTTTAATTATTCGATTTATTTTTACACCTGGTCACCTACTTTTCTACTTGATTTACCTTAAGCAACACATTATTAAAACTGCCTTTTTTGGAGGTGGGAAATCATCAAATGACTTATCCCGCTTTATGGTGGAGCGAGAGGGATTTTTACTAACTAACCTAACAGTGACCTTCAGTTGCCCTTTGCGCTCCAGGACCGTGCGATCTCTTTCAAAAATTTCCGCGGCTCTAGGTAAGGCATCGGCCTTGCTTGGCCCCTGTTTTTTTAGATTGATATAAAGAAGTGCTTGACTGCGATCTCACCTGATGGTAAGTAGTGATGCAATCGTTGATGGTGAGGCGCACTAATTTATTAAGAGCGTATTCACTCTAACCTTTAAGACACCTGAATTATAATCGGACGGGAAGACCGCAGCAGGTAAGTTGTTCCAGTCCCTCAATGTATGTGGTATAAACGACGATGCGAAACACTTGGTCCGGACCGTAGAGATTTCAACAACGTAAGGGTCGCCGTTCGTCGGGTTATCAGATGGTAGAAACGAGATGATGGAATCAAGTCATGCAATTCCTACGCATACTCTCCAAAATGCAACCCCTACAGTTTTACTGGCGTTTCTTTGAGGCACGTGTAGAATACTACGACGATTGTGGAATCTGTGATCTTCTGTGTGATTTCCTGGATCAGCCTTTAAGAAAAACTGGTACAATAAGGACAGCTGTTTCTTGCATCGTTCTTCTCTATAGAGATCTACACTTTGGAACTTACAATTTTGCTTCACTTTTTTTTGACTGACCGATATTTTGACAACACAAAAGTGCCTTTAACTGGTCTATTTGAAAAAAACGGTTCTGGTTTCTGACAGTCGTTCTACTTAAAATACCGATAACCAGTTACCTCCGATAACTCCCAGACCTCAGTATAGTTAGGAACACACAAGGGCTATTGATTACAGATGAGAAATTCACCTTGGCAAAACTAATTATCAGGTTTTCTAGAAGATGGAGGACGAGACGATCGTGGAGGTTTTGTGGGATTGTTTGAAAAAATAACCGTGGGTCTGGAAACAAAAGACAACTAGAGGAACATATATTTAGGTGGCTTATAACCATTAAAAATCTAATTTTCACTCCACCCAGAGCAGAACAAGACATTTAATTATTCCCACCTACAAAAAAGGAATGATGGACATTGAAACAAGGCTCTTAAAAACAATGACTGGAAAAAACCATAACATATGAAGATAAAGTAAAAATACACCAGCTGTTTGCGCTCTATTAACCCAGATGCGGCTAAAACTTTGCTCGCACGAAATTATTTGAATGATTTACATGTAATTACTTAGGCCTGGTACGTAGCGAGTTCAACGTAACGTGACGGACGATAAGCAGCTCTACTTCGTGTTTTCTTTGTTTTTCATTTGGGAAATTGGTTACTGCTCTACTTAAGATGAAAATAGCAATGTGTTTTCCACATCAGCCCGAATAAATATAACATGACAGCGCCTTTGTTTCGAGAAGGGTAAGGAAAACACGTGATAAAAAACCTAGTCAAGTGCGAGAGTTTCGTTCAATTTACTTGCTTTGTGACTAAAATTTTACAGTTTTTCAATTTTTTTCTTCCCTTGTACTTCATGGCATTGCTTCTTGCCAAATTTTAAAATTCTAGGTCAACGCCTATATATCTATACTAACTAACTATAGGTTTCGATTCCAAGGCTACCGTCAAAATATGTACCATAAACGATACATGGATGGCCTTATCTTTAGGTTGCATTGACTAAAAAATGTGATTTTTCTCAGCTATAACTGAATTCCTTGCCAAAATCTGTTCCCTGATAGCTACAGTCCGGGAATTTTTATGTCAAGAGTGAGTGATCCATCGTTGACCGCATCGTCGCTTTCCATCAGGTAAAATAACGGTCAAGCGCGATCCTATCAGCAATAAAAAATAAGTTTTGTTAGCGGTATCAAACATGCGTATTTGATTTTAATGTCAGCTTGATCATCCACTCATTCTTCAGGATTAAAGGTTTTGACAGACAGACCAACTGATCATAGAAGGGTTCCTCGTTTGGCTTTTACCAACTAAGGCACAGAACCCTAAAAAAGGCGATGGAATGTAATGGGGTTATGTGAGGTTTTATAGTAGCAACATAAAGACAGTTGTGGAAGTTTATAACGGGACTCCCTTCTTTTATTATTGAATACCATTATTTCTTGCACGTACTCGTATTTCTTCCAGAACTTAAATCAATACTACCCGCAATATCACAGTCCATCGAACGCACGGATTTTATAATATGACCACGTTCTGTGAATAGTAATTGTGCAATTATTATGCACGTACGTACTCAGATATCTACGACTGCAGTCTGATAACACTAGAGGATTTACCTTCCTCAAAAAAGTTATCGTGCATTGCGTCTATAATAAAACTAAGGGGAAGAACCAACGAATAGATACCTAGGTACCTAAAGTCTCTAATATAAAGCGCCATGTTCTAGAGTAGGATAGTGACATAGGTAAGATGGCTGTCAGGTACAAATGGAATTTGGCAGGTCACGTTTTCTGAATCATAGGACCTTCTGAATAAGGGCTCTTACATAAAATTCGCATGCGAGCGACACGATACGACGGCGCATCGCAGTATATTGAGATGCGAATTGCTGCGATGCGATTTTGTGAGGCATAGCATCAGTTCAGATGACCATACAATGTACGATACGATTCAATTCGCAAGTTCTTGCAATGCGTCATGCGAGCTCGCAGATTTTTACGATGCGATGTCACATTCGCAGCTTTGGAAGGCCTCCTACAAGGTGGACCGATGACCTGGTGAAGGTAGCGGGAAACCGATGGATGCGGGACGCACAGGAACGTTCGATGTGGCAACGCTTGGGGAGGCCTATGTGGACGTGTATAGGCTGAAATGTTGATGATGATGTCACATTGCATTTGTGTGTTTAGGGCTTGATAATTTTTAAGCGATGGGTGCCAGCCCATTCCCTCTCCTAGAGAGGAGGCCTGAGTCTCAGAAGTGGGAACATTAAAAAGGCTGATGATGTTGATGATGGGTGCCGAAACCGGCTCAGAAAGAGGAAAGTAAGACGACCAGGGGCCTTACGATGACGTGTTAAAAAATCAGGCGCACGAGCGAAAGAGAGGAATGGAGCTATACATACACACACACCCTATAGGGTAAACCAGAGTTACCTGCCCCTGTCAGTTATGTGCCCCACTTGCGAAACTAAGACATGCATTTAAAATTACATAAACTGTACAACGCAAGCTTAACGTGTGTTTTCCGTTACAAAGCCAAAAATAAAAAGTGCTGTACCGATACAAACTCAGTGTAGACACTTCATAATTCTTTTAAGATTTATTAGGGGTCTGATAGTAAGTCGTTACTAGCCTATAGTTGGCAAACTGGTCGCAACTCATTTTTTCATCATAATTTCGAACCGAAAGAGATCCTCCGCTAGATATAGGCTTGTCCCCATTGGCGCCACAACTACCACTCCTGTATGTCTTGCATCCATCTGATTCACCGGGTCATCGGTCAACCTTGCAACTTATTCAGAAAATGCTTACTCATCGTGAAGAAAGAAATCACCCAGCAATAGTTGAGTTGGTGACCCTTTCGGTTCAGGCACAGTCACTGCAACTGTATTGTATTATCTGTACTCTTTTTTATTATTATTTTATGTTGTTGTATATTGTGTTGCTTGCACCGAATAAATGCTATTCTATTCTATAAAAAAAAAACCTTACAAAGGTGACTACTGACTATCACTGGTACCTTTTATTTCATAATTAATTTTTAATTTCTACATACAAAAAGTAGAGTCACAATTTGTTAGTATAAACAGGTTAAACATCGCTTACATGATGTCACCCGTAAAAAAGCAGAGCATGGAAAGCATGGTCTAATTATGTCATAAGTGTATATGCCCTCCATAATCGAAATAGTGCCTTAAAAACTTCACGTTTAAGTTTAATTTTGATTACACTGAAAACACGTATGTTTCACCAAGTTTGTAAATGTCAACCGTTTAAATTAAGAATTGGTCGTTTGAGTTGCTAACGCCTATCAGAATGCTTGTTTTAAATCACTACAAACAAACAATCTGTATGTGTTTTAGCGATAAGAGACAATTACAAGTTGGCGTACTAGATGGCGCTGCTTGTCACAACTAATGACTGCTAATGTCAGTGTCACTTTATAGTTCCTTATTTTCCCGTCTGTCAAGATTTGTGTTGATTCTGTTTTCATGAGGAATGCGAGGTGCAGATTTGAAACACAAGTTATAAGTTATGTATGTGCTTTCATATGTGTGTGTTCGAGTATTCCGTGTTCACAAGTCAGTGTATTTTATTTGGGTCATGTTTACAAGTGTGCGTTCATAGGGGTCGTAACTTTTCCCTTTGAAGAATGTTTGGGCTTACTGTTGTAGTATATTGCTTTAAGAGTTGTTGATTCTTTGTTGTAATGATTTTGTTTTTTATTCTTTATTCTTTTTAATTGTTTGACACTGTCGACAGATTTAAATCTAATGTCTTCATGGGTGTATAATTAGGATACATATACGAGTATATTTATGTCACACTAATGCCCGACATACACACTAGTCGCTAAGATAACTGACAGGTTTACTTGTACAGGTAAACTGGAGCGTAGTTCAAATAGCTGAATAAATTTATTATATATTACACAGACACTAGTCCTGAAATAGCATATAGCATAGCATTTTCCGTCCCAAAGGTATAGTTAGGTTTTCGTGTAATTTACTACTTTTACGACTTTTGGACGAATCCACTGTTACAAGCTAGCAATTAGATACTTTTTTATAGTGCCTCAAAGAGTTGTCGGCAAACCGTAGGGGCCCAACAGGGTCAAAACCTACTGGGGCCAAAAGTCTGCTTCTGAAAGGAAGAGTTGGCCGCGGTACGAAAGGCAGCGAAGGAACTGGAGCGGGTTTTTAGTCAGTAAAAGTCTGACACTAGCTCCCGTTCCGTCCAAGGGCGAGGAAATGGACATCATAGGATGATTTTCTCACCGACAAAAAAAAATCTCCGCAATACTAACGGGGATCGGCTCTGCTAGCCCCTACGGTTCGCTGACATCTCTTTGAGGAGCGTGTGGAGAACACTACGCGCTGTCGATGACTTCGGTTCACTCTGGACGATTACTGGACGACCAAACAACGAGCTACCCATTGTTCGTCGTCCATAAGTCCGCGCCACGTCTTGCGGAAGGTGAGGACGTCATGACTCCTCTCCTCCTCCTCAAAAAAGGAACTTACCGCCATGATTAGTGGCCCTGATTGCTATGCCGGAGGTCGTGGATTCGATTCCCACCCAGGACTAATGTTTGTATGATGAGCATGATCATTTGTTCTGTGTCTGGGTGTAATTTACCTACAATATGTATGTATTTAGAAATATATAAGTATGTTTATCAGTTGTCTAGTACTCATAACACAAGCTCTGCTTAGCTTGAGACTAGACGGCGTTGTGTGATGGTTGTGGAATATTATATTATATTATGGAGGTACACATGTCCGTGAGTTATTTAGTTTTACATTTGCGTTGATCCCAAGTAACACGGGCCAGGGGCAGAAAGATAATGACGACGATAGCACTGTACCTTCACAATATAGCAGCCGCATGCAAAATTTTAAACATATATACGAATATTTGTACCCAAACATCATACTTTTGTAAATCAAAGTTTACGAGTGACGCAGTCGACTATGTTAATAAGACCGCATTAATTCATTAACCTTTCATATGCTGTCAGTTAGAGACACAATAGAAGGATAATGACAGCGCGAACGCCAGCATTCGCTCTCTCATTGTCTTACTATTGTGTCTCTAATAGGGTAGAGTCCAGGGTCAAAATAATTACATTTTATTTAGTCCGTATTCTAGATTATAAAAAAATATTGGACACGTATTTTTTCTTTTTTCTAAGAAGTTGAATTCTCTGCCAGTGCCTAAGCCAAAGAGAATTTCTAGGCAACGTGCTCCATCATTGTTCAGATCATCGCTTTCTATCAGGTGAGATAGTGGTGCAATGGGTAGCTCACTGCCCGGCCGTCCGGTAACTGTCCGGACCAAGCACAAGTCGTCGACGGCGCGCACTGTTCCCGCGTGGCTCAAGGAGTTGTCAGCAACAGCAGGGACCCAGCCGGGTTGAAGCCTACTGGGGCCAGCGTTATCCGAAAGGGCGCTCGAGCCCCGGTATGAAAGCTAAAAGGAGCGGGGTGGGTCTTTTAGTCAGTAAGAGTCTGACACTATCTTCCGCTCCGCCCAAGAGCGGGGGACGTCAATGCATGATTTTTTCCCACCATAAAAAAGGTGAGATAGTGGTAAAAGAACAACAAAAAAAACCCGGCCACTGATCAATCCGAGTCAAAAAAGGTAATTAGAAACTGGCTGTACTTAGGTTATAAATTAACCGAGTTCAAGAATTTTTCTTGTTCAAGACAGAGAATTAATGAGTCTGCTCCTACAAAACAATAACGATTAGGTATGTTGAATGAAAAAAACGTATTTGTATTCGTCACAGTACAAACAAGTGTTAAAAGAATGTGTAATGATGGACGTAGAAAGTTGTTCTTGCACAGCGCGAACGCCAGCATTCGCTCTCTCATTGTCTTACTATTGTGTCTCTAATAGGGTAGTGTCCAGGGTCAAAATAATTACATTTTATTTAGTCCTTATTTTAGATTATAAAAAAAAATATTGGACACGTATTTTTTCTTTTTTCGATTAAACAAAAAATAACAAAGATATAGCCCATTAAAGTTACGTGTGACGTCATCCTGTGCAAAAAAATGTAGCACGGCGTCATTGTCATTTTTGGTTTAATTTACAAATAAAAAAATAGGTGTCCCTTATTTTTGAATAATGTACAAGACAGGACTAATTACATTTTTTACGGCAACTAGCCTATTACGGTATTCGCAAGGTTAAACTTAAAATATAGATGGAAAAACCCAACCAAACCCATGGTCCTAAAACGCAAAGGGCAACTGAAGGACACATTGTAGTTTTAATCAGTGAAGCTCTGACACGCCTTTCACTCCATCCAAGAACAAGAGAAGTCATTGGATTCCAGCTCAAAAAAAAAGATGCACTAAACGTT
Organism: Mythimna albipuncta; assembly: GCA_929112965.1. Lineage (NCBI taxonomy): Eukaryota > Metazoa > Arthropoda > Insecta > Lepidoptera > Noctuidae > Mythimna > Mythimna albipuncta. Next base: position 18,828,904 of record OV815967.1, read on the forward strand.
ACAGAGTAACCTTGAGCCAACAGTTTTTAGGGTACCGTACCACAAAAGGCAAACGGAACCCTGTCTGTCTGTCGGTCTGTGTGTCAAAGCCTTTTACTTAGGGAACACGTAGAAGTATTGAGTTGAAATTAAAACTATGTAAAATTCGCTTCTAAATAATGATTGTCAGTAATAGCCCAAAGAACTATTGCTACATAATTACCTTTCGATAGTTTTTGCAAGTCATCGTCATCATCATCATCATCAGCCTTGTTCCCACTGCTGGGACTCAGGCCTCCTCTCTAGGAGAGGGAATGGGAAATGTTTTTTCACGTATTGCACCCAAACCATCAAACAAACAAACATTAGTAATCACACCAGAATCTTTACTCATCACACACACGTCACATAAACGTCAAGAACAACTTTCTACGTCCATCATTACACATTCTTTTAACACTTGTTTGTACTGTGACGAATACAAATGAGTTTTTTTTTTCATTCAACATACCTAATCCTTATTGTTTTGTAGGAGCAGACTCATTAATTCTATGTCTTGAACAGATACAAAGAAATTCTTGAACTCGGTTAATTTATAACCTAAGTACAGCTAGTTTCTAATTACCTTTTTTTGACTCGGATTGATCAGAGGCAGTGTTTTTTTTTTGTCGTTCTTTACCACTATTTCACCTTTTTTATGGTGGGAAAAAATCATGCATTGACGTACCCCGCTCTTGCGCGGAGCGGGAGATAGTGTCAGACTCTTACTGACCAAAAGACCCATCCCGCCCTTTCGGATAACCCTGGCCCCAGTAGGCTTTGACTCGGCTGGGTCCCTGCTGTTGCTGACAACTCCTTGAACCGCGCGGGAACAGTGCGCGCCGTCGACGACTTGGGCTTAGTCCGGACAGTTACCGGACGGCCGGGCAGTGAGCTACCCATTGCACCACTATCTCAACTGATAGAAAGCGATGATCTGGACGATGATGGAGCACGCTTGCCTAGAAATTCTCTTTGGCTTAGGCACTGTGGCAAAGAATTCCACTTCTTAGCTCTACGCTCAATGAATGTGTTATGTGTAAGGGTAGGATCTTCACCATGTACTGGTGGAGCATCACCGTGCGTCTGGTAGTCAGATAATGGAACTCGGCTATGCAATTCCAACAGGCTAGAAGCTCGATATCGATGCTCAAGACTTGGAAGTCGCGACCCGACGAGTAAACTATATGACTATATTAATCTGCCTACCTTTCGCCACGGCACGAGAGAAACGGTGTGTCAGTAATGTCCAATCATTTCACTTTACATCAGTAGAATAAAATTTTGCGTTTTCATACCTAGATAAAGATTTTGAAATGTGTGACATCACGTAAATAAAGACCCTTCTACGACTTCTCTCACACTTTATCGACCTCCTCCTCACCAATTGACTGGTCTGTTGGTCTAGTGTTCAATGACCCTGAATGCTATACCGGAGGTCATCGGTTCGATTCTCACCCATGAAAAATGTATTTGATGAGCACGATCATTTGTTCTGTGTCTAAGTAATATGTTTGTTTGTCAGTAGTCTAGTATAAGCACTGCTTAATTTGGGACTGGATGGCGTTGTGTGATAGTTGTGGTATATTATTATTTGACGTATGACGTAATTTATGAATGGTCCTTCATTATAAAGTAGGCTTGTTATAATCCAAGAACCGTGGACAGGCTCTCAGACTCAGGCTATTCAATTACAAAACACTTCATTTTTAACCTTGCAAGTCAATTATTGAAAGCGATGACCGTTATAGAATAATAAACGAATGCGATTTAATCGAATTAACATTCATATACCGTATTATGACGATCTCAAATTCGCGTAGCAATAACAAGTTGTTTACAATTTGATGCATTTTTCATATTTGAATATTTATTTCATATTTTGTTGTTATATGAATACGTCAATTGAATTATTTAGCAGCTAGCTACTGCTAGCGGCTTTGTCTGCGTGATAGTAGAATATTGTCCAAAGGGCACATAATATACCAGTTATAGCCTTTTATTTAAATTCGTATTACATAATACGTAGAAAACTTAAAGAATGTAAACCTAGACTTTTTTAATTTTTTTTTTTTTTTTTGTAGATCTGTTTGCCAGTCGGCAAAGGCCTCTTCCAATCTTTTCCACTCATGTCTTTCTTGAGCCATTCTGTTCCATGTGACGCTTGCCACTTTCACCGACGATGCGCACTGTTCCCGCGCGCCACAAGGAGTTGTCAGCAACGGCAGGGCCCAGCTGGGTTGGGGCCAGAGCTAGCTCCGAAAGGTAGCTCAGAACTGGTATGAAAGGCCAGAAGGAACGGGATAGGTTTTTAGTCAGTAAGAGTCTGACAATATCTCCCGCTCCGCCCAAGGGCGAGGGTTGTCATTTGGATGATTTTTAACCACCAAAAAAGTTTATAATACATAGAAAACTTAAAGAATGTAAACCTAGTATTTTAGTTGATTTTTACTGACTTTTTGTAGATCTATTTGCCAATTGGCAAAGGCCTCTTCCAATCTTTTCCCATCATGTCTTTCTTGAGCCACTCTGTTCCTGTGACGCCTGCCATTTGCCTTATATCATCATCCCATCTTTTTGTGGTCAGTATCTTTTCCTTAAAAGACCACAACCAACCAAAGGGAACATAGTCCCGAGATAATACTAGATTATGTAACTAGGGAATAAAGCTTTGGAGGTATGTGAAACAGAGAGTAAAGTCCCACCTCCTTTGAAAAGGCAGGATCCTCCGACCAGACAGGTGTTATGTCTGGTGGGCAACTGCCCAGTAAATGATTTCGGGCTGGTATGTTATGTTTAATTCATGTGGGCAACTGTAATGCGCGATACAGGATTAGTTCTTACGTGACGCCATAGATGTCGCTACAAAGCTGTGTCCGTGCAGTCTTTAAGTCGTGGGTGGCATATTGAATAATGAACAAAACGAAGGTTACTAAGTTGGAATCCCGAACGTAGTGAGTTTTTTTTACAATTAACTCCCGAGTGCTGGGAGATTGATTGAGCATTGTACTTTGCAGCTTTTTTTTTATCATTACCAAGGAGGACGTGAGATGCAAGTAGATATTACTTCATTTCGCTTAGAAGTAAAATGTTCATTCTATTCCATTGAATTGCGTTTGTACAACTAATGTATAAATGTTGCCACTCATGCGCTGCCGCTCGTGTTATGCTGTACTGTTACGGTAGGTATGTCATATGTGTTTACATCATCATCATAATTACAGCCGAAAGACGTCCACTGTTTATTTCAATAGAGCTTACGTTAATTTATTACCTTTTTTTAATTGGAAACTAAATAGCATTGTAGGTATAATGTAGAAGCACTTTTTTTTTCAAGTTTTTGTGAATGTGAAGCACCATGGAGCATCTTTATTAGGTTACAACTTGTTTGACATTACGAGCATGGCAGTTGAGAGTTTGTCATGCTCACCCAAATGCCTTGCTGGTGGTTGCACGTGTTATTGGGTCATTCGGTTCCCTTTAAAATGATTGAGCCGAGTGGGGCTGATGCATGTGTCATGCCCGTGAACGGCTGGCTCTTGGCTGCCAGTGGCTTAATTCGGTTTCTATTTTTAATTACATTTAATAAAAAGAATAATAACTTATTATTATTACGTATCTACCTACATTGTGCTCACATATTAGAAGCGATAAGAAATATGAAACCAAGATCTATGTAACTCATAATATATTTTAAAAAGAGTGTCCATGGAGTTTCTTGCACGTTCTTCTCCATAGAGACCTACGTATTGGAACCTGCAATTTAGCTTCACTTTTCTTGGACTGACCGACATTTGACTATTCAAAAGTGCCTGCAAATGGTCTATTTGAAATAAATGATTTTGATTTTGATTTGATTTTGACTGTTGGACATAGGCCTTCCCAAGTGTCGCTACAAAGAACGGTCCTGAGCATCTCGCATCCATCGGATTCCCGCAACTCTCACTGGTTCATCGGTTTAACCTGTTAGAGGCTTTCTAACGCTGTGTCTTTCGGTGGGCGATCGCCATTCGAGAACCTTTCGTACCCACTTAAGTGTGGCAATTCTTCAAGCTATGTCGGCAATCTTAGTTCTACTGTCGATGTTTTCATTCCTGACGTCACGCAAGAAAACTCCGAGTATAGCTCACTCTATTGCTGTTTAAAGTGACATAAAGCCGTTTGATGAGGCCTATTGTAATCGACCACATATCAAAACCATATATCATCACTGGCAGCACGTACTGGTAAATCTTTTTCTAAATATTTATATTTTATATATAAAAGCGAAATATAACTTGCTGATTAATCATGAAATCTCAGAAACACGTACAAACCTAAAATTTGGCAAGTTTCAGGGTGTAGACATCCGCTAAGAACAGATTTCCCAAAATTCACCCCCTAAGGGAATGTGAAACGGGGTCCAATGTTTGCATGGGGAAACCGACTTTCTCTTTACAAAGAGATAAAGTTTGTTTTTTTGTTTGTAAGAGGTAATCTCTTAAAGTCCTGTACCCCTAGACAGTTGCTAATCTGCAATAGTTAACGCTAGTAGAAAGCTTCAAATGTATGGGAATGACATCATTTGAACGCTCAGTCACGTGGTTAGAACAAAAGAATTCGACGAAAGGTTGCGTCGCGTCGAAGCGTTCGATGCAAGCGGTTAACTTGGCTGGGGGCTGGTCCGATTGCGAAAATTTTTTCACTGATAGAAAGCCTCTTTATTCCTGAGTGACTTAAGCTATATTTTATGTTTGCGTGCGAAGCCGCGGGCAAAAGCTAATTATATTATAAAAAAGCAAAAACAAAGATCATAAACAAAGAAGCGACATTACTATTCAACACGTTGCCAAAGAATACAGTGCAATACCGACAAACGACCTTTAAGGTCATAAGACTGGTTATTCCGACATCGCATATAATTTGAAAATGTTTATGCAATACCGCCGTGAATTTGTGAGACCTTAGTAGTAATGTTTGGCGGAGCTTCGAAGCGAGAGAAGACATATACATGCTCATGTTTACATGTACATATGTGGGTCGTGGCGTGGCACGTGTAGACCCTTTCGTTACTGTTACCTATTTAGATAGGTATGTGTTTATTTTAGAGTTCGATTTTGTACTCTACATGAAGATTTTACTCTTAACGTTGTAAACTAAATATCTTGATTTGGCTCGTGAGGTTGTCGATGTTGTGGGAAGTGGACACAGCAGTCTTTATACCTACAGGTATCATTATAGGTATCGTGACGGTTAGTATTGATTTCTACAACTACAAAAAAAGTGCTCTGTACCAATTCAGTGCGCTAAATGCAAGTTGTATTCAATAATAATAATATTCCACAATTATCACACAACGACGTCAAGTCCCAAGCTAAGCAGAGCTTGTGTTAAGAGTACTAAACAACTGATAAACATACGTACTTATATATTTCTAAATACATACTACCTATTATAGATAAATTACACCCAGACCTAGAACAATGATCATGCTAATCATACAAACATTTTTCCTGGGTGGGAATCGAACACACGAGACCAACAGGCCAGTCGTTTTTACGTTAAAACGCGATCAAACTTTTACCACCTTTGGCTCTCTGATAGGTTAAGAGCTTAGAGCGGGCCAATCGGAGCAGTTTTATCCTAGTAAAGATCTACAGGCTACGTCTGACGCGCGTCTGTATCTGAATCTTGAGCGCTGAATTTCACTTGCGCAGAAGTCAAATATCGGGCCTATTTAGTGGTATGACTATGAAGTGAGACGCTGGGGCGGGGTATGTCTGTGATTGGCTCGCCGCGCCATCGTGTCATAATCGTCACTCGTGATTCGTTCCCTGCGCTTGCTGCATGTATCAAACAGCGACGACGATTGGCCCATCAATGTATGGAATGCGCATAGCGATCCGCACTCTGACGCCGGCCGAGCGCTCAAGCTTCGTGCCGGTACCTATACAGGCCCTTAACGCGATTCATTTGACAACCTAAACTGAACTGTTAAAGGCATGGAGCTATATAAGGTGTATAGCCCATCACTCTTTCTCGATCATTCTAAGGTATAACTACAGTCTTATAACGTTGAAATGCAGAGAAAAAACTAATCTATTTCGTTTACGAAGTTTATACAAATAGTCATTACTGACTACACTCACAAGATACATAGTACGTGACTGGCGCATGTCGCCCGACAGTCGCCTAGGCCCGACAAATTAACAATTCTATTGCATTTAGACCTTGTCGTTAGTGATGTGCAATCGCCTGCAATGGAGTTTAACTGATACCGATACCAGAGTTCGTTGCTTGTATTATAATTCAATTAGTTTTTAAGTAATGATGGGCTTGCGATATAAATAAAACATATTTAAGTGATTTAAAGAATACTTTTTATTATGTATCATCGAAGACACGCCTGACCATCGCTAAGTTCATTTTTGCTAGCTCTCGAAACGAAAACATCAAAGGGTTTGGTTTGGCGCCGCGGCACAGGATTCAAGATTTTTTTTTTAAGTGATCAGGCAGAAATGACCGCGATGGTACCTATTGTTGTACCTAACTATGTTTGCATCAGAAAGAGTTATGAGTATACATGTAGATGGACGGAGACGGAGACGAAGGCCAAAGGAAAGAACGATGGATTGTGTGAGGAGTGATATGAAAGAAAAGAGCGTTAGTGATAGCATGACGGGTGTCAGAACAGAATGGACGAAAAAAACGGGTCGCGCCAACCACAAGTAATATGTAGGTGTATAAGGGCAGGAAGACGATGATAATGTAACAAAAAAGTCTAATGATATAGCTATTTCAGAAGATGGCACAGTGGCAAATTAATTGTCATCATTTTCTTCAATCTAAGTTGGGGTCAGCTTCCAGTCTAATTAAATGCTGCTGAATTACCAATATTTTACATGAAGCGACTGTCTATCAGACCTCCACAACCCAGTAACTGGGCAACACGATACTTCTTGGATAGACTGATGGTCGTCGTACTACCTGTAATGAGTGTCAAAGATCTACGAATGACACCCGGAATCAACGGCTGTACGGTAAAATGGGGTGAATAGAAACTCAGGGGTGAATAGAAACGAAACTTTAAAAGGTATTTTCACGATATTTGAATATTTTTTGCAGCATTTGACTTTATTAATGAATTGATATTTTAAAAAGTCGATGCTTTGTTAGAAGTCGATAGTATGGTCTCAAATTGAAAAACAAAACCAAAGATACAGGACCAGTCGTCATGGTATCCAAGTCGTCGACGGCGCGCACTGTTTCCGCGCGCCTCAAGGAGATGTCAGCAACTGTAGATGCTCAGCAGGGTCAAAGTCTACAGGGGCCAAGGGTCAAACAGACCCTTAAGGGAAGGCTCGGCCCCTGTATGAAAGGCAACAAATGAACGGGATGAGTTTTTTAGTCAATAAGAGTCTGAAATTATTTCCCGCTCCGTTCAAGGGTGGGGAATGTTATCTGGAAGATTTTTACCCAACGAAAAAAGCAAAAGAACCGGTCGTAATGTTCACACTTTTGAGAGGCCTATGTCTAACAGAGGAGTCTATCGACTCAAAAGATGACAGTAATTCTTGCCCGCTGGCTAGCTTACTTGGTAAATTAATGTTATAATATTAAATATTGAAGTCGTCTTGACCTACAAATGTCAGCATCAGCTTTCCAGATTAATCTTTTCCGCTTCTGTTAATACATGAAATATTTCGCAACGAATTTATGTTCACTAAATACAAAGTTTGCATCGCAACATAAAATGTATTTCGTGTTACACAAACTCTAATTATATGTTCAAGAATTATAAACATCCAACGCCTCGTAGGTTTATAAATAAATTAACGAATCGTCACTCCTTTCTTGCTTGCAAATTAACTATATTTATAATGATGATACCGTAATTTCTTATAATGAAAATTGCAAGAAAAGGAAGTTAGTGATAGCGTGACAAGTGACAGAACAGAAAGGAAGAAAGAAACGTGTTGCGCCGACCCCAAATAAAACGGGACTAGGGCAGGAAGATAATGATGATGATGAGGAAGTTGCTTTATTCCTGAGTGATATGGGCTATATTTTATTTGTTTTCTTCAACTGGCCTTTGCATTCCGTAAACAGAAGAACGGGGCAACCGCATCCCACTACTAGGACTAGGGCAGGAAGATGATGATGATGATTAAATTGAGGTTTAAGGTTAAAGAAGAAAGTTGACGCGTTAGATATGGGGTGCTGGAAAAGGATGCTAGAAGTATCGTGGACACAGATGCGTACAAATGATTCCATATTAAAAGAACTCGGCAGGAGACAGCGCCAATCATCCACAATGAATTATGACTTTCTTCGGCCATAGAGCGTCTCGTAGTGCAAGAAAAAGTTGAAGACACCAGGCCACGTGGGAGATCACCAATGGATAGACCAGATCAAGGTAGCAACTAAGTGCTCGGTTTAGGAATGTACCTGGAAAGCTACAGTCCACGATGAATGGCGTCGTGTTACAAAGATCATCACTCATCGTGATGATGATGACTACGACCACACTCCGACAAGAGTGTAATGACTAAGAAGAAGAAGAAACCCTAGCGACGCATCTTACACACGCCCTAGCGACGCACCGTGCAGATCACACCTAAGATCCCTTCTTGAATCTCTTCCTCATAAATCCAGCAGCTACTCCTACTCTTTCTCTGTTCATGCAGTAAGGTTGAAGAACTCTCTTCCGCCTAGCATTCCTGATTTGAAAACTATTTCATTCTTTAAGATTCAAGTAAAAGACTATTAATCATATTTGTGTATATTTAGTTAGATATAAGTACTTATTATGCATTTATTTTTATTGTATGTAGTTACAGAAGTATTTATTAGTTTAATTTAAGATTTCACTAACTCTACTTATTTGTGCTCACTACTGTCTAGATCTTTTCTAATTTCTTCTTTCGCAAGTCTGCTGGAAGAAATTTCAATGTGAAATAAGCAGTTCCTTTATACATTTTTTATAATACGAGTATGATATCTTCTTCTGTACATTTGTGTGTATATAAATTACAAAATAAATATATAGATAAGAAACTCTTATCTGTTCAATATAAATAAATAAATAAATTAAAATAATTTTTTATCGTAGATTAATAAATAAATAAATTATTATCCTTTCTTACTTGCAAATTATATTTATAATGATGAAACGCCTTTTGGCGCCGATACCAAATTGAGGTTTGAGGTTTTTTTCAAGGTTTACTAAGTTGATGAGGATTTTACGATTATGGTTGTCATGAATAAGATTACTGTTTACTAGATGTCCCTCGCCGGTCCAGTCAATCAATCTTTATTTGTGAACACAGGTTTGACAATAAAGGTCTTAAATACACATTTTGGTCGTGATAATTATATGAACCAACCTACCAATGAAATTGATGTACAAATATATTAATAAAATCCGGACAAAGCGTTTCACCTCGTCGTTTATACCGCGTACCTACATTGAAGGATTGAAACATATTGCCTGCTGCGGTCTTCCCGTTCGATGAACGATGACGGGACATGCGTGCCACAAAGTAGGGCAATGCTCATAGTTCAACTACCAATAGCAAACTAGCGATTTAATTGTGCGTGGTCTGTTTAATGATATATTAATATAACGCGCGTTCGTATTGGTTTATTGCCTGTAGTGAAGTTAAAGGGGATGAGACAAGCGGCGACACTCGTTGTAGTACAAATGGGAAAGCATTGTTTAACCGAACTTTTTAGTTTTTGTTTAGTGACATCTATTGGTCAAAGATGTATATCGGTCGCGCGTTGGGCAGTCTTAATACTGTTAAAAACCCACAGATGGAGTTGGTCAATTACGTCACTTTCTTATAAGTCGCAAATGAGATTATCTGCGATCTGGTTAGGTGTCTGGAAAACAATCTTGTCGACGAGAATAAAAACCGAATCAAGAGAATTAATACAGAATTAATAGAGAATTAATACAAAACAATAGAGAATCAAGAAAGTAAATAGAGAATAAATAGTGATCCAAGAGTTCTTCAAGCATTATTTCGTTTCTAACCTCTTTCATCTTTTCTGTGGCTCTAAATAAATTAGTACCTATGCTTCATGATCACCGATTGCATCACTGCTCAGCATCAGGTGGGATCGTAGTCAAGCACTGATATTAAATGCTAGTAGTAGTTAGTAAGCTATTTTTTAGTGATTCTGAATCTATACAATGCAAAGTCAAATTAAAGTAAACAATGTCAAATCAATTTAATATTATTAATTAAATAATCAATTATAATTTATTTTACATATCAAGACGTGGGTGGCATCGTGTCTTAGTTTATTACTCCACTCCTAAAGGTCATAATATGATATTATATAGCCTTTAGCCTTCCTCAATAAATGAATTCAAGTACAATATTAGTATTGTACAATTCAATGTTTTAATTTGAAAAAATAATAGGGTATTACACTAATTTTTGAAAAGTGTCACAATTAGATTCTGTAGTGCCTGTAATCATTAAAAATACACAAAAATGGTATTCGGTCGCTAAGTACCGAAAAAAATCGTTTAAGATTAACATTTTCAAATTTCGCGCCTAATTCGACGAAAATGACGTCAGTTGGCTGCATAGTTGGCTGTGTAAACCAAGTGAAAACAAATGCGTTGATATTCACTCAATATGGCCGATCAGTTGACAGCTGTCACTTTAGTTTACACAGCCGAATGACGTAATAACATGGTGGTTATAGTTGATGATAATGAACAAATAAACAAAAAACTGAAAGTATAGACCTTTTAAGTTGTCATCAAAGAGCCTATTGTCGTTTCTTTTTTAAAGGGATAAGCTACAATTACTACTTTCTTGAAAAGTATTGTTTTTGTCTGACAGTTTTAGTATCGGGTGCCAATAAATTGTAAAAAGTGCTAACATAGGTAAATTCTATTGCGCATTCTAGTGATAGATGTCTCAGTCGCTCTTAGCTATCAATTCGTTGGTTGTATTTATTTGAATACCTAGCATATACATCGCATTTTCTAGTTTTTTTTTTGGGATGGAAATTTTAACGTCTATCTCTTTTCGTTCTGGATAGAGCAAGGAGTGTCAGACTTTTACTGACTAAATAAAACCCACATGTGTAACTTCAGTTGCCCTTTGAGTTCTAGCACCACGGTAACTCTTTCGAACTATTCCACATCTAAAATCAAGTACTTAGTAACCATCATTATCATCATCATTTCAGCTGAAAGACGTCCACTATTGAACATAGACCTCCCCAGGCGTCGCCACAACGACCAGTCCTGTGCAACTCGCATCCATCAGATTCCAACGACCCTCACCAGGTCACCGGTCCACCTTGTGGGAGGCCTTCTGACGCTGCGTCCTCGCCACTCCACTACTTTTCGTTCCCATCGACCATCTGTTCTGTGTCCTCCCCAAACTAACTGTGTACTTAGTAATAATCTATAAATATAATAATATAATATAATATTCCACAACTATCACACAACGCCGTCTAGTCCCAAGCTAAGCAGAGCTTGTGTTATGGGTACTAGACAACTGATAAACATACTTACATATTATAGATTAATTACACCCAGACACAGAACAAATGATTGTGCTCATCACACAAACATTTAATTTTGTCCTGGGTGGGAATTGAACCCACGACCTCCGGCATAGCAGTCAGGGTCACTAACCACTAGACCAACAGGCCAGTCGAATTTCACCTTATTAGGGTCGGCTTTCAGTCTGATTGCATGTACCTGAATACCAGTGTTCTACATGAATTGATTGCCCATCAGATCTCTACAACCCTGTCACTGGACTACACGATACTCCTTGTATAAACTGATGGTCAGACATTCTGGAGGCTTTTTTTATGATGGGAAAAATCCCCCGCGCTTGGGCGGACCGGGAGATAGTGTCAGACTCTTACTGACTAAAAGCCCACCCCGTTCCTTCGAGCTTTTCGTACTAGAACCGAGCTTCCCTTTCGGATAACCCTGACCCCAGAAGGCTTCGACCCGGCTGGGCCCCTGCTGTTGCTGACCTTGAGGCGCGCGGAAACAGTGCGCGCACTTTTCACTGTCCGCAAGCCCGCGCCTACGGTGGCCGGAAATCGGGATCAGAATCCCGGCGGCGGCGACGGCGGCGATAACGCCGTTGCCTGATGCGTTCGGCCTCCTCCTTTGCGAGCATTACTGCTTCGCAGAAGTCGGCGACCGCCTGCCACTCCTCCTCGCTCCGGACCATGGCCTCAACCAAGGCCCGGCGCGAGAGGTCTTCGCCGCTGATCGCCCCCACGAGGGCACTCCTCGACTGTGTGCTCCACCGTGTCCTCCGGGCGTTCCGCACAGTGGCGACATCCGGGCGTCACTTCCGCGTGAATCCGGTGCAGGAAACTTCCGAACGAACCATGAAGGTAAGGACGCCGTGAGGCCTTTCCAGCCACGCCTCAAAGAGGGGACTTACCGCCATGATTGCGGCGTGCCCAACACTGGGTTGCGATTGTCGTTGACGCCATTTCACCATGAGATCCCGCCGGAGCTCTGTCCGCCATGCTGTGACCTGTCGCGGCAGCGGACTTTCACCCCGGCGTTGCATCTCCACGCACATATCGTGCATGTGCAAGGACTGTTGCCTCCAGATCCCACGGTGATAGGCCAGCCAGAAGGCTCGCCGGTTCGCGGGAGACCGTGCGGTATCCCCGCACCATTCTTGTTGCCATGACCCCCTGGCAGGCGTTCAGCATGGACGCCGGTTGCTTTTTCAGCGATATTATTTTATCATTGCTATATTCACAACGACTACATTTCGGCACCATATGTCATTACTTGTGCCTCAATCATGCCATTAGGCCATAATTTATTCTCATTTTATTTCCTTCCTTATCTAATTTTAGTTCAGCGTTATTTTAACGAAGCTAATTATGAAACTGACGAATAGATAAGGAATTTCTATCATTTCTATTTTCAGTTTTGCTTTATTTATTCCACATGTATTTCTCTAATTAGTAATGCAATGTACACATTAAACATTCTATTTCATAACAGACCTACTCTGTTTTCACACTTAAATGTCTGCCAATTACTAGCACAAACGATGTAATTAAATGATATTAGTTTAATTTTAAACAACCGGTCTTTCTAGATGCCTAATTAGAAGGGATTTAACACCTTGCTAAAACATTAATTATTTTACTCCTTTTAATTAACAATTTAGTATCAAAAAATTAGAGACTTCGGCCTCCTCTCTCTTTAGTTCGCCATCCGGCTGACAGACACTAACCAAGTGACTTACCACTACGTGCTAAAATGTCAAACGTGCGAGCGAGAAAGAGGGTACACATATAGCTCCATCCCTTTAACAGTTCAGTTTAGGTCGTAAATTGGATCGCTTTAAGAGCTCGTGATAGCACAGCAGACCCGAATCGATTACGGTTGTGTTCTACAAAGAGTGTCATTGTCAGCGAAATGAACGATTAGGCCTACTAGCTGCAGAAATTTTACAAAAAAAAACACAACGTGGACGCAATATGAATTGATAAGGTCAGATGTCGTTTAAAAAGTCGAGTAGGACTTGCTGTATCACTTTTCTTCTTAATAATCAAAGTTTGTTGGCGCAGTGATTGAACGATCATTTCAGGGATGGATATGATGTCTTAGAGCCAAATATTCTATGACATCTGACCTTATTAATGTCACCTGTGTATTTCTGAAACTGGCATGTGCCAGTTTCAGAAATACACAGGTGAGTTTTCGTCAATAAAATCTGACAGCCCCCCTCACTGCACTCGGGAGAAGTCATTTGATTATTTCACACCTCCACGTGGAAAGGCCTCCACGTGGACCCAATATGGATAGATAAGGTCAGATGTAACAGAATTTTTGGCTCTAGGACACACCAGTTTCCTTAATCCGTTTTCCTTCACCATTTTTAGATCCATCATTTAGATATTAATCATCATAAAACATAATGAAACATTGATCATTATAGAAATTGGATTTCCCGTCACGTCTAGCAAAGTCGCCGTAATAGATCGCTTGAAGTACCAACAATGGCGGTCGGTTTTAGAAAACCCTACTCATTGTGCCTCCTCTTTTGTGGGAAAATTTGTCGTAGTGATCGTGAAATATCGGACGCTTTTATATTGAAATAGATGATTTATTGGTCCACTGATCTTCGTAATTGAATATCTCAATTCGTCACACTAATATTATAAAGGCGAAAGTTTGTGTGTGTTTGTTACTTCTTCATGCTCGAACAGCTGAACGGATTTGGATGTGATTTAGCACACGGGTAAAACATTGGAATAGCATAGGATACTTTTGAGAAGTAGTAGTAAGAAGTAATTATAAATAAATTTCTTTTTTTTTCTTTGGATAATTTTTTACTATCACATGGGCGAAGCCGCTGGCCCCAGCTAGTTATTAGTAAAAGAATCTTAGTTTATTTTAATTGTATATGTATTACTAGCTTTTAGTAATCGGACCAGCCCCCCAGCCAAGTTACAACCGTTTCGCTTGCGTCGAATGCTTCGAGTTGCCCGCGTCGCCGAATCTTTTGTTCTGACCACGTGACTGAGCGTTGAGATGACGTTGTTGCCGAACATTTGAAGCTTTATACTAGCGTTAACTATTGCAGATTAGCTACTTGGTTAGGGATACAGTACTTTTAGAGATTACATACTGATTACATACTAATAAAAATTAAATACCTCTTTATAATAAGTGTAGATGTAGATATAGACGTAGATTTAAAAAAAATCTAGCCCCACGCAAAGCAATAATTTCTCCTGTATTGTGAATGGGTTGACAAACATGTAAATTCTGTACCTCAGAGGTAAACAATAGTAACTCCACTTTTTTGAAAATATGTTTTTTTGCACCGTTAAAATCGTAAGAACCAGTTCTACGTAATGGTATAGGGCATCATGTCCTACGACATCTAGGAAGAGAAATATCTAATCGTATATGACAAAAACATATCGGGTATAGGACTTAAAATGATGATAAGATTGTTTCTACTCCTCAGCTTTACGCGCACTTAATGTTGTTCTAAACTTTATTGTAATTATGTGTAATACATAATAATTCCATCTAATAATTATAAAAAATACAACTGAGTTTGTATCAATATCTTTAGAGCAATTATGTCAAAAACACATTTAAAGTTTCTATCCGCGCATTTTTGCCTCTCCTGTAAAATTTACTTTTTGGCACATACTGTTGTTTACCTCTGAGGTACAGTTTTTTAATATTATTGATGGGTTTGCGTTTGACCACCATCTCACCTGATGGTAAGCGATGATGTGGTCAACGATGGAGCACGCTTGCCTAAAAGTAACCTATTCACTCTTGACTTAAAGACCCCTAAGTTGTAACTATCAGGAAACACAGACTCCAGCAGAGAATTCCACTCCTTGGCTGTACGCACAATATATGTGTTCCCAAAACGCTTTGTGCGTATGGCTGTATGTAAACTCGTAAATACAAGAAACGCAGACCGAAATGTTATATTATATAAAGGTCATTCAAAAATTTCAATTGATACCTTTTTCGCAAGTAGTAACATTTTTTTGTTTTATAAAAACATAATTTAAATTTTATCATTTTTTATTATATCTATCGTCTCATATAGTGATCTTAAACTGATTTTTTATTACATATTGCAAAAACATCCTCTATAAGTCTTTTAGCTTTTTTTTATTATCTGTTATAAACTAGTACTTGACTGCGATCCCGCCTGATGGTAAGCAGTGATGCAATCGTTGATGGTAAGGCGCACTAGTTTTTTAAGAGCCTATTCACTCTAGCCTTGAAGATACCCACAAGACGTCCACTGTTGGACATATTCACCCAACCTTCACCAGGACATCGGTCCACCTTGTAAGAGGCCTTCCAACACTGCGTCTCGGCTGAAATAATCGTTCAATCACTGCGCCAAAAAACTTTGATTTTTAAGAAGAAAAGTGATACAGCAAGTCCTACTCGACTTTTTAAACTACTTTCTCTGTTAAAATGTATCAATAAATCGTAAAATAATCGTAGGTACGAAAACAACATTTATAACAATAATTTAAGGTCAAAAGTAATAGTTCGGGTGCCCTTGCCAGTGAAATACGCCTGGATGGAAGGTCACTTGGAACTAACAGAAAATTGTGAAAAGCCTTGACATCGAATAACTTTGGTCAAGTTAATTAATAACCTATTCTCATGCCTCCTGCGTATGATATTGAATTTTGGGGAAACATAGTTTATTGTTTTGCTGAGAACAATGATTGGAACGTGATAAGGTTTCATTATTTTAAATATTTTAAAGCAATATTTACAGGCGGTCGTCACCTTTTGCGAAGCAGTAATGCTAGCAAAAGCGGAGGCTGACCGGCATCAGGCAACGGCGCGGCGGCGGCGGTCACAGCACCCGAGCCACCGCTGGGATTCCGATCCCGATTTCCGGCCACCGTAGGCGCGGCCTTGGGGACGGCGAACAATGGGTAGCTCGCTGTCCGACCGTCCGGTAACTGTCCGGACCGAGCCCAAGCCGTCGACGGCGCGCACTGTTCCCGCGCGCCTCAAAAAGCTGTCAGCAACAGCAGGGTCGAAGCCTACTGGGGCCAGGATTAATTCAAAAGATAGCTCAGCCCCGGTACGAAAGGCAACGAAGGAACAAGAGTGGGTTTTTAGTCAGTAAATGTCTGACACTATCTCCCGCTCCGCCTAAGAGTGGGGGATGTCATTAGATGATTTTCCCACCGTGAAAAACAAAAAAGCATTATTCATAAACTACAAAATATGAAGATATACGTAGGAGAACCAAGGTTGCCGACTTAGTCCGAAGTATCGCAAACTAAAGTGGCAGTGGATATATCTATTTATTGCTCGTAGAACGGATGATTGAAAGGGCCGAAAGGTTCTAAAGTGGCAAACGCACACCGGAAAACGCAGCTTGGGAAGATCTCCCGCAACATGAACCGACGACTTGGTGAGAGTCGTGGGAACACGGTGGATGCGAGACGCACAGGATCGATCGTTGTGGCGACGCTTGGGGGAGGTCTATGTCCAACAGTAGACGTCTTCTGGCTGAAATGACGATGATGATGATGACAAAATATGGAATAATTTGTTATTTAATCTATAAATCGAATAGAGTACCTCGATCACTCAAAAAATTTAATGTTTGACTATTAATGTACATGTATACACATATCTATACATAATATGATCGGAGGACATGGTGGAGCATACAATGGAAGTGGGTCCTGCTTGCGCGGAGCACAGCCGTGTCTTTGTGGGGGAGATCAGTGGTAGTGACCTTTCACTCCGGACCCTGGTACAAGCCATGTTCCGGAGCGAGGAAAAATGGCAAGCAGTAGCCTCCTTCTGTGAAAGTGTGAAGCAGCAATTCTAGTGAATAAGGCGGCTGCACGCGTGAGAGAACAGATGTCCTTACGCTGCAGCTGCCTGGACCTCAACCCGGATTTCCAGCTACCATAGGTGTGGCCTTCGGACACAAATAGATAGGTACAGGAAACAATTTCATGTATGTAGATACTTCACTTTTTATACCTACGCTCGGTGGACGCACACTAATGAGCGTTTGAGCCGGAATTGTTCCACGAGTGATCCAAGATGCGACCGAGACATCGTGTTTGTGAGCGGTGTCTTTGTGTGCGTTGCTCGAGCGCGCTTTGTATGTAGATTGACATCTGTACTCGTACCTATATATTTTGTGCTTCGGACGTCAAGTAATGGGTAGCTTGCCGGCTGTCCGGTAACCGTCCTTCCGTCGTCCGCCATTACCTTAATTTATATTGAAGGCTCGTCCAAAACGTAACTGACAGACAAAGTAATGAAATAATTATTCATGAAATTCTGTGCCATAACATTTAAACGTTATCATTCAACTTAATTCATTAAACCCCAAGCGAACACCGGCGTTCGCGCACCTATTGTCTTTCAATTGTGTCTGTAATTATCACAATTGAAAGGTTAATGGGTAGATTGTATGTAATAAAACATTATTATCCTAGTAAGACAAATGATATAAGAAAATCTATATATATAAAAATCAATGCCACTTTTCGTTGTAATTTTATAACTCAAAAACGGGCTCACCTATCCAAACCAAATGTTTTTTAGGCTTTGTTCGGAATAATTAGTAAATGGTTTATGTGAAGTTTGGTAGGGTACAGTAGGGTATAGTAGGGTAAAGCAGTATAGAGTAGTGTAGAGTAGAATAGGGTAGGGTAGAGAAAGGTACAGTAGGGTAGAGTAAGTAGGGCAAAAGCTAGTTCGCTTATATAAAATTATAAATAAATTCCCTCTACTAGAGAGGAGGCCTGGGTTCCAGCAGTTCAGCAGCAGTAGAGCACATAATGAGGCTGATTATGCTATGCTAAGCTCATAACTAGTTTCTTGCTACAGGTTTCCATAAACCGATGTCTTCGTCGCATCCGTCCACCACTTTAGTTTGGCGATTCTTCGTGCTATGTCGGCAAACTTGGTTCACCCTGGTTGTCTCATTCGAAATAAGTACCTCCAGAACCTCTAGAGCGTATCTATGTACCATCAAAGACACTTCCGCCTGACCACCGTTAAGTTCATTTTTGCTTGCACTCGAAACGAAAACTTCGAATGGTTTAGTTTGGCGCCGCTCCACAGGATTCAAGCGATTTTTTTTAAGTGATCAGGCAGGAATGACCGCAATGGTACATACGCTCGGTAGCTAAACCTACATACTTCTTCAGTTTCATTAATATTAAAAACATTAACCCTTGTATCGAAAGGTAACCGTATCTATTTTGGTCTCTTCATTCTATATCATGTTGCCTTCATGTCGATTTAAGCACGAAAGTAATAGAATATTTCAATTTATGGTAACGTACAAATAGAACTTGAGTGAAGGCAAGTGAATTACTCGTAAGCACGTACATATGTGGAAAATATAGCTTGGCAACATGTTACAAATAATTTAGAAAGAAAAGCGTATTTTATTTGAGCTTTTATATTTTGGAAAACTGATCTGAACCTGTCACTACCATTAAAGACAAAATAAATGTTTCAAATATTACCTACGTTAATACTTTTAGGGTCCCGTACCTAAAAAGAAAAATCGGAATTTTTATAGGATCACTTTGTTGTCCATACGTCTCTCTGTCTGTCTGTCAAGACCCTTTATCTCGGACAAGCGTGGAGGCATCGAGTTGAAATTAAAACTATATACTCAGTTCTGCGGACTCTTGAAGTTGTAAAAAAAATCAAACTTATGAGTTAACGAGAAAAAACACTTTGGTTTATGTAGCCGTTCAATTTGACTCTCGAGGAAATTAAAATTCATAGGGTAGGTACTTCCCGTGGACCCAGGATCCTGAAATTTGACATAAAGCAAGGTCTCACAGTAAGATATCGGAATAAATCTGAAAACTCAATTCGGGAATAGAACTGTTTAAGTGTGTGCGGAATCCTCAGAGCGCGAGTCCGACTCGCACTTGCCCTGTTTTTTTATTTATTATAAAAATGTTTACAAGCGCTTATGGAACCGTGGAAATAAAAATCCACGGTTACGAATTTTCGTAATTACATTTCCATCAAAACCAACGTACAGAAAACTCATTCAGAATATTATTGTTTTCTATCTTCTAAATATAGCAAAACTTAGAGGCTTTTGGTTCAAGAAATCTATACTTATACAGGATGTCTTTGACAACGCACCAACGAATACCATGGATCCAGTACATGAGCCCCCAGTGGTGGAATTTTTCATCGGCCCTTTCCGAATTTAAAAAAAAAAAATGTGTTGTAAACTTTGATTACAATTAGTAAGTCTAATTGCTTTTCTCTCCAAATATAATGTTCTCCTGATGGTGGTGGACGATATTTGACTTACTAAAAGATTGGCTATGCACTGCAGAATTTTGATATGTTTTCTATTTTTTGGTACGTATTATTGTTCTTGTTCATCTACACTAATACATAATATATTATACCTAAAGAGGTAAAGCTTTTGTTGTAAGAGGTAGGTAATCTCTGAAAGTATTAGTCCGATTGCTAAAGTTTTTTCACCGATAAAAAGCTGCTTTCTTCCTGAATGACATTAGCTATATTTTACGTAAACCAGCAAAGCCGCGGGGAAAAACTATAAATAATAAAACACAGTTGTAAAGTTTTTGAGTTAACAGACTCACGAATAAAGTCGCTGGTAAAGTACTAGTATCACATATATTCAAATGTATTAACTATTAGAACACTGTATTATTTTTCATTCTAAAATAAAATTTGATTCATATTGGATTTTACAGTAAAAAACGAAGTGCCTAAAAAGCAAACCCTCCATCAAACTATTTCCAGCACACGTCACCGAAACTAAAACCATCATCAATCAATTAATGGATACCAACGTTTCCGGTATCTACATTTGCTGGTATCAATTAAATATCACATCAATCACCTTTCCCATCACTATAGAACATGACAGACACACGTTTATTTAAATAGTTTACATCAATCTTGTATCTAGTGCTATAAACTTTATGTCACAGTATACATTATTTTAACGATCATTTTAAGGCCTACTATTAAGTGAAGATGGTCCCACTGGATGTAAACAGCCTTTATTGTGAGACTGTAAATGTTAGTGGGACACACGGTTGGGTTAATCACGCACTTATCTTGATTGTAACATAGAATATGTAAACACCACCTTACAACTACCAGACGTCTAATAACGGGTGACAAATGTCTGTCAACACATATGACTTATAGATCTGATGTTTCAACCGATCAGTACCTCTACCATGACTTTAACCTTTCGTATTCCGTAATTAGAGACACAGTTAAAAAGTTATTGTGTCTCGCGTGGATCCACGTTCCGGACACACAAAGGGTTAAAGCAATAGTATTTGTCGATACTCGGTTCCGACTATGTAAATATTTTGTATGGCAAATTTTGTTCCGTAAGTGACCGCTAGAGGCGCTGTAAAACTATTACTGTAAACTCATGGTAGAGGTACTGAATGCAGTACCCGGCTCCCCGTACCAATCAGAACGTAGTACTTCGCTGTCATTACCTCGGCTAATTGACAGAATTGTTTTGGTGCGCATTACTAATCAGTAGGTGCCCAAAGTGGAACAAAATTTTAAATAATAATGTGTTCCACTTTGGGCACCTGAGAAAAATACCGACGGGTACCCAAAGTCGAATACATCAGGTGCCATTCGCTCGGGTGCCGTTTTTTCAGGTGCCCAAAGTGGAATACTTCAAAAATAGTGATAACCGCAATAAAAAAGAAAAAACAAACGAATACAATAAAGATATGTAAAATAAATGAACCAAAGATCCCAATACTAATCATTTTTTACGAGTATTTGATGGTTAGGTCAAAGAAAATTATCACGATTCTATTTTTACAGAGACTGTACATAGAAACAATATCGTGTAGACCTTTTGTACAGTCAATTAAGATATAGGGTGACCTTGTTATCAAGAAAGTAGACACACACCTTATACTGGTATAAGTAATTATTAGAAGAGGCTAAAATAAGCTGGTTATGTTCGCCCAAATGGATGGAGATCAAAGGAAGGGAGCCCAAAGAAAATATGGGTTGATTGTGTGAGGAGTAGTATGAAGGAAAAGGGAGTTAGTGATAGCGTAACCGTTAGCAAGATAGATAAAACCTTTTGCGCTGATCTCAATTGTAATGGGACAAGGGCAGGAAGATGTTAATGAGGTATACTCATCATCATCATCATTTCAGTATGGGTCTCTATCGAGGTGGGAAGTCATCCAGTGACTTCGTAATTTAGACACAAAATTAAAATAAAAAAATTAATAAAAAAATATATAATAAATTATAATCATCATCATATCAGCTGAAAGACGTCTACTGTTGGACATAGGCCTCGCTGCATCGACCGGTCTTGTGCGTCACGCATCCATCGGATTCCCGCGTCCCTGACCGTCATCGGTCCACCTTGTTGGAGGCCTTCCATCACTGCGTTTTCCGGTCCGTGGTCGCCACTCCAGAACCTTTCGTCTCCGTCGACCATCTGTTCTACGTGCAATGTGCCCTGCCCAGTGCCACTTAAGTTTAGCGATTCTTCGAGCTACGTCGGTAACCTTCTGACTAGCTTCTGCCCGCAGCTTCGCCCGCGTACATAAAATATAGCCCATGTCACTTAGGAATAAAGCAGCTTTCTATCGATGAAAAAATGTTAGCAATCGGACCAGTACTTCTAGAGATTAACCTCCTACAAACAAAAAAAATATAAAAATAAAAACTTTACCTCTTTATTATACACCCCTACTTTTTAATTAGTACACAAAATAAATGGGACTCTATCTGTACCCGTCACTGATCATATTTTTGTAGTCAAAAGTAGAAAAAACCGAAATCCTAAAATTGACCACGAAAAGGTAAATTCATCATAGAATCAATCAAAACATAACAATTGCTAGTAGAAAATACTGCGGGCAGTGTTTTTCCTTAATAAATGTCACTTATTCATTCATTAATCAATAGCCTGCACAATATTTCCATAAATTGAGTGACATTTTGGGACATAAACCAACGCTAATAACTTTGCTGTTTATGAATATTATTTATTGAGATTTTACTTATAAAATAACAAGGGCTTTTCTAATAAGCCCTTTAGGTATGTGTACAAATTAAAAAATTGTGGTGTATTAGTGTAGATGCGATCACGCAAGGAAACTCCGAGCATAGCCCAAAATCATATTATAAGCATGTAATTTAACAAAGAAATATCTCGTAGACAGCTTTCACAATAACTCAAGGTGGATTTATTAAAGTACAATCTCATTCGATAGTCTAGACTCCCGGCATGTGCCACAGATTGAACTGAGATCTCAACATCGATCGTTACTTTGACTAGAAGATTGAACTATTAATTTAAATCTTAACTGTATTAGGGGAATTCTTTTGAGATAACTTTATAAAACTCTGTATCTTGGATTAATTCTCTGTCGAATATCTTTGAGATAGCAATGATTTTGAGGTAAATTAAAAATCATTATTTATTTGTTTAGCTGTGAAAATCGTCCAATGACATCTCCCGCTCTTGGGCGGAGCGGGAGATAGAGTCAAACTTTTACTGACTAAAAACTCACTCCTGTTCCTTCGTTGCTTTTCGTACCGGGGCCGAATCTTCCTTTCAGAAACAATTTTTTGGCCCCAATAGGCTTCGACCCTGCTGGGCCCCTACGGTTTGCGGACAACACCTTGAGGCGCGCGTGGGACAATACGCGTCGTCGACATCTTGGGCTCGGTCCGGACGCTTACCAGACGGTCAGACAGCGAGCTACCCATTGCTCGACGTCCGCATTTTTTTTTATTTTGGACTCTCGCTTGTTCACTATCTCACCTAATGGTAAGCGACGATGTGGTCAACGGTGGAGTACACTCACCGCTAAGCAAATATCAAAACATGAAATAAATTAGTTGCCTCGATAAAAAAATACGAATCTGACCCTAACTTACGATTCCAAACGTGTACGAGATATCTATCAGGTTACGTCACAAAAATATTTAAAGTTACCTAAAATAATAAAATATGTTTATTAAAAGCATTAAAAGGGTCTAACCAAAACAAAAATCTTGAATAGTTACTGTGTTATTTTTTTTTAATTAAATTAAAACGCTGATACGGGGCCGCGAAATCGATATAGACCCTGGCAAAACAAAGTACTCTGTGACTCCAACCGGCTCTAAAATTTATCATCATCATCGTATCAGCCGAAAGACGTCCACTGTTGGACATAGACCTCCCCCAAGTGCCGCCACAATGAAAGGTCCTGTGCGTCTTGTATCCATTGGTTTCCCGCAACCCTTACCAGGGCCTCAAGTCTGCTATTACAAATAAGGTGACAGAATGGTCTATCAATGATGTCATAATTGTCGATTTTGACAAGTTTGGTAATCTATTAATATAATGGCGTCATTATAACTTTCCAAAGGTCAACCTGATACTTCATTGAAAGAAGTGGCATAGAATAGTAATCTCGTACATATTGACAAATGAATATTTGATGTATGTGGATCTGCTAAAACTTTGACAGTTTATTTGATTATTGTTCTACCATTAGAACGATATTGTGCAGTTATTGGTTTTAATATGCTCGATATTATCATTCTACCACAACTCTATTACGATACCACTGACCGATCAATGATCGATCATTATGAATTAGCAGATTACGAACTTTTAGCAAAATTACAATGTGATTGTGTTGGAATGACGAATTTATAAAAATAGCAGACTTGGGCCCCTGGTTATCGGTTAAATTACACTTCCGATAATTACAAAAAACTCTTTACCGGATTTATCGTTCATAGTAACAAAGCCACCAGATCTATCAATTAATCATGCATCATTAATTATTAACACAACAAAGACATTTCGATAATGCATCCATTAAAGAAAAATTGATTAAATATAAATATTTAGTACATTAACACTAACAAGAGGCTGATAAGAACTTGGCAATGGCACGTTATCAACACACCGTATCTATTTTAGTAGTGTTATTAGCAAATGCAATACTTTGGTCACATTGCAAGGAAAGACGGTGGCAACCTCGAAAGGCTCATTGTGACCAGTAAAGTGGATGGGAAAAGGCCTCGCGGGCGCAATCCAATACGTTGGTCCGACCAAATCCGCACCGCTCTTGACTATGTAACTGTCCGGACCGAGCCCAATTCGTCGACAGCGCGCACTGTTTCCGCGCCCCTCAAGGAATTGTCAGCAACAGCAGTGGCCCAGCTGGGTCGAAGCATACTGGGGCCAGGTTTAGTTTCGAAAGAGTAGCTCGGCCCCGATATGAAAGCTCGAAGGAACAGGGTGGATTTTTAGTCTTAGTCAGTAAGAGTCTGACATTTCACACAAGAGCGGGAGTTGTCATTATATGATTTTCCCACCATAAAAAAAAACCCACATGGGTAAAATATAGTCTAGTCTAGTCACTTAGAATGAAGCAGCTTTCTATCGGTAAAAAAATTTAACAATCTGACTAGTACTTTCAGTGACTACATCATACAAACAAGAAAACAAACTGTACCTCTATTAATAACATTAGTGTAGATGTAGATTTAACCTACCAGTGTCATATCTTTTTTTTTACTAAATTTTCCCTATACGAGCACGTGGTATAGGTATCAAAAGTTTATACCTCTTTTTTGTGGTGGGAAAAATCATGCATTGACATCCCCCGCCCTTGGGCGGAGCGGGAGATAGTATCAGACTCTTACTGACTAAAAGACCCACCCCGTTCCTTCTAGCCTTCACACCGGGGCTCGAGCGCCCTTTCGGATAACCCTGGCCCCAGTAGGATTAGACCCGGCTGGGTCCCTGCTGTTGCTGACAACTCCTTGAGGCGCGCGGGAACAGTGCGCGCCGTCGACGACTTGGGCTTGGTCCGGACAGTTACCGGACGGCCGGACAGTGAGCTACCCATTGCTCACTGTCCGCAAGCCCGGCTCACCGTCCGCAAGCCCGAAAAGTTTATACCTGTCACTTAACAAATAATTATAATTTATTGATATTTAAATTAGATAAGTATCTACTGCATTCCAACATCGTGACTTGCATAATCTTGAGACAAACCTGTTTTGCGTACATTTATCAATATGGAATCACCAATAATACTTAGTTAAATGGTAACCTACAGAAGGTCACATACCTACTTCTATTTGGTTTTTTTTTTTTCGAGGTGAGGAATCATCCAATGCCTTTTTCCGCTTTAGGTTAGAGCGAGAGGGCGTATCAAGATACTGATATAGATACTGTCCTACAATTGCCTTTTGTGTACTAGGACTACGAATTTCCTGTACGGAAATTCCCTATAGCCCCAGTGGGCATCGGCCATATTGGGCCCCTACAGTTTTACTACGGAGAACAATATGCGTCGTCTACAACTTGGGCTTAGTCCGGACAGTTACCGGATGACGAGACAGCTACCTATTACTCGTCATCTGCGAGCCCGCGCTTACAGTGGCCGAGGAGCACCCAGCGACTCACGACGCTTTATTTGAGCTGTGGGAATATTTGAAAGAGTTTTACCGTGGCCCTGGAATGCAAAGGGTAATTGAAGGAGCACAGGTGGGATAATAAAAATCAGACACGCCTTCTCACTTCCACTCTTCCCACTATAATCCCCTAATTCAGTCCCCCAGTAACATCACACAGTGGGAAAAAGTATTGTCGGCAAACTTGAAAAACGTATTTTTCTCACAAAACACAATTCTAGACAGACGAAAATGACAGAAGAGAAAAAAGGACTAAGGGCGCGGGACATTTCAACAACTGCCAACGAAAGTGACGCTTGTCTGTCTGTCACAGTCTTAATGAGAAAACACAGGATAAACGTTTAGAAACAATTGTTGAAAAAGAGCGTTAGCAAAGTAATGCGCCAGGCTGGGTTTGAACCCGCGACCTACAACTCGTAAGTCGGGGCTGTTACCACTCGGCCACCGCAGCTCGCTGCATGTAGATTAAATAATGATAAAATTTAATTGTGTCTATATCTACAGATTATTGCATGAGTGAACATAACACAATATGAGATATCCGGCTTATAATGTAATTTTTATCTTTGATTTAATCAATCTGGTATTAATTGCGTTATAAAAGCGAATAAAAATGCTTAATTAATAGACCTGACTCCCCACTCACTACAATAATTTACAAAAATAATTCCCATCCCTTTATAATATGATTAAGAAAGATATTTCATAAAGTCTGAGAAAATAAATGAGGGCTTTCATTACTATAGTCTCAATCTGCAAAATTCTGTGAGTAATTATTTATCTCTGAGATTTCTCGTTTCTCAGTTATTATAAGGATATTTTTCTTTTATAAAAGAAAAGAAAAAAAGATAAAAGAAAATCCAATAGAAGAACAAAAGCACGGGACACGTAACAGGCACACAAAAGCTTTGCACCATCTCACTTATGTAGGGTGACAAGGTTTTATGTTTTATTTTAATAGGACAATTTATAAAATATTTTTTTTAAAGTATACCATGGTCAGGGTCGCGGGAATCCGATGGATGTGTGACGCAGAAGACCGGTCGTTGTGGCGACGCTTGAGGGAGGCCTACATGTACAACAGTGGACGTCGACGTTAATCATTTAAAAAATACTTATATTCGATACTTTTTATAAGGTTCTTCTACTAGTAAACAATGATCAAGATTTCTTCATCGACCTTGGTTATTGAACCAGTGTTAACTACATCAGATTTCATTTTAACCTAATAATTACCTAAGTCGTTTGACTTTTTGCACAGACTCTATAGAAAAATACACGGTACACTTTATAAAGAACAGACTATGGCCTTACTAAGACGTGTTAAAATGTCAGGCGTGCGAGTGAGAAGGAGGGATGGAGTTACACATCTTATATAACTCTTAAACAGCTCAGTTTAGGTCGTAAAATGGATCGCGTTAAGAGGTCGTGGTAGGGTCTCAGATCTTTCAAATTCCAAAAGCATATTTGCTGTTGACAACACGACAGTCTGTATAATTTATCCGTGATTACACAAATGCGTTGGACTTGCTTGTGTTAATTATTTGTTCCGAATAATTGCAATCGCTATATTAACACCCGCATTATATAAATAAAAAATTATAATACTACTTAAGGTTAGGATTCTCAATTACAAAATCTCATTTTGAGTAGTGTAACACTCGATGTCAGGTGGTGGTTGTTTGTTGGTAGTTTTAACTTCAAGCAATTTCTTAACTATAGAATCGTTACTTAAGTAGTTACTTTTACTTTTTTATAAAGAAGAGTGTAAGAATAAATTATTTAACCTTTCAATTGTGATAATTACAGACACAATTGAAAGACAATAGGTGCGCGAACGCCGGCGTTCGCTTGGGGTTTAATGAATTGTCCCATTTTGACGCACCGTAGCTTGATCCAACTCCCTATATCGTGCTCTATTCGCGCTAACAATACCCAACGCGGTCTTAGAGACCCTTTTGGCGGAAATACGTCTTTAAAATTGCTTCCATATTGTTCATTTGGTGGATCGTTGCATTCTAAGGTCACGGACGTTGTCGGTTCCTGGAATCAAAGAACAAACCGGTATGTACCACAAGAGCGACAGACCACTAATCGCTATCATTACTGTGGCACTTTGCTATCTTATAATGGTGGGTATCACATTAATGGATCCAATAATTACCGTATCAATCGTGTCTTGAATCGAAACGGTCAATCTAATTTAGATTGCGAAGTATGTATACAAAATATAGCAATCTAAATTAGATTGACATAGTCCAAATAGTGACAAAGCTCTTTAATAAAGATTTAAAAAAAAATTGTTCTAACTCAGCATTCAAACAAAAATTTGTTGTCATATACACTTGGCTCATCTTGTAGCTGCGGGTCAAGGTTGAAAAGCTTTTCAATGTTAACGCTTGAGCTCTCGAGTACGAGAATTGTGGTAAGATGAACACATAAATAAAATTTTATACCATTTTTTTAAATCTTGAATTTTTTTATTTGATTTTTCTAGCTTTTGCCTTCTGACATGATATTTAATATAAATAATTTTCAAATAATTTACTGATATTTATATTTAACATAATATACAGTAGGTGGTGGACTTCATGTAACGAGGCATTCTTTACCATTCTACCTTTAGGTTAATAAAAACGGTACACTGTGGTAGAATGCATCAATAACTAAATAACATTTAAAGAAATAAACGAGAAAACAGAAAAAGAAAATAAGTGCAAAAGAACTTTGCATCAACTTTTCTATTTCCTGGTTCTTACCTTTTTTATTATTTATGTGTGTATAAAACAAACCATTTTAATTTCAAGACAACCCCAGTGTAACCTTAAAGCCTAGTCCCACTAGCGTTCTCCGCCCACACCTCGGGCGAGATGTGTCCCTTATAACGGGCGTATCGTACTATTTTAGCGAGAACATAACTTATAAGCCAGCGTGGCGAGACAAAGTCTAGGCTCTAGTGTTCAAGTAGAACAATCTACGGACTTTTAGTTGGTTTTTCATAATTGAAGGTAGGCAACTGAAAAGTTATTAGGTAGCTACTAGGCTTTTTTTAAGGGTAGATATGGGTTCTGGTGTATGTGGTGGAAGGTGGGTGGGGGTGGTTAAGCAGATATTTATTTACTTACTAGCTTTTTTCATCGGTTTCACCCGCGTACATAAAATATAGCCTATGTCACTCAAGAATAAAGCAGCTTTCTATCGGTGAAATGATTTTAACAATCGGACCAGTACTTTCAGAGATTACCTCCTACAAACAAAAAAAGAAACGTTACCTCTTTATAATATTATATATTACTAGCGGCCCGTCCCGACAACGCACGGGCAA
The DNA here is from genome assembly GCA_929112965.1 of Mythimna albipuncta. Lineage (NCBI taxonomy): Eukaryota > Metazoa > Arthropoda > Insecta > Lepidoptera > Noctuidae > Mythimna > Mythimna albipuncta. The sequence continues at coordinate 18,858,243 of OV815967.1, forward strand.
TAAATATAGCCTATGTTACTCAGGGTGAATGTAGCTTTCCAATGGTGTAAGAATTTTTGAAATCGTCGTAGTTTTTGAGTTTATTCGTTACATACAAAAATACAAATCGATAATAAGACTTGCGTTTAAAATAAAACTTTTTAATTTCAAGACAACCCCAGTGTAACCTTAAAGCCTGGTCCCACTAGCGTTCTCCGCCCACACCTCGGGCGAGATGTGTCCCATATACCGGGCGTGTCGTGCTATTTTAGCGAGAACACTCCTTATAAGCCAGCGTGGCGAGACAAAGTCTAGGCTCTAGTGTTCAGGTAGAACTATTGCGGACTTTAAGTTGGTTTTTCATATTTGAAGGTGAAAACTTTTAGGTACTTACTAGGTTTTTTTATAAGGGTGGAAATCATTAAATAGTTTCTCTCCACGTGGAGTGACTTTTAGATTTTTACTATATAAAACCATACTACAGTCACGTTGGAGTCACCTTTTTGAGAAGCGGGTGGAAAAGCGCCAAAGCGTCCTCAACTTCCCCATGACGCAAGTCCTCATTTTTTTCAATAAACTAACTAATATGTGTCCCACTTCTGGGCAAAGGCCTCCCATTTCTCCTTCCAAACTTCTCTGTTAAGAGCGATCTCTGGCCAAATTTGCCCCGCGAACATGATCTGATCGTCACAACATCTTCGCCGCGGTCCATCTCGGCGGTGTCGACCTCCTTCTGGTGTCCGGTGAGTGACAATCCTCGCCCCCCAGTCCGGGTACATTCTTGCGACGTAGCCAGCCCACTGCCACTGTGCCGACATGGCTGTTTTTTCCCTGACATCTGCAATTTGAGTTATGGAACTGGAAAAGAGAAGTGCCGGTTTCGAATCCAAGTGGGGGAAACGCCCACGGTAGTGGTGTGCAAATTCTGAGTCTGTGTTTTCTGATAGCTACAACCCGGGAATCTTTAAATCAAGAGTGAATAGGTTTCTTCTAGGTAAGCGCGTTCCATCGTCGACCGCATCGTCGCTTTCCATCAGGTGAGATAGCGGTCAAGCGCGAACCTATCAATAATAAAAAAAAAAGAAAGAATGGGATGCAGTTGCCCCGTTCTACTGTTTACGGAATGTAAAGGCCAGTTGAAGAAAACAAAATATTGCCTATATCACTCAGGAATAAATCAACTTTCTCATCATCATCATAATCTTCCTGCCCTAGTCCCGTTTTATTTGGGGTCCGCGCAACACGTTTTTTTCTCCATTCTGCCCTGTTACTCGTCACGCTATCACCAACTCCCTTTTCTTTCATATCGCTTCTCTCACAATCCATCCATCTTTTGTTTGGCCTCCCTCTTCCCCTCCATCAACTTTTTTTAGCAACATGCGTTTCGTCCCTCCTTTTCATATGACCATACCAAGACAAACGCTTCCCTTTAATAAAGCAAATTCTATTGATAAAAAAACGATTACGCAATAATCCACAAGGTTATTTGTAAAACACTAACAATCTAGAAAGACTGTATTACTGACATCTTAAACAACACCTTTTGTTCTATGAGTTTTAACAAAACATAATTCACTTACCAAACACTAAAAACTCTATCTATATTCCAACTCTGTATTTTGCTATACCTACCTACGTCTAAATGACGAGACGCTCCCTCCGCTATTGTACTATCACCTGCTTCGCATAAACTTCGTAATAATTAGAACGTTCAATTTAAATATTTTTAAAGTTGTTCTTTATGATGCTTGAAACATAGTCCTGAGAGGTAGCCAGTGCTTTTTTTATGGTGGGAAAAAATCATCCAATGACAACCCCCGCTCTTGGGTGGAGCGGGAGATAGTGTCAGACTTTTATTGACTAAAAGACCCACCCCGTTCCTTCTAGCCTTTATACCGGGGCTCGAGCTGTCTTTCTATAGTATGATGTAGCTACCATTTCCGATCGCGTGGTGTTCCGAACAACCAGCAGTGCTATTCTCTAAAAAAACAGCCTTGAGCGCAGCGCTGGCCGCAGAGACGAAATCCAAATAGGTACATTGGAATGTTAATCCTATGTGTAGGTTAATTGAATTGTTAATCCTATGAAAGTATTTCGTCACTGCGGTCAGCGCTGCGCTCAAGGCTGTTTCGTTAGAGAATAGCACGGCTGTAGGTACTTATTAATATTCATAATTTAGAGAGGATGTAGGTAATCGAATAACTTGTGGAAGAGAATATTCCGAACCAGGAACTTCCTGGTAACTGTTTCTGTAAAGTTTGCACGCGGGTTTAAATTATTCGATTCCCATTGGGACTCATTAATTTTCAACCGTAGACTTGAATTTCACAATTATTATTCGGTAACTATGGCAATTAAACTCGTTTGGTTATAGTCCAATTGATCTGTTAAACGTTTTTAGTGAATGTCAAGTGTCTAATTTTTTTTTAATACTAACTGTGCCCGCGACTTCGTTCGCGTGGACTACAGGATTTCGAATTTATTTTTTCTAAAATAAAAGTAGCCTAAGTTACTCCTTATTACATCAGCTACCTGCCAAAAAAAGTCCCGTCAAAATTGGTCAAGCCATTTCAAAGATTAGCCGGAACAAACAGACAGACAGACAAAAATTGTAAAAATGTTATTTTGGTGTATGTACCGTATATGCATGTAGTAAAAAACGCTTGTTTCAATATTACAAACAGACACTCCAATTTTATTTATAAGCTTTTTTTATGGTAGGAAAAAATCATGCAATGACATTCCCTGCTCTTGGGCGGAGCGGGAGATAGTGTAGTGTTGTGTGTGTGGCTCTTACTGACTAAAAGACCCACCCCGTTCCTTCTAGCCTTCATACCGGGGCTCGAGCGCTCTTTCGGATAACCCTGGCCCCATTTTATTTATAAGCTTACTAACCTATAGATGAATACTTCTTTAAAATAGCTTCCATAGTAGCAGGCAAATAATAATTTAAAAAAACCGGCCAGGCGCGAGTCGAACTGTCATACGAAAGGTTCCGTACCATCTGTAATAAAAAACAGCAAATATATCACGTTTGTTGTATGGATACCACACTTAAATATTTATTTAATTATGTTTATAGTATTTGATGTTATAGCAGTAACAGATATACATCATCTGTGAAAATTTCAACAATTTAGCTATTAGGTACATGAGATAGAGCCGTGACAGAAAGACAGACACTGAAGTATTTTTTTATTGTTGATAGGTTTGCGCTTGACCGCTATCTCACCTGATGTATAGCGAATTCTTAGCAATAAGGTCCCGTTTTTGTCTATTTGGTACGGAACCCTAAAAACGACGTTGAGGCCTAGTCAAAGCAATATTGTCTAATTTATTTGTACTACTCGTAGTAAATATTGTACGAATATTATTATGTTATTTCCCGAAAATATAAACTGATATTTGAATGAGGAAACTACGAAATAAACAACCACGCTTCATTATATTAAAACCGATATCATTTCAAATACATTTACCCAACTCCAAACGTTTGTACCTATTTCCGTTCTACATTAAAATTCGCCTAAAATTCGCTTTGTCCCACAAATTAGAGTGACCTAATTTTCGTACAAGTGGAATAGGAAGATACGAAAATAGTCAGGCATTAGTTTGTAATATCAACGAATAACTAGGGGAAGAGGGAGGCCAAAAAAAAGATGGATGGATTGTGTGAGAAGCAATATGAAAGAAAAAGGAGTTAGTAATAGCGTGACGAGTGACAGGACAGAATGGAAGAAAAACACGTGTTGCGCCGACCCCAAATAAAACGGGACTAGGGCAGGAAGATGATTATGATGATGATCAACGAATAACTAGGAGGACCGTGTTACCGAATAACTGGGTTGATACCATGCTGAATAGGTAGCTTCTCAGTATTTACACGCTCAGGCGGAGGGACTGGGACGTGACCAGCTCCTTCTGCAAAGCAGTATTACAAGCAAAGGCAATGGCCGAAACTGAAGGAGGGATGTAGTGTATGTGAAATAACACGATACATACACTGTCTCGTGTGTTCATGTACGTACGAGAGAGTCACCAGAACCGCGGGCGAGTATGGACGTAGTATACTTTTTACGTGCATTGTCGAGCCAGTGATCCTAAGTGGTAGGAAAGGAACAAACCAGATGTAATGTATGTGAAATAACACGATACATACACTGTCTCGTGTGTTCATGTACATACGAGAGAGTCACCAGAGCCGCGGGCGAGGGTGGACGTCGTGTACTTTGTACGCGTGCATTGTCGAGCCAATGATCCTAAGTGGTAGGAAAGGAACAAACCAGATGTAATGTATGTGAAATAACACGGTACATACACTGTCTCGTGTGTTCATGTACCTACGAGAGAGTCACCAGAGCCGCGGGCGAGGATGGACGTAGTGTACTTTGTACGTGTGCATTGTCGAGCCAGTGATCCTAAGTGGTAGGATAGGAACCAACCAGATGTAATGTATGTGAAATAACACGATACATACAGTCTCGTGTGTTCATGTACCTACGAGAGAGTCACCAGAGCCGCGGGCGAGGGTGGACGTAGTGTACTTTGTACGTGTGCATTGTCGAGCCAGTGATCCTAAGTGGTAGGAAAGGAACCAACCAGATGTAATGTATGTGAAATAACACGATACATACAGTCTCGTGTGTTCATGTACCTACGAGAGAGTCACCAGAGCCGTGGGCGAGTGTGGACATAGTGTAGGTACTGTCATGTTTACGCATGCATTATCAAGCCAGTGATCTTAAATGATAGGAAAGGAATTAGCCAGACACAACAAGTGGCGACGAGAATGGGATATCAGGTCGAAATTGGAGCTAAGCTTATTTTTTTTTCCATGTTTTTGACGTACACTTCGCCCCAGCCTTCGCCATAAAAGACGCTCCGGGTGTCGGGAGTCGCTTTGCGATTCTCGGTCACCAAAGGCGCGGGCTATGACAATGACCCAATGATGAATGATGGCTCAATGATGGCTATGAGCAATAGATAGCTTGTCATCCGACCGCCTAGTAAAAATCGAGCCAAAGTTGGTGGCGTATCTCAACAAAATGTCAGCAAAACCGAATGGAATGGTGACTTTTAATCTTATAAAAAAAAATGCAGAGTAGATACGGCGTTTAGCATTTAGCTGAGTTTGATTGGACTGGAAGGCGACTCCATCATAATGGAGACAAGGTTAGGCACGCAACTAAGTAGTTCTATAATATGTTTGTTTATAGGCTTTAATTACTCGTAGATGACATTGTTCTAGAAATTAATCTGCTTGGGTCAGCGTACGGGCACTCGCAATTAGTCAGTGTCAAAGTTCTGGGTTGCTAGCCCAAGTACTCCTTCTTCGTGCAGTGCTATGTCTTCCATCTGTTCTTTTTTGACGATAGTTTAGAAGTAACCAGCCCCCCTAGGCCCCTAGCCAAGTTACAACCGTTTCGCTTGTGTCGAATGCTTCGAGTTAACTTTGCAGCCAATTCTTTTGTAATAACTGTTTCCCTATTTACGAATTTATTAAATAGTTCAGTACCACAATCAGCTTATAATGTTCCTACTGCTGGAACTCAGGCCACAGCTCTAGAAGAGGGAATGGGCCGTAATCCACCACGCGGGTCCAGTGCAAGTTTGTAAACGTCACATGATTTTGAATTTTTAGTTGATGTCTAATATTCCTTTACCGTTATAAATCAAAATGGAATTTACTTACACAAAGTACAGCGCCAACCAGTGACTCCATTAAGTCGATACTCCAATAGAACAAGGTAATCAGGGGATCCATTTCTATTTACGGGTCAGGATACCAAACTCCTCCAATCAACAAAAAAAAAACTAATTCAAATCTACGAAAGATACTTTTGTTGATTCTAATTCTATTTCTGTTGTTTTGTGTTTCCCAAGGTAACATCATGATGCCGAGCACCTGGCGGACAAGTTACTTGTCTTTAACTACCCGCAGGACATGGTGAAGCATTGGGTAGAGGTGTACCCTGCTTGGGTGGACCACTGCCTTGTCCTCGTGGTGTCGATCGGTGGCTAGGACTTCTCGCACCGTACCCTGGTTTAGGCCATGGTCTAATCTATAGGCTAATTCTGACGCAGCAATTCTAGCGATGGAGACGGCTGCATGCGTGAGAGAAGACAATTAAACGTTTTTTCCTACTATCACAATTTCTTTGTCCATATGTTCCTCGAGTTCAATAAAAAATAGTAATGAAAGTCTTTCTCTGGCGTCACCGTCGATCATTAACGCACTTAATGGCTTTATGACGTCTGCGCATCGATTACTATACAGACCTACAATTTCCAGTGAGGCCAGTGACTGACAATGACCAGTGACTGACTGACAATTTCCATTGAGGATAGCTACTATGTCCATATTGTTTTCAATAGATCACAGTTAGGTATCGTGAATGTAACCTAATTACTATGTTATAAAAAAAAATATTTACACTAGTTCGCTGTGTGTATTACTGTTGTTTACCTTACCTATCCAAATTATTCAAAGGTTTGTTTTTTTTTTCGAGGTTTTGAAAATAATAATCTAATAAATAGAGTAGAGTAAAATAGAGTACCTACAGTAAAATAGAGTAGAGCAGAGCAGAGTAGAATAGAATAGAATAGAATATGATGGAATAAACTTTATTGTACACCAAAATAGCAACAATTACCTATAAGTTTAATTTTTCTGTACTTTCAGGTTCGGTTTGTCTTCGTAGGTACGACCATTCTATTATAAGCAAGAGTTAATTTTAATTAACCAATTTAATATTAAAAAAAAAACTAATTAAAAGTCGCTTACATTAATTTAAATTGAATTGCGCACCTTTGACCCTGATTGTTTAAAAAGTTTCATTATTTCTACGCATAGTAATATTAGTTTGTATGGAATATTTCTGTCATTACCTATAACATTTCAATCAATCTGCTTAACCTCTTCCCAACTATTTTGGGGTCAGTTTCCATTCTAACAGGATGAAGTTGATGATTATCTATCTGACCTCTAACCCAGCAATTGATAACACGAAAATCCTAGGCAAGACTGGTGTCTGATTTCCTGGATTCCTATCTGTAATGAATGTCAAAGGTCTACAAATGACAGCAGGTGCCACCAGCATAACGTGCTTTCAGTGGCGCCAAGAAATCTCGACATGTTAAGATGATCATCCATCCACAAACCGACGAAGCGTTGCTTAGGCATCCCCCACATGTGATGTGTATGCAGCGAGCGGCTCTCGCTTGGCGTTTGGGTGTCCAGTCACGTCAGTCACAACAAACAGTAGCGGGCGGGGGGGATAGTGGGCGAAGGGGTAAGAACGTGCACTCTCCACTCACGCCGCAAGGCAGCAAAACGCGACGCTCACACAGCGCAATCGTGGCGCGTACGTGACGCCTGCGCTACTGACACGCCCAAGCAACGCGCACGCCTAATGTGGGGGTTATTACTTAGCCACAAGCTCCTCATTAACTATAGATTTCAAACTGTATTTTTTATACTGACCTTTACTTGATTTAAACACCTAAAAAAAAATACAGCACAAAACTAAATACTATACAGCCTTATTCCTATGAACACAAAAAAGAATACTCATAACTTGTAACCTGCTTCGAACGGATCATTATCATCAACCAAGTGCAACCCCATTTTGTGTCCAGGCAATCCCTGTCCATTCAAGGTTGCCTGGAAGAAGTCGCTTAGAGCGATAAGGCCGCCAATTGTGTGTTTTTTATTATATGGTTTTCTTTTTGTAAATTTATAATCTTGATGTGCAATAAAGTATATATAAATAAATATCAGCCAATAGACTTTTGAACATAGGCCTCCCCCAAATGTCGCCACAGTGACCGGTCCTATGCGTGTCACATCCATCAGAATCCCCGTTTCTCTCCAGGTCATCGGTCCACCTTGTCCGGATGTACAGAAACTGTAACCCAATCGTGTTTGACCAATAAAAATGGAACATTCACGATCTATTACATCATCTTGAAATTGAAGTAACTAGAAAAACAAATGAATGACGCAAGACGACTTCCAATCCATTCATTGATGAGCATTGAGTGAATGAAATATCTTCGTCTCCATTCATTCAGCTTTGTCAGTAATATGGCAGCAAAAGACATGGCTTCATGGGTAGAATTGCATAACAAACTCTGGAATATATTTGTTGCTTACGGGTAAAACTGTACTATAGACGGTTATGGTGTATTGTATGAGCCTAGCGACAATAAACATAATTTGCTTCATTGGACTGATTGGAGGAAATGCTGAAACAAAGGATTTGCAATAGTACCTACACTATTATTCTTAGCTGACTTCTGAAAAAAGAGAACGTTCTCAATGCGGTTATATTTCTTATGTTTGTTCCGTCATTTATAAAGCGATTTATTATTGATAGGTTCACGCTTGACTGCAAACTCACCTGATGGAAAACGACAGTGCGGTCTTACCTAGAAGTAACCTATTCACTCTTGACTTAAAGATTCCTGAGTTGTAGCCATCAGGAAACACCGAATACGGTAGGGAATACCACTCCTTGGCTGTAAGCACAAAGAATGTATTCCCAAAGCATATTATGCGTATAGGTGGGGATATCTAACATGTACCGGTGGTGCATCATCTTATGCCTGGTGGTGAGAGGCTTGCCAATAATCCTCCTGACTCGCCTCTCAATTGTCTCGAGTGCATCAAGCTGGTATCGGGCAGATCCGTCCCAAAGATGAAAGCAGTACTCCATACACAATAGAACCTGTGCTTGGTAAAGTTTGAGCAGCTGTTCCGACGTGATTTGGTAAATTATTTATGACCAATTAGAAGTTAATAATAATAATATTCCACGACTATCACACAGTGCCGTCTAGTCCCAAGCTAAGCAGAGCTTGTGTTATGGGTACTAGACAACTGATAAACATACTTATATATTTCTAAATACATACATATTATAGATAAATTACACCCAGACACAGAACAAATGATCGTGCTCATCACACAAACATTTGTCCTGGGTGGGAATCGAACCCACGACCTCCGGCATAGCAGTCAGGGTCACTAACCACTACACCAACAGGCCTGTCAAAGTCAAAGAAGTTTGTAGATACAAGATGATAAAAAAAAATAGCGTGATCTGCAAATGAAATACTACACTATAGAAGGCGCCAGATATCCGTGGAATAAAGTACATTGACCTTTTCCTAATATCTCTGCGTAGGTACCCGAAAAACAAACTATGAACTGGTTTTTATTACTAGATCATGTAAAGGATCACGATATATGTCGATATGAGACAGCTTTATGTCTTTAATTCCGTTTTTAGGGTTCCGTAGCCAAATGGCAAAAAACGGAACCCTTATAGATTCGTCATGTCTGTCTGTCTGTCTGTCTGTCTGTCTGTCTGTCTGTCCGTCCGTCCGTATGTCACAGCCACTTTTTTCCGAAACTATAAGAGCTATACTGTTGAAACTTTGTAAGTAGATGTATTCTGTAAACCGCATTAAGATTTTCACACAAAAATAGAAAAAAAGCAATAAATTTTGGGGGTCCCCATACATCGAACTGAAACTCAAAATTTTTTTTTTCGTCAAACCTATGCGTGTGTGGTATCTATGGATAGGTCTTTAAAAATGATACTGAGGTTTCTAATATCATTTTTTTCTAAACTGAATAGTTTGCGCGAGAGACACTTCCAAAGTGGTAAAATGTGTGTCCCCCCCCCTCTAACTTCTAAGATAAGAGAATGATAAAACTAAAAAAAATATATGATGTACATTACTATAAAAACTACCAACGAAAATTGGTTTGAACGAAATCCAGTAAGTAGTTTTTTTTTAATGCGTCATAAACCGAAAAAAATACACTATTATTAAAACATCGATCAAAGTTACAACACATTACAAGAACTTTTATATTATGTTACTTGCTGCTACGGAACCCTTCATGGGCGAGTCCGAATCGCACTTGGCCGGTTTTTTTAATTTAAAATGTCAATAAATGTAGGAGGGTCAATGACCATTATTCCACGTTTATTTGGTGCCTACCTTAATCAATTAATTTCTCAATTTTCTTTTATTATAAATATACTTATGATTATGTCTTCAAAATGATGGAACAAACCTAACCGTCTAAATACAATTCCGTTTAAGTACTAATAACACTTCATATATTTTTCTGTTATGGTAGGAAATCATTCAATGGTTTCTTCCGCTCTATCAAACTTTTACTGACTATAAGCCTTTTTCGTTCTAGGACCGGGAGTCACTTTTTCAGAAATTTGCCGTGACCCTAACGAACATCGACCCTGCTGAGCCCCAACGGTTTTGCTGATATTTCTTTGAGGCATCCGTGGACCACTACGCGCCATCAACTACTTCCAAATGGCTGGACGATGAACTAACCACTATTTGTCATCCGCATACAGGTACCGGCACGGATCTTGAGCGCTCGGCGTCAGAGTGGGGATCGCTTTGCGCATTCCAAACATTGGCAAGCACGGAACAGTTTTTACTGTTCCGTGTTGGCAAGCCAATCGTCATCGTTGTTAGATATATGCAGCAAGCGCAGGGAACGAATCACGAGTGACGTTTATGACACGATAGCGCGGCGACCTAATCACTGACACTCCCCGCCCCCGCGTCTCATTTCATACCACTAATTAGGCCCGATATTTGACTTCTGCGCAAGTGAAAGTCAGCGCTCTTGATTCGTGCCGGTACCTATACCCGTGTTTACATCTCCACCGTATATAGATATACATATTTCAGTAGGTATGGAAGGTACTTCAAATATTCACCTTGCATAACTAATCAGAGGTCGTAAGGGTGAGGTAGGTGCATAAATACATACACAACATATGAATATGCAAACAGACAATAGTACTAACTGTGATGGTTGATTACGGCTCTCGTACATGACAAACAAAATAACTAACTTATGGGATCGAAATTTAACCTCCGTAACATACCGAGCCCAAGTCGTCGAAGGCTCGGCGGCGGAGACCTCTCGCGCCGGGCCTTGGTTGAGGCCATGTTCCGTAGCGAGGAGGAATGGCAGGCGGTCGCCGACTTCTGCGAAGCAGTAATGCTCGCAAAGGAGAAGGCCGGCCGCATCAGTCATCGGCACTCTAGCCGCCGCCGCCGCCGCCGGAATTTGCGCGGGCTTGCGGACAGTGAGCAATGGGTAGCTCGCTGTCAGGCCGTCCGGTAACTGTCCGGACCGAGCCCAAGTCATCGACGGTGCGCACTGTTCCCGCGCGCCTCAAGGAATGGTCAGCAACAGCAGGGGCCCAGCCGGGTCGAAGCCTACTGGGGCCAGGGTTCTCCGAAAAGGAACTCGAGCCCCGGTATGAAGGCTTGAAGGAACGGGGTGGGTTTTTTAGACAGTAAGAGTTTGATACAATCTCCCGCTCCGCCCAAGAGCGGGGGTTGTCATAGGATGATTTCCCCACCAAAAAAAAAAGTCGTCGAAGGCGCGCACTGTTCTCGCGCGCCTCAAGGAGTTGTCAGCAACCGTAGCGGCCCAGCTGGGTGGAAGATCCACAAAAAGTATACAATTTTTAAGAATTACAACATGTGTATAAAAGACACCTAGCAATGCTAAAATCGAATCAGGTAAATATTAGATAATATATTGCATTTCAAATGGCTGTCATGTCGGCTCGAACATTTTGGAAGACAATTTGATGATTTAATTCAAATAACTTTAATTTTTATTATATTCTTTAATTCTTATTGTACACCACGTTAAATAACAAAATATGTGGATATCAGAGTTCATGTACATAGGCAAGCTTAAATCAAAATTAAGTTTTCTTCCAGCAAACCACTGAGTGTTAGAGGAAGATCACAGTAGAGGGTAAGCTACATAGCACAATTTTTGAAATTACAAGTAATATGAATAAAATAATACATAAACATACCTACATACACAAAAACATACTTATGTAATACATAAATACATATATGTACTATGTCATTGTGAAAGGAAATGCTCATTTAATTTCCTCTTGAAGACATGCCATGACAGAGAAGGGCTGCCACGTAAGGAGTGCGGAAGAAAGTTCCATGGATGCAGTAACAGAGAAGGATCCATCATAACGGCTGGAAGTGTGAAATGGAGTACGAAACTAAAAGTCCCTCCACCCTATCAAAACTAAAAGGTAACAAACGACAAGAGTCATCAATTGCAAAATTGATCATCAAATAAAAAGACCCCTTCACCTATAGGGGGCCATATTTGGTAATTGTTTTCAATTGTTTCTGCATAGGAAACGTACCAAGTTCATTGGCTCGAGCGACCTCAGTGAATGTCCGACCTTAGCCAAGTCGAGACGTGAATAGGTAACTGACTCTGATACGGTATCTTAAAAGCTCATTTCATTGGCGTTGACTATTAATAGCCCAGATGCAATTTATATAGAATTTAATTAACTCTGTAATGTAAGTACTATTGCACTTCCTACTTTATATCTGTGGCCCTAGTGAAAAGGGGTATAAGTCCGATTTTGTCGAAAATGAGTTAAGTATACCAAAATGATCAGAAAAAAATGCTCTATCGTTTGGTGAAAAGAGATCTAAGCTAGCCCTAAAAATAAGGAAGTTACTTCGTGTAAAAGGATTCAACTGACACCAAAAAAAAAACACGCAAGTTGGTTTCAAGTCCATTTATATTGTTTTAAACGGAAAAATAAAAACTTTCTTTTGTGTTTTTTAATCTAAATTAACATAAATCAACCACATTTCAATTTGGTTGGTGTTTATCGATACAACAAAACTTAGTCCATAAAATTGGTTTAAGTTAGAAAGGATATTATTAGACATATATCCGTTTTCACCGAAATAAAGAGAAAAAATATTTCTTTCGCGTGCATGAATTAATATTTAACTTATGGGAGAACGGGTCTAACTTATTTTATACCCTTATGGAATTCATTTTGTGATTGGTATAAGTCACTATTTTAAAAACTATTAACTTTACATAAAAAATAACCCAATATTAGTAAAGAGCATAAATTGTTTACCTATAAAAAACATCACATGTATTTCATTTGGTAGCGGTTTGAATGACACACGAGGTCAAACACGAATTTGAAGCACATAGAGTGTTTTTTACGTCTCCTGTAAAGTTGCATTTTTGGACTTAGATCCTTTTTCACTAGGGCCACAGATATAGAACTTAATTAACTGTATTATGCGTACTATTATTATTATTTCCTATTTATAGTCCAAAGAAAATACATATACAAGGTGTCGTTTTGAAGCTGCAAAATATTTCAGGAGGTAATTAATTATGTTAGTGATTCTCGACCCGAATCAATAATAAAATGAGTAGGTAATGTTTTTTTTTCTTATATATGAAAATCGGTATGCATGAACTACGTTTCTTAAAAAGCAGCCAGTCTGATACCTGCCTTATAACCGCGCTTTCGTTCACACACACAAACACGTAAAAATAAAGGGCGTTTTCACACACACTAACTCGCAACGATAGTTTCATAAATAATGTATCATCCAATCATCATCCCGCACGCCACACCCTAGCCACGCCCCCGCTGCCATCGATCAATCGAATTAGTTTAGTATAATTAAAAAATAAAATAACAAGTATTACTGATTATTGACCAGGTATCGTTTTTTCACATGATTATTTATGAGTTTTATTACAACCTCCTAAAATATTTTGCAGTTTTAAAACTGCACCTTGTATTATCTACAAAGAGGTAAAAGTGTTTTTTTTTTTGTGGGAGTAAATCTCTGAAAGTACTGTACCCCTAGCCAAGTTGCTAATCTGCAATAGTTAACGCTTGTAGAAACTTCAAATGTACGGGAATGACGTCGCCTCAACGCTCAGTCACGTGGTCAGAACAAAAGAATTGGTGGCAAAGTCAACTCGAAACGTTCGGCGCAAGCGAAACGGTTGTAACTTGGCTAGGGGGGCAGGTTCGATTGCTAAAATTTTTTCACCGATAGAAAGCTGCTTTATTCCTGAATGTCATGAGTTATATTTTATGTAGGTACCTACTCGGGCGAAAAGCTAGTAATATATGTATTATATAAAACGCAATAAAGCTTTGAACTTATTTCTGTTACAAACTTTAACGTACTGGTTTCTTAAGATAGGCAATAAATACATAGTATATATAATAATAATAATAATATATTCCACAACTATCACACAGCGCCGTCTAGTTTCAAGCTAAGCAGAGCTTAGGGTACTAGACAACTGATAAACATACGTATATAGAAATATCTTAATATATATAAATCTCGTGTCACAATGTTTGTCCTCAATGGACTCCTAAACCACTTAACCGATTATAATAAAATTCGCCCACCATGTGCAGTTCGATCCAACTTGAGAGATAGGATAGTTTAAATCTCAAATTATAGTCACAATTTTAATTTATTGCTCCACAGCAACGCGTGGCCGAGTCAGCTAGTATGGTATATATAATACATACATATTATAGATAAATTACACCCAGACACAGAACAAATGATCGTGCTCATCACACAAACATTTGTCCTGGACGGGAATCGAACCCACGACCTCCGGCATAGCAGTCAGGGTCACTTACCACTAGACAAACAGGCCAACATGCCTGTCATCACCATCACAACAATACATTAAAAATACTTTCTTTTTTATATTGATATAAACTAGTGCTTGACTGTGATCCCATCTGATGGTAAGCAGTGATGCACTCGTTGGTGGTGAGGCGCACTAGTTTATTAAGAGCCTATTCACTCTTACCTTGAAGACACCTAAATTATAATTCTTTCTTTTTATATAGACTTTACACTACAAAGTTATCTTAGTTTGGGGTCTGATGCAATTGGTGGAATTTATTTCAGTTCAATCTTTTGATATGACGCCATCAACAGTGCTTTGTTTAGAACTTTTTAGTCTTGTCAGGTATTCTGTGGTTGGATTTTTTGAAACTGACAACTTTTTTATTTTCTAATTTTTAGTGAGTAATACTTTTGAAACCGGCTTGTCGATGTCTTTGTTTTGATACCGAACATGAATGTCACAATAATAAAAAATAGAATATATAAATTTATTTTGTAATTTTGATGTACCCAGTGTCACTTACTCTTCCCACTAAGACAAATTCAACGACACCTCTTAAATTAAGCTCCAGAGTGCGCCAAAGAAGTATACATATACACTTGCGTGCAAAAAAATCGGCCCACCCCATAGGCAGCGCTTTGAGACCCAATAATTAACCAAAAAAGTTGAATAATCGTAAAATTTGTTTTATTATTTTTTTTTATCTGTTAAAAACTAGTACTTGACTGCGGGCCCATCTGATGGTAAATAGTGATGCAATCGTTGATGGTGAAGCGCATTAGTTTATTAAGAGCCTATTCACTCTAGCCTTGAAGACACCTAAATTATAATCAGATGGGAAGACCGCAGCAGGCAAATTGTTCCAGTCCTTCGATGTATGCGGTATAAATGACGAGGCGAAACACTTAGCCATTATTGAAGATAGGTTTATAAACTTCTTTTACACATACTACTACTGGAGTTCAGGTGTAACAAAAACTTCTCTATGTCCAAAGAGTCTCAATAAGTGAGTGGATTTTACGACGAAGATTTGCCGAAAGGAGATTACATCCATACAAGCCTGCCAATGATCCGAAATTATTTCCTGCGCATCGTTAAACGTAGTTTCAATTTGATCGTGCTATAAATAAGTCTGTAAAATCAATAAAAAAAAATCTATGACTTTTAAAACAAGTGCAATGAAGCTTTCCTTCTTTACCCATAAATTGATGTCAAAAATTTTACTTAATTAATTTTAGTTTTTCCTCTAAGTATCGTGTTTAAACCAAAACATTAGGGGTGGGCCGATTTTTTTGCACGCAAGTGTATATAATTATGAACTCACGAAAAACATAACCTTCCTTATGGTTGAAATGGGTAAGATCTTGACGTCATTTTAATGATACACATACCATCGCTGTATGTAGGTACAACCTGTTTGTAAACACGTCAGCCTGCATTTGTACATCACACTCCTAACACGATATGGCGTCATAACGCCGTTGCACGATTAATGGGAAAATAATTGATTGCACTAGAAACATAACATGTTGTAAACTATTCAGCATGAGTTATTAATGAAGCTGTGCTGGAATGTTTCGTAACGTCATAAGTTTTGCTGCAATCTGAGATGCAGAAATAATAGGTCCTTGCCGTTTTTTTTAAAGGGTTGCTTTGAAGTGGATTGACTCGGAATTATAAGTTCAGGTACGTTATTCTTTTCTCTAAATGAGGTATTTGATGTTATTTTTTGTGTTTTGTATTTTCTGTAAGTAATCTACGAGTACGTAAAGAGGGAAACTTTGTTTTTTGTTTGTTAGTGGTAATCTCTGAAAGTGACTAGTACGATTGCTAAAATTTTTTCACTGATAGAAAGCTGATCAATTCCTTGCTATATTTTATTTACGCTGCCGAAGCTGCAGGCAAAAGCTAGTATTTTGTTTATATATGTTTAGCGTATGATAACAATGGAACCCAATTATAATATATATTATATTTATATTCAATTGTTATCATACGCCAAATAATTAATCCTTTGCTTCACATCTAAACAAACTTACTAACTAAGCACTTACATGGCATAATTGAAACAAACCGACACGCCCACCTGTTCTAACTGTAGTACAAACGCGTCCCCAAGTACTAGAAGGCCATGAAAATAAAGAGATAAGTTCGCAAACTATTCCATATGTCCGTGGGTGTCGCTGCCCACGCTGCCCAACCCTGTCTACCAGGCTAGCAGCATAATATCAGCTATGTAATAATATAAAAGACAGTAAGCTGATAACCTACGCCCTACCATTGTTTACAATCTCGAAAGGTTTTCACTCGTGAACTTTGATTCTTTGATCGCTTTTTTTATCACTTACACTTCAGTTTGACCTACATATATCTTTGTATGAGTTATTATGTTTTGACTAGTTGCGTCTACAATATAATGATTGATTACCATTACTTCTCGGGGTAGAGGTTCATATTTTTTTTTTAGGAATTATCGGAAATCATCAAGTTTTAAGTCTAAGAACTATATTTCACCGGGACACCATGGCGCCGCCACCAACAAAGTGTATATAGCTCTATAGAGAGTTACTCACCTGGTGTCCGTTTGGTTGCGCAACCAATTTGGTGGCGTGACCAGCTCGGATGCGTGGCGACTCTGATGTCTGTACGGTGTCTATTTTGGTAGCTCTAGCTTAGGACTATATTTCACAGTTTTCAACATTACTCTTTGTGGAGGTTAGTACCCTCAAATAATAGTCCATGTCAATGATGATATTTTTTTGTTGACATAAGAATAGTCATACTCGTAATCAGGAGCTAAGACAATCATACTAAAAATTTACTGGTATTTTGACGTTTTCACAAATTCATAATACATTTAAGACTTTTAGAAAATTATCATATTTTGGAACAATAAACTCGACGTGGCACAAGACAAAGTTCAAATTCCATTGCAGCGCATACTCGTTTTTTTTTTTTTGTTGAACTGCGAAATCACCAATTTTTTTGCGTGATCGAATCAGAAATGAAGATGTCCACAGGAGAACCAAAGTTGCCGACACAGCACGAAGAATCGCCATACTTAGTAGCAATGGGCACGGCACATCGCTCGTAGAACAGATGGCCGTTGGGGCCGAAAGGTTCTTCAGTGGCGACCGTGTACGGGAAGATGCAGCGCTGGAAGACCGCTTACAAAGTGGACCGATGACCTGGTGAAGGTTGAGAGAATCCGATGGATGTGGGTCGCACAGGACCAAGAATGGTGGCTACAATGATGGCGACACATGTGGAAGGCCTATGTCCAGCAGTAGATGTCTATCGGCTGAAATGATGATGATGAAATTACCAAATAACTTCCCCCGCTCTGAGTAGAGCTAAAGGGATCTGACACTTACGCTTACTGACAAAAACCCATCTGTGTTATTTCAGAGTCTTTTTGCATTCCAGGACCACGGTGATTCTTCAGCCCAACGCATACTTAGGGCCAATCCCTTATTTTTAAGTGAATTCACTCGTAACAACTAAGAATGTTGCCCTGTAAACTGCTCCTAAAAATTGCTCGGGCAATTTTCATTAAACGCGGCCACATCATTCATTAACATGTCGGTCACGTGGCCACTGTTTCAGGCTCGAACGAACCTAACCGAATGGCTCTCTTATTGAACGATGAACGAACAAGGCTTTACGTTCAAAAGAGACAGTTTGCCAAATTGTTCAGTTCAAATACCTACTGGAGGTAAGTACGTGTCTTTCGACCAAACTACGGGTATAAAACTATTTTTGTATTATTTTTTTTTAGTTAAACGGAACCTTATTATGTTGACATGATAAGATAAAAATAACTTCGAATTAAATGGCCTAAGTTATAAATTTGTAAGTAAAATCCTGGCTAAGTTTTATGTGATAAGATTTAGTATCAATATTTTTATTTTTAGTCCTCAATTTTATAAATATTTGTACGCCGATACTTATGGCATAAACATGACTGGACTCAAAAAATAAACGTATATCTTGCATGCTTTTGTATGTATACAATGTTTAAACAAATAAAGAATATCTTATCTTATCTTATCTTATCTTATCTTATCTTATTATTAATAATAATAACAATAATAATTTTATTTTCACCATAAGCTTTCCATTACTAAATTCTATTATATTTATACAAAATGTGTCCCTGTGGCTTAGGAGTCAGACAGCATCCCAGTAGCAAGTAACCAAATAATTAAGACTCCGCTGTCCGTCAGTCTGTCTATCCGTCTGTAACCTAGCTGTATCTCATAAACTGTGATAGTTAGATAGTTGAAATTTTCAGATGACGTTTTTCTGTTGCCGTTATAACAACAAATATTGAAAAACAAATCAAAATAAATATTTAAGGGCCTCCCATACAACCAAATTGAGAAAACACAACTTTGAGTAAACCTCGCCTATGTACTTAGTACCTACATAAACTTTGTTATCCACTTATTTTATAAGTTGTTATTTTGTAAAATAAAGAATTAAAAAAAAAGAAACAAACGAATTTTTGCTGATTTTTGCTACGGACATTACGGAACCCATCATGCACGAATCCGACTTTAACTTGGCCGAAAGTATTTCTTCGTAAGTCATCATCATCATCATCATTTCAGCCGATAGACGTCCACTGTTAGACATAGGCCTCCCCCAAGTGTCGCCACAATGATCGATCATGTGCGTCCCGCATCCATCGGATTCCAGCAACCTTCACCAGGGCATCGGTCCGTCTTGTAGGAGGCCTTCCGACGCAGCGTCATCCGGTTCGCGGCTCCACTCTAGAACCTTTCGGCCTCAACGGCCATCTGTTCTGCGAGCAATGTGCCCTGCCTAAATTAAAAAATTTCTTCGTAAGTGTATTGAAAAAAGTCGTTTGATACATGTGCAAATTTGTCACTGTAGCCCTCGCCTCCATAACACACTCGCTTACAGCTCGTGCGAATTCCACCTCCGGCGCAATGACAAACTTTCTGCACTTGTATTTTTTTTTTTCTATGGGCAAAATCATCTTATGACAGCCCCCGCTCTTGGGCGGAGCGGGAGATAGTGTCAGACTCTTACTGACTAAAAAACCCATCCCGTTCCTTCAAGCCTTCATACCGGGGCTCGAGCGCCCTTTCGGATAACCCTGGCCCCAGTAGGCTTCGACCCGGCTGGGCCCCTGCTGTTGCTGACAACTCCTTGAGGCGCGCGGGAACATCGCGCGCCGTCGACGACTTGGGCTTGGTCCGGACTGTTACCGGACGGCCGGACAGTGAGCTTCCCATTGCTCACTGTCCGCAAGCCCGCGCCTACGGTGGCCGGAAATCGGGATCAGAATCCCGGCGGCGGCGGCGGCGGCGATAACGCCGTTGCCTGATGCGTTCGGCCTCCTCCTTCGCGAGCATTACTGCTTCGCAGAAGTCGGCGACCGCCTGCCACTCCTCCTCGCTCCGGACCATGGCCTCAACCAAGGCCCGGCGCGAGAGGTCTTCGCCGCCGATCGCCCCCACGAGGGCACGGCGATGCTCCGCCTTTCTGACCCACATCAAACTAGCCTCAGTGACACCTACGAAATACCGTACCATTTGTACCCAAACAATAAAAGTCTTTAAATTTTATCGTCTAACATAAATCAAGTTACGTTATCCTCAAAAACAAACTCTGTGAAGAACCTTGTCCTAATCATGGGTATTTCCATTTAATGATATAATCTGATTTCCTTATTTGTCTGTTAAAGCTTTGCATTAGTATCAAACAAAACAGGATTTTCCTTAAAAAAAGACAATAAAAGTACACTCTCCCATGTAATCTGTTCATCGAAGTGAAATTAAAAAACCAGCCAAGTGCGAGTCGGACTCGGGCTGTGAGGGTTCCGTATAAACTTACCTATGTAAACAGTTCAATTTCCGAATGGAGTCGAGAGATTTATTCCTATACCTGTGCCAAAAGATCTTGCTTTATGCCAAATTTCAGGATTCTGGGTCAACGGGAAGTACCCTATGAATTCTAATGATTGAAATTCCTAATGATTCTCTTAAAAGTGTCGAAATAATGACGTTTGACGTTTTTGCGACATAAACGGCTGTTTTATAACTTTAAAATTTATTTTTTTCACAGCTAGGGACCGCAAACCTGAGTATATGGACTTAATTTCAATTCGATATCTACACGCGTTTCCAAGATAAAAGACCTTGACAAATAAACGAACCGACAACAAAGTGACCTATAAGGGATCCGTTTTTTCCTCTTGAGGTACGGAACCCTAAATAGAAAAACAATGACGTCACAGCGATTACAGCGTCATTGTGATGGCGTTCGTGTATTAATGGAGAATTCATTAGTAAAGGTGCGTGCACACCGCATCTTTGGCAATGCACGCGATCTGACAGCACGCTACTTCGCATGTATAAGTAGCACGGTACTTCATACTTTAGTGGAGCGATGAAGGAAGCCACAATTAGCATAGCTGATTAGTAACCGTATCTGCTTACCATAACCATAATCGATTATTAAAATGTCTTAAAAGCGTCATATAAGAGAAATTACTTTTCTTTGCATGTTAATTAACAGCCACCAATAGCCTAAAATATAATCTATGGGTTGTCCGAAAGGGAATCCTGAGGTTTTGCCTCAGGATTCCCGTTCACACAATGCATCCGTAGATTTTTTGGCCTTCTTCTATCCTTAAAACATCCACATTCATACTCAAAACTTTCCTCCTAACACATAAGTATAACGGAGATTCGTCAACTGTGGGTCGCGACATCGGAAATAACACTCACAAAACCTTTGTTAACATTTCTAATTACTTGCTAAAACACACTGAATACAGAATAATCAGGGATGCCTGGGATATGGCTCGATTAAGCACTTGAACGCGGGAAGTTTAGCGTGGAGTAACGAATGTCTACCGAGACTGCCGGACCGATCCAAAGTGCCTCAACCAACCGTCACCGCACACGTCGGCCTACCCCCGTTACAGGTTAGTCAACCTAACTCTCAACGTCAGTACCTGTCAACGTCAGTACCTGCCAACGTCAGTTCCTGTCAATGTCGAATAGCTGATTATAATTCCGGATCGACATTTGGTTCGATTATTCACTCGGTGTCGCCATCACTCCACGCTAACCATCCCCAAGTTAATACTTGACGTTCCCAAACCTTAGCTGTCAAATCAAACTACATAGTTTCTCCAGTGAGGGATAGTTGACGCTGATCTAGACCGACTGATATGCGTCAACGCTTCGACAAGTATATAAAACTGTTTGTTTTATATACTTATGTGTTAGGAAAACACATAAGTATATAATTCGTGAAAATATATTTAAAAATATAAATATAATTCATTATTCGTATTTAATAACTACTTACCTACTGATCTAATAGAATAGTTGCTAATAGCTTATTTTCATAAATACTTTTTGATTAAAGAAAACTCAGAACCTACAATAAACGCGTATTGGCGTTTACGACCTAAAAAAAGTTCATTATGTCCATATCGCTCAAAGTCTGTGTTAAGTTACCATCAAGTAAATCGGTTAAGTATACATATGTTTGAGCTGGTAGAAGTTGAAACAGCTGGTCGAATCTTCGCTTGATCAGAGAGCTATAGCCTGATTCACGTAAAATCAAACAAGCCAAATATCGTTGAAGTTTTATAGTCGTTCGATCGAAGTCCTATCCAAAAGCGGTATTCACGATCTATCGACTTATTTCCAGTAACATTAATAAGTATTCTACCAGGATAATGTAATACAGATATTGTATAAATCGACGAATTTCAAAACACTTTAAAATCGGTGCCGTCCAAACTCGATTGACTGATGTGAATACGGAAATGGTCTAAACGACCAGAAGTTTGTTTGTTTACTTACAAATGTAATTTTCCCAGAACTCGATTACCAAAGAACAATTAACCAGTTTACTACTTCATGTGCCCATTGTTTTTCACAAACACTTCTGACAATGAATGTTATCGTTATTTTTTCGTTTTTTTTTCTGTTATTTAAATTCCAAACAGGCGCCATATTTTAAAAAAATAACTACGTGATTAGTTTAAAACACTGTTTTACCAGTTCTAAACTTAAATAATATTATTACAATAATAATAATATTATTTAAATATATATATTTAAATTTTAATATTAAAGAATATTATTATTTATTTAAAATATATTATTTTCAAAATTTAAATTTAAAATCCGCTTGTCAGTTTTTAAACTAAGCATTATAAGCAGGTTTTATAAAGAAGAGATGGATTTCTGTGATTCTCCAATTATAGGAAGCCACAAAATTTGCTTAAAAACTGGTTACAAAAAAAGATTGACAAACCAATAAAAAATACTTGATAATAAGAATAGAAACAAAAACGTGGTACATACAGAACGAATATATATATATATATATATTTTTTAAATAATTAAAGCAAAGACAAAAACTATAACAATGAAACAATGGTAGTGGTTCTCGCCCACACCTGTAAAAAGAACAAGGGGTAGGTATGGTAAGTAATCTCAAACAAACAGAGTGGAAGCCAATTATTTCTAGTTACCGTACTACGGCTCAATTATGTGTCGTTTACCTTTATACAACACGTTATTATTTATTAATAGGTACAGGAACTGAAATATAGAGATCGAATATGATACTGAAATACGGCTCGTGAATTAGTTAAACGACTATATTACTGG
This sequence comes from Mythimna albipuncta, assembly GCA_929112965.1. Taxonomy (NCBI): domain Eukaryota; kingdom Metazoa; phylum Arthropoda; class Insecta; order Lepidoptera; family Noctuidae; genus Mythimna; species Mythimna albipuncta. The sequence continues at coordinate 18,881,436 of OV815967.1, forward strand.
CTACTACTAGTTGACTTCGCCCGTGTGGTAGTCGAAAATTATATATTTATTTATGGATTTAAGGATCACCAGTGTTACAATAATTTAAAAAAAAAACTTAGAAACTACTTTGCACATACAATTATAAGAAACCACATTATCCTAAGAAAACATAGGTATTATGAAAGGCAAGAAGGAAGTCAGTAAGAGTCTGACAATATCTCCCGCTCCACCCAAGGGCGGGGGATGTCATTTGGATGATTTTTATCCACCAAAAACATTTTACCACATATGACATTTTATTTTGACATTGTACTCTATTGAAAATATTAATTAATTTCATTGTTTTGATCATTTTAATATTTAAATGACATTGTAATTGTAACTTACAATTGTAATTCAATTTAATGTGTAATTGATTTTCTGGGAACAATAACAAATTACTGAATTCTGAACTAACATAGAAATAAGTGTGACTAACATATCTATAATGTGGACCAAAAGTTGTCTTTAAAATAAATTATTATTATTTTTATAAAAGTATCCTATGAGGTATTCCAGGTCATTTTCTACCCGTGTATTAAGTTTCATCAAAATCCGTTCAGCCGTTCGAGCGTGAAGAAGTAACAAACATACACACACTCTCACAAACTTTCACCATTATAATTACACGTATTAGTGCGATTAGCAACCCTTCACACAGGTGTTAGTAATCTTTGGGATTATCCGTTCCCCTAAACCTTCTTTATGAATTAAGTAATGTCTATTGGTGAAAACTGCATGAAAATCCATTAAGTAGTTTTGGGGTTTATCTCATTCAGACAGACATACAGACACGATCCCTTTTGTTAGACAAAATTATTTTTAATTTATGTGAAACCTGAATAATTGAATATATTTTGTTTGTTCAGAATCAGTAACTAAATGGATTCCAATAGTTTTTACACCATGTTATATTTTTTCCCAAAAATATTTAAAAAAGTTACAAGTTGGACATCACCAACAATAAGTACAACACAGGTCACGGCAGGTCATAACAGGCATTAGGCGCCAGCAAACAGCTGGGTGCAAGTGCAAAACAAGCCCTCAGTCGCCTGGATGGCCTTTTTTTCCGATGGGAAAAATCATCCTATGAAAACCCCCGCTCTTGGGCAGAGCGGGAGATAGTGTCAGACTCTTACTGACTAAAAAACCCATCCCGTTCCTTCAAGCCTTCATACCGGGGCTCGAGCGCCCTTTCGGATAACCCTGGCCCCAGTAGGCTTCGACCCGGCTGGGCTACTGTTGCTGACAACTCCTTGAGGCGGGCGGGAACTGCGCGCGGCGTCGATGACTTGGGCTTGGTCCGGACAGTTACCGAACGGCCGGACATACATAATAGATTCTTTACATAAAAATACTAGACACGTGTTTCGGGTTTCAAATATACTATAACTAATTTAAGTATATGCAGAATTTTCAGTCTTTTCACACAGCATTTTTACTATCACCACACAAAAAGTCAAACGACTTGAGAATTTAGTATAATATTTAATCATTTAAAAAATACTTATATTCGACACTTTTTGTAAGGCTCTTCTATTCGTAAACAATGATCAAGATCTTGATTATTTAACCAGTGTTAATAATAATAATAAGCTGGCGTTGCGCGGATGGATCAAGGGCCTGATACAGAAGACAGTACTCCTCGATACGGCTCGTATTGTGAGGAGGTTCCTGTCTCTGGAGCCCTAACCACCGGTAGCTTGGACCCTGCTCCCGACACCGGCGGACAACTATTTTTTTTTTTTTTAATTAGTTTTTTAAGAAATGTTTAAAAATAATATGTTAAAATGAAAAATTAAGGAGATAATAATATTCTTCTACTATCACACAGCGCCGTCTAGTCCCAAGCTAAGCAGAGCTTGTGTTATGGATACTAGACAACTGATAAACATACTTATATATTTCTAAATACATACATATTATAGATAAATCACACCCAGACACAGAAAAAATGATCGTGCTTATCACACAAACAATTGTCCTGTGTGGGAATCGAACCCACGACCTCCGGCATAGCAGTCAGGGTCACTAACCACTAGACCAACGGGCCTGTCAATTACATCAGATTTCATTTGCTATAAATTATAGAATAGAATAGCATTTATTCGGCGCAGGCAACACAATAAACCACAACATAAAACAATAATAATAATTAGAAAATAGAGTAGAGACATACAATACAGTTGCAGTGACTGTGCCTGAACCGAAAGGGTCACCAACTCAGCAATTGCTGGGCGTCAAACACCCAGCGCTGATTTTCAGCTGACACCCCGCAGTGACGCACGGATGATGGAAAATAAAATATACTTAACGTATTAATCTAACCTATATCAATATAACCCAATTTACCTCGGACAGAGGATAAGCATTGCCATATAGCGTGGCAACGCCGCCAGCCTTTTGGGCACATTACCAGTCGACAGCAATGTGGAAGAGTTTTTTGACGCCATATTTTAGTTAGTTGTAATTAGTGTAGGGTTTTTTTTTTAATTTACTGTAATTATAGTTTTTAGTTGTGTATGTAATAAGTTAAATTGATTTAAATAAATATAACCCATACTTAAAATAAATATTGATGCTAGTGTATTTATGTGATAATTTTGTTGTATAGTACTAACAAACCAATTACCCAAATCGTTAGACTTTTTAGACAGACTCTACTATTATAAAAGCGAAACTTTTACATAAACAGTCACATTGAACAGCCCATCAATGAAAATAACAAATGTATTTATGTCTTTCTAACCCATGTTCGTGACAACATCTCAGTCACATTTAGCGTCGCCCACGCAAAGAGAGGAAGTTGTATTCTTAGCTAGAATGCGCACGACACATCTACCCGCCCACTACTTTTACATTTATTATTTTACATTGAAGGTTTTTCAGCTGGAAAATTTCAGAGAAGATATAACAGACGTCTGGGGTTATAACTAAACTGACCATTTATTTTTTAACTAATATCGGGACATGGTAAATATGGGTTACTGTAAATTTTTTTTTTAATGAAATTTTCGAATTTTTGTCACATCAACTGTGACGAGTTTACAATATAATATTATTTTTAGTTTATGCGAATCCTGGGGCCGTATTATGACCTCTTAAAACCATCATGTTTTCGGTGTGAAAAAGAGACGGAGCTATACAGGACAAATAGCACTATCCTTTTCTCACACAAAAAAACATGATGGTTTTAAGATGTCATAATACGGCCGCTGATTATAGTTTGTTAGAATCAGGAACTGAATAGATTCCAATAGTTTTTAAACCATGTTATAATTTTTCCCAAAAATATTTAAAAGGTCACAAATTGGATACCACCGACATTAAGTAGGTACAACACAGGTCACAGCAGGTCATAGCGGGTATTAGGAGCCAGCAAACAGCTGGGTTCAAGTGCAAAACAACCCCTAAATCGCTTGGATGGCCCGGTGACTATGTATTTTGGCTGACATAACAAGCTTATAACTTAGTGATTTTTCATGATACAGCTATGAAATTTTGTTTTACATAAAAATATCACACGTGTTTCAGGTTTTATATACTTAAACGTGGCGGAAAACTAGACTTTCGTCACGGATTTTTTTTAAGGGACAGCGGGTTCAGGTACTCTAGTAACGGTTCAGTCCCGTTCAAAACGGAACACATTGTCACTTTAGTCTAAACTCGAGAACGCTATAACGTAAGCAACAAAACGTCAAAATAAAACATGACCACTACCCAGTTTATTGCGTTTTAAACGCCCATTCCAAAACACTCCTTCGAGCAGTGCTCAGTGAGCAAAATAAAGGTGGCTTTTTAGCTGCGGCTTTTAGCGATAGAGATAGTGGACTTTTATTAAGTTTTCCTACATTCACCGCTGAGCTGCGAGAATGTGCGAAAGAGTTACCGTGGCTTTGGAACGCAAACAGCAACTGAAAGAACACAAGTGGGTTTTAGTCAGTAAATGTCTGACACAACCTCCCTGAACGGCCTGAAGTTTGGCTACTTGGACCCGTGGACGACGAGCAATCTATTGCTCGTCGTCCGCAAGCCCACGCCTACGACGGTAACCGGAAGCTGTGTGACTCCCGTCCCTCGAGGCGTCTCCTATGACAGCGTCTGGAACGTGACGATATCTGTTCCCCCATTAGTCATGCATGTATTTAACCGTCAAACATTCACTGTTAGACATAGGCATACCCCAAATATCGCCACAACAAATGCGTTTCGTATTCATCTCTCTCACCAGTTCATCAAGGTGGACCTTGCGGGAGGCCTTCCAACGTTGCGTCTTCCGATGCGTGGTGTACGCTTGCCTAACCTGGTCACTCATGCTTTAAAGAATGTCTCTGACACCTATCTCCCCATTTTCACACGTATTTACCGAAAATATGATTAACGATCAAACAATACAATATTTATTACAAAAACCTATCGCACCACACAATTACAGCAACTTTGCAGACTCATCCATTTTCATTCGGTCAACAACCTTTGTCTTAGTGTCGCCGCACACAGGCCACAAAAAAAGTCATCACAAAAAAAAGCTAGAAGCGGTCACAAAAAAAGCTAGAAGCGGCCACAAAAAAAGCTAGAAGCAGCCACAATAAGCTAGAAGCGGCCACAAAAAACCAGAAGCGCGCGACAGCTTGTGGCCGGAGAAGCTAGAAGCGGCTGCTAGATTTTTTTGTGGCGGCTCCGCCGCATACAGGCCACAAAAAAAAGCTAGAAGCGGCTTATTTTATGGCCCGTGTGCGGGGACACTTACGCCGAAGAATATGGCGGGACCATAAACTTTTGTCATGTTATTGTCATAAATTACAGTGTTCTCATATTTTGCTAGTACTTGAAGCATTGGGGTCTTTATCTTCTAAGTACTTACTAAATATATGTAGTATCTAACGAAAACATATTGCAGGTTTTATCCTGTGAATATTTCTTGTTTTCTACACTCACTACCGTGCTGTGATTTATGTTGTTTTTCACGAATGCTGTCGCATGGTTGGTCGATATTTTTTATAGATTTTCGTTACAAAATTACAAGGAATATTATACAAATAACTTTTCAAAAACACTTTTACACGTCAATTTTTGCTTCCAATTAACTAGATAAGGCCGGTGTTTCGCAGCTGACTACTCTGAAAAGAAACACCGAAACAAACTCTCAGGTCAAAGTGTCTTTTAAAGTCAATACAGCAAACATGTAATGGTCAAATCATATGACCACCATACAGATTAGTGTCTGAGATGTACTTTTAAGGAAAGAACGACATAGATCTAAGTGGATCTGTCCAGTCTGTACAACCATTTGTTAGTATTCATCTAGCTCAGGACTATTAACAAGCTCAACCGTGAGGAAAAATACCAGAGAAAGGACATTGGTATATGCTGCATAAACTACTCAAAACTGCCAGATATAGATTAAAATTACAGAAAAGGAAAAAGTAATCTGCATAGTTCTTCAATTGGAGTTATCGGTTGGCTTCTTAAAAGGAAACTATGCATTAGCTTCTGACGTTTTATAAGTGCCCATGTAGGCCTATTTGAAATAAAATATTTTGACTTTGACTTTAATGTAGGAATGCATGGCAAAAAACGAACATAGGATTGGGTTTTAGCAAGATAATATCCAGCTTTCAAGCAATAAACAACAAATCCTCAGCAGTAGAAAATCGCGGAGAGAATCGGGTCGATGTTAAATAATATTTAATTACCTGACAATAACGCCAGTATAATCGTAATTGGTGGCCTGTCACGAGTCACCTTGACGCACGCGAAACTGTCTCGTTTGAAACAATCAATTTATATCGAGCGTTAGGACGACTGGGTGAATCATAAAAATGTTTTTATTTTCATCATAAAAACGTTCTGTAAAGAGTAAAAACTGTAATGATGGTTATAAACTTTTGTCAAGGTTGAATATGTTTTTCTTTGTCATTATATTAACACTGTATGTTATACCTAGGTTTACAGGGTTACCAGACAGTTACGAACCAACACGTCCCAAACTAACCTTGTTAGTTTCAATACGTGCAAACAGCAGTTGTAATCCATGACATTCAACGCTATTAGTTGGGATGGGTGCGTGTTTTCCCAATCACCGAATGAGTTGGCGTGTGGTTAACATCAAACAAACCAAGGTCATCTTGGTTGGAACGCTAGTTTGCAACGTCTGGTCATCCCGACCAGACTAGAGTTGGGCACGCTATAGTCATGGCGGTAAGTCCCCTGTTTAAGGAGTGGTTGGGAAGACGTCCCGGCATCCTCACCTTCTACATAACGCAGGTCTGCACCGGATATAAAAAGTTCGGAAGATTCCTGCACCTGATCGTGCGGAAGAAACGCCATAGTGAGGAGCCGCCCGGAGGACACGGTGGAGAATATATGCTGCGCTTGGCCAGCAGCACCGTGTCCTCGTAGGGGCGATCGGCGATGGTGACCTCTTGCACCGAACCCTGGTATAGGCCATGGTTCGGAGTATGAGGGCATGGCAGGCGGTCGCCTCTTTCTGCGAAACAATAATGCTAGCGAAGGAGGCGTCCGTACCCGTGACAGACTGGACGTCCACTACAATTTAACCAATTTTACTTTGTAAATTAAGTGCTGAATTAGTAATAAAATATCCAAACCTTTATTAAAGTGATTATGTAAACTGAAAACTGCTGAGAAGGCCAATAATTCGTGACGGGACCCATTAGGGTCGATGCTTGCTCGAGCGAGATAGTATTAAAAAAATCCAACGGCCGTAGATTGGAAGCCACAGTAGGGTTTTGTTAGTAAAAGTCTGAGATTCCCTTTCCATCTAAAGCGGAAAGTTTCTTAATGAAGGCCAATTCTCGTACCTGATCGAGCGTCCTAAATCAAGTCTTAATAACATCAATATATAAATCAAATACAAAAATACAAGAAACACCCTTTGACCCTTAGAAACAATAAAGAATTATTCCTAGATCTTATCAATGGCCATTGTGACAGGTCGTGACGCACATGACGTCTCATTATTCAGTACTGAGAACGAATATCTACAAACAATAATACAAGTAAGACAGAACCGCGCAAACTCTTAATTAATTCAACAGAAACAGGACTTTCGTCACATTAATTAAAACCACAAAATCTTTTAATTATCTTTTGCGAGTACAAACGTTCCTAGTGAACCGTTGGAGATCTTTTTTTTTTTCATTTGAATTTCGAACGGGCAGCTTCCATTTTAAATTTTCCCGTACCAGAGTTCTGTCTACAGTGTTTCATGGAGATCCGAAATGTGCTCTTTTCGAAACTGTAGCGGTACTAGCTTAGCAATCGTGAAAAACTAGATTTAAATTGGGGACAGTTGTGAAAAATAAGGTATACATTTTACGGGTCTTGTTGAGTTTTGACAAACTTTTACTATTCGTTCAGTTAATGTCAATTAGGGCGGGAGAATTGATTAGATGATAAAAAATAAAAATAAAATTACTTCTAGAGCTCCAAATTTGCAAAAGAAATCGTTCTTATTACATATACATAATGACGCAGCAAAAACAATACTGTGATCAAAACAACCAATTGACATTACATTAATAAACCGGGCTAGTGCGAGTCGGACACGCGCTCTGAGGTTCCGTACAAACTTACTTATGAAAACAGAATCGCAAAAAAAAATGAGAGAGCAGGTTTTTTCCTACACTTGTGCTATAGGACCTTGCTTCATGTCAAATTTCAAGATTCTAGGTTAATAAAAAGTGCACTATGAATTTTGATTCCTTTGAGAGTGTCGAAATATACGTACGACCCTTTTTTTTTCGTTAACTTAGAAGATTGATTTTTTCACAGCTTTAAGGGAACGCAGACTTGAGTACATGGTTTTAATTTCAACTCTAAACTGCACGCGTTCCTGAGATAAAGGGTCTAGACAGACAGACAGACGGACAACAAAGTGATCCTATAAGGGTTCCGTTTTTCCTTTTGGTAAGGAACCCTAAAAAAAACGTAAATAAATCTGAATAACGCAAAAACACGCTCAATCGATCTAAGATGGCGTCTTGTTTGCTTTGCGCGCGACGCTTGTTTACAAACGTCACATCACTATCATTGGGGGTCACGCGACGTCGCCGGCGCATGCGCATCATTAGATCAGTGCGTCAAGCGGATAGGCTACTGAGTAGTCTGTGACAATTTTAGATACGGAATGAGAATAGAATGAGTTTAAAATTAATGTTGTTTGTTTGAGTAAGAAATATAAAGAAAGAAAGAAAAAAATATCACTGCCTTTTTTGAGATGCTACGGAAAAAAGCCAAGTCCTTTTTTTAAGTATAGGTTAAGGAGACAAGTTTAATTAAGATGCCATAAAAGCCTATTTTTTAGGTCAAAAATCATACAATAACTTCTCCGGGAGATCTAGAGTAGAGTGGAAGGGTGTATCAGACGTTGTGGCTAAAACCCACTCCCATGTTTATTATTTGCTTTGCATCCTGGCTGGAGTTGTCAACAACAGCAGGGACCCAGCCGGGTCGAAGCCTACTGGGGCCAGGGTTATCCGAAAGGGCGCTCGAGCCCCGGTATGAAGGCTAGAAGGAACGGGGTGGGTCTTTTAGTCAGTAAGAGTCTGACACTATCTCCCGCTCCGCCCAAGAGCGTGTCGCGCGATGTCAATGCATGATTTTTTCCCACCATAAAAAAAAACAACCCGGCTGGGACCCCGGGGTTCCCTTCCGGATAGCACATGGGTCTGATAATAGCCTAGGTTGGCTCGGCTCGTACCGCGCCTGTCTTAATGATATAAATGTCGCGGGGAAAGGGATTTCGCGAAATCCTTAGGGATATCACGAAATCCCGGTTGATGACGAATATTTATTTATTTATTTATACTTCATGCACATAAAAGTACAGAGGCGGACTTAATACGACGTCTTCTTACTAAAAGTATCTAGTGATATGTACCCAGCTCGCTTTGTTTCGCTCCCACTACTGCCCGTGTGGGTACTAGAGCGAGCGAGAAAAATGCATGGCTCGATTTTTATTCGGCAATATCCACTTTTCTGACATTTTACTAGATTTAGTTTAGTGAAACGACATATCACTGACGATAAATTGGTGTTTTGCCATATCACTAGATACTTTTAGTAAGAAGACGTAATGGACAAGAATATTCGACATCTACCGGGATTTCATGATATCCCTAGAGATTTCGTGGAATCCCTGATATCCTCATTTCCCTGCGACATATATACTTCCAAGCATTTCGTACAGTTGCAGCTATATTTCGAATCCGTCTTTGACACACTTTGTATGAAATATTTGTTAATTCATCCAAAACGTTACACTTATATATTTTTATTTCTTTATTGTCGGGCAACTAAGATAGATAAAATACATTATATTATGATCTTACAAAATAACAATGTGCTCACGAAGTAACGGCGTCGTGTTTCGCTGCGAGGTCAGTATCCTTCCGCTTTTCTACCTTGCTGTTGCAAAGCGTCGTCCATTTCAGTAATGGTAAGTCGAGTATTATTTTCTGATTCATTATACCAAGTTATCGTAACCTAAAATACAGATGCAATCCAATTGGATTCTCAGTTAAAATGGTCACCCATCAATATACTAACCTAAACAACCGTTACATTGTAACCAAATTAAATTTTATACAAGTAAGCAGAACCAGTAGTTCATTAACTATTGATAAGCTCGCACTTGACCACTATCTAACTTAATCGAAAATGTCAATTTGGTTGACGATGGAGCACGCACAAAAACAAACAATAAACAACAACAATCAACAACGACAACAAACAATTAAAACTGTACCATTCAAGGAGGTGTAACTTCAACAGTGACCTGTCAGAAAACACACGTAATTTGTTCACTCATGGAGCATCATTCACGCTTGGTACTTTAGTAGGTAAGCAGGGCAATGAGCGGTACAAGTCGGCGTGTTACTCAGCTAACCTTATCGTTCAAGACTATTGATAAACGTATGATAGCATGTTTTGTTAGCATAAGCAGATCTTATCAGTAGGCAACAAAATGCCTTACGAACGAAATGCCCTTTTCTTTTACATAGGCATGTGCTGAAAGAGCTCTTGCCATGGTGATAAAAGGAAAAGCAAAAAGCCACATCATTGGAAGGTCTCTTACGAGGTAGAAGAATAACCTGGTAAGGGGCGAAGGAGTCAGACCATAACGTGACCATTTACAACGGGCCTCATCAGAAGACTTGAAGTCACCCAAAGATCTATGCTCGGAGCTTCCTTTTGTGATCCCATCAAAAATAATAATATCCCCAGGAGAACCAAGGTCACCGACATAACTCGAAGAATCGTCGACGGGCAGGGCGCATTGCTTGCAGAACGGTTCTGGAGTAGCGATACCATACCGGAAGACGCAGCGCTGAACGGCCTCCCACAAAGTGGACCGAAGACTTGTTGAGTCGCGGGATTCCGATGAATAGGAGACTCACAGGACCAGCTACGTTACGGCGACCCTTAGGCTCCCCTAAGTGTCGTCACATGAGTATATAAACCACTTGGTGTCATCACATTGACCAACAGTGGACGTCGTACGGATGAAAAGATGAGAAAAAAAGAAAATAATTTAGAATTTCGTAATTATGATGCAATGTGGTATTCGATACGACATGAGCATTTGAGTATCTCATTCTTATCAGATTACCCAATCTTCAGTCTTGAAATAGTGTTATCTAAACAATTACAAAAATACAATGTCATTCTAACTTTTTTTATGGCTATCCCAAGGTCAACGGTAGATAGAACATTAAAATTGAGGTACAATATCGTTGGGCTGTGGAATTGTTCCAGTGAGTCGCCCTGGAACGCAAAAGAAAAGTGAAGATATTTCTGTTTTAACTTCCATCATCATCATCATCTTCATCTTCCTGCCCTTGTCTTGTGTTATTTGAGGTCTGCGCAACATGTTTTTTTAAATGGTATAAACTAGAGCTTGACTGCGATCCCACTTCACGGTAACCAGTGATGGAACCGTTTATGGTGAAGCTAAGTTTATTAAGACCCTATTCTATTAGTGTTCTTTCAGTTTTCCATTGAGTTTCGTGCAGAAAATCAGAAATGTTTATTTTAAATAGACCAAATCAAAAAAAAAAAGTGAAGGTAAATTGCACGTTCCAAAGCGCAGATCTATCGAAAAGAACATGCAAGAAACGCCATGGACACTCTTTTAGATCATATTTAGAGTTACATAAATCTTGGTTACATATTTCGTGCTCTTTTCAAACGATTCTGCAGCCTAAATAGATCACCCAACATAATATAAAGTAACTAGACCTCAACACAGTCACAAAACATATGTAAACCACGACTGTAGCATGCCCATGAAATCTCCGATTAGATCACAATGGCCGGCCCCTCGATCTCAAAGAGAAACATTAACGCTTCGCACCTATTTGCATACATTACAACAATATTACAATGCTGCCAACATTACCGTGCAAATTAGAGAACGTACGCACCATGTGTATGCATGATGGCATTTCAGTAAAATTCCAGCTAGACGTTAGATCCAAATTGCTGAACAATTTGCACGATGTATATTCCGACATTTTTTTTAACTGAGAACCATGATCCGTTGTTGATATAGCTCACAGAATAAGCGAGGCTCTAGAAATATGGTTCCTATGTTCTGTAGACCACCGGTGATTTTAAGAGCTATAATATGGTCCACAAAAGTTTATACTTTCAATGTATCAAACGTAAAAGTAGAATAAAATCAGCCTGCCTATTTCTCCATTGTACCTAGAAAAATATTTTCGGCAATAAAATACTACTAACACAATATAAGTACGTACTAAAAAACGTACAGCAAAATTATTAAAAAATAGACAAACTGCCGTGTGCAAAAAATCTGCTTTTCTGTAGTTCGAGACAAGAGCTGACGAACACTGCGCTTGATTCAATTAAAAAACGAGTCAAAAGGTTCTTTGGCAGTCGTCGAGACCTTTTCTTGGGTCATCATTATCATTATTTCAACCGAAAGACGTCCACTGTTAGACATAGGCCTCCCCCAAGCGTCGCCACAACGACCGATCTTGTACATCACCGCACTCTCAAAATGTCGTCGGTCCACCACGACCACGGTGCGTGGTAGCCACTCTAGAACCCTTTGGTCCCATTGACATTCGTTCTACGAGTGGTGAGCAGGACTCATTCCCAGCCCACTGTCACTTGAATTTAGCAACCTTGGTTCTCCTGTGGATATCTTCATTCCTGATGCAATCACGAATGAAAATATTCACAACTTATAATCTGGCATTATAAATACATCTGACATTTGTAGAATCTGACATTTATCGACTAAACCATCAAAAGGGTTATCAAAAGATAGCTATTGTGGTCTGGTTTCCAGCCGTGGCATAGCCATGGCAGCCTTCACTTCAATCAGCCCACTTCACTCCAGAAGTAGATGAGTCTTTTTCACTCTGCTCAGAGCGTCTATGAGTGAATTCTGTGCTCCCAAGGTGTTTAATTCGTGTTCTTATTTCGCGATAGTTTCCTTTGACTCCATGTATCCTCTACACAGAGGGCTATTCGTGCCGGTGGAATTTCGTGGAGCATTTCCGACGTCTGGCTCCCAAGCTCAACCGGGCTGGGGCTGCGCTCAAGCGGCTCCTGCCCAACCTTGGGGGTCCAGACGCCTCCTGCCGGAGGCTCTACGCGGGGATCGTTCGGTCCATGGCAATCTACGGGGCGCCGGTGTGGGCGCCATCGCTGAAAAAGCGACCGGCGGCCATACTGAACGCCTGCCAGAGGGTCATGGCGATAAGGATGGTGCGGGGATACAGCACGGTCTCCCGCGAAGCGGCGAGCCTTCTGGCTGGCCTACCACCGTGGGATCTGGAGGCAACAGTCCTTGCACACATGCACAATATGCGCGTGGAGATGCAACGTCGGGGTGAAAGTCCGCTGCCGCGACAGGTCACGGCATGGCGGACAGAGCTCCGGCGGGATCTCATGGTGAAATGGCGTCAACGACTATCGCAACCCAGTGCTGGGCACACCACAATCATGGCGGTAAGTCCCCTCTTTGAGGCGTGGCTGGAAAGGCCTCACGGCGTCCTTACCTTCCGCATGACGCAGGTCCTCACCGGACATGGTTCGTTCGGGAGGTTTCTGCACCGGATTCATGCTGAAGTGACGCCCGGGTGTCGCCACTGTGCGGAACGCCCGGAGGACACGGTGGAGCACACGATCGAGGTGTGCCCTGCTTGGGCGGAGCATCGCCGTGCCCTCGTGGGGGCGATCGGCGGCGGCGCCGGGCCTTGGTTGAGGCCATGGTCCGGAGCGAGGAGGAGTGGCAGGCGGTCGTCAACTTCTGCGAAGCAGTAATGCTCGCAAAGGAGGAGGCCGAACGCATCAGGCAACGGCGTTATCGCCGCCGCCGTCGCCGGGATTCTGATCCCGATTTCCGCAATGAGCAATGGGTAGCTCACTGTCCGGCCGTCCGGTAACTGTCCGGACCAAGCCCAAGTGGTCGACGGAGCGCACTGTTCCCGCGCGCCTCAAGGAGTTGTCAGCAACAGCAGGGGCCCAGCCGGGTCGAAGCCTACTGGGGCCAGGGTTATCCGAAAGGGCGCTCGAGCCCCGGTATGAAGGCTAGAAGGAACGGGGTGGGTCTTTTAGTCAGTAAGAATCTGACACTATCTCCCGCTCCGCCCAAGGGCGGGGATGTCAATGCATGATTTTTTCCCACCATAAAAAAAAAAAATGTTCGTGATATTCATTGTGAAGAAGTGTTTGTTCAGTGAGCAGTGTCCGGTGATGGTCCCGCCCGCCACCAGACGCAGGCTACCTCTGTCCAACCGCAAAGCCGAACAGAAATAGCCTCGGCGGTTTGAGTCCGGCGGCCTATACCACAAAAAAGATGAAAGATGTTAAAAAGGAAATACTTTTCGATTTGTACTACAATCAGTGTATCATCCTTTAACTCCACTATAGGAAATAAACCATTACGAACACGCATTACGCAACTAACTGACCACGCACACTTACATCGCAAGTTTGCTATTGCTTGTGTCAATTATGAGCATGATCATATTTTGAGGCTCGTCTGCCCCGCCCACAGGGTCATTCTAACCTCTTTCATCTTTTTTTGGCATACACCAATCAACTGTTGCAGAATAATGAACGTGCAACCCAATCATTTTGCACGATGCACGTGTCTACACTTCGGGCAAATTGGGCAAACACGTTGGCGTAAAGCAGCTAAAGCCGATACAAAGTTATCTTGAAGAAGAAGGGAGTTCCGTAATCTAAGGATATACTTCAAAAGATTATTTGGTTTATTGTCAGTAAATTAAAGCGATAAAGTTACTTTTCAACATATTTTGTTTATTTTTAGAAGTATTTTGTTAATATTTTGAGCTTCAAGGATTATTCGGTATTATGACATTATTTTTGTCAATGTCATAATGTTGTTTGGATTGAAAATACCCGGCATATAAACTGTCGGAGTTGAAAAAAAAATGCCTATGAGTTAATCTCGGAGATTGCAGAGGACAGTCAGTAGATGGGTAACACTGAAATTCCATTGTGACAAATTAAAAAATTGGTCTAACTTATCATTAATTTAGTCCCATTTCGGCACCCATGTATTCAACCATGAGTGGGAATAGACATCCTGGGCATCGGAAGGCGCATTGCGATACCCAGCCACCGTAGACGCAGGCTTGCAGACGGCGAGCAATAGGTAGCTCGTCGTCCAGTCAGGACCGAGCCCGAATCGTCAACGGTGTGTAGTTATTCCACGCAGGCCTCAAAGAGATGTCAAAAAACCGTAGGTTCCTAATAGAGCCGACGAGAACTTTTTAAAGAGATACCGTGGTCCTGTAACTCAAAGGGCAACTGAAGGGCAAAGATGGATTTTAGTCAGTAAAAGTCTGACCATCCCTCTTGCCCCGTCTCAGAGCGGGAGAAGACATTAGATGATTTTCCCACTTCAAAAAAAAATAGTTGCCGAGATGGTACTAAACCTAATCATACACAGAAAATCTGACCCTAATCTTGCCAAAGGGTATCTTGTGACCCAGTAAATGGTTTATGGAGGGCTGATAAGCACCACCGCGATAATTTCTACCTGATCACTAAAAAAAATTCGCTTTAATCCTGCAGCGCGGCCCCAAACCAACTCTTTGAAATTTAATTCAAGTACAAGCAAAAATGAACTTTGCTGTGGTCAAGTGGAAGTGTCTTTAATGGTACATCCATCCCATCATAGCTAGTAAAATGCAGAACAGATTAATATTTTCAATAAAAACTATGAACAGATTAAATTAGTCCATTTTGACGTCAATTCTAACGTCGAAGTAATCTCCTAAATTAATCTTTGTTGACTGCCGAAAGTTCCACGCAAAACTGCGCAGTGAACATTGAAATCAAAACATTAGTTACAGAAATAAACAGTTGACGATATCGAATAACTAACAAGAAATATAAACGGGTGGTAATCTGCGCGTATCTCACAAAAACGGCTCAACTACGTTTATGTTTTAATAAACACACTCGTAATCATCTTTCTTAGGGTTCCGTAACTCAAAAGGACAAAACGGAACCCATATAGGATCACTTTGTTGTCCGTCTGTCTGCCAAGACCCTTTATCTCGGGAACGCGTAAAGATATCGAGTTGAAATTAAAAACATAAATATACTCATCTGCGGTACTTTGAAGCTGTAAAAAAATCAATCTTCTAAGTTAACGAAAAAAAAACGATACTCTCAATTTATGGAATCAAAAATCATAGACTACTCTTCCCATGACCCTGACCATGGGGCCATGGTTTGACTTCTGAAAGGGAAACCCGTAGTTCTGAAATGCTAAGGACAACTGAAGGAACACAGGTGTGGTTTTAGTCAGTAAAAGTAAGGTATCTTCAAGGTTAGAGTGGATAGGTTCCTTCTTAATAAACTAGAGCGATTCACCATCAACGATTGTATTACTGCTTACCATCAGGTGGGATCGCAGTCAAGCACTAGTTTATATCAATATAAAAATTTTTCTTAAGAAACCAGTACGTTAAAGTCTGTAACGGAAATAAGTTGAAACCATTTTTGCGTTTTATATAATATACTACTAGCTTCTCGCCCGTGTAAGTACATAAAATATAACCTATGAGTTATAGGAATAAAGCAGCTTTATGTCATACAAAAAACGTCTGAAGTCATTAGATGATTACGACCTCATAAAAAAGGCCATCTTATATGTTAAACCCCTTAGCTTGAGCGCCAGGGGTTCATTGACCCGGAAAATTGCACTGTTTACGTAAATAACCAAAAAAATAAAAAATAAACTTTTCTGAATTTTCTCAGAAAAACAAAAAACATAGAATAAATAGAATAATATCTAGAAAAACCAAAATTTTCATCCAAATAAATTTCGTACAAAAATGTGTACAAGATGAAAATTAAGCGTTTTTTAAAGGTCTCCAAGTTGTACAGACGTATGTATAATCGGCGCTCGAGAGGTTAAATGATGAGAACCAAATCTCTTAACAACACATGAAACAAATAGGTATTACTTTAAAGTTAACATTTTTTGTTGATAAAAAGTATTTGCGCAACAAATTATTTTTGTCATATTTATCATTGTTCAAGGATTACACACATCAAGATTACATATCAAATATTATTTGCAAACATTTCATGTTTAATACAAATTATTGCCGCCATAATTAAACGTTTCAAACGAATATAGGAACCAAGGAATCCAGTATTCTGCCAAAGTAATTACAAATGCAAATAGATCGCGACCGAGGAGGTCGGATGGTATAAATCTTTACAAGGTCAATAGAGGGCGTGTAAAATTAGATCACTTATTATATTAATAATAGTATTATTTAAACTTGGAATGATGTAAACAGTTGTACACATGAAACACATTTTTTTAAAAATGGTTTTAGAAATTTTTTTGGAAATGGGAAATTTTCTAATAACTTTCTGTCGCATCGCTTTAGAGTGAAGCGATTCCTTCTGTTCGATTCTTCCTGCCTGAATTCTTAACAGGAGCCTTCTGAAAGTGGCGAAGTGGGTCCTCGGCCACTGTTCCGCACTCAAAGGGGCTTCGAATTAGCGAGGGCTCATGTTTGACCATTATTTCACCTGACTGTAAGCGACGATGTGGTCGACGATGAAAAAAAGGCTTTGCTGATATACCCACATCTAAATTAGTCTACACTACGCCTCTGGGTGAAGACCTGCGTCAGGCAGCTGCAGAAGCGCTGGGAGTGTCGCGTACCCATTCCTAACCATATTGGGTTCGCTTTCCAGTCTATATGAGCTAGTGTTAGGGTGACGATTCTTCAGCTGCAGCTAAAGACTAGACGCCCTAACACTAGCTCTTAACGCGATCCATTTGACGACCTAAACTAATCTGTTAAAGGTATTGAAGCTATATAGGGTGGATAGCTCCATCCCTCTTTCCCAGTCGCACGTTTGACATTTTAACACGTCATGGTGAAGCCCCTACCGTAGGCGCGGTCTTGCGGACGGTAAGCAACGGGTAACTCGCCGTCCGACCTTCCGGTAACAGTCCGGTCCAAGCCCAAATCGTCGACGGCGCGTACGGTTTTAAATCAAAAACATTTAATTCAAAAAGACTATTAGCAGGCACTTTTGAATAGTCAAATCAGGCACTTATGGTCAGTCCAAGAAAAGTGAAGCTAAATTGCACGTTCCAAAGCGTAGATCTCTATGGAGAAGAACGTGCAAGAAACTCCATGGCCACTTTTTTGTAAATCATAGTATGAGTTACATAGATCATGGTTACATACTTCATTTCTATATAATTAAAAGAAGAAGCTAATTAAAAATAGAAACTAAATTAAACCACTGGCAGCTAAGAGATTACCAGTCTCAACCGACGGCATCCATTCACGGGCATGACACGTGCATCAGCCCCACTCAGCTCATTTTGAAGGGAACCGAATGACCCAATAACATTGGCCACCATCAGCAAGACATTTGAGTAAGCATGAAAAACTCTCAACTGCCATGCTCGTAATGTCAAACAAGTTGTAACCTGATAAAAATGCTCCATCGTACTTCACAATCACAAAATTGGATAAAAAGAAAGTGCTTCTACATTATATAATGCTATTATTTCCAAATATAACAGGTAATAAACCATAAGCCTTATTGAAATACACAAATAAGATTAAAATTAAAAAAAAAAAAATTCAGAAAACAACAATACAAAAAGGGCAGCAGCAGCTCTTCCAATATATATAATATCTAATATTAATAATTTTAAAAAAATACGACTAATTAGTAGCAATAAATGACAGTGGCTGTGGAGCAGGACCGGCAACTGTTCTACGCGCGCCTCAATGAGATGTCAGCAAACCGTAGGGACCCAGCAGGGTCGGAGCCTATTGGGGTCAAAAATTTCAAGAAGGAACAGGAGTGGGTTTTTAGTCAGTAAAAGTCTGACACGCCCTCGCGATCCACCCGAGAGTTGGGGATGTCATTGGATGGTTTTCCTCCTAAAAAAAAAATGGTGACGCCCCAGCATTTTACATGAAGCGACTGCTATCTGACCTCCACAATTCAGCGATTGGGTACCACGATTTTCTGGCTTCTGACTTCTCGATAACACTATCAAAGATTTACAAATGACAGCCAGGATCAACAGCTTACCGTGTTTTTCACATCAAGGAGCCTCGGAACGAAACAAAACTTTTCAAAAAACATACATTCAGCCGAAAATAAAAATCCTCCACCTTTTCGAAGTCGGTTGAAAATAACCGGCTTCACTATAAAAACACACTAAAACGTTTAAAATAACTTTAGTTTCGGAAGTCGGTGTTTCTGGTTTTATTTGCTTTGTTATTTAACAGTGTTGTCTTTTTGTAATAAAGTGTGTAAATTATATTAGAACTAGATTTTGAAAAAAACTGGGATTAATTTGGAAGCATATCCTAAGAAATAAAAAATTTTGTTAATCATTCCAAAAAGATAAAGTTCAGAGGTATAAAAAACATACAACTGAATTTCGAGAGTGACTATTCAGTTTGAAGTCAGTTAAAAATGTACACCCATCAACAAACCAACCTCGGCACACGTTGCTTAACTTCGAAATTGGAATCGTTCTACTGATAAAATAATTACGAGCTTCAATGTAAACTATTGTAGTAAGTGTTCGTTTAACAAACATTACTAATAATGACTAATTACTAGGCATGTCGCATTCATATGGATTAATTAATCATTTTCATTAATTGCCTATTACCTAAATGGTTCCATTTAATCGCAGGTCTAATTTGATTGATGTGTACTCATAATTTACAAAGCCAAGGTCAAGCAGAAATAGGTTTTTTTGGCTAGAAACATTCCACGATCTAACTTTAGGAGCCTATCATAGCAAAATTATCATCATCAGTCATAGCTCGACTTCACCCGCTACTACTGCTACTAGTCATAGACTTCTCATATTGAACCAATCATAATTATAATATTTTCTTCTTCGTTCGTTTTTCTTCCTTCCTTCGTTGACAAATCTTTCACATTTCCAGCTACACGTTTGTGAAATGCGTTACTCTTAGAAATGAGGCGTGCTCAAACGCTACCAACGTTTAAAAAAATGGTGAAAGAGCGTTACCTTTCTCTTTGATATATTTTTTCTTTTTTTTTTTCTTCTTCTCCTGGTTCAACTATGTGTTTGATATAAAGTTTTTATTTTATTTACACTTATAAACAACTTAATAACTATAATTACAGTAAATTACAAAATAAATAAATAATAAAACCCTACGGTGAAATACACTAACTAAAATATGGCGTCAAAAAACTCTTCCACATCGCTGTCGACTGGTAATGTGCCCAAAAGACTTGCGGCATTGCCATGTTGTATGGCAATGCTTATCCTCTGTCCAAGGTAAAAGCCAGCCTTTGGGTCACGTGAAGTGTCAACTAGACGTTTCGACAGATCTTTAAACAAACTGTGAGCACTCGGACCCCACGATCCAAGAGTTTCAACCCCAAACGGTTCGAAAATATAACTTCCAACAAGGTTGTTATATTTCCGCCGCTTGAGGTTCTCCACAGCCGCAGCGGCAGCACCAGCACGACACGACGAGCTAGGAAGATGTGAAGGCGCAAGAGTATCGACACAAGTAGCGTCCCATACTAAAGGCCTTCCCATCTTCCAAGGAAATAACGACATGCCGTCCGGTCTCTTTCCATCGTCGCGTGCCAGGCCATGGGGTTCCAATACGGCTGGAACGCCGGCGGTGACAAGAGCGCGTCTGATTATGTCGTTGATATTCGCGTGTCGCGCTATGCGACCCGCACTTCGGCTGCATGACAGACCGTGGTGTCCGAGGCTGTTGACAACTTCGCCGCAGTGACAGCGATGAGGAGAACAGCAGGGAGCGCCTAGACGTTTAATATTATATTTATTAGTATATTTATATTTTTTTTGGATTGTATGTATTTGTGTTAACTTATTAGTATTATTTCTGATGTTTATATACTGACAACCGTAAAACTATCTCCTTTATTTCAGTCCATCCAAAAGTTGTCTGTATAGATCGCCCTGTGCGATAAGACCGCCCGCCCATTGTACACTTATTTTTTTTAATATTTTTTCCCGTATATTATTTATGTGATGTCCTATAAAGAATATATATTTATAATATAATATTATACAAACAAGCTTCCTCACAATTATTAGGAATATGCTTGTTATTTTTTTATTGCAAAATTAAATACTTCTTAGCTGTAGCTCAAACCGTACAAAAAACATAATTAAATATTTCAACAACGAAGTTATAAAACTCAAAAGCTGTCGACATGGTCTTTGACGTCTAGAGTCTATGACACTCTGTCATGGTCTTTAGACGCCAAAGAAAAAGACATCTTGGCGATTTTTACAGTTCCGTACCCAAAGGGGACCGTATTACTAAGACTTTGCTGTCTGTCCGTACGGCTGTCCGTCTGTCTGTATCTCAAGAACCACGATATATACAGTTGAAATCTACACAAATTATGTATATCTTTTGACGTTATAACAACAAATTTTAAAAACAAAATAAAATAAGCATTTAAGGGGGGCTCCCATACAACAAAACGCGATTTTTTTGCCGAATTTTCCTAAGGACGATACGAAACCCTCCGTGCGCGAGTCCAACTCGCACTTGGCCAGTTTTTTAGGGTTCCGTAACTCAAAAGGAAAAAACGGAAACCTTATAGGATCACTTTGTTGTCCGTCCGTTTGTCTGTCTGTCTGTCTAACAAAACCCTCTATCGCAAGAACGCGTGAAGGTATTGATTTCAAATTGGAACCATATACTCAGGTCTGTGGTCCCTTCAAGCTGTGAAAAAATCAAACTTAACGAATAAAAAAGATACAGCCGTTTGTGACGTATATTTTGATAATCTCAAACATCGAAATTCATAGGGTACTTCCCGTTTACCCAGAATCCTGAAATTTGGCAGAAAGGAAGGTCTTATAGCACAGGTATAGGAAAAAATCTGAAAACAATAAATTTGTTGTTACCTACGTCACAAAAAAAATGTAATTCGGAAAAATCTTCGAGACTCTATTCGGGAATTGTAGTTTGCACGGAACCCCTTAGTGCGCTAGTCCGACTCGCACTTGCCCAGTTTTTTATTTTTTAAATTATTACATCTCGTTTGCTTTTCTATTGATCTATCTAAGTGCACGGTAGTGTGCAGGCCAAGATTCAGCAACAAGCCGCGCGCATGCCGTGCACTATTTATACGAACCGTTTCGACACACTTTTGACCCCCTGTAGCTCGATGCCTATTGCAAGTACAGAGATAAAATTGTACCTACGTAATTATATACTAGTATTAAAGCAGTATGCTAAATTTCATGGATATAGCTTCAGTAGATCCTGAAATAAGACCCTGTAAAGACTGACTCACTGACCGGTAATCAAAACCTTGCCACTTCCAATTGTCATAGCGTTATGAAACTTGGCAGGTTTTCGTGTTGTACGTAACACTTGATTAATTGTATAATTAAATTTATTATTTATATAATTAAATTAACCCACCAAGTACAAAGTTAGAAGTATTATAATTTTAGATATTTTTAACCAAGTACCTACGTAGTTTCACAACTATACCATATTTTAAGTTGGGTGTATGGTAAAGTAAATTTCGGCCAGATGGACCGTTGACGTGGATACGGTGGCGGGTAGTGGCTGGATGCGGAAGGCGGAGGAATGGGTGTGGTGGCGAGTCTTGGGAATAGCAAATGTTTACCAGTGGATCAGGCTGATGATGAAGATGATTATGATCGATTTTAAAGTGCATCTAAACTTGGCATTGGATTGGATTTTAACCCTTTTTTAGGCGAACAATTAGCCGATAGGAACTTGACCCCCTTTTGAACAGGTATGTTTTTGGTAGGTCATGCTCTGATCCTTTACATTTACACGGTTTACACAATTAGTATTCTACATTTGTATACTTATTGAAATATTTTTATGCATATTCCCCATTGTATTCTATAAATATAACGCAGTTCTGAGATAGTAAAAATCTCTTTATCAAAATTAAAACCAAATTGAGAAAGTTTCTTGTTTATAAAAATTCTCGTTCATACAACAGAAAAACAAGCAGTTTATGGGATATATTCAAGTCGATCTTTTTCCTGAGTACTACTTACTTGCGATTTGCGGAAGTTTATCGTACGGGTAATGTTTCAGTATAGGAAACTGGCCATTTGGGAAACGATTCCGGGAGTCTGCTTAATGGCTTGTAGAAACTATCGAATCTCTATGGTGAATTATTGACAACCTTATCTTGTGGATTGATATGTGTGATTCATATAAGAACAGGAAGGTCAATGACCTCTATATGTCAATTGTTACTTGAAAAGTACAGTTTACAAAGAAAACTTATCTGCGTATCAACAACTTTTTTTTTATTTTGTTTAAACGAGTCTTAGTTAAATTTAAATAAAGAAAAGCGTTATTTTTTAGTTTAAATTAACTAAATATATATATTAAATTAGTTTTTGAAAAAAAAAGTTTTTTTTTTCTTATTTTCATTGTTGGCAACAACTTGTCTTCGCACTTCAGACCCTTCACACAGTGATGCATAGATGAGCGGAATTGAACAACTAGATTAAGATTAAACTTTTTTCGTTCATGATTCGTAAATTCAATTTAAAAAAATAAATCTTGCTGACATTACCTAACCGATTCCATTAGAAACCTATGACGTCACAACAAGGCGCTTTCTCTCAATCCTGTTCTTAATTGAAACGCATAGCATATGTTGTGAGCTCGCCCTCCGACCGTACGGTAACCGCCCAAACCGAGTCCAAGTCGTCGACGGCGCGGAGTGCTCCATGCGCGCCTCAAGAAGATGTCAGCAATCGTAGGGGCCCAGCAGGGTCGAAGCGAACTCCAAATGAGAACCCCAGGGCCCTGAAATGAAGACAAAGAAGGAACAGTAGTCGGTTTTAGACAGTAAAAATGTGACACGCCCTCTCGGCCTTGGACGGGCCGAGAGGCCCGTGACGTGACGTGACGTGGACGGGAAATGTAATTAGATGAATTCCTATCTAAAAAATGAGTAGGTTTATGAGTGTTAAAACCACTTTGACGAAAAACCTGTGTTACGCAATGCTTAACCCACTGTAAAAACCCTCTAAATAAATGCAGTATCTATGTTATAAAAAGTAATTTTAATAATCTAATCGCGGCGCCGATTATAAGATTTATTTTCCTTGATATAAAATACCTATTTACCCACTTTCTTTTATGTTGGAAATCACCAAATCACGTCTCTCATGCTCTAGACCTCAACCCTGCTGGGCACGTACGGTTTTACTGACATCTATTTTATGCGTGGAACACTACACACCGTCGATGACTCGAGCTCGATCCGGACGGTTATTGGACAGCAACCATCCACGCGTACGGTGGCTGATTATTGGAGTCGGACTCCAGGCGGCTAGGGCGTGAGGACGTCTGTTCCCTCACGCGTAGGGCCGCCTTCTGTGCTAGCATTACTGCCACCCAGAAAGAGGCGACTGCCTGCCATTCCTCCTCGCTCCGAACCGTGGCCTGTACCAGGGCCCGGTGCAAGAGATTACCGCCGCCGATCGCCCCTACGAAGACATGGCAGTGCTCCGCCCAAGTGGGGAACACTTGTAAGTGTTTCTGATGGGAAAAATCATCCTATGACAACACCTGCTCTTGGGCGGAGCGGGATATAGTGTCAGACTCTTACTGACTAAAAAACCCATCCCGTTCCTTCAAGCCTTCATACCGGGGCTCGAGCGCTCTTTCGGATAACCCTGGCCCTAGTAGGCTTCGACCCGGCTGGGCCCCTGCTGTTGCTGACAACTCCTTGAGACGCGCGGGAACAGTGTGCGCCGTCGACGACTTGGGCTTGGTCCGGACAGTTACCGGACGGAAGTGTACCCCGCTTGGGCTTGGTATGATGTATAGTCCATAAGCTCCACCGCACAGTGATAAATGTTATGAGATTGTCCGTCATAAACGGTTGTGTATCTCCCTAAAACCAGTGTGTCGAAAAATGTATAAATACGCAATGACTAAAGTACCGTAAATACCCTAATTTCAAGCTTATAAAATACAGTATCCACCTTATAAAATGTAATCTCTCAAATCTAATCCCGTTCCGATAATAAGATTTATTTTCCTCGATATAAAGTACCTAATTATCTATAGTAGTACACATGACACGCGTATCTTTTTGCTATTACTAAACGTCCTTTTTGGCAAAAATATCGAATTAACGAGAGAAGAGCTGCAACACAAACCTCCATAGTCCAGAGTTCTCGAGACGCCGTAAACCGTAACAAGAAGAGACGCATCGTGGGAGCCTCACTCGCTAACAAACATACAATATCGTCAACCACGACCACTCTATCAAGAGTGAACGACTAAGGAAGAGGAGGATCAAATTCACAAACAACAATAAACACCGTGATGAAACCAAAAACCCAACCTAGAACCAAAAATTCGAAAACATGTCACATCCACCAACCCGCACTGGGCCCACGTGGTGGATTGCGGCCTATACCTTCCCCTAGAGAAGAGGCCCGAATCCCAGCAGTGGGAACATTAAAAAAGCTACGCTACGTATCAAATTCAAATCAGAAGTTTAGCGGTGACAACTTCAATGGAAGTCTGCTCCACTAGGACGGAGCACCGCCATGTCCTCGTGGTGGTGATCAGCCGTGGCGACCCCTCGCATCTACCTCTGGTTAGAATGGGGAGCGGCTGTCTCTTTCTATAAAGCTTGTAAGCGAAGGAAATAGCCACTACCTTGAGGGAACGGACATCACGCCCTAGCTGCCACCGAAGGAAACGCCCTAGACGTCAAAAGTCGTCAGAGCAATTTCTGGCCACGACGAGCAGTGGGTAGCTCGCCTTCCGGCCGCGCCGTCCAATAGGGACCAAACTCGAGTCACGTGCGTCTCAACAAGATGCCAGTAAAACTGAAGGGGCCTAGTTAGCTAGTTAGCTAGTAGGCTGATGCATAATGGGGTTGCCGGAACATTTGAAAGAGTGACGACGTGGCCCTTGAACGCAAAGGGCAACTGAAGGGCACAGGTGGGTTTCAGTCAGTAAAAGTCTGACACTCCCTCTCACTCCACCCTGGAGCGAGGGAAGTTACCACCTACACAAATAATCGGTGACTCGTTATCGCCTACTAAGTTTAGCAGACCACAAATAAATCACTACCAAGAACAAAGCCTCCACTCGACATTATTTAGTTTATATCACAAAAGATAGAACAAGCTCGTAACAATCACAAACACCCACGGAACCCTGATTTGTATCGCACAGATAAACAATAACAAACTTCATAGCAAGTACAATCACGAACATGAATACGTTACGCTAACTTCAAAGACTGTTTTCTCCTGAAAATTGCAACTTTGAGCAAAGCCTCCTCATGTTTGTTGGTTTTCAAAACACTATGTTCTTCAATTTGCTTGTGACCCTAACTATAAAAAAAATCAGATTAATAACATCCATACAGGTTAGTAAACAATTTAAAAAAAAAATAAGGCGAGGTTGCACTAATTTTGAACTTTTCGAACCTCTGGAAATCCACAAAAAAAGAGAACACCATGAAATAGTAGTTTATGTGACTAGGGGATAAAACAGTGTCTTTAAGTCGCGGGCGGCATATTGAATTCCGAACGAAACGAAGGTTGCTGATTTTAATCCCGAACGACAGTGAGGGAATCATAAAATTAACTCCCGAGCATTGCGAGGGAGTTAATAAAGAAACCTGAGTGAAGTGAGGAATTTAAGCCGCCCAAGACAAAGACAGCTTTATCCCCGTGTTGCATACATACTCTACTTTTTACACCATCTGTGAGATAGTCAAAAGACAATTTGGTCGACCAAATCATATATTAGAGAAATATAAGTATTAAATTTACAAGTTCATCAAACAAACAAAATTCACTACTCCAAGATTCTATTGTCTAAATTTTCTATATGTAACGCTCCCGACAGTAAGCACGTTTTATTCTACATTTTTTTTGTTAGTGGCCAGTTTGAATTTCGAATCAACTTGTTCGATGCACGTATATTTTAATTCACAATGTTGATGATTTTTGATGTTCCAAATTCAAATCTCATTATTCCCTAGGGATCGGCCATACTGCATTATCTCCCTGGGGATAGAATGACTTGCTTTATGTGAGGATTGTATGACGTATAAAACGACATTATCGAGCAGGTGGTGTAAAAAATATTTGTCAGGCTTTCCATAAAATTCTACTAATATTTTTGGAGAGAATCATTTTTTACATCTTGCGTGATAGGTACTCATTGTACGTAAGCAAAAGTTTCTCAGCCAAGACTCTCAGAGCAATAGACCTTTATTATCATAGAAATATCTTGGCGTGAATAAACTTTCGAGAGGGGAAACTCGTTACATTGTCTGGAAGAAGATTTTTTGCGTGCCTGACTACCTCTGCTGAATTAATAAAGGTTTCTTTCTAGACACTTCAATAAAGTCTAAGTGAAAAGTAGTGGCTAAGTTGATTTCGCAAATATGAATGAGAACAAAAAGTATACAAAAAATAATAATAATAACAGAAGCAAGTTCCAAAAAAAAAAAATTTGTGGCCTCTGGTGTTGGCTTCAGCTTCTTATATGCTTCTTAAAGGTCCAAGACCCCAGGGTCCTGAAATAAAAGAATATAAAAAATAAAATTAAAAATAAATATTTATTTATTTATTTATTTAAATTTCATGTACAATAGTGGTACATAGGCGGACTTAATGCCACAAGGCATTCTCTACCAGTCAACCTTTGGGTTAAAAAAGACAACACTGTGGTAGGTTTGCACAATAAATAAATACATAATAACAAATAGTTCAAATGGAAAAATGTAAAATAAGTTATTTATAATAATAAAATACATACATATGCTAAAATAATAAACTAATAAATACTATGAAAAATATGAAATCACTATGAGAACTTAATAACAATACTGAACGAAGACCGAACTAGAGTTGAGAGGACTTCAAGTAGTAGTTTCGAATTTTACGTTTAAAGGATAATTTACTTTCAGCATTACTAACTACACTATCATTTATGTATAAGTATAAAACCTAGTGAAAGATGGACTCACCTTTAAAATAATAAATTCGTTCCATAAACAGTGTTTAGGGGACCTCGGCGATTTGGCTTTTTATAACCCTTCGTGTATACCTTCCCAATGGTTACATAAAAATAATTTAAAAAAATATTTTTTTATGTAGATATGTATACAAAAAAAAAATTAAAGATGGACTTACCTAGACAAACATTTTTAAGCAAATTAATCAGATAAAATAGTAAAGTGTGGGTCGCATAACGTGACACGCGAATATCAACGACATCATCAGACACGCTCTTGTCACCGTCGGCGTTCCCACGGAACTTACCACGGCTGTTTTTACTGGTCCGTGGGCGTTCCAGCCGTATTGGAAACCCATGGCCTGGCACGCGACGATGGCAAGAGACCGGCCGGCTTGTCGTTATTCCCTTGGAAGATGGGTAGGCCTTTAGTATGGGACGCTACTTGTGTATGTGGAGCGTGGGGTCCGAGTGCTCATATGTATATATATACGGTACATACACCAAAATAACATTTTTTTAAATGTTTGTCTGTCTGATTGTCTGGGCTTATCTCTGAAATGGCTGGACCGATTTTGACGGGACTTTTTTTGCAGGTAGCTGATGTAATAAGGAGCAACATAGGCTACTTTTATTTTAGAAAAAATAAATTTAAAATTCTGTAGTCTACGCGAACGAAGTCGCGGGCACGCACTGCTAGTAAGTAAATAAAATAAAAATAGAAGTAAATATAATACGAGTATGTGTGAACACATGTAGGCAATATACTGCTTAAATGAGAAAAATATACTTAAATAAATACTACTTTCAAGAAACTAGCTCACCTTCATTAAAGTAGAAATATTTCAATGCGTCTAGACCAGTGATTCTCAAACTTTTTTGGTCCTGGAATTTAACCATGTCTATCTACTAAAACTCATATGATAAATTCTAAACTTGTAGCGCATCTATGTAATATTTAAAATGAAAGATGCAATATCATCCATGGATCAGGGCATGAGGCCTGATAAAGCATGGTGATGATAAGTGAAGTAGGAACCGTCCTACTCTTTTCCAGTCGGGCACCGCCTCGAGTGGTGTCCAAGGACCGGAATCAGAAATGTTGGTCATCCAACAGCGAGATGGACGGACATTATTACCGTCATGGGTAAAAAATGGATGAGATGGCAGAAACGTGGAGATTGACACAAGAAAAGAGAGGCCTATGCCTAGCGGTGGTCGAAGTCAGGCTGTAGATGATGATGATAATTACTCAATTATCATCATCATAGAAAACACAATATTTCTATTTTTTACTTATTTTTTTATATATATTCTCGCGTTTGACCACTATCTCAACTAACGGTAAGTGATGATATGGTCGACGATGGAGCACTTTTACCTAGAAGTTACAAATTCACCTTTAATTTATAGACCGTATGGTTATAACTATCGGGAAACACAGACTCCGGCTGAGGACTCCACTCCTTACTTATGTATGCGCACAATAAATGTGTTCACAAAACGTTTTGCGCGTATAGTGGGATACGTCCACCGTGTACAGGTGGCGCAAAGCCGTACATTCAAACCGCATCAATGTATGTATTCAGTTGAAAGATTTGAAATAAACTTTACGGGGACCATGTTTTAGCTTTCGCAGACCACCAGTGTTCACGGACCACAGTTTGAGAACCACTGTTTTAAACGACACTCGAATCATACTTACGTTGGAATTGAATTGTATTTGTAAAAATAGACTGTAACTATAGTTAATGAATTTTATTGTATCCACTGAAACTAGAACGAGGTATGTTGATAACGCTAGAGGACGAACGACACTGTAATTGCAAAACTCAATTCAATTTAAAGCGGCTATAACAACAATTAATTTATGCGTATGTATGTAGCGACCTAGTAGCAATGTACTCGTATAATTCAATTACATGTACAGTTGCCATCACGGATCTTGAGCGGTTGCGCAGAAGTCAAATATTCGGTCTCTTTAGTGATACGGGGAGTGTCAGTGATTGGCTCACCGCGCCATCGCGTCATAGACGTCACTACTATTTCTTTCCCTGCGTTGCTGCATGTATCTAACAACGAAGACGATTGGCTCGCCAATGTATGGAATGCGCAAAGTGATCCCCACTCTGACGCCGAGCGCTCAAGATCCGTGATGGCAACTGTATAAGTTAGTTTTGAACTCCAATTGGCGAGTGTGTTTTATTTTTGGCAATTATTTAATGACGTTTCGACTTTGATGACTTAGGCCCAAAGATTTTTTAAATATTCTGAATAGAAAATCTTTGCTTAGGCCTCTCCCAAGTGTCCCTACAACGACCAGTCCTGTGAGTCTTGCATACGTCAGATCCTCGCGACTCTCACCAGAACGTCGGTCCACCTTGTGGGAGGTCATCCAACGTTTCGTCTTCCGGTACGCTGTCGACCTTTCAGCCCCATCAACCATGTGCGTTGAGAATGTACTCTGCCTATTGCCACTAAAGTCTGTCGATTCTTCGAGCTATGTCGGCAACTTTGTTTCTACTGTGGATATCTTCACGACCATATACCAGCAGTATATTTAGAAGCATTTGTATTTAGTTATCTTCTTTATTAAAAGAATCTGAAACTTCAATTCAATAAACCAGGATCAGGATTATGTATCAGGAGGGCGACCAGCCGATCTTCCTTTAAGGGCACGTGAGCATATTCGCTAAAAGTTAGTAAAATCATCACAGCAGTAATTGGTTGGATTTATTTTTTCACAACAACATTGCTTATTTGTATGTATGTATCTAAGTATGTATTTACCATTGTATTTACCTATGGCATTAAGTCCACCTTTGTACAGTGTATAAAGCATTGATAAATCAATAAATAAATAAACAAATATTAAAAAAGATAAGAGTACCTGCTCCACTTTCTTTCACTATTTTTATGAGAAGAAAATGCTGACATTGCATTTTAACACAAGATCGTAGCCAACAATAAGTTCAGTACCTCCCTATTATGCAGCAGAATCTCTAATGAACGTTGGAAACTGGAACGAGGCGAATAATTTAGCACTAAATCGAGTGGCGTAACTATACCGTCTGAGACATGTGGCAAAAAAATCGCGCGCCAGGAAAATCGTCAACTTAATTTAGATAAATCACTGATGATCTGAGTCATTGAGAGCAGTGGTGGCGAGTGGTAACGGCCCCGACTTACTAGGTCGCGGGTTCAAACCCAGCCAGGCGCATTACTTTGTGTAATTAATTTCATCACCACCATCTTAAAACGGTGAAGGAAAACATCGTGAGGAAACTGGCATTTTCTAGAACCTAAAATTCGAAAGACATGTTGCATTCACCAACCCGCAATAGGCCCGCGTGGTGGATTACGGCCCATTTCCTCTCCTAGAGAGGAAGACTGAGTCCCAACAGTGGGAACATTAAAAGGCTGATTATGTGTGTATGTTGTGTAAATCACTGAAGTACAAATATTCTTCACCACGACACGAGGACTTTTATATTTTGTCTCTCAAGGTGGGCTTTCCTTTGACATAAGTTGGTAAGGTCGATAAAATACACGAGAAAATTGATTTTTATTTTAAGATTCTTCTTACAAAAAAAGATCAATTTTCTCGTGTATTTATAAATCTTAATAATTTACTTAAATTTGTATATTTATTTCTTCTCCAGCTCAAGCTCAATGCCTGTCGGACCGGAGGCCCCACCGGACCAGGGCCCCGTGGCCTTTTGCCACACTTGCCGCCCAATAGTTACGCCACTGCTTAATCGCGGGCGCCATCTTGGATCTAGAATAAAATATAGATAGTGTTGAATTACACGCGAAGGATTTCTCGGAATCTGAAATGATCGGATGGAAGCTAAGCTGGTGAGCCTGAGATTGCCTTTCTAGGTCAAAAGAGTTCAATCGAAAAATGTTATTTGCTGTTACATTTCGAATATCAAAGGAGGAGGGTTCTAAGAGGCATTTTTAAGCCTGTAATACATACAAAATAATAAGTTTCTGTTTTCATCTATTTTTAAATGCATTTACCTCTTATTACCTCTAATAAACCCTCCCCCTTTGCAGTCGAGAGCCGCTTTCGAAAAATAAATTATTGTTTTTATCAAAACTCGCTATCACCTGCGGCTACGCCCGCATACATAAAATATAGCCTAAGTCACTCAGGAATAAAGCAGCTTTATATCTATGAAAAAAAATTAGCAATCGGACCAGTACTTCCAGAGATTTTTTTATTTTATTTATTTAGCCCATACTGTTCCACTGCTGAGTAAAGACCTCCCTCCACTCCTTCCAACGATCACGGTTCCTCGCTTTCTCATTCCAGTTCTTAAGGAAGCCATCTCCTTCGTGGTCTGTGTCGGCCCTGCGTTGTTGTGTCCGGGCACAAATCCAGCGTTTTATGCGCCCACAGCTCGTTAGACATGCGGCAGACATGTCCTGCCCAGTTCCAGTTGGGCAGCCTTTTTTAACTTCCAGAGATTACAAACGAAAAAAAAGAATACAAACTTTACCTCTTTATTATACATTTCCACTGAACGAAAGACGCCCAGTACTTTTAAACATTGGACGACTTTAATTAGTAGTCCAATTAGATGGGACGCACCCTTGTGGCGATACTTAGGCTTATGTCCAACAGTTAACGTCTTTCGACTATAACAAAAAAAAAAAATAGTACCCGTAATGATGATGGAAATACTTATAGCAGTGGTGGCCGAGTGGTAACGACTTACGAGTTGTAGGGCGCGGGTTCGAACCCAGCCAGACGCATTTCTTTGTGTAATTTATTTAATCAACAATGCTCTCAAAACGATGAAGGAAAACATCGTGAGGAAACCGGCATGTCCTAGAACCAAAAATTCGAAGACATGTGACATTCACCAACACGCACTGGGCCCGCGTGGTGGATTACGGCCCATTCCCTCTCCTAGAGAGGAGGCTTGAGTCCCAACAGTGGGAACATTTAAAAGGCTGGTGATGATGATACCTACTGAAGTATAACTTCTGAATTTCCTTTCTTGCTGCACTGTCATAGTGACAATCACTGTATTCCGAATTATATCACGAATCCGACCACATTTAATAGTCACAAAATATAAGGGCTATTGAGTAATATATATAATTATGACATTGCGCGGTCAAGTGCAGGGTAAGTCATACTTTATCAGGAAATCCCTTACGAATTTCCCATAACGCTATTCGTAAATCCGTCTGCGTCCAACACCAGTAGATTAGTTGGGTAATCGTTCCAAAAATAAATAAGTATAATTTATCTTTTTCCTTATTTACACATACCATAAAGTGGAACAAGCAGTTTTTCCCGTTACAAATAATTTATTACATTTACATAATCTCACATTTTTTTCCCTTGAGCAGATATAACAAAACAAAACTTTTTACGTAACTTATAATTTAGGTGTCTTCAAGGCCAGAATGACTAGACACTTAATAAACTAGTGCGCCTCACCATCAACGATTGCATCACTGCTTACCATCAGGTGGGATTGCAGTCAAGAACTAGTTTATATGAATTAGAAAAAAAAACATGTATTTTCTACTATTTTTTGAGGGGTGGCCAACCATCAAATAACTTCTCCCACTCTTTTGTTTTTGGTGGGGAAAATCATCCAATGACAACCCCCGCTCTTGAGCGGGAGATAGTGTCAAACGCTTACTGACTTAAAAACCCACCCCGTTCTTTCAAGCCTTCATACCGGGGCTCGAGTTCCCTTTAGGATAACCCGGGCCCCAGAAGGCTTTGACCCGGCTGGGCCCCTGCTGTTGCTGACAACTCCTTGAGGCGCGCGGGAACAGTGCGCGCCGTCGACGACTTGGGCTTGGCCCGGACAGTTATCGGACGGTCTCACAGTGAGCTACCGCAAGCCCGCGCCTACGCTGCTCCCACTCTGGGTAAAGCCAGATGTAGTGTCAGACACTTACTGACTAAAACCCAAGCGTGTTCTTTCAGTAGCCCTGTGCGTTCCAGGTAACTATCTTGCGGCCCTGGCAGGGTGATCCCTGCCTTGTTTACAGAGTGGGGATCGCTTTGCGCATTCCTTACATTGGCCAGCCAATCGTCGTCGTTGTTAGATACATGCAGCAAACGCAGGGAACGAATCACGAGTGACGTCTATGACACGATGGCGCGGCGAGCCAATCACTTACACTCCCCGCCCCCGCGTCTCACTTCGCACCACTAAAGAGATCGAATATTTGACTTCTGCGCTACCTGAAGCCAGCGCTCAAGATCCGCTCCGGTAATTGTACACCTGTTCCACGCCACGCGACGTGACTCTACGTACAAATCGGCGTGCTAGACGTGGCTCACGTGTGTCGGTCTAATGTAGTTCCCGCATTAATCGATTTTTGGAATACTACTCCTCCTCGAGTCGTATTCCTCATTACGGAGAGTCTTGAAGTTCCCGCTGGACTAGCTTCTTAATGATGGTGTCTCTTCATCTGTGATGGTTCTTAGCGTTATGAAAGGCGACTTGCAATTGTCCAGTGTGGAGCGGACCAACCCCCCCCCCCCTACCCAAATTACAAACGTTTCTCTCGCGTCAAACAATTCGAGTCGGCCACGCCCCCAATTCTTTTGTTCTGACCACGTGACTGAGCGTTGAGATCATCATCATCAGCAGCCTTTTTAATGTTCCCGCTGCTGGGACTCAGGCCTCCTCTCTAGGAGAGGGAATGGGCCGTAATCCACCACGCGGGCCCAATGCGGGTTGGTGAATGTCACATGTCAGCGTTGAGATGACTATCACAATTTGCAGACGTACCTACGGGTCGCAATCGAATAATAAAAAAAATGTCATGAGGAAAATTCTTCTCATTTAACAATTAGTTAATAACAGTTTGAGTCACGCTCTTTATTTCGGGATTGCCCGAATCAGAGGTCAAGAGGTCAAACTTGTTGATTCAAATCACGACCTTTCCGTGTTATCAGTTCGAGATAACAGTGTCACTTGAGTCCACAACTTGTAAGAGTGACTATAAAACAACTTACTAGAGCCAAATGAATCGGTTTTATGTAGAATGGCAGATATACGTCCACTGTTGGACATAGGCCTCCCCAAGTGTCGCCACTATGAACGATACTGTGCGTCTCGCATCCATCGGTTTCCCGCAACCTTCACCAGGTCATCGGTCGACCTTTTTTTTTATGGTGTGAAAAATCATGCATTGACGTCCCCCGCTCTTGGGCGGAGCGGGAGATAGTGTCAGACTCTTACTGACTAAAAGACCCACCCCGTTCCTTCTAGTCTTCATACCGGGGCTCGAGCGCCCTTTCGGATAACCCTGGCCCCAGTAGGCTTCGACCCGGCTGGGTCCCTGCTGTTACTGACAACTCCTTGAGGCGCGCGGGAACAGTGCGCGCATCATCGGTCCACCTTTTAGGAGGCCTTCCAATGCTGCCAATGATGATATAGAATGGTGATTGTGGTCATATTTTAGGTAGTTCTTCCGGCCATGAAAATCAATCACTTTCTTCAAAGAAGTCATAATTTTCCTGTAACGCAAAGAATACTTAGTGGTAACGCCTACCCCACCCACAAAACTATTCTAAACTCTTATCTGTTTTGTAGGTGAACCGATGGATTGAAGGAATCAGTTGGATGCGAGGATGACAGGACTGTTAATTGTGGCGGCTCAAGGGGTGGCCTATGTCCAACAGTGGACGTCTTTCGGCTGAAATTATTATGATGATGAATATCTTGCACACATACAAATAGTTTTACTCTCTATTTTATTTAATATTTATATTACTTTAGATAGCACAGCACATCTATAATTACAATCAAAACAAATTGATCGTTTTGAAGACCAAAACATCGTTTAAAAAAAAAACTATGCTTATGTTGCAACTGCAGCAAAACTAAGAAAAAACTGCTGAAACCTTAACGACGTTCACGTAAAACTGTTTACCCAAAGCAAAATATAAATACTAAAACCGCTGAAACGAATTGTACTAACGAGTGTACCCAACAATAACAACATCTCTTCACAAAGCCCCGAAAAAGTAGTCTTATCCAGT
Source organism: Mythimna albipuncta (assembly GCA_929112965.1). Classification (NCBI taxonomy): domain Eukaryota; kingdom Metazoa; phylum Arthropoda; class Insecta; order Lepidoptera; family Noctuidae; genus Mythimna; species Mythimna albipuncta. The sequence continues at coordinate 18,917,070 of OV815967.1, forward strand.
TGAAACCGCATCAAACCGGTTCTGTTTTGAGTTTTAAAATGAGCGCTACGGCCGCAAACAGACTCCTTTTGAGTACATTCGTATGTCTAATGCGACGGATATGGCGGTTCTTGTTAAAATTTCATACGCGGAGTAATCCTTAGGGAGTTTCACACGAGTGTGTGTCGTTGCGAAGTGCTGGAAGACCTAGATAAGACCAGTTCAGCCTTTGTTGTAGAAATGCTTTGTTCAAATGGGTTATGTGCCTTCGAAGACGTGTTAGAAATTAATGGATACTGTTATGTCTTCTGTTTGAAATTTAATTGTCAATTTTTAGAACGATTAAATATTCAGTAGATAGTTATAGGTTGATAAACTTTTACAATCGTCAATAAAAGATACGTTTTGATATGGATTAAACAAATGATTTCCTGATATAGAAATACTATTTTGAGTTAAGTAATTTATCCTTATTTTGCTTAACAGCTTAACAGTTTTTCAAGTTAGTGGTGACCTCCACTCAGGAGGTGGCTACGTTAATTGGAGTATCGGTATTTAAGTTCTCCAAAGTGCAGGTGTATGGGCACTTGGAGCATTTCACCGTGTGGCTCAAGTTCTGCACACAGACCACCGCACTCACATTGAGTATCCGGTGGGTCTATAAACGGCCACCGCAGGCGCAGGCTGGCGGACGGTGAGCAATGGATAGCTCACCGTCCGGACCGAACCCAAGTCGTTGACGGCGCATACTGTTCCATGCGCGCCTCAAAGAGATGTCAGCAAACCACAGGGGCCCAGCAGGGTCGAATCCTACTGGGGCCGAGGGTATGCTTCTGAAAGGAAAACTCAGCCATGGTATGAACACGGCATGGCGGCCAGAGCTCCGGTGGGTGTTCATGGTGAAAAGGGCTTAGTGACTATCGCAACCCAGTGCTGGACACGCCATAATTATGGTGATAAGTCCCCTCTTTAAGGCGTGGCTGGAAAGACCTCACGGCGTCCTCACCTTCCGTTTGATGTAGGTTCTTACCGGATATGGCAAGTTCGGGAGGTTCCTGTACCGGATTCGGGCGTAAGTGACACCCGGGTGTCGCCAATGTGCGGAACGCCCGGAGGACACGGTGAAGCACACAGTTGAGGTGTTCCCTGCTTGGGCGGAGCATCGCCCTGCCCTCGTGAGGGCGATCGGCGGCGGCGATCTCCGGGCTGGGGTACAGGCCATGGTCCGGAGCGAGGAGGAGTAACTAGCAGAGAGGCAATAGCAGGGGCCCAGCTGGTTTCAAAACCTACTGAGGTCTGGCCCCAGTTAATTCGAAAGATAGCTCAAGCCCCGGTACGAAAAGCAAAGAAGGAACAGGAGTGGGTTTTCAGTCAGTAAAAGTCTGACACTATCTCCCGCTCCGCCCAAGAGCGGAGTATGTCATTAGATGATTTTCCCACTACCTCGAAAAAAAAAGCTCGGCAACGAAGGAACAGGAGTGGATATTTATTCAATAAAAAAGATGTCCTTGGAGGATTTTCCCATTTATTAAAAATAATATGGATATATAAAACCAGGCACACCACAGATTTTGTACTTTCCATATAGACCACTCCAATTCTGATGTTCCTGCAATTCAAGGCTAAAAAAGCAATAAATTTCAAACGTTCTCCACAAAATCGGTTTGCAGTTTTGCCGTAAAACCAGTAAAAGCTATCAACGGCTTACTCAAAATCCCGAAAAATGCTCTGAAAATGCACGTCCTGAAATTGTATTACTATCTTTCTTTGAGTGTGAGGTAACAGGAATATAAAAGCAGTCTAGACGGGATATGGAGGGAACGACTAAGTGTAACATTTTAAGAGTACAAGATGTTTGAAGAAGTGCTGTTGTTATGAAATAAAATGATGTTTTATAAGCAGGTAGATGAGTATTAAAATCACGGACTATTCGTAGTTGTAGAAATGGGACAGTGAAATTGTCGTAACAGAAAAGGATTTTAATGTACATACCTATGTACGTGAGGTGACCATTGGCATTTAGTTTTAGACTATTCAACACTGGCCTGACTGGCCTGTTGGTCCAGTGGTTAGTGACCCTGGCTGCTATGCCGGAGGTCGTGGGTTCGATTCCCACCCAGGACAAATGTTTGTGTGATGAGCATAATTATTCGTTCTGTGTCTGGGTATATTTTATCTATAATATGTATGTATTTAGAAATATATAAGTATGTTTATCAGTTGTCTAGTACCCATAACACAAGCTCTGCTTAGCTTGGGACTTGACGGCGTTGTGTAATAGTTTTGGAATATTATTACGAGTATTATTACAAACGCAATCTAGTCCCAAGCTAAGAGTTTGTGTTATGAGTACTAGACAACTGATAAACACAATATTTTTAAATACATACATAATTATGATTCTAGATAAATTACACCCAAACACAGAACAAATGATCGTGCTCGTCACACAAACATTGGTCTTGTGTGGGAATGGAACCCACGACCTCCGGCATAGCAGTCAGGACCATTACTAGACCAACAGGCCAGTCAAAAAATTGGTCAGTTCAGTCCATCTAAAATACGATGCATAGTCGACCTTATAATGTTGCCACTGTTGGGACTCAGGCCTCTTCCTAAGAGAGGGAAGGGTACGGCCCCATCCACCACGCGGGCCCAGTTCGAGATAGTGAATGTCCTTTAACTTCGAATTTTTGGTTCTATAACAAGGCGGCTTCCTCACGATGTTTTCCTTTACCGTTTTGAGATCAGTGGTGATAAAATAAATTGCACAAAGCAATGCGCCTGGCTGGGTTTGAACCCGCGACCTACAACTCGAAAGTCAGGGCCTTTATCTATCGGCCACCACTGCTCTCACTTTAGAATACTGAATACTGAATGAATCAAATTGAACAGCAATAGCCAAATAAATACGCGAGTTGAAACGTATGTACCCAAAATACTTTTTACTATCTGCAACGCTGATTCGTGGATTACAGATATCGGAATGAATAATACACTTTCAAGTGATGACGTCACGTATCGGTCAATGCTGTTCAGGTAGCCAAGGTATCAGTTATTGGTCTTATTTCAAACTAGCTTTTGCCCGCGGCGTCGCTCGCGTATGTCACTCAGGGGAATTAACCTTTCAATCGGGGAAATTACAGACACAATAGAAAGACAATAGGTGCGCGAACGCTTGGGGTTTGATGAATTAAGTAGCTTTCTATCGGTGAAAAACTTTTAGCAATCGGAGCAGTACTTTCAAAGATTACCCCGTATAAACAAAAAAAAACTTTTTAAACTGATGACAATGCAAAATTATTATTACATGGAGCTGGCCTGATGATGGAACCGGAAGGTGGCTTTAGGAACTTCGTAGTTAAACGACGCAACCCCATCGAGTTTGGGCTCGTATGATTCGTCTTGACGAGTATTAATTATACAGGCATACCGAGCTGTAAAAGCTTGCTATGAAAAAATTTTTTTCATTATGAGTTTGTTTCGAGTAGGTACTTAGCACAATAGTTCGTAACGCAAACTTAAAAGTGGCCGACATATTTTGACAGTATAGTCTGTCTAATAAGTCAACCGACTTGGGAATTTTGTATAATATTTAATCATTTAAAAAATACTTATATTCGAAACTTTTCATAAGGTTCTTCTGTTAGTAAACAATGATCTCTATCTCTTAATCAACCTTGAACATCAGATTTCATTAAATCCTGATAATTTCCCAAGTCGTTTAACTTATTAGACACAATCTAAGTATTGTATTTTCCAGACTAAAACAAAATCGACTTTTTCACCATCTTGTCTGTTCATGGCTTTATAACCGTATGTAAGTAGAATATGATTCACCAGCGTCTGTTAATGTACCGTCTGCGAACTAGCGAGGTTCTCTGGCGTGGGCTTTATATGCGACCGTTCAAGTGCTCACTGGGATTGAATATTTGTGATGCTTTTGATGCTACGTTTTTGATTGCAACGTCGTTCAGCGACCAATGAAAGAATAGAAAGAAAGAAAAGAAAGAAAGGAAAGGAAAGAAAAGAAAAACAGGAAAAAAAGAAAAGAAAACAAAGAAAAGAAGGAAAAGATAGAAAGAAAAGAAAGAAAAAAACAAATAAAACAAAGCACAGAAAGATAAAAAACAAAAGAAAGAAAAAAGCTTTTTCGTGCCTCAAACAATCGTAAATACTAAAAATGCATAAAAAGGAAAACGTTAATCTATGTGAGACTTAAAGGGTGCCCAAAATCACGAAATCTCAGGTACTACCGAATAACTTAAAGTTTGGCAGGTCTTGTTATTTAGTAATATATTTTCAGTCTTATCGAATCTTATCAAAATTAAATCCAATATTAATTCAATTTATAAAATAATAATTTATATTATATATTGTCAAATTTTATAAACTGTGGACGCCTTTAATTAACATATTTACACAGAATTTAATATCCATAAAATTACTGAAAGCTTGTTAATATGTCGTTGGTGTTCCTTATTATAAATAAATAAATAGACATCCGCTAAGAATGGATTTTCAAAAATCACCCCCTAAGGGAATGCAATTTAGCTTCACTTTTCTTGGACTGACCGACATTTGACTATTCAAAAGTGCCTGTAAATGGTCTATTTGAAATAAATGCTTTGATTTTGATTTTGAATGAAATGAAGGTCCAAAGTTTGTATGGAGATACCGACTTTCACACGGGCGAAGCCGCTAGCAAAATCTAGTATATGAATAAACATAAAAATAAATCGAAGTAAAAACATTTTTATGGAACAATGAAAACGAAAGCCGTGAACAAAATCGGTTTGTCATAACGAGTCAGCAAAAATTCATTAATTGGGGAGCTATTGGACGTATTGTAATAAAAATATTTCCAGCTACAATAGCCTTCAAAATCATGCTGGATCGACAGTACTTTGTTTCATAAATCTGCTTTTTTTGTAACAAAATATTTTGTTCGCTGAAAATGTATTCTGTATAGGCTATTCTTTTTCTGATTGTTGATTTAATTGGACATAAATACTGTGTGAAATGTTTTTGTCATTTTTTTTTTTTTCGATATGTGTAATCATCCAACTACCTTTCTTGCTCTGAGGTGGGGTGAGAAGGCGTAACTGACTTTTACAGACTAAGGGTGAGATGCACCATTTAACTATAACGATAACAAAGCCGTTAACAGTTGTCAAATCATCGAATTGACCAATAGGAAGCTGTTTCACGGCTGGTTATGGTTTGGTTATCGTTATAGTTAAATGGTGCAACTCACCCTAAGCCATAGCGCGCACTGGTAACTTTTGACAAAAAAGTCACCGTGCTTATGAACCCAACATGTAGTGCGCGCACCTGGTGACATGACAGTTACAAAAAATGGGTAGAAAAATTATTGTCACCGTGGCAAAAGTCATTAGTGCGCGCTATGTCTAAAACCTATCTGAGTCCTTCGGTTGCTCTTTGCATTCTAGAGCCTTGGTCACTCTTTCAAACGTCCCGGCAGCCCTAGCATGCGTCTGTAGTTCTGTTGACACTTCTTTAAGGCCCAAGCGCCCGAAAAGTGCCATAAAACAGTGATTTTCTGAAGCCTACTCCTCGGTAACGGCCAAGTTTGGAAAAAAAATGTTTACTATAGATTCCTGAACTACATTTTCAACATTTGATTTTTCGTGCTGTTAATACTTTTGTTTAAAAAAAATATTTAGCAATTTCGCCACTTTTCCCTACTCCTTCGAAGCGGTTTGGATCTTTAGAAACATTTTTACACATAAAAATTGGTGGTTAAATATTCTTCAAAGTGAACATTGCATTTGTAAATCAATCAATATTTCGCAAAGAAAATGGATTTCAAGTTCAGCCGCGCGCTTTCCGGGCGCTGTTGGCCGCAAATAAATGCACAGATTTGCGTTCTGCCGCCGAGGCGGGTGCGAGAGGTGCGTCCACATAATTTTGGCCAGATGGTTCAATTAACTATAAGCCTTAAGCGTGAAATACAAAGTGCCAGTAACTGGGGCTTGGTCTTTACCAGACGACTGGACGGCGAGCTCCACATTGCTCGTCATTCACAAGTAAGCTTACGGTATCCAGTAATCGTCCTGCAATTCCCGACACCCGTTATCGACACAGGATTGCAATGTCAAATTGGGCTTACTTAAACAAAATGACTTTCTGTCTTCTTTCTACCTATCAATTAAATAGCTGCTGAAGCTTTACATCAAATGGGTAAAATTGAGAGTGAGTATGAGAGGGACTCACATTAAAATACCTTAAAAAAATATTAACCAACAATGCGGTCTAGCCTCTCGGTGTTTATACATGATGCATTTAGGAAAGTGTGCACAGCAATTGCATGACTTGATTCCGCCATCTCAATTCTTCCATTGGACAACCCGACGTACGACGAGTATCCACCCATACGTTGTTGAAACCTCTGCAGTACGGACTAAGCGTTTTGCCTCGTCGTTTAAACCGCGTTCGTCGAAGGACTGGAACAGTTTGCCTGTTACGGTCTTCCCGTCCGGTTATAATTTTAGGGTCTCTCAAGGCAACAGTGAATGGACTCATAAACTAGTGCCTCACCATCAGAGATTGCATCACTACTTCCCATCCGGTGGGATCGCAGTCAAGCACTAGTTTATATTAATAAAAAAACATTCGATGATGCTGTCCGTACTAGGCTTATAACTGGAGAAACCCAAATCCAATTTACGTGATTCTTATTAAAATTCATAGACGCAGGTTAAGTTTCGCTTCGCTTTGAGTCGGGGCCTAACCATGACGTGTTAAAATATCAGTCGTGCGGGTGAGAAATAAGGATGGAGATATATCTGCATCCTGTATAGCTCCATCCCTTATCCCCTCGAGCGCCGATTGTACATACGTCTGTACAACTTGAAGACCTTGAAAAACGCTTAATTTTCGTTTTGTACACACGTCTGTACAAAACTTATTTGGCCGAAAATTTAAACCGATGCACACGTTAACACGCCTGCCCCCCTCGCCAAGTTACAACCATTTCTCTCTCGTCGAACGCCTCGAGTTGGCCACGCCCCCGATTCTTTTGTTCTGGCCATGTGACTGAGCGTTGAGATGACGTCATTCCCATACATTTGAAGTTTTCTAAAAGCGTTAACTTAAATTTGACTACGTAAAACGACGTCACATGACGTCGCGTGGCGTGGATCATGTGTAGCTCTACAAGTCAAGTCTCCATATAAAATGTATGGAGACCGACGCGCCCAGATCGGCGTGTGTGGCACACGTGTGTGTCTCAAGTGTAGTTCTACTTTAACAGTAACTACAGTTGAGGTCGTCAATTAGATCGCGTGGTAGGGCCTCTAGGCACAAATTGACATCAATATTGGATATTCGTAATGCTCAATTATTAAACTAAGTTTAATATTATCGATACAAGTTTACAGACATATTATGACTGTTAATGTCAGAAAAGGTTTAATCTCGTAACATTTATCTATGTACGTGACACAAGTTCAGTAAGTAACTACATTTTATTTGTAGACAAACAATATACATCGCTCTTGTATTTTTGTCAGTAACTGGTGATAAGATTTTCACGGGTCACTTTTTGCAATACGAAAAGAAAGGTCCGTCTATTCATTTATTTTTGGAAGAAAGTTTCAAAGATTATGAAGATTATCGTGATAACATCACCGCTTACCATCAGGTGGGATCGCAGTCAACCACTGGTATAAACCAAATACTAGTACTACTGGTATTTGGTTTATACCAGTACCTAGTAACCAACCAAATACCAGTAGTACCAGCAGTACTGGTATTTGGTTGGTTGTTGTAGTAATACTGGGCCTCAAGTCTGCTATTACAATAGTGTCAGAATGGTCTATCATTGATGTCATAATTGTCGATTTTGACAAATTTGGTAATCTACTAATACAATGGCGTCATTATGACTTTCCAATGGTCAACCACTGACACTCCATTGAAAGAAGTGACATAGAATGGTAATCTCGTATATATTGACAAACGAATATTTGACGTTTGCGGCAACCTGATAAAATTTTGACAGTTTATTTGATGAGTGTTTTACCAATAGAACGTTATTGTGCAGTTATTGGTTTTAATATGCTTGAAATTATTATTCTACCACAATTCTATTACAAGACCAGTGACCGATCAATGATCGAGCATTATGAATTAGCAGATTACCAACTTTTAGCAAAATGACAATGACAGTTGGAATGACGAATTTATAAAAATAGCAGACTTGGGGCCCAGGTATGGTTGATATAAATCAAATTTGAAAAAATGATATTTTGATTGTAGAATGAAATCCTAAGATAATGAACACTTTACGCCACAATTTACACCAACATTTTTGCCTACATTTATAACAGCAATAGGTTCTGGGGTTATGAACTCCAACAGTACAAGATTGATATCTTGGCTACCAACCAAATGTAGTAATGTAATTCTGATCCCGTTTACAACCATACAATATGTTAATGGATGTCAAATATTTATAGCTTGTTCTGGAAGACTATTGAAACAGCAGTAAATATTGACTCTAATATATGTGATATGTCTGTTTGATATGTTACATGACTAATCTGATAAACTATTTTTTAGGGTCAACTCACACCGAAAGAGCGGCGAAGGGCAGCGCAGTTTCAGTGTCATATGAATTTTAACTTTATTTTCATTTCTATATTACTTATTATCGCATGAGAAACACGAACGAGAGAATTCCCTGGAATTCCTGCGGCGCCGCGGGCATCCGCGCGACTCGTTCGAGTTTCTCATGCGATAATAAGTATTATGGTAATGATAATAAAGTTAAAATTCATATGAAACTGAAACTGCGCTCCGCTTCGCTGCCCTTCGCCGCTCTTTCGGTGTGAGTTGACCCTTAGGGTTCCGTATCTCAAAAGGAAAAGACGGAATCCTTACAGGATCACTTCGTTGTCCGTCTGTCTCACAAGGCCCTTTATTTCGGAAACGCGTGAGGTCGAGTTGAGATTATAACCATATACTCAAGTCTGCGAGCCTACGGTGATCAGTAGCAGTAGGTCCATCACTTAACAGAACAAACGATGGTTACGGTAGATGATTCTCCAACTTAAAAAAATAAATAAAAGAAATGCTATTCCAACAGCATATCCTCTCGTTTTAATGCTTTTCTGGCCAAATGGGGTTTCCTCGACCAATCTCTAGCACAGTGCCAGCGTGAAGCCTCTCCACAGGACTTGCGCCACTTGCTATGCTGCCCATCCCGCATAATCACCAGCAGTTTTCTGGATCTATACGAGGCCAACAATAGAGGCGTATAGGTTGCCGAATATTGGTCAGAAAAAGAATAGTTTGAGAGCATCGACACGAAAAGAAAAAGAAGAATGCTTTCCTTTGCTTTTTTTTAACAAAAAATGGTACCTAACAAATAGTACCTACTCATCAACTTTCTACGACCAGTTTCCAAATCCAACTAGGTAGTATTTTTATCTTTAATCAGTAACAATCTCTCAACTGCTCAATCAAACCAAATGTTACTTGTTGTACACTTCCAGTACAATATACAGCGAACCAATAAACTAGACCGGTCGGTACAGGTATTACCGGTTACCGCATGTTGGGGTGACGTATAGTCTGCGAGTAATCGTGTCCACACGTCTTGGGACGTGTGAGACAATCGTGTGCGAAGGATTTTCATAGAACCTGGTATGTGCGTTTATTTTGACAGGCCTGTTGGTCTAGTGGTTAGTGACCCTGCCTACTATACCGAAGGTCGTGGTTTCGATTCCCACCCAGGACAAATGTTTGTGTGATGAGCGCGATCATTTGTTCTGTGTCTGGGTGTAATTTATCTATAATATGTATGTATTTAGAAATTTATAAGTATGTTTATCAGTTGTCTAGTACCCATAACACAAGCTCTGCTTAGCTTGGGACTAGACGGCGCTGTGTGATAGTTGTGAAATATTATTATTATTATTTCCTTTATTATCCATTTTAACATAATTATTAATTTTTTAAATATTCCTTAAAAAATATATTACTATTATTTTTAGGTACATATATCGCTCGCTGCATTCAAAAGTACTCATCATCATCATCATCATCATCTTCCTGCCCTTGTCCCGTCTTATTCGGGGTCGGCACAACACGTTTTTCCTTCCATTCCCTGTCACTCGCCATGCTATCACTAATTTCCTTTTCTCTCATATCACTCTTCACACAATCGCACAATTCAAAAGCAATATAAAGTGAAAACTTTTTTATTTCTAACAATACGATTGTAATCCCTATTTAAAAAAACTGCCAATGATTACACATTTTAAGACACAAAAACCAATGCGGTTTTTTTTGCTATTGTAAATATTAAGGAAATCAAGCATAACTTAGCTTTTATTTAATATCTAAAACTTTAAAAAATTTCAAACATTTCTTTAAAAAGTTTTCAAAAATTAAATTAGTGCCCTGCCGCCATTGGGAGCGGGAACCAGAGAGAAACCTCCTAAAGTCCTAACAATACGTATTGTTAGTACTTTAGGTGGTTCCTCCGTGTCTGGAAGTACCACATTCTGCATCAAGTCTTTGTTCCAGCTGCCTAACAACAGCCTCTTCAGCTGTTGGTCTAGGCTTGTGGCTTTTAAGCCATCGGCTGACACGACTATTGGTACAATGATCGCTGAGTCCACATCCCACATTTCGACAATTTTACGAGTCAAGGCAAGATCCTTGATTTGCTTATCTTAATTGGCATACACGAGGTTCTCGTCCTGCAAGACAGTTATGTCAATAATAATTGCAAGCCTTTCGATTCGGTCTTGCTTGCACCACTAGGTATATCAGGTTTACTTATATTAGATACTTAAGTTGGAGTCCGTAAAACAAGCACATGTTCATTTGGTTGGTATGGTTTATTTGAAACTATATTTTGCCTGCGGCTTCACCCGCGTACATAAAATGTAGCCTGTCACTCAGGAATAAATCAGCTCTCTATCGGTGAAAAAAATTTAGCAATAGAACCAGTAGTTTCAGAGATAACCTCCTACAAACATAAAAAAGAATAATTTACCTCTTTATAATAAACTAGCGGCTCATCCCGGCTTCGCACGGGCAATTAACATAGCCTATGTTACTCAGGGTGAATGTAGCTTTCCAATGGTGAAAGAATTTTTGAAATCGGCTCAGGAGTTTATTCACTACACACAAAAATACAAATTTTTCGTCTTTATAATATTAGTATAGAAGTGTAGATAGATGCTATTGATTTGATTTCATTTGAAAATAAAAGTAGGTACCCTAAAGTTCAAATCAATGGAGCCTACTAAATCCTTCTTAATGTCATACATATCATACTAGGGCTACTAGATTGTTCGAAAGAGTAACAAACGGCCCTGGAAAGCAAAGGACAACAAAGGTTAGTTTTCGTCAGTAAAAGCGAGAGCTCCTCCTCACTCCACTCAGAGTGAGAGGTTCAGGTAGCTTTGAGTAGAGAGTGGGGCCTCTTGCTCCACACAAAGACGAAGCACTTATTTAATCATTTTCCCCTTAAAAAAAAGATAAAAAATGCTAATGCGGAAAGCATTTAGGGTATAGAGTAGTTTGTTACAGAATTTACACACGTTCCATTTCATAAATCCCCAACTAAATTCCAGTAAGTGTATGCATTAGCGGATGCAGTCGTTTGCATACAGCTTATAATTCATTATGCATTCAACGCCTCCACGAAACTGCATATTTTTCCTACCCACAAAGGAACGCTCCGCTGAAGGAACGAGACGCCGATGGAAATTAAAGCTGTGGAGACGGGCCCTTACTATTTGTAAGCAGTATTTATTCTATGATCTACGAGTATTTCTGCTGTATTGTTAGTATGTAAATTTACCGACGGATCGTCCGCGACGGATCGACCCGTTTCCCGCGTAGTGTGTTCGCAATAACATGTAGGTATTAGCAATTCGGAGGATCCGCGACGGAACTTCCGTCAAGTGTAGCGCTGACCTAAGTTCTAAGAGTAAATTACACATGGTAACTCTTGTTTTTTTATTATTGACTAGCTTTTGCCGCAGCTTTACCCACGTACATAAAATATTATAAGAGCCTATGTCACTCAGGAATAAAGCAACTTTTTATAAGTGAAGAGATTACCTCCTACAAACAAAAAAAATAAAAACCTGTATCTTTATTATATTAGTGTAGATAGCTGCCCAATTTAGATAGAATCGGGCAGAACATGACTGCCGCATGTCCAACGAGTTATGGGCCGGTAAAACACAGGATTGGTGGTACAGGAAAGATACAAGAACACGACACCGCAGCAAACCTTGAAAGAGATGGCGGGGCGACCTGGATGGCTTCCTTGGGAGTTGGAAAGAGGAAGCGAAGAATCTTGATCGTTGAAAGGTATGGAGGGAGACCTTTGTCCAGCAATGGAGTAATATAGAGTTAAACACGTATTCGGAATTCTGATTCTAAAAAAGATACGAAAACTTAATAACGACGACAGTATAGAAAGAAAGAAAAACAGTTTCTTTTACGCGTTAAAGACGCAATCTTAAAACTAGGTAACAGAACATAACATCACAGTAATTGATAGTGAAGATATGCGTCTCCTCCGCGCAATTCGGCCGTACGCTCAGCATAAAGCTGCGGCCTCACGCATAATGCGTTGAGCTCACAGCGCTGGTTATAGCCCGTCAGCCTCCAAAGTAAGAATGAACAAGTATCTTCTGTGTATATCCTTTACGGCCTAGTAACGACATGCATCTTTTGCATGGTCTTAACAGCAAGCAGCGTTCTCTCATTGTCTTTCTATTGTGCCTCTAATTACGGTATTCGAAAGGTTAAGAACCAAATGTTTTAACATGTAGTCCCGAACATTCCAGTCGAAAGTTGATCATCATGGTCACCAGAACAATAAGTGCCAATAAATAGCCAGTCTCTTGTTCGTATGGGGGCCAACTACTTACAGTAATTAGCTGTTTACGCCTCTTAGATACAGACAGTACACAACAAAACTAGCTAATTAAGTAGGTATATAGGTGTAGGTGTAGGACTTGCCTGTTGGTTTAGTGGTTAGTGACCCTGACTGCTATACCGGAGGTCGTGGGTTCGATTCCCACCCAGGACAAATGTTTGTGTGATGAACATAATCATTTTTTCTGTGTCTGGGTGTAATTTATCTATAATATGTACGTATTTAGAAATATATAAGTATGTTTATCAGTTGTCTAGTACCCATAACACAAGCTCTGCTTAGCTTGGGACTAGACGGCGTTGTGTGATAATTATGGAATTTTATATTATATTATATCTACATAAAATAGATAGGTACAGAAGTCAATCTACATACAAAGCGCGCTCGAGCAACGCACACATATACACCGCTCACGGATAGGATATCTCAGCTCAATCGCTCGGTCGCACCCTTACGGTTCGGCGCAATGCGCTGACCCTAGCGCGACCGTAGAGCGTAGGTATAAAATGCGAAGTACATACATAAGATTGACTTCTGTACCTATCTATTTTGTGATATTTATTTATGCTCGAGTTCAATTTTCAAAAAACAAAATGGCTACTGCCGTTCCCCTCCTTTGTTTCAGATTCGCACCGCTCGGGGCCATGTCATATACACGGCATACCTACACAAATAAACAGAAAACAGACAAAACTTGCTTTGTTTGTTAATATTTCAGTGTATTTTTCCGCTTTTGTTAATGATAAAAAGGTAATTTTAGGAAAAGGCGGTTACAAGAAAAAAAGAAGTGCCAGTGACAGAAAAGTTCAAAGGGAATCCTTTATCTTAATAAAAATGTGTTAATACGACAGTTGAAATACGTACGAGTAGAAAATTTTAATAAAAATCCTATTATACAAAGGCACCTGAAGAAAGCTGGTTGGCGGTAAGTACCCACTTTGAGGCGTGGCTGGAAAAACCTCACGGCGTCCTCACCTTCCGCATGACGCTGGTTCTCACCGGACATGGTAAGTTCGGGAGGTTCTTGAACCGGATCCGAGCGGAAGTGACGCCCGGGAGTCGCCACTGTGCGGAACGCCCGGAGGACACGGTGGAGCACACAGTGGAAGTGTGCCTCGCTTGGGCAGAGCATCGCCGTGCCCTCGTGGGGGCGATCGGCGGTGGCGATCTCTCGCGCCGGGCCTTGGTACAGGCCATGGTCCGGAGCGAGGAGGAGTGATAGGCGGACACCTCCTTCTGCGAAGCAGTAATGCTAGCAAAGGAAGAGGCTGACCGCATCAGGCAAAGACGCTCAAAGCGCCCCAGCTGCCGCTAGGATTCCGATCCCGATTTCCGAACACCGTAGGCGCGGGCTTGTGGACGGCGAGCAATGGGTAGTTCGCTGTCCGACCGTCCGGTAACTGTCCGGACCGAGCCCAATTCATCGACGGCGCGCACTGCTCGCGCGCACTTCAAGGAGTTGTCAGCAACAGCATGGTAGCGAAGGAACGGAGTGGGTTTTTTGGCCATTAGGTGTCTTACACTATCTTCCGCTCCGCCCAAAGGCGGGAGATGTCATTTGGATGATTTTTATCCAACAAAAAAAAAGACATAGCTGGTTTTCATTCAGTAAAAGTTTGACACGCCCGCTCACTGCACTCTAGAGTAAGATAAAAAGCCATTGGGTTAAACCCAACAAAAAAAAATTACATTCTATAAATTTTGGACTCATTTCCCTTGTCTCAGGGAAAGAGTTCTTTCGTCTTGGACCTAGACCATGACGTTTAAAGTAAGATTGTTTTATTCTTATAACAGTGTGGGTAAGAGACAGAGCTAGACAGGTTGTCTAACGCCATCTCTTACCCACACTGAAACAAGATTAAAACGTCAAAACTTTGAACGTCATGGTAACCCCGTTTGTCTACGCTAGGCAACAACTAAATTAGTAATCTATTGCCTTAGAATTTAGATTATTCTATTTTTTCTGTTAATATGTTATTAGAACATAGTAACAGAGTTGACCCACTTCCTTAATCAATAATAAACGCTTGGGAAATTTTGCACCTGCGAGGAGTAATTTTCTTTTATTTTCTATGTCCAATTAAGTTCCATTTATATTTTTAATAAATTGACGTTATACATTATGATATACGTAAGTAGGTGATGCTAAACACCAATAGGTTGATATGGTGACATGCCACCAGGAATCAACCTATTATTATTTGAAAGAGAAACCAAAAAAAAAATATATTAGTTAAAAAAAAAATATATATATATCTCTAAAACAAGTCTTATTATAATTACCGGCACGAATATTGAGCGCTCGGCGTCAGAGTGGGGATCACTTTGCGCATTCCATACAATGGCGAGCCAATCGTCTTCGTTGTTAGATACATGCTGCAAGGTAGAGAACAAATATTTGACTATTGATGATATTTGAATCAAGAGTGACTTATATGACACGACAATACCAGGTAGAAATATTATATTTAAATGCTATAAACTGTACTTAACTGCGATCATACCTGATGGCAGGGGCGTAGCTATCAACGTATCGAAATGACACGAGGCTCCCAAGGTGCAGGGGCCCTGACATGTGCATTCGTAATATTATGTTCATTCATCCACAATTTAAAATTCCCTTATTGTTAGGAGGCCAGTAGTGAATAATAATATCTATATAATATAAATATATATAATAATAATTCTAGCTTTTTCTTCCTAAGGCGACAATAAAAACTCAACTTATTCGAGTATCTTCAGAATGTTTCAATAAATGAGCTTATTTTCGTTTTCGAGGCCTTTCAAGGCACTAATTCTATGTAAGTAGGAATTATTTTATACAAAAAAAAATCTTCTAAAATATTTATTTACTAAGGGGCCCCATTAGGACTAGCTAAGCTAGCTGGTAAGCAGTGATGCAACCATTGATGATGAAGCGTACTAGTTTATTAAGAGCCTATTCACACTAGCCTTGAAAACAGCTAAATAACACTTTTATTATGTTACAGGTTGTTGTACACTCCCGAAAAGCATAGTCTCCTTCTGGGGTACTAGACAATGAAGCTAGTACTGACGAACACATTTAACGTCTTCTGTTTAATCGACAGTTATGGCCCAAGCGCCCGAAAAGTGCCATAAAACAGTGACTTTCTGAAACCTACTCCTCGGTAACGGCCAGGTTAATAGATTTAAAAAAAAAATATGTTTATTATAGATTCATGAACAATATTATGAACTATTGATTTTTTCGTGTAATTAATACTTCTGTCTAAAAAAAATATTTTGCAATTTCGTAACTTTTCCCTACTCCTTCGAAACGACTTGGATCATTAGAAACATTTTTACACATAAAAATTGATGGTTAAATATTCTTCAAAGTGAACATAGCATATGTAAATCAATCAATATTTTCAAAGAATATGGATTTAAAGGTCAAAGGGGCTCTATCTGGCCGCAATTAAATGCACAGATACGCATACTGCCGCCTAGGCGGGTACGAGTGTTGTGTTCATTTAATTTCAGCCAGATTAACTGGCTGAAATTAAAATTAAAACGGCAAGGACTATAAGCCTTAACCTGATTGTATATTATGTCCAATATCAAACAAAAACGTCCTACCTTACTGAACCCACCACTATAATTAACACTCTCCAGGGAACACAATACGATTTTGCTTGGAAAAGATTTTACGTGAAAACAGTTTGGTTAGATTAATGGAACCCGTGGGAAAAGGCGTGGTCTTTTTTATGTAAATGACGTTATTTTTTGCGGTTCCGTACATAGCATAGTCGGCCTTATAATGTTGCCACTGTTGGGACTCAGGCCTATTCCTAGGAGAGGGAATGGGCCGTAATCCACCACGCGAGCCCAGTGCGGGTTGGTGAATGTCACATGTCTTCAAATTTTTGGTTCTAGGACATGCCGGTTTCCTCACGATGTTTTCTTTCACCGTTTTGAGAGCATCATTACACAAATGTGTGTGATGTGTGTGTGTAATGATGCTCTCAAAACGGTATATAAATGCATAGTTAATAATAAATCTATTTAAAATAAAATAAAATTGGTTTGGTGTTTGGTTAATCAGTTTATTTTTCGATTGTGCTGACATCAGGAAGTTATGGGTTTGAAATGTTATTTGTAAACCATGACTTCCAGATATATCGGGGAAACAGGAACTATAAATACGTATTTCCTCGTATTAATGAATAATATTTGCGTGCCCATTTGGTAATTTGACTTAGTTATTCATGTGAAAAGGAAAACGTATTTTGCCTCAGAGCAGTAAATCGTCATCATAATTTCAGCTAAAAGTCGATTACTGTTCGACATGGGCCTCCCCCAAGTGTCACCACAATGATCGATACTGTACGTGTCGCACTCAGCGAATTCCCGCTACCCTCACAAGCTCATCGGTTCACTTTGTGAGAGGACTTCAAATGCTTGAAACGTCTTCCAGCACATGGTCTAATCGAGAACCTTCGGCACAAAAGTGTGCGTACAAAAGTGTAGTGTGCGTCCACCGAGCGTAGGTATAAAAAGTGAAGTACATACATGAGATTGTCTTCTGTACCTGTCTAAGAAGACAATCTCATGTATGTACTTCACTTTTTATACCTACGCTCGGTGGACGCACACTAATGAGCGTTTGAGCCGGAACTGTTCGACGAGCGGGCCGAGACACTCCAAGATATCGTGTCTATGAGCGGTGTTTATGTGTGCGTTGCTCGAGCGCGCTTTGTATGTAGATTGACTTCTGTACCTATCTATTTTGTGCTTTCGGCCCTATCATTTCTAAGACAGAATATGATAGGGAGATGAAGACAATTTTGTCGGTAATGCTCTCCCTAACTATAAAACATGATCCTAATACATAACATAACCATCGACAATCTGTTCAGCGAACAATGTGCTCAGGCCACTGCCCCCGTTGTGTAAGTTTGGTGGTCAGTAAACAGTCTGTGTTTGATAATTTACTAGGCTACCTATTAGATTAAAAACTCAAAGAAGCTCTCAAAGAAACAACCGCCTCGGTGCGGATCACGCCGCAACCTCTGTTTTATCATACAATGCTGATAGGACTTTGGAACGAAAGGCACTCTGATGCCTTGATCACACATACCGAGTAAACGGGCGAGACAATGCTCTCGGCCGAGTACTCGGTACGTGTAAATACTGTGCCGAGTGCTTATCTCTACAATTCGCTTACATCACTGTCTCGGCCGAGCATCATTTTACTGTCTCGCCCTTTACCTCGGTATGTGTGATCAAGGCATGAGTGAGGACAAGGCTCGTCCATCAAGCGATTCCAGGGAAGACGGTGGCACAATGATCACGTGCTATGCACAGTGAAGATAAGCGAAGACCAGTGAATGTATCAGGCGTGAACAGAAGAAGTTCAGAAATGGTATTTTAAGCAATAATATTCCTCAACTAACACACAACGCCCGCGCCGTCTAGTCCCAAGCTAAGCAGAGCTTGTGTTATGGGTACTAGACAACTGATAAACATACTTACATATTTTCTAAATACACATTGTAGATAAATTACACCCTGTCACAGAACAAATGATTCTGCCCATCACACAAACATTTGTCCTGGGTGGGAATCGAACCCACGACCTCCAGCATAGCAGTCAGTGTCACTAACCACTAGACCAACAGGCTTGTCAATAACAGGTCTATGTAGTGATCACCAGGGTGATTTTAGTGAGGTAATACCCACACTCCCCGGGCGCTTTTTAAAGGTTCGCCCTTAAAAATAAGGTCGTCTATAGACGTCCCATGCATGCTTTTCATTTCAATTTCAAAATGAATTCCCAGATTTCCAACACCCATTTTCAGTATTCTTCTCTTAATAAAACAACAGACCAAAATAACGGGATAGCTACAAAACAAAAGCCAATGGAATACTCGTTAAACCAACCATTATGCACAAACTACATATGAGAATAAACAAAACTATATAATTTACCTCTGCCAAAGTTACGAGTGACGTAAATTGGAGCCATTGAACTCAAAAAGTGTTGTGACTGGACATTTGTACCTAAAAAAAATGAGTCAGAAGGTTGACTAAGAAAATACTCAAGATAATCATTATTTTGTTGCCCTATTCCCAATTTATTTAGCGACGCGTATAGAATCTGAGCAGTGATGGGCAAGAAGTTTTTTTTTTATTGTTGATAGGTTTGCGCTTGACTACTATCGCACCTGTAGGCTGATTCACGTAAAATCAAACAAGCCAAATATCGTTGAAGTTTTATAGTCGTTCGATCGAAGTCCTATCCAAAAGCGGCATTCACGATCTATCGAATTATTTCCAGTTACATTAATAAGTATTCTACCAGGATAATGTAATACAAATATTTTTTTTAAATCGACGAATTTCAAACGACTATAAAATCGGTGTCGTTCAAACTCGATTGATGGATATGAATACGGAAATGGTCTAAACGACTAAATCGCTACGATATTGTTACGGTTTTCATTACGTGAATTGGGCTACTGATGGAAAGCGACTATGCGGTCGACGATGGAGCGCGCTTACCTAGAAGTAACCTCTTCCCGGGTTGTAGCAATCAGGAAACATCACTCCAGCAGAGAATTCCACTCCTTAGCCGTACGCACAATGAATTATAGGTTCAAACACCATCCATAAAGCAATGGTTACTCTTAAAACGGTAAAGGAAAACATTAAGAGGAAACCGCCATGGTTTAAAAACAAAAAAATCACATCCACCACCCCGCACTGAGATTTGGGTAAATCGTTTAATAACGTTAATAAAAAATAACATTAAATGACACTCGCGCTGAAAACTAAGGTCGTCATTTCTCAATTTAATGATCAAAACACTGAATGCCTGTGAAAAATTATATCGATGTTTTGATTTCAAACATACATCGAAATAATTTTCAACGGAAATTATATACATGACTGCGAATTTCTGACTAGTGTATCTTCGGCACAAATTATCTGTATTATGACACAAATTAGATAGTTTTTCAGGATTGAAGTATGCGCAATAAATAACAACAAATGTAGCGTTAAAGCCAACAAAATTTTGGCAAACATTAATGTATCTTTTGACTGGCATAGAAATATCATCACACTCATTTTAAAGGCGAAAGTTAGCATGTAAGTATGTTTGTTACTTTGTAATGCTCAAATAGCTGATCAGTTTTGGATAGAATTTGGCCCATCGGAAGACATTGGTCTGTGCTAGGGCATGTTCTAAAATGGCACCTGTTTTTATGTGGGAAAATCATCCAATGACATCTCCCGATTTTGAGCTATGTGGGAGGATGTGTATTTTACTGGCTAAAAACTCACACCTTCCTTTCAAAGTCTTCCTTTCAAAAGCAGACCCTTGGCCCCATTAGGCTTCGACCCTGCTGGGCCCCTACGGTTTGCTGACATCTCCTAGAGGCGCGCGTGGAACACTCCGCGCCGTCGACGACTTAGCATACTTTTTATCCCGAGAACATGTTGTCTTACGATAATTCTCTACGTTCACGCAGGCGAAGTCGCTGGCAGAAGCTAGTTAGTATTTTTCTTTTGGTTCTGTTTTCGATAAAATTCAGAATGGCATGTTTGTGCCTGAACAGAAAAAACTGACCAAATGCGAGTCGGAATCGCACACGAAGGGTTCCATACTACAAATATAAAATCGGGCAAAAAGAAAAATCTCTGACAAAATAACGTCTCTTGTGTTGGAGTGCCCCTTTAATTTTCATTTTTATTTTTTGGTTTTGTTGTAGTGGCAATAAATTAATAGATCGAAATGTAGGTAAACGGAGAAGTTATTGGCTCCTGAAATTTGAGCACCCAACCTAGTTCAAGAGTTGTGTTTCACTAATTTATTTACAAGTTCGTTCTAAGAAAAAAAAAAGTAAAAAAGAAGGAGGAAAAGAAAAAGAAGAGAAAAAAATGAAAATGAAAAAAAAAACGAATGATGAATGTGACGAGAGAGAAGTTATCTTCTATAAGGAAATAAATCATTATTGATCAATAATAATACCTAATACACATTCTGTGAAAACAAATCTCTACCTCTTACGGGTCATGAGATACGGCCCGCTGACAGACTTGGACAGACAGACAGACGGACGGACGCAGAACGAAGGAGGCACGGAACCCAAAAAAGCAGCAGAATTATCTATACAGTTTATTTATATCTAACGAATGTGAATGCCAAGCAATGTGTTATTTCCTCGTATAGAGGAGTCGTAGTAACACACTCAATATAATATGCTATTTATATCACTTTTATTAAGAGCCGATTGTAGTCACAAATTATTTTGTAAATACTATGTCGATTCGCGACCCCGTAACGGCGATTTTTTTATAAATAATAAACATAGTAACTGTCATGCGAAGAGACAGCGAGCATGTGATCCAGAAGGCAATGGCAATCCCAGAAGGCAAGAAAGGAAGAGGACGGCCGCCCTTGACGTTGTAGACTAGTATGGCCAATCTAGTTAGGAAGTCCCAATTGTCTCACCCGACAACCCAGGACGGATTGTCCTGGCGCAGAAGGATAAAGAGAGCTGACCTCACCTAACGTGGGAAGAGGCAAAGAAGAAGAAAAACTACGTTCTGTGTTCCATAACTCAAATAGCAGATGTCGGGGAAAAACAGCCAGGCTGAAGTGGGAGTGGGCTGGCCACGTCACACGAATTCACCCGGACAGGTGGGCGAGGATTGTCACTCACTGGACGCCAGAAGGAGGTCGACGCCGTCGAGCTCGACCGCGACGAAGGTGATGTGACGATCTGATCATGTTCGTAGAACAAACTTGGCCCGAGATTGCTCTAGACAGGGAAGTTTGTAAGGAGAAAGTGGAGGCCTTTGTCCAGCAGTGGGAGACATAATTGGCTAAGAAAAAAAGGAACTATTCAAGATTTTTTTTTTAGCCTCCCTTTCATATACCGTCAATTTGAGACACAATAGTGAGACAATAGATGCGCGAACGCTTGGGGTTTAATGAATCAAAAAAATTTTTGTTTTTTTTTAATATAGAACTAATATTTCCGTAATGTAATAATTTATCGTAGATATGTACACATTTGGAATCGTAAGTTTTGGCAATGGCATATTGAACCTAATCATAGTGCGATAAGAGTCAGTTTTCGAGGATGTATATTGAAAAATAATTTTTCATGGAAATGGGAAAGAGAACATCTTTAATATTTGTGGATTTCCAGGAGTTCAAAATGAGTACAACCTCGCCTTAAGGAAACTGATTGTGAGCGTGACCTTTAAATAACTTTTTACATTGTTTGATGTTATCAGTTTTATATCTTACAACTCAATTTTCTAAAGAAGAATAGAATTTTTCATTTACTACCGTCAGCAGCGTAGGTAGGCGCATAAAGAACGAGGATTTTTTTTTATATTGATAGGCTCGCATTTGACCAATTTAACCTGATGGTAAGACGATGTGGTCGAACACTGGCTTGCGACACACTTGTCGCTGTCTCGTCTTCGAATTCATGAAAGGACAAGGGCGCTATTGCGCTTTAGCCCGCGTCTTAATTCAGACGCGGGCTCCGTTACTCCTTTTCCCACCGTCGAACACAGGCACCTTTTTTACCTAGTAATAATATAATAATAATACCCAATACTACCTATACTACGTTTCGCCTCGCTGTTTCCCTACGTCTTTTTTTATGTGATAAATAATAATCATATGACTTGTCCCGCTGAATGGAGCGAGAGAGCCTGCCTTTAACTAACTAAAACCCACAGCGTTCCTTCATTTAACCTTTTGCTACAGTCACGGTAACTCCTTCGAACATTCCATTACCAGGCATCGGCCCTAACTGGTCCCGTCAATATTGCTGACATCCATTTGAGGCACGCGAGAAACACAACGCGCCGTCTTCGACCCAAGCTTGTCCTTACTTGGCAAGCTACCATTGCTCGCCGCCCACCTACGCATCTACGGTGGCCATAAAGCGTTTTGCGACTCCCAATGTGCGGGGCGTAAAGCTTGTACCCGCGTCACAGTTTTGGCCGCTTCCTTTTGCTCGTATTACTGCTTCGCAGAAAGAGGCGCCCACCTTTCATCTCATTCCCTCTAACTCCGTACCATGATCTGAACTAGAGCCAGACGCAAGAGGTCTCCGACCGCCTCCATGCTTTCCTACGTCTAGGCGCTTCCTATTGTTCTCGTCATCGCTGCCACCGAAGTTGTCAATAGCCTCTGTTTTACGTGAATTTTAGCGACATCATTCAACTAGCCCTGATCCCAGTCGGCATTCCAGCAGTATTAGGACTTCGTGACCTGGCACGCGACGATGACAAGAAACCGGACGGCATCTTTTTATTTCCATGGAAGATGGGTAAGCCTTTAGTGCGGGACGCTACATGAGTATCGATACTCTTGTGATCCTATCTTCCTTGCTCATCATCCTGTTCTGGTACTGTGAAGGACCTCAAGCGAGAAGAATGGTTTTCGACAACATATTTCAGATAGTTTCAATGGGCTTCGCCCTCGGGAAACTAGGAAATTTTTGTAAAGGAACACGGACTTATTATAAGCAGGATAAACCTAAAAAAAAAGTAAAAGTAAAGTTTTTTTTATGTTTTTTTGTTTGTAGGAGGTAATTTCTGAAAGTACTGGTCCAATTGCTTAAACTTCACCTATAGAAAACTGCTTTACTCCTGAGTGACATAGACTATATTTTATGTACGCAGATAAAGCCGCTGGCAATTGCTAGTGTTTTACAAATATGTAAACCGCATTACAATTGTATAATATATAAAATAGATTAAGTTGGAACAGAGCTAAATTTGTTTGTTGATATGTTTGTGCAAGGTTATCTCTAAAAGTAAAATCTCTAATCCTATTTTGAAATTTCTTTTACTGATAAAAAGTGACACAATCGCAGAGTGCATTAAGTTCATTTTTATCTCAGAAAATGACATTATTTTTAATAAATATTCTGTTTTATTAGAACAGAATAGACCGGAGTAGTGGTGGTCCTCGGACAGTGAACAATGGGTAGCTCACTGTCCGGCCGTCCGGTAACTGTCCGGACCAAGCCCAAGTCGTCGACGGCGCGCACTGTTCCCGCGCGCCTCAAGGAGTTGTCAGCAACAGCAGGGACCCAGCCGGGTCGAAGCCTACTAGGGCCAGGGTTATCCGAAAGGGCGCTCGAGCCCCGGTATGAAGGCTAGAAGGAACGGGGTAGGTCTTTTAGTCAGTAAGAGTCTGACACTATCTCCCGCTCCGCCCAAGGGCGGGGGATGTCAATGCATGATTTTTCCCACCATAAAAAAAGTGGTGATCCTGATGGCATTTTTTTTTGAGCCTGTACTTTCCCACTACTAGGCAAAGGCCTCCCCCAACTCCTTAAAGGTATTCTTCTGTTGAGCTATCTCGAATCAGCTCTTGCGATAGCTGTCTGTCAAGGTCGTCCCGCCACCTCCTCACAGGTCGACATTAGCGGCTACGTCCGTCCTCTGGTACCCACTTTGTGAAGATTCTTGCCCAACAGTCAGTGTGCATGCAACTGATATGACTGAAGGTTGGATGAAGGTATGGATGCAATATAATAATGACATGTTATGTCATATGTGGCTGTACTTAATTTAAACAAATAACCCTACGTATTTCTTTGTGTATTTTAACATCACTGTTCTCAAAATGTTGAAGGTACACATTTCCTCGCAATGTGTATCTTCAACGTTTTGAGACAAGGTAGAGGATGAAGACAACGTGGTGAGATGAGGCATGAATTAGAACAAAAAAAAAATGAATATGACATCCCGCACTAGTAGTGCGTGATGGATTACGGACCAATCCCCTACTAGAGAGAAGGTCTGTCCCAGCAGTGGGACTACACTTGGCACGGGGAAAAACTAACTATTTTCAACATTATAAGCCTGAAAATAGTTTGTTCAGAATCAGTAACTGAATGGATCCCAATAGTTTTTACACCATGTTATATTTTTTTCCAAAAATATTTAAAAAGGTAATTTGTGGTTCATTAAGTACATCAAAAGTCACGGCAGGTCATAACGGGTATGAGGTGTCAGCAAAGCACAGCTGGGTGCAAGTGCAAAACAACCCCTCAATCGCCTGGATGGCCTGGTGACTACGTATTTTGCTGACATAACAAGCTTACAAAGTTTTGATTTTTCATGATACAGTTATGAAATTTTGTAAAAACATTCTTTACATAAAAAAATAAATACATGTTTTGGGTTTCGCATATACTAAAACGAATGTTGAATAAGTTGCTTTGTTAGAAAAAAAATCTATATCTTTAAAACACAATAAAGATCAAACTACTCTTTTTATCGAAGTTTTCCCATCTCTATTTGAAAAGCGGATGAAGAAACCCACTTTCCTTGCTCCCACGTAAAAAGCGGATAAGGATTAGTTCATGTCTCCGTGTGAATGAAATTCTAAGTGATATCGACGATAAATCCATATATATTATTAACCAGAACATACATTATATATCGAATAACTAGAAGATGAAAATATGAGTATGTGTGTTTGTTAATAATCAATCACGTTTCAATGGCCGAACGGGAGTGGATGCTAAAACACAGGTAAACCATGGCTTTGATTATAACTGTTTGAGCCCAATAGTACTTTTCTGTAAAGCCTGTACAATTGTAAGCAGGTTGTAAATATTCGTATTTAATTCATATTTAACTAATTTTTTGACAGTAATCTATACACCACTATTTTTTAATTAGTACACATACTTAAGGGGCTTATTAGAAAAGCCTTTGTTATTTTATAAGTAAAATCATAAACAGCAAAGTTATTAGCGTTGGTTTATGTCCCAAAATGTCACTCAATTTATGGAAATATTGTGCAGGCTATTGATTAATGAATAAATAAGTGACTTATTATGAAAAAACACTGCCCGCAGTATTTTCTACTAGCAATTCTTATGTTTGATTGATTCTATGATGAATTTACCTTTTCGTGGTCAATTTTAGGATCTCGGTTTTTCTACTTTTGACTACAAAAATAAGATCAGTGACGGGAACAGATAGAGCCCCGTTTTTTTGTGTACTAATTAAAAAGTATGGGTGTATATGTATATAAAAGGAGAAACTGATATCAACGCACCGCCAAAACTACTGGGACTTTTTTTTTCATGGTGGGAAAAATCTTGCATTGACATCCCCCACCCTTGGGCGGAGCGGAAGATAGTGTCAGACTCTTACTGACTAAAAGACCCACCACGTTCCTTCTAGCCTTCATACCGGGGCTCGAGCGCCCTTTCGGATAAACTTGGCCCCAGTAGGCTTCGACCCGGCTAGGTCCCTGCTGTTGCTGACAACTCCTTGAGGCGCGCGGGAACATTGCGCGCCATCGACGATTTGGGCTTGGTCCGGACAGTTACCGGACGGCCGGACAGCGAGCTACCCATTGCTCACTGTCCGCAAGCCCGCGTCTACGTTGACCGGAAATCGGGATCAGAATCCCGGCGACGGCGGCGGCGATAACGCCGTTGCCTGATGCGTTTGGCCTCCTCCTTTGCGAGGATTACTGCTTCGCAGAAGTCGGCGACCGCCTGCCACTCCTCCTCGCTCCGGACCATGGCCTCAACCAAGGCCCGGCGCGAGAGTCTCCGCCGCCGATCGCCCCCACGAGGGCACGGCGATGCTCCGCCCAAGCAGGGCATACCTCGACTGTGTGCTCCACCGTGTCCTCCGGGCGTTCCGCACAGTGGCGACACTCGGGCGTCACTTCCGCATGAAACGAGCGCAGGAAACTCCCGAACGAACCATGTCCGGTGAGTACCTGCGTCATGCGGAAGGTAAGGACGCCGTGAGGTCTTTTCAGCCACGCCTCAAAGAGGGGACTTACCGAACTACTGGGACTTGAAACGTAAAATTTTGCACAAAACACTAATTTTTTAATTGATATAAACTATTGCTTGACTGCGATCCCACGCAATGGTAAGCAGTGATGCAATCTCTGATGGTGATTCGCACTAGTTTATTAAGAGCCTATGCACTCTAGCCTTTTTTTCCAATGGGAAAAATCATCCTATGACATCCCCCGCTCTTTGGCGGAGCGGGAGATAGTGTCAGACTCTTACTGACTTAAAAACCCATCCCGTTCATTCAAGCCTTCATACCAGGGCTCGAGCGCCCTTTCGGATAACCCTGGCCCCAGTAGGCTTCGACCCAGCCGGGCCCCTGCTGATGCACTCTAGCCTTGAAGACACCCAAATTATAATCGGACGGGAAGACCGCAGCAGGCAAACTGTTCCTCGACGGCAAACTGTCATTCGACGTACGCGGTATAAACGACGAGGCGTAACGCTTAGTCCAGACTTAGAATGGATTTTCGGAAATTTCAAATGTACAGTGGTGAAAAGGGAGAGCTTTGTTTGTATGAGAAAACTTATTCCGTGGTACCTGAACCTTAGCACTTAAAAATAAGTATTATAGGTTTATTTAATTATAATAATAATAATATTCCACAACTATCACACAACATCGTGTACTCCCAAGCTAAGCAGAGCTTGTGAGTAGACGTGGTGTTGTGTGATAGCCAACAGGCCACTCTAATTATTTGTTTGTAAAAAAACATGCGAAGCCGGGATAGACAGCTAGTGTACAAACATTTTATTATTTATTAACCAATTAAAATCATTTTCAGAATAAGCTTCCAAGGGGCAATTTAAAATGTTGACATCTGGCTGTTTAATATTAAAACAGCTTGTTTCATAAATGTTTAACATGACGTAAATTACATGTTACAGTCGTTAATTATACTTTCATAATAAATAACTGTACTTATAGTTACATAAAATATATAATATGAAAGCTGCCCACGCATTTTCACATTAACGATAAAAACACGAGAAAATATTGAGTTAATCTGAATAGGGTTCGGTTGGAGTCTTGGAATCGCCTGTCGATACCCTAGTGATGGGCGATTCCGAGATATTTAACAATCGAAAGAATCGGATTAGACCGGTGGCGTCGACTCCCTGGGTACTCGAGGGCTCGCGCATACATGAAAAATAAACAGTGTGTGCCGGGCACCCCAGAGATGGGCGCTTTTTCATTACCCGACGACCCGTTTAGCGCAGTTGTTTAGAGCGCCGCTTGAGACGCAAGAGTCGGGGTCAATTCCTGCGCCAACACAAACGATTGTTGATGACAAAAGATATTTGTGTTGGGTCTGGGTGTTTGTGGTACCTTCTTTATTCCTGGTTTCCATAGTACAAGGAAAAACCTTGGTGTAGGACGCAGTATGTAAGTTTTATTTAAGCATGGTTTATTCTTGCTATCTGCCTGTTTCAGGGAATTTAGATAGAGCTTACGAATTTCCGAAGTATGTAAGTAGGATATTTATTTTTTCATTTATCGGTCGATCAGTGTCTAATAGTGTGCATTTCTCTTCTCACACTTCGCCACATTTTCGAGACATCAAATGAGCATGAGCACCCATGAGGTTCTGAAACCCGGCGCCCCTGGTAGTCGTTGAAATAAGCCATCAAGAGACTCGACGTTTTACAGAATAATCAAGATGTTTGTCGATTGTTTAGAGTCAACGGAATCGACCACTAATATTCGATTGTTGTAATCGGTCACCTTCACGAATTGAACGTGCCATGCGCCAGTCACAATAACACACGGAGTCGGACTCTAGTCAAAGTCGAAACCACATAAAAGATGAAATAGGTGAGAAAGGAAACACTTTCCGATTTCTACTACAACGAGTGTCGCAGCTTGTCTTACACCCTTTAACTCTACTACAAGCAATAAGCCAATACGAACGCGCATTACGCAACTAACAGACCACGCACACTAAGGTCGCAAGTTTGCTATTGGTAGTTGAACTATGAGCATGGCCCTACTTTGTAGCAGGCCTGCCCCGGCCACAAGGCTATTCTAACCTCTGTAGTCTGTTCAGCGGTCGAAACAATCGAGAATCATCATGTTGTTCGAGCAATCGAATAAAACCTCTCGCCATCGCGCATCGTTAGTTCAGAGAAACCAAAAGATTATTTTACAAGGCAAAGGAATTACAATATTCTGCCAACAATCTAACGAGCTGTGGGCGAAAAAGTTCGTAACCTTTACATTATTTGCCAAATGTTGCCTTAAGATTACAAGCAAGCATAAATAGAATTAGGATGTTTGAATAAAAGATATATTTCTGCGAATAATAAATCGAAAGAAAGGCCAAACTTGCTTCAAAAAGCTAAAATTTAATTGGATCACTAACGTCGCTTGGTTGAAAATGCCTAAGGCATTAAGTCCGCCTTTGTATACTGTGACTTCGTACAGTGCTACGTGCATAAAGTTTAAATAAATAAATAAAAATCTAGACAAAGAACAACATATATAATACCTTTCCAACATCTCATACAGTTATGTATTATTTTGTTGTTGTTTATTATTTTTAAAATACAGGACGTCAATGTTTTGGCCATCCTGTATAATTTACGCATTATATCTGTTTATTTTATTTTATTCTCCTAGTCCAGTACAGAGCCTCTGTCAAAACGAAACTTAAAAAAAAAAGACGTGTGGCACTCGGGGACTGCCGCGGTAAAGCTATTGCATAGCATTTTTTATCAACTTATGCAATAGACCTCGCCAACAGCTGCTTAACCCCACCCATTCAAAACCAGACCTCGCCAACAGCTGCTTAACCCCACCCATCCAAAACCAGACCTCGCCAACAGCTGCTTAACCCCACCCATCCAAAACTAGACCTCGCCAACAGCTGCTTAACCCCACCCATCCAAAACTAGACCTCGCCATCAACTGCTTAACCCTACCCATCCAAAATGAGACCTTGCCAACAGCTGCTTATCCCCACCCATCCAATACCAGACCTCGCCAACAGCTGCTTAACCCCACCCATCTTAAAAAAAAAGAAACTTAAAAAAAAAGACGTGTGGCACTCGGGGACTGCCGCGGTAAAGCTATTGCATAGCATTTTTATCAACTTATGCAATAGACCTCGCCAACAGCTGCTTAACCCCACCCACTCAAAACCAGACCTCGCCAACAGCTGCTTAACACCACCCATCCAAAACCAGACCTCGCCAACAGCTGCTTAACCCCACCCATCCAAACTAGACCTCGCCAACAGCTGCTTAACCCCACCCATCCAAAACTAGACCTCACCATCAACTGCTTAACCCTACCCATCCAAAATGAGACCTTGCCAACAGCTGCTTATCCCCACCCATCCAATACCAGACCTCGCCAACAGCTGCTTAACCCCACCCATCCAAACACAGACCTCGCCAACAGCTGCTTAACCCCACCCATTCAAAACCAGACCTCACCAACAGATTGTTCACTCATTTGTTTTCTTATCGGTCACCACGCTCAAAAAACAAATGAGTGGGGGGAGTTAGGTTATTTTCGTTACGGAATTTCTGGATTCGGTCTCCACGCTCAAGGCCCGCGATAGAAGCTATGCAATAGCTTAAAAATCAATAACATTCTGTGAATTAGTACTACTCCCATTATAAATTTCCATTTAGTGTATAGTTTAGTCTGAAAAACAAGACTAGAAATAGAACCTATGTCGTCTCAAGAATAAAACAGCTTTGTATGAGCGAAAATTTTTAGCAATCGAACCAATACTTCCAGAGATTACCTCCTACAAAACCAAAAAAAAAAAGACGTGTGGCACTCGGGGACTGCCGCGGTAAAGCTATTGCATAGCATTTTTATCAACTTATGCAATTATAATTATTTATTTATTTTTTATTTATGCAGTATTTTTTCCTTTGTTTTTTTTTCTTTGATATTAATTGAAGTTACACTTTCACACATTGAATTGAATTTTGATTGATTGTTCACTCATTTGTTTTCTTGTCGGTCACCACGCTCAAAAAACAAATGAGTGGGGGGAGTTAGGTTATTTTCGTTACGGAATTTCTGGATTCGGTCTCCACGCTGAAGGCCCGCGATAGAAGCTATGCAAGAGCTTAAAAAACACCAAACATTACCTCTCTATAATATTAGTGTAGAAGATATATTACTGAAAAGTTCCATCAAAATCCATTCAACCGTTTGAGAGTGAATGACTAACAAACCTACAAACCTTCACTTTTATAATACGTGAGGTAATAAAATACCTATTTATCAACAGAAAGTTTCGTGAGAAAACGAAATATGCGAAGTGAGAATTGGGCCATAATGAACAAAGGCCGAAAGAATTAGGCGCAGATTTCAACGGTCAATGTCATGACATAATATACGACAGCAATGACATAGCATAATATCAAACTAGTCTGTTGATGATTTTAAGTTTATTGACATCATATTGTGTCCTTGTAGAATAATGACTACGTTAGCGTTACGACCGTATAATGTTCCCACTTTTGGGACTCAGACCTACTGTCTGGGGGAGGGAATGGGCCGTAATCCACCACGTGGGCTCTGTGCGGGTTGGTGGATGTCACATGTCTTCTAATTTTTGGTTCTAGGACTTGCCGGGTTCCTCACGATGTTTTCCTTCACCGTTTTGAGAGGAGTGATGATAAAATAAATTACACAAAGTAATGCGACTGGCTGGGTTTGAACTCGTGAGCTACTTGGGTTTGAACTCGTAAGTCGGGGCCGTTACCACTCGGCCACCATTGTTACGAAGGAATTTGTGGAACACTCACAATAAAGCATAGTATAGACCTCATTTTTTTTGCTTACCATCACTGTATTAGTGGTTAGCAAAAATAATAGGACCTCTACTATGCTTCGTTTAACAGAACTGCGTGGCCGCGCGGTTCTCCATGTTTCGACTTTCTGAATATTGAATCAACGAATTTGCGACTATCATTGTTAGTTTTGACTGACCTCTTGGTCTAATGGTGGGTTTTGACCGCTATGCCGAAGGTCGTGGGTTGGATTCCCACATAAGACAAAAGATTGTATGATGAGCACGATCATTTATTGTTCTGTGTCTGGGTGTAATTTATCTATATCTAGTCTAGTACTCGTAGCACAAGTTCTGCTTAGTTTAGGACTAGATGGCGATGTGTGAAAGTTGTGGCATATTATATTATTATTAGTGTTTATTATCATATTATCAATTCCTTCTTAATGTTGATATCGTCTCTATTTTACTACGACACTGTAGCGGAGCAGTCGAAATGGACACTATTTATCTGTTTCATTACTAATGACGCCAATCCAGACCCCGCGAATGCGTCAAACCCATTTTTGTATTTGTGTTTCGGGCTGGTGTCCGCAACTCCACGTCTAAAGCGCGTCTTTGCGTAAAGGTGGTAACAATTGTGCCTTACGATCCACCCCAACTCCTTAAGGAAGGCCAGCAGCGCCTTGGTGTTACTGACCATTTTGCGGGGGTACCTGGGCTCTCGGAGTACTTTGTCCTGTATCCAACGACCACTGGGCAGCTTAGAAGCAGATGAGCTTCTATCTTGTCCTCCTCCATGCAGGCTCTGCAGAGTGGGCTGTCTGTAACTCCTATGACTTAATCTGTGGTACCAATCTACACTAATCTTATAAAGAGGTAAAGTTTGTTTTTATGTTTTTTG
Source organism: Mythimna albipuncta (assembly GCA_929112965.1). Lineage (NCBI taxonomy): Eukaryota > Metazoa > Arthropoda > Insecta > Lepidoptera > Noctuidae > Mythimna > Mythimna albipuncta. The sequence goes on from OV815967.1 coordinate 18,949,482, forward strand.
TTTATATGTAATCTCTAGAAGTACTGGTCCGATTGCTAAAAAAAATTTCAGTGATAGAAATTAGAAATATATTAAACCAACACACACATGCTCCAAGTCAGATTTGTATGCAGAACAACATCGCGTGGCGTGTATCAAGTGTAGCTCTACAAGTCTAGTTTCCATTTAAAATGGGTGGAGACCGACGCGCCCAGATCGGCGTGTGTAGCGCACGTGTGTGTAGTTCTATCTTTATATCTGAGTGACATAAGCTATGTTTTATGTACGCAGGCGAAGCCGCGGGCAAAACCTAGTATTATATAATTTTCGGTTCATCAAACAACCCGATCGTCCTAAGGTGCTAATGTCAACCTATATTGATTCTTTGCTTAAAATATCTGGCTTGTCGTTGAATTTAGTCACCACCCATTTGTAGGTCAGCCCAAATGACCACTGTGTGAACTTGCACCTTTGTGAATACGATAGGTAATAAGTGTCTCAGCACAGGACAAAAGCCTCAACCTAAGTTGACATTTCAAAGTCTGCAAGATAATCTTCGAAATTTTCACTTTCACTTTAATAACACACTAATATTCAATTTATGTGCAAATATCAAATAGAGCAGTGGTGGCCGAGTAGTAACGGCCCTGACTTACGAGTTGTAGGTCGCAGGTTCAAACCCGGTATTACTTTGTGTAATTTATTTCATCACCACTGCTCTCAAAACGATGAAGGAAAACATCGTGATGAAAACCAAAAATTCGAAGACATGTGACATTCACTAACTCACACTTGGTGGATCACGGCCCAGTCCAACAAACATTCAGGTCTTACGATCTTCTTCCTGATCTGCCACGGCCTTGTGTCGCTGTGTCAGGGCACCAATCCTATGTTTAACGGTCCCACAGTTCGCTAGACATAAGGCAGACATGGCTTACTCTGTCCTATTTAAGTTAGGCAGCTTTTTGAGCTACGTCTATGATACGCGCTCCACACAGTATAGTGTGTTTGATTTAATACATAGTAGGTATGCTGCGCACCACAACACATTGGCAAACCATGAGTTAGATTTGGATGTTAGTGAAGGACCAAGTTAGTGCACCATAGGTCAGAACGGGGAGTCTTCTTACATGAACAATGTTTTAGAGCCTCCTTAGCCATCCTTCTCTAAGACACTGGCAACTGGTAAATTACCAGGCGTAAGACTCAGCAGCACCATCTTCATTTGACTGTTATCACAACTTCTTATTCTTAGAGCTTCTACTCCGCATTGATTTTACGCCCAACCGTAATGACGAAACAGTTACCACGACCCTGGAAAGCAAACGGCAAATATAGGAACACATGTGGGTTTTAATCAGTGACAATCCGACACTACCTCTCGCTCCACCCAGACTAGATGATTTTCCAATTCAATTAGAAAGATGTCAGTATTACGTAGCATTTAATTCAGCGAGACCGTTTTCAAGCAGTTTCAGGGTTATCTCATCATCTCGTAACGTTTCATTTCAATTAGAAAGATGTCAGTATTACGTAGCATTTAATTCAGCGAGACCGTTTTCAAGCAGTTTCAGGGTTATCTCATCATCTCGTAACGCTGATAACGCAGGCTCGCTGTTAGCAAACTGTCTTGGCATTTGTCTACAGGTAATATAAAAATGTGCACAAATATTTGGATTAACATTTTTCTTTAAGCATTTTTTTACAGTTTAGTATATTTACTACCAGATAAAACTCACCAGTATCCTTCTCGTATACTAGCATTGGTCCGATGAAATAAAAATAACAGCAGGAGTTGAGTCGATTAACAAGGCCAGGGACAGATCCATCTGGAAAAACTTAGAGGAGGCCTTTTTTTTTGGTGTTGCCATTCCCCGCCTTTGGTCGAAACGGGAGATAGTATCAGACTCTTACTGAATAAAAAAACCCAAGGGGTAGGTTTTTTTATTCGTACCAGGGTCGAGCTTCCCTTTCGGATAACCCTGGCTCCAGTAGGCTTCGACCCGACTGGGCCTCTGCTGTTGCTGACAACTCCTTGAGGATACCCGAAAGGAACCTTAATAATTGATTATCCCTATTATCCGTATTCAGAGTACCTCAATCAGGGACAATAGGGATCCAAGGTATCTCGCACATGAATACTAAAGGTAAGAACTACACTGCCAGACACGCCGATCTGGGCGCGTCGGTCTCCATACATATTATATTGAAACTAGACTTGTAGAGCTACACTTGATCCACGCCACGCGACATCGTTCTACGTAGGTACTAAATCAGTCGGCTACACATGTGCGTCGGTCTAATGTAGTTCTGGCTTAAACTGTACACCATTTTGAAATAAGTTGATGTTATTCCCCGCCCAATTTAAAAAGAATTAGTCATTAAAATCATTATGAAAACACATTTTTTTCCTGTTACATGTCGTAAAGTACTGTAGATAAATTACTGGCACAATACAGGGAAATAACAAAACATGCCACAGCGAATTCAACACTGCCCATTCCGTCGATCTGTTTGGGCCACGGGTAGTGTGGAAGTGAAACCTGGGGCCCTGAGACGAAGGCAAAGAAGGAACTGGAGTGGGATTTTAGTTAGTAAAAGTCTGACACACTCTCCCGCTCAGCCCAAGAGCGGAAGGTGTCATAGATGTATTTTAAAAAAAAAAACGATCTGCGGTAACAGTAGCATCTTACAGGTTCTATTTTATTTTGAGGAATTTTCACCATTGATGTCTTCAAGGCTAAAGTGCTATATTAGAGTTTATAGGCTCCTAATAAACTAGTGCGCCTCACCATCAACGATAGCATCACGGCTTATCATCAGGTAGGATTGCAGTCTAGCACTAGTGTATATTATTTTTTTTTAAATATTGGTAATAATTGCAAGTGATAAAAAAACTCGGTATGTAAATGATTGACATACATTGTTTTTTTATATACAACGAAAAAATGTTTAGTCCTGAAAAAGTATGGCAAAATATTGTTATAAAAACAAAATTAAAGAAATGCTCTTTTTCTTAGGTATCTTATCTACAAAGAGCAGTGGTAGTTAGTAGTAGTGGGAACGGCCCCGAATTACGAATTGTATGTCCGGGTTGAAACACAGCCAGGTGTATTACTTTGTGTAATTTATTTCATCACCACTGCTCTCAAAACGGTGAAGGAAAACATCGTGAGGAAACGAAAAAAAATCGGCATGTCCTAGAACCAAAAATTCGAAGATATGTGACATTCACCAACCCGCACTGGGCCCACATGGTGGATTACGGCCAATTCCCTCTCCTAGAGAGGAGGCCCGAGTCCCAACAGTGGAAACATTATAAGGTTGAATATCCTATTTACTATTATGTTATCTTAAAATAAATTAAAAAAGATGAAAACTTTAGATGGAGCTATTAAAACGCACTGAACTATTGGAGAGCCAAATATCAAGCCACAGACTAAATCAACAAAAATGTTGCCATAAAAAATAAATAAAACTTACATGTATTTACTAGTACTGGCTACGATTTTATCAACAGCTTACATTACGTGTAATGCGAGTAGAACATTGCGGTAATCGTAGATTAGCTGATAAGTTGATAACAACTGATCAAATCTCCACTGACGTTAACAGACTACGTGATAGTCAAATAAATTGTGCCTATGTGTTAATAACTTGGTATGACGTCACAATGTCATAGTATACAGTTGAGATAATACAGGTTTATATATAGGGAACTATGTTTTGCATAACACAAAGAATTGCCAAGCTCAAGTGGAAATGGGCAGAGCAAATTGGCAGTTGGGACCAAAAAGGTTCTGGAGCGACCGCGTACCGGAAGACGCAGCGTTTTAAGGCCTCCTCAAGGTGGACCGATGACCTGGTGAAGGTTGAGAGAAACCGATGGATGCGGGACGCACAGGAACGTTCACTGTGGCGACGCTTGGGGGAGGCCTATGTCCAACAGTGGACGTATATCGGCTGAAATGATGATGATGACTATGCGTATGAAGTCGGTGTCCGTTACTTCATTAGCGCAATGACATTTAGTTACAATTTTATGTTTTTTTTTTACTTCTCGAAATCCAATTAGGGTTTTGCGCAATAATAAGTTTCTTGTCTAAAATAAATCTCCTTTTCCAAAATAAACTTAGCCTACAGTACAATTCACGAATGATGGCGGCCGTGAAGTTAGCCTTTGCGAACGTTCGCGCATACTACACTCTTCTCGCACACGCACGTCGCCATTTGGTTCCTAAAACCCGTTACTACGCAGCCTCCTGCGCAAACTTCACGGCCGCCATCATTCGTGAATTGTACTGTACGAGTAACGTGGGAGAACCCTGCATGCTTACGTAGAAATGTAAAGGCGCGTACAGACATTGCGAGGCGTGCGGCGCGAATGGTTCGTCTTAGTATAGATAAGAAAGAAGAGACTTCAGTAGATAAATGTTACAAGAATTTATCGATGCTAATGTATGAAGTAGCAGTATATAATGCTACAACCAGGGGTCTTTAAGTTAAGAGTGAATACTGCTATGCAAGCGTGCTCCATCGTCGGCCACATCATCGCTTACCATCAGGTGTGATAGTGGTCAAAAGCGAGCCTAAAAAATGAAGTAAGTTTGAAGAAAAAAATTGCTTCCGACAATATTTTAAACCTCAACCCTAACTTCAAAGTAGTCTGTAGTGTCGGTCAATTTAGTTCTAAAAATAATACGAGCGCCGCAGTGACTATTATGTAGATTACATGTGCGAACTAAACTCATTCCCGCTGTCTGATTTACGTCATCAGAATAACGGCTGTTGTTTTCATATCAACGACATTGACGCACACTTTTCTCCCACTAGGTACAGGACCGGAGCCGAACAAATGCCAGTATCTGGCTCATCATCATCATTTCAGCGGAGTAATACTTTGTTCATTAATTTTGCCACAAAAAGATTTGTATTCCCTTAGTTCCTAATGAGCGCCATAAACAATAAATGGTAAATAAAGAGTAACTTTATAAAAAATGGGAATTCTTGATGGTTCTTCTTCATAGAAAACGACCAATTGGAACCGCACACTAACTTCTGACGTTTTATATATGGTAGCCCTATGTGAAATACTTAATACATTTTGAATTGATAATTTTTATGAGGATATTTTTTATACGGGGAGTATGTCCTCTTGGGATATTTTTCGACTATCACACGAGCGGAACCGCTGGCAGAAACTAGTTAAAAAAAAAATAAAAATAAAAATAAAATAATCTTTAATTCGGATTAGTGACATCCATATGGGTTAGTTATTACAGCATAACCACAGTCTTTCAATGTTCCCACTATTGGGAGTCAGGCCTCCTCTCTAGTCAAGGGAATGAGCCGTAATCCACTGCACGGACCCGTGCAGGTTGGTGAATGTCATCGAATTCGACATGTCGTCGAATGTTTGGTTCTAGGACATGCCAGTTTCCTTACGATGTTTTCCTTCACCATTTTGTGAGCAGTGATGATGAAATAAATTACACAAAGTAATGTGCCTCGCTGGGTTTGAACCCGCGACCTACAACTCGTTAGTCAGAGCCAATTACCATTTAGCCACCACTGCTCACTTTGCTACCACCGAAACTAGTTATTAATTACTCGTTATTCTAGTCAGTTATTCGATAAGATAACAATAATTGTATTAAAGTAGTTATTAAATGTAAATTTAACCGTAGTTACGTTAACCGAACCGAGGCCGTATCTGTAATTAATTTCATTTTCCGTAATTAGTTCGTTCGCTCACTCACTCGTTCGTAATTCATTCGATTGTTCGCTGCCCAATTCTGTGTTTCCGCTCATCAGTTTATTTACGGCTGAAACGTTTACTCTTTCAATTATTTAACACTAGCTGCTGCGAGCGGCTTCGCCCGCAATAAAGTGAAATTGTCCTATGAGAACATCCTCCCTGAATAAAAATTGTTATTCGCGAACATGGTCTATCCGTTTATCAAACGTGTCTGGTTCTGTGTTTGGGTGTAATTTATCTATAATATAGTTATATGTATTTAGAAACATAAGTATAAGTATGCTTATCATTTGTCTAGTATCCATAACACAAGCTCTGCTTAGCGTGGGACCAGACGGCGCTGTGTGACAGATGTAAAAAAAAAAATTACATCATAATATTCAAACAGTAATCAATTAGCGAATAGTTTAAACAGCTGCTGAACTGCCCGAGGCTACACCGTGAGCTCTTAACGCGATCCATTTTACGGCCTAAACTGAACTGTTAAAGGGATGAAGCTGTATAGGATGTATAACTCCATCCGTGTTTCTCGCTCACACGATTGACCTTTTAAGGCCCAAGCGCTCGAGAAGTAACAATAAAACTTTCTGGAGCCTACTCCTCGGTAACGGCCAAGTTAATAGGTTTGAAAAAAATATATGTTTATCATACATTCATGAACAACATTACCAACATTTGATTTTTTCGTACGATTAATACTTTTGTCTAAAAAAAATAATACATACAATTCATATTCGCAACTTTTCCCTACTCCTTTGAAACTCACATTCGCAACTTTTCCCTACTCCTTTGAAACGGCTCGGATCTTTAGAAACGTTTTTACACATAAAAATTGGTGGTTAAATAATCTTCAAAGTGAACACAGCATATGTAAATAAATCAATATTTTGCAAAGAAAATGGATTTAAAAATCAGTGGGTTTCTGTCTGGGCGCAGCTAGCCGCAAACAAATGCACTGATAGTTGCACTGTCGCCTAGACGGGTACGAGAGTTGTGACTATTTAATTTCGGCCAGATGGTTCAAGGGACTATAAGCCTTAAGACTACATTGTGTGGCCTTAGTAAAACTCTATTAGGAAATATTTTTTAGGATTCTGTACATCATCATCATCATCACCAGCAGCCTTTTTAATGTTCCCACTATTGGGTCTCAAGCCTCTCTAGGAGAGGGAAGGGTTCCGTACGCAAAAGGTAAAACGGGAGCGTCGTCCGTCTGATAGCAAGCTGTATCTTATGAACCGTTATAGTTAGTTGACAAATATTTTCAGAGACGATGTATTTCTATTGCCGTTAAAATTTGTTTGCCGTTTTCATAATATGGTACGGAACCCTTCTTTCCCGTGTCCGACTCGCACTTGGCTGGTGTTTTATTTTTATTTTATATCTTAACAAAAAATAATAAAACACATTTAATCATCACAAAAAAAGACTTACTTACCTAATGATAGGCTATTATAAAACACAAACAGAATAATTCGAAATTTAAATGAGGCTAGATTAGAGCAAAATACTTTATTAATAGACAAGCTTATTTAACTACAAAAAATATGGTACGACAGCTACAGAATAATAATGTAAAAACTGGGCAAGTGCGAGTCGGACTCGCGCACGCAGGGTTCTGTACAGTCCGTAGAAAAAAACGGCAAAAAAAAATCGCGTTAGTTGTAGTTATGGGAGCCCCCTTAAATATAATTTATTTTACTTATTTTATTTTTAGAATTTGTTGTTATAGCGGCAACAGAAATACATAATTTCTGAAAATTTCAACTATCTAGCTATCGCGGCTCTTGAGGTAAAACCTCCCACTGGCATATTAATGGTCCAACTGTTACCTGATCAAGTTATACCGATTAATCTCGTGTTAAAACACGCGCCCGAATTCTTATTTTTTTATTAGTTTTTATTCTATTGTTGGAACACATTTTTACATACATAATTCATTTAACCTCTCTAGTAACAACGACACACAATTTTTTTTTATATTACATTTGGCAAAGAGAGATAAAGCCTGGTGACAGACAGACGGACAGATAGCGAAGTCTTAATAATAGGGTTCCGTTTCTATCCTTTGGGTACGGAATCCTAAAAAAAGATTCAAACACTTGATATAATCTTTACATTCATTTCAATAAAGAAAAATTGTGAATCAAGATAGGCAACCAAATAGAAAGGAATAGATTTATTCACAGCAAAAATATGGCTCCAATTTTATATTGGCAAAATCGATATGAATATGAAACCCGAAGAGTCCATTCACATGCAATCGAGTCTATCGTGATATCGATATGAATCGCAATATTATTCCAAAACTGTTTTGTATTTCGAATGAAAATGAATAAAAGCTGTTTAAAAATAGAACGTGAACGTTATTTTTTATCGTTCTTTTGAACTTTTTATTTCACGTGAAAATTGTTGTTCTAAAACCTATAAAGAAATAACTTACGTTGATCACTTATTTTGAAGACGTTAAAATAAAGCGCCTGGCTGGGTTTGAACCCGCGACCTACAACTTGTAAGTTGAGGCCGTTACCACTCGGCCACCACTGCTCCTTTTACTCGTACCAATATAACACAAATAATAGTTACCAATATAACACAAATACTAATTCCACACTTTTCACTTACTTTTTCTGTTCGTGATTCCGTTCATACAATTCGGTCGTCATATCGTTCATTCTTTCCTCTCACACGCACACACTTTCCCGTGCGACTATTTTGACAATTAGAACGAATGTCGCGTGTCGCATTCATTTAATAGATTTTCCTAGATATATCATTGTCGCAATAAATCCGCATTACTCAGTAGGTATTTAGACGACATTGTTTTGTACGGAACGAAAAACTATTTGCGAGATCTCGGACTTGACAGTTAAATTATAGAAACCAGGTTAAAAGGGTTGACAGTTTAAGATGGAATGCTTTATTGGTTATCAATTTCTTAGCTTTTTATTCTTTGGAAATGTTTCAGGAGGTTTTTTTTTTAGTTGGGTAATTATCCAATGACATCTCCCGCCTTTGGGTAAAGCAGGAGGGCGTGTCAGACTTTTACTGACTAAAACCCACTCCTAGTTGTTTCGTTGCCTTGCATTCCAGAGCCGGGTTTTCCTTTCAGAAGCGAATCTAAGGCCCCAGTAGGCTTAGACCCTGTTTGGTCCCTGAGTTTGCTGTCCTCCCCTTACAAAGCACGTGGAAAAGTACACGCCGTCGACGACTTAAAAGCTTGGTTCAGACGGTTACCGAACGGTCGGACGGCGAGCTACCCATTGCTCGCCGTCCACAAGCCCGTGCGGCCTCTTCCTTTGCGAGTATTACTGCTTCGCAGAAGGAGGCGACCGCCTGCCACTCCTCGCTTCGGACCATGGCCTGTACCAAGGTTCGGCGCGAGAGATATTTGCTGCCGATCGTCCCCAAGTTATGTGTACCTAATTACAGGGCAGCTTTATCATCTTTTAAAAGTTAATCTAATGAATTTAAATATACTCTGGAATTGTTCGAAAGTTTCAGCTCAGAAACGCAAAGGGCAACTGAAATGACACAACCGTGTTGACCCCACCTTACCCGCTCCGGTATTAGTCGGTAAAAACATAAAATAGATAGGTACAGAAGACAATCTACATACAAAGCGCGCTCGAGCAACGCACACATAGAAACCGCTCACACTCAATCGCCCGGTCGCACTCGTACAGTACGGCGCAACGCGCTGACCCTAACGCGACCGCCTAGCGTAGGAATAAAAAGTGAAGTACATACATGAGATTGACTTCGGTACCTATCTATTTTGTGGTAAAAGTCTCATAATCCTTCTAGCTCCACCCAGAGCACTGATTACATAACAAAGAATTATAGCATATACATTTATAAATTACCTATAATATCTTCTTACTTATTATTCTCATAAATGTTTACGTCTAATTAGCCCTAATACGAATACTTTAAATACTTACTGTATATTTAACGACTTATATTTTCGGAGCCTAATAAAGGCCACGTGTTGTTTCTGGTAATAAATCTTAGGAATAATAAAATTATAACAATGGCCTAAAGTATATACTGTATATACAATACGCCTTAAGTATGTAGACGCAAGATTGTTAGAAAAAACAATCTTGCGTCTACATACTTAAGGCGTATAGTCCCTTGAACCATCTGACCGAAATTATGTGAACGCAACTCTCGCACTCGCCTAGGCGGCAGTATGCAAATCTGTGCATTTATTTGCGGCCAGCAACGCCCGGAAAGCGCTTTAAATTCATTTTCTCTGCGAGATATTGATTGATTTACATATGCAATGTTCACTTTGAAGAATATTTAACCACCAATTTTTATGTGTAAAAATGTTTCTAAAGGTCCAAGCCGTTTCGAAGGAGTAGGGAAAAGTTGCGAAATTGCTAAATATTTTTTTTTTTTTTGATTAAAAAATCAAATGTTGATATTACTGTTCATGAATCTAGAATCTATAATAAACATTTATTTTTTTCAAACCAATTGACCTAGCCGTTACGGAGGAGTAGGCCTTAGAAAATCACTGTTTTATGGCACTTTTCGGGCGCTTGGCCCTTAATGGGCCGTTCACGACTTGGGTCTTAGCGGCGAGCGGCGCGGCGAGCGGGGCCGGCATCAGTAGGCGGGCGCACGCAGCTATGAGCGACGTCTCGTGGCGTGCTTCAAAGATTTCCATACTTTTGTTCCTACCGCTCGCCACTGCCGCGCTTAGCTACCGCTCACAGCGGCAAGGCCCATTCACGGGCCGTAACAGTTCAGTTGAAAGTAGAGAAGAAGATTCAAATAAGGATCATTATTTTTTTATACTTTATTACTTCAGAAGTCAACAATTATTTTAGACTAGCTATTGTCCACAGCTTTCCTCGCGTAGGTACATAAAATATAGCCTGTCACTGAGGAATAAAGTAGCTTTCTACCGGTGAAAAAATTTTAGCAATCCGACCAGTACTTGCCGAGCTTACCTCCTACAAACAAAAAAAAAATTAAGTCTTTCGCCAAAAAGTCCTTTGTACAGTGTTATGTGCATAAAGCTTTAATAAATAAATAAAAAACTTACTAGTAACTTTGTAATATTAGGGTGAGTTGCACCATTTAACTATAACCATAGCCTTTAACAGTTGTCAAATCATCGAATTGACCAATAGGCGGCCGTTTCACGGCTGGTTATGGTTTGGTTATCGTTATAGTTAAATGGTGCAACTCACCCTTAGTGTAGATTACAATTTTGTTTGACAAATATTTTTTTTTAAAGTACAAAACAACTGCGGGAAATTCAAACAATAAAAACGCGGCGCTTTTGATTAGAGCAAATATGACGTCAAAATCTCATCTCAATGACAAAAACCTCAGAATCACCAATGTAATTTAACCTCTCCACTTGATAGTATGCTGTCAATGCTGTCATAGACTTTGACGTCATACAAAGCGTGCCAAAATACGAGCTTGAAAAGTCTGTCAGCATTCGGCAATTACGTGATTAATTTTTTTTTTAATCCGTAAAAGTTTTTGAAAAAAAATGTCGTCATTAAGAATCTTGATATTTGTAAGGCTTCTATTGTTATACATTTTTTTTTATTTTTGAGTAAATTATGAAGTTTCAATGTTCATGCAAAGTAGAAGATTTTCAGAGGTCTTTACTAGATTATTTTTACACAAATCTAGATAATATCCACAAAATAAGTGTGTTTGTAAAATATCTAATAATAACAGCGTAATAGCGATTGTATGAAAAACAGGAAAAATTTATATCGATTACTTTTTTGACGTTGAATATTTTGTACTATTACGTAACGCTGTGAACTAACAGATACCTAGTATAATCACATACTTAATCTTAGTCTCATATTACCTCAGCTAATCCTCTCACTTGGGTACCATACCATACTTTGGGCACAGAGATATAGAAATGGAATTTATAAGCAAGCACGCTACCCTGTCTCGCCCTTCTATTTTGAGATTTGCAACCCGTCCACCCCTTTCCAGGCTTCACAAATATATCCCCAAATTTGCACCTCTAACATTAAGCTTTTTTTTATGGGAAATCATTCAATGACTTCTGAGCGTATATTGTCAGTCTTTTACTGACTTAAACCACATTTATGTCCTTCAGTTGCCTTTTACATCCTCATCATCATCTTTTCAGCCGAAAGGCGTCCACTGTTCCTCTCCTACTTGTCACTACGAACGGTCATAAGTGCCTCACATCCATCGTATTCCCGTAACCCACACTCGGTCATCAGTCCACCTTGAGGGAGGCCTTCCAATGCTGCGTCTTCCGATACGCGGTCGCGACTTCAGAACCTTTCGGTCTCAGCGGTCTGTTCTGTGAGCAATGTGCCCTGCCCACTGCCATCATGCCATATTGGCCCAAGCTGAAAACCAGCGCCGTAGACTAGCCGCTTTTCAATAATTTGTTAATACTTTTCGGCCTTTCCAACAAATAAAATATTTTTCTTTGTTTCTTACCATATTACCACAGTTTCCCTTTTTTTTCGATAGGAAAAATTACAGAAATTCCCCGTGCTAACAATTACCTTAAAATCCCGACACACAGTCGACCTCCTTATCTTTCTTTGGACGGAGTACCGCCAATCCTCTTTGAGGCGATCGACGGTGGGACTTCTCGCATCCAGCCTTTTTTGAGGCCATGGTAAGGACAGAGAGGAAATGGGAGACGGTCACCTCTTTCTGCAAAGCAGTAATGCAAGCGGCCGAACAAGCTTCACGCCCTGACCCCGCTGGAGACGCACCGGGCAAGCACTAGGAGTCGCAGGTGGACTAACGGACACCATAGGCAAGGGAAGCTCGGTGTCTGACCGTCCAGTAAAGACCAAGTTCAGGTCCACAGCGCATTGTATTCCTTGCGCGCCTCGAAGGGATGTCAGCAAAATTGAAGGGGCCAGTTAGCACCGAAGCCAGCCAGGGCTACGTATTGTGCCAAGGAGTTAAGTACCACGGTCTTCGCTAAAAAAGACAACTGAAGGAACACTGTGGGTTTTAGTCTGTGCGGGAGCAAAACAACCCCTCACTCACCCGGATGGCCCGGTGACCATGTGTTTATTCAGAAACCAGATAGCATAGCAAGCTTATAGCTTTGTGATTTTTCATGATAACTTCTTCACATAAAAATATTAGGCAAGTGTTTGAGTTTCGCATCATCATCATCGTCACAATCATTTCAGCCGATAGACGTCCACTATTGGACATTGGCCTCCCCCAAGCGTCGTCACAACGAACGATCATGTGCGTCCCGCATCCATCGGATTCCCGCTACCTTCACCAGGTCGTCAGTCCACCTTGTAGGAGGCCTTCCAACGCAAGGTCTTCGAGGTTTCGCATATACTAAAAATAATATTGTAAAGCACAAAAAACCCTCCTATTTTGAGACCCGCCTGCTCTGTCTACCCCTCCAATTACCGACTCCAGTTTTACCCGTGACTACGTCTGTTTAAAAATATCTCCACAATCCGGATGCACAGTCCAGACACCACATGTCTAAATGTGTCCATCTCAAAGGTACAGTTATTTACGGACACACAGACGGACAGATGTCGCGTTAGATAGATGAAGATTAATTAATTGATAGTATGTAGGAAATTGAGGATAGTTGATTAAAAAGACGCTATAAAAAGATAATCGGAGGGCAAATGTTAGTGGAGCGGCGTAAATGTTAGAATAGAATAGAATAGCATTTATTCGGCGCAAGCAACACAACATAAAATAATATTATAAAAAAATGGTACAGATATACAATACAGTTGCAGTGACTGTGCCTGAACCGAAAGGGTCACCAACTCAGCTATTGCTGGGCATCAAACACCCAGCGCTGGTTTTCAGCTGGCACCCCGCAGTGATGCACGGATAATGGTAAAGAAAACATACTAAAAAAAAAAACCTATATAAATATAACCCATACTTAGGTACATAAATATTGATACTAGTGTATTTGTGTGATGATATTATTATAATAGTATGTAACTAAATATTACATAAAATGTGCCATGGTAGTTACAAACCAACTTTCTCACTATACCCACAATATATCAACAAAATATACCGCGGTGCATCGCGCGATGCGACGGTTGACTTGATGACGCATAAATCGAGACAGACAACGCTGCACCGGCTCGTCGACTAGCCGCTATCCTACCCCCCTAGCCAAGTTACAATCGAATTCCGTTCTCTATTCGGTAACGCCTCGGTGACAGCAATTGTAGAAAACGATAAGTTGGTAACCATGTTGACGCACCTGAGTCGGCCGCTCGTTCTACAATGTAGCGTTTGTATAACAAAGGATGTAGCGTTAAATATTGTAGAAACGATTTTGAACGATGTGAACTTGGCTACGAATTGTCTATTCGTTTGTTCTGACCACGCGACTTTACGTTGAGATGACGTCATTCCCATACGTTTCATCACTTTTCGACAGCGTTAACGATTGCAGAATAACAACTTGGCTAAGCGTGCAGAATAGAAATAATTGAGTAGAAACCGGAATAGAATAGAAAGCGTTTCAAAGCCACGGCATCTCGCGGCCTCTCACGGTATCGTTCGAACAATTCCGCAGCACTGGCCTACTAGATACAGTGTCTTTCGAAGTCTATGCTAGTTTCCTCACAAAATATATGAAAATAAAAATGATTTAAGATATTACAGTAAATAAAACGCCCGACTTAACAAGCGTATAAATTTCATACAATTTACAACATCATGCTAAGGAAAACATCAATCTATTCATCACTATATGCCAAAATATACGATATATTACAATTTTTATACGTCATTGTGTTAAAGGAGCTTTTTTTTTAATGGTGGGAAAAATCATCCAATGACAACCCCCGCTCTTGGGTGGAGCGGGAGATAGTGTCAGACTCTTACTGACTAAAAGCCCACCACGTTCCTTCTAGCCTTCATACCGAGGCTCGAGTTTCCTTTCGGATAGCCCTGGCCCCAGTAGGTTTCGACCTGCCTGGGTCCCTGCTGCTGACAACTCCTTGAGGCGCGCGGGATCAGTGCGTGCCGTCGACGACTTGGGCTTGGTCCGAACAGTTACCGGACGGCCGGATAGGTGTTAAAGGAGCTGGGTGCTAGAAAAAAAAACCGACTGTTTTGCAAGGTTAAGCTAACCTTGGCGCTGTACTTGTGGACGGCGAGCAATGGGTAGTTTCCTGTCCAACCGTCCAGTAACCGTTCAGATCGAACCCAAGTTGTCGACGGCGCATACTGTTCCACGCACGCCTCAAGGAGATGTCTGCAAATCGTAGGGGCCCAGCAGCGTCAAGGGTTTGTTTCTGAAAGGAAAACTCGGCCCTGGTATGAAAAGCAAAGAAAAAACAATAGTGCGTTTTAGTAAAAGTCTGACACCCTCCTGCTTCGCTCAAGAACGAGAGATGTCACTGGATAATTATCCCACCTAAAAAAAAGAAAAAAAAACCTTGACGCGGTCAGGCTTTCGATGGATTTTTTTAATGATAGGTTCGCGCTTGTCCATTATCTCACCTGATAGTAAGCGATGATGTGGAGCATACTCGCCTAGAAGTATTCACTCTTGACCTAAAGACTCCTAGGTTGCAGCTATCAGGAAACACAGACACACAGACAACGCTTAAACAGGGAATTACACTCCTTAGGTGTACCTAAGGAGTGTAATTCCCTATTTAAGCGTACACGCTTTAGGCGTCTTCCACTGTCTCCATACACCTTATCATTTAATGGGAAACTAGTACTCTATGCATTAATTAATTAAACACTTCAGTTTAAGTCTTGAAATGGGTCGCATTAAGAGCTCGCATTATCTGTAATCATGAACGGACTCATAAACTACTATCTGTTTTTTTTTACAATTTTAGTTCAAACTAATATCCTCTATATATAAGCAAATATATAATATTACTACTTATCTACTTTTAGACAACTAAATAACTATAATCTTGTTACTTAAAAAGGTAATAATAATAAAACCCTACGCTAATTTCAACTAACTAAAATCAAACTAAAATATGGCGTCAAAAAACTCTTCCACATCGCTGTCGACTGGTAATGTGCCCAAAAGACTGGCGGCATTGCCACGCTGTATGGCAATGTTTAACTTATGTCCAAGGTAAAAGCCAGCCAGTAAGCAAATAAATAAACTGGATACTAACCCAATTGTTCAGTAAATAAGTTAGTAATCATTAATTAGGATCCTAACTTTAAGGTTACATCGCATCGACACTAAACCGAGATAGATTGTTGGCTGTTCACTGAATCTATGCCAGACACCTGGGCTGCTAAGTTAATTAATTACGAGGAGGTACTAATACAATTTGCTGTGGTAAGGGCTTGCCCATTTTATATAGAAAAAAGTCAGGATATTTAGAATACTGTAGGTAATTTGAAATACTGTTGGTAAATAGGAATTCTACAGGTAATTTGGAATACTCCTGGTAATTTGGAAAACTAGATTAGATGACAAGAGCAACTCTTTTTTTTTTTCGATAAATATGAGAGACTATAAGAACAACAGTAAACCGAGATAGATTGTTGGCTGTTCACTGAATCTATGCCAGATAGCTGGGTTGCTAAGTTAATTAATTAGGTATGAGGAGGTACTACTACAACTTACTGTGAAAAAGGATTGCTCATTTTACGCAGAAGAAAGTCACCATTTTTGGAATACAGCAGGTAATATTGCATGAGTGCCACTAGACGAGCAGGCCAATCGAATTTGGAATACTATCTGACAATAATCTTTAGTACAATCATATAATAAACACTATTCCAAAAGATTGACATTGAAGTTATGAAATGATATTCGCTTAAAACTTTCACAATCACCAATCCGAAATGTCCAATCGTGAAAACGATGAAAATAACTATAAGAAAACCTATCAAACTGAACAATACTTAGATGCGTAATGGCAGAAAGTTCAAAACTACTCAAATGAAGGAAAAAAGGATCAGATACTAGCTGACGCCTGCGGGTCTATCAGCGTGATATAAGTACTTCTCACCTTTACAAAATAACAGCTTCTGACAGAGGGTTTGCCAGCTAACGAACGTAGCTAAGTTTCTATGTTTTCCCGAACGCAGCGAGGGAGTAATATGATAAACTCCCGAGCACTGCGAGGGAGGTTACATAGACACCTGAATGAAGTGAGGAATACAAGCCGCCCCAGACAAAGACAACTTTATCCCTGTGTTAGATACTATACTTTTTCAACCTTCTGTAAACACACAATTAAAAGGCACTCATAAGTTTTTCAATTATGAGTAGTGCAACTCGTTATTGTATTTCGTTCTTCACCAATTTAAACTTTGATGTTTACTGTGAGAGGTGGGCCACATAGAGATGGACGATGCCAGCGAAAAAATGTGCAGGGCTTTTTTTAAGCTGTGAATTCATGTAATGACTTCTCACGCTCTGGGTGTAGTAGAGACTAAAATCACACCTATGTTCCTTCTTCACCCCCACGAGGACACGGCGGTGCTCCGCTCCACTATGTCTTCTGGGCGGTCCACACAATGGTAACACCCTGGCGTATCTTCCGCACGAATCAGGTTCAGGAACCTCCCGAACTCACAATGCCCGGAGAGAACCTGCGTCATGCGGAAGGTGAGGACACCGTGACGTCTTTCCAGCCACTCCTTAAAGAGGGTACTTACTGCTATGAATAAAGGAGGGCTAAGTTGCTAAAGCTAGGCAACCAAACCTGGTTGTTGATACTCACTATACCTAAATGGAGTCAACAAATGTCATGTGAGAGATGTTAAGATACATATTTTCGAGGCATGCGCCTCGAACGGCATACAGCGAATGCCTATGCTTGATGTGTGCGTGTTGAAAACAATATAATTATGTACCAATATACATATATATACTCGGGTCGAGCCATGGAGCCTTTTTGGCAGATTTTTATATTCCACCAGATATTTCACCAGGCCATGCGGAAGTGTCTTTGATAGTTCATAGTTCGTTGATAGTTCAAAGACACTTGCGCCTTATCACCGCTAAGTTCATTATTGCTTGCACTCGAAACGTAAACTTCAATGGATTTGGTTTGGCGCCGCGCTGCAGGATTCAAGGGATTTTTTTTAGTGATCAGGCAAAAATTACCACGATGGTACCTCTACAGGGTTATTTGTAAAACACCGGCAACCTTTCAGGCCTATGTCACATCATTAACACAATATTGGTTCTATGACTTTTAAAAATGTAGATTTCATAATTTAGTTCATCAGATTTTCATACAATAATAATAGTAGTTTATGTCACTAGGGGATAAAACAGTGTCTTTAAGTCGTGGGCGGCATATTGAAAGCGATCGGTTATCGGTGACTGGACAAAGTTATTGTTTGTGGTAAATAAAATTCTCTGATAGTAAACCCGCTTTTAATTACTCACGCTCGTAACAATCAATTCTAATACCTATGCGTGTTATTATAAAGAGACCAAACCAAAAAGAAGGTAGGTTTTGAATCTTAAAAAATATGTTTCAATAATAAGATTTTAGTTTTAAATACCCTCTTTTTTGAGTTAGGTCTCTTTTTTAGATATGTATAGCAGCCTCCCATTTTTGACAACGATTGAAAAACCTATACTCCCGACACGGACTGGATACACAATGTGCTCAAAGTAGAGGACTACACTAACAGCAAAAAAACATTTGGAACTACTAACGGAAACCAAAAAAAAAGTAACACAACAATCAGCTCCGTTCAGCTCATCACAACCAAAGAAATCAGCCCGACACACTCCAGAAATAAATCTTAACAATACGTCAGCAACAGGACCCGACCAGAATCTGGAACGAACAAATTAGACTATATTAGATTAGATGTGACTATCAGGCGCTGACGAACCGTTACAGCATCCTGAAGGAATCTAGGTCGCACGTACACTCCACAAATATTGTTTTGGTATTAAGGCTTATAGTCCCTTGAACATATGGCCACAACACTCGTACCCGCCTAGGTGGCAGTACGAGTATCTGTACAGTTAATTGCGCCCAGCTGAGCCAAGATAGAGCCCCACTGACCTTTAGATCCATTTTCTTTGCGAAATATTGATTGACTAGCTTTAGCCCGCGGCGTCGCTCGCATACATAAAATATAGCCTATGTCACTCAGAAATAAAGTAGCTTTCTATCGGTGAAAAAAATTTACCAATTGGATCAGTACTTTCAGATATTACCGCCAACAAACATAAAAACACAAAAACTAAAAATCTAACTTTAACTCTTTAAAATTTTTGTAGATATAAATTATATGTAAATTTATATCTACAAAAATTTATGTTCACTTTGAAGAATATTTAACTAGGTACCAATTTTTATGTGTATAAATGTTCATAACGATACAAGCCGTTTCGAAGGAGCAGGGAAAAGTAGCGAAATTGCTAAATATTTTTTTAGACAAAATTAATAATCGCACGAAAAAAAAATAGTTGATAATGTTATTCTCATGAATAACATTATCAACTATTTTTTTTCGAAAAAAAAATAGTTTTTTTTAAAAATAGTTGATAATGTTATTCTCATGAATAACATTATCAACTATTTTTTTTTCTACAATAAACATTTTTTTTTCAAACCTGTTAATCTCGCCGTTACCGAAGAGTGGGCCTCAGAAAGTCACTGTTTTACGGCACTGCTCGGGCGCTTGGGCCTTAAGAAAACGAGAAAGAAACATACGTGCTTTGTAAGGAAGAAAAGCAATATACTCGGAGTAGTTCGTGCGAGCAAATTGCATTTTGACGAGGAAAAGATATAGAGAACCCGATGCGGCGGATTGCAAACGGCTTAATGTTTCGTTTTTTGGAGATACAAATGGAGCATACTACTGCGCAGTGGCGTAGCGTAAACAAATTTAGACGTGGAAGAAGACCCATTAGCGAGGCTTTTTTCTGTCATAAATTCGAAAACGCGGTGACTGTCGCAAACGAACGTTCAACCACACATCGTCGCTTACCATCAGGTATAATAGTGGTCAAAAAAAAATCTCGAGCCTAAAGAGCCGTCGCTTGAGCGAGGCCCCTTTGGTTGCTAGGCTGTGGGCAAGGACCTACTTCGCCCACGCCGAGCTACGCTGCTGCTACTGTGTATCATGGATGACATAAAGTTGAAAAAGCATCCACGTATATATTTCAGTACGTTTTGTGAACCCCAGGCAGAACCATGGACCTTGTAGACCGGTTGTCCTTTGTACTTACGTAGTTTAAGAAATTAGTAGCGTGACAGCTTAGATAGTAAGCACAGACATAATAATTATTATTAAAATTTTAATTTAGTCTATGAATAAGGCAAAAAAAAATTATACCTTATCCTTTAGCTCATTTATAACTTTCAAGTTCAACATACAAAGACGGCCATTGCTGCAAAATGGCGGAAAACAAAACACTGCTAATGCAGCCAACATTGATTTTGTTTGAGATCTCGCGAGCCCGCGAGATGCGATCTCGAGTGTGTGAGAGCTGAAACCACTCGCCTGAAAACTGTCGACGTGAATTTTAAAATGTTAAACTGTAACTTTCAAACTCCATTGAGTATTTTTTTGTTTTAGTTTTAGCATTTTCTTCTTAGAGTTTTATACGCGCACGGTATTTTTTTTTATCCTAGCGTTTTTTCCGCTGGAATCCGGAACAAGAAAAAAAAATCAAAGCATTTATTTCAAATAGACCATTTGCAGGCACTTTTGAATAGTCAAATGCCGGTCAGTCCAAGAAAAGTGAAGCTAAATTGCACGTTCCAAAGCGTAAATCTCTATGGAGAAGAACGTGCAAGAAACTCCATGGTCACTCTTTTAAATATGGTCATAAGAACTTCCCGTACTGACCATGTCCGGTGAAAACCTGTACCTCTCCAGCCACTCCTCAAAGCGGGGACTTACCGCCATGACTGCGGCGTACCCATTTCAGTCTCTTTCGCCATTTTCCCTTCCCGCATTTATTTGTAGTATGGTTGCAACAGTAAACACACACTAAACACATTTCAATGTTTGAGAAAAGATTCTTACCCACGGAACCAAGTTGCTGACGATTCGGACACAATATTTCAGACACGGTGTCCGAACCGACACATATTATTTAACATTTTTTCACTGACTATTCCACACAACCAGGAGTAGTTTAATACAGTCAAATAAAACAAAATTTTAAAATATTTTTATTAGTATTTTTTTATTTTTCAATATAATATACAGTATTACTTACTCGAAGTTGGCGCAATAAATCCACCCAAAAATAGTTTTGTTACCGCTTTTTTTTTGCCCTTATCAAACCATATTTTAAAAAAATATGTATCTGACAATACTAAACAAAATGTTCAAATCGACAGTAAAAAAATATTGAAATAAAAATGTGCCAATCTGTACACTGTGTCTGAATACACATATTGTGTCCGAATCATCAACCTTCAGCCTTTTTAATGTCCCCACTGCTGGGACTCAGGCGTCCTCTCTAGGAGAGAGAATGGGCCGTAATCCACCACGCGGGCCCAGTCCGGATTGGTGAATGTCATATTATGTCTCCGAATCATCAGTAACTCATATATAAAATAAACTCTCTCTTACACGAGTTACACATTAAAGCAATCATTATCTACAGTAAAAGAACGTATTACAGATCCATTGTTGCCTATTTCCACCAATTGACTTTAACGACTTGCCACGACACATAAACATTACGCTAACATACTAACTCTATTCTCTGCTGATAAGCGAAGAAAATGTATAACAAATACACTCTTATTATAGGTTTTAGTAAAGTCCTAAGTGATACGCATTTTAGCTACAACGGTCTTAGGTTGAGTTGCACCATTTAACTATAACGATAACAAAGCCATTAACAGTTGTCAAATCGTCGAATTGACCAATAGGCGGCCGTTTTAGGGCTGGTTATAGTTTGGTTATCGTAATAGTTAAATGGTGCAACACACCCTTAAAGTCTAGAGTGAGCAGGCTAAGCAAGCTCCATTCATGTATTCTACTTTGAGTTAACTAATTAAAACTATAAACATTAAATACATACACAGTAAGTCTTACCTAGAATATGGCTTCAAAAAATTTCTCCGCATCGCTGTCGACTGGAAGTGTGCTCAAAAGACTGACGATATTGCCACGTTGTATGGATGTGGGACGCTCAGGACCGTTAATTGTGGCGACACTTGGTGGAGGCCTATGTCCAAGAGTGGACGTCTTTCAGCTGATGATGATGATGGCAATGCTTAATCTCTGATCAAGGTAAAAGCCAGCCCTTGTGTCACGCGACGTGTCAACAAGGCGTTTGGCAATTTACATACAAAAATACAAATCTTTCCTCGTTATGATATTAGTATAATAATGTATACGATATTGTCATCTTCGATTTTACGTCTAATCTGTAAAGACGCTCATGTTTTCACTCCATCACGTAACTCTGAAAGCCTTTGGGGATTTAGAAGCGAGAGGAACACTTACGTAAAAATAAAGGAAATGTCAATAACACTTGTTTTGAGAGAGTAGATGTATAAAAAATAGGCTATAGAATAGAATAGAATTAACTTTAACGTACACTAAAACAAAACCAAAACTTTTAAAATAACTTACATCAACTTGGGGTTTAAAAGCGATTTCTACCAATATAGTTATTTAAACCAGCAGTCGGCAACCTTTTGTCAGGCAAGGGCCACAAGGTGGTAAAATAAACTGAAGGCGGGCCGCACTTGTAATATTAACTCTAGATCCCACCTGATTTAGGTTTTGGTTTGGTTTTTGGGGAGGCCTATTTCTAGCTGTGGACGTCTTTCGACTGAAATGATGGTGATTCAACCTGATACCTGCGTACAATTGATCATATCTAGAAAAAATGAAAATGCTTTTGAAATTGTTACAACACACTTTTAATTAAAAAATAGAAACAGAAACTACAATAGTAGTTTATGTGACTAGGGGATAAAGCAGTGTCTTTAAGTCGCGGGCGGAATGTTGAATTCCGAACGAAACGAAGGTTGCTGATTTTAATCCCGAACGATAGTGAGGGATTTATAAAATTAACTTCCGAGCATTGCGAGGGAGTTAATAAAGAAACCTGAGTGAAGTGAAGAATTTAAGCCGCCCAAGACAAAGACAGCTTTATCCCCGTGTTGCATACTCTACTTTTTACACTATCTGTGAGATAATTAAAAGACAATTTGGTCGACCAAATCATATATCAGAGAAATATTAAGTATTATATTTACAAGTTCATCAAACAAACAAAATTCACTACTCCAAGATTCTATAGTTTCAATTTTTTATAATGCTCGCATGCTCCCGTGTCGTAAGTACGTACCTATGTTTTATTTTATTTTCTTTTTTTTTGTTAGTGGCCAGTTTGAATCATAGTGATTACATACTCTTTGGTTTGAATTTCGAGTCAACTTGTTCGATGCGCCTACATTTTAATTCACAATGTTGACGATTCTTGATGCTCCAAATTCAAATCTCATTATTCCCTAGGGATCGGCCATACTGCATTATCTCCCTAGGCATATAATGACTTGCTTTAAGTAAGGTTTGTTAGACGTGTAAAACGACATTATCGAGCAGGTGGTGTAAAAAATAACTAATAACAAGTAGTTGGTTTTATTAAAAAACTAGCTTTTGCCCGCGCGGCTTCGCTCCCGCTCTTCCCTACTTCAGCCTACTATACCCTACTCTACCCTACTCTACCCTACCCTACTCTACTCTACCCTACTCTACCCTACTCTACCCTACTCTACCCTACTCTACCCTACTCTACCCTACTCTACCCTACTCTACCCTACTCTACCCTACTCTACCCTACTCTACCCTACTCTACCCTACTCTACCCTACTCTACCCTACTCTACCCTACTCTACCCTACCCTACTCTACCCTCCTCTACCTTACTCTACCCTACACTACCCTACACTACCCTACTCTACCCTACACTACCCTAATTTTCATTTTTTTTTCCATAAGAACCTTCTCCTTATAATAACGAACACAACAAAAAAAAAAAATTACCGAAATCGGTCCAGGCGTTGTTGAGTTATGCGCTTACCAACACATTTTGCAATTCATTTTTATATTATAGATATTGTGACGTCTCAGGTTGTATTTGGGAGGCTACTTATTTCTTGTATATTAGCCGTTATATTTGTAGTTGTTCGTTTTATGGCTCTCAAATGCTGATCTGTGAGACGAGAAGCATATTTATTTTTTCTACAATTTACAATTGAAAAAATTAAATTTATTTAAAAACATAAGTGCTACCAAAAATTGTAATTAACTGCTGAACAAACCTTTTCAATTCGTCAAAATCAGATGGCAAGCTGCCATAAAATTTAACCAGATCATTGGTTTCGTGGAAGCAGCTTTTGAGAGTATCATTGGATTGGACGTCAATCACGTTTATTTGTAAATGACTTAGTACCTCTTAAATATCACATAAAAAGGGTTTGCAAAAATCTTCAAACCTATCCGTATAAATTTTCTATATAACTACAAAACGTTTACGGGCCGCAAGTAAGACGTAAGGACGGCAGCACGTTGCCGACCGCAGATCTAAACAATAATGGA
The DNA here is from genome assembly GCA_929112965.1 of Mythimna albipuncta. Taxonomy (NCBI): domain Eukaryota; kingdom Metazoa; phylum Arthropoda; class Insecta; order Lepidoptera; family Noctuidae; genus Mythimna; species Mythimna albipuncta. The sequence continues at coordinate 18,973,758 of OV815967.1, forward strand.
CAATTTGTAAAAAAAAAAAACGAATTAACTTTATTTTATTTTACTTAGCGCCATGTTTATTGAAAACTGTGCTATTGGCTGAATCCATAGAATGGCGATAAATGTAACCGCATTTTAGCGAGGGAGAGCACGCGCACTTTTCTGCACTAGTGCAGATAACAGTGTATTGCGTGCTCGCCGTGCGGTAACCATCCGGTCCGAGTCCAAGTCAGCGGATAACAAACAGACAGAGTTATTATATCGTTTTTTAAAATGTACAATTTCCGTCACGGATCTTGAACGCTGGCTTCAAGTTGCGCAGAAGTCAAATATTCGGTCTCTTTAGTGGTGCGAAGTGAGACGCGGGGGCGGGGAGTATCAGTGATTGGCTAGCCGCGCCGTCGTGTCATAGACGTCACTCGTGATTCGCTCCCTGCGTTGCTGTATGTATCTGACAACGACAATGATTAGCTCGCCAATGTATGAAATGCGCAAAGCGATCCCCACTCCGACACCGAGCGCTTAAGATCCGTTTCGGTAAATTGTAGTCTTCGACTGCGTATGTCAGTCTGTTCACGATAATCTCACAAACCACTAAACGGATTTTTCTGCGATTTCCACCAATAGACAGAATGGTTTAATAGGATGATTTATAGAAGAGGGAAGTCGCGAATTTCTAAGATTTTTAACACATCAGCATCAGCCCTAAAGGGCCTAACCCGAAGGCCACGGAGTTGTCAGCAACAGCAGGGGTTCCGGTCCAAACAAAATGTATTCTACTTTGAGTTAACTAAAACTATATACAGTATATATACAGTAAGTCTTACCTAGAATATGGCGTCAAAAAATTCCTCCGCATCGCTACCGACTGGAAGTCTGCCCAAAAGACTGGCAGTATTGCCACATTGTATGGATGTGGGACGCTCAGGACCGTTCATTGTGGCGACACTTGGTGGAGGCCTATGTCCAAGAGTGGACGTCTTTCAGCTGATGATGATGATGGCAATGCTTAATCTCTGATCAAAGTAAAAGCCAGCCCTTGTGTCACGCGACGTGTCAACAAGGCGTTTGGATAATAATTTACATACAAAAATACAAATCTTTCCTCGTTATGATATTATTATAATAATGTATACGATATTGTCATCTTCGATTTTACGTCTAATCTGTAAAGACGCTCATGTTTTCACTCCATCACGTAACTCTGAAAGCCTTTGGGGATTTAGAAGCGAGAGGAACACTTACTCACGTAAAAATAAAGGAAATGTCAATAACACTTGTTTTGAGAGAGTAGATGTATAAAGAATAGGCTATAGAATAGAATAGAATTAACTTTAAACGTACACTAAAACAAAACCAAAACTTAAAACGAAAAAAAATAATATAATATTTATTTTATTTTACTTAGCGCCATGTTTATTGAAAACTGTGCTATTGGCTATTCTGCCAATAGCACAGTTTTATGGATCCCCATACCATGGCGATAAATGTAACCGCATTTTAGCGAGGGAGAGCACGTGCACTTTTCTGCACTAGTGCAGAAAACAGTGTATTGCGTGCTCGCCGTGCGGTAACCATCCGGTCCGAGTCCAAGTCAGCGGATAACAAACAGACAGAGTTACTTTCACAATTTTATAATAATACTTTGCACGCCAATTGACGCTACTGTCTACACGCAAACCTATTTGATACTAGTCACGTGCGCGCTACGCTGACTAACCTAGCTTGGTCCCATTTATTTCCCATGCATCATATGAGGATAGTTTGAAGTTAACCTGAGGTAATTGTTAAAATTATCCTTTTACTATCATTTACACAAATATAATAAAGAGGTAACGTTTGTTTTTTGTTCTTTTGTTTGTACGAGGTAATCTCTGGAAGTACTCGTCCGAATGCTAAAATTTTTTCACCGATAGAAAGCTGCTTTATTCCTGAGTGGCATTTGCTATATTTTATGTATGCGGGTAAAACCGCGGGAAAAAGCTAGTCATTAAATATTTCGAAGACACCTTCGACAGAATTTGTGGGAATTACGTCGGATCTAGTTAAAGTACGCTATTTATCACTGTAAATGGCCGAACCAGGGTTAACATTAAGACATTTATTGTGCGTACAGTTAAGGAGTGGAATTCAATGCTGGAGCCTATGTTCCCAGAATTCTAAATAGCTATAACCTTACAATTTTATAATTTTCCACACAAGAAAAAAACGAGTCTAACTTTTCTCGCTCTATTTAGAGGGTTCTGTACTTCAAAAGCGTCTGTCTGTCAGTCTTTCAAGACCTTTTATCTCGGGAACGTGTAAAGGTATCGAGTTGAAATTAAAACATATACATTTTTACGTATGCGATCCCATGAAGCAGTGAAAAAATTAAACTTCTGAGTTAAGGAAAAAAGATACGGCCCTTTATGACGCAAAAACCGTATATTTCGACCCTCGGAAATCAAAATTAATAGGGTACATCCCATTGAATCCTGAAATTTGACATAAAGCAAGGTCTTATAGCACAAGTATAGGAATATATCTGAAAACTGTTTTGTTGTAAGGTACATCACAAACCTTCCGAGAATCCATTCCGGAATTGAACTATTTACATAGGTAAGTTTGTACGGAACCCTCAGTGCGCGAGTCCGACTCGCACTTGCCCAGTTTTTTGTTTCGGTAATCGCATTTTCGCGTATCGCTAGCGGTGGGACAGGTGACCTACCCTGCTTATCTTATTTATTTGAAGGTAAGAATGCAAAGTCAGGAACTTGGGAACTGGTCCTTTTTAAAACTTTCCAAGGACCAGGAAAGGAAGGTTTACTCTATACCCTCGCCACGTTCGTCGTTAAGATTAAAAGTTTGAAATACTTGCTTGTAAAGTTCACTTACACGTGGAGCTGAAGTGTTGATAAAAAGGTCAAGGTTCGAAGGAATAAAATTACTTATTTTGGCAGTTATATTGTCGAAACGTTTGGGTATGATGCTGTTGGGCCATGGGGTCCAAGACCTTATTACAGTGCCCTCCGTAACTGGTACACAACGCGTTCAGGGGCCTAAGTCTGCTATTTTTATAAATTCGTCATTCCAACACGATCTCATTGTCATTTTGCTAAAAGTTTGTAATCTGCTAGTTCATTATGATCGATCATTGATCGGTCAATGGTCTCGTGGTAGAATGACAATATTGAGCTTATTAAAAGTACTAATTGCGCAATGACGTCGTAATGGTAGGTAACTAATCAAAGGAACTATCAATTTTTTTCAGATTACCGCATATGTCAGATATTCGTTTGTCATTATGTACGAGATTACCATTCTACGCCATTTCTTTCAATGGAGTGTTAGTGGTTGACCATCGGAAAGTCATAATGACGCCATTATATTAGTAGATTACCAAAAACATGTCAAAATCAACAATTATGAAATCAATGATAGACCATTCTGACACTATTGTAATAGCAGACGAGGCCCAGGGCGGCATTGCGGCTGCCCCGCTTCTGTAGTGCCTCGGGCATGATTGCGGAAGCGCGCACCGACTCCTTGCACACCACCAAGCGCAAGCTGTGCGCGTCCTTGCTGCGCAGGATACGGGGCAGCTCCCATACTGTTCTGGCGACGATTATCAGCAGATTTGATTGCCTTTATATCGGACGTTGCTGTAACACACATGTTGCTATTTGTGTCCGATAGTGTAATGATGTATTTCCTTGTATGAGTATTGTGTGTAACTTGTGTGCCAAATAAAATATTTCTCTCTTTTTTTCTTTTTTTTCTATACATATGTGTATATGTGTTTTCTGATTGCTCAATGGGTGTTATTGATATCCTGAAAAAAATGCTTTTTATTTATTCTTTTCATACATTTTTAAATAAAATATCCAAACGCCTAGTTGAAATTTAGCGTGATTGGGGCTGGTTTTTACACGTACAGGCTCAATAGGACCAATGTCCGCTAGAACCACGGTGGATTTCTGAAAAAGACACCCGAGGTCCTAGAACGCAAAAGGCAACTGAAGGAGACAGTAGGATTTACCAACTAAAAGCCTAACACGCCTCCCGTCCCGCCCTAAAGCAGGATAAGTCATAGAATTCACTTTTGGTTTCCCCACCACAAAAAAAAAAACCGGTCAAGTTCAAGTTAGACTCGTTCACGTAGGGTTCCTTACAAACATATCTACTACTACTACTACTATTATTACTACTACTATTGAACGGTGTACTATGTAAACCGTTCAATTCCCAAATTTAGTACCAAATTGCGTTATTATTATTATTATAGCCTATTCTTTAGATTTCATGGATGGATTTAGAAGTTTAAATTAGAATTAGAAGCTTGTGTGTTGTTTTGGGTAGCAGACTTTTTTTTGGTGGGAAAATCATCAATGACAACCGCCGCTCATGGGCAGAGCGGGAGATAGTGTCAGACTTACTGACTAAAAACCCACCCTGTTCCTTCAAGTTTTTATACCGGGGCTCGTGTTGTCTTTTGAAACTAACCCTGGCCCCGGTAGGCTTCGACCCAGCTGGGCTCCTGGGAGCAGTAAACTTGAGTATTTGATATCAATTTCAGATTCATACTTCCACGCCTTCCTGAGAAAAAGGGTCTTGACAACCAAACAACAATGTGATCCTATAAGGATTTCGTTTTTGCCGACTTAACTACGGAACCCTAGAAATGGTCTTATCATGAACCCTAGTTTGTTGATCATTATCTCTTGCAAACAATAGCAGCTTACCTCGTTTTCCTTTCAAGAGATTCTATAAGACTTACCCTACAAGGGGAAATTAATGAGATGGTCAATTCATTAATAAATCATTAAATAAATGCAAATAAGCTTTAAGTATGATCTGTTGGAAAACTGTGGTTTCTGTGTCATCATCTAGGTTTTTCCTCTTATATCCATTTGGTAATTCTCCGAAGAATTACCAAACTTATGTGCCAGTGGGCAGGGCACATTATAATAATTACTAATAATAATATTCCAGAACTATCACACAACGCCGTCTAGTCCCAAGCTAAGCAGAACTTGTGTTATGAGTACTAGACAACTGATAAACATACTCATACTCATATATTTCTAAATACGTACATATAATATTGTGCATATAATAGACTAGTTTTTGCCCGCAGCTTCGCCCGTGTACATAAAACATAGCCTATGTCACTCTGGAATAAAGCAGCTTTCTATAGGTGAAAAAATTTTCGCAATCGGACCAGTACTTTCAAAGATTACCTCCTACAAACAAAAAAACAAACTTTGCCCCTTTATTATATTAGTGTAGATAAATTAACGCAGAATAAATGGTCATGCTCATCACACAAGCATTCGTCCTGGGTGGGAATCGAACCCACGGCCTCCAGCATAGCAGTTAGGGCCACTGACCACTAGACCAACAGATCAATCTTTGCTGACTTTGCTGAGTCCAGACTTTGCTGGCAGAATAGACCATGAGGCTTTTTTATAAATAGTGGGAAAAATCATCCTAATGACAACCCCCGCTCTTAGGCGGAGCGGGAGATAGTGTCAGACTCTTACTGACTAAAAGCCCACCCCGTTCCTTCTAGCCTTCATACCGGGGCTCGAGTTCCCTTTCGGATAACCCTGACCCCAGTAGGCATAGTCCATGAGGCTGAGTGGCGTCCGCGTACCGGAAAACGCAGCATTGAAAGCCCTCCCACAAAGTGAACTGCTGACCGGTAGCCCGATTCACGTAATGAAAACCGAAACGATATCGTAGCGATTTAGTCGTTTAGATCATTTCCGTATTCACATCCATAGATCGAGTTTGAACGACGTCGATTTTAAAGTTATGTGATATTCGTCGATTTAAAAAAAATCTGTATTACATTATCCTGGTAGAATACTTAACTGGAAATAAGTCGATAAATACGTAACTGGAAATAAGTCGATAGATCGTGAATACCGCTTTTGGACAGGACTTCGATCGAACGACTATAAAACTTCAACGATATTTGGCTTGTTTGATTTTACGTGAATCAGGCTACTGGTGACGATCACGGGAATCCGACGTATGCAAGATGCACAGGACCATGCGTTGTGGCGGCACTTTGGGGAGGCCTATGTCCAACAGTGGACGTCATTCGGCTGAGTTCATGATGATGATGTCTGTTTACAAGTATATTGCGTGAGATACAAGCAGCTTTTACCCGCGGCTTCGGCCGCATCTTTCTCCCCCTTTTCTCTCTTTAAAAAAAAAATTTAGCCTATGTCCGTCTCCAGGGTCCCAACTATCCCTCTACCAAAATTCATCAAAATCAGTTTTGCCATTTAGGCGTGAAGACGTAACAAACAAACAAACTCACTTTCGCTTTTATAATATTAGTAAGGATTCTTTGAAGATATATAGGTACCATCAAACACACTTCCGCCTGACCACCGCTAAGTTCATTTTTGTCAAAACTTCAAAGAGATTGATTTGGCGCAGCGCTGCAGGATTCAAGCAAACATTTTTTAAGTGTTCAACCCTCCTAGCCCAGTTTCGATTCTCTTGCGTCGAACGCCTCGAGTTGGCCCGATTCTTTTCTTCTAACCACGTGAAGAGCATTGAAAAGACGTCATTCCCGTACATTTGAAGTTTTCTACTAGCGTTAACGATCGCAGATTATCAACTTGGCTAGGGGTACTAGCAGAAGTGATCACGATGGTACCTTGAGACTCACAACAGCCAAACACAATAGCTGGCGTGACATTTAACATTACAACTGCCCCAAGGCTTGGCTGGCCTATTAAAAGTTCATAACAGAGTTTCATCTACTAAAATAATGGAGGACTTCACAATAATTTTCCATTTGATAATCTCATGAAACAAATAACCAGATTATTTGCTTCATGGATAAATCTAAACCAAAACTAATCACAAGCACAGAATTATCTACACTTATAAAGAGGGAAAATTTGTAGTTTTGTGTGTATGTTTGTTTGCGTTCCAAATGAGAATAGGATCGCCCGCCATGTAGTGACGTCACTATTTACTGTCAAATCGAGGAAATAAATTTTTAAACATTAATTAAATTACGAAAAATTTAATTTGTTTATGAACTGTGAATGAAAAATGTTTAAACAGAATCCAGTTCTTCAATTTTACGAAAATCTGAGTTCTTCAATTTTGCCAAAATTTCTTCGATTTGACAGTACGACGAGACGTCAAAACATAGGAATCGGTCCTATTCTCATTTGGAACGCGTAGTAATGAATAAACTCAAAAACTACTGTGCCATTTTCAAAAATTCTTAAACCATTGGAAAACTACATTCAACAGAGTATAGATACCGGTACGAATCTTGAGCGCTCGGTGAAAGAGTGAGGATGAATTTGTGCATCGTACACATCGTCGAGCCAAACACTGTAACTACAAAGATGTACTCCCAGCTCCCGCGTCTCACTTCATACCACTAAAGAGATCCAATACTTCACTTCTCATTCAAGTCTTCGCGACTTCAAGTTCAAGTCAGCGCTCAAGATCCGTGCCGGTATATTTATTGCCCGTGCGAAGCCGCATAGAATAAACAGGTAAAGTTTGTTTTTTGTTTTTATGTTTTTTTGTTTGTAGGAGGTAATCTCTAAAAGTACTGGTCCGATTGCTAAAATTTTAGCACCAATAGAAAGCTCCTTTATTCCTGAGTGACATAGGTTGTATATTATGTACGCAGGCGAAGCCACGGGAAATAGCTAGTTAGTTGTGTGTATTTTTAGAATTTTACCCAAAGGGTAAAACGGGACCCTGTTACTAATGCCGGCCATACACGGTCAAACCTGTCGTCCAATCGGTATGACGCTACGTGGATTGGTATGACCAACATGTTATCAACATGTTGTCACTAGTATGGCTGGCATTAGTAATAGGGCCTCGTTTGGCCGGCATAAGACTCCGCTACCAATCCGTCTGTCTGTCTGTCTGTCTGTCCGTCTGTCACCAGGCTGTATCTCGTGAACCGTGATAGTTAGACAGTTGAAATTTTCACAGATGATGTATTTCTGATGCCGCTATAACAACAAATACTAAAAACCGAATAAAATAAATACTTATACAGCAAGCGTGATTGTTTTGCTAGTTTTTGCTCAATATTAAAGAATACACCTACATAGATAATGGCCTACCATTATTTATCTGAAAACCCTCCTGTACCCCGTACTCAATTCGAGTTTATTACTAACTTGACGCAGACGAAGTCGCGGGCAACAGCTAGCCTAAAATTAAACAACGTGACAACTTCATCTAATTTCTTCCCTATAAAATTAATGAAACATTTAATGCAGACAGTTGTCTGTCTGTAAATAACTATATACATAATAATATCTTCGGGTGTTCGCTGGAACAATGCCGAGCCAAGCCCGACTCTTCCGCGTTGTAAAACTTTCGTCAACGCGTTGGAAGGCCGCTTATCAAATTAATGTTATAATAATATTATATTATGTAATTCATATTTGTTGAATCTTCATATTTTTTTAGTATTTTGTTAATCCAGAAGGTCAACTCTCGTATATTATTAAAAAAAGACGTGTGGCACTCGGGGACTGCCGCGGTAAAGCTATTGCATAGCATTTTTATCAACTTATGCAATTATAATTATTTATTTATGTAGTATTTTTTTCCTTTGTTTTTTTTTTTTTTGTTATTAATTGAAGTTACACTTTCACACATTGAATTGAATTTTGATTGTTTGTTCACTCATTTGTTTTCTTATCGGTCACCACGCTCAAAAAACAAATGAGTGGGGGGTGTTAGGTTATTTTCGTTACGGTATTTCTGGATTCGGTCTCCATGCTCAAGGCCCGCGATAGAAGCTATGCAATAGCTTAAAAAACTTGGCAAGCGCCAGTCGAGTTTACGCACGAAGGTGCCGTACCTTACGGGGACAACGAAGTTATTGCACTAATATAATCTACCCACCTAATATAATCCCAAAGAATAATCTTCTCATTTGTTCTATAATGAAAAAACTCAGCAAGTGAAGGATTTCTTACCGTCGTTAGCAAAAAACGGCAAAATAGTCAGTACAATTGCCGGTATGGATCTTGAGCGCTGGCTAAGCTAAACCATTTTTTATGTTTTTTTAGGTAATTTATTTTTTATCATAAAGATAATCAACAATTCACCTCTCTCTAATCTTAGTTTACATTAATAGTTAAATTGTTTAGGTAAAATGTTTTGTTTGTGGATATTAGGTATTTATAATAGTTTTCTATGTTTTTCAAGATGGGAAATCATCCAATGACTTCTCCCGCCCTTGGGAGTAGCGAAGAGGGCGTGTCAAACTTTTACTACTTCGCGTTCCAGGAGCTACGTTAACTCATTCAAATTCGACAATCCTGTAGAATCAGTAGCTTCAATCAAGTCTTTGTACCTAAATCTAATATTGCGACCAGATGTTTCCGTCTGAACTATAAACAATAAAACATCGAGAAATAAAAATAAACACAACTTTTGCACTATCCCAATCTGATTCACAGCTATAATAAAAACCTACATAACCAGTTTTGATAGTCAAAATGACTCAAAATTAAATAAGATAAAAAATTGTGATGTTTTCCAAACACGCGATGGGCGTTTCCCGTTGGCCTCCGAAAATTTATTTTGAGTAAAATAAAATTAGACATAAAAATTATTTCTTTGAAGTTCACTGGTTTAGTTTTTAAATTATATGCTCATTTAAAAGATGAATTAGTTGAATGACAGATTATCATTATTGTTATCATTGTTGTCTAGACTTGGACTTAAATAAAAAGCAGTAAATATAATTATATAATATACTAGCTTTTGCCCGCGTGGCTTCGCTCCCGCTCTTCCCTAGTTCAGCCTACTATACCCTACTCTACCCTACTCTACTCTACTCTACCCTACTCTACCCTACTCTACCCTACTCTACTCTACTCTACCCTACTCTACCCTAACCTACCCTATTCTACTCTACCCTACTCTATCCTACTCTACCCCTGACGTTTCATGTCAAGTCACACGGGAACGCTGTCGAACGGGATAAAAAGTATCTTATGTCCGTCTCCTGGCTCTAAGCTACCTCCCTACCAATTTTCACCCAAATCTGTTCTGCCGTTCTTGAGTTATAAGTGGTGTAACTAACACGACTTGCTTTTATATATATAGAAATATGGTCATATGTATTTTTTTGCGATATTTATTCTATTATATTTATGTTTATATTTATGATAGTACATATATATTTATATGGTAGGTATATTCTTATAATAACTGTTTTAATATAATATATAATATAATATAATATTCCACAATTATCACACAACGCCGTCTAGTCCCAAGCTAAGCAGAGCTTGTGTTATGGGTACTGGACAACTGATAAACATACTTATATATTTCTAAATATATACATATTATAGATAAATTACACCCAGACACAGAACAAATGATTATGCTCATCACACAAACATTTGTCCTGGGTGGGAATCGAACCCACGACCTCCGGCATAGCAGTCAGGGTCACTAACCACTAGACCACCAGGCCTGTCAATTATGTCAAAAGTTTTGTTTGTTTCTTTTCCTTTCACTTTTACACACGGTGTCTTCTTCTCTTTTTTTCCAATTCTCCTTTCGCGGGTATGCTGGAAGAGATTTCGTTAGAAATAAGCATCACCTATGTACCTATTTTTCTGTTTCTGTCTTCTTTACTTATATAAGTTATGTGTGTACATGAATTGTTAAATAAATAAATAGAGACTGTCCTAACGTACTTATATCCAAAGAAATGTTGGTACAGAGATATCATCATTATTGTTTTTCTGAAAGTAATGACGATAAAGTAGGTAGTAGTGACCAAAAAATTTAAAGGGAGTTACTAAATGAGTTATAAGTATACATGTGGATGGATGGAGAGGAAGAGAGAGACCAAAGAAAAGATGGATGGATTGTGTGAGGAGTGAGTGAAAGAAAAGGGCAAAGTGATAGTGTGCCGGGCGACAGGACAGAATTGAAAAAAAAAACAATAAATCATCCAATGACAATCTCCGCTCTTGGGCGGAGCGGGAGATAGTGTCAGACTGTTACTGGCTAAAAAACCCACCCCGTTCCTTCAAGCCGGGAGCTTCATACCGGGGCTCGAGTTCCCTTTCGGATAACCCTGGCCTCAGTAGGCTTCGACCCGGCTGGGCCCCTGCTGTTGCTGACAACTCCTTAAGGCGCACGCGAACAGTGCGCGCCGCCGACGACTTAGGCTTGGTCCGGACAGTTACCGGACGGTCGGACAGCGAGCTATCCGTTGCTCACTGTCCACAAACCCGCGCCTACAGTGGCTGGAAATCGGGAACGGAATCCCGGCGACAGCAAGAGCGCCGTTGCCTGATGCGGTCGGTCGCTTAGGAGGCTTAGCGAGCACTGGAACGCAAAGGGTAACTGAATGAACACAGATGAGTCTTAATCAATAAAAGTCCCTCCCTCTCACTCCACCCAGAACGGCAGAAGTCATTTGATTATTTTCCACTGGAAAGAAAAGTTCACCCAACTTTCAAGAATATCTACTGAAAAACACTGTCAAAGATTTCACGACCATGTTATTTTTCTGTGTTCATACTAAAACTTTTACAACCTACATCTAATCTGATTACATCTTCCCTTCCCGTCCATTTATTCTGAACCATGTCTGTATACTATTTGCATTCAGTAAAACACATTTAACACGAGACCGATCTAAAAATGGCGCCGGCTTCGCGCGCTTTTTAATGAGCGACTGAAGTTCCGTCTTCGGTTACCTTCGGCAAAAAAACCGAACTTTAACGAACTGATACGAATGTCAAAATTTTATAATTGAAATCATTTCAAACCATGACCTACCTCTTACTTTTCCACACACGTACGTCTTATACAAACTAACGCTTGACTGCGATCCCACCTGATGGTAAGCAATGATGCAGTCGACTAATTGCAGGCCAGTTCCTCCGGTAAGAGTCAAAATTCATCTCTCCACCTTCGTCTATGTCTGCTACGATGTCGCTTTGGATTATTTTAGTTTTTCTTTATCATTTTTACCAAGTTGCAAGGTAAGTTTAATCATCATGCTACGTCAACAAAAACTTAAAAAATATACCATTAGGTACCTACTTGCCCAAAGAATTCTAAGCCAATTTGTATAGAATTCTTCTACATCTAAAAAAAATATTAATGTATGTATTATGTCGAAGCCATTTCGTATAACACGCCGTATTACAAGTAGGCGCGCCGTATTGAAAAACGTCGCTGCTAAACGGAATTAGGTACGTCTTCGAAACGGCTGCACAAAATTTGAAGGGACTTACTCTTTATTTTCCTTCAGGAATGAATAAACACATTTTGACGGAAGTTTTCACAAACAGAGTTATTAAAATTTCAGGGGAATCAAGGTCGCCATCATAAACCGAAGAATCGCCAAACTTAAGTGTCAGTGGGCAGGGCACATAGCTCGTAGAACGGATGGTCGATGGGGCCGAAAGGTTCTGGAATGGCAACTGCTCACCGAAAGATGCAGCGTTGGGGAGGCACAAGGTGGACCGATGAACTGGTGAGAGTCGCGGAAATGCGGTGAATGCGAGACGCAGCAGGACCATTCTGTGGTGCCTGTGATACAATGTTTTTCAGTAGTACAGGTACCAACGGAACTCTTTTTCTGTATTTACCACATATAATTAGACAAAAATTGAATTTTTCTATGTGTATTTTCTGAAAATAAACTATTATTATTATTATTCGTTGTGGCAACACTTGGGGAGGCCCATGTCCAACAGTGGACTTCCTTCATGAAAAATGATGATGAGTAAAACTTCAGCTTCGAACATAGGTCGTGGCAATAACCGACCTATCTGCCTCAACTTCGGCCATAAACCGACCTTCGGTCAGACACGGGTGCTAAGTCAAATTACTTGGCGTGACTTGCATAACATGATAATAATGTGTCAAGACTGCGAGTGAGCGACGGCGGAATGAAACTTGGAACGACGAGATAAATTATATTGACAAGAATAATAAAGGTAGATAAATGAAGTTAGGTGCGGAATATTACAGTATAGGAAAATTAACGAGTGGGAACATTGTGAGGAAAAGTTTGAAGGCGTACGTGTACGTACTCTTTGTAAAAGGAAAGGACTTGTTCGTCACAATATCTTTCAATTAATTATGCAGGTAGGTTAACCTAAGTGCGAGCTCGCGGTCCGGCCGTCCGGTAACTGTCCGGACTGAGCCCGAGTCTTCCACGAAGCGTAATGTTCCACGCGCACCTTAAAGAGATGTCAGCAAAACTATAGGAGCCCAGAACCCAAGCTTACTGGTGCCATGGTCCGGAGCGAGGAGTGGCAGGCGGTCGCCGACTTCTCCATCCGCATCAGGCAACGGCGAGATTCCGATCCCGATTTCCGGCCACCGTAGGCGCGGGGTTGCGGACAGTGAACAATGGGTAGCTCGCTGTCCGACCGTACGGTAATTGTCCGGACCGAGTCAAAGTCGTCGACGGCGCGCACTGTTCCCGCGCACTTCAAGGAGTTGTCAGCAACAGCTGGGGCCCAGCTGGGTCGAAGCCTACTGGGGCCAGGGTTAGCTCCGAAAGGTAGCTCAGTCCCGGTATGAAAGGCACGAAGGAATGGGGTGGGTTTTTTAGTACTTAGGTAAAGGACTGACGCTATCTCACGCTCCGCCCAAAAAATAGAAAAAACCTACTGGTGCCAAGGGTTCGCTTCTGAATGGGAAACCCGGGAACCTAGAACGCATGGCAAAGATGGGATATAGGAGTGGCTGGGCACGCTGGGTGAAGCAACAGGGTGTGCCAAACTTTCACTGACTAAAACCCACGTCTGCGAGCATTCAGTTACCTTTTGCATTTCAGGGTTGCGGTAACTTTTTATCAATCCGACAATCCTGGCTAGTGCAATAAGTACTAAACCATCGAAACGAAAAATAATATAATTTAATACTAAGCAGAGCTTGTGTTATGGGTGCTAGACAACTGATAAACATACTTATATATTTCTGCATACATACATATTATAGATAAATTACACCCAGACACAAAACAAATTATCGTGCTCACAAACATTTGTCTTGGGTGGGAATCGAAGCCACGGCCTCCGGCATAGCAGTCAGGGCCACTAACCACTAGATCAACAGGCCAGTCAGAATGCAGATAAATAAACGGATGTACAATTACCGGAATGGATCTTGAGCGCTCGGCGTCAGAGTGGGGATCGCTTTGCGCATTCCATACATTGGCGAGCCAATGAATGACACGATGGCGCAGCGATCCATCTCTGACACTCCTCGCCCCCGCGCCTTAATTCGTACCACTAAAGAGACCGAATATGTGTACCCCTTGCATTTCAGGGTTGCGTTAATTTTTTATCAATCCGACAATCCTGGCTAGTGCTGTAAGTGTAAGTACTAAACTATCGAAACGAAAAAGAATTCAGATAAATAAACGGATGTAAAATACATTTAAAATACTAATCGGAACTACAATACTCACTTGATTCTCGCATTTATCTATTCCATATTAGTCCAGATATGATGCACCGTTCTATCCTACGCCCATCCTTATATAGGACATAATTAGGTATTATATTTATTACTAATAAGGCCAGCCTGTGTCTTTGACCCCTCATTGATCTTTTATATTCGCAAACACGGCTCTAGAATGTCTCCATGTTGTATTAAATTGTTTTGAAGACTAGTATATAACTCCACTGTAAATGTGGAAACCAGACTCCAATAGAATCGGTGCGCACTGTTCCCGCGCGCCTCAAGGAGTTGTCAGCAACAGCAGGGTCCCAGCCGGGTCGAAGCCTGCTGGGGCCAGGGTTATCCGAAAGGGAACTCGAGCCCCGGTATGAAGGCTAGAAGGGGTGGGCTTTTAGTGTGTTAGAGTCTGACACTATCTCCCGCTCCGCCCAAGAGCAGGGGTTGTCATTGGATGATTTTTCAAACCATAAAAAAAGACTCCAATAGAATAGAATTGGATAGAATAGAAGACCAATTGCAGCTTGGACTCGCGCACGAAAAAATCACATTTATTGAACGGAATGGCGTTCAACAAATGTGATTTTTTTTGCTGTTTTTTGCTACGGACGCAAAAAACTGCAAAAAAACGCATTGTATGAGAGCCCCACTTAAATACTTTTTTTTTCGACTATGGCAAAGTCAAGTTAGTATTTGTTGTTATAGCGGAAATAGAGATACATCATCTGTAAAAAAATTTCAACTATCTAACTGTCATCCCTCACTGTTAGTGATTACAGTCGAGGCGGTATTTGGACCCGAGCCGCGGCGAGGATCTTATGAGAGCCGAGAACGGTAAGATTCAACCTGGTGACTGACAGACGGATCGCAATAGGGTCCCGTTTTTATCCTTCGGGTACGGAACCCTAAAAACATAGAACTGTTTATTTAGTAATTAGTTATCGATTTACATTTACATTAATTTAATACGAGCAAAGTATAAACAAAAAATGCTAAGAGATTCTAAATTCAACTTTTCTATAGAAAGTCTGAATTAATAATCGGCTTATCAGTTGCTAAACACATTTAAAATATATATATAAACTAGCTTCTGCCAGCGGCTTCGCTCGCGTGAAAATTGTGAATCTAAACCATTCCCAGATCCCCTTGAACACACACAAAAACTTTCATCAAAATCGGTCCAGTCGTTTGAGAGAAGTTCAGTGACATACACACTCACAGAAGAATTATATATATATATATAAATAAGACTCTATGTCTCCAATATTATTTGCCTCCTGCGGTCGTCTCCTCCGATTATAATTTAGCTGCCTTCAAGGTTATAGTGAATAGGGTCTTAAGGCCTAAGCGCCCGAAAAGTGCCATAAAACAGTGACATTCTGAACTGAACCTACGCCTCGGTAACGGCTAGGTTTATAGGTTTGAAAAAAATATATGTTTACTATAGATTCATGTACAACATTCAGTACATTTGATTTTTTTGTGCTATTAATACTTTTGTCTAAAAAAAATATTTAGCAATTTCGCAACTTTTCGCAACTTTTTTCCTACTCCTTCGAAACGGCTTGGATCTTTAGAAATATTTTTACACATAAAAATTGCTGGTTAAATATTCTTCAAAGTGAACATAGCATGTATAAATCAATCAATATATCGTAAAGAAAATGGATTTAAAGATCAGCCGCGTGCTTTCCGGGCGCTGCTGGCCGCAAATAAATGCACAGATATGTGTACGGCCGCCTAGGTGGGTGCGAGAGTTGGGTCCATTTAATTTCGGCCAGATGGTTCAAGGGACTATAAGCCTTAATAAAATAATGCGCCACACCATTCACGATTGCATCACTGCTTGCTATCAGGTGGGATCCGTCAAGCACTAATTTAGCCGTTCGAATACCCTAATTAGAGACACAATAGAAAGACAATGAGAGAGCAACCGCCGCGCCGGCGTCGCTTGGGGTTTAATGAATGAAATGCAATCAAAAAATATTATCACATTTTCAGTGGTTTTTTTTAATGCGCGAAACAACCCAGCCTCTCTAAAAATATTTTACTTGATACGATTAACATAATTCCAAAAGAAAAGAGAGTCACATAAGGATGTTTTTTTAATAAAAAAAAAACATGGAAGTGCACAGCGAATTCAAATCTAAAGTGTCATTTATTTAAAAAATAAATCAATGGAAACGTTAAAACACTCAGGAACCATTTCCAACAATCCTCTTATTCAAAACATCTTCATATCATAACATTATATAAAACAATGAAATTGCGTAATACCTATAATTGCTGTCTCACCTCGCGTTACATTTCTTATCTATACAATATAGGAACACACATGTACGTGACGATAACACATGAAACTAAATATTTATACTCGGCCTTCCAAACACCTTTGTGTCAGGCGTTCAATGAAGACGATGGAAACACCGGTTTGTAATTATCGATGAATGTGAGTATCGACGTCAATACATCACTAGGGTTGAACATTGACGGTACTTCGAGAAAAAAAACGTTTTGTGTTTTTAGGGCTCTTTCAATATATGCGTCTTTTAACGGCCTGCTGCGGTGCGGATGCGGAACGGATGCGGAGCGGATGCGGATCGGATGCGGAGCGGATGCGGAGCGGATGCGGAGCGGGTGCAGAGCGGATGCGGAGCGGGTGCAGAGCGGATGCGGAGCGGGTGCGGAGCGGATGCGGAGCGGATGCGGAGCGGATGCGGAGCGGATGCAGAGCGGATGCGGAGCGGATGCGGAGCGGATGCGGAGCGGATGCGGAGCGGATGCGGAGCGGATGCGGAGCGGATGCGGAGCGGATGCGGAGCGGATGCGGAGCGGATGCGGAGCGGATGCGGAGCGGATGCGGAGCGGATGCGGAGCGGATGCGGAGCGGATGCGGAGCGGATGCGGAGCGGATGCGGAGCGGATGCGGAGCGGATGCGGAGCGGATGCGATGCGTATGCGGCGCGGATACGGTGCGGCAACCGTGCGGTGGGTTCGTCAACAGGACGGCGAGTCGGCGACGTCACAAGCACCACGTGTTCAATTCGGTGTTGACTAGCGTATCACTGACATACAAACGCACGGCAGCCAGATACATTTTTAATTTAGGCGCTTGTTGTCAAAATACTAACGTACTGCAACCGGCCGGCTGCGGCACGTTACCGTGCCGACGTGTGGCAACAGTCTGACATGAAACGTCTAAATTGGAAGCGCCTTAATAGTAATTGGAACTCGGGATGGTTTGAAAGAGTCACACCGGCTCTTGAAAGGAAAGGCTAAAGGAAAACTGGTGGAGTTTAAGTCAGTAAAATTCTGACACCTCCTCGCTCACCACCCAGAGCGGGAAAAAAAAACCGTCAAAAAACAAAAAAGGAGTAAGTCTGTTGTTCATTCATTGTGTGTACATCTAAGGAGTGGTATTCCTTGCCGGTATCTGTGTTTCCTGATGTCTACAACCCGGGAATCTTTAAGTCAAGAGTAAATAGGTTAGTTCTAGGTAAGCGCGCTCCATCGTCGACCGCATCGTCGCTTTCCATCAGGTGAAATAGCGGTCAAAAAATGTTAGCAAGTTGTGGGAAACAGGGAACTGAGGCCCTACCACGAGCCCTTAACGCAATCCTTTCGACAACCACCTAAACTGAACTGTTAAAGGAAAGGAGCTATGTAGTGTATAGCTCCATCCGTGTATCTCGCTCGTTCATCTGACATTTTAACAGGTCATGATAGTCAAGAGGCCTTAACCCTTGACTATCAGATATTGCCATCGAATTTTACTAATTCACAAACAAGAGGGTTAGCCAACCTTGTAAAACACCCATCTTGCAATAACATTAGAGCCAAACCAGCGCTAAATGGGATCAAAGTTTGTAATACTGCACCAATTATGGCCGATTATCTGCATTCGCACGACTCACGAGCCGTTGTTTTGATTCCATTGGACGGACATTCAATTGATCGATTTGAACAAAATTAACTCGATTGTTTTGAAATCGATCTTTTAAATTATGCAGCCAATTGAGATCTTTCTACTGAGTAGTTTTCAAGACAATATTTTTCGTGGGAGTTCAAAATTGCACTCCTAAAATAGAAGCTACATGTTTATGTGCAGAATCACTATTATCCAATTTACCATTGCCTTCTTTAGTCACTCCAAAGGTGGGTCTACGTTAGAGGAGCCGAGCACGAGTGTAGCCGACAGGGACTCAAACTGTAACCGTAATAATGTGTTTTAATACTGTTTTTTAAAACAGTTTTAACAGAAAAACACTTTTAAATGTAACAGATACAATAATGTTACCGAATAAAACTGTAACCTTTTATATGTGTTAAGAAGTGCTACCGAATCAAACTGTAACCTGTTATATGTGTTAATAAGTGTAACTGAAATAATTGCACAGTACCATAAATAAGTAAATTGTAACTTTGGCAACGCTGTGTTTATCTGTTACACTTATTAACACCGTTAACACTTTTATATCTGTTACAGATTATGTTACGGTTACACTTTTTTAAGTGTTTTGGGTTAACACATTCAAAAAACACATATATAAGTGTTACATTTTGGATTCTGTTACACATTCAACATGTAACACTTATAATTCTGTAACCTTTATGAAGGTGTTTTTAAGTCCCTGGTAGCCGAGCTCAAATTCGTATAGTGTGGACCGACTCTAGAGGAGCCGTGCTCGAGAGACACTACACGAATTTGAGCTTGTCGGCGTAGAACCACCACCAGGGGACTTTACACCTTTGTGGGACAGTATCACTCGACATTTGATTTGTTCGCACTACCTTGGAGTGAATAGTATGTCGCCTTAAGAGGGCAATGTGGTCTTGTCGGACCACGATGCTGCCATTTTAAGGAACAGAAAGTGATCATCGTTTCTGTTCACAGATTGTCGGGCGGCTGTCGAGCGAAGGACATGGAGCGATCCGAAGATGTCGCAAGCGACGTCGGGCGATATCGCGAAGGACACGAAGCGTGTCGAACAACAAAATCGCAGCATGAGTACCCCATAATGACAATGTGGTTTAATATGCACAATTTACAATTGTCTTTGTAAATTCCAATTAAGCCCCCACGACCCGTAATAATATTAATAAAGGCCTTTATTCTATAAATAGAGTCTATCTAAAATGTCAAACGACTTGGGTTATTTGGGTAAAAAGAAATCTAATGTAGTCAACACTGGTTCAATAATCAAGGTTGATTAAGAGATCTTGATCATAGTTTACTAATAGAAGAACCTTATAAAAATATTAAATATAAGTATTTTTTAAATGATTAAATATTACACAAAATTCCCAAGTCGTTGACTTTTTAGACTGACTATACCATAAAAATTTTACATTTCAAATGTTCTTAGTAGTTTTTTGCTGTTTTTTTTTCTTATACATAAACTTTAGATCTAGTGTCAGTTAAATAAATCTACTTAATTTAGGTTATAGACTCCATTTTGGTTTAGGCCTCCCCCAACCTTTTCCGTATTTTCATATCCTTGCCCAGGTCTATCCAATCTCTTCCCACCGCCTACTCGATGTCATCTACCTATGCCGTGTCGCGGGTTCGCGGTACAAGCGTCCTCTAGTGAAAATGTGGCCTTATCACATATCTGCACAATCTACAGTTGTCTTAATAAATTCTAATTGTAGAACGATTCCGTTAGATCGTTTACCGACGAGGTTCATCGACAAATTCCTGCAGTTTCGGAATTACGTCAAGCCTTTCCCTGGGGCAACGTTTACGACTTGGCAAGTTTTGGAAACAATAAATATAAAAGTAAACACTGTCTGGATGTTTCGCAACAGTGCATCACCTGCATTTTTGTTCGAATATAAATATTTATATCGAATTGTTTATCAGGTGAATAACTGAGTTTGGATGATGATGATTAAGAAGGTTTGTTGCATCAACAAATTCTTCGATAGATCGATTCCAGTTCTATCTTCTCATTTCCCGAGAAATAAAGAAAGAAATTACTACTTGAAAGAAATGGTAAATAAACACACACCTCTCCCAAATTGTCTTCTTCGAGCGTTACGTCAAACAGTATAAGATTCTCTATTTATATAAAACGAGAAACTGACTGACTGACATAACAACGCCCAGCCGAATCAACCGGGACTAGGAGCGTGAAATTTTGCACAAGGTTTCCTTTTATGTCGTAGGCGATCATTAAGAGAGGATTTTCAAAATTCACACCCTAAGGGTGAGTTGCACCATTTAACTATAACAATAACCAAACCATAACCAGCCGTGTAACGGCCGCCTATTGGTCAATTAGACGATTTGACAACTGTTAACGGCTTTGTTATCGTTATAGTTAAATGGTGCAACTCACCCTAAGTGAATGAAATGGGAGTCTAACGTTTGTATGGAGAAGCCTACATTCACGCAGGCAAAGTTTGTATGGAGAATTCTACATTCACGCGGGCAAAGTTTGTATGGAGAATTCTACATTCACGCGGGCAAAGTTTGTATGGAGAAGCCTACATTCACGCAGGCAAAGTTTGTATGGAGAAACCTGCTTTCGTGCGGCAAAGTTTGTACGGAGAAACCTACATTCACGCTGAAAACCAGCGCTATGAGCTCTTCGCATTAAGCGTGAGGCCGCAGCTTTATGCTGAGCGTTCGGCCGTTTTGCGCGGATGTGACGCATATCTTACCTATCGATTGATGTTAAATTATGTTTCTTAGCTAGTTTTAAGATTGCGTCTTTTTTCGCGTAAATAAACTGTTTTTCTTTTCTTTTACTTTCACGCGGGCAAAGTTTGTATAGAGAAACCTACTTTCACGCGGGCAAAGTTTGTATGGAGAAACCTACATTCACGCGGGCAAAGTCGCTGGCAGAAGCTATTCGCGTATAAAATACTTATTAATACAAGAGCACGGCCAACCTGTCCTTGTGGTGGCCTAACAGCAAGAGCAATGTCAGACAGGAATAGATACCGGCCCGTCATTGAGCCACCGTTGAATTGGTGCCAAACACTCGACGAAGACAGACGGACAAAAATACACCAACAATGTCAGGCCATCGTAATGCCAGTTTGTGAAAAAAATTGCTAATTCGCTTATGTAAAACTTGGCAACACAGCACGCTTGCTTTTTGTATTGTATCGATGATTGTTTTTTGTTTACTGTCCACGTTTACGTAAGTGACACGTTTGTATGAATTATTGATAGGTTTTACTTGCTGTAAATTAATTATTAATTAGATTGTTTTTAATGCACTCTTCATAAACAGAAATTAACGGTAATAAAGCGAATACCTTACCACTATTTCCTGTACTACTTAAATGCAACGGGTCATCAGCACCACCGTAGGCGCGGGCTTGCAGACGGCGAGCAATGGGTAGCTCGCTGTCCAACCGTCCGGTAACTGTCCAGACCGAGCCCAAGTTTCGGCGGCGCGCACTGTCCCCGCGCGCCTTAAGGAGCTGTCAGCAACAACAGGGGTCCAGCTGGGTCGAAGCCTGGGGCCAGGGTTAATTCGAAAGATAGCTCAGTCCCGGTATGAAAGACAACGAAGGAACAGGAGTGGGTTTTTAGTCAGTAAAAATCTGACAGTGTTAGATGATATTCCCACCGCGAAAAAAAAAATTAGTCATCATCATCACCATCATTTCAGCCGATAGATGTCCACTGCTGGACACAGGCCTTCCCCATGCAAGGGGTATAGGAACACAATTGTATTTAGAATGGTCAACCGTACCGTACTTTAGTTTAAAGAACTGTACTTCATTTTCCGAAATAATCGCAGCCCTAGTTGTATTTGACAATGTGCTTAGTCTTAA
Organism: Mythimna albipuncta; assembly: GCA_929112965.1. Classification (NCBI taxonomy): domain Eukaryota; kingdom Metazoa; phylum Arthropoda; class Insecta; order Lepidoptera; family Noctuidae; genus Mythimna; species Mythimna albipuncta. Next base: position 18,995,982 of record OV815967.1, read on the forward strand.
AACAACACATAAAATCACTTTAATAAATAGAAATAATAGTTTTCATTACAACTATCGCTTTCTCTGTGTCATAAAGCAATATGTACAATATACCTACAGGACAGGTCCACTCAAATCTGTGGGGTTCTTTCCTCAAAAGACCTTCTCAGAAGTTCATCTATCTGCACACAGAACAGATGAACTTCGTTCCAGGACCCCGGTTTTTCAGGTTCCCAGTAGGATTCCACCCTGCGCTTCTTCCAGTACGTGATCGTCACTCCAGAACCTTTCGTCGACATCAACCATCTTTATTCTTTTTTGCGAGCAATATGGGCATATGGACAGCCCTGTCCACTGCCATTTAAGTCTGGCGATTTTTCGGGCTGGAAGTCGTCGAACCTGCGCTTGAGACAGTTCGTGATGACTCTGGAAAACAGCTTGTAGGTTTGGCACAGAAGTGAGATAGCGCTCTTCTTAAAGAAGAGTACCACCACACCTCTGATCCATGCCTGTGGCCTTTTTCCCTCGAGTATGACGGAATCGAACCGCTTATAAAGGGCCTTCAGGACCGGATTTACACCCGCCTTCAGCCCACGCCTACCGTGGCTGGAAATCAGGGTCAGTAACCTAGCGATTGGGGCGTGTGGCCGCCTACATGTCTATCATTACTGCTTCGCAGGAGGAGATCGCCTGCCATCCCTCTCCTCCGGTGAAGGTTACGTCATGCGGAATGTGAGGTTGCCGTGACGCCTTTTCAGCTACTTCTCAAAGCTACTTTTACTTACCGCCATATTCTCTTGCTCTGGTCACATATGTTCCTTCAGAAGCCCTTTTCGTTTCAAGGTTGCGATAATTGCGATTATATTTCCACTGCACCTCTGGTTACCTGGAAACCTACATTATGTATCTATCTAGTAGCGTAGTCTCTTACGAACTCCTAAGGAGTTTTTGGACGATTTTTTCATGTGATGTTCACCGGCTGTTTAATTTATTCACAAATTGATTTCTGGTGGACATTGTGATGCAAAATTGGTCTAGCTTTTTATCTCAAGTTCTATTCATTGAAAAAGAATCGCAATACCGGTAAAATGGAGCAGAGTATTTTATTGTAGCATTGATTACCTCAACGAAGCTTTCCGGAAAGACTAGATACATTTGCTGATAAAAACTGCAAAAAATAAGAATATGTTATATCAAAGAATCAAAGTAACAGTATTCTATATTACACACATATTAGAAGCGACAAGAAATATGTAACCAATATTTATGTAACTGATAATATGATTTAAAAGTTTCCATGGAATTTCTTGCACGTTCTTCTCCATAGAGATCTACGCTTTGGAACGTGCAATTTAGGTTTACTTTTTGGACTGGCCGACATTTTGACAAATCAAAAATCCAATACAGTTCTGGCGATGATTGCCGGCAAATTTTGTCCTTATATCGGACATTGCTGTAGCAAACATGTTGCTACAGTAATGTCCGGACATATCCACTAGTGTGAAATACTGCTTTGTTGTGTATTTGCTGTATGGGTGCCTTAGGTTGCCTGAATTAAATCCTTTTTAGGGTTCCGTAGTCAACTAGGAACCCTTATAGTTTCGCCATGTCTGTCTGTCCGTCTGTCTGTCTGTCTGTCTGTCCGTCCTCGCTTAATCTCTGTGACCGTTAGCACTAGAAAGCTGAAATTTGGTACCACTAGGTATATCAATCACGCCGACAAAGTGGTAACATAAAAATTGGAAAAAAATGTTCTAGGAAAATTATTTTGAACTTGATGGAAAGAACAGTTTTTGTACAAAAAGACAAAAAGGTTCTACAAAATAATTTCTGGACTAAGTTTGTTGTATAGTCGTATAGGCAAGCATTTTTTTAAACTCATAAGTGGGTACACTTATTGTGATGGATGGAAAACTACGGAACCCTACACTGAGCGTGGCCCGACACGCTCTTGGCCGGTTTTTTTTTTAATCTATTTAACATCCCTGTATTTGGTCTATTTGAAATAAACGTTTCTGATTTCTGATTAAAAACTAAATATGTACTTTCTAAATTAGCTGGCAAAATGCACACACCGTGCAGTCAAAAGGAAAAAAAGTATCTACTCATAGTCTGCAGTTATGCAATGATACATCGTTGCATGCGGTAGGTAGGTAAGAATACCTAGTAGGTGACAGGATTGTATTGACCTGCCAGTGTTGCATTACAGGTAGAATTTCCAACACAACCTGATAGCAACTGTCGCACTGAACATATTCTTAGTAAACATAAAAGAAGTACCTATCTGTTCTATATACACATAAAGTGTCACATTGTAGATAATATCAAAATAAATTTTGTTTCATCATCATCATCATCATTTCAGCCGACAGACGTCCACTACTGGACATAGGCCTTCCCCAAGCGTCGCCACAACGAACGATCATGTGCGTCCCGCATCCATCGGATTCCCGCTACTTTCGCGTCCAATGCTGCAAATGTTTACTAAATGTATATTATACAACATTAGTTAGTAAGTATATGCGAAACCCGAAACACTTATCTAGTAAGTATTTTTTTGTAAAGAATTTACAAAACATCATATGTAACTGTATCATGAAAAATCACAGTTATAAGCTTGTTATGTCAGCAAAAATACATAGTCACCGGGCCATCAAGGTGATGAGTTTGTTTTGCACTTGCACCCAGCTCCTAATACCCGCTATAACATGCTGTGAACTGTATTGTACTTAGTGTCGGTGGTGTCAAACTTACCTAAGATCTTTTTAAATATTATTTGGAAAAAATATAACATGGTGTAAAAACTATTCGAATCCATTCAGTTACTGTTTCTGAACAAACTATATTCAGGTTTCGCATAAACTAAAAATATTGTTGTAGATATGAAAGCATATTCAATAGCTTTAACAAAAATGCATATTTTTAATTTTTGTCTCTATCTGTTTGTTCCAGTTAATCTCCGAGACGTTTGCGATAGCTACGTTCATGGAGAATAGTATGGGCTATTTTAACATCCCCCTATGACCTACAGAAGATGCGGGTGAAACCGTTAGGCAGGGACAAGACTCACACCCAACCCCTGTTGAAGAAGCCTTGGGCGTCAGGAGATTGGATTCCTCACCACCGTTAGACGCGGGCTTACGAAAGGCGAGCAATAGGTAGCCTGTCGTCCGGCCGTCAGAAAAAGGACTAAGCCAGGGTCGACGCCGAGTTATGTTCCACGCGCGCCTCAAAGAGATGGGGCCATTTAGAAACCCATTATCGGTGTCCCCATCATACAGACAACAGTACATCACAAAATTTGCTTATAATTGTCCCCTTTACATACCGGCAAAGGAGACAACGGAAAGTTAAGATTTCCCGCATAGTTGACAACTTTAAATTTTTATTTGTTTTTTGAACCTGCGTCTCCATTTAATGGGGACACACATAATGGGGACAACGGGCATGCCCCGTGAAACCGCGGGGAAAGCTAGTTACCTATAATCAAAGAGAATAGTCATTGCCTATAAACTTTATACACACCCATCCAATGTTCATGACGTCAACCACGACGTGTACCAATCGCGACTAACAAATTATCCGAAGATGCTAATTCTATACATAATATGTGTGACCCCTCCATCCCGGTTTATTTATGAACCCCTTGTTCTATGGCGTGAGGTATATTAATATCCTCTGACGTCATACCGCTACCGACGCCATTTATAATTATCAAAATGACATGGGTAAGTAACTAGGTAGGTATGGCTGTTCTGTATCACCAAGACGGGTTGGTCTCGGAGGTGCGTACAGGTTCATGTACTTACAGTGTTTTTCGCCCGTGTGCGTAAGTTTGAAACGCTGCGTCACTGGAAATAGCTTCTCAGTCATACACTCCTGGCGGAGTGGTCTTTATGGATCGTGTTCTAGTTTGCGGCTTTTGCGAGACTTCTCCATCTCTCTCTATTCGTGACATTGCGTGTGCATTCAATGAGGGAACATTTAGAAGATGATTTTGATGAGGTCTGTCTATCTGGTAGGTGATGGACCACGAAAACGTTGGCCCCCCACTGTTCCCTGTACTACTAAACGTTCCAAAGAGCTTTCATTGCGAATGATATGTCCAAACATTATGAAAATAGATTACGCAAACCAAAATGTGCAGATGAATTTACGCACACAACCAAGACCAATCCGTCTTCGTGAAATAAAATATATGCGCTGCAATAATAAAAGAATGCTACATTCTACTGATGTTTTTTTTTTAAGTAGGTCCATTATGCAGAGACAGAAGTCCTACTCGCTGCTTGTAAGTAAAACACGCCATATAGTATCTCTTCTTTTAATTTAGTTTCGATCTCAATTATAATCATATTGATTGTTAATTTTTTGTTATTCATCTTAAGCACTTTCTAGCCTGAAGCACAAGTTCATAATATGTAGTTAGGCAAAGAAGCTACCGTGTTCTTTTTTAATATTTATATTAGGTAATTATTTTAGTTGTGTTCCTTTATGTAATACTAGCTTTTGCCCGCAGCTTCGTCCGCGTACATAAAATAGCCTATGCCACTCAGGGAATAAAGCAGCATTGTATCGGTGAAAAAAATTTTTCAATCGGACCAGGACTTCCAGAGATTACCTCCTACAAACAAAAAAATAAATAAACAAAACTTCTTTATTAAATTAGTGTAGATTAGTAGTACAGATAACTTTAATCATTTTTCCTAATTACGAAACGATTCATTTCATTAACAGACTGGTCTATTCCTATCTCTTTCGTTCGTCCCACACTGTCGTGAAAGGAAATGTGTACAAAGTTAATTGACTTTATCGCATCACATTACACTCGGCGCTAATAAAAAGCGTGCCACATAAAGCCCCCTCAAGTCATACATTTTAAAAATGAAAGCATTTACATACGTAATTAGTCCTCCGGCAATTGGGACTGGACATGACCTTTTATTTCGTGAATCGTAACACAAAATTAGAGGTTAAGTGTAAACATTACCGACTTGGGTTTAATTTACACTTTCATGTTTTCGAAAAAATTTAATTACGCTCGTAAAAGTGTAATTTTTGTTTGCAAAATGACCGTAATGAAGATTCTTCTGTATAAAAAGGTTCTGGTAAAGAGGAGTGAGTGACAATGATTGGTTTTAAATTTCAAATTGAAATTGCATGCGGGGCTTATGCAATTAGCACCTATATTGCATGAGTACCCAGGTACAATTATTTCACAGGTTACAGATATAGGGAAGGATTAGTACCTACCTCCAAGGCACGTGCGGCAGTAAACACTTAATAATTAAACACTCCAATTACCATCACCACTCTTATTAAGGTCGTCAAAAACATCGATACCGTTTTGGCAAGAGTAGAACACGTAGAACAGCACTGCTTCATCAAGACTTGTTTCACCATTTAGGGCATTCAAGCAGTGGGAGGCACTTTTAACGGTAATATTTTTAATTGGGCATATGCCTTTTTATTTTTGTACAATATTTAATACTAATTAAAAAATAACTCTACAAAGAAATTTTATATCGAAATAAGCATCAAAATTACTTATTATATGAAGCAGCAATTAGCATTTGTGCAAATAAAATATTTTTCTTTCTTTCTTTTCTTTCTTTCATTTCAAATATTGGTATGAAAAAGAGTAATAATTTCTCGCTATCTCTTTTGTAAACGCGTAACCTTTATACTGGTGACGTCACATTTCAGTATGCACATCTTTGTTCTGTTATTTGACAGCTACCCCTTCCACCAAAGGTTAAATTATTTTGATAATAATACGTAGTTACCTATTAAGTAGGTTTGGTAGGAAAAGGACTTAAAAATATATTTATATTTTATCCAATATGATAAAATTATTTAAAAAATTATTAAAAATGACAACTTTTGGTCCACATTGTGTGTACGCTGTTACACTTATTTCTATGTTAGTTCAAATATTCAAATTCACAAAATATTCATAGTTTCCTTATTATATGAATATAAAAGTTAAAATGATGAAGCGGTGGTGGTTTTGGGTCAACTCAAGACCTCCCTGCTTCATCACTTTAACTTTTATGATATTTCTCCATCTGTTCCTGTCCCTGGCGGTGATACATCGTAGAGTCAAGAGCGGTGCGGATCTGGTCGGACCAAGGTATTGGGCAGCACCCGCGAGGCATTTTCCCATCCACTTTACCGGTCACAATGAGCCTTTCGAGGTTGCCACCGTCTATCCTTGCAATGTGACCGAAGTATTGATACAAATAAAAAAAAAAAAATCAAAAGAATATTTTCAAGTAACAAAAGAAATTGAACACTATCTAGTAAGAAAGGTAAAGTTAGTGATATAAGAAGTCTAGGAATGATAACGGTATCAGTGACATTTGTGCGTCAAGTGCAAACTCCTCGGTAACCCATATCTCTAGTAGGTAGCTAGAAGATAAGGGACATTAACTCATAGGCTGATTCTGATAATTATGGTAGCGTCTAGATATCTAGGTTGCTCTTTGTTTGGTTCCTAATCAACATCATCATCAGCCTTTTTGATGTTCCCACTGCTAGGACTCAGGCCTCCTTTCTAGGAGAGGGAATGAGCCGTAATCCACCACGCGGGCCCAGTGCAAGTTGGTAAATGACACATATCTTCGAATTTTTGGTTCTAGAACATGCCGGTTTCCTCACAATGTTCCTCGTGTAAATTAATATGTCAATAAAAATATTAGATTTGACTAAATTTATATTTCATAATGTTTGTTTTGTCCTACTGGGAATTTCTTGAGCATGGTGGCCCAGCCCGGTAATAACGGCCCCGACTTACAAGTTTGTAGGTTTCGGGTTCAAAACCCAGCCAGGCGTATTACCACTGCTCTCAAAACGGTGAAGGAAAACATCGTAAGGAAACCGGCATATCATAGAATCAAAAATTCGAAGAGACCGCCAGTGTACGGCACATTCCCTTTCTTAGAGAGGAGGCCCGATGACACGGAATCACTGTTTAAATGCCTACTGCATCTTTGATTTTTAACGCCGAACGCCATTAACGTGTGTTTATGACGTTCGCCGTTCCGATTGGCCCGCTCCAAGCTCTTAACCAATCAGAGATCCAAACGCGCTCAACGTTTCGATCGCTTTAACGTAAAAACAACTCGCATTAGGATGCTGTTGCGGTTGCCGTGGCGTTGTAGTGCGTCGGGAATGTTTGCCGCGGCTCACACGGATGGCTTTCATGCCATCATGCGTAAGAAAGCGTTTTCCTTACTGCAACGTTTGCGCAACAGTCGTAACAGCATCCTGAAAATGATTGCTGATAGGCCGGATTGCGCCATCCAGAGACACTGGGTGGAATTAGCTATAGGTTACTAACAATGCTAATATAGTATATAAGCACTTTCTGTTACTAATACACTAACAATTTATGGACTATTGGGTCTGAAAAAAAGAATTTTTTTTTTTTAATTTTTTTAATTAGGGCTTCTGTAGACCATACAAATTATGTCCCATACAAGAATCTTGGCACGGAGCACTGCCGCAGTTCCTTAAACCACTTCACCAACCGTGCTGCGTTTTCTAGTTTTTTATTTTTTTTCAGGTAGTAAATCAGCAAATGACTTCTCTTGCTCTGAGTGGCAAGGGGGAGGGTGTCAGACTTACTGAGTTGGCGTGAATGAGGCGAGACCGCGCGCTATTGCGGCCGAGACTCGAGGATAGAAAATAGAGTCTGTATCAGAGAACCGGAGAAATAGCATTGAAGCTTTGAGATCATTATCATCATCATTCATACTTAAAAATTCATAGTACGTACGAATAATAATTTATATAAGCTACATGAAACAACTATTATAAACATTATACACACAAACACATACATACATGTACACACTCACCATCATGCATCCACTTACTCACTTTCCCAAACTCATTCACATACACTACTTATTCTTACTCACACACACATAATCACGCCATGAGATAATTAATTCTTTTATTTTTACTTTTTTGCTGTCTTTTTTGTTCTAAAAGTAGTTTTTGTGTTATTATTTTATTTTTTATAAGACGGAAGAGACTGGTCTCCACGACACAGGGAATTCTAGTGTGGAGGCCAGAGATCTGTTAATCTCTGTATTATTTTTTTGGAGCAATAAAAATATTTGTATTTGTATTTTGTATCATCATCATCATTTCAGCCGAAAGACGTCCACTGTTGGACATAGGCCTCAAGGGGAAGTGTCAGACTTTTACTGACTAAAACCCACCTATGTCCCACCAATTGCTCCTTGCGTTTTAGGTCCTCGATCAGCTAATTTAATTCCTAGACCTAGGTACTAGTTTACCAATTTTCAGAGCCACACGGCCATAGCGTGCAAAACCACTCCATTACTTTCCAGCCACACTAAGAACAATGTTATCAAACACCGAAGTGTTTAATTCATTCAAATCGAGGCAAACTGTGACTTTATCGCGTTTATCAACAAACAAAATCCACATGTTTTCTTTGATAACCTCTTGCGAAAATAACATTCAACGTTTCAACTGTTTGTTTGTTTGAACTTATGTAAAAGATGCCTCAACCCGAGGATAGATGGGTAGGTGTAGGTACTCTTGTCAGTGGCGTAGCTAGGTAACCAAGGGCCCCGGGGAAAAAACAAACTGGGGCCCCTATATGGTTTAGGCTTTATCAATATATTTAAAAATATTTATACGAGCATAAACATTTTAAAAACGCAACGCTACTTTATCTTTTATATAAATCCCAAGTTATAAGAATATTTATCATTAACATTGATTTTGTCGTGCCCTGTTATATTCTATCATAGTAATATTACATAATGTTGTAAGCCCATTGTGTATATTATTGTAACTGTACTATAGGTAGTATTGCATGCTTCGTCATTAGACGACCACAGTCAAACTATATATTTTAAATCTCATGTAAGTGAACGATGTAATATGTTCTTATGACAAATAAAAGATTCTTTAAACCTACATGCACACACAATGATATGGAGACATGGTCGTCGTTAATACGATCGGCAACGATAGAGTAGGCTTTTCAACCAATACTGCAGTGGTCACATTATCTGATTCACTATCACTATCAACTGAAATATTTTTCGTTAAGTTTTTCGTTCATTCAATAAGCGATTTGTTAATCAGGTTTTGGAGGCCCCCGAGTTTGAGAGCACCGTGGCGCTGCCCCACCAAGCCTCTTAGTACGCTACGCCACTGCTTCTCGTCCAGTAATAGACCGGCGTTATCTTTCGCGTATGACGTCACCCGTCGGTCCCGTCGACCACGCCCCGCGATTGATGGATCTGGCTATCCTGGGTTTACAGTCTCTCATAATAATTAGAGTGGGCAGATGAAAAGTATAACACTGAATCGCGGAGAATGACATCATCTATACCTGTATGTAAAAGGACAAACTGACTAACTGACATATCAACGCTCAGCCGAAACAACTGACACTAGGAGCGTGAAATTTTATGAAAGTTAGCTTTTATGACGTAAGCGAGCATTAAGAGAGGATTTTTCAAAATAATAATTATTATTGGAACGAAGTTCCTTATCGCGCGCTGTGAAAGGGGGCTAGACGGAAAAATTCTCACGAAAAGTTGTAACGACACTTTTTGCTATAGTAAACTATTGTAAGCCGTGCGGCGTGCGCATGTTTCTCTGTCTGTCTCTCTCTCTCTCTCTTATAAAATACAGGACCAACATTATTAAAAATAAGTGTACAATGGGCGGTGTTATCGCACAGGGCGATTTCTTACAGACAACCTTTGGATCGACTGAAAGTAAGGAGATTTAGGGTTGTCAAATTCACCACATAAAAGGAGAAAAGGGGGTTCAATTTTTGTATGAAAAAACTTCTAGTCTTTAAGTCAAGAGTGAATAGATTACTTCTAGGCAAGCGTGCTCCATCGTCGGCCACATCATTGCTTACCATCAGGTGAGATAGTGGTCAAACGCGAACGTAGGGATCCACGTCATTATGAGGATCTTACAATATCATGCAGATTCGCGACCTCGGCATGTACCTACTTACCTTCTGAAGGCGACCGTATTATCGCTAACGATAAGATACCCAGTCTTTAGACAAGGAGCCGTAGATAATTTTAGAGTTTCGAATGCTTATCTGACGTTCGTACGTTCAACTTGAATCTTTAGCATTTACATAGCTGCGAAGCAAGGACAAGACGAAGGTCCCATCCTGTGATGAGTAATGTTTGTAGAACAGTGTTGAATGTGAGTTGCTTATACGTTAACGCGATCGAAACGTTAAGTGTTCGGCCAGACAGGAAGAGCGGGTACAGCCCCTAGCCAAGTTATGACCTTCGTTTCGATTCTCATAAGTCAATCGCCTCGAGACGACCACGCCTCCGATTCCTTTGTTCTGACCACATGACTGAGCGTGATATGACATCACTTGGCCAAGGACAAGGCGGGTGTGGCGCGGCAATCTCAAACATAAGAACTCAATTTTTAATGTCCACGCATAGTGGGGCACGCTGGCGCGGTAAGCGGTGCGGGTTGGTATATGCGGGACGCGCGCGGGTTACTCTCGCCATAGCTCGTTCATACAAATGCCCACAGAGTGAGCGCGGGTGGCGAGCGGTAACACTGTCCCTGAACCCGCACTGCTCCCCGCACCGCGCTGCCAGTCTGGCCAGGCCTCCGTCACTCCATGTACTTGCGCGCTATAAGTGCCTACCGCCCAGCCGAGCGGTCTCGGTCCGCCGGCGGATCAAATTCAGTGCGGTTTTCGCAAGCGAAGCGCGCGCACGCCGTTCAATTTTAATAGTGCTGTTCGTTCGTACGCGTATTACGATGCCGTGTGGTGCCTTATGTGCTGTAGATGGGTGTAAATCAAGCAAAAGAAGGGATAAACACCTAACATTTTTCCATTTACCTGTCACACAAAACAAACTTACAAATATAATAAAACAAACTTTAAAAAAGAGAACCGACTTCAAAACACTAAACCGTAAGAAATAATTTCTTCTTTGATGTCGGTGCTTTTTCGATTCGTAATTACCAGCTGTTAGCACTAACATAAAAAAAAACCAAATTATTTTTTACGGCTTAGTGCTTTATTTGAAGTCGGTTCTCTTTTTTAAGGCTTTTTTTTTTCATTTCTAGTGAACATCTCCGAAGATCATCATCAAACTAAGAAGTATTATGTATACTTATTTTAAAACGTTCTCCTAAATGTAACAAATCCTTTTCTGAAAACCGCATCGATATCGGTTTAGCCAAACGCGAGATTATCGCGCACAAACATACATACCTACAAATCATACAAGTCAAACTTCTCAGTTTGGCCTGTATGTCGGATCACCTCCTTTTTTTTAAGTTGGTTAAATATTTTATAAATGATAAAATTTTTAACTGCCACATAAAAGTCAGAACATATTCACAGTTCTCAATAACATAGATAAAAAGTTATGTTAATTTAATTTTATCGAAGAGGCAGCCCTGCGATTACTGTGGAATCGCGCGGTGCGAAGCAATCACTGCTGTACGCTTGAGCATTTAGGCGCATTTTAGCATACAGTGGTTGTTGATGCGAGGGAGTAGGCAATTATCGTAATAGGTATTGGAAATTTTCTACTGAGTGAAGTATCTGTTACGTAGTAACTATTCAGTAATCTGTGGTCTGGCCAAGCAACACGCACGCGTTCTCGCACCTGCCCCCCTAGACAAGTTACAAACCAGTTTGTGTCGAATTCCGTTCTCTAATCGGTAACGCCTCGGTGACAGCAATTGTAGAAAACGATAAGTTGGTAGCCATGTTGACGCGCCTGAGTCGGCCGCTCGTTCTACAATGTAGCGTTTGTATAACAAAGGATGTAGTGTTAAACATTGTAGAAACGATTTTGAACGATGTGAACTTGACTACGAATTGTCTATTCGTTCGTTCTGACCACGCGACTTTACGTTGAGATGACGTCATTCCCATACGTTTCATCACTTTTCGACTGCGTTAACGATTGCAGAATAACAACTTGGCAAAGCATGCTGCTCCTCTCCCCGCACAGCGTTGCCAGTATGCTTATTAAATTTTTGAAAGAAAGAGAACAAATATGTTTTATTTCAATAGTTTCGTTTTCACGTTTGGACTTCAAGATTTCACAGTATTGTTTGAAGGACCGCAATAGTCAATTGATGACAAGACAAGTGGTTTTTAATCAGTAAGTCTGACACTCAGTTGTACTCCACTCAGAGCGACACGAGTCATTTGATTTGATACAAGTGAAGAAAGTTTGTCATTGCGAAGGTTCACAGGCGAGAGTGTTACTAGTGTCGAGTCAATGACCATACAACCACTTCAATTCTCTTTGAGTGCTAGTGACTTTCCATATGTATCAAACGACGTTTTTCAACATATTTACAAAGAAATAAATAAACGGGTTGATCGGCCACTCATGGGGGCTACGCGGCGCCCAGCCTAATACGAAACGTGTAATAACTGTGGCGGGGGCAAGGCAAAGCACTTTTCCGCACTAGTGTGAAAAAGCAAATTTCGTGCTAAAAGCTAGGAGCGGGTTTTGGAATAAGTATACTTATTGAAAATTTCAGTATCTACTCAGAGCGACACGAGTCATTTGTTTTGATACAAGTGAAGAAAGTTTGTCATTGCGAGGGTTCACAGGCGAGGGTGTTACTAGTGTCGAGTCAATGACCATACAACCACTTCAATTCTCTTTGAGTGCTAGTGACTTTCCATATGTATCAAACGACGTTTTTCAATATAGTTACAAAGAAATAAATAAACAGGGGTTGATCGGCCAGTCATGGGGGCTACGGAGCGCCCAGCCTGATACGAAACGTGTAATAACTGTAGCGGGGGCAAGGCAAGGCACTTTTCCACACTAGTGTGAAAAAGCAAATTTCGTGCTAAAAGCGGTAGCGATAGGAGCGGGTTTTGGAATAAGTGTTCTTGTTAAAAATTTCAGTATGAAACGTTCATTAACTTTGTACTCAATTTATTACTTGCTATGGAAATGTCACAGTTGATTTTCCATTGTTTATGTATCATTCGCTTCCAATCAAATTAGTTCACAAATAAATACAGATGGTACCAATACACACTGGCTATTTAAATATGTGTCTATAGCTTTCCACTGCGCGGTACACATTTCATTTCAGGTTTGTGTATTCTGAACTGTTTCCGCTCATTGTTTATAATTTATCACTTTCAGCATTTGTTTACTTTGTTAATACACAATTGTACTGGTTAAGGCGTATAGTCCCTTGAACAACAGCTGACCGGAGTAAAACACACACATACACGCGTCACAAAATAATATATAAATTTATTTTACTTTACTTGTTAGTTAGGTATAATATCGCCTTGTTAAATAAATTATTAAATAAATAAAATGTTAAAAGTGTGTAATTTATTATAAAATTACTAAAAAAAATTTTTTTTTTTTTTTACAAAATATTAATCATACGAAAAAGTCATAATTGAAATAAAAACTAAACAATGTTTTCAATACACTTGCTCAGAAAGTGACTCTTATAGCAGTGCACTTAGGTACATAATGGCCCTTGTTACCAAACTGTGACATTTTGTTTACCATTACGCACTAGTGCTACAATGTAGTTAAAATCTTATTGTTCAACCGCTTCCCCGCCATAATTTTAATACATTATCGTATCAGGCTGGGTGCAGGTCGTCCCCACGAGTCGCCGGTCAACCCCCGTTTAATCATTTCAGTGGGTGTATTGAAAGGTAAATTAAAAAAAATGGGCGCGCACATGAAAATAGATTTATACCGCCACACTAGTTTTAGTTATTTTCTTCACAAGTGTATTGAAAAACGTCGTAATGTACTGTTATAATGTTATTATGAATCTATAATTTTTTTTTTCATACTATTAGGTAAACCAGCCTTTACCGAGGAGTAGACTTTAGGTCACTGTTTTATGGCACTAAACGGGAGTAAGGGCCTTAAATCATGTGAATATAGAGAATTAATAGTAGACTAGTAACTAACAGAGCATTTCGTCATCAAACACACGTGGAGGCATGTGTGCAGTTGCTAATTGATTAGATTTGTTAAAGAACGAGTTTGCCTGGAAGAGATCGCAAAATGCGATAAGGTCGCCCAATTTATGTATCGTGTTATATCTACAATATAAAGTATATAATAATAAATAAATATAGAGATAATTATCATGCGAAACAGAATAAAAATAACAAATCACAATGGTAAGCCGTCGTATGTTTCTTGATAGCAGAGGTGAGTTATTTAACTAGGTACAGTAGGCACAACGGATCTTGAGCGCTCGGCGTCAGAGTGGGGATCGCTTTGCACATTCCATACATCGGCGACCCAATCGTCTTTATTGTTAGATACATGCAGCACCGCAGGGAACGAATGAGGAGTGACGTCTTTGACGCGATGGCGCGGCGAGCCCATCACTGGCTTCAAGTTGCGCAGAAGTCAAATATTCGGTCTCTTTAGTAAGCCAGCGCTCAAGATCCGTTCCGGTAATTGTAGAGTTATTTAGAGGTCTCTTTAGTGGTGCGAAGTGGGAATGTCAGTGATTGGCTCGCCATGCCATCGTGTCATAGACGTCACTCGTGATTCGTTCCCTGCACTTGCTGCATGTATCTAACAACGAAGACGATTGGCTCGCCAATGTATGGAATGCGTAAAGCGATCCCCACTCTTACGCCGAGCGCTCAAGATCCGTGCCGGTATTTGTTCCTAATTCCAACCTTCTGCTTATTAGATAGATTATTTACCATTTATAGAGCAGTGGCCCAGCAGTAACGGCCCCGACGTACGAGTTATAATTGGGTTCAAACCCAGCCAGGCGCATTACTTCATCATCACCATAAATTCATCACCACTGCTCTCAAAACGGTAAAGGAAAACGTAAGGAAACCGGTATGTCCAAGAACAATAAATTCGAAAACGTGTGACATGCACCAAATCGCACCGGGCCCACATGTTGGATAACGGCCCATTCCCTCTCCAAGAGAGGAGGCCTGAGTCCCAACAGTGGGAACATTAAAAGGCTGACTATGTTATACTATTTACAATTTATGTGTAGGTAAGTAAAGTAAACAAACTAACGTTAGTTTTTATGTGAACAAAAAATAAACACTAAAAAACTATGTAACGTTTTAACACATAAATTGTAAATAATCTGTCTGATCTACCTGTTTACACTTTCAGGAGGAAATTACTTGGATGTTTCTAATTCCAATCGTATGATCCATGGTCTTATGCTAGAACTACACTGCGCACACGTGTGCCACACACGCCGATCTGGGCGCGTCGGTCTCCATACATTTTATATGGAAACTAAACTTGTAGAGCTACACTAGATCCACGCCACGCTACGTCGTTCTCCGTACAAATCAGGCGTGTTACACGTGTGCGTCGGTCTAATGTAGTTCTAGCTTTACTCATTTATTTGCTGTGAATGTTGATTGAAAAAGGCCACATTTTTCTTTCACGATTGCCCTTATGTACTGTAGAATGAATGGCTGGAGCAGAGCAAAGCAGTCTTCTTTCCCTTTGTATGTAAGTAAAGTTTCACTTCGATACTAAATTAGGTATTTATCTGTAAGTATAGTTTCACTTCGATACTAGATACTTACATTAGGTATTTATCTAGACCCGATATTCTCTTAAAACTAGGTTTGCATAAATTCCATTCATTACCACATTTCATTGCATTACCATTAAAATGCCATTTACGATTTGCGTACGGAATCCATACCCAAAGTGTCCGTCCGTCTGTCACCAGGATGTATCTCATGAATCATGATATATTAAAAAAAAAGATAGGTAGGTACTAAAAACAGAATAAAATAAATATTTAAGTGGCCTCCCACACAAAAAACGTGTTTTTTTTTGCCGTTTTCAGCTCCAGACAGTATGGAAACCTTAGTACGCGAATCTAACTTGAACTTGGCCAGTTTTTATTATTGACAGGCTTGCGTTTGACCACAATCTCACCTGATGGTGAGCGATGATGTAGTCGACGATGGAGCACGCTTGCCTATAAGTAACCTATTCACACTTGACTTAAAGACCCATAGGTTGTAGCTATCAGTACCTCTACCATGAGTTTAAAGCAATAGTATTTGTCGATACTCGATACCGACTACGTTAATATTTTGTACGGCAAATTTTGGTTCCGTAAGTGACCGCTAGAGGCGCTGTAAAATTACTATTGCTTTAAACTCATGGTAGAGGGTACAGGAAACACATAATGCGATCCCATAACGTTTTGTTCGTACCTATGGAAACACCTTTATTACAAAGTAACGTATTTTTGGTTAGCCAAAAACGTATGAGGACACTTCGAACTCTCGATTAAGAGGGATATAGTCTGGTCCTCTTCTTTTTTCGTGTTGATTTGACTCAAATGTCCGGCTAATATGTAGCCATTTGGAAAACCCTATCGTTGGACTCGTTTATATCATGGTGATGGACAGGAGAAAAGAGGTGACGCATATTCTGCGAAGAGGTTCCACACTGGCCGTGTCCAACGGGGTTACCATGACGTTTAAGTAAGATTTTTTTTAATCTTGTTTAAGTGTGGGTAAGAGACAGAGCTATACAGGTGGTCTAGCGCCATCTTTTGCCAGGTTTAGGTCCAAGTCAATAGTCTGGACAAGCTACACTACACCCACAACGAGTACCTACAGAAACGACCAGTTCAATTCTAGAAAGTAATCCACGGCTCCAATTGGTCAGAGAGAGCATGTTAAGCCATTGGTCCTGCTCCTGCTGATCTCTCTTCGGTAGTGTCGGATTGCCGTTTCATCGGACTATGAGAACAGAGAGTACACCTGTTTGTGTATACGCTTGCACACTATTATTAATATCTTGATACTTGGCTAATCTTTTATGGGCCACCGTGATCAAAATTCAGTCGGGAATATTGTGAAATAAAATATTTTAAAATTTGAATGAATATTTACAGCGTATACCTAATCTTGTTACAAAATCAATTATGATAAAGGCAAGATGGCGATAAGAGCTAACAAGACGACAGATATTAAATCTTCGAAACGATCTTTAGCTAGCACAAGTTTGGCGCCACTCTCACTTCTCCCAAATAAAGATTAATTGGACTAATAAAGCTAGTCGCCCAACGACCAATCATCATAACTTTATTCGTCTCCTATGTATATATGTATATATATTCCACAACTATTTATCACACAACGCCGTCTAGTCCCAAGCTAAGCCGAGCTTGTGTTATTGGTACTAGACTACTGATAAACATACTTATATATTTCTAAATACATACATATTATAGATAAATTACACCCAGACACAGAACAAATGATCATGCTCATCACATAAACATTTGTCCTGGGTGGGAATCGAACCCACGACCTCCGGCATAGCAGTCAGGGCCACTAACCACTAGGCCAACAGGCCAGTCAAAACAGTATGTGTTGGTAATAGTAGCAAATATATTGCACACGACCTTAGAATATTATTTATCTAATAGAGTAATCAAATGTATGATTAAGTTTTATGATTAGGAAGTAGTCTACTCGAGGTAGACTGATTAGTCGTAAAAACTAGGTACTTCAAGTTCTAAGATCCTAGCTTTGACATTCAAGACGGAATATCTACTAACGATTTCTTCTAAACAAATCTCAATTTGGCAATGCTGCAATACCGCCTGGGAAATTTAAATTCTCATAATTATGTTTTTTTTTTTGCAAGTGACAGTTCCATTTATGAGAGAAAATCGCGCTATAAATTTCAAAATATAGGTACTTTCGAAAATTGAATTTCTGCTACCAGCCAATATCATACTCGCTTAAATTTTTTTGAGTGCGATATCTTTTTTTTATTCGAAGTTTTATATTCAGATTTGATTTAGTTCCCAGTTACCCTTAAGCAACAGTGGAAACCCTGGCAGGCACCGGGCCCTAGCTGACCACGTCAATATTGCTAACTTTTTGAGGCGCATGTGGAACATCTCCCGCTTAACATAGAAAAAACTAGGCAAGTGTAAGTCGGATTCGCGCATTGTGACATACCTAATGCTATGATACTTTGTTTCTTGCCAAATTACAGGATTCTAGGTCAACGGGACCCTATGAATTTTGATTCCCTTTATGAGTTTCGAAATAAACGTTCTTTTGCGACATAAACGGTAACTTTTTTTTTTCGTTTTCTCAAAGGTGTTTTTTTTCACAGCTTCAAGGGACCGCAGCCCTGAATATATGTCTTGACAGAAGGACAACAAAGTTATCCTCTAAGGGTTACGTTTTTTCCTTTTGAGGTAGGGAATCCTAAAAACATCATTTTATTTTATAGTCTACAGAAACTGTATACTTTTATAAATACTCGTAACACTTATTTCTTTTGACGAAGCGTGTAATGGATGAGAGCTTTCTTCTGTTACATTATAAACATTAATTACACCAGAACAGGCCTGGGAATACTTTGTCAGAAGCAAAAGGTTCTTCCAACTTGACGAGAACCCCTAAGAGAAAAGCTAATGTGTTTCACGTGAAGTTGTGAAGTGAAAAGACACATTAAGTACTCAAGCTCTGGGTGGAGCGGCATGTCACACTTACTGACCAAATCACCTATGCTTCTTCTTTGCCCTTTGTACCCTAGGGTCACTCACGGTATCCCTTTCGCACATTCCCGAAGCCCTAGCAGCAAATAAGTGAGGCTGCGGTACAATTTATGTAAGTATCTATTTATTTCTACGTATTTTGGATACATTTTTTTTATTATTGATAGGCTCACGTTGGACCACTATTTCACCTGATGGTAAGCGATGACGTGGCCGACGATGGAGCACGCTTGCCTAAAAGTAACCTATTCACTCTTGACTTAAAGACCCCTAGGTTGTAGCTATCCAACCATGCAAAACAAGTTGCGTAAGTAAAATAAAGCCATAACAAACGAGCAAAGGTTATCCCAAATGTTGGATGGTAACCTACTAAATATATATTAATAGGTACTGACTCTCAAAAAAAGAAACTAAAATAAATATTTACCTTACACTAGCATTTAATAGTGGCCCATAAAAAGCTTCAAAGGCAGGAATGATTGAAACGGAAACTGCTCAATATCTGTCCCATCAGACGAAAAAAAATATTCAAAAATGGTCCCACATTAAAAGAATCTGAGTTATAAAGAGAACGCTGACACAAAACGTTCTTAGACCGCTTCCTATAAACCTTGAACGGGTCTGCTGACCTACTGTCGTAAAACGGCCGCTTTGTGAGCTCTCCGCTTTACGGCTTTGAATATTATGGAAAATACATTACACCCGCCAATTTTCTAATAGACGCCTAAAGGCAACAACGCCAACTTGCGTCAGGCCCTTCAACAACTCGCCAAACAAAAACTTGTTATCTACAAAACTCCGTTTATCTCGACTGGAATTTAATACAGTTTTTATAAATGCGGCACGTAACTAAAAGACAAGTTGTTATTTCATGAATAATTCAAGCGTGTGCACAGTTTATTATGTTATTAGTCCATGTCTTGTACAGTTAAAAGGATAAATTGTCATTGAAAAATGTTTTCCAACATTTCGAAAACATTGTGGCCAACGCTGGGAGCAAAAAGGCGTTAATTACGATAAAATTCGCCATGTAAGAAGAATAAAAAACAAACGACGACGTGGGAAAACCAAGAAAACACGTGACTATAGTTGCTATCAGTCTATTATAGCGACAAGAGCGAGACGCAACCAAAACGCCTCAAACCTTGGATGATATTGCCGTGTTTGAATGTGAAAATTAGCATGTGTGTAGTACCGATGACGTTACAACTTTGTCGAGTGGAAAACGGACATCTGGCGAGCAAATACGAGAGGAAGGATCTGATCCCTAGCTTTTACTTTGTCGAGCAAACAGGGATACCTAACCACAAACCCGACTGTAAATAAGTGGCAATCACAAAGTGGGCAATGGACCGCTCCACTCTGCCTACCAGACGTCTCCGATTAAAAAACACAAGCTGTCCACGATGTTAATCAAGTCAAATCAATTCGTAACAGCGTGAGAGCCCGTGTTGGCTGATAATAACATACCTATTTAAATTCAAGGATATTTTTCGTCGACATGTCGGAGTAGCAAACTGGTTTTAAATATAGAAAAGTTGACATTTAGCTCAAACTAATGCGCTCGTTTGTTACCGAAATTAAAGAGGATGTTGTAATTTGTGAGCGACGCCTGTTCATAAGCAAAGATTATTCCGCAATGTCGGGCCGCGTATACACTGGTGGGTATACGTAACATATGCTTTCTCAGACCCCAAGGTTGCGACAGTCGGTTGCGAGAACGAACCAGCCTTATAGGTAACACACCTACTTATTCGCAAGCGCAAAATGCTACATGAGTGCCGACAGGTCTATTATGTGTGTTCCACTTAGGGACCGATCAATATTTGACACATTAAAGCAACTTTAGTACAGAAACTCCTCTCCAGGGTTTTGAAGTGATTGGGGATAAGATATTGATAGTTGATATAATAAGAGACCGCAATAACCAGTAGTATAGAAATGAGTTACTTGGACAATAGCTATGAAGCAAAAATTAAAGGCATAGACAAAACGCTTAGACCAGATGAACAAGCAGGCGGCACACCTAATGTTAAGTGATTACCTTCGTCTATAGACCATTGAATTTAAATCTGAAATACCAGGCTTATCACAGAACTGCAACCTGTCCGTTTTGAAGAGCTACTCTCTTCAGTAACTATTACTTCCAATCTTTCGAAATTGTATTTCAATTAAGTGGATCATAGTATCGAATGTTAGCAGTTTGGCAACGTTTGAGCGCTCACAAGTTCTCCACCAAAAACAATGCATATTTTACTTAAAATGGCTCCGATAATAAATTAAAGCCAAAGAATGGTTCATTTGCAAGTAGAAAATTAATCGTTTCTGGCCTGAGCTCGTTTGGCACGTGTTACTAAGCCCATGTTTCCAACTAAACATCTATTGTGTGGAATGATAATGATCCTACTTCCCGCAAGGCGGATCGCGTGACAAATCAAAACATATCCTACTATAACGTTGTTACATCGATGAAGGATGCGAAGATACAGTGAAATCATATTACATCGATGATTTTACCGTATCATCGCTTATGCAAGTGTGTATTTGGTAAGTAGTAAGTAGAGTCCGTCAAACGACTTGGGTAATTATTAAGGCAAAATTATAGGTATCTGATGTAGTCAACACTGATTCAATAATCAAGGTTGATTAAGAGATCTTGATCATTGTTTACTAATAGAAGAACCCAGAACCTAAAAAGTATCGAAAATAGGTACTTTTTAAACGATTAAATACTACACAAAATTCCCAAGTCGTTTGAGTTTTTAGACAAACTATAGTAGTAGTAAAGACCTAACGAATTGATACGTAAACTCATTATGTAGTAGGTTCCTACATCTCTTTGACATATTTATGCACAAATATGAAGCAAACTGACTGATGACTATTCCACAAAGAGAAATACGAGAACATAGGGTAAGAACATAGGACTCCCGGAAGTCTTTCAAACAACCTTTGAATGTAATGTTGACTTTGCCGAGATTAAAGAATTCCTATTTCTAAAGGCAGCTCTGCACGCTAGGGTATATAAATGTATACCTGATAGGTTTGGCAGCACAGTTATACCGTCAGGTAAGCTTGTTTGGAAACCTGCACAGTTGTGCAACATACACGCTCCGGTTTACCTGCACAGGCAAACCTGTCAGGTATACCCTAGCATCCCGATTTCCGGCCAACGTAGTCGCGAGCTTGCGGACAGTGAGCAATGGGTAGCTCGCTGTCCGGCCGTCCGGTAACTGTCCGGACCAAGCCCAAGTCGTTGACGGCGCGCACTGTTCCCGCGCGCCTCAAGGAGTTGTCAGCAACAGCAGGGACCCAGCCGGGTCGAAGCCTACTGGGGCCAGGGTTATCCGAAAGGGCGCTCGAGCCCCGGTATGAAGGCTAGAGGAACGGGGTGGGTCTTTTAGTCAGTAAGAGTCTGACACTATCTCCCGCTCCGCCCAAGGGCGGGGGATGTCAATGCATGATTTTTCCCACCATAAAAAAAGGTATACCCTAGCATCTATGGCTATCTGAATGACAATGGTGTTTTGACTATACGGACAATTTACGTTGGTAGTCAATTTGCTAAACATTTCTCTAAATTTACATGCCTTTCGATGTAGGTACGTATGTATGGAATGATTACATTTTGCATGGTTCATAAACCTATAATTAGTATTATGAATACGCATGTTTTATAGAAATCTAAAGTGCAGAGATTTTGCGATTGTGAAAATAATGACGAACTAAGAATATTTTCTTTTTGTTCATGACAAATTAGTAATGTAATGTAAAGGTTATCGAACGCTACATACATACATTGATAAGGTTAGACGATAAATAAATTTTAACAAATATCCAAATAGTTTAGTTAATACAATAAATTAGATGGTTTGTTAAAATTATTACAGAGCTATAAATAAACAGATAAAACCACAAGTTTTGCCTCAAACGTGAACCAATAGGCGTGATACAAAATTACCTAGGTATCATATGAATCAGCAATCATATACTATTTACCTACTACGTAAGTAAGTACATATTGGAAGCATTTCATGAAATTACCTTGTTACAGGTTTTTATAAATACAACTGCCCCCTAGCCAAATTACGACCGTTTAGTTTCGATTCGAGTCAGTCACGCCTCTGGTTCCTTTATTCTGACGTCATCTCAGCGCTGTCACGTGGTCAGAACAAAGGAAACGGAGGCGTGGAAGACTTGAGGCGAACGACGAAAGAGAAACGAAATTGTTGTAACTTGGCTCGGCCTGCTGGTATAATGCCGTAGGTAATTTATTCGCTTATTCTAGGGCTGCGGGAATCTTTGAAAGAGTTACCGTGCCCCTAAAACACTAAGGATAAATGAAAGAATATGATAGGTCTTCGTCCGTAAAAGTCTGACACGCCCTCTCCATCCTAGAGCTGGAGAAGTTATTTGACAATTTTCTACCTCAAAAAAGTCATTCATGTTAAAATATTAGTCTATCTACGTCACATCACCGTACCGCAATAGAAATTCAAAAATAATCGTAAAACGTGAATTTTTAGCACATTTTGTTTAGACAGTTCATAATGTTCCTTTAAATGTGCTGGCACAAACATGAGCGTGGGTGAAAAATGGAAAATTCGTTTTAGTTTAACGAATGTATGTGATTTTTCAAGTTTCCTACAAAAACGTGACATACTAATATAAAGATTACAGTCACGCAATTAAAAATGCGTGTTTTAAATTTTATTCGAGCACAATTTAAAGATCTAATCGTGCAGAAATATATGGCTATCAGTATCAGAAATAAAAACAATATTTG
This sequence comes from Mythimna albipuncta, assembly GCA_929112965.1. NCBI lineage: Eukaryota > Metazoa > Arthropoda > Insecta > Lepidoptera > Noctuidae > Mythimna > Mythimna albipuncta. The sequence goes on from OV815967.1 coordinate 19,019,308, forward strand.
GAGTAAACAATAACAAAATAAACAATTAATTGGAATTGATAGCAGACAAGAATTCTGCGTGGCGTCGCTTAATTACCGAGAAATGGGTGTACAATACGTTCCCAATGAGAACAGGATCGATTGCATGTTGTGGACGTCACGATTTACTGTCAAATCGATGAAATAAATTTTTAAACTTTACCCCATTTCACGAATTTAGTTTATTTACGAACTGTGAATGAAAAAAGTTCTTCAATGTTACTTCATCTCAGAGTTCCTAAAATTTTGACAAAATTTCTTCGATTTGACAGTAAATCGTGACGTCACAACATGCATTCGATCCTATTCTCATTTGGAACGCATAATAAATGTCTGCTGTACGAAAATAATAGTGAATTATTGCATCTAGTATAGAAACTGAGCGATGAAACAAATCTTTAGCTGTCTGGGAATGATGAAGAGCGTGCGGCGGGCAGAGCATTCCGCTTTATTAGGAAGCCACGTATTAAACCGGCCCGCCGCCCCACGTGCTCCCGCCGTGCTACTATAAACGTGCGAACAACGTCAAACAATACAACACACGTATACCTCGCCATTTTATCTTCGACGCACCAGCTACCAAGCCAACATAGGTACGTCTCAAAGCAGATGTGCCAAATACACATACCGTGAACAAAACTGGAATAGAACACTGGGTCCGATCTGGCTATTTAGACGCTCCGGGCAAAGATAATTTTCGCAGCCCTTTTTTTATACAAAACCATATAGGTAAGTCATGAGGTCTAAAGTCTTAAATATTTCTAATATCCAACCTGAAGTAGGTTGGAAGGTGGCACATAAAATTTTCAACCTGCCAACTTGGGTGTGGATGGCTAGGTTGGAAGATAGAAATAAGTCAATTTTTCCGCCCCTCATTTTTTGCCGCTTTGAGCAAAGGCCCGGCTAGCCCCCCCCTTAGATCGGGCTCTAATAGAACACCTTCATAATAATAAAATCAAACCATTATTTACTGTTACATCGATATTTTAATTTCATCGTAATTTTATGGAAGATCAATACATGGTGACAAATAATTATTGAAATTAACTGACTTTTTACACTTGAACTTTCAATGCTATAGGCACTCGATATAATAGATCTAGATGTGAACATTTGAATATTTAATACGCACAGATATAAAAAGACGACGGTTCGCAAATACACATACGGCCACACTAATGTTTATAATATCCAAAATGGCTTAAAATGTTCACATTAGAACGTTCATATTGTGTCGATGAGCAAGTTGTGAAGCTAATTGGAATGAAAGACGGCGGATATCAAAGCTGATACCGATTCTCCTAATTACTGGTCACGATCACTCTACAGTTATATACAATGACTGTAACGAAGGGTAAACATCAGATACTCTTATTTAGTCAATACAATATTTTAAAAATTAAAGGCTGCGTTGACACTACCAAACTGCAGGAGTTAGATTACGCGAATTTTTTTTAAAGAACGTTAGAATCGTTAAACAATGTCTAATTGGTGAATGTCGCTTTCTTAAAATGTAGCAAATAACTCATTAGTCCACAGGCAACCTGCTTAGACAATAGAACTTAGATAAAACAACTCGCGCTACAAACAACTGTCGCTCTGAACAATGTCTCGAAAGCAATCTGAGAATTATCATTTATTAGTTTGCCTTCGACTCAATGGCGCCAGATGGGATCGCAACGTGCTTTTTGCTAATACTTGGTAGACTCTCACTTTTAAAACGTTGAAATTAACTATTCTATAAATTCTACTAGCTAACTCTTAATAAATATCTAAGTGTTTGGACACCAAGCTTTCAACATTGCCACCTTCTGAAACGACGTATAGTTTACAAAATTAATAAGTATGAAGTGACTAGCTACATATGTATTGTTCTACTATTCACTGATACTTCGAGACTTACTTTATGACTTACATAAACGGTGCAAAGTTTAATACTGACATAATATGCGATAAGAGTACCGATTTAGAACAGCATTGTTGTTGTTAAGAAATAGGCAATGAATTCAATTATTAAGAGAATAAAAACATTAACAATTTAATCTAAATATTTACACAGCAGGACCATTTCCAAAATAATAAATTATGGCACCAAATAAAAATAATAAGGTCTTTACTTTAAAACTAAATTAATAAAATAAAAGAAAATGATATTATATTTCAAGGTTTAAAGATTTGTCAATGGACATTTCACCACAAGACATTGTTTACATTAATAGCACAGTGCTTAGTAAAAAAAGTATAAACAAGCAATTTGAATACAAATTCATAATTGAAGTTTGACATTGATTCATCATAGAAAAGTTTGAGAATGCATCATTTACAATATACATTGACCCAAAATTATTAATTTAGTGTACAATTTGATATGATTTTACGAGTAGTTATTATCATAACTTGACCAGTTCCAATTTTAAGAACGAGGACAGTACTAACTCAAAGACGACAATCATATGCATGCATCAGACATAGCTCAAGTCACATCAGTAATGTTTATAATAAATATGAATGTGCACAGAGCGGTTAAGTAACCTTCCCATGATTTCAACCTAACAACTATTACCACAGACGCTCACAATATACACAATGTAAAATGCACTACGAATTACTAAATATTTATTTGTACAGCCTGGATTCAAAGTCCTACATCTAATAGCTAACAAACTTTATAGTAAACATTGCCAATTAAACATTGCTGTATCACCAGAAAATGGTGGGACCGAAATTAATATAGCTGAACCTGATTATAATGATTTCGTCCTCATTATACACATGCTTATTGATAACATCAGTCTCAATGACAAGATATCAACGCGACTTCAGCCGCGCCTCAATGATCTAACACTAGGTACCTTTAAACATATTCCTATTCTTAATGAAAACAATATCTCATAATATATAAAAATTCTCTCATGGCTTATTTTGTGCTGAATACCAAGTTATAATGTATAAAACTATAAACATTTAACAGGACAGAAATATTGTTGCAAATTGGAATATGTTTAAATGAACAATATTTATTGCTTTGGATATAAACTGATGCTAGCAATAAGGCCAGGTCACATAGCACAGTTTGTTGAGAGGCTGATTTTAGAATATAAGTGTATCATGCACATTCTGTATATTTGACTCCACAATCAACATAACTACACTTAAACCTACAAAATAAGGAACTAATACAAATTACACTAAAATTCAAATGAAACCTCACATCAGATCACAAACACAGGTCAAATTGCACATGTGAACACAACTACAATGAATACATATACAATAAATTAATCTCTTTCAATAGTTTGATGTTATAGTTACTTAGGTAAAAATATCAACTGATACAACAATATTAACACTATAATAAAACCAATAACGAAATGTCAATTAATTAGAACCTATACATAATTAATGATAACATTCCATCAAGATAAGTAATACATAGTTTTAGGAAATTCAATTCAGTAATCTACCAAAGTATTAGTGATGGTCGCTGAAATTGCTCTAAGTTGATGGGTTTGGTGATGTAATTAGATAAAATCGAAATTGAGAAATTCGACCGTGAATTCTTAAAAGCAACAAGAAAAATTTGATCATAATTACATATTACAAAATTGTATTCTTGATTTCGTAAAAACAATAAAAAATATTATATAATAATAAAGCTCACCACATCCCAATGCTACCAACAGCGAACTACCATGTACCATATGAACGACCAGGTAGCAAGACATTGAGTGCTGAGCGCGCGCTGCGGGTACAGGGTGTCAGTGGTAACACTCAGGATATCACCAGAACAAGGATCACTTCTGCTCGTCTACCTGCTCTATGTTATGTCAATTTGAAAGGGCACTAAGCAAATGAACGCCACCGAAATTTCGGAAATCAGTTCTACTACCATCTTGCCTACACTCCAAATTTGATCCACATGGGGTGCCAGCCAGGGGCCGCCTCAGCGTCTATAATCACCCAAAGCTGTGGCAGAGACGCACTCGTCACTGTTCCACGACCACAATGTCACGGAAGATTCACTAAAAACACCTACTCACGGGAGTGTCCGCTCGCAGGCACACACTACGCGCTCAGAACTCGGCAAACTCCTTCGCGCACTTCTCAGTCGATGAGATACGTAATGCCTCCTCCTCGTAGTCGTCGAAGTTGCTGGTGTCGCCCGGGCCCTTGCAGCGCGGGATGAAGGGCGCCTCGATCTTCTTCTGGAAGACGGCGATCCAGTCGGTACTCGCGAACCATTTGTGGCCCTTGATGTCGTTTACGCCGGCCTTCAGGTTGCCGTAGCGCTTAGTTAGATCGACTTGCAATAGGTTGCGGAGCAGATCCTTCAGATCCGAGCCGAAGTGCGAGGGGAAGCGGACCTTACCCGAAACGATTTTCTCGTATATCTGGATGGGCTGGTCGGCAAAGAACGGCGGGTAGCCCGCCGCCATTTCGTATACTAGGACGCCGAGCGCCCACCAATCGACGGCTTTATTGTATCCTTTGGAGAGGATGATTTCCGGCGCCAGGTACTCGGGCGTGCCGCACAGCGTCCACGTACGGCCCTTGACACGCTTCGCGAAACCAAAATCTGTGACTTTGAGGTAGCCTTGCGAGTCAATGAGTAAGTTCTCGGGTTTGAGGTCCCGGTAGATGAGGTCCAGGTAGTGGAGGTACTCGAACGCCAGCACGATCTGCGCCGCGTAGAAGCGTGAGTGCGGTTCCGAGAACCGCCCCACTTTGCGCAGGTGAGAGAACATCTCTCCACCAGGCACATACTCCAACACCATGTACAGGTTGGAGTTGTCCTTGAAATGAAACTTGAGGCTCACCAGGAAGGGGAAGTTGATAGCTTGAAGGATTCGCTTTTCATTTAACGTATGCTCAACCTGCTTCAATTTAACCACTTTCTGTTTATCTAATATTTTCATAGCATAATATTCTTTCGTAGGTTTATGTTGAACTATCATGACTCGACCAAACGAGCCAGTACCTAATGTTTTAATTCGCTCAAAATCGTTCAATCCGGCGGTGTTGGTAGGATTCTTCTTCCATTTCTCCTCGAAATCCTCTTTGGCCTGATCGAGGAATTCCTTGACGCTTTCGGCGGCGTCCACCTTCTTATTAGCGGTGGCAGCATTGTTGCCCATGGCGCACCCCACAAACTGGTCCTACACCCTCGATTCGCCGTTATTAGAGGCCGCCTTGCTGCACTAATCGATGCCTGCTGTGCGACCGCGTAAGAAACGGGGCAGGTCAACACAAACCAATTTGAAACCCGTACATTCTCAATTTTGATATCACAATCACACGTCACGAAATACACTCAATGCAGGTACACATTGACACGATTCCTTGTACGGAAAATCACAAAAAGTACTTTGTCACATTCACAAGAATAAAATGGCTTCCACAACCGGACTCGATCGACAGAGCGAGATCGAGCGACGATTCGCTCACGGGTGGCGGTCAATTAAAATAATGTTGCCAGTCGACAACAAAATTTCTCCTAATAGGATTGAAAAACTACTATTTTCAAAACCTACCATTATTTAAATTCTGATTAAAATGATATTGGATTGGGCATTATTATTTTCCATTGGCCGGCTCATCTAGCATTATTTGACGAAAAAAAAAAAATTGACGTGTAAAAGTGTTTTTATAAAACCTGCTTGCAAAATAAAGATCATTTATAATTTATCATTAGTCCTCTGTATTGCCGTATCGAAAACACCTGGAAAAGCTACGGATCTCTCTAAAGCGAAAACTCGTCAATATGTGTATCCTGGCCATTCTAACGTACCGTGCTCAGACATAGTCGCTCATCGAGTCACAAAGTTTCGCTTTGGGGTTTGCCAACAATGAACCGCAGAATTTTGGATGTCAAAAGAGCCGACAGAATGAGGAACACCACATTGCGCCAAAAGAAATGGAATCATAGACGTAGGAAAAAGACTGCCAAGCTAAAATAGAAATGAGCGGGTCATAACAGCCACATGCACACTGAGCGTTGCCCAAAAAGTCTCCACGAAGTGAACACCTGGAGATGGACGACGTTGCGGAGGCCGACCTGGGAAGAGGTGACGAAATAATCCGGCTAGACGCTTACCTTACCACAAGGGCTTGTCTGAGGTGGCTCAAGAATAGAATAAGCATTAAGCGTTAAGTCCGCCTATGTACTTTGTGTTGCATGAAGAATAAATAAATAAATAAATACTTGGAAGAAGTTGGAGGAGGCCTTTGACCAACAGTGGGAAAGTATAAGCTAAATACAAAAGACCTAATTTATTTTATACCTCCAAATGAATATTTTATTTTTATTGTTTATTTATTGGTCTAAATCTACACACTAAAATTTCTTAAACAAGTTAATAAGTTGTGCAGCTATTACAATATAAACAAACGAAATATATTATATGATCTACTACGTGGTTAACTAGTACTCTCAGTGACACTAATCTATGGGCAAAATGCAACAGAGTGGTTCTCTTTATAATTTTAGTGTTGATATGGAAACGACAATAAATGAAAATACTGCCAACGCTCATCACAATGAAAAATTTTTACTACAGAACCAACACAAATCGGGTCAAAAAAACTGGGCAAGTGCTAGTCGGACTCGTGCACTGAGGGTTCCGTGCAAACTACAATTCCCGAATGAAGTCTCAGATTTTTCCGGATTGCAAATAAGTTTTTTTTTGTGACGTAGGTAAGAACCAATATCAAGTTTTCGATTTATTTCTATACCTGTTTTAAAAGACCTTGCTTTATATTTATTTATTTATTAAAACTTCATGCGAAACAAAGGTACAAAGGCGGACTTAATGCCAAATTTCAGGATTCTAGGTAACGGGAAGTACCCTATGAATTTCGATATTTGAGAGTATCTTATTCATTACCTTAGAAGTTTGATATTTTTTCACAGCTTAAACAGACCGCAGACTTGAGTATATGGTTTTAATTTCAACTTGATACCTCCATTCGTAAGAAAATTGAACAATTCGACGTTAGGTATTGACTCAATCGGTTAACTCATGATAATTTAACTGAAACGTACAAAAGAATAGGCCAAAGTTCACAGACGTGGTGGGCACACATATTTGTCGAATTTCAATAAAGTACCAAAAAATCAACACATTTAATAAACAGCTTTCTGATCGACTCCAGGAGGCACTTTCCATATTTTACTCTTCACTTCATCATCAATTTCGGTGATTTCGGCCTAAACTACAAAATTATAGTTCACATAAACAGTTGACCAGGTTATCTAGGGCAACCATGACATTCACACAACCATACATTTACACTTTACGTGCTTCATCGTAGACCACATCATCTCTTACCAACAGGTGAGGTCATGTTCAAACGCGAGCCTATCAAACATAAATAGAAAAAAAAAACAGAATAACGCTACTTAAGTACAGTGGCACCTTAGATGATAGTTATATAGTATAATAATTATGTTGGTGCATCCTGGCCACCTTTTCTTACATCCTGTTGACAGCTTTATCTCAAATACGCAACAGGTTTTCAATGCTAAGAGAAGATAAAAAATAAATGATTTTCTTATTATCATTTGTGTTCTTTGTTGATTACGTTTTCAAAATAAATCAAGACTAGTTTGTAATAAGTCATAGATCAACTCCTTGGAAAAAAATGTTTTTGAAACTTCTACGAAAATACCATTTTCTACTATTTGGTACTATAAGATTTTATGTGGCAACATAGCACTAGTTCCCTCACTTTGTACATAGGTGGCAGCACGTTCTTTGTAATTTTTGCAGATTTTTGTAGCTGTCTGTACAGTCAGTGGTACAGTCACTAATACCTATTTCAAGATCGTGCTGCCAAAGTCTGCCACAGCGGCATGTTGCATAACTAAATTGAATCGATTTTTTCCTTTGGATATTTTTGTGAAAATTATAAACTCTGTGTTGTTTCTTCACTTTTAAAACATGAGCGTATCTTGTCAATGGAAACCGAAATAAGTGCGTGAATGTATTGCTTTTGAGATAGAAAATAACATGCCAAGGGTATCTACTTAGGACATATTGTGTGCATAAACAATAGACAATGATCAGTTTTTCTTTCCACGGACTTTACTTTTTATTACGTAAAGGTGCATAAACAAAGCAGTTTGAAAATAACAAAAATATTAAAAGTTATTTCCAGTTACCAGTCAAACAAAATAATTTTACATAACAACTAGATTCGATTTGGTAACCTTACGTATTTTCCTTGAATTCACAGTAGGTATTACGAGTCTGCACTCAGCTCAGTTGCAAAATTAATTTTATTATTGTTACAGGCTCGAGAGCAGACAACCTTGACGAAGCGACGTAGCAACCGGCATATACATCAAATAATATAATTAATGCTTCATAACGCATTTAATTAAAGTTTTTAGTACAAAAATATTCAAAAGTTGTTGTTTTTAGGGTTCCGTACGTCCGAAAACGGAACGTTTATAGAATTACTATTGTCTATGTGACTGTCTGCTGTCTCTCACAATTAATTTGTTCCTAATCTGCAGGACTGATCAAGTTGAAATTTGGTAGTTACTATGAACAAACCATAAAAAACCAAGTGCGAGTAGGACTAGCGCACGTAGGGTTCCGTACCATTATATGTATATAAAAACGGCAAAAAAGCCACGTTTGTTGAATGAGAGTCCCATTAAATATTTATTTTATTTTATAAAATTCCGATCCGATAGTTATCACAAAGCTCATTAGCCATTGGTCAGAATAAAAAAAAATACTGGTTAGATACTAGATTAATCGTACGGAACCCTCTACGCAAATCCGACTCGTAGTTGACCGGCATTTTTTATTATGTTGGTAACTCGCTCATTTTTTGTCGGCATGTTTGTTGACTGAGCATCTTTATAATAAAATATCAATGGTGCAGAATATTATTCCGCGTGGGTGTGTGCCTGACGCGACGCGGCGACGGCAAAACGAGCCCTAGCTATGTTTTGTGGTTTTACTTGTTTCCTCTAAGCGTTTCCGCTTTAATTTTTTTTTCTAGTTAAATATATTATACTTTATCTATCTTTCATTGTGCATTAATAGTTCATTAAACAAAAAAAACACCGTTTATATTTTAGCATGTTACCAAATACAGTAGGTATTTTTTTTTCTCCAGGCTGGAAACGAATTGATTTCATTAGAGTTGAGTTGAGTTACATTACAAACTAACAGAGGAATTGTTACATTGAGTTACATTAAAAACGTGTCGGCATTGGAACATCGATTCTGCCGCGTGCGATCACACTCCCGCTCTCTATCTTGCTCTACCAAATGACGGTGTTATGTGGCAGAAAGAGATAGAAGCATAGGAAAGTGAGATTCAGCACAACCAGATGTAGTTCCACGTTCTACCCTTACATTGAATAATAATATCATAGGGGAATGTTTGTGAGTGTGGGTGGGTATATTCGTTACTTCTTCCAGCTCGAACGGCTGAATGGCTTTCGACAAAACTTGATACACAGGTAGACAGGTAGACTATATCGCTGGTTTGTGACAATATCGACTTAATTCAAAATTCTGTCAAATTGAATTCTGTATGCCAACCAAACAATCATAAATCTTTCATATTTTATCGTGTACGATACATTTTCCTTTATTATGTAAAGTCAATCCCTCAATAAATCATTTACATTTTGCGGTATGCACTAGAATATTTACAAAGAAATTAAAAAACCGGCCTAGTGCGATTTGGACTCGCCCATGGAGGGTTCCGTAGCAGCAAGTAACATAACATAAAAGTTCTTGTAGTTTGTTGTAACTTTGATCGATGTTTTAATACCTACTAGAGTATTTTTTTAGATTTATGACGTATTAAAAAAAACTACTAACTAGATCTCGTTCAAACCAATTTTCGTTGGTAGTTTGCATGGTAATGTACATCATATTTTTTTTTACTACTTTGGAAGTGTCTTTTGCGTAAACTATTCAATTTAGAAAAAAAATATTGTGGAAACCTAAATATCATTTTTGTAGACCTATCCATAGATACCCCACACGTATGGGTTAGATGAAAAAAATATTTTTGAGTTTCAGCTCTAAGTATGGGGACCCATTTACAGCTTTTTTTCTATTTTTGTGTGAAAATCTTAATGCGGTTCACAGAATACATCTACATAAGTTTCAACAGTATAGCTCTTATAGTTTCGGAAAAAGTGGCTGTGACATACGGATGGACAGACAGACAGACTGACAGACAGACATGACGAATCTATAAGGATTCCGTTTTTTGCCATTTGGCTACGGAACCCTACAAATGCCATTCTCTAAAATCAATCAGTTCCGTCGCTATTCTCGCAAACCAGCGATATCTTGAAATAGCACCTAAGATATTTTTATCCCGGGATTACTTAAGTTCTTTCGGGGATAATTTTTTACTATTACGCGATACACACAATATTACTATAAAACAAAGTCCCCTCACCACGTCTGTCACAAATTAAACCCCAAGCGAACGCGGCGTTCGCGCATCTATTGTTTTACTACAATAAATTGTGTCTCAAATTGACAGTAACCGAAAAGGAAAGGATACCACATGACAGAGTGATTCGTGAAGAAGGATTACATTATGTTGTATTGTAATTGATTAAATGTGTATTATAGCAGAGAAAAGCCGAAAATTTCAAATTAAACATTTGTAAATCTATGCTAAGCTGGAGCAGTTCGCTAGATAACTTAGCAATAAAGACGAGAAGAAATATTTGGAACCAGTCTTGAACTTTTCATAACGAGGGACCATGTGCCATAATTCTTGGACCAAATCCAATGTCCACAGAAGTATGACTGAAAGTTTCAATGCACATTTTTCGTAGAAGTACAGCATTGTAGAGAGGTGAGTTCTACTAGCACGGCAGAGGAAAGCCTTTAATTGCGAAAACCACCCTTAAAAAAGGTTGACGTAACCGTGAGGATAAAAACCCATAAATAAAAAATAAATTAAAAAAAAAACCTTAAAAAAAATTCGGCCCCGAGTATGGTTGTGTCCTCGGTAGATGGCGCAGATTTTTTTTTTTTTTAAAGTTTATGTTGTTTTTTATTCAATAGCAGCATTAGTAACTTACGAGTGCTCATTTAGTAAATAGCGTATTAACGCGCTATACTTAAGTACCTACTACAGGAGTAATAATTTCATGAACAATCAAATGTTTCTTTCTTTAAAACATTTCTGTCTTCGAACTCTGCATTATTACATTCACTACTACCCATAGTGTTCAGACGCACAGTGGAAAAAAGGGTTCCATAGTTCCCTATTTAATTCCTGTCGCATGTTCACACAATACCAGTATTGAATAGGCAGGCTACACACGAAACTACCCAACCCTATCTATCATCCCAAACTCAACCAAGGGCGAAACGTCACGATTCAGAAAGGGTGCCGACTAGTGTTGCCAGGATGATTTGCGCGGCACTTCCCGATTTTCAGGGGTCTGGGGATAGGTTCCGATTTGTCTGATTGGGACACTAAATTTAAAAATATATTTTATGTAAAACCATTATAATTACCAGAAGTTAACATTTAATATATCAGTCTTAATCGCTTCATTATTTTCAAAACTAAAAAAAAAATCTTTTACACGGACTGGGACAATGCGTTAAAAAAATACTAAGGCCCACAGAACAGAAAATTCCTTGAGCCGCATGTCTGTTAGAGCTGCGGGAACGTCGTTTAAAAGAGTAACTGTGGCCCTGGAATGCAAAAGGCAAAATTGAAGAAAATTTTTAGTCGGTAAAAGTCTGGCACGCCCTTTCGTTACACTCTTGAGCTGATCACCCGTTAGATGATTTCCCACCTCAAAAAAAAGTCTACGGTTCCGTGAAGCTGTGAAAAAACCAAACTTCTGAGTTAACAAAAAAAAAAAACGGTCGAAATATGTACACTCATGGGAACTCAAGGGAATCAAAATTCATTTAGTTTGTACGGAACCCTCAGTGTGCGAGTCGTACTCGCAATTGCCCGATTTTAAATTTATCTCGATCTAAAATCCTAAATCGCGATTTGTTTTCACATTTGCCACAATTTTTACACAATCCGACCTGGCAACACTGGTGCCGCGCCGACATATGCGTAACAAAATACAAATTAAATCTGCACTTGTTACTAAGCTACGGCAATTTTTATTTATTTTTTTGTATCTCGCTACTTATCTCCAAACAAAAAGTGAGGAAGTAATAGAGTACACAATGCCTTTTAAAAAGCCGGCACGAGGCGCCAGACAGGTTTTCGTTATCGTACATTTAAGTTTTTTGTGGCATTACTGCGACCCGAGCGGATTTAAATTTAAATATGGCGGTCTACTGTGAAAAAAATCTGCAACTAAAATCTTATGCTATGAGCTAAACTCGTTGAAAAATGAAAAATACCCGTTTTGACATTTAAGAGGTTATGAAAGACCCTAGAATGTAACTTGGAACGAAATTGAAAGAAACAATTACATACATACTAAAGTGATTTAAAAAAAAAACATGTTTTTTGGCGCGTTAAATAATATACATAATGGAATATATTGCGAAAACTGGCCTTTTATTTTTTTTACAACTTTTGAGCGATCGTGTTTGAGAAACAAGCAATTTATTTGATTCTCAAAAGCTGAACAAGCAGAGCGCGGCATCCATCGATACTTATTCGGTAGGGCGCGCGGCCTTTACCTACATACAGTGCGCCCAGTATATTATCTGGGCGGTCGGTGAAATACGGAACTAAATTTTAATTAAGGCTTTTGCATTACGCAGTCATTGTCTACCATTTGAAGATATACCGAGGAGGGGCCTTACCATACAATTAAAGTTAATCAACAATTTAGCACATAATAATCAAAAATATACTTAATCACGTTATTATGCGTTGCATCATTGACCTAAGAAATATATTCTCAATGCGTTGTATCGATTGCATATAATCTACTATCGACAAGAACTGGCTACTTACAATAGTTTCCTACCGCGTTCTCATCCTCACACATTCTACAGAGGCGAATATAATATTCAGCTTTCATTTTATAGTCACTGTGTCAGTGTCATAGCTATTATTTCAATCAGCACACAACTAAAGATAGACAAGGTAGCCGCCCTTTACAAACGTAAGAGATTATTCTTTCAAATGAAAATCGACTTTATTTCTTAGAAAATAAAGTTCATATTTAAGTAAAGCACTAAAGGCAAGAATCATTGAAATTGTAAACGCGATAAAGTATTTTCTATAGGTGTGTTGTCGTGAAGCAACGTCAGGTGCTTACATTAATGTAATTAACTAACTAGGTGTATAATGAGGAGTTCAGAAGCACGAAGGGGTTATGCGACAAATTCCTTATTGTTTTTGGTTTATTCAATAAAGATCGATCGGACTTACTATGACGTATCAAAATGTCATGTCAGTCGTTCGAGCGACCCTTTACAACTCCATCCTTATATCAGTTCAGTTTAGGTCGTAATATGGTTCGCGATAAGAGCTCGTAGTAGTAATGCCTTGGCCTATGACTTTTAGAACCAGTTTAATTTGAAAGGGTGACTACATTTGTCTACTGGATGGTTCGAAAGAGTTACTACGACTTACGAGTCGTAGTGGTGTGGTGGAAGTAGTGGTTCCTGGGTTTTGGTCTAGGAATGTGTTCCACGTGTTCCACCAATTGCCCTTGGCATTCTACCCTGGAATGCCAAGGGCAATTGGTGGAACACGTGTGGGTTCGGGTTTATGTTAGTTAAAGTCTGACACGACAAGTGCTCTCGCTCCACGCAACGAGAGAAAAAATATTTAAGCTTTTCCAGAAGGGCAAGGCTAGCTTTGCCCTTTTACTGGTACAAACTAATAATAATAATGACGTGAAAAGGACATCTACTAACCATAAACGTCAATACAAAGACATGGTTTCTTGAATAATATTTATTTTGCTGTCATGTGATAGGCCATCAACTAATTAGCACTTACGCACTATTCTACCTATGTAATAGCCTTAAGTAACATAATTTATAGTTCTAGATAGTGTATCTATAGGTAGCAGGTACCTATCAGAAATCAGAAACGTTTAGTTCAAATAAGCTAATTACAGGCACTTTTGAATTGTCAAATTGTCGGTCAGTCAAAAAAAAAAAGGAAGCTTTAAAGCTGTTTTTAGGTGGGAAATCAATAAATAACTAGCTTGACGATTCGAACACGGTGTCCGAATTGACACATTTTCAATATTTTTTTCACTGACTATTCGGACACACTATTTAGTACCTACCTACAGTCATATAAAAAGTTTTAAAATACAATTTATGGGAAAAAAGTATTACCAAAACTATTTTAGGCTTGAATTAAGGTGGCAACTTCGGGTAATCTTTAACCCGTTGTATGTCCAGAATGAGGATCCACGCGAGACACAATAACTTTTTAATTGTGTCTCTAATTACGGCATACGAAAGGTGAAATGTATTTTTATCGGCCTGTACTATACTCATACCTACAGCTTCCTTCGGTGGCGTCCGAATGGTCAGTGAAAAAATCTTGAAAATAAATTGTGTCGATTCGGACACGGTGTCCAAATCGTAGTACTTAGCCTGTTTTTTTTTAGGTGGGAAATCATCAAATAACTTCTCGCGCTCTAGTTGGTCAGAGACGTAATGTTACACTTTTACTAACTTAAACCAAGTATTTCCCTCCCGCATTCCCCTTTACCCTCTGTGTTCCGGGGCCCCGGTACCTACAATTGCCGAAACGGATCTTGAGCGCTGGCTTCAAGTTGCGCAGCCGTCAAATATTCGGTTTCTTTAGTGGTGCGAAGTGAGACGCGGGGGCGGGGAGTGTTAGTGATTAGCTCGCCGCACCATCGCGTCATAGACGTCACTCATGATTCGTCTCCCTGCGCTTCCAGCATATATCTAACAACGACGACGATTGGCTCGCCAATGTATGGAATGCGCAAAGCGATCCCCACTGTGACGCCGAGCGCTCAAGATCCGTGACGGTAATTGTAACTTTTCTGATAAGTAATTCCTGCAGCTCGTACGTACCTAGTTGTACGAGTACCTATAGATAAATGTACTATTGTTATTGGCGTTACCATGTCACACACGCAGGTGTCACAGCACACCATATTGGTTTAAATTACGCTTATCCTGTACGAATAACAGAATAACTCTATCCAGTCGTGCCTCGGTGCTATGATGTAGTTATTATTATTTTTAATATTCTATGTAGGTATCGTCGTATGTCGTGGCTAGAATATCAAAAATAAGACATTTTTATATTGTTGAAAATAAAATATTTTATAAATTCTTATAAATATTCGCCAGGTTTTGAAATTGCTTTTCATCAAGTACTTTATAGAGCTAATACAGGTAAATTAGTAGCTATAAGAGTATCAGTCCAGATAACTCGCCGCCATTAAAAAATAAATCAGCGATCCCTTGAAATATGCCTGCTAATAATAAATTTACCATAGATTTATAAGAACATCAAATCTATGAAATTTACTTTTTCTCCTGTAACCACCACTCCTTTTCAATCAGTTTTTCTCTTTAGCTTGCAACTTTCAAGCTAAAGAGAAAAATTGAATCTTAAAAAAATGGGGACGGTTACTGATAAAGTTATTGATCTAGTAGCTTAATATAAGCTTGTTTGACCAAATAGCGCTCTTATCAAATACTATTAGATTTAAAAGAGTCTCGAGCAAAACTATAACAGGGTAAACTCATAGTGATCTCAGCTAAGTATGTTATATCTTGTTTATTCACAAAATGCTACTATAGGATCAAAATGTTATACTGGATTATTTAGTTTTACTCTAAACAATTATAGGAGAATTATTTCTTAAAGTGTCATAAAAGAAAATTTTGTAGCCAACTATAAGACTGAGATGTAACAGCAAATGCACTTGAGAGTATCTACGCTTGTGAAATGCTATTACATACATATTAGTAAAAGTGTTCTGTAAATGATTATAGGTCATTCTTGTAGCGAACTATAAGACCGAGATATAAAAAACTAATAAACTAATGCACTTGAGTATGGAAAGGCTAGGCAAATGCTATTATAAGTTAAATAGTCTACGCAATACCTTTATAAGAACGTTATTAGTAGTGACAGAATTATAATCTTTCTTTATAGGATTACTTTGCTAGTTGGGATAAGATAAGGGCAGGAAGAAGAAGAAAAAGATATATATTAATACGCAATGCAAATGTTTTTGCTATAGAATAGCGGTCCCGACGAACGTTGTCCTGTCTGAAAACTGAATATTCATCAGAAAAAAAAAATTGAGAACCCGATTTTTTCGCCGCTTACGCTTCAATTGTATTTTCAAAAAAAAATGCAGGATTTAACTCATATATACCTACACACAAAATTTCATCCAAACCGGTCGAGCTGTTTGAGTGGAGTTAGATGACAAACACACGTACAGAGGAATTAAAAATAAGTATGAAGCTAGAACCACAGTAGACCGATGCACACGTGTATCACGCCTTATTTCTACGTAGAACGACGTCGTGTGGCGTGGATCAAGTGTAGCTCAAGCTCTACAAGACTAGTCTCCATATAAAATGTATGGAGACCGACGTGGACCGGCGTGTGTGGCATACGTGTGCGGAGTGTACCTTTAAGATAGTAGACGAAAAAAATGTACCTGTGTAACCGGATAACCAGACAGGACGAAATAATAAAGGTTCTTTTGTTGCCATTCGGTTGCGGAACCCTAAATAACCTTCATTGTATTATTGTATCTGTCTGTAGATAGACAGCCATTTAAAACGGTTTTGTAATCTGTCGGTGGCAGCCTCGCAGCCCTAGTTGATTCGCACAACCGTCGCGTCGAACACACCCTGGCAGGGGCGCCGACTCCGTGGGTGCTCGGGAGCTCCAGCACCCATGAGAATAGACTTCCAGAAACAAATCAGTAATCGCCTTTTAGGAATGGTCCGTTCAGCGCAGCAGTGGTTTAGAGCGCCGGTTCAGAATCAAGGCAAACATAGTTTAAAAAAATATAATTACTTATTTTTAAATATTATAGATTTATGACGAACATTATCAACTAAATATTGAATTTTTCGTGCGATTAATACTTTTGTCTAAAATAAAATATTAAATTCAACAATTCACATTCGCAACTTTTCTCTACTCCTTGGAAATGGCTTGGATCTTTAGAAACATTTTACACATAAAAATTGGTGGTTAAATATTTTTCAAAGTGAACATGGCTAAATAAATCAATATTTCGCAAAGAAAATGGATTAAAAAGTCAGCAGGGCTCTGTCCGGGCGCAGCTGGCCGCAAATAAATGCACAGATAGTCGTCGTACTGTCATGTCGCTTAGGCGGGTACGAATGTTAAGTTACTAGTTAATTTCGGTCAGATCTTCAAGGGACTATAAGCCTTTACTAAGTACCTACGCAGTAGATATGTAAGTAGAACGTCGATTAGTGTGCATTTCTCTTCTCACAATTCGCCACTTTTTCGAGTCATCAAATTAATGAGCATGAGCACCCATGAGGTTTACTAAAAGCCGGCGCCCCTGCACCCTATATAGCAAATCAAAATAGGTGGGGTGAGGAGGCAAGGTAATGTTCGTACTGCAGGATTGAGGGTCGCTCTCACAGATTCGATGACGTCACGCTTGGCCATAGCATCCGTTTTTTTTTGTGAGTCGGTGCAACTTTATTCAAACCACCGGTGTATTCTAAATATGTACAACAGAAATGAGAGGAAAAAACATCTACTTTTTTTTTGCTTTGTGCCAGAGTAATTTATTTTAGTGTCGTCGTAGGACTACCTAAGTACCTATCACTATAATACTGCAAGAGAGCCATAAACAATTAATACAATGAGAACAATGTTAAAAAAAAAACCTCAAAAATTCTGGTGTGAGAAAGGGATAGTGCTAAACGGGCTGTACGTATAGCTCTATCTCTCACTCACCGGAATTTTGATGATTACATAGACTAGAGGAGCCGAGCACGAGCGGACACGACTCACGAGCCGAGCTCAAGTTCGTTTAGCATGGACCGACTCTAAACTAGAGGGGGCGAGTACGAGCGCACTAGAATACACGAATTTGAGCTCGGCTCGCGCTCTACCCAGGCTCGGCCCCAGGCCCAAAGAGCATGTCGGGCCATGCTCAGTGTAGGGTTCCGTAGTTTCCCGTCCGGCACAAATTCACAATAAGTGTACCCACTTATGAGGTTAGAAAAATGCCTGCATATACGATTATACTACAAACTTAGTCCAGAAATTATTTTGTAGAACCCTTTTGTCTTTTTTGTACAAAAACTGTTCTTTCCATCAAGTTCAAAATAATTTTCCTAGAAAGTCCATAAAAAGTTCTACTTTTCAGATTTTTTTCATATTTTCTAAAGTTATGGTTAAAAAGTTAGAGGGGAGGGGGACACATTGTTTTTTACTTTTGGAGCGATTATTTCCGAAATTATTGACATTATCAAAAAATGATTTTAGTAAACCCCTATTCATTTTTAAATACCTATCCAACGATATATCACACGTTAGGGTTGAAATTTAAAAAAAAATCACTTCTCACTTTACATATAGGGGGGCTACCCTAATAAAACATTTTTTTCCAATTTTTATTTTACCACTTTGTCGGCGTGATTGATATACATATTGGTACCAAATTTCAGCTTTCTAGTGCTAACGGTCACAGAGATTAAGCGAGGACGGACAGACAGACGGACAGACAGACAGACATGGCGAAACTATAAGGGTTCCTAGTTGACTACGCAACCCTAAAAATGAACAACTTATTTCCAGAAAGTTCTTACCAGTGACTTTAATTTTATTTGAAGTAAACGAAGCGGCAACTTACCGAAAATGTAGCGGTTTTGGACTGGGCAAATTACTGCCGTCCGCTTCAGCGAAGACGGTCGTGCGTGAGCATAAGTTTTTGAGTAAGACCTAAGTACCAACTGTATGCGTCACCTTTGTCGTTAATACTCGCATCAAAGAGTGATTGACAGCGATTGCCAACGATTGCCAACGCCTCCGCAAGTACAGTCAATTGTGTCTTTAAAACTACGAAAATCGCCCTTATAGCTAGACTGTTAAATTTCTATGATGCATAGTCATACGTAGCGTTGCTAAGCCAAGCATCCGGATAAAGCCGGACATGGTTTTTAGTTGCTTTTTCGGCCAAAGACCATTTTGTTTAGAATTGACGTTTGAGTTTTGCCTTACCTTGTATCGTTTACCACAAGCAGAGCGGACATGTCATTAGTTTAGCAATTGAATCACTTAATTTTATTGTTTTTTGAAAAAATTGTTGGCCTTTTTGACGAAATGTTTGGCAAATAGGATAGCCTGACCGCTTTTCAGTTTCAGGACCTGACAACCATAGTCCACAGTACAACAATAGTACAGTATGACTTCATGAGTTTATAAAATCGAAACGTTAAACTACTACTGCGTTTCCTATTCACTTATATAGATATAAATTATGTATTACGCACGCTACTTCTATTAACATTCGCCTGCTTTCGCACTCCAATTAAGTTCCTATCTACGTTCATCACCATCCATTCTATCTATGCAATTATCTAACTTATTTGATGGAGTTCCTATGTATGTGTAACTGTTTGGTTTTTATTGACAGTACAAACAATAAAACAAGTAGATACATTGATAGAATAATGTCTTGTCAATACGCGTGTCGTCGCCGTCGCCTCAAGTTGCGAACTTGTGGAGCATTCAATTTTGGAACCAAATATGTAGGTTTGTGTACGAGTAGTAGGTAGGTTACCTACTTACTTATTAATGGGTATAAAAAAGTAAGTAAGTAAACAATGTATCAATGTATACGTTCCCTATTCTATCTACATGAATTTAGGCACAGGTAGGCACATATATAAGCATACATGTTACAGAGGGACGAATCTACTTTTGTTTTATAAGTTCGGAGTGTATCCTAAATATACCTCATCCAATTTTAAACTTTACTCCCTTGAAATAAGATCCAAAAGATTAGAAAATATATTTAGATCGATAATCCTACCTGCTTGCCAAAACGTTTCATCCCGCAAACTCGACCAAATGAATGTAATCTTTAAGCCGACCACATAAAGATTAAAATAGCACCGTCCACTGGACGCTTGAACTTATTAGAACAAAGCTTTTTTTTTGTTTCAAAATGTAATAATTCTAAGTTTTTAAATTATAATTTATTCTAAAATGTCAAGTGACCAGTAACAAAAACACCGGTGTCGAACTGTAGCGCCTGTATACCGGAACCAATGTTTATTAAATAAAAAAATGACGTCAGAGATTCGTATATTTATGCTATGTTTTAAAATATTTATAATTAGTAGTAGGTAATTAAATTTGTTTATAGTTGCAATGATTTACCTAATAAAGGCGCCTTCACCTCATCGAATGCAGATGATATGCATGCATGGGTACATGGTCCATGTATGTATGCATGCATGGACCATCTACCTACCCATGCCAAGCCTTTACGAGAATTGAGATCATGATGGGTAAGAGACCTATGTAGTTGGGTATCCCGTATCATGAAGGCACGTGGATACTATACATCGGATCACGGACTGTTCTGCTTGACGAATTCATAATCTGACGAAATCACAAACTAGTGCCAAGATTTCTTTTAAAAGCCATCGACCTATCACGGGACTACATTATATTCTGCGTCCGGTTCAAAACATTGTGGCTCATATTCGCTTGAAATAGAGAATAAAATTGCACAGCACGACGTTTTCATGCTGCCACCAAGTGTTGGTTTTAGGAGTCATTCGTACAAAACTCGGACTTACGTTTTTCTGGCACAAGCAAACGCAGGTTGGCGGGAAATAAACGCGTTCTCATTGCAACGTGGTGTGATGAACTGATGACTGATCACGTAATTAGATGATATTTTAATTAAAATGCGAGTAGGTAATATTAAAAATAAATGCGTAATCTTTTCGTAGAAATCCTAGGTATACCTACCTACCTAATATGCTATCTACTTTAAAAACAGGTAGGTTGACGACTGACGAGACAATCGGCCATTGAACTCTTTAACACACGCAAATTGTGTTTCACGGACACTTCATTTTACGGAAATAACACTTTACATCTTTCTAGATACCTATGTAGGAGGAACCTATTTATTTAATTTAAATAAGTAGGTGCCTATTTAGGTAAGTATGCCGTACTTTATGTACTTAATAGGATCTGGAAAATATGACAGAAGCGGAAGTACCTACCTATGTCGGTAGTACCTACATAAAAACATCAAATTCAAAAGATAAACATAGTTAGGTAGGTACCTACTTCTAGTAGGTATTATTGTAGAACTGTCTAACCATAGAAGTCCCCTTTTCTACCTAAATCACCTAGATAATAAATTAAATATCAATAAGAACGATTTAAACGCAGAATCGTTAATTTAAAAGGCATTTACGTAGGTAAAACTACACAGTATACAGGAACTTATGGTTACGCTACTATTTTACTACACACATGAATGAAAAATAGCCAATACCTTTCATAGATAAGCGTAGCGTAAGTAGGTATAGTCATAAATTACTTCGGTCCCTACATTCAATCGACCTGTTTAAGTATGTACACATGTAATAGGTACGTAAGGTGCGTACTGCGTGGTAGGTATAAAGACTGAAACAATGAAGTACCTACCTACCTAGCCTTTATTCGACATTTAAAAAGTTACTTTCTGTGTGGATAGTTGATAACTTGATAGTAGTTTCGCCCAAATTTGATACTTATATTTCTTAGCTTTCTTTGAAATACCTAGGTAGGTAGGTAGGAGGTATGGTGTGTCTGTGTGTAATGTAGGCACTTGTGGCTTGGAATACTGTGGTCTGAAGTTTAGTTTTCTAGTAAAAGTAAAACAATCTCTGCTAATAGTTCTAATTGTTCACAGTCTAGACGTAAAATTGTCTATATTGTTATATTTAATTTTCCAGAAGAAAACCCATTTATTATTTTGTCTTGTTGGAACATTAACGATTGTATTTTTTAAACAGGCCAGAAAGAGACAGGTATATGTTGCTTGCCTGTTTTGTTCGTAGTATGATTTCAAGGTTGTCTGAAGATGTATATAAAAACTATAACTATCTCTTTCTAGCAAGTGTAAATTGCAATAAGTTGTTTCACTATCTTGAAGTAGACGCGGCTAGCTTCACATCGAGTACGAGTCCCCCGCGCGAGGCGTCGCGCATTATATTTTTTCCTTCTTCCTCCTTCATTTGGTCGTCGGTGTTTGTGCGGTGAACATTGTTGTACGTTGTGCGTAACACGTGCTTATAATTATTTCTTTATAATTTAAAAGTATCTCCTAAAACTAAAAACATAATGGCAGACGCAGCCGTCGAAAATAAGTAAGTTTTTCCGTTGAATTAATTCAGTTTTAGTAAGTTTGCGATACAGAAAATTTTTGGCGGCTTCGGAAACGTGATCAAAATGGCTTCCTATTTATGTGTGAAATTCGTGTTTTCTGTGAATTTACAGTGTTTCCTCAGTGTTTTAACATTTTTATCGGTTCGTTTTATTTGTGCGATTGTTGCAAAATATGTTTTTGTAATATACTGATAGTTTGGTGATACTTATTTTGTAAACGCCGCCAAAGATAAGACACGCGGGAAAATGTTATTTTACTGATAATATATTAAAAGTGGATTTCTGAGCCTATGAATGTAAGATGTAAGGCGCATTATGTGTTGGAGAATGCGTAGTGTCGATTAGATTTGATGGTTTTTCCTGTTATAGCGTATAATAATGAAGTGGAAAAGTTAAAAGCACGCCGGGCGGCGGGCGCGGGGCCGCTTGTTTTATCCAAGATGGCGCTGCTTGCGCGGCGTGCCGGCGCGTAGCGTCGCCGGACCGCGCGCGCTCGTTTGAATTCGCCGAGACCTCGAGTTTTGCAACTCAGGCAGGTTGCTGTTCGGTTACGTTATCGCGGGCGACGCGTGTTGTCATTAGTTATTTTTAACGCTTTACGGCTTGCCGTGAAGTGTAACCTACTGGAGCGAGTAACGTATTCATTCAGCAAAGGTGATCACGGTTACGTTCAGTTTCCTATGTTGCAACTTTCCCACATGCAGCCTTGCGCAACAGCCACTTGTTTTTGTTCCGGCAGACTTTTCCTTTTATGCCGCCCCACTTAGCCGCTGAGCATTGCCCGCGTGTGGAACTGTTGCATTGTTATGTTCCGTTACTGACTCGCGCACTTCGCATTAGCCACGGTGCGTAGGTATTTAGATTGAAGATTTTACGACATTCAGTGCCGTTAATATATCACGCTTGTATTTATTAGTAAATTGTTAAAAGATCTACTAAGCTTATCGCACACCGGTATTTAATTTAAGATTGTATGGGAATTAACTAGCTGTGACTAACACTAAAACGTTTACGCTTTCAGGGACGTCGTAGCCGAGGAGGTCACCTCATCTGAGGTGAAAGAGTCTCCGGTGAAGAAGTCTCCCGCCAAAAAGGTTGCGGAAGCCCCCGAGAGCAACGGCAACGGCAAGGAGGAGAACGGCAGCGAGGCGGCCGCCGATGACGAGCCGGCTGAGAACGGCGACGCCGAGGAAAGCAATGACGCCACTGAGAACGGTGATGCCACAGGTAAACACTACTCGCATATTTATTTTCTGAAAATTTGCGGTTTTCTAGTATTAAAAAATCTTCCAAAATATAGTCCTAATTGTTTCATTAACCATCTAACTTTTTATTACAGAAACGAAAGATGTTGGCGTGAAGAGGAAATCTGTGTCCGTCGACAACGGTGACGCGGAGAAGACCACGCCAGAGAAGAAGGCGAAAGTAGCGGAAGAGGCGCCCCCTGCAGAAGCAGAGGAGGCGGCTGCTTAAAACTTCTTACCAAACTACCTCGCTTGGTTTACTGCAATGCAACCATGTTCATTAGGGCTCAACTCAGCTCGGATACATATCTACATTTACAATACAAAACCTATACTACTCGGACTTCCTAACATGCCAAAATTTACAGACAATAGATGACATACAGAACTTCCCCCAAACACACATACAGGTATTATGTTGTGTGAATTCACTTGCAAACTTTTAGATACCCTAACACTTAGGAAGTCTTGGTAGTTCCTATTTACAGTTTATATGCTGCATGTACAATAAAGAGTTGAGCTCTTTTGTGACCGCACTTATGTTTAGGTTTATAATACATTGTATTAAATCTTACCTGTGAAGTACCTGTAAATTGTAAATTTAATGTTACTGTCAATGGCGACCAGTGTGCATCGCAGTGAACTGAACATTATCGCACGAGTCGGTTTAGGTGTTGTATGCTGTTTTTGAGTATTGATGTCTATCTCAACGGACTAGTAGCGGTGGATTATTGAATTGATTAAAGTAACGTGTATCGGTTTACATTTTACGCCAGTAATGTACTGCCAAAGTAATTCACTAAGTGTGAAATCAATTCACAATCCGTTCTGTGAACGACGCGTTTTATAAAACAGCTTCCGAAAAACGGATTTTAGATAAAGATTTAAGATTAATTAAAAGTTTAGATAATTAATTCAGTTGTAAATTTAAGTTAGCAGTTAAAAAACGCACATTTTTGTATTTCATAGGCATTATTACTTAACCATTTGAACATTCCTTTGACATTTTGGTTACGGTTTGCAGTGTGAACGAGTAACTCCTCGCAAATTGGATGGTGTTTGCTTTGATCCTACACACTACTGATTATGTGGCCGTATTGTTTTACGCTTGTGAATTCCAACCGGCACGCTAGGGAGGCCCGTTATTTAAAATAATTGTTCACATTGTAACACTAATTTTAAGAATTTGGAATTTAATTAAAGTTCAAAGTTGACAAATAAGGTGATAGTTCATATTGACATAACTAACTTTTGTGTGCTATTTTTTTTTGTTTGTAATTTCTATGGACAACTTTATTTTTCTTATATCTCCTGTTTTTCTAATTTATTTTCTTATAATGTGATAGTAACAGACCTCGAATGTAAGATAACCCAGTGGAAACGAATCTTCATTAATATTGTCGAGTAAGTTACACTTGTGTGTTCTTGCTAGGATATAATATTGTATTAAAGTTGTGACTAACTCTTTCAGATTGTATCTTACAATTTATGTAATAACTTTTGATTCAAAGTACATTTAGTATTAGATTTAAAGTAGCGTGTACAGTTTACACTTTACTTCTCTCAACTGTGGAGTTAGTGTTTGTAAAACATTTCTGGCAATAAAATAGTCCAATCAAAATAATATGTTTTTGTTTTCGTTATACCTACCTTATTGTAAAACAAACCGAAACTTTATCAATGTCAGAAAAACAACTTGAGAACGAGATTATGAACGTGAAATATTGGCCTCTGTTGCACAGTTTATTTATCTAATTTTTATCAGTTTGTTTTTATTCTAAAACTAGTTTTGTTTCAACTGACTTTGCGATACTTTCGAAGAATACAAAATTGAAACTATTGCACATAGGTAATTAATGTACCTATCTATTTCTTTTCAAATAATTTTTTTTTGGAATATCAAATTTATTTAAAAAATACTTAAATTAGTTAACAATAATTTAACAATTTAAACTAAAATAAACTTTTTCCTACTTTTTTATTTGGAACAGGCTGAAAAATTTTTTTACACCTGCTCTATTCTGTCTTCAAATAAGCCGCACTAAAAGCAAGTCCTGACCCTGTGTGTCTAATGTAGTATGAGCGTTCCCCCAGGAATAAGGTGGTTAGGGATACCTTCAAAATAAAACAATAAAAAATAGTGCGAGTCGGAATCTCACACTGAAGGTTCCGTAATTGTTCCGTATTAACCTATCAATGAAAACAATCCAATTCCCAATTTGAGTTCGATGATTTTGCCGAATCGCAAAAACAGTTTTTTTTTATGATGCAACTTATAATTATGATTTTAATTTCAACTCGATATTTCTACGCGTTCCGGAGATAAAGGGCCTCGACAGACAGACAAGGACAACAGAGCGATCCCATCAGGATTCCGTATTTTCCATTAGGGGTACGGTACCCTAAAAATAAAAGCGAAAGCGATAAAGAAAATTATAACTTTTGTTCTAATTTACTAGTGAGTTTTGTTTGTTTCAAATCTCAAAACATGTCGAGTGATAGTTAACATTACCTCACTCTTATAAATAGCACTCACTAAACATTTCTGTTATGGTTATTTTTTTTATTGTAATTATCTTTTAATTAAATCACAGGTGTAGTAGAATATCCAACATGGGAATAGAGCTGTTGTGTCTTGAATTCCATACTTCACTCGGATTTCTATATCAACTCCCTCAGAGTGCTCGGGAGTTAAGTTTCGTTCGGAATTCAACGTGCCGCCCGTGCTTTATCCCATAATATAATATACTTACAATCTACTATTATATATGTACCTACTTAGTACGTAGGTAGGTACTCTACTTTGCAACGTGTTTGTGTAGTAGGTATTTTGGTGTTAAAGTCATGGCACTTTCCTTCATAATCTGCAAATATTTGAATACTTAACAGGCGATAATTATTGCGCTTTGGTTTCGTATTCAGTATTTCTTGCGGCTAAAGTAGATATATTATACTATATTTAGTGCTAAATACGGATTAGTATTAAATTTTTATAGCCTTCCTACTAAGGATAAGGGCACGTCGCATTGCATATTGTCTGTTCTGACGTCATCGGACACTTAAGTGATATTAGACGATGAGACAACCTAATGACTAGGTCTACATAGAAGTGACCTACCTATATGCCTAAATGTACCTATAAGCACATAATATATAGTGTATGTTGTCTGTTTGTGTTCTTGGACAAACATGTATTAGTGATGACCGATTCATCAATAAGAGGCCGAATCAAGGTCGGGCATTGCCGTGGAAACTATTCAGTACACAGAATAATTGGGTGAACTACCCCTCAGTCGACGGTCAGATAGCTTGGCGATCAGTCACTG
This sequence comes from Mythimna albipuncta, assembly GCA_929112965.1. Taxonomy (NCBI): domain Eukaryota; kingdom Metazoa; phylum Arthropoda; class Insecta; order Lepidoptera; family Noctuidae; genus Mythimna; species Mythimna albipuncta. Next base: position 19,046,246 of record OV815967.1, read on the forward strand.
GGTTATTGGGAGGGAAGCAGTTACGATGAACGATACGAAATAGTGATGGGAACGAACATGTCTGCGTTTGCTATTTTCCTCTTATTCTATTTGATTCGCAACGCTTTCGGGCAAACTACACAAAATATCAATGTTTGTAAGTAATATTTTCGTTCTATCTTTTTCGGCCTTTGAATCCCAACTGTATATTTCCAACTCCTCCGGATGACTCATTGTTGTACAAACAAACAAATTGATGCAGGAATACGCTTCAGCGAGACGTAAAAGAAATGGTTTTTAAAATAGACATCTTATTCATACAGAAATGCTTATTTGCTTTTTCAGTACTGATAAACGAGGAGAGTAATGCTTTGGCTGAAAAGGCCTTTGAAGTCGCGAAGGAATACGTGAGACGTAACCCGAGCTTGGGCCTTGCTGTAGATCCAGTCATTGTTGTAGGGAACAGAACTGATGCAAAGGCTTTTTTGGAGAATGGTAAGAAATATTATCCAAATTCTGTATAGAAAGCGTTTCTTGATATTAGTTTTCAACCTACTTATCAGATTTTTGTTTGTTGTGTAGCGATAGTTGCATGACGTGGAAATTGCTAACATAAATAAATACTTACCTACATTCAAATTTATAGGCATGCATCCCAAATAGTTTTGACTCGCAATTTAGAACATTGACATTGAATAAATAGTCGATAAATAATTAGACTAGACAGAGATTATGTTTGATTTATTTAAAAATTTTTAGTTTGCAGAAAGTACAATGACATGCTCTTGGCGCAAAAGACTCCGCACGTTGTTCTCGACTTCACGATGACCGGCGTGGGTTCGGAAACCATTAAATCGTTTACAGAAGCATTGGGCTTGCCAACCATATCCGGCTCGTTCGGTCAAGTCGGTGACCTGAGGCAATGGAGGAGTCTGAATGCTAATCAAACTAAGTTTCTGCTGCAAGTCATGCCACCCGCTGATATTCTACCAGAAGCTATAAGAGCTATTGTCACCAAACAAGATATCACAAACGCAGCTATTATTTTCGATGAATTCTTTGGTGAGTTCAACTTTGAAGTTTTGAAGCAAAGATTAATTTATTAACGTTCACTTTTATCGTATCAATCAGTAATGACATGTACTCCACGCCAAGCGTGAAATTCGCGCTAATATAGCGTTTATGTCAAGGTTTTCAAGGTTTTCCCCAGTTCGAAACTGTTTAGATAGCGCCCGCATAACTTTATCCGTTAATTAAATTTATTGTTGGTTACCAAGTCATTTTAACGGTTCTTGATAATAAAATCTGTTTGTTTACAGTTATGGACCACAAATACAAGTCTCTGTTACAAAACATACCGACACGACACGTGATTACGCCCGTGAAGAGTTTTGAAGCGAACGAAATAAAAACCCAACTAGAAAGTCTTCGGAACTTAGATATCGTGAATTTCTTTGTCGTTGGGAGCTTAAGGACGATAAAGAATGTTCTAGATGCTGCTGATAAAAACCAGTATTTTGGGAGAAAAACTGCATGGTTCGCTTTATCATTGGAGAAGGGCGACATCAGCTGCGGCTGTAAAAACGCTACGATCGTGCACATGCGGCCGACACCCGACGCCAACAGCAGAGACCGATTGGGAAAGATTAAAACCACATACAGCATGAACGGCGAGCCAGAAATCACATCCGCCTTCTACTTCGACCTGTCTTTGAGAACATTTTTAACTATCAAGTAATGACCTTTACTATTCCTGTTCTAGTGTACCAGTTTCTACTTTAGTACACCGCGTGCAATGTGGTTTGTCTAAATATATCCTGGCTTATTCCATGAGAGTTCACGCTTATGAATTTCCAGATCACTACTGGACTCTGGCAAGTGGCCAAACGACATGAAATATATTACATGTGACGACTACGACGGCAAGAATACACCAAACAGGACCTTGGATCTTAAAACGGCGTTCCAAGAGGTGCGTTGACACATTTAGGCTGAACGATTTTTTATACAAGTAATCGCCCTGTCCGCCATTTACTACCGGTTACAATACTAGTCTGGTTTTATTCACAGATAAAAGAGACGCCTACATATGCCCCGTTTTTTATTCCGCAAGACGACCCAATGAACGGAAGAAGCTACATGGAATTCAGCACCGAACTGCTCGCGATCACGGTCAAAGATGGGGCTTCTATAAGTAGCCACTCGCTGGGTTCCTGGAAAGCTGGCCTCTCCTCGAACCTAACCTTGACTGACTCCAATAACATGAGTAATTACTCCGCGCAGCTAGTATACAGAATCGTCACAGTCGAGGTAGGTAAATGAACTCCGCTATTGTTTAAAATTCTGTTGGCAACTTGATAAAATACCAAAAAATTTACAGTTTACTTAACAACAAACTGTTCAAACAACTGTGTCAGTCTTGAGTTTGCATCGCTTGGAATTTTGATAAGAGACGCATAATTTTGGTAGCCATGTTTATAAGATCAATTTTTTCTAGCAAAGGCCGTTTATCATACGAGACGACAAAGCTCCTAAAGGCTTCAAAGGTTATTGTATCGACCTCATAGAGGAGATTCGGCAAATCGTTAAATTCGATTACGAAATAAGTTTGGCGCCGGACGGTAACTTTGGCATAATGGACGAGAATGGAAACTGGAACGGGATTATAAAAGAGCTCGTTGATAAGAAAGCGGACATAGGGCTGTCGTCACTATCCGTCATGGCTGAAAGAGAAAATGTCGTCGACTTCACTGTACCGTACTATGATTTGGTTGGGATCACAATAATGATGAAACTGCCCAGAACTCCAACGTCCCTGTTCAAATTCCTAACTGTTCTGGAGAATGACGTTTGGCTATCGATACTGGCTGCTTATTTCTTTACCAGGTAATAGAATGACATCATTGGTCAGCTATAACATTGCAGAAACCTGTTCGGATCGATGCTCCACAATATTCAACAATTTCCGAATTCTTTACAGGTGACCTTATTGTTTTATCCCTGTCCTTTTTTGCGTGGAAGAGAGAGATGGTGTGTGATGTTAAATGGAAACTGGTATTTTAATTTAGCGGTTATAGAGCGTTGTGGCGTAAATAATCTGAAAACGGGCGTTCATCCGTGACTTTTTGACATTTATTACGATACATGACGCGATCGATGGGCAGTGCCCACCTGCCTCCATTATTTCTTATCAGATTTTATAGAACGAGGTCAAACGATGGACCTAACACCTCGTGTATGCTATGTTACTATTATTTATGAATACGGCCACTATTGCACGTGCCAAGAAAACCCTTATTAATTAGACCTTTGTTCTTTAACTTTGGGGGTTTGCGTAGTATCTTTACGTATTCTTTAAGTAATAATTTCATGAACTTGAAGTGAAGTTTTGTACTTTTATGGTACCTACTTGATCAAAAATGTATGTATTGCTTTTGGGTTTTTACTTAAATATACTGTGGTTAAAGTATTTAACAATGTTGTAACCACTTTCACAATACTTGTTGCCTTTCAGTAATCAGTTATTAATATTATACCTAACTGTAAGAATATTAATATTAATGCCTTTTCTTTTGTGAGAAGTCATCAAGTGACTCAGCCCGCTCTAGGTGGAGCTGGAGGGTGTGGCAGACTATTGCTGACTAATACCCACCCTTCAGTTGCCTTTTGCGTATTCAGGGCTGCCACATACATATTAATTCTAAGAAATATGTACTATGCTGATTAACGACTATTATATAATATATTGTTAGGCACTGTTGAAAAATAAACAATGGCTAAGTATAGCTTTATATTATACCTTTTATTAACACTACAAAAGTCATAAGAAAATAAGCAAAGTTCTTTTGAAATCCAATTTCGAGTTCTTACAGAATAATATTTAAATTCCAAAGATAATTGAATTTCCGAAGCGCAACGTTCTTTTTTGCTTCGTACGATATGCGTCCAAAAATTAGTCACAGTTTCAATGAAAGACTAAAGTAATACGAATACGCATAGCAACAAGTAAATCCTAAAATTCTGATTTGCTATTTTCGACCTTAATGCTCGAACTTAGGATTCAAAATTGTTTTATCATGAACTTACCAGCTATGTATCTACGTACCGCTGAAACTTTTTGTGAGTAGGTACATAATGAGGTACATTACAGTGATGATAATCTGAATATCAATGTATTCAAACTAAACAGAAAAATCATTGAAATGGTGACAACATTTATTTTAGATAAATGCAGTAAAAAAAAAACTAAGACTTTACAGATCGTTTGCGTTCGAAATTTGAAACGAAAATGCCAAAATATATATTTTTTATATTTTATATTTTTTCTTATAATTCCGCACGGTTAGTGCCTTTAACCAGTATCAATTTAAAAAGTAATCCGCAATATATTTAAGTTACTTTTTTTGACACCACCGAAGAGTTTTATAGCCAGCACTTTATCTCTATCGCTATATTAACTGCCAGTATCAACGCACTGCATTACGAGGCCCGTGCTATGCCATAACGAATGATTAAGTAATCTGTGCCAGTTCAATGAGGAAAAGTCGACCTAAATCCTTGCTATTTCTGTCGCCACACATGATTTCATACCAGAACTTAACGGGACTGAAAACTACACACACTCGTATAGTTCGTATATATTTGAATCTGGCACGAATAAGTATAACTTTGCGGGCTACCGGATATGCATGTTATGTGGAGTCACGTTTGTTTAGGCTAGAAATACTATATTTTTTCTTTTCTGGATTCAATCATTTTTAACTTATGCCTTATTGTGTTAATACTGTAATTATGAATTTTACCTGATTCCAAAATTATGTCCTAAATAATATTGAAAATACTTTTTTTTTTATACAAATAAGTGATTAACGTCGTCCCAGTACCTACTTATTTTCTTGTTTCCACAAATTAGACACTAAAGGTGAGTTGCACCATTTAACTATAACGATAACCAAACCATAAATAGCCGTGAAACGACCGCGATTGGTCAATTCGACGATTTGACAACTGTTAACGGCTTTGTTATCGTTATAGTTAAAAGGTGCAACTCACCCTAATGCTGGTTAAGTTTACATTGCTAAAACATTAAAGCCTTTTCAGTTTCCTAATGTGGGTATTTGACAAATGGAGTCCATACAGCTATCAGAATAACAGAGAGAAATACAAGGAAGACGAGGAAAAGAGGGAATTTACGTTGAAGGAGTGTCTATGGTTCTGTATGACGTCACTGACTCCTCAAGGAGGGGGGGAGGCGCCGAAGAACTTGTCTGGACGACTTCTGGCTGCTACTTGGTGGTTGTTTGGGTAAGATATTATTACGATTTATATATGGAGACCACGTGGACCGATGGGCTGGTAAGGGTCGTGAGAATCCGATGGATGCGAGACACACAGGACGGGTTATTATGCTGACATTTGGAGGAGGCCTATGTCTAACAGTGGACGTCTTTCGGCTGAAATGATGATAATGATGTTGAGTATCTGTTGAAGAAGATTAGAACGTTATTGGAATTGGTTAGAATTCTTCTTTAGCAATGGAATGGACCTCCTATTACAGACAGGATTCGAAGAAAGAACTTGTGTTGTGAGCTTCTTTAACAAATACTTGTTTGACATTTCTTTTGAAAGAATTTTTTCGTAGCTCTCACTTCGTTAAACTGAAAGTTTTAATGGTTTCAAGGCCCGAATCTGCTTTGAATTCTGAATTTGCTTCTGTCAATTTAAACCGGTATACTATACTGTGTAGGTACATACTCTGTTTAGTCAATACGTTTACATATACGTATTGACGCACTTTTGATTTCTTTTTAATGTATCATCATTACTAGTGATCGATGTTTATCTACATTATTTAAAATATAATGTTTTAAACAGGCAAAGTATGTTTTTGTTTGTTTGTAGCAGTAATCTCTGATAGTACTAGTCCGATCGCTAAAATTTTTACATTGTTAAAAAGCTGATTGACAGACTATTTTTATAAACGCGGGTGCAACCGTGCGAAAAAGCTAGTTATATACAATATAGGTATCCAAGCAACATATTTAGAGTATAACATGGCTATTACTAGTTCGAAAACGACCATAAAATCAACTTTACAACTTCCACAGTTTCATCATAATCGCATCTTACACGGCAAACTTGGCTGCGTTCCTGACAGTGTCACGCTTGGACACGCCTATCGAGTCCCTGGACGACCTGTCCAAACAATACAAGATACAGTATGCTCCTCTGAACGGGTCCTCCGCCATGACCTACTTCCAGAGGATGGCCAACATCGAGGAGAAGTTCTATGAGTGAGTATTTGATAGTACCTACTTCATTCTTATTTTAAACTTTAAACTTTTTATGAGAAAGCACGTTAAACTGCTGAAGTTAGAGATGACTCTAATAACGGCATTAGAGTAGAAACTCTCCACTCGCATTTTTTAACGCGAACGTAGAGTTCGACTGTCAATGTCAAGCAAGTGTCATTTATGGCCGCTTACACCTACCTACCCTGCTCGGAATTAGAGTTAGTTGGGCTTTATGATAGCTACTCGACTTATAAAAGAACGACCCTGGGATGCAACTCGAAGCATTTTTGAACGGTTGGAGTGGCGACTCGACACTACTCTGGTATTTTTTGCTGCTGTTGATTCCGGCTGTCATTTGAAAACTTTTGACAGTTGTTCAGGGTGACCACCCTCAACAACTGCACAGTATTAATATCATAACAACTGTTACCTAGTCGGTTGCCTAGTGTGTCTGAAGAAGGATTATGGTAGGCTCACTACAATGATTCAGAAACCCAAAAATCTTTTGCTAGTCTTGCCAAGGGGTTTTGTTGTACCCGTTACTACCCTGTGAAGGTCAGATGATCAGACGTGTCATATAAAATATTGGTATTAGCAGAATTTTGTCGGTTGGTCTGGTTCAATATAGTGAAGGTTCGCCAGATTAATTGTTTTTAGGTTTATGAATGTTGTTGGTTCCTGATAACTATCTATTTAGTACTCGTGGGTAATTCTAATTTATAAGATTAAAATTGAAAACAAATATTTTGATTCAAGATACTATTTCAATATCACACAGCTCGTATCGTATTTGATTAGTTTTATCAGATAAATGAGAATGTGGGAAAGAAGCTATACCTATCTCATAACATTTATTTTAGTAAAGTTATGAACTTTTTCTCTCTAAACATTTAACTTTCTCCGGTTCAATTATCTTCAAAGAAAAGAGGCTAAAAATATCATGCGTGTTTTAATTATCTTGTCGAAAATAGTGTTACGCACATAGGATAAACATCTGTTAATTTATTATCACATGACAACAGTCTATACCTAACCTAGTGCCCAAAATACATTTTAGGTTACCTAGCGTAGATGAATGAGGATAGTAGGTCTTAAAATGATTCATTTTTACTATAACACTGTTTGTATATTATTTAAGAGAAAAATGAATGCATGCGACCTCATTTGGTAAAACTGAATTCTTTCGAAACGTGACCGTAATAAGCCGAAAGTAGATTGTTTTTTTCTTAAGTTAATTTTGTGCTAAAAAGTAGCTTTCTACTTGTAAGTAGATGTATTTTTTCATCTCGACGTATTTGAAAGAAGTGACAAATATTCAGTCATTTCAAATATTCAGACAGGAAATGACATTTGAGTGACGGCTGAAGCATATGGTCACCAGCATTGAAACTCCTTTCTTATAATATCTATGGTCATCAGGCTCTATCTCATGAACCGTGATAGACAGTTAAAATATTCACAGATGATGTATGTCTGTTACCGCTATAAATACGAAAAAACAGAATAAAATTAATATTTAAGGGGGCTTCCATACAAAAAAATGATATTTCTTTGCCGTTTTATGCTACGGGCGGTACGGAACCTTTCATGCGCGAGTCCGACTCACACTTGCCGGTTTTCCTACTTAGAATATCATAGATGAAAAATGGGTTCCCGGGTACAAAACTCCATTTTGTTCGTAAAGTACCTACACACATCCACCTAAACGTTATCAATCCTTATCGGTCAAACAACAGGCACTTTTATTAAATGTAAATTCTCTGATAAGGAGCGTCTTTTTAATATCATTGTTTTTGGGATCTCAATCTACGATCAAATATAAGCTACGGTGTCATTCACCTCGATATTAAAATTAGCAACTTTATTTAGTGTGGTGGCGAAAAATAAACTTGTGACGATTTGGCATTGCGGAGATGTTAATGTACTTTTTAGAGCCATGTTTTGAACGCCAATGTCATTAACCAACCAGTCTTGCCAAGGAGTATCGTGATATTCAGTGATGTGGATTTTCAGGAACACACCACCAGTTGACGCCACATAGCCGAGAGTATTCTACTTTTGAAAATTATAATTATACAAAAGTAGATGACCTCAATTTACTCAGTTGACGTTAATTTAACTAATGTCATTAACTTAAGAAAAAAATAAAAATAAACAAGCGTTTTGACAGGTCTCCGGACCTAACAACTTAGTGCTGCCATCTGGTGAACTACATTTTATAAAACCCTCATTGGTTTGTGATTGTAGAAACTGCGGACATTTAGAGAGGCAGTCGCTCCATGCAAAAATTTTTAGGTACTCTGTGGGCTGGTAAATGAAATGACTGACTACGTAATATGATATTTATTGTCCGACTGATACATGGGACGGTTAGCGAGCGACTGCTCCTAACCGCTAACGTTACAGAAAATAATGCATGCCTAGACAGACCCCACATACACCCCTTTCTAAAAAATATATGTAAATACATATATTAAACTTTTAATATTATACAATTCCATACATAATTATAACAATAAATACAATAGTTAACTCGTAGGTCTATTATACATCGTAATTACTCGGCCTTTGTACCGGTTGTGGTATCACACTTGCGACACTATTGTTATGAAACGCACTCAATTCCTGACGTAGGACACTTTTAGTTTTCTTTGCGCACATTTTACACACTGTTACAACCAATGCCATTAAAATAATGGCTGCCATTACGGAGACTATGATTCCCAACACTTCCAGATTGTACTCCGTGTGGGAGGTGGATGCTTGATTTGCCCCATTTTGGGCAATTATTACTTCTTCTTGTTTCTTCTCTATCGAGTATGTCGTACCCATATTGAGTAGGTTGCTCAGTTTGCTATTGCTACTCGGTTCACGAAGTTATTTATGGTACAGGCAATCGTGTTTGCTTCCGCACAATGCAATGATTGATATGACAATTGGTAATGAGTCTCTTAATATAACTTAAATAACTACATTTTATTTGCACGTGGTGATTGCTAACGCAGCAATGACCTACATACTTATTCTAGCTGATTCACTGTAAATCATTGAACCTCAGTGGTTTCTTGACCGTTCGACCACTACGAGTTGTTCTTAAGGCTACGTTTACATTGTCATGCTGATGCTGATTTACATCGCTATTCATCGAAACGTAAGAGTCGTCTAACATGTATGCTGGTTTAAGTCTGTCTATCGAGACATTACATATTTTATTGTTAATTGAAATTTTGAAAACTTTCGAATTTCTTTCTAATACTTTGTACGGTCCACTGTACGGTGGAGTTAATGGTTTTCGAACCGCATCTATTCTAAGAAATACATGTGAACAGGTACTTAAATCAGCATGTACAAATATAGTATTGCTATTACTAGTGTCCCTACTTTTAGGTCTAATTTTACCCAATATATCCTTAAGTCTAATTATGTACGCTTGTGGATTATCTATTTCAACACAATTATCCTTACAAAATTCGCCAGGTAACCGTAAACAATGCCCTAAAGTAAATTCCGCTGCGCTTATGAAATCGTTATCCGCTTGACACGCAGCTCTCAGTCCTAACATGACTGTAGGTAGCTCGGCGTGCCATGATACGTTATCTTTTAACCTGGAAATCAAAGCTGTTTTCAATGACCTATGAAAACGTTCCACTTTTGCATTACATTGCGGATGATATGGCGTAGTCCGTGTTTTTTGAACTCCTAGTATTTTCATTAAATTCCTAAATAGTTCGCTCTCGAATTGTCGTCCCTGATCTGTAGTTATTTTGTTTGGGCAACCGAATCTGCATATCCAGCCGTCGTAAACTGCCTTAGCAACTGTCTCTGCGACCATATCTTTGACTGGATATATTTCTGGCCATCGGGTGCGTCGATCTATCATCGTCACGCAATACCTATAGCCATGTTCCGTTACGGGGAGGGGGCCTATCAGATCGACATGCAAATGAGCAAAACGGTCACTTTCTTCAAACTGACTGAGTTTGGAAACTGTGTGTCGAATCACTTTACTTTTCTGACAATTGACACATGTCTTTACCCACCTACCTATATCTTTTTTCATGCCAGGCCAAAAAACTTTTTTACTAATTAACGCACGTGATGCTCGAACACCAGGGTGAGCCAAATTATGAAAGTTGTCAAAAATATCTTTCCTAAACTGTATTGGTATGTATGGTCTAATGTTTTTTGTAGATGTTTCGCAATAAATTGTGTCATTTAAATTACTCAAATTCATGCATTTAATTTGCACGTTGCTACTGTCGCCCACACTTATTAATTTTGCAAGCTCAGCGTCTGCCGCTTGCGCCTGCGCAATTTCTAGGTATTTCACTGAGTCCGGACATGCTATCGTCTCTATTCGCGATAATGCGTCAGCGACCGCATTCTTGCATCCGTCAATATGCTGTATGTCGTTCGTAAATTCACTAACAAACATCAATTGACGTGCCCGTCTAGGTAACTCCTTATTTGATCCTAATTTTGTGAATGCGTACGTAAGGGGTTTGTGGTCCGTGTAAACCGTGAAATTTCTACCTTCTATAAGATCTCTAAAATAAACTATGCTTAAATATATCGCCAAAAGTTCCTTATCATAAGTACAGTACTTCTTTTGGGATTCCGTAAGCCTTTTAGAAAAGTAACCAAGAGGTTTCCATACATTATTCTCTTTTTGTTGTAATACAGCGCCTATACTAAAGTCTGAAGCGTCTGTCATTAAACCTAATTTCGCGTCTATTATCGGGTAGCTTAACGTGGCGGCGTTTTTTAAATTTTCTTTACACAGTTCGAATGCACCACTCGCTTCGTCTGACCATTCGATTTTACGTTTATCCCGTTTCTTTGCACCATGCAAATATCTATCTAAAATTCCTTGGACCTTTGCTGCTCCTGGAATATGGTTTCTATAAAAATTTAACATTCCTAGGAACCTTCGCAGCTGTTCAATCGTTTCCGGTTTGGGATATGTCTCTATAGCCTTAACCTTGTCCGGCAAAGGATTGATGCCCTCTTCTGAAACTTCATACCCTAAGAACTCTATTTTCGATTGACCAAAAACACATTTTCCTAAATTAATAGACATTTTATATTTACTGAAACGCTCGAATAATAAACGCAAGTGTTCTCTATGTATGCTTTCGTTATCTGACCCTATAATGACGTCATCGAGAAATCCGAATACCACTGACTGTCCTGTTATGTTGTTTTGGTTGTTCTTATCTAAAGTTTCTATGCCTGCCAGTACGGTGTTATTTATAAAACGTTGAAAAGTTTGGGCTGCATTTCGCAGTCCAAACGTCATCCTTGGAAACTCGTATAGGCCGAAAGGTGTAATAATAGCCGTCTTTTGTATGTCTTCCGGATTTATTTTAATGAAGTGGTAAGCTCTACAAATATCGATTTTTGAGAAAACTTTTTTTTTATTTAGACCGTACGTGAAATCCTGAACTCTCGGAATTGGATATCTATCTGGCTTCGTGATGGCATTAAGCATCCTAAAATCACCGCAAGGACGAATATCTCCGTTTTTCTTCGGCACTACGTGCAGTGGACTCGCCCACTCGCTGTTCGAAGGCCTACATATTCCAAGTTCCTGCATTAATTGAAATTCTTTTTTAACTAATTCGTACCTGTGCGGTGGCAATCGCCTTGCGCGGGAGTGCACGGGGGGACCTGTTGTCTCAATGTGATGGTATACAGAGTGTTCTGGAATGTCCTTAAAAGTAGGGGGCCGCGTGATGTCCTGAAATGTTTCCAGTAAATCGGCGTACGGGTGACTACTACTAATACATTTTATAGTACCTTCAAAAGTTAAACTTTTTGATCCACAAACGTACAAATTAGTGACTAAATCTACTAACCTATTATTAAACAAATCAACCATTAGCTTAAAATTTCTTAAGAAATCAGCCCCGATTATCGGCTGCTTAACATCGCATACAATGAAGGGCCATTTAAATACACGCCTTAACCCAAAAGTTATCTCGAGATTACATAAGCCATACGTTTTTATTTCGCTATCGTTAGCAGCGTACAATTTAAATTCACATGGTTCGGTGATTCGTTTTTGTGCGCACCTTCTTGGTAATACCGATATGTTGGCACCGGTATCAATGAGAAAGGTGAGCTTACTATAACTATCCCTAATTAATAAACGATGATTCTCGACTACCTGATTCTGGATACATCCGTCCACCGATTCCGAACATACCGCATCTAGTTTTCCGTCTCTTTCTGACGCCAAGCGCATGGCTGCTCACAGCGGTTCGCGTTCTTCCTGAACCGATAGTGGAATCTGCATAGCCAGTTGGGGTCTCCGGGTGTTTTCTTCTTCCTCGAACTGGACCTGCTCCTATTTGCTTGGAAACTTCTGTTTCTTGAACGCCCTCGCCTCTGCACCTCGTTACGCAGCGATGCAACCTCCAACATCAGTTTGTTCATCTGTGTAGCCAAATCTGACAGTGTTCCTGACGTTGATGCAGGGCTATCGGTTACTGCAGCTATTTCGTAAGACTTACTGTTCTCCACTATCTTGTCTGCTATAGCTGCTAAACTGTCCAGAGACTGATCCTGGCAAACTGCGATAACCGCGCGGACGGCAGAAGGCATCCTGGACATCCATAGGCTCTTCAGAGTGAGGTCTGACACCTGTGTCGTGCGACCTAAATCTCTCATCCTGCGCAATAGGTGAGTAGGTTTTTGCGAACCAAGCTCCAGCTCAGAAACGAGTTTCTGGAATTGCCGCTCAGCGCTCTCCTCATAGACTTGGAGTAGCCGTTCCTTTAGTGTGAGATACTTATTACTTGCCGGCGGTGTCGTTACAAGATCGCTTACTTGCTGAATAGCGTCCTTTGTCAGCTTTGAGATGACCATGTTGAATTTGGCCTCTTCCCCTTGTTTTTGTGGAGCCATGACTGCCTCAAATTGGGCGAACCACAACCGTGGCATATCAACCCAAAAATCAGGCAACTTTGAAGACACGCTGATAGCAGCTAAGGTTATTCCCGAGGTCTCCTGCTCTTCTTTCGCTCTAGGCTGGGGCGCTTGCCCACTACCTGCCGCTGCTTGCGTTGGAGGAGAGTTGTACATCCTGCTTGAGTCGCTCGCTCCGCTAACTTGAATTTCGGAAAATGTACACCACAATTTGCCCAGTAGTACTAAAAACAGTTAAAAGGTATATTGTCACTATCACTGTATTTATGCACTGTTCACTATTGTCGGGGTCATCACTTTAGGTACTCTGTGGGCTGGTAAATGAAATGACTGACTACGTAATATGATATTTATTGTCCGACTGATACATGGGACGGTTAGCGAGCGACTGCTCCTAACCGCTAACGTTACAGAAAATAATGCATGCCTAGACAGACCCCACAAATTTGATATTCACCTTTAAGGTAGAACTACACTGCGCACATGTTTGAGTGTGTGACACACACATCTGGGCACGACTGTCTCCATCATAGAAATATAAAAAGCAGGTCTCCATACATTTAATATGGAAACCAGACTTGTAGAGCTTGGTCCGCGCCACGCGACTTCGTTCTACGTACAAATCGCAGGCGTGGTCCCCTGTGCGGTCGGTCTAATGTAGTTAGTTCTAGCCTCAATCGCTTAGACGGGAAGGCGACCCCAATAATTATAATGATTTGAAAGAGAGGCTAGGTGTTTATCATGTTCAGGGGCATGTAATTAGTTGTATTTTTTCCCTCTTTGTTATCAGTCAGTATATCCAGTTATGTACTCGCTTCCATATCAAGCTAAAGACAACACGATAAGCACATTCAAAATGATTGATCGAGATTTCTTCCTTATTACGTCAGATTTCAAAGTTATGAAACTTTTGTTTATGTTGGGAGGGAGGTTCTATTGTGTCTTAATGCCAGTCAGTTAGCTAATAAGTAGATGTAAAATTACGTCATGAAATGTTTGAAAATTATTGCCTACGTCCGTCAACCGGCCATTATCTAATTAGCTGATACTTCCATGGCCCCTAAGCAGAATCGTCCATAGAGTAAAAACTCAAGGAAAAACATCAAATATTATTCAAATCTCAATGATTAAAATTAAATGAGTCTACAAAATCCACAAAGTTTTTTTCTAATTGAAACATTTGTTTGGACGCCATCTTGATTGGTTCTCGCTCCCGCGCTTTTGACATAGTGGAAAACTGGAAAATCTCCTAATAAGAATATCCTTGATTAACACGCTCTTCCTACCTTTTTTCTTCGAACTACGCAAACTAATCGTGTCATTGGTTATATGCTCAATCAATTCAAAGCCAATAATTAAAAAAGAATATCCTATATTCTCCTCTAGATATTCTGGGTTTTATACCCAGTGCAGTAGTTAACTGCATTTTTTTACATTGTTGCAACTGGTTGCACTAGGTGTCACGAAGGTCGAACGGCACTCGCTGTTCATAACACCAAAAAAAAATACTCTGGTCAGGGCTAAAGGAACTGGTCATGCGCTCATTAGCAACCGGACATTTGAATACACGAAGAAAACGATAGGACATTGGTATATTGTAGCGGTAAGGTGTTGCTGCTATTTTCTAATGTACTCGTACCTATAGGTACTGTAGGGATTGGACACATGAATTTACTCTATCACGTTAATGTAAAAAAAGGATCTTTTTAGTCTGACGGCCGTCCTAATGTCATCTAACAATATTCTTTACAAAGGCCAAAAGGCCATGCCATAAAATTGGAAAAAAATACAATATTCTTTATTTTAAAGTTCGAATTAGTCTTTAAATCTTTTATTAATTAATGTGCCAGGAGTTCCAAATCACTTAAAGAGGTCTTGATAAAAGAGTCCTAGTACTTTAGAGACTCTTTTATCAAGAGTCCTAAAGTACTAGGATTAGGAAGTTACGCTGAAAAAGTTCTTTTCAGCTTTAAGATTTAGCTTCTGGAGGATCCTTAAGACAAGACCTATCCTAATCTTTCCTTCATTTTATAACAGTTAAAATCAGAATTTGGTCTCCAAATTCAGACTTTATGTTGGTGACCGATTGATTTATATAATGTGCTAGTGCTAGTCGCAAAGGCTAACAAAAATCAGTAAACGCCAACCCAAGATGTGTAGCTTATAAAAATTATGGGAGTTTTCTTAATTAAAATTTGTCTTTTAAAGCCAGCCATATTAATACAGGGTGGCGAGGTTGTTCGAAAGAGAGCCGTGCCTTATTGGGACGCCACCATGGCTGGCATAGCCAAATCATGACGGCAAATAAAAAAATTGACTGCGTGGCTAACTGTGGCCAATTGAGGTACACACCATAGAACTACTTGCAATTTCTTGACTGCGCGAACTGGTGGCTCGGCCATGGCTTATCATCAGTGAGGCACGGTCGTGGAACTCAAAAAGCTACTAAAAGAATACAGTTGGGTTTTAATCAGTATAAGTCTAACACTGCCTTTATAAATAATCGCCTCAAACCCTATTAAGACAAGAGCAAAGAGTTACTAAGCACAATGATGTAACATTCACTGCTTACGACAACGCTAGTGATATGGGCTAGTTTATCGTTTACGTAGTATCTATGTATGTGAGCATAGTACAGTAATAGTGACCTAGTTCTCTTGTTCTTACTAGGGCTCGTAGGAAGATAAGCGGCAGACTCGGTTTCTATTATTCTATTGAGTGAAATAGTTAAGGTTTGTGAAAACAATTCTCTTATTGGCCTTTGTGGAGGATTGACTGAACGATATATTGTAAAATTGTTGAGATTTTTCTTTAGAAAGAAATACTTGTATTTATTTAGTATCGTAAATTGACTGGGGAAATGATGGCTGAAGTAATCAAGAGCGCGGTTGTAAGACTTCTCGAGCTCTCAATCTCTGCAGGCCTACTGGCCTAGCCAAGTTAGAGCACTGGTGGACGAATGGTAATGGCCCCGACTTACGAGATAGGTCGCGGGTTCGAACCCAGCCAGGCGCATTACTTTGTGTAATTTATTTCATCACCACTGCTATCAAAACGGTGAAGGTAAACATCGTGAGGAAACCGGCATGTCCTAGACCAAAAATTCGAAGACATTTACCAATCCGCATTGAGCTCGCGTGGTAGATTACGGCCCACTACCTCTCCTAGAGAGGATGCCTGAGTGTCAGCTGTGGAAACAGTAAAAAGGCTGTTGATGTAAAATGACTTTAATATTCGAAACGGTGTGTTTTTTGACAGTGAACATGGATGTTGAACTGCCGCTTACCTTGGCCTTAATTTACAATAGTTTAAAACATCAACTTGGTTACAACCAAGGTAATCTTAAATCAAGTTCTGCCCATCTGAATGAGAAAACAAGCGTGCAATATTAAAATATGAATAAACAACATTTCTGACAACCATTTCAATATAACGCGCGACAAAAAAATAAAGTAACTAGGTACCACTAATGAAATAAAAAATAAAATCTCTACTTCAACTTCCATTTTTGAAACATACGATACGCCCTTCTTTCATGATTTCGGCTAGAGGGCTCTACCACGAGATTTGAATGCGATTAATTTGAAGACCTAAACTGAACTGTTAAAGGGATGGAGCTATATAGGATGTATAGCTCTATTCCTCTTTCCCGCTCACACGCTTTTAACATTTTAACACGTCATGTGGCTTTGACGTTTCACCTGTCAAACTAACATCAGTTGACTTTGCAATAGACTATTCTAGATTTTGTATACTCATCCAAGTGAAGTTTGTCCGTTCTCGGTCAAGGGCGCCCCTGCTTCTATTCTTATTTCGAACGCATAGAACACATCCTAAATATAGGTGGTGCACGAACCAATCACAAGTCGAAACTTCACCTTACTGCATTACAGAGAATACATAGGTTGAGTTAGAAACTCATGAATAAGTAAATTGTTATTTTTTCTGGCCTTATCATAGCATAATTAGCCTTTTAATGTTCCCACTGCTGGGACTCAGGCTTGCTCTTTAGGAGAGGGAATGGGCAACCCTTCTCACAATTTATTTTATTTTTATTGATGTTTCTGATGACCAATGATCGTAAAGACTGTAGAAATTTGCTGAATTCGAGATGCACAAAACCGCCCAATGTGACGGCTTAGGGTGAGACCTAGATGTCCAATAGTGGACATCTCTTGGCTGAAATGATGAAGAAAGCTTTTTCACAGAACGTTTACGTTCTTTAATAACATAGTATATAGTCTGTCTAATAAGTCAACCGACTTGGGAATTTTGTATAATATTTAATTATTTAAAAAATACTTATATTCAATACTTTTCTTATGGTTCGTCTGTTAGTAAACAATGATCTCTATCTCTTATTCAACTTTGATTATTGAACCCGTGTTGACTACATCAGATTTCATTAAATCCTAATAATTACCCAAGTCGTTTAACTTATTAGACAGACTCTACCCGATATCTACAGAAATTGAAGTTTCTAAGTTTGAATGTACGGGGCAACCTCCGAAATTGTTGATCCGGTTTTAATTTCATTTACTTGGTACAATATTGCCGAGTATGTAAGGCCTTTGTCTCGCAGAAAACGCACAGTTGCTTTCAGATTATTAACCAGAAAATAATGTTATTAATTTAGTATCTACATAAAGTACGCGAGTATTGTACGATAAACCAAAGTTAAAGTTATTTAATTTGCTCATCATCATCATCACCATCATTTCAGCCGATACAAGTCCACTGTTGGACATAAGGCCACTCCCAAGCGTCGCCACATCGAACGTTCCTGTGCGTCCCGCATCCATCGGTTTCCTGCTACCTTCACCAGGTTATCGGTCCACCTTGTACTCCTACAAGGTGGACCTTCCAACACTGCGTCTTTCGGTACGCGATCGCCACTCCAAAACCTTTCGGCCCCAACGGCCATCTGTTCTGCGAACAATGTGCCCTGCCCATTGCCACTTAAAATTGGCATTTCTTTGTGTTTTGTCGGCAACCTTAGTTTTCCTGCGGATATCTTCATTTTTTATTCGATCACGCAAGGAAACCCCGAGCATAGCCCTTTCCATTGCTCTTTGGGTGACTTTAAGCCTTCTGATGAGGCCCATTATGAGCGACCACGTTTCGGAGCCATATGTCATCACTGGCAACACGCACTGGTTAAAACTTTCGTCTTGAGACACTGTGGTATGTTGGACGAGAAGATACCGCATAGCTTCCCGAACGCTGCCCAACCGAGTTGGATTCGACGGTTGACCTCTTTCTCGAAGTCAGACCTACCCAACTGGACTGTCTGTCCGAGGTAGACGTAATCGTCCACAACTTCGAGTGAAGAGTCTCCGACCTTGATAGGAGTGGGCGCTACATGGTTGTTAATTTGCTCATGAACTAATAAATATTAATAACTTGATAGGTATAAGTACAAACTAAAAATAATAATATTTCCACCCGTTTATAAACGGATGGAAGAATAAATTATTGGGCACCAAAGAATTCATCCACATCGATGTCAATGGGAAAAGTGCCCAGAACGCTGGCAGCATTGCCATGTTGGATAGCAATGCTAATTCGTTGACCGCAGTAAAACGCTGCCGCGCTCTGGTCATAAAGCCCAGGATTTTTTAAAATAGACTGTTTTTTTGTACAAAACCTATGAGGTTGCATAATAAAACTACCAAACCGTGAGATTTACAAAATTTAAACAAATGACATCGTTATCGTCACGACGGCGACGCTGTGAGCTGCCTCTTTTTTGACCAGCCGACTCATTCAGCAGACTCATTGTGTCTTTTTTTCGAAAGCTTTGAACATTTTGAGTTAATCATTACATCTAATATTTCCGCGTCGCTAAGAAAAGAATAATGACTCAATTTCGTCGTCCATTGAAATATTGAGTATGTCTTTTATTTTTTATTTTAGTAAAAATGATGCAATGAATATTAATGTGGACTTAACGAGCTATTTGTCTCATAGCTCAGACGTTTTCGATTAGGTGCCGCTGGGTGTAATGAACTATAGTGATAATGAGTCAGCATAGACCGCTATGCACTTTGTCATTAAATCAAAAACGTCACTATTGCAAGTGACTTCAAACAGTTAACATACTGTGTAGTTAAACTATTGATATTAAAACTAAAAAAATATCTTATCAAATAAAAAAAAAGCAATGAACTGTCAAAATCAAAATATAGTGTTCTTTTTGTCTGTGGTCTATCTTTGGAAATCATTCAGCCAGTCATATTTTATGAAAAAACGTTTAATTATTCCAGAATATGGAAAGAAATGAGTCTCAACGACAGTTTAAAAGAGGTGGAGCGCGCAAAACTAGCGGTATGGGACTATCCAGTGAGTGACAAGTACTCCAAAATGTGGCAAGCAATGGAAGAGGCCGTTCTGCCAAACACCATAGAGGAAGCGCTTCAAAGAGTGAGAGATTCCAAGAGTTCTAGTGAAGGTTTTGCCTGGTTGGGAGACGCTACTGATGTGAAGTATCACGTGATGACCAGCTGTGATCTTCAGTCGGTTGGGGACGAGTTTTCAAGGAAGCCGTATGCAATAGCCGTGCAGCAAGGATCTCCTTTGAAAGACCAGTTTAATAATGCGTGAGTACTTTAAATATTTATTTAAATCGTTTGTTTTTTCTGTGTAGTCGTGAGTAGGAAGTAAGAACGATCTTATAATGCGCTTTCAATAGGTAGGTTTAGACAGCCTAAATCGATTTTTCGTTTTTAATAGTACCTAGATGAGGCCCCCTGCCAGGGTTACGCGAATGTTCGAAAGAGTTACACCGTGGCCGAGGAACGCAAAGGGTAACTGAAGGAATACGATGGATTTATTCAGTAAAAGTCTGACACTCGCTATTGCTCCGTCCTTGTCCAGAGCTGGAGGAATATTTGATAATTACCCAGTACAAAAAAAAAGATGTGACTTGGCCATCCTGTATAGGTACTCAATACCTTATTGCATTTTCTAAGTCCATATGTAGGTGGTATAAAACATTGTCAAGATCATTAGGGACCCTGTCGGGCACAGCAACGTTAGGAGAGAAGATGAATGTTAAGTTACAGTATATGTTGAGAATATTAAACTTCTGTCTAAATAGGAAAAACATTCCATTAGACTCCCGCGACCCTCACCAGGTCATAGGTCCACCTTGTGGGAGGCCTACTAACGTTGCGTGTTCCGGTACGTGGACGCACAGGATCGGTCATTGTGGCGACACTTAGGGGAGGCTTATGTCCAATAGTGGACGTTTTTCGGCTGAGATGATGATGACGAGACTGAGTAAAAACATTCGCTCATTCAATTATAATTATTGTGTTACATGGATTGTCATTGTAATGCAAATAAGTTCGTTATTATAAACTACCTATTTAAATTTCCATTGAATGTGCAATATTTGCACATTGTATCGTACACGTTCCTCCAATTTTGTTCATTGAACCAAATTCCGACTGAACAAACAGCCTTCAGTATCTATGTAGAATGTACCTGAATTCAGTTTACATAGCCTTAAATATCTACGTTATACATTGTCGGTCAATGACCTTAATTTACAACTTCCCGCCATTTTTCGAGCAAAGTTTTCATAGACAATATTTATGTGAACAATCTCGCGGCTTCCTTACGGTTACGACTCTATGCTCAGAAGCGTGACTAAAATACTGTAAAATAAAAATTCTTTCTCTCAAAATATGCGTAGGTAGTTGAGTTTTCCGTACTTTTGATGCGCAATGGTACTTTTTTATGCGGCCGCGCGGGAACTAAAGCGAACCTTGTGAACTAGTATTTCTGCACTGTAATCTCTTTGAAAAAAACCTTTGTACTTTACAAATTAGGTCGTTTCTGGTTGTCTTTAATTCTTTATTTGTAACATAAAATAAAGTATGTTATTTAATTCTTTACAGGATAAATGAGTACAGTCTTAAATATAAATCTTAATTCTAAGCCTTTCATGCCTGAACCACAGATTACTGAATAGTTACTAGGAAATCCTGTGTTTCAGGCGAGAAGAGCTAAAATTAACAAATAATCAAAAGGATTCTATTGTACAAACAAACAAACGTATAAAAAATCAAGACAACCTAACTTATACTAAAAATATTAACAAAAGTTAGTTTAAATAGGTACTCTCATGAGTACCTAAATAAAATTAAATTAAAAATGAAAAACCTATTATTTTAAATGAAGAACCTACTCATGTAGGTTCTTCATTTAAAATTTTCTGTGGATTAATAATTTTAAATGGAATTTGAATTTAGAATCCGCCAACCAGTATTATTTAAACTAAACATAACATTATGGTTAGCGAGTTTTATAAATAAAGCTGATTATGTCACAAGCTACGATAAAAATAAATCAGTAGGTACCTACATTGCAATACTTCCTTCTACTATTGTGTATACTAAAATGGGTTTTAGTTAAATTATAATGGTTTCCTAAATGTAATCGGAAATCCCTGTGAATGATACGGCGCGGAGTGTTGCCTCAGATCAATTTTGAATTTCAGAGAGCTATAAGCTTTTGAGCTAGCTAGCAATATTAACATAAATTCTTATAACGAAGAATTTAATTTAGATAATTATTACCTAATTATGAATCTTTTTAATGTAATATCTTGCTAATCTTTTAGAAGTCGGATCAAACATAAAACTGTAAAATTTGGTGAGTTCCTATTATTAACGTCCACGTATAGTACGAGGCGAAAACTTGTACCTAAAAATAAAATTTTGATTAAGATCTACCTACCTAGCAAAAAAATAATGCCAATATTGCCTAATATCCAGTACCTACCTATATGTGTGTATACGAGATATGTAATCTAAGACCTAAGCCGGTATACTTATAAGCAGTTAATGTCCTATGCAAATAGTAAGTAAAGGTGACCGCGCTGACATTTAGTCGATTCCGAGTATTTATAAATTGTTTATAACGCAGATTGCTGAGAGCTCACGGCGTAATCCCACTAAGAAATTGTAGTGGTTAAACACTTGTTTCCATTTTTAAATTCCTTGTTAAGACCGTCTTTTTCAGGTAAATTTTCATACAGCCGCTCTTACGTAATTATGATGTTATTACACATCTTTCTCTACATATTTTGGATACACCGCCATCTTGTGGATATTATCTAGGCTTCTTTAGGTATAAATCAAAACTTACATTTGTGTAAAACTAAAAAAGACCTCTGATAATTTGCTATTTTACTAATAGCTACTTGAACTTTGGCCCTCCATAATGTAAAAAAGTAAATCAATAGAAGCCCATTTAATCGAGATTCTGAATGACATCAATTTTTCCTGAAACAAGTTTTGTTAAATATTCGAGTACCTAAATCACGGGTTTTCAGGCGTTATCTGTCTTTTTTGCATTGCCTCATCATCAAACATCGTGCTGGATTGCGTTAGAAGAAGCAATAAGCTTTTAGACCATGCGCGATGTTGACGATAGGCGAGTGGAAAAGGAGCCTCAAATCACTATAGGCGAACATTACACGGTCATGCAAGCGTCAATCAATCAATCAATCATGAATGATGGTGAATGATAGTTTTCGTCAATCAGTACTAAAAACCGTCATGCAACGCATTAGGCTGACATCAGACGGACTGCATCGCAGCGACCGCTCTTGAGCTAGGTGCGTGGCGCCAACAGCGCAAAGTCAAATCAAACAACATGCAGTATTGCAGTTGAATATATGGGCTGCTAGCGGTTGCTGCGATGCAGTCCGTCTGATGGTAGCCTTAGACGGTAGGTTTTTCGTCAATCAAAGTTTTGACTGTGGCAAAACTGTCAGCAAAACCTACCGTGTAATGTTCGCCATATGACTTATAGCGCGGTCAATCTCGGATTGCATACAAAAGAAAGAGATGCACAAAGACATAATGCTTGCAAATAAAATTTTAGAAAGTAGTCCTGTTTCGATCGGACACACTTGTAACATCTTTTATTCCTATTTAATAAAAAAAATTGAATGCGTCTTTTTCATAATGATGACTTTGCATAAACAAATGCTTTCTAAGTATTTCAAACAACCACAAACAATATACAGTTTATGTCTGTGTCAGTCTACATCTCTATTTACTAATATGCTTATTGATATTAACGTTAGATATAATTCTGTTTGCTTGGATAATGTGAAGTTCGATCGGTTTTCTTTTGACCGAAGAAATGTAGGTGACATTAAAGATTAATGCCATGAAAGCTCTTTCAAGTACCAATCGATATTAAAGGTTCTACATAAAACAGGTAATATTTATCTATAGGTAAGTTGAGTCACTAGGTACTCAAGTCA
Source organism: Mythimna albipuncta (assembly GCA_929112965.1). NCBI lineage: Eukaryota > Metazoa > Arthropoda > Insecta > Lepidoptera > Noctuidae > Mythimna > Mythimna albipuncta. The sequence goes on from OV815967.1 coordinate 19,069,733, forward strand.
TCACTAAGACTCACAATGGGCCTCATCAGGCTTAACGTCACTCAAACGGCGATGGAAAGGCTATATTCGCAGCTTAGGAGAACCAAGGTTACCGACATAACCCGAAGAATCGCCAAACGAGCGTAGGGCACATTGCTCACAGAGCAGATGGCCGATGGGGCCGAAAGGTTCTGGAATGACGATTGTGTACCGAAAGATATAGCGTTGGAAAGTGAGGCAAATTGGACCGATTCCCTGGTGAGGATCGCGAGAATCCGATGGATGCCAAACGCTCAGAACCGGTCGTTATGGTGACACTTGGGGGAGGCATATCTATAGTGGACGTCTATCGGCTGAAATGGTGATGATGATTACAAACAGTGGCACCGGGACCTAAAAGTTATGTTCAAATCGGTGGTTATGGTATACGGATCCACAAAAGTCGCTCCAGGCGTCGGTAATCGCTGGGTGATTCCCGGATATCGTTGGTGCAGGCTTGCAGACGATGAGCAATGGGTTGCTCACCAAATTCTGAAAACTTTCGCCTTTTTATATTTTTTTAGTTTAATATATATAATGTAGAGGTATAACGTATAACGTAGTTTATCAGGTCATAAACAGGTCAAGAAAATCAATAGAAAACTAGCTTATAATATGCATTGAAGGTATACCCTGAGGTGGCTTTAATGTTAAAATTATAAATGTCTACTAAGTAGGTAGTTAATGTGCTGCAAAGCTACAATTTATTCCAGTTTCAACTGATAGCAATTTATTACAAGATCGTATTTCAAGGGGAATGAAATATATACTCGATTAGTTCTAGCAGTAGCCACTTACGACTAATCTAGTCATCTAAGGTCAGAATAAGACGGTTAAGTAGTTGCGAAATCACATCATAATTTTGCACTTGATTTTGGTTGTATTTTAAAATATCAGCATATATTTTTCTGCGGTTCGAACCAGAGACGCGAACTGTGGAGAAAAAGATGTCCCACTCCTCCCTCCAAACTTCTTCTTTCCGGCAGAACATCTGCCACCGGAACACGAACTGCAGTGGCCAATCTGGAAATCTCTGAACCTACTGCGGACTCAGGTTGGCCGCTGCAAAGATAATCTGGCCAAATAGGGTTTCTTAGACCCATTGCAAATATAGTGCCAGTGTGGAGCTTCTTCACAGGATATGTCACCTCCTTTCCTGTCCATCTTGCACAACTACCTGCACCCTCCATTACTTAAACGACGCCAGAGCTGTCCAGGTGGCTAAATTTTGGTCGGATAAAAATTGAGTCAAATCGACCCGAGAAGAAGAAGAAGAACCATAAAATTTTTTTTTTTTTTTTGGTATATTATCAAGTAACTTCTGTTGAAGCAAAAGACGTGTATATGTATACTTTTACACATCGTTTTTGAAGGAATATTGAAGAGTAAGTGGTCCTTCACGCTAAAGGGAAAATAAAGTAATAAATACAATACGAAAGCACGGTTGGCACAGTGGTTGAGCGATTGGGTACTAGGGTGCGTGTCGCGGGTTTAATTCCCGCACGGAACAAATACTTGTATGGCCTGAAGATACTTGTTCCTGGTCTGGGTGTCTTGTGTGTGTAAGTTTACATGTTTGTGAACGCATGCACCACACAGGAGTAATTGCTAGTGTAGGTCAAAGTTAATATAAACAATATACCATTATTAATTTCAATGATTTTACAAACTCTATGAATGTTAAAAAGTTTGATCAGTTCAGACTTGGAATCGAAGAAGCTTTGGGCCAAATACGAATAATTTTTGTGCGCGATACATCTCGATATCCATGGAACCGACAAAGATTTGGTGATGATTAACGTAAAACAATATCAAAATAATCTATGCTTTTCATTATGACTTTGGATTTACATAATGCTTAGGTATCCTTACCATATTATAAAACAAAGGCGACTGCGTTTGTTATTAGTTTGTCTGTTCGCGATAAACTCAAATATTATTAAACCGATTGTCATGCCTTTTCCATCCACGAGGAAGGATTACGTGCACAATATAGCAGAAAAAAGCTGAGAACTATTAATATGTTTTTATTTTTTTTGACTTTGCTAAAAGGACAAGGGCCTCGCAAAGATCTGCCACCCAACGGTTATGCCTCCCCCCCCCCCCCGCCGTCTACCACAAACATACAATGCTAACGACTTTCCTTCATTACAGAATCCTCCAACTCCTAAACAAACGGAAACTGGAGAAGCTCAAAGAGATCTGGTGGAACAACAACCCGGAGACCATGAAGTGCGAAAAACAGGACGACCAATCCGACGGGATCTCTATCCAGAACATTGGAGGAGTGTTCATCGTCATCTTTATGGGGATCGGGCTGGCGTGTGTGACCCTGGGCGTGGAGTACTGGTGGTATAAATGGAGGAAGAGGCCTGTCGTTGGAGATGTCGTTCATGTAACTCAGGTAACTATTTAAAGAAGGATAGGATAAAGGATAAAGGTAAGGATAGGATAGGTTTTAGGAAGGATAGGAGGAGGAGTAGGGATGAAAAGCATGTTACTTAAAGAGTTCTGAGTATATAATACATGTGGAGTAGACATGTATTGTATACTCAGAACTCTTTAAGTAACATGCTTTTCATCCCTACTCATAAAAAGATAAGAAGCTAAAGATAATAAAATTGATAGCTCAAGATGACAGCAAAACCGTAGAGGCCCAGCAGGGTCGAAGCCTTCTGGGGCCATGGGTTCGCTTCTGAAATGAAAACTTCGCCTAATGGCGGTAGAAAACCTTGGATGATTTCTCATCTAAACAAAAAGCTATGTTTTTAAATGCAAATAGATGAAAACATGTATCTGAATGTAGAAAAGATCCTCTATGATCTCATACACGTAGAAATACATGTGTACGTCTTAGTTCCATTGCAAGACGTGATGAATCATGACGGTCACCACTAGAACTGAGACACTGACCGAGACAATATCACTGATGATGTCATCGATATATTCTACAAGCTCTATTCATCTTTGTAATATTTTAATAGTTGTGATCTCACTCACGGACTAGCATAATCCTGCTATGTGTTTATAATCAGGCGCATGAAGCTAGAACTACATTAGACCGAAGCACACGTGTAACACGCCTGATTTGTACGAAGAACGACGTCGCGTGGCGTGAATCAAGTGTAGCTCTACAAGTAGTTTCTATATAAAATGTACGGAGACCGATGAGCCCAGATCGGCGTGTGTGGCACACGTGTGAGCAGTGTAGTTCTAGCCTTGCAAGGCTGTCAGAATAGACCCAATCACTGAAACTCTTTGCCAAATCAAAAATCAAAATCAACAGCGCCCTGCCAGTTTAGCGAGATGGTTCGAAAGAGTTACCTCGTGGCCCTTGCAAATGGTAACTGAAGGAACATTTTGGGTTTTGGTCAGTAAAATCTGACACACAACCTGTCGCTCCACCAAGAGCGAGAGAAGTAAATTGATGGTTTACCACGAAAAAAAAAAACGAATCAACAGTTAGAAAAACGCTCAGGTATTTTAGGCCTAAAGAAGTCTGAACAAATTATAATGTTTGTTATCATTTTATTATGTTCTTGCATCTGCTGCTAGGCATTCAAATAGCTGTCTTGAATTCACAGCAGCAGATGCAAGAACAACGGGATCATCAGCATATAAGTTTGTTCATTAGGCACATATACTGACATTACATAATACTGACATTTCCACATTGTTCTCAGGTGGAACCAGCGAAGTCCTCAAGAAACAACGTTGACAAACAAGGCGAAGGTTTCAATTTCAGAGGAAGAAACCTTGGTCTTAGCTTTAAACCTAAGTTTTAAAATAAAAAAAGTTCCTTCTTTTTATTATGTTTAGGTATTTTCCATGTGTTCATTGATCTCATTTTTTTATTAAGAGTATTTGAATAGTTCTGCCCCAATGTATGCAAGTGTGTCTGCAATAAACACGTGGCACTAATCTATGTTTTTATTTATGAAGCCATTTTACCGCAAACTCTTGACCTCTTTTATTGTAAAAAAAATATGTAACCTTTATTGTGAAAACTCGCCAACCATAGATACGATTCTAAATTCAAATTCTCTAAAGAAGATTATTGTTAATCAGTGTTCTATATTAGGTAATATTCAGTTTATGCTAAAAACGATAATGATTAGAAAGTTTTCATAGCTCCATTATCATCATACGAATGGAAAATGTATTCGTACGTGTTTAGGAGCCATGTTGAATTCAAAGTACTTTGTAAATTACCAACAAGGGCGTTCAAGCAGCATGACGAACGATATCGCTTCTAGAAAATTCCAAGGCAAAATGTTGTGGTTACGGAAAATTCCGATAGATGGCGTTGCCAGTAGCGTTTGAATGTTGTGTACGTGAATGTTCCGATTAGAAACTTAGATAAATAGAGTGTCTCAAGTGTCAATAATCTTCTACTTTTGAGAACCTGATGAAGGCAACAGATGCTGCAATTAATTGGACCAATAATATTTAAAAATTGCAATTGATTTGAAAGAAAAAGTTGAATAGGATTATGGTAAACGTATATTTTTATTATTGATAGGCTTGCGTTTGACCACTATCATACTTGATAGTAAGCGATGGTGTGGTCGATTAGGTATTTATTAAATGTGAAAACTATTCCCTTAGTCTGTATTGTGTGTTTTCAGATAGAAATGCTATGTAATGTATGTGTAATGTCTTATTGGATAAATAAGTTAAACTAATTCTGTAATGCAGTAAGTATGAAAATACAACTAATAGTAAGACGTCACCTTTATATTTTCTAGGAAACAAGAAAATAAAAACGAAAATACCATAAATATTTCAAAGAAGTTTATTACGATATCTTAACACTCTACGTTACAAAAGTACGATCAACATAACTCTAATACAATGTACAATGGTCGTGGGAGTGTGAACCGATTGTCTTCAATATACTTACTATTTAAATACGTTAATAAGTGTTATGACAATGACGCACGTGCACGTAAAGATTATGATGAGGTTAGGTTATAAGAATAATTGGTTGTCATTGGATTAGGAGGGGTAATTTAAATTAGCGACATCTAGTGAGCCTGTGCTGAATGTATGCAGTCATTTTGTGTGGTGACGTAAGAATACAACATGTAACTGAAATACATCCGAATTAGAAAATTAAGTTACAATCATAATCGAAGCAGTGAAATTTACATAAATGTACTTAGGTAGTATTTTTTAAGAAATTAGTTATCCTAATAGTAGGCAAATAATATGAGAATCGAGGCACGAGGTACCTATTGATAGCGCATCAATTTTGGTACGCACGCACAAAGACTAGTGACACAGACATGTAGTCTTAATTTTTTATTTATTTTAGTAACTGTTTTAAAAACAGCTAAAATCGATTGAGTAGTCGATTATTGATGATTGAATATATTTATTTATTATGTTATTCTCTTGTAAACAGTAACTTCATCACATTTTATGTCGATATGAAACGATGTGTTATTTAATAATCATATGCAAAGTAGATTTCATAGCTCTGTTTTTTAGACTGCAGTAGACTACAAGGACATGGGTTGATGATGTGCACTAGCTTCTGACATTTTGTAAGTACCCATGTAGGCCTATGTGAAATAAAAACATTTTTTTTAAATACATTTGTAGCGTTTTTATACGGTCTTTAATAAAAGGCGGCGTCTACCTTCCAAACACTTAAATTAAAACCATATTCGGCATATTTATAGTACAGTTTCTTCAAATTTCAATTAGAGAATTAATTGAATTTGAAGAATTTGTACTTTTTGCCTTTAGTAGCTATCCAGCAGTGCTATCACGAGCTTTCAACGCGATCTATTTTACGACTTAATCTGAACTGTAAAAGAGATTGAGTTATTTAGGGTATATCGTTCCATCCCTGGTGTTTATAATAATAATATTTATTTGCAACATATTAGTTATTATTTGCAATATAGAACAAACATGTTTTGCTGAGCATGCAAATATTTGGTATGTACATAGTAACATACGGATATATTTGTCAACATACAATTATTGACAATTTTATTTTGTTAGCAGTAAAGTTTAATACGTCATGGTACCCAGCTTGAGTACATTTATGTACAATCGGTTCACGCTCCCTTCCCTTTCCTAAATCGGCTTGTTGAGTATTATAACGGCAATAAACTAACATAACTTCGATAAACTCAACTACAGTATCATATTGTTCATATAAGGCAAGAAATCGTCATAGTTTACTTTCCTCAAACCATGATCTGCCAAACTTATATACCTTTCGATCATCCCCTTGTCTTTGTGACTCTGTTAATATTATTATCTAACAAGCCATTTTGCCTTCTCTCTTAATTTATATGTACATTAGAAAAATAGCCATTAAAATATAAATATTAAATTATTGAATTTGGTAATGTTTATAGCTCAATAGTCTTGCTATGTTTGTTCAAGTTTTTCATGTTCTTGTTGCATAATTCTAGTTCTAGCCTGAGGCCGTCGACTTCTGCCTCTAGAGTACGAGATCTTTTGAACATTTGGACGTAGTTGAGTTGTAGCTGCTTCTGGTATCTTAGTACCTTGTCCTTCTCCTCCGACCATTTTCTCCTTTCGCTGTTGAACTGTGTCTCTTTAACTTCGAGCTCGCATTTGAGTCTATCGACTATGGCAGTAGCTGCACAGGGTTCGTTACAAGAGTCAGGGAGTTCTCCATTCAGTCTTTGAACTTCTGCGTCTTCTAACGCGCTATCACTGGAGTTCCAGTGGTATTCGTTTGTTTTGCAGACGTCGTAGATGCCTCTCATGGTCCTCCCACATTCGATACCTTCATATCCACTGAGGGATATGTCCGACAGTTCTTGTCTTAGCTCCTTCAGTTCAGTTTTTAGTCTTTCGATTTCATTCTTGCTGCTTTCTTTTGTCTTGGTGAGGTCTGACACGCTTTGCATGAGGTCGTTGGTGAGTCTATCCACTTCTGTCTGCAGTCGGTTGATAGACTTTTCTTTTTCGTCCGTTTCTGCTCGCAGCCTCATGATTTCTTTCTCTTTCTTGTCGAGGACTTCTCTTAGTTGGCGACAGTCAGCTTTTAGGGTGAGGTACTCGTGTCCCTTGGCTGTTTGTTCATTCTGGAATCATAGATAAGAGTACGTTAGTAGAATTTGGAATAAACAAATTCACAAAGAGCCAGAAGGAAAAGTACTATAGTTGTGTTCACAGAACTAAAATCTTGATGCTATGAATATCACACGACATAACATCATTAGGGTATTTTTTCTTCTGGAATGTAAAGGACAACAGACTGAAGGAACATGGTGAATTTTAGTCTGTAAAAGTCTGACACTAGCTTGACCCAGAACGGGAGAAGTGATGTATGAAAAAAGAGGTATCGCGATACCCAACCTTGAACGACCTCAGTGATGCAAAATTTCGCCGAAACATCCAAAAGTTTCAAACCAACCTGGGCATCTTTAAGCTGTGTCTTCAAGAGCGCTATCTCCCCGGCTCTTTGGCACAGACTCCACTCGGTATCCTCGAGCCTCTGCCGCAGCAGCGCGCGGTCCCGCCGCACTCGCGCCAGCTCAGCGTCGCGCTCGTCGCGGGAGCGCCCGAAGCTCTGCATCATCAGACCGCGGGCGGCGCGCACGCGGACCTCGTGGCTGCGCACGCGTTCTGTTGTGCTAGAATGTGTAAAAAGGTTTTGAGTTAGGATAGTGTATGTAGGTATATGAGGGTTTTGATAATGAAAAATTTATAAAGCTGTAACGATTGTCGAAATTGAGAGAATTTGCCTACGAAGCCGAGAGATTTCGAACTTTTAACAATCGTTTTCTCTTCTACCAGTGTTCATTTAGTATAGAGTCCTAGGTTTGTAAATACAAAAAAAATCTTCTGAAAAGGTTGGCCCAATAGCATTTAAATTTTAATTTTAGAATTTAGTTAATATCTACATACATGAATCCACGCTCAGCTTTACCTCTAGGCATAAACCAAGTGATAGTATTAGAAAGTATATTACATTCCTTTCTCAGATATACGGATCTGTACACTTTTATAGCGGTCTACCGTAAAACCTCGTAACCCAACCTACTGATGCTAAAATAGTCGAGAGTTGAATATTTATAGCGACGAGATTCTTGTTATATGAAGATATAGGGAAAACTGTGATGGGTGGACTAGTTATTGCTCATTGTTTTCTTTCAAGCGCAAAAGAAATAAAATTTATTCTTCGAAACCAATACTTCAAAAAAGCTGAAATTGTCTGTTTATTTTTATTTACTTATAGCACAACCTAAGGGCCTTTAAGTCCAGAGTCAAGAGTGAATAGGTTACTCCTAGGCAAGCGTGATCCAGCGTCGGCCATATCATCGTTTACCTATCGGTGAGATAGTGGTCAAAAGTGAGCCTATCAATAAAAAAAAAAGAAACACGAAAAAAAATCAGGAGAGTTTTGACTTTTATCGGAGGGACTGGCCCTGCAATGGCAGAAGACAGACGTGTGTGGAAAGGGGAGAGGAAAACCTTGGACCAGTAGAAAAACACTTGTAGATTAGGAAATTACGCTTTCTTGAGTGCCATAGACATAGATAGACTTTTATACCAGAAAAATGAAAGCATAATTAGGTATCCTTTAATATTCGCCGTGCCCTCGTGGGGGCGATCGGCGGCGGAAACCTCTCGCGCCGGGCCTTGGTTGAGGCCATGGTCCGGAGCGAGGAGGAGTGGCAGGCGGTCGCCGTCTTCTGCGAAGCAGTAATGCTCGCAAAGGAGGAGGCCGAACGCATCAGGCAACGGCGTTATCGCCGCCGCCGCCGCCGCCGCGATTCTGATCCCGATTTCCGGCCACCGTAGGCGCGGGCTTGCGGACAGTGAGCAATGGGTAGCTCGCTGTCCGGCCGTCCGGTAACTGTCCGGACCAAGCCCAAGTCGTCGACGGCGCGCACTGTTCCCGCGCGCCTCAAGGAGTTGTCAGCAACAGCAGGGACCCAGCCGGGTCAAAGCCTACTGGGGCCAGGGTTATCCGAAAGGGCGCTCGAGCCCCGGTATGAAGGCTAGAAGGAACGGGGTGGGTCTTTTAGTCAGTAAGAGTCTGACACTATCTTCCGCTCCGCCCAAGAGCGGGGGATGTCAATGCATGATTTTTGCCCACCAAAAAAAAAAAAAAAAGGTATCCTTTAATATAAGAAAATACCTGGTTTGTGTGAGATGAGTTAAGACTCAGCATCTTCTGATGTTATTTTTTTTTTACCGTCAATAGCTTAAAAAGTATGCGAAGGCGTCGTCCACTTAGTCACGCAAATAAACAAAATAGTAAAATAAAAATAATTATAAAAAAAAAATATTCAAGCGTAAATTGCGGCAACAACGATATAAAATTTACAATATCTTTTGAAGGGACAAGCGATTGTCGGTAATAAACGAACATCGCAGATAAGTACTACTTTAGAAATTAATAACGAAAATGAAATCCAATTATGGTTTTTTGGACGAAAGCTGGTACACTACTCTGTGGTATATAATATGTGTGACGGCAATCATACGGTTGTTGCTACTAGCCACGGTTTGTTGCGTCTAACTGTGCAGAATCTTAGCGTTTGCCCCACAAACAGCCGCAAACTTTATGGAAACCAGGTTCCTGTGGTCAAGTTACTCAGAGCGAAAAATTGGAGTTTCTGTTATTTGAATGGGCAATACTGGAAGTAGGCTCTTTTTTGTCACTACTATGTCCGACCGAAGGATTTGTATCTTTAATTTTAATCATGAAATAAAAATTATTAAAAACATACATAGCGGGGCCAAAATGCATCAATTTTGAGATCGATGAAAATAATAATATTTCATTGATTTGGGTAATTAATATATCTATCCTTCCCAGTGTACCATAGAGCGGGAGAAGTCATTGGATGATTTCCCACTTAAAAAAAAATCATTCTAGACATATTATCTACCGTTCAATCCATCCAACTTTGCTGTTCGCCCTCTCATCATCATCATTTCAGCCGAAAGACGGCCACTGTTGGACATAGGCCTCCCCCAAGCGTCGCCACAACGAATGTTCCATCCATCGGTTTCTCGCAACCTTAACCAGGTCATCGGTCCACCTTGTAGGAGGCCTTCCAACGCTGAGTCTTTCGGTACGCGGTCGCACTCCAGAACCTTTAAGCTCCAACGGCCATCTGTTCTGCGAGCAATGTGGTGCCCATTGTCACTTTAGTTTTTCGATCCTTCGTGCTATATCAACAACCTTGGTTCTCCTCTACTTCTCTGCAATATAAATAACATCAGTTCTTACCCATAGTCATGCTGATCTCTCTCCAGCTCAGCGACTCCAGAGTCTGCAGGCGAGGGTGCCGGCACAGGTTCCTTGTCCGCGCCGCTCAGCACAGAACTCGACTTTGTGCTGGAAAAGAGAAAAGTTTACATTGTAGTTAGGTGAAAACCATTAGGGCTTTTGGCAATCTTGGAGAAACTTTAGAACTTGGAGTGACAACGGAAAATATTAAAAAATAAAAGGCCATATCTTGACAGGATTTCGGCACATGTTCGGTTAGACTACTGTTAATATGAGCTGGACTATTCAGAAGTTTTTAACTGACTTCAAAAAAGGAAGAGGTTCTCAATTCATCAGTCTTTTTATATGCAAGTTCCTTGATTACTCGAAGGCACCTGAACGAAGAAATTTTTTTTTTGTCTTAATGGGTATACTTTCCAGGTGGTACCATGGTCAGCAGGTGTGGATATGATAATAAAACCTAGCACGCTTAGCCAAGTTGTTATTCTGCAATCGTTAACGCTGTCGAAAAGTGATAAAACGTATGGGAATGACGTCTTCTCAACGTAAAGTCGAGTGGTCAGAACAAACGAATAGACAATTCGTAGCCAAGATCACATCGTTCAAAATCGTTTCTACAATGTTTAACGCTACATCCTTTGTTATACAAACGCTACATTGTAAAACGAGCGGCCGACTCAGGCGCGTCAACATGGCTACCAACTTATCGTTTTCTACGATTGCTGTCACCGAAGATTTACCGATTAGAGAACGGAATTCGACACAAACTTGGCTTGGGGCTTCTCTACACTCTCTTCAAGTCTTATAGGCGCACTTGTAGTGAATGTCTTTTTTGATTTCTGTCTATCATAGTATTAATTTGTCGGCACTGTTGACGCTGTGGTTGAGTGATTGGTTGCTGCGCTCCGTATCGCGGATTCGATTCCCTCACGGAACAAATATTTGTATGGCCTAATGAAAGTTGCTCCAAGGTGGCTTGTGTATTTGAGTTTACGAGTACACGTTTGTGGACGCGCACAGAATAAAAAAATAATTAAACATTCATTACACATTTAACACAATAACCCCAGGTACATTATTTAAAATATAAAACAAGTCCCATAAAGATACTGATTTATACTTGCCTACTCATTATTTTATATATTTATGTTCTTCTTTCTTATTCAATAAGATACTAATATACAAATTGCAAACCCAGATACATCGTTAATACCTATATACTTTACAGACGGCGTCATAACATAATATGATTCATTTAACATATATTTATCATTTTATGTATCTATTCATCTTGTACTGGTGTTCTACAAATGACTTAATAACTCCATAATAATTTGTATTTCACTTCTAAGTGCAAATTGCATTTTGCATTAGAATTGCAGGTCTGTTGGCCTAGTGGTCAGTGGCCCTGACTGTCATGCCGGAGGTCGTGGCTTCGATTCACACCCAGGACAAATTAATGTTTGTGTGATGAACACGATTGTATATTCTGTGTTTGGGTGTAATTTATCTATATCTATTATGTATGTATTTAGAAATAAATAAGTATGTTTTATAGTTATCTAGTACTCATTCCATAAGCTCTGCTCAGTTTGGCACTAGATGGCATCGTGTGAAAGTTGTAAAATATACTATTTAGTATACTATCTTTTGCCCGCGCGGCTTCGCTCTCGCTCTTCCCTGCTCCAACCTACTCTACCCTACACTACCCTACTCTACCCTACACTACCCTAATGTTCATTTTCCATAAAAACCTTCTCCTCACAATAACGAACACAACAAAAAAAGAATTAGCGAATTCGGTCCAGCCGTTCACGCGTGATGGCGTGACCAAGGAAATAGGGATTAATTTTTATATACATAGATAAATGTAGAATTCGTTTGTTTTTTACTATAGTTACATTGTTTTCACATATAAGTATCAATAATAAATATGTAACCGAGATATTTGTAATACAAACTTATTAAAAAGAGTTTCTTGCACATTTTTCTTTACAGATCGCCTTGGAATGTGCAATTAATTATAATTGACTTCTTGACAATTCAAAAGTCCCTGTAAATCTGTATTTAAAAGGAGAAACTAACTGACTGACATATCAACGCTTAACCATAAACCACTGGGACTAGGAACATGAAATTTTGAACAAAATTTCATGTGTGTCATGAGGATTTTCCAAAACTCATGCGCTAAGGTTATGAAATATAGGTCTAAAGTTTGTATGTTGAAACTTGCATTCACGCGGGCGAGTCCACTGACAACAGCTAGTTATAATATAAATGCTTTGATTCTTCTTGTGTCGTGCTGCATCTAAGATTCTGCGCAGATAAGCAATTGGCGTCGAACGGTAAACCCGTAAAGGCGTTTGATATTTTATTATTTTGTTTACAACCTGTTCGCGCGTCGCCGTTGCCTGAATACCTAGTTTCGTAATCTGGTCAATTAGGACCGGATTTGAGATTGCTGTACTTCGTATAAAGGGCTGTTTAATTGTAATTTGTTTACTTATTCATGGACCTTTTATCGGATGAATAAAAATGGCGATTTGACAGCTTTTGATGCATTTTGTCAGTGAAGTTCTATAGATAATAATATTGTGTAAGTATTTTTTTGTTGTTGATAGGTTTGCGCTTGACCGCTATCTCACCTGATGGGAAGCGATGATGCGGTTGACGATGGAGTGCGCCTAGAAGTAACTACAGTAGACTTAAAGATTCCCGGGTCGTAGCCATCAAGAAACACAGACTCCGGAAGGACTTCTTGGCGATGTGAAGATTTATAATATTGACGATTTGAAGGAATGCCATGTCATTAAGAACTTGCTTCATTTAAAATAATTAAAAAAAAGTATAAAGCTAACCGTAAGATGTCCACTGTTGGGCATTGGTCTCCCCAAGTGTCGCCACAACTAATTGTCCTATGCGTCTTGCATATAGCACGATTTTCTCCATAGAGATCTACGCCTTAGAACGTGAAATTTAGCTTCATTTATTTTTTGGATTGACCGACATTTAATTTTGACTAGGTATTTAATAGTTCCTGTAAATAGTCTATCTATAATATAAAAATGAATCCCTATTTCCCTTAGTCACGTCATCACGCGTGAACGGCTGGACTGATTTCGCTAATTCTTTTTTTGTTGTTTGTTATTTTCAGGAGAAGGTCCTTACGAAAAAACAAAAAGGTAAATTAGGGTAGTGTAGGGTAGAGTAAGGTAGAGTAGAGTAGGATAGAGTAGGGTGGAGTAGGGAAGAGCGGGAGCGAAGCCGCGCGGGCAAAGGCTAGTTTGAAATAAATGCTTTCGATTTGATTTGATTTGATTTATCGGATTCCCGCGACTCACAAAGACATCAATCCACCTTGTGGATAGCAACATTGAGTCTTCCAGTATGTGGTCGCTATTTCAGAACCTATCCTCCCCATCGACCATCTGTTCTGCGAGCAATGTACCCTGCCCACTGCCACTTAAGTTTGGCGCTTCTTCGGGCTATATTGGGCCGGCAACCTCGGTTCTCTTGCAAACATCTACGTTTACATATTCATGATTATTAAAACCTTGGAGCCTCAGAAAGCCTATCCTCTAAGTCTTTCTAAGTAAGTAAACGCCGCCATATTTTATGTAACAGTCATTTGTTATGGCGATTGTATGAATGAAGTCACACTAACGAAGATTGATGTATTTCGATTATATGTATTACTATTGTTGATTTTTTACGGTAATCTGTGTTATGCAATGCGTCTTTGATTGATATTATGTAGCCGACTATGGAGATACGTGTTTGGACAATTGGACTTGTGCTTTCCATTCAGAGTTTTTTTTTTATCTTTTTTGGTTTTGGACATTAGACTCAGTAGGTAGGAATGTGTCCTCTAGCAAAGAAATTGGCAACCAAGTCACGCAAGTGGTTGGTCTTTTTCGTTGTTAAGGTCAGGTTCTACTCAAGCTATAAAAGCGAACACCATGCAAAATATTTTTTTGACTATATGACCAACCGCCGCGCCGGGCAAAAATCAAAACATGATATAAATTAGTTGGCTCGATATCAAAAAAAATCGCGAATCTGATTCTATTTTACGATTTCAAACGTGTATGTCTACGAGAATACGTCACGGAAATATTTGAAAGTTACAAAAAATAATAAAGCTTGTTTTTTAAAAGGGCTTCGCAAAAACAAAAATCTTGAATAGTTATTGTTTTTTTTTTTTATAAATATAAAACCACTGTTATATGGGGTCGAAAGATCGATATAGACCCGGGCGGACTTCATATAAATACTATGGTTTTTGATTGAATCAATACATAGATAGGGATAATAGGACGTCATCAAATAATTGCTCCAGCTCTAGGTGGAACGAGAGGACCATTTTTTTTTTAAAGTGGGTATTCATCAAACGATTTACCCTGCTGTAAGATGGACCTCGAGTGGGCACGTCAGATTTTTCGTGACAATAATCAAAACTATATTCATTTATTTGCCTTGCATTCTAAGACCAAAGGTTTCCATATCAAAAGTCAACCCTTCGCCTCGGTATGTTTCGGCCCCGCTGGGCAGTGACTAAAACCCATCTGTCCCGTGCTTTTCCGTGCCACAGGGATTCTTTCAAAGACTCCCGTAGGCTAAAAGGGCAGCAAATTAGAATCAAAACACAGGTGTTAAGGAGCCAACCTCGGAACAAGTGCAGCTAACGATGTTCATAATAATGAAAGGCAGGTCTCGCTCCGTGGCGCGTCTCGCTTCACTGCCCGAGCGTTACCTACTGTGACTTAGTCTGCTAGTCTGCGCGCTATGACTCTATTGCGCCCGTTTTAATTGTAGATGAGACGTGCCAATGTCAGCTTTGATGAGGTCATGATGAGAGGTACTACCAGTACAGGCCTACAGGGTATTACCTCTCGTCATACACTACCTATTATTTATTTATTTCATCACCACTGCTCTCAAAACATCGTGAGGAAACCGACATTCACCAACCCGCACTGGGCCCGCGGTGTTGATTACGACCCATTCCCTCTCCCAGAGAGGAGGTCTGAGTCCCAGCAGTGGGAACATTAAAAGGCTGATTATGCTTATATGCTTATGCATACCCTACCCTGTACCTTATCTATGTACAGGGTAGTGGGGGTGAGATAGGCAGTAGCAAAGCGTTTTGGGAATTCATTCATTATTACGTATAGCTAAGGAGCGGAATTCCCTACCGGAGTCTGTGTTTCCTGATAGCTATATCCTAGGGATCTTTCAGTCAAGAGTGAATAAATTGCTTCTAGTCAAGCGTGTTCCATCTTCGGCCACATCATCGCTATTTACCATCAGGTGAGATAGTGGTCAAACGCGAGTCTATCCATAATGAAAAAAAAAAGTTGCTTCATGTAAAATACTGATATCCAAATACATAATATTTTTTTAAAGATATAAACCAGTGTAGTAATCGTTGATGGTGAACCGCATCAGTTTATTAAGAGCCTATTCACTTTAATCTTGAAGATACGTAAATTATAACCGAGCAGGAAGACCATAGCAGGCGTATTGTTTCAGTTATTCGATATAAGCCGTATAAGCGCGACGAGTGAACCGCTTAGTCTGAACCGTAGATGTGTTAACAATGTATGGGTGGATACTCGTCGTAAGTTTCCCTGTAGTCGACTCCAAAGATGGGCAAATTGATATATTCTTCATAATGGCAAATATGAAAAGGTCTATCTAGCAAACTTAAATCTGTCATCATCAAATCCCGTGTTACCTATTTGTTCAACACGTTTTTTTCTTTAATTCTATCTTGTCACTCGTCATGCATCACTAACTCGTTTTTCTTTCATATCACTTTTCACATAATCCATACATCTTTTCTTAGGCCTCCCTCTCCATCGATTCACATTTGTATACTCTATTAGTAACATCCGTTTTATCGCTCCTCTTAACACGACCATATCAATACAAATGATTCCCCTTCATCTTTTCAGTCACTGGTGCCACTTTCAAACTTCCTCTAATATATGCACTAATTTTTCCCTTTGTAGCGACATCTATATATATATCACATAAGAACTAATCCTGCATTGCGCAATCAAAGTTCTCCGCGCGATTAGAACATATAGAACAGCCCGAAAAGTCATCTATCGGGCAGTTGGCCACCAGTAATAACACCTGTCTGGTCGGAGGATCCTCCCTTCGCAACGAAGGTATGTGGGACTTTACTCTCTGTTCCGCATACCCTCAAAACCTTTATTTATTGTTGGCCTAATATGTATGCTGATGATATATTATTACTTGGGTAATCAACTTTATGGCAGACTCATTAGTCAATAATTGAAGAATGACGATAAATCTGTGTATAAATATTTAAAAGCAAATATTTGCTAATGTTAATCGATAAAATATTGATTTATGTTGTTGAATGATGTAGTGTTGATCACCTTTAGCTTAAGGCATATACGACGTAGTTTTTTTTTGTAATTTAAAATTTTAAAAAGGCAGTTTTCCATGTACGATTATTATTCACCAGTTACGGTTATTATAGATAGGATACCTTTTTACCTTTACATATTTTGATAAATGTCTATAATTTCGTATCATAGTTTTTGTTATCGAACTTTTCCGAAACGATTCGGTCGAATTTTATGTTTTTTTTTTTTTTTGTGTGTGTATACCTAGACCACTAAACGTCACCTTGAATTGGACTAATAAGTAAACCTTTAAAGTTTAGCAATGCTTTTTTCCCAACAATAACTTTAAACGTAGATTTCTGCTCTAGATATTCGTAATATGAATGAATTAAATAAATACTATTATGTGTAATTTACTGTTACAGAAAATCCCTTGAAAGTAGAGCGTTATGGTCAACGAATGTATTTTGTAAACAGTGTAGAAATAATAGTCCTCTTAAACAAAGTTCGGTAATGGCGGTTAATCTAAAGGTAAGACTATGTATGCTAGAGGAGCCGATCACAAGCGGAACACGACTGGAGCTCAAATTCGTGTAGTGTGGACTGTGGACTTACTCTAGAGGAGCCGAGTTCGAACGACACTACACGAATTTGAGCTCGGCTCGTGCTCGGCTCCTCTAGCATAGACCCACCTTGAAGTGGAGACTAGCTGTCAACACATGCACACTCACTCCCATAGTTTGATGGAACGGCAGCAGCCCAACATGATCTGGCGAGTAATCAGGCGCAGGACCATCGTGCACGATCTCTGGGCTGCTTTTTTTCTGGGTAATCATCAAATACTCTTTCTGCTCTGGGTGCGAGAGGTAGTGAGACTTTTACTGACTAAAACCAATCTATGCCCTTTCTGTTGTCCCCATTCTGGTCCAATTGGCAATCGAACAGAGATCCTCAGACCCCAGGTCATGACTGTGAGGCCAACTAACAAACCAGTCAAACATACAGGTGGAAAAAATAGGAGAAGCAACATTTAAGTACGTATAGTGTTCTAGGAAAGTTAAACAATAACTAGTTTCTTCACGCAGGCTTGCGGACGAAGAGCATTGGGTAGCTCGCTGTCCGACCGTCCGGTAACTGTCCGGACCGAGCCCAAGTCGTCGACGACGCGCACTGTTCCCGCACGCCTCAAGGAGTTGTCAGCAACAGCAGGGGCCCAGCGGGGTCGAAGTCTACTGGGGCCAGGGTTATCCGAAAGGGCGCTCGAGCCCCGGTATGAAGGCTTGAAGGAACGGGGTGGGTTTTTAGTCAGTAAGAGTCTGACACTATCTCCCGCTCCGCCCAAGAGCGGGGGTTGTCATTGATTTCCCATCATAAAAAAAAAAACTTGTTTCTTCAGATTTCGAATACCTATAATTTTAATTAAGTTATATATCTCCGGACCTCTTACTCCGTATAGATAGCGCAGCGAATCCGTAATAACAATGTAATAGATTGTATGACTACCACTTGTGTTGTAGACCAGCGAAATACTAGAAAGTGGATTATGGAAGCTGTGGGCTATGTTTTATGGTGCGGTTTATTCACGGGAAAGCGAATTATGGGTAGGAAACTAAGTATAGAGAAACTATATAATATACATACACTGGATTAAGTCACAGACCTCAATATCTTCAAGAAATAGGTACAACGTGCTTTCATTTAGCAACGTCCAATTTCTTGTTCACAAATCTAGTACCAATCAAAGACCAGATTTATACAAAAAAATTAGCTCTTGAAAAAAAAAAAAACTCGGCTGTTCTGGCAAAAGTAATATAGATAAAAACAAAAAGGGAACGGCCGATTTTGGGGATCCATGAGCTCATAAAAGATTACCCCAAAACCCATCTATATGTTATGGCTGTTAAGACATTATAATACTGAGAGTAGAATACTTTACATTGTCCTTGATATGCTCACACCTCCAGGAAATAAGGGGTAGGCTTCGCCAAGTACCCTAACTGCATTGATGTCGTTCTAAGGAACGCTGGGGATCGTATCTCGTTAAAACAACCGGCATTATCTGTGGATACGGTAAAGGGGCCTCTCCTGACATTCGTAAGGCAGGATGATCAATATACCACCGTCTTCCCAGGGGTAGTAATACCAATTCATTGGGACCAAGTTTACCTACCTACATCGAACGTCCGAACTTTTGCTTATTCGGTACATCATCGAACCAGAAGATAGCCGATCTGGTAAAGAATTCGGATGTGTCTAGTGTACATCATTAAATTGAGGCGTCAGAAAAACATTTTTTTTTTCACAACTATCACACAACGCCGTCTAATTCCTAGCTAAGCAGAGCTTGTGTGATGAGACAACTGATTAAAATACTTAGGTATATATTTCTAAATCATCATTTTAAAGATAAATTACACCCAGACACAGAACGAATGATCATTCTCATTACATAAACATTTGTCCTGGGTGGGAATCGAACCCGCGACCTCCAGGGCTAAGGCAGTGGCCCTGACTGCTATGTGTGAACCACTAGACAAACAAGCCAGTCAAAAACCTAATTTATGCAAGGCTTAATAATAAAATAAAATAAATTAATACAATGTCAATGGTTATAGGTACTCCGCAACACAGGAAACAGTAGTTAATGAATTTAAATAACAACCAATGTGTGTATATTGTTGAAATAATAAATAATGAAAAGCGGAAACAGTGCGTCAAGTTTCACAGTTAGGTTTGCAAAAGTTTCAACACTACGAGCAGAACAATTGAATGCAGTCATTTGAAAGGATTAAATAGTTTTTAACGGATTATTATAGGCTTGTGTATGAAGCAATTAAACGATTAAAAGTTGCATGGAACGCAAAGGCCAGCTGAAGAAACATAAGAACGCAAAGGCAAAGAAAGAACAATAGGTGTGGCTTTGTCAGCAAAAGTGTGACTCGCCCTTCCCGCTCCGCCCTAGATTGGATCACCCTGAAGGAATATAGGTGAGTTTTACTGTTTCTCACTCCCTCTCGCTCTGCCTGAAGCGGGAGTAGTTATTTGATGATTTTCTACTAAAAAAATATTATAAACAAAAATATATCTAACTAGCTTTTGCCCGCGACTTCTCCCGCGTACATAAAATATAGCCTATGTCACTCAGGAATAAAGCAGCTTTTTAATCAGTGAAAAAAATTAAGTAATCGGACTAGTAGTAGTAGTACTTTCAAAGATTTTATTACCTGTTTTTTATATTATTGTAGATAATAATATGAGTAGGTACAAAGGAACGGATCACACAAGCTGGACCGATGACTTGGTCAGGGTCGCAGGAAGGCACTTATGGCGATGCATGGGGGAGGTTTAGGTTCAATAGTGGACGTCTTCCGGCTGAAACGATGATGATGAAAAAAAAAACAAAAACAAAACATGTAGACGATAGTGTGCTGTTATTGATTTTTAATATTCTGTTGACCTTTCAGATTTTTTTTTAATGATCCCCGCACTAGGAATTACTCCTGTGCCAAAGGTGTGTCCACACACGTGTAAACTCACAGGCATAGTTGCGTCTTAACTTCAGAATAATATTCCTTATTCGGCTTACCAAAAAGGTATAGCGGAAAAAGGATATCAACTGTCAGTAACTGCTACCTTTTCCGACTAATTTTTTATAATTGATAGGCTTGCGTTTGACCACTTAAGCCTTCCTCACACCACTGGTTTTCGTACACGAAATATTGGTTTTGCGAAATACAGCTATCACGTATACCAAGACATATAGTCATTCAATTACATACAATATGAATCTATGAGTATTAGAGACTTGCCCGACTATGAAATAAGCCGACTAGAATACTTGTCGGCACTTAAATGGCCGAATATAGGTATTGTGGCGGGATTGTCGGCTTTTCCGATTAGAGGACTATTTTAAAAAATATTTTTTCTTGTAAGACGGTTTTAATTCTTAAAAGTACAAAAAGTTTTGTTATAAAATAATTTTGGATTTTCTTGTAAAACGGATTTAATGCTTAAAAATATAATACGGAAAATAAGTACTGGCTATTACTTATTGTCCCATTTTTCTATCGCTCATTAAGTGCCAAAGAATCTTAATACCGATTAATCGCAGACTAATTAACGACTATAAATTTGACTAAACTGGCATATAAAGATTTGATTGGCAGCAACTAGTTGGCCTACCTCTAGTAACTACCTAACAACATGTAAATGAGATGGATGTGGACGCGACGGACCGTAGTTCCTGGCCTCATCTCCACAAGCCTATTGTTACAGATTTATGAAGGTTTTAGTTATGTGAGTGATGAAATCTTTCGCGGATTTTAATGCTTTTTTTATTTAATAATACTTGTATATTAAATACAATTGAGAACGATAGCCGTTACTAACTTTGACATGAGACAATTTTGTTTATTTAAATATTGTATTATATCTATTGTATTCGCTTTTTTCTCTCTCTGTTACCTACCAGTTTTCTTCTCCACATCACCCAAAAGTTGACTGGTAGAAAATGTCAAAGTGGTAGAAGCCATTGAGTCCACCTCTGTACTTTTGAGTCCAAGCATTTAATAAATATACAATTCGATGAAAGATATTTTCTCGTGTCCTGGTGTCTCGGGTCATGGTTTAATCCGATCCATAGGTACTTAAAAAACTTTCTAGAGCAAGAATTTGTCTATTCTATATAAAGAAATCATCAACATTATACAACTTTACAACAATATATATATTTATATTATTATTTTATTACTTTTATTGTTTCTTATGTAATTTTTATTTTTGGTGTAGGCACAATAAAAATATATCTATAATCTTACCAGTCAAAATGTAAGCTGAAGTTACAGCGAATAAAAAGATAAGGTCGTCTTAGCGTAAAAAATCCAATTCAGGTCACTGCCGACTAAGCGTCGATTATGGGGCTTCGTCTAAATCGCTTCAGTCGTTACAGAGGTTGCGCTCACACAAACATACTAGCTTACAAGGTCATTTTTATTAACAAAACTCCTAAACCAGTGGAGCGATGCTCTTGTTTTTATGAACATCTATTGTGAATGGGAGTCTAGTTAATTGTTGAATGAAGGCTAAGCTAATGTTGGCGGTTTGTGACGTCATTCAAGAGTCGGTCGTGAATGAAGTTACTTGACATTTTGAAGATGTTGTCTTTATTTACGGATGGGATTAGTTTTGGAATTGGGTAGTTGATTTATTATTTGTACCAAAAAGTAACTTTATCCTAAATCCCTTTTACGTAAACTATAACTAAATCCGCTCAATAAAAAGTAAGTTTCCTTTCAAATCTGGTAGAAGAGGAAACTATCAAGTAACAGACTAAGGGTGAATATACTGAAATGTGACGTCACCGCCGTTCACTTATGTGTGTACAAGAGTTAGAGAGATGTTTCTACCACACTCACACTCTTCTTCATATACCAATATTTGAAATGCTAATTGCTGCTTCATTTAATTACCAATTTTGATGCTGTGTTCAGAAAAAAGATTACTTTAGTGGTACTTATAAAATATTGTAAAAAATAAATAAGCAAATATTCAATTGCTTTTGTCAGACTTCAAAATTAATTTAGGCTATTTTTTTCAAATATAGACATATTTACGCTGTCATATTTCACGTCAGGGTATTTTACATTAATAAATCGTAAAATTATTGAATTATTATGTATGGAAAATGAATAAGAGTAGAGAACAGAGAGTGGACTGTGTATTCTCTAATGTTTTGCACTATAATATCTCCAGCATACTTGGATAATGTCCATTAAGGCTTATAGTCCCTTGAACCATCTGGCCGAAATTATGTCGACGCAACTCTCGCACCAGCCTAGGCTAATCTGTACGAAATATTGATTGATTTACATATGCTATGTTCACTTTGAAGAATATTTAACCACTAATTTTTATGTGTAAAAATGTTTCAAAAGATCCAAGCCGTTTCGAAGGAACGTATGTGTTTCGTTTTTTTTTTTAGAGAAAAGTAATTAATAGCACGAAAAAATCAAATGTTGATAATGTTGTTCATGAATCTTTAATAAACATATATTTTTTTCAAACCTATTAACATGGCCGTTACCGAGGAGTAGGCTTAAGAAAGTCACTGTTTTATGGCACTTTTCGGGCGCTTGGGCCCTAACATTGGTCACAGTGAACGAAATTCGGTCGGGAGGATTTTTAACATTATCGTAAGAACGCAAGCCTAAGGTTTTAGACTTGAAGGTCAAAACAATCATACTTACACAGTTCTAGCTCATCATAACTACAACAACAATAACGCGTTTACTTGCAATTAAACGTTTCAAAACAGCTCTCAATCTTCATTATCTGGAAAATCTAAGGTCGTTTATAGAGATCATTCTTATTCTAGGGTGAGTAAGAGACAGAGCTATGAGCTATACAGGTTGTCTGGCGCCATCTCTTACCCACACTGAAATAAGATTAAAACAATCTTACTTTATACGTTATGGTCTAGGAACTGGGGCCTTAAAATGACGTGTTAAAATTTCAAACGTGCGAGCGAGAGAGAGGGATGGAGCTATACACCCTTAGCTCCATCCCTTTAACAGTTCAGTTTAGGTCGTCAAATGGATCACGTTAAGAGCTCGTGGTAGGGTCTCTGAGATCGAAGAAACGATTTTATATACATGTCAAGAATTTTTTTTATGTTATCGATCTTATGGTTAGGTTAAAATCGAGATTCGATTTTTTTTCTGCGCTGCTGTTTGCAACTATATTATTGTATAAAAACGTTCAAAGCACCTATTTTCTTCTAGTTAAGTTTAATAAGTTTTATTTTTAGTGTTGTATACTAGATTAATTACGAGCCATGAGACATGTGTATTTTAAGATCATCTGATGACTTTTTAAGACTCAGTACCAGCACTAACAAAGGGATCGATATTTAGGAAATAGATCTTTTAGAGTTTTGTTTAGTATTGAATCGATTATTTAGATTTAGATTTCAGTCGATTTAAAAATCGCCATCCCTAATTCCAGCAATTGCTGAGTTGGTGATCCTTTCGGTTCAGGCACAGTCTCTGCAACTGTATTGTATATCTGTACCATTTTTTAATTTATTGTTTTATGTTGTGGTATATTGTATTGCTTGCGCCGAATAAATGCTATTCTATTCTATTCTAATTGTTTATACATAGAGCAACCGCGGAAACTCGCCATTACGGAAAACTTAGTTAAGTTATACACGTAGGCATGCTAGGTACCTAATCATGCATGACTTCTTGTATGTTTTACGCCAGTTTGCATTAGCATCCACGGTTTTAATCAATGGATTCAGTAAAGCATAAGCATAATAACCAATCAGCCCATACTGTTCCCACTGCTGGGAGTCAGGTCTTCGCTAAGTTAGAGGGAGTAGCTGTAATGAACTCAGTGGCTCAAGATTATTCTTTCATATTATCTACAGCTTTGGCTATCGCAACGTGACTGCTGATCAGAAGGATAGTAACGGGAGTAGAGTTAACTAGTGGTTGACTGCAATGCCACCTGGTGGTAACACAGTGATGGACTTGGTTGAGAATGGCGGATATATTTTAGTAAACAAAGAATCAGATGACTCTCATGTTACTATTGAAGATATGCATGAGAAAGTCAAGGAAAAGAGCAAACGTTTTACCATACTTTTAAAGCAAGGCATCGGTATGTTTCTGTGAACTTAGAACTTAGAAACACAGACAAAACAATACGAGGCCGCGGTAGACCACGAAGTAGATGGCGGGACGAACTGGGTGTCTTATTTAACAATTAGAAAGAAGAAACGAAAAATCGAGATCATTGAAAGGAATAAAAGAAGAAGAAAAGGATAAAAGAAAGAAAGAACAATACGGACTAGTAACATCCAGATGAAATGTCTGAAATAAACTATCTACTATAATTTTTGTCAAACTACCGTCTATTCCTTTCTACATATAGATACACAACGCAAGTACCTAATTATAAAGTGTATTAATAAATGTGTAATAATTATAAATAATTAACTAGTGTTGCGAGGGAAGTTACGCCAGGTTGTTTGTCACGGATCTGGGTAGACGGTCAGATGATTCTGATAAACGGGTAACAATCGTAACAAGTGGTAACAAGGTTTAAAAGTAACGTAACTGCGGAAAAAGCAACCGAAGTCAAGAAGTTTCCAGAGCTGCGAAATTGTTTGAAAGAGCTTAACTCTCTAGAACCACATTGGGCCTACGTGGGGCTCATACGTACAGATTCGGGAGCGTTGGTCTCTCATGGCAACTAAACTTGTAGAGCTACATTAGACCCATGCCACGCGATGCAACTCTACGTATAACTCAGGTGTTGCCCACGCGTGTGTCGGTCTAATGCAGTTCCCGCTTTATATCGGTCCTGGAAGGCAAAGGACGACTAAAGGAACACAGGTGGGTTTCATTCAGTAAAAAGTCTGATACTCCCCTCGCTCCACTCGGGGTGAGACGACTTATTAGATAAAATCCGACACCAAAAACACTTTTACTGATTAAAATCCTGACATTGGTGACTCTTTCAAACATTCCCGCAAGTCTGGTAGGCATCATCCGTAGTGTGTTTGTGGTCAGTGTGGAACACTACGTGCCTTCAACCCTCGCCTGGTCCTTATCGGACGAGCTACCTATTGCTCGTCGTTCGCAAGCCCGTTCCTACGGTGGCAAGGAATCGTGTTTCATCTCCCGACTTCCAGGGCGTCTCCAACGGCGACTCTATTGAGAAAAGTGACCACCCTCACGCCAAGTATACCCACTAAATGTTAGATGTTTCTGTAAGTTCTTTCATATTCATTGTTCTAATCTATCCTAGTATTCAAAACAGTGATAAGACTGAAACATAAAATGTGCCAAACAATAGATAATTATGAGTAAATAAACGACCTACTTCTCTTATCTAGGAGTGAATGACTGTAAAGGAAGCCCAACAATCTGCATTGATAATAATATTCATTGGAAATATATGACTGTTTGCGAATTGTTGATAAATACAATGTTTTAAAATCCTATGACATGAGTAACAAGATTCCTCAGTTCGACAATAGTGTTGATTGTTTTTGATAATCTTAAAGATGGTCATTTAAAAAAACAAAGTAGTCCCTTGGGATTTTGCACAAGCATGGATGGATGTGAAATGAATTTATAGCTATACCCCTATACCCTATTCGCGTTTAAGATTAGACATTTAAAGAAACCTTTTTTACTGTCTGTTCAACCGATTTGAATTTCTACTATATTGTAGGTATAACGATGGCATCAAAAGCAAAAAAGTGGTTACAATACCAAATATTTACTGCAGCCGCTATTTGTCATACCCACAACGCGATAAAGGTCAAAATCGGTTGAACGGATAGTAATAAAAGGTTTTCATAAATGTCTAGTGTTATTTTGAATAGAGTATAGCTATTTTTTTTGGACCACACAATGCTCTAGATTTTTTTTTCCTAGCTTGGCCAGCATTACTATACACTGCTGGCCAAAGGCCTCCAAGTCCTGCCAGACATTTATGTCCTGCGCCGTCTCGAACTAGACTTTGAGGTTAACGTCTTGTCGACATTGTTAAGATATTTCGTGAAAATTAAAGAATACTAAACAAAAAAAAAAATCCTCTTTACAAAGGCGAATCACCAAGAGTAAAATATACACATGATCCTAAGGTGTACAATAAAATAATTTCCCATGTGACCCCAATAAAACAAGTTTTCCCTATTCGACCCTCAATCAGAAGATGCCGTTAGAAACAATACATTCGGAAACAACGCAGCTTCTCCCAGACCCTACTTAAGTACTAAATAACAAAACTTTCGCTTTTATTGATTGGGCGCATACTGCACAATAGTGCACTAACAATGGTCGCTATACACTATGGTCCATTCACCTATTCATTCACTAGTAAGTACTGAAGGTACTGAATACAGAGCATGAAATCACAACGCTGGCAGCGACTATACTAAAAATAAAATAAATTTATATAATGAAACTGAATAAATGATTTAGAAAAAAAAGTGTTTGTACCGTATATATATTCATATGCATGTAGTAAAAAGCAGTTATTTCATAATACAAACAGACACTCCAATTTTATTTATAGTATAGACAATATTCGTTTGGCAACATTGCCGAAATTAATATTTTTGGCGCAGCAATGATGCACTCACAATGTGTGTTATTTTAATTATTTTTAATGATGGTTACTTTTTATATAAATATACCTACATTTATCTTTCTTTCTCTCTATGAATAAACGGTAACAGTGACTGTTACGCTAGTTTCGTATGTTTAGCAAAGCCGTTCCTAACATTCGCTACTGAGATGTTTCCTTGGTCTGTGGTACAGCAGCTGTAGCTAACCCACTTCTGCTGATAGTTCGAAGGGAAGCTGCTAATACAACTTTATTTGTGTCAAATGTATTTGGTTACTAAAGGATTACCTTACCAGAGTATAAAAAAAAATACTGTTAATGTTTTAAAGGGTGATTGTGGACACTAAAATCATAAAATGTTTATTTATATGATATAAAAGTTTGTAACGAGATTGTTGGTTTATGTTGACATGAGGATCTTGCGACAAGTTTTTATACCAATTACCAACTGACCAATTATATGTACACATATACAATAACAACAATTTCCGACAGACGTTGCCTTGGTTTAACCATGAAGATTCGGGTTATTCCCTGAGGTCCCTGAGGGCCCCGATTCTTGAGAACCCCGCTGTATCCTCCGGTACTTCCGCACGCGAACGTCGTTAAGACTCCGGTTTTTTTTTTAGTTTTCTGTGCAATTTTATATTTTTTTGTTCTTTAAAAAACTTCTACGAAGTCCTAGAATTTTGTAGCCAACCAACTGCGCCACGACACAATAATGTGAACACAGCTTTACTCACGTATTTGATCAACCAACATAATTAATCCCTGTCTATATTTTCCTATATCTATATAGCCCTATAACCAATTATGACATCATTCAATCATTGTCGATCTCCTGACCTCCAACTAGCGTGACTAGAGACCATTATGCTAAAAGGATTGTTCATCTGATGACGAAGAGATGATGGTGTTCTATTTCTATAATCCTTGAGTGAATATCGATTGATCATGGTAAGAATATGGGAGTTTGACAATTAAAACGGTGTCGTGCAGAAAAAACTTATACAAGACTACTTATAAAAGGCTTGTAGCTCGCGAGGAAAGTGTTCCCAAGACAATAATTAATCGACGGTGCGTTTTACTGAAACCTTTTGAGGCACGCATGGTGTTCCAGACAAAATAGATAGGTAAAGAAGTCAGTTTTATGTACCTATGTACTTTACTTTTTATGCGTAGGCGCTAGGGTCAGCACGTTTCGCCGAACTGGTACGAGTGCGACCGAACCAAGATTCGTGTCTGTGAGCGGTGTCTATGTGTGCGTTGCTCGGGCGCGCTTTGTATGTAGATTGTCTTCTGTACATATCTATTTTGTGTTCCAGATATCAACAGAACTGAACGGGCCCAGTACGGCTGAAGCTTGCTAGGGCTGCGGGACGGTTTGAGCCCTAGAACGCAAACGGCAACAGAAGGAGGCTTTAGTCAGTAAAAGTCTAATATGTTATTTTTACCTATGTCTTGATTTGGGTCATGGTATTCCAAGTTTCATCCCAATCCGTTCAGCCCTTGAGTTGTGATTGATCAACAAAAATCCAAACGTAGTAACAACATAAGTAGGTACTTAGTAGCAGAGCATAATCAGCCATATAATGTCCCCACTGCTGGGACTGAGGCCTTTTATCTAGCAGAGAGAATGGTCCGTAATCAACGGTGGATGTCACATGTCTTCTAATTCCAGCCACCGTAGGTGCGGGCTTGCGGACAGTGAGCAATGGGTAGCTCGCTGTCCGGCCGTCCGGTGAGACGGAGAGCATTGATTAGGTCCGGTAACTGTCCGGGCCCAGCCCAAGTCGTCGACGGCGCACGCTGTTCCCGCGCGTCTCAAGGAGTTGTCAGCAACAGCAGGGGCCCAGCCGGGTCGAAGCCTACTGGGGCCAGGGTTATCCGAAAGGCCCTCAAGCTTAACGGGATGGGTTTTTTAGTCAGTAAGAGTCTGACACTATCTTTCACTCCGCCCAAGAGCGGGGGTTGTCATAAGATGATTTTTCCCATCATTCCCAATTTTTGGTTCTAGGACAAGCCAGTTTTTTCACGATGTTTTCATAAACTTTATTGTACACCAAAACCAAAGTCATAGCCCAAAGAATCGCCGAGGGCAGGGCACATTGCTCGCAGAACAGACGGTCGATGGAGGGCGAAAGCTTCAGGAATGGCGACCACGTACCGTCCTCCCACAAGGAGGACCGATGACCTGGTGAGGGTCGCGGGAGTCCGATGGATGCGAGATGCACAGGACCTGGGAAGCCTACGTCCAACAGTGGACGTCTTGCGGCTGAAATGATGATGATGTTGTACACCAAAATAGTAACAATTGAGAACAGTGGTGATGAGATAAAGTGCCCTCGACTTAGAACCACTAGGCCACCAACTGGATTGGTATTTGCGGTATTGTACTGTTGGTCTAGTGGTTAGTGACCCTGACTGCTATGCCAGAGGTCGTGGGTTCGATTCCCATCCAGGACAAATGTTTATGTGATGAGCATAATCATTTGTTCTGTGTCTGGGTGTAATTTATCTATAATATGTATGTATTTAGAAATATATAAGTATGTTTATCAGTTGTCTAGTACCCATAACACAAGCTCTGCTTAGCTTGGGACTAGACGGCGTTGTGTGATAGTTGTGGAATATTATATTATATTATTATATTGTGAAAATAAACGAAAAAAATATACACCTCTTAATATTTACTCAATGTCCATTGAGTAAAGTATTAGCTTTTTTTTCTTTTTAATTACTTTCACTGAAGTAACGCTAATAACAGAAGTAATTGGAAGACCAATTAATATGTCCATCGAACTAATGACAGTCAGACGCTAAAAAAATCGTCTGTATTACGTTACAACGTTCTATATCACTGCTTCAACCAAAAATATTTCAATTAGACTCGTCCAACATTGAGTTTTTTTGCGGCAACTGCCTTCTACACCATTATTCTCATCTTTTTAATCATTAAGAAACACTCTACCGTGACTATGAAAAAGCAAAAAATAGAAATACCTAGGTTCGAAAGAAATACCAGAACTTGTTTTTATTGTATTGAAAGCTACTTGAATACTAGGTAACTAGATCAATGTGTTCCAATCAAGTGCTTTCTTACCGAAGAAATCATGATCATATATTTTGATTTTTATTTCTGCATTGAGTACCTACACACTTGCTTATTACTTTAATGGACGATAAATTTAGATATTAATTTAGAAATCTCATTTTAATATCCTACAAAATAATCAGGTCGTAACGTTCCTAGCATTATTTGACTTCGTTTCAAATCATTCGTTATTTAATTTGCATAACACAGATACGAAGGTCACAATAAGACTACACTCAAAGCCAGAATTACAGAGTCACCAAAAAAATAAACAAGCACGTTTCTTCTTTCAAAACTCACCTGAACATGTCCCAAAACTCTCACTTTTCAATACACTTCACCATTTTATTCAATGGAACACGTACAAAATCACCATTTGATAAATAAACACCGTATATAGCGTACGCTCCGGCTGGCCGCTACTATGTTCGGAACACGAATGCATGTGGGCGCGTGCCAACCGCGCCGTTAAGCTACTGCTTTGATAATAATTACTGAATAAACCGCGCAAAATGAGTAAATACTCCATTACAATTTACAACGATGTTTTTTGCTTTATAAATGAATACTAAACGAGATGGTTTCAAAGAAAGGTGAATTTAAATGCAACTAAGTGTAATGGTATGTCACTTTTTGCGCGGCGATTTTATCTGAAAGAAAAAGTTTCGCGCAATTTTGTTCGGAACTTTCGTTGAAATTGGTCAGTTGCTTTTTCCTTGATTATTTGGATTTTGTGCGGATGTTTTTTTCAATGTCTTTCTTAATTCGGTTCTAAGTCCATATGTTACCACAGGAATCCAAGAAGAATATTAGCGTCAGTTACCTGATACACGCTGACTTGGACCCCATTGGGTGCAACCTAGCAGCGCACACCGTTCTATGGTTTTTCTAGTTTATTTTAGGTTTTCATTTGCTAAATATTTATCTATCTGTGTTTTTTTTTTTTTAATTGACTGCTTCTATTGACTGCAGCATGTGTGTGTGTGCGTAATAGCTTATCTTTAGCTTCATCTTCAATAAATTCAAATTCAAACTGGTTGTTCTGAGCTGATTAGTGCATCCCAACAAACTCTTCAGCTTCATAATGAGTACTAGTACTCGTAATAGCACAGGAGTATTTTTTTTTTTAGTGTCAGACTCTTACTGACTAAAAGACCCACCCCGTTCCTTCTAGCCTTCATACCGGGGCTCGAAAGCCCTTTCGGATAACCCTGGCCCCAGTAGGCTTCGACCCGGCTGGGTCCCTGCTGTTGCTGACAACTCCTTGAGGCGCGCGGGAACAGGGCGCGCCGTCAGCACAGGAGTATGGACCTTGTGTTTTGTAACTATGTTTATTTTTCAGTGTTGAAACCTCAAACTCAAAACATACATTAACTCTTTTTTAAATAACCGAGTCAAGAATACCTACTTATAGTGAAGTATTTAAGTGTATTATGCACCCGCCTTAAACCCACACAGCACTTTATTTCCTAAGTACACCGTATTTACCTTTTACTCTATGAACAAAAAACTTTCTTAAAAAAACCCGGACGCGTAACGTGTATTTATTTACTGTTTATTAAATTATACGCTGGTCTTTCTGGTGAATGAACACGCTACTTGTGAATGATTCAGTAACATTTTACGGCTCCTAACTCATTCAACGACATGAAGCTAAACTGTGGTTATGTCGCAGTTACAACGTGGAACTAGGCACTTAGACAAACTTTGATTTACACAACATTATTTTTAATATAGTATTTGAAACTTGAATATAGTTTGTTCAGTATTAGTAGGTAACTGAATCGATTCCAATAATTTTTAGACTATGTTATAGTTTTTTTTCCAAAATGTTTAAAAAAGGTCACGAGTTGGACACTACCGACACTAAGTACAACACAGGTCACGGCAGGTCATAACGAGCATTAGGTGCCAGAGCACAGCTGGGTACGGTAGCAAAACAACCCCTCAGTCACCCGGATGACCCGGTGACCATGTATTTGTACGGACAAAAATGTTGAAAAGTGCATTTTTCTACTTTCATATGAATGGAAAACCAACCGGTATTCCTTCCGTCCTCCTTTTCGTTCCAGGGCCGCGGGAACTCTTTCAAATAATCCTGGGAACGTATACATAGTGACAGATAGTTGAATAAATTCCTTCTTCACGTCTCTATCTACAACATACACATCACGCCACAGTAATGCTAACAGCATTAATTATTCAGTTTAATGAACAGATGCATCGTCTTGTGTGTCATTGACGTGTCAATCGTACGGGTACGTCGTAGAAAGTACTTGAGTACAGTCGACGCGTTTATACGAGTACCTTCGAGCTTCGTCAGCATTCAAATGATTTATTACTAGATTTTGCCCGTGGCTTCGCCTGCATTGTACATATAATACCTATAGGTTATGTCACTCAGAAATCATGTTTGCTGTTTGAGAGCCTCCTTAAATATTACTTTTACTCTGTTTTTTAGCATTTGTTGTTATAGCGGCTACAGAAATTCGTCATTTGTGAAAATATCATTTGTCTGACTATTATGGTTTTTAAGATGACAGACAGACAAATAGACAGACGGATGGACAGACGATTCTCAACACTAGGGTCCCTTTTTACCCTTTGGTACGGAATTCTAAAAACTATGTTTAGTCGTTTGAAAACATAGGTACAAATTTAGCATAGATATATCTATCGTACATGTAACTTGAAATTAACTTTTGAACTGTATGGTTTTTTACAAAATATAAAAAATCATGTCTGTTTCGTTTAATTGTCTGATAGTGTCACGTTTATGTTATAATAATTAGCAATGGTTTTTTTTTTATCTCTCTTAGGAGTTTCTGTCGCGTAGTCTAGACTTGCATTAAAGTCTGCGGCTGCAGCAAAAGTCTTAACTCTTTGAATGCCGTAATTAGAGACACAATAGAAAGACAATTGCTTATGTCGAACTGTGTAACATAAGTATATGTATGCATATGCATACATTCAAAAGGTTAATTTTGAATTTTTTTCATTTTTTAATTGTTACTTTTATTTATATATTTTTTTTTATTTACTGTTAATATTCGCTAAATATTTTACTGCGTTTAACGGTGTATTAATACTTCGCATGTTTTTGGTAAAATTGTGATGTCTCTTGAAGCAACTATAGTCCGGCAAATTTAAGAAGTACCGTATGACACAGTTCCATACGTAAATAAAAATTGTAAAATAAAAAAGCCTTTTATTCTGCACAGTATCATAAATTACAAAAATATTTTAACTTGGAAGAATATGGAAAAAAGAAACATAAATAATTCTTATTAATAAATTAATTATTCAATCATCCAATAATTTTTTGTTTCCATATTTCAGGTATAGTGGGCGCCCATGTGTCACTGCACTACACGTAGTCCATATTAATTTGTTGATTAAAAGTTTTTTGTGTTGTGATAAAATAAAAATAGCTCCATAACTCAATAATACGCCTATACAAAGATATTTTTAGAAAGAAGAAAAAGTGTGAAACTTCAAACGGTAGATACTTCTTAGATTTATTGTGATCTTAGAATATAATTCTAAGGTTGTGATATAATATTGTCATTCTGCGTCATTAAAAATTATGTCCGGACTAAATCGGGAAGTGAAGCTTCCCTCATGCATGGAATGAAATAGACTTAAAGGTGACGAACCTATTTTGACTGTGACTGTACTTCATACTTGTAATCTATTCTCGTTCGGAGTTTGTTCTTTACTAAGAGGGTGCATGGAGTGAAGTCATCGCCTTTATTAGTAGTTATTGTGACTATTTCTGGATGGAGTACCACTGTGTAAAGTTTAAGATGTGTGAGGGGCTATTTTGTGAATGTTGCTTGCTAGAGAAGAAATGCATAACCATTTTACCATTACATACAATAAAGTGGTCATACATTGTCTTTTTAAATAAAAATATATTATTATTAGTTAGTAAGTGTTGACCACTTGGACGGTTAAGTGATAAACCTTTGATTATACAGGGTATAAATAAATTCATTGGTGTTCCACGAGGTAACCTGGGAGTGCCAAAGAATAAATGATCTAATTGATGATTAGATCATGATCAAGACGTCCACTGTTGGACATAGGCCTCCCTCAAGTGTCGCCTTAATGGCCCGTACTGTGCGTCTCGCAACCATTTAATTCCCGTAACCCTCACCAGGTCAACGGTCCATTTTTTGGGAGGCCTTCCAACGCTGCGGTTTCTGGTACGACGAAAAAAAGATTTAATACCGAAAGCATAACTTACTTCGTAATTGAGATAATTACCTCAATAACAAAGTAAACAAATTCACTTCTACTGGAAAGTATATGTATAAAAACATTAAAACAGATTTCATTTCACTCAAACGATTACCCACACGAAAACGCGTGATCATACACAGACTTTCTGTTACACAAGTATTAACTTCATTACTTATGATGACGATCTTATTTGAGGAAAAAATAACTACAGACAGACTTTACAAAATTATAACGAGTTACTTTAGTCCTTATCTCAAACAGACAACATTACAGACGACTATGAAAACAATGATCATGAGAACAGTGGTGGCCGAGTGGTAATGGTTCCGACTTACGAGTTGTAGGTCGCGGGTTCAAACCCTGCCAAGCGCATTACTTTGTGTAATTTATTTCATTACACACTCTTAAAACGGCAAAGGAAAACATCGTGAGAAAAACGTCATGTCCCAGAACCAAAAATTCGAAGACATGTGACATCCACCAACCCGCACTGGGCCCGCGTGGTGGATTACGGCCCATTCCCTCCCCTAGAGAGGAGGCCTGAGTCCCAGCAGTGGGAACATTAAAAAGGCTGATGATGATAATGATTATGATGATGAAAACAACACAGACGCACCAAAAAATGGAGCGCAAACATGAAATGGAGGGTTGTAACATAATAATATGTTTCTTACAAAAACAGAACAGTTATGACTGTACATGTGGATGGATGGATAGGGAGAGGGAGGCCAGAGAAAAGATGGATGGATCGTGTGAGGAGAAATATGAAAAAAAAGTGATAGTGTGACGGTTGACAAGACAGAATGGAAGAAAAAACTTTATGAAGGTAACTAAATAACTGTGACGTAGGTAACCTTAAGTTTGTTATGTAACGCCAGTCTTCAATTAAAGCGAGTAAAGAACGGACGTGTGTTTTACTGCTAAGCAACTTATATCACAGTGGCGACGAGGACTCAAAAATAAAAAAAACATCACGCGTATAATTGTTTTGTGGAGTGCTAAGAGTGGAGTGTAAAGTAAATCAATAAACAATACTAACTGCGTTGTGTACAAAATGTCCATCGGCAAAATAGGATCGTTCGACCTTGAGAAGGACAACTGGGAGGCATATATTGACCGATTGGAACAATATTTTGTAGTAAATGATGTGAAGACCGAGATTCGAGTAGCTACATTGATCACAGTCATAGGAAGTGAAGCTTACGAGCTTATGATCAATTTGTGCACACCTCCACACTACTTGCGTCAGTCGTTAGTACCAGGGGCAACTCAGCTGTATAGTGGGCTAACACTTTACTAGATACCAACAGATGCTTCACCTTATTAAACGCTTGTGTACATTCTGCATTCCATTCATACCTGACATCCTTTTTTAACAATCTATATAAAGGCTCTAAAATAGTACTTATATTTGGCACAAATTTGGCATAATACATTACCAATCCTAAGAACGACCGTAATTCCATTATATTTGCAGGTATAGGTGCCTTTTTAATTGCATCTACTTTTTCTGGGCATGTGTGTACACCTTGCTTACTTATTACAAAACCTAAGTATGTTACGGAATCCGCGAAAAACGTGCATTTCTCTTTCTTAATTCTCAAGCCATACTGGCGCAATCTCTCAAAGACTTCACGCAATGTATTCAAATGTGTAGGTGTATCTACCCCAGTCACAATAATGTCATCTAAAAAGATACCTACTTGCGGCATGTCCGCAAAAAGCTGTTCTAACTTTCGTTGAAAAATTCCTGGGCTAGATGCTAATCCATAAATCAATCTGTTGTACATAAATAAACCTTTATGAGTGTTTATAACAGTATACTTTTTTGACTCGTTTAACTCAAATTGTGCATACGCTTGTGACAAATCTAATTTTGTAAACTTTTCCCCACCGTGTAATTTCGCAAGCAGGTCTTCTACTTTAGGTAAAGGATAGTGGTCCACTTCTAAACACTTATTCAATGTCATTTTAAAATCTGCACATACCCTTATGGTACCGTCTTTTTTCATTACGGGTACGATAGGTGTGGCCCAGTCTGACGTGGAGACCGGCGTGATGATTCCGTCTCGCACCATCTGATCGAGCGCGCGTTCCACCGGCTCCCGCAGCGCATATGCGAGCGGCCGGGCGCGTAGGAATATAGGCCACGAACCACAGCTAGTGCTGTTGTAAAGGTGCTTCGTACCACCTTTGCACGTTTTGGTTTGCCCAAGGAAATAGTTTCAGATAACGGTCCCCCATTTTCGAGTAAAGAATATCAAGAATTTATGAATAATAACGGCGTTAAAGTAACCTTTACACCAGCATATCACCCTGCTTCTAATGGAGCAGCGGAAAATGCTGTTAAACTTTGTAAACGAGCTATAAGAAAATCAATACGTGACGGGATAGATTTAGATGAAGCATTGCAAACATATCTTATGATGTATAGAAATGTAGAACACAGTTCCACCGGTGAGTCTCCAGCTATGTTATTGCAGCGAAGGAAATTAAGAACTAGGTTAGAAATACTAGGCGAGGATAGATATGTAGAAACTAGAATTGACAAGGCTCAGCATAAACAAGTATGTAACGCAGGCGGAACTGATAGACACTTCCAAGTGGGTGACCCGGTGTGGGCTCGCAATTACACAGGTGAAAAATGGTTCGATGGCACTATCACAGAGAGAGTTGGCTCTCGTAATTATGTAGTAGGTAAGGAAGGTGGTCCCTTCTTGAAAAGGCACGTCGACCAAATTAAAAAGAGAAGAAGCAGCCACGGGGTGCCATCTGTAGGTGAAATGATTTCATCACCAATAACCAGATCCGCTGTGGAGGATTCGGAGGAGGAAACGGTAAGGGTCGAGGGACTGGACAAGCAAAACATGTGGTCTAATTTACCTGAATCGAGTGCGCAGGAATCTAGGCCTTTTGAGGAGACAGTGGATAACCCACAACTTGCAGGTCATGTAGCAAGTTCTGGTGATAGAACTCCTGTACCATCATCGGTGAATCGTCCCAAAAGAGAAAGAAAACCAGTACGTAGGTATGGTTTTGAAGAGATAGATTTTATATCAACGTAATAATACTGTGTAGGTAGTATAAATAGTTCATAAGTTAGCAATAGGTACTAAACATAAGTGAAGTTATTATAACGTAAAATGTAATACATTATAAGATTAGATGCATAAGTAAAATAGTTTATTACTAATTAAGAATCCTTTTTCATATTAAATTAGACAGTAAATAAGGGTGGAGGTGTGACGTAGGTAACCTTAAGTTTGTTATGTAACGCCAGTCTTCAATTAAAGCGAGTAAAGAACGGACGTGTGTTTTACTGCTAAGCAACCTATATCACAATAACAATGTGCAAGGGTAGGAAGATGATGTTTAAAATATAGAGATATTATAGGAGACAGGGCATAAAGTCCCGCAAACCTCCGTTAAAAAGGGAGGTACCTCCAATCAGACGGCTGTTCAGACTGTAGTATTTATGTTCTGATCACGCGAAAAACTAATAATACCGCGATGCATGATTTTGAATTTTAGTTCTTAAGTGGCGTCATAGATGTCGCTACAATGTGTAAACAAATATTTGTGTAACCTAGAACTTAAGAGCTTCATGTAGATCTAAAGCAAACCATTTGTTCGAAAAAAGGCGGTTATAATGAACATTAAATGCTAATCAATGTTTAATTATTAAATAGTTGTCAAAGAACTCATCCTTTGTTAGGTTAATATGTCAAAGACAACAATCATAATATTTTTTAATGATGATGATTTAAGTTAGTGAATTACCCAAGGCTACGGGATTGTTTGAAGAAGTCACCACGGTCTTTAACGTGAAGGGTAACTGAAAGGACACGTGTAGGTTTTAGTCAGTAAAAATCTGACACTCTCTATGTATGGCCCAGCCGGGTCGAAGCCTACTGGGGCCAGGGTTATCCGAAAGGGCGCTCGAGCCCCGGTACGAAGGCTAGAAGGAACGGGATGGGTTTTTTAGTCAGTAAGAGTCTGACACTATCTCCCGCTCCGCCCAAGGGCGGGGGATGTCAATGCATGAGTTTCCCCTCGAAAAAAAAAAAAAAAAACACTCTCTATGTATCGTACGGGGTCGCCACTCTAGGCCATAATCTTAAGAAAATTTGACTTTAATGGGGTACTCAGTAAAATTAACCCTAAAGGTGAGTCTTCGTTAGCTTACGAGCCGAGCTCAAATTCGTGTAGTGTCACTCGTGCTCGACTCCTCTAGAGTCGGTCCACACTACACGAATTTAAGCTCGGCTCGTGCTCCGCTCATACTTGCTTCCTCTAACGTAGACCTAGGGAAACCTTAAAGTAACCTTAAGGTTTCTTTAGGTCCAAAAATTAAGCTTATCTCTAACGTAGACCTAAGGAAACCTTAAAGTAACCTTAAGAAACCTTAAGGTTACCTACTTTAATTAAAAATTAACCTTATTAACGTTACCTATTGGTAACGTTAGGAATTAAGCTCGACTGAACCATTCTATGGTAATTACGCTACTGGCAAAAATACACTGTTCCGGTGTGCGATTAAAGCTAGAACTACATTAGACCGACGCACACGTGGCCCACGCCTGATTTGTACGTAGAACGACGTCGCGTGGCGTGGGTCAAGTGTAGCTCTAACAGTCTATTTTCCATATAAAATGTATGGAGACCGACGCTCCCAGATCGGCGTGTGTAGCCCACGAGTGCGCAGTGTAGTTCTACCTTTAGGAACACATTGTAAAGTGACACAATGAAACATCATTAATTGTATTGAAGTTCATATAAAGCGCAACAGCGGCAGTCCGATATGATCAACATGTGCCTAAATAATATATATTGTACCTATGCGTGCTCATTTTCACCTTCCGCATGACATAGGTCCTCACCGGATATGGTAAGTTCAAGAGGTTCCTGCATTCATGCGGAAGAAACGCCCGGGTGTTAGCATTGTGAGGACTGCCTGAAAGAGACGGTGAGCATACGGTTGAGGTGTGCCCCGCTTGGGCGGAGCACCGCCGTGTCCTCGTAAGGGTCTGATACAGGTAATGGTCCGGAGCGAGGAGGAATGGCTGTTGGTCTTCTTTCTTTTTGTTTTTGGAGTGGGAAATCATCAAATACCTTGTTTCACTCTAAGAAAAGCAAGAGGGATTGTCAGACTTTTACTGAATAAAACCCACCCGTGTTTCTTCAATTGCCCTTTGCGTCCTAGGTCTGCAGTAACTCTTTCGAATAATCCCGCTGTAACATGTTTAGTGCTTTAGGTACTAACTATGTTACAATTGGACCTAATTCTAACAATTGAACTTACAATGGAGTGTTGTCATTGGTTCAGCGGTGCGGTGAGCTCAACGGAAACGAAACGATACAATCCGATTTCAGTGGTCCATTACTAGGTAGTAATCTTTTTCTTCTTATCGCTGGTACGGTGTATTGTGGCTGCTGAGCTCATCAAGCGACGCGAATATAACTTTATCGGTAACTAGCTTTTGCCCGCGGCCTCGCCCGCGTGGCATTAGGTACTTAATGAATCTGGATAAAAGGTAGCCTATGTTCTTTTCCACGTCAAAGGCTATATGCATGCCAAATTTCATCCAAATCCGTTCAGCCGTTTTTGCATGATTATGTAACAAACATCCAAACATCCACACTGTCACATTTATAATATTAGTTAAGATTACAGTTTTCAGCCGTATGGGGTTGAAATGCTTGAGTCATTGGGTTGGAGTACACGTTATCTTTTCAAAAATATTTCTCACCGACTGATCAACAGAGGGCTGGCTTGTTCTTCATCCAAAGCATTACCATACAACGTCAACCTGGCCGAGAGTTCCATTCTATGTACATACATATTGGGTGTAGCCATGATCATAACACTCCTTACTCTTTGTGCCAATTCAAAAACTTGAAGATTGAACTTTGAAAAGCAGATACCTATCTTCATAAGTTTTTTATTTAAAAACAGTGGAATACAACGCCACCTTTCGGCAGATCAACACCCTAAAAACAGTGTTGCCAAAGCAGATAACGTAACTAGCTCTTGGCGCCATTGGTATTGATGGTGCAGTGCAAATTAAATTTTTCGTAAATTAATTAATGTTTAAAAATTTTTTTCCTCGATTTGACAGTTAATCGTGACGTCACAACATGGCGGGCGATCCTATTCTCATTTGGAACGCATTGTACACTGACACCACGTATCATAGAAAAGGATCAAGGAAATGCTGATATCCGTGACCTGTATATAACCGTTTAAAAGTTTATAAAGCCAATGTAACTTACACAATAGCGGAGTGATGCCTCTGGTGCAGCGGAGCGGACGGTGTGGCCGGTGGCAGAGCGGATAAGGAAGCGGGCTGAGGTGAACCACACCACCGACCCTCGCGGACGTCTGATGAGCCTGCCAATAAGACAGATGTGGTAAGTTAATGGCCTGTGTTGTTCTTCGAAAAGTGTAGGCCAATACATTTTTAAAGTTCCATACCTCAAAAGGAAATACGGAACCCTATCAGGATCACTTTGTTGCCCATCTGTCTGTCACGACCTTTTATCTCTGGAACGCGTGGAGGTATCGAATTGAAATTAAGACCATATGGTCTTAATTATTTTATTATCTTATTTTTTTATTATTATTTGAGTATATACTCAAGCCTGCGGTGAAGCTGTGAAAAACTGTCAAGGGAATCAAAATTCATAGGATACTTCACGTTTACCTAGAATCTTGAAATTTGTCATAAACAAGTATAGGAAAAATTTGAGAACTGTAAATTAGTAGGTAGCTACGTTACAAAAAAAAAGACGGGTGTGCCGGCAGAAGTGAAAACTTGATTATTAACGTTGAAATATATATATATACGTATATAGATATATTATATACAGGAAAAGTTTTTAACCACTGCGTAAATTTTTTTTGGTGGCTCAGTGTAAGTAATAGAACACATTTCCATTTTTAGTTTATAACTTTTTTTTTCACATTTTTCCACCTTGTCCCATTTTGAAATAAGCATAACATGGACATAATTTAATCGTAATACTATTAAATACTATGAATGAAAACGCGCTGGCCGCCGCGCCGCCCGTTGTACGAGACGGGGGTGCGGGGGGAAGGGGGCGGGGGTATGCGGCGCCGGCGGCGGCCTTTGATGTGCGGATCTGCAGTACGTCACTTGCGGAAGCGGGGTTCGGACGTTCGCTCATATTCATCCCTGCGCGCGTGTGTGCCGCGTACTCGTGTCGTCACGATGTCGAACTTTACTCACCGCGAATACTACGAAATGGTGCGAGTGTATCTACTTAGCCACGAAAATTTACGAGCAGCACGAAGAAGATATGAGAGGGAGAGCGTACCTCGTATGCGAGCCCAAGGGATCCGTAATCCTACGGTACCTAATGAAAGGACAATTCTTGCAGCAAATCAAAGGCTGCTTGATCACGGCCAGTTCAGAACCCCGAGCCATGCACTAGGGTCTGGCAGACCTCGACTGGCAAACAAAAAATAAATAACGCTTTCAATGAAGTGAAAAGTGATACTAGTGTCCTAAACAAACTAAATGCAAACTTATTTTAAACGTGCACGTTTATGCCTGGAAAAAGGAGGAGGTCACTTCGAACAATACCTTAAATACTGTGATTAACGAAATGTAGAGGTAAGAAATTATAAACAATCTTAGTGTGTTAGGTTCTTTTTGATTGGACATTGTTGTAAATAGGTAGTTGATTCCAATTTTTTAAATACGCCAGAATGCAATTTTTTCAATTCAAATTTTATCATGAGTAATTATCATACATAAATGTTTTAATTTGAATGTAAAAATTATTACTTGATTTATTTTCTGCATTTTGATGGTCCTAAGCCCATGAAAGTATGAAGGAAAAATTGGAATTACCTAAACTTAAAAAGTAGCACGAAATTGCGGTCAGTAACCGCACCGCGTAGGTACTTACGTCGGCGCCGTCGCATCGAGCGAACGCACATAAGTACTTACCTACAACTCAGCTGATACAGTTTGCCGGTCGGGCGACCAGTCGACGCGTGAGTCGGTCAACCGGGCGCCCGACTGGCAAGCGACCATAAAATAAATTTCTATGTAAATAAGTCTCGTAAGCGATAACTTTATTTTTTACTATTAACACATATCAAAATAAAAAATACGTGTTTATTAAAATATATTCAAGTTTATCATGACAAAATTTGCGCACTGGTTAAAAACTTTTCCTGTATATATATATTTATATATATCTATATATTTGAAACAGTAGGCCCAGGCATACATTTTCGCCGCGCCGTAGAGAGGGGATAGCTGTCTACTCTCCATCCGTCTTACGCTTTTTCGATCAGGTCACGTGTCCTGACGCGAGTTTAAGATTTTATACCCATTACAGAAAAAGTGCTCAACGCCGCTAAAGAAGTTTTCACTTAAAAAAAAAACTGTTTTTGCGATTCGGAAAAATCTTCGTAACTCAATTCGGGAATTGAACAATTTTCAAAGGTAAGTTTGTATGAAACCCTCAGTGCGCGAGGTTTTTCGAGTTTTCTAGCAAACTTTAGTGGCATCAATCTACTTAGGTTCCTTACTTAGCGATCTCCCGATTTAGTGACGCTCATCTTTAAAATATTTATAGATTCTTTTAATGAAGTTAAAAGGCTGAAAGAGGAATTTGTTAACTTACTTTTTATTTTCATTTTGTATCGGGGTTTTACTTTTTAACAAATTAATTCCTAGTGTACCTATATTTTGATTTAGTTTTTTATCTCATGTGTCTACACTACTAGACGATATGTGGAGTCACTGAAACAGGCGTAATCTTGGTCAAATTTTATTGTAGCTTTGACTTAAGCAAAGCTTGCTGCGAAGTCTGATTTGATCCATTTACTGCTAAATACTGCAAAAACATTAGAATGTGTTAGATCCGCATTCTAATATCTAAGCTTTCTTTTTCTTTCTTTCTTATTCTGTATCAAAAGCTTAAAATACTTTCTAAACTTGACACTGGCAATGCACAAATCGTGCAATGTCAAAAGAAAAAAAAAACAGAATCTCTATACAAAGTGACATTCTATCAGTGATGGTGATTAATGGAACATTCAAAACGTATTTATCAGACTAGCTTCTTCCAGCGGCTTCACTTGCGTCCTGGTGACTTCTAGGCAAGCATGCTCCATCGTCAACCACATCATCGCTTACTATCAAGGGAGATAATGGCCAAGCGGGAGCCTATCAAACATAGACATTGAATACTGTTGATTTTAGTGATCTTAACTTGATACAAAAAATAGGTTTTACAATGTTTTTGCTCACAAGACGGAATCGTCTCCAACAGACACTTTTTTTTTTAATAATTATACTAATGCGTAACTGCGATCCCACCTGATAGTAGTTGCTGCTGTTGATGGTAAGGCGCACTGGTTCTTTAAAACACTTATATTATAATCGGATGGCAAAACCGAAGCAGGCAATTTGTTCCAGTCGTTTTATGTAACCGGGATAAATTTTTATTTTTTATTATTTCACTTACAGCACTTAAAAATAAATAATAGGGACTGTTCTAATATTAATTACGGGTAAACACAACATTTACAGCACACATGCCAGTTTACCGCCGAGTTTATCTTAGGTTTTTTCTTTTAATTTAATGAATGAAGAATATAAGAAGGCACATGAATATAAGAAGGCTGCAGCTAATATACTCACTGCCATAGAGCGTCAGGTGTGACGGAGGTCTGCTGGCCAGCACCGGAGTGGAGCCATATCTCTCTCCGCCCGCAGACAGCCGCCCCCCGAGCGGCTTGAACGCTATCGGACGAATCACTGACTTGCCCTGGAACAAGAAAAATATATGCACGTTAGATAATGGTATTTTATATAAAAAGGGCAATAATGTCGGTCTTATAACAAGGAACTTAAAAATTTGTCAAAGCAATTTCAAA
Organism: Mythimna albipuncta; assembly: GCA_929112965.1. NCBI lineage: Eukaryota > Metazoa > Arthropoda > Insecta > Lepidoptera > Noctuidae > Mythimna > Mythimna albipuncta. The sequence continues at coordinate 19,113,772 of OV815967.1, forward strand.
TGAACCATTTTCATGCTCTTTTGACTAGTCAAGAAGTCGGTCAGACAGAAAGATAAAGCTAATTGCACATTCCAAAGCGTAGATCTCTATGGAGAAAAACGTGCAAGAAACTCTATGGACACTTTTAAATCATGTTTTATATATAACACAATTCGGATTACATGTTTTGTCGCTTCTGTAAATGAGAACAATAAATAAATAAGTTAAAAAAACATCAAAATATATAAATTAAAATAAGCCATTGGAAATTAAGAGATGACCAGTCGGCACCTGTTCACGAATATAACGCGTTTCACGTTTCCATAGATATTCTTTATTCTACATCATAAAAAAAAATTAAGAACGATTGATTCATTACACGCGCCACCATCAGCGAGAAATTTAAGGGAGCATGACATATAGGTGACAAGTGACATATGGGGAAAATATAGGTGCAACATGTATAACTCTGTAAATATTCAAATTATGTTATGAAGGTGTGTTGTTGGCGTTATATATGTTAAAATATAGTATAGTAGTCACCATGCTTTACTGAATCGAAAACAATATCTACCGTCTTCACATTCACTGAGATCAAGTAGGAGATGTAATCTCAATAGGAGTGGCCTTGGTAATCAAAAGTGCTACAGTTAACGGGTATAACGGATTAAGAGCTAAAAATGCAAAAGAAAATTAACATGACTTAATTTTGCGTAACAAATTCGAGAGTACCGTACCGCCAAATAGCAATGCTTGCATTTAATCGTAATTCTAATGGAAACAACAGCGTGAAAAAAATACTTTTTTTTTATCATTGATAGGATCGCGTTTGACAACCATCTCATATGATGGTAAGGGATGATGTGGTCGAAGATGGAGCACGCTTGCCTAGAAGTAACCTATTCACTCTTGACTTAAAGACCCCTAAGTTATAGCTCACCCTCTCTTGCAGTAGGTCAACTGTAGATTCCCGATAAAAATTCACATTGACATTTCCTAAAGACCAATTATTTAATCTACCGATTTACCGACCATTATCTCAAGGACTCAAACAAATTGTTTTTTAAACGCGTTCGTTAGTGAATAAGTCTGTGCGCATTTATCTGAGCACGGATTTGACATTTCGTACGCAACAACGCATCTAAATGTCATGACAGAAAGGTCAAACTTGGTATATTCGGTGCATCAGCGTGTGTTACCGTTACAGTGATGTATGGGGGAAAATATATGGATGTCGTGATGACATTAATCAGGGATTTACTTTTAAATTAGGCCTGAGTATTATTAAAATCGTGTAACGGACTCTTTTGGAATTCAGTTGTGTAAGATGTAGAATATTTCTATAACTTTCTGTTGTGCAATACGCTGACTGTTGTTTTAAATATAATCTTGTGGTTTTGACTGTGTATCTTTCTGAATAAATCTTTTGTGTGAAATATGTTTTGTAAGAATTTCTTCATCAGGCTTATTACTCCAATCATTTGTTTCATCAATAATCTTCTGATTTTGCATACTGTATTTACAGTCATGTTGCAATCCTTCCTAATTATCACATCAATGTTCAACAAATCGATCATATCTCACTTTGAACAATGGAAATTAATTCATGTAATTCTAATTAGTTGATATTGCGCATGCTTTGATTCATAATTTAATTGTTGTTATATTTCCACTTGAGCAATATGGTGAAGGTTGTAAGAAACATAATATGTAGGTACTTCCTAATTTCCTCTCTAAGTTTTTTTTTTAATTGGTATACTTGAACTAGTGCTTGACTGCGATTCCACTTGATGGTAAGTAGTGATGCAATCGTTGATGATGAGGCGCACTAGTTTATTAAGATCCTATTCACTCTAGCCTTGAAGACACCTAAATTATAATCGGACGGGAAGACCGCAGCAGGCAAACTGTCAGATAGATTTTTAGACAATTGTCAATCTAGTCGTTAGTTAAAAAAAAAAGTAAATATAAAAATCCTGCTTTCTTTATTTGAAACAAAGGGCGTCCGATTCTTGAAAAGACGAAATCGGAATAAAAGCATCTCCCAAAATATACGAGTACAACAACGAATTTGCATCGCACGCACAAAAGAGAAACTTTTTTGACGAAGTAATTAAAACAAAATATACATAAAACTTGTAAAACGTGCCAACGAATCAATCAGGCGGAATGGCTCGAATTGGTGACAAAAAGCCGCGTGCCATACGTCCATCGATGTCGAACAGAGTCGGGCAGAGCCGCGGGAATGTGCTGTATGTCTGTGACAAAAACTTGAACACTTGGCATCGCTGCATACTGCCGTGTTTGGTTAACGTTTCCTTTGAAGTGCTGGTGTAGGCACTGACGTAGCTACCGCAGGGCTAGGCGCAGTGCCCCGGGGCCCCCAAGGTCAGAGGCCCCCAAACCTGATTAGCAATTAAACCTCTTACTGAAGTAAAGAAAATATTCTCCCACCTTGGAAATCTACACTTATATTGTAGAGTAATATAATCTTTAAGAAAACGTCAGCTGAGCGAGTTCAATGACCTGTAGTTAATAGTCGGCGTTGCGTACAAACTACTTACAGGTCATTGAACTCGCTCAGCTGACGTTTTCTTAAAGAAATTAATTTCGTACATGCGTAAATGAATACGAGTTTTGAAAAAAAGGTACTTTATTTTTTAATTTTATCTTTACAAATCGATAGTGTTTCATGTACCGCATCGATCCTCCACGGGATTTAAACAATTAAAATTTAGCGGTGTATATTATATATAATATTTTATAAAGGTAAAGTCTCTTTTTCTTTGTTTGTAGGAAGTACTGATCCGATTGCTAAAATTTTTTTACCGATAAAAACCTGCTTTATTCCTGAGTGACATAAGCTATATTTAATGTACGCGGGTGAAGCTGCGGGCAAAAGCTAGTCTTAATCAAATAGGTTGCAACACTAATCATGGCAACTGGTTTTAGTCAGTAAAAGTCTGACTCTCTCGCTCCACCCATAGCAGGAGCGGGTATTTGATGATTTTCCATGTAAAAAAGGGGCCCCAGTATTTTTTTACCCTGGGGCCGTCGGTTAGCTACGCCACTAGGTGTATGAATATAATATGAACTTGCACGTGACACAGAGTAGGAAATCCAGTGGGATCACGGACCGTGGACCATGTTGGTATTGTAATAACGTTAATTTGAATATTTTTTTCATGTCTCGACTGAGTAGGTATCGAAGATGTCATCTGCCATTCTGGATAATTTATGTAAAAGTATTATTTATCATATTTAACTGCATTAAAAAAATGCTGTTTTTTTATATTTGAACTTACTTACCTATCTAGCTTTTTATTTAAAGTTACCTATGTTTTTTATCACACTGAAGGGGAAAAGATCGTGAGTCTCCCGAAATATAACGTATCGAGCTATTCTAGAACATGATCTACCCGCGTGCCTACTTTCATCCAAATCAGTTCGCCTCAAGGAGTTGTCAGCAACAACAGGGGCCTAGCCGGGTCGAAGCCAACTGGGGCCAGGGTTATCCGAAAGGGCGCTCGAGCCCCGGTACGAAGGCTAGAAGGAACGGGATGGGTTTTTTAGTCAATAAGAGTCTGACACTATCTCCGCCCCGCCCAAGAGCGGGGGTTGTCATAAGATGATTTTTACCATCGAAAAAAAAAAAAAATTGCCGTTTGAGCGTCTTAACGCTCAAACAGCTTACTTCGTAAAGTAGGTATAGTATTGATAGAGTGATTACGATATACCTATGTATAAAACTTGTTATTAGTTAGTCAAGCAAATTGATACCAGAAATCAATTTCATCAAAGCCTACTAAACCGTAAAAATACATTTTGCACTTACGTAAAACACAATTTATAATCATGTTCAACGTACACACCATTAATTGCACACGCTTCGTTACAACTAGGAATCAGTACATATTTTATTGCAGAAAAGTAATTAATAGATAAATAACCGTACAAGAACTAAATAGGCAAATATCGGGAAATGTTATAAGTAGCGGATAGTGACGTGATATAAACATGGTACGGTATCAAACCTGTTACTTTATACCTGTTACTGTCGGTGTGAAAATGTGAAACTGGATTCTAACTACATTAGCATTGCAAAATACTTTCGCAGGAACTTTTCACGTCATAATTGATCCGTATAATTTATGAGTTTTCTTCAGTATATGCACGCTAAATTACGATCGTTATGGCTGCTGGGTTATAATAAGTACTGAGCTACTATTTAATACCTCATTTGGTTTTATTTGCGTTGATTGTGCTATTGTAATATCCTAACGCTTCCAGTATTGAATAGTGTAGACTTCAACCTCAATTAAACAAACATTCAATATTTTAGGTTTTTTTTGTAGGAATTTCTTTAGAGACTATTTTATTTACAAAGCAACAACATGACTAAAGACTAAAAATACTAAAGCAAATGGCTTGAAGAACAAAATGCAGTTAACAGACAACGATGCCAGTCGGTCAAACACTCAAAGACAGTAAGTATGTGCAACACAAACAAACGCTTGTTGGTTCAGGAAGACACGTTTGTGGGTTAAGAGAGGCGACTTCGAGGAAATCTTCTAAACGACACATTATAGTCGCATAAAGTAAGATAATAGCAATATTATAAATACACGATGGACTTTCGGTCGTAAATTTGCGACAAACAGGCGTAACAAGACAATGATATGTCCCGCTTTGATGGCTTAATCGTGACACGACAACTGTTGAAGGGTTTGATCGTATGTGTCCATAAACTAGTGTGTGTAATCACAACATCACAAAGTAGAGAAAATCATTGGATTACTTTACAGTAGGTGACAGGATACTATAACTGTTTGAGGTTGGGAAGAATGTTTCTGACAAGCGTGTCAGATTTTGGTCAATTTGAAAAAAAAAACGCAGGGTTGTTTCCTCAAAGATTCTCATCTTTAAGATAACCTGTTCCTAAATCTAAATTTCAATGAATTTTCTCAGTATTCCCTTTTTACTGTTTAGATATTTTGGTTTTTGTCTCACAGAACATGGTCTAAAATCGAACCTTTTCAGGAAGATATAAGCAGCAGTTTGTACTTTTTACAGAAAGGCATTTTTCCTTTCGTATTTAAAATAAATCATAGTATTAATCATAGTAGGTATGTTAATAGAAACTTTTATAAAATATCTGTACTAGTATGAATAAAAAGTCATATTTTTTAGAAAGGCATTGTCATAATTTTAAATTAAGGAAGAGAAAACCCATAACTACAAAAAAAAACCAAATTGGCGCTTACAATGTACTTCTAAAGAGGGTCGAAATATTGATGACCAACAAATAAAAAAGCTTCATGGTATTTAATACAAAAATAACAGGTATTTCTACTAAAAATAAGTTCCAAACGTTCAGAGACGTCTGGGTTTGTGGGTTAACTGTGACAAGGCCAGGCAGACGACCAGTCTATGACACTGTGTGCTGCGAGGTGAGAGAGGTAGCGATTTTTATAGGTAGCACACATTGCAGCAGTGTGGTCCAAACTATAATATTGTTCAGACTGGGAGTAGTATTAGTTCGGAAATTACTTATTGATGTTTATCTTTTGAGAATATGAATAATAATAATTTAATATTACTCGTGGCTAACTTAGCTTGGCTAAGTTTTAAGTCATAAAAAAGCAGAAGGAATAGGTATAGATGTTTAAGAAAATTACTCGAACTTGAATAAGTAAAAATAATTGGATTACACTGCTCGCGATTTATCTTCAAACTCCATATATTAGATAGATAGATGGATATTCTTTATTTTACACCAAAAATAAAAATTACATCAGGAACCTAAAATTAATAGGATGTCACAATGGGCGGTATTATCACTAAAAGCGATTTTTTGCAGACAACCTTCATATATTTATCATCGATATCTTTTAAAATGGATGCTAAATCGCTAAGAGCCTCGATAAGCCTTTTTCCCCTTTTTACACGACTTCTAAAATTAAATTTCTTTGCTCTGATTACTGTAAAAGTTTTCTGTTCACTAATAATCGTCTTCTATAACGATCCTCACACTACTCTGGGTTTATCCACTTCTCCGTCTTAGTTAAGGCGTTTTCTCTTTGGAATATGCTCCCTCTGAACATTAGAATGGCAACATTTTTTTTATTCTTTTAAGTTGCACTTGCCATGTTCTGTTTCTGTGCCACCCGCCAGGTCGACTGGTAGGAAATACTTTAAATATTAAGCTCGACTTTGTACAGTGTTTTTATTAGTGCTTAAAATTTTATTAAATAAAAAGATGTGTACGTAAAAGAGATAAAACATTTGTGACAATTCTTTTCTTATTAATTATTTTTTTCTCTTTTCTTTTTTCGTTTAATTAGTTTAATCTATCAAATCGCATCATCTCGTCACTTGCACCACCCACTAACTGTTTGCCTCGCTGCAACCCGGAACTGCCTACAAGCAATTTGTCTCCTAAGACCGGATAGTATTTATCGATACTCCTTACTCGCTTAGACCACTCGTTAAGAATCGATGTCGATAATAGTGTCGTTAATTTAACGATTAAGTATGTGTCCTCTTTCGAATACGTTCTCTTAGTTTTATTGCAGATAGTGAATGGCTTGATTGACACAGTTATATAAATACATTGTAATTTCTAGACTAACATTCCAGTCTAGATCCGTCTGAGCCCTGAAAGTGGTACACTTATGGATGGACTATTACAGTTAAGATGGGTTTTTAGTAAGTACTAGAGAAATATTAGAATCGTTTAGAAGTCTTGAGAGTTTTGAGGTGTTTATTCTCTTCTTCTTTTCTTGAAGTAGGATATCATTAAATGACTTCTCTCGCTCTAGGGTGGAGCGAGAGGGTGTCTAAGACTTTTCGGACTAAAACCACACCTGTGTCCTTCAGTTGCCCTTTGTGTTATAGGACCAATGGTTTCCATTTCAGATATTGTCCGTGGCTCTACAGAACATCGACCGTGCTGGGTTTGCTGACGTCTCTTTGAGGCGCTCGTACATTACTACGTGCCGTCAACGATTCAGGTTCAGTCTTTATATGACGGTGAGTTACCCATTGCTCGCCGTCGACATACCCGCAACTTTAACAGCTGGAGAGTGAGGATTGCTTTGCATTCCAGATCCGCGGTATCTCTTTCGAATACAACTGACAGACACAAAAATATAATTCTTGTAGTTATTTTTCTTTCACATCCGCATCGGACATTACAAAACCAATCTACGCACCGACTTCCTAACTAAGTAAGATCCGTAGTTACTTGCGTACACTGCTCTACTTCATTATATCACACTTATTATTAAAAAGGCGAAAGTTTGTAAGTGTGTGTGTATGTTTGTTTGTTACTTTTATATGCTCGAACGACTGAACGGAATAATTGCTAGACCATGTCCTGAGGCCCTACTGCGAGCTCTTAATGCGATCCAGTTTACGACCTAAACTAAACTGTTAAAGGGATGGGGGACTGAGGGGCTGTTTTTCACTTGCACCCAGCTATTTGGCTCCTAATAGTCGCTATGACCTGCCGTGACTCGTTGTACTTAGTGTCGATGGTGTCCAACCTGTGAACTTTTTAAAATATTTTTGGAAAAAAATATAACATGGTGTAAAAACTACGGGAATCTATTCAGTTACTGATTCTGAAGAAACTGCATTTAGGTTTCGCATAAACTAAAAATAATGTTGTATAGGATATAGCGAGAAAGAGGGATAGATCTATGCATTCTATATCATCTTTCTCGCTCTCACGATTGACATTTCAAAATATCACTGTAAGGTCCCTGGCATATCACATAGGATACTTTTTACCCCGGTACTCCAGAAGTATGTACTCTTATGGATAATATTCTACTATCACGCGAGCAAAGCCGCCGGCACCAGCTAGTATTGCATAAACCTTCCTTCGCTTAAAACATAAGTACATAACCAGTTGATCTGGTATCCAGCGGAAGATTGCGCATTACCGTGCCGCATTGGATAGGACGGATAATATCCGCCATCGTTACACTGACAGACCATTTCCAATTACCTTCTAGATTATGTTGGCAAAAAATTAATAATGAAATAATAATAATATAAGAAGTTGTCGACATGTGGGATGTGGATTCAGCGATCATTGTACCGATAGTCTTTTTAGCTATTGGCTTAACCTTTCGTATGCCGTAATTAGAGACACAATTAAAAAGATATTGTGTCTCACGTGGATCCGCGATCCGGTCACACAACGGGTTAATAGCCACGAGCCTCAACCATCATCTTGGGAGCCACCTAATGTGTTGGCTTAGAAGGCTCTCATTAGGCGGCTGGATCATGGGCTTGATTCAAAAAGCGAGAAAGAAAAGAAAGAAAGAAAGAAAGAAAATTTATTTGTCAAACATGCGTTTACATAAACTGACATAACAGACATGCAAGGTGTTAAATTAATATTGTGTAATGAGCGTCCATGTTTTGCCAATAACGGCGTACAAATGTTTTAGTTATAAAAATTACATTTAATTGCATTTACATATTATAGTCATTTCAAAATTTCTAAATTCCATTACAAAATACATAAAATAAATAATTAATTGATGTCAAGATGTCAAGTATAAGTGTATTATAGTCAAAAATAAATTAAATTAAATTATGTCCAGTAAATTCATAATATTATGTAGTCAAAAATTCACATTATTAAGTTGGAATAGAAAAGTCCTTTTCATTCAAAAAATTTAAAACATTATAGTACACTTTATTAACTAAAAAACTTCTCAGTTTTTTTTTGAAAAGTGACAAGGGCAGTTCTCTCCAACTTTTAGGCAATTTATTGAATATCATAGGAGCCATACAGAAAACACTTTTGCGCATGAGGGATGTTCTCGCAGGATGAGAGCATATCTTACTGTTGTCACGCCTGTTACGTGGGACTACTTCATCTATTCGTTTAAATCGGTGTGGATTTGTTTTGACAAATACAGCTACCTCTAAAATGTATAGACATGGCAAAGTAAGTATTTTATATTTTTTAAAGTATGGCACGCAACTATCAGTAGGTTTAATTTTAAATATTGAACGAATGCATCTCTTTTGAGCCTTGAACACCGAGTCTTTATCTGTTGAGTTGCCCCAAAAAATGACACCATAGCGTAGATGGGATTCTGTTAAACCATAGTAGGCTGTAAGTAAGGCCTCCACACTTATTAAAGACGACAATGTGTGCAGGGCATAGGCAGATTTACTAATTTTCTTGCATAAGATTTCGATATGGGCTTTCCAATTCAGTTTTTTATCAATGTGGAGCCCTAAAAATTTTGTTGTTTCTGCCTCTTCTATAGGCTGGTCCTCGTAGTGTATATTTAAGGTACTCTTACTATTGATGCGTTGACTAAAATGTATTAATTTTGTTTTTGTCAAGTTAATTTTTAAGTTATTGTCATTTAGCCATTTTACCATTAAATTTATAGATTCATTTATGTCATTTTCATAAGTATCAACACTTTTACAAGGTATCGTTATGGTGCTATCATCGGCAAACAGTGTCAAAGGTTGAGGGATGCCATTTGGTAGATCATTTATGTATAATATAAATAAAGGAGGCCCTAAAACACTCCCCTGTGGTACACCAAACGAAACTATACGTTCTGAGGACTGAGATACAATTTCATGTTTACTTTTCATATCAATTTGGTTTATATGTGTTATTTGAGTTCTGTTAAGTAAGTAAGATTTAATTAGATTGTTGACATTTCCTCTAATTCCATATGCCTCAAGTTTACTTAAGAGTGTACCATAGTGCACGTAGTCAAAGGCTTGAGTCATGTCACAAAATACGCCACAGACCGGCTTCCTCTTATCAACGTTATATGTAACATTATATAAAAAATCATAAATGGCCATATTAATAGTTTTACCCATTCTAAATCCTTTCTGTTCCTCGCAAATAATTTTGTGTTTTTCTATAAATGAATTTAATTCCTTGTAAATGTATTTTTCGAATATTTTAGAAATTATGGGAATTAGTGATATAGGCCGATAGTTCTCCATTAGCTCCCTATCGTTTTTTTTAAATAGTGGCTTGACAATAGACACTTTTAGAGCATCAGGATAAATACCTGCACTAATGCTAAGATTGATGACATGGCTCAAGTGACCGCAAATTTCATTTGCAACATGTTTTAGTATAAAAGTAGCAATACCGTCATATCCCACACTGCTTGTGTTATGCAAGGACATTATGATCTTTTTAATATCATCTGGTATACTAGGGGCCATAAACATAGTTTTATTATTGTAGTCTAATGTAGCCTTAGGTCTGCAGTCGACACTCAGTTTTGGCTGTATTTTATCAATGAAAAAATTATTAAATGCTTCTGCAACAGACTTGTGATGAGATATGACACAACCACCCATTTTAATTTTATTTATGTTAGATTTAGGTACGTTATACTTTGCACGATTGATAATTTGCCACGCAGTTTTCGATTTGTTTTTGGATGTTTTTATATTGTAGTTATTTTGTGTTTTTTGAGTTAACTGGATAATTTTTTTGTACATTTTAGAATAATTATATAGTATAGTTTTATTTGTTCTGTTACGATTAAGTCTAAATTGCCATAAGAGTTTTCTTTTCTTTTTACTGCATAATTTGATCCCTTTTGATAACCACTTAGTTCTTCTTATTGTATTTATTTTAACCACTTTTAATGGAAAACACAAATCGTAAAATAGCTTGAAAATCTCAATGAAATAATTATAAGCGACATTTGGGTCATCCGTGTCATAGAGTTCTGAAAAAGTAAGATTCATGAGATGATTTTTAAATTTTCCTATATTTTCCACACTATAGTCCCTTCTAGTTGCGTACCAATACTTAATACAACATGTTTTTTTTACTGGACACTGAAGCAGCTGTGCTGTGTGATCCGATAATGCCCATTCTAATACTTCAGTCTTACATGCATTAAAGTTATGCGCAAAGTTGTCAATGCACGATAAACTGGCCATGCGAGTTGGTTGTTTCAAAGCTAGTTTCAGATTGTAGCTCATTAAAATACATTCAAAGTCATTAGTTGCACTATTCTGCTTGAGTACGTCAATGTTAAAATCTCCACAGATTACAATTTTCTTACAGCTTGAACGTAAAATTTCACGCAAGAGCATTTCAAGTTTGTCGAAACAATAATTTAAGTTAATTGAGTTTGGAATTCTATATATACACACAATTATTATCTTATAACTAGTAAGTTCCACGCCACAGCATTCAAATATGCCTGGGGTTGATAACTTCGCTACTTTCGGCAATTCTTTCCGTTGTAGCCCATTTTTAATAAGGATACATGCACCACCTCTTTTTTGTTCTAGTCTACAATAATGTGCAGCCAAATTATAGTTAGGCAAAAATAATAAATTCTGATACCCCTCCATGATAAAGTGCTCCGTAATACACAAGACATCAACATTTTTCTTTTTATTAGATAGCTCCTCTAAACATACTAACAGATCATCTGCTTTATTTATCAAACCTGCTATATTTTGATGCAATATGTTGATATATCTATTCGAGAAAAAACAGTTCATTTTCATCATTATCATTGCTTTGTACAGATTGAGGCAAATCTGTCACCTTATCAGAAGAATTACACGAATTCGAGTCACTGTGTAATGTAAACTCACTAATCATTAAACTTATATTATGCAATATCTTGGCCATACCGCGATTATTCACAGAACTACTGCTTTTAGCAAACATACTAAAATCATAATCAAGATAATAATTAGAGTCAAATAAATAGGCATAACTATGAGGATTCAAGAAGGAGATTCTTTTCTCTGGAGCCCTAACCGCCAGTAGCTTGGACCCTGATCTCGATACCGGTGCACATGCATATGTAGCCATGTTTCAAGATTTCATTGAAGTCAAAGGTAAAAACTGTCGGTATCTGATCAATGATTACCACATCGAAGAAAATTATAGTTTTATAATTATTTAGCGCACCAATTGATCAACCATTATGATGATCACATCATAATGACTAACTATAATGCCTAGTTGAGTAATAAATAGCTGCGTTTATATGCCAGTAATAAGTCTCGGCGTGTACTCGTACAGTCGGCGGGTGCTTCTCTACATGTCATGATAGCTACCCAGAAAGTGTACATTCACTCTCTGGGTGGTGAACATGATTTCTTCAAACCCCGGACTGAATACATGCTCAGTACAGAGTTAAGATGCTCTTTTATTTGCTTGTAGCGACATCTATGGCACCGCACAGGAACTAAAAACTACGAAATTCTGCATTGCGCAATTAGAGTTACACCCGCTATTGGAACATACTTGTATACAAGAGTCCGAAATCATCTATAGGGTACTTGCCCTGATCAGGCAAAAACACCCGTCAGAGCCACAAGTCTGCTATTACAATAGTGTCAGAATGGTTCATCATTGATTTCATAATTGTTGATTTTGACAAGTTTCGTTAATCTACTAATATAATGGCGTCATTATGACTTTCTAATGGTCAACAACTGACACTCCATTGGAAGTAGTGGCATATATATAATGGTAATCTCGTATATATTGACAAATGAATGTCTGACGTAAGTGGTAATTTCGCGAAAAATTTTACAGTTCCTTTGATCAGTGACCTACCATTAGAACGTCATTGTGCAGTCATTGCTTTTAATAAGCTCGATATTGACATTCTACCACAACTCTATCACGAGAACATTGACCGATCAGTGGTCGATCATTATGAATTAGCAGATTACGAACTTTTAGCAAAATGACAATGGAATCGTGTTGGAATGACGACTTTATAAAAATAGCAGACTTGGGCCCCTGGTCGAAAGATTGTTGGATCGGGAGGTTGTCGCTCTTTTCGGCATACGGTTTTTTTTTTTTCAGAAATTAGAGACAACAATGAGTAGAGAGAAATAAAATAACGTTGTTTAAATAATACAGAATATCTATTTTCCGTTGCGTTAAGCACAGCCTAAAAACAGACTTCAAAACAAGTCCGGCAAGACACTACACCACACTAGTGCGTCAAGCAGTAGCTACGGATATGTCACCACTTGATTTAATCCTATTTTATATCGATAGGTATCATTGATTAAAAATTCAGACTAGATTATAGATTATTTTAATCTAATCTGGTGATCAAATGACGAAAAACGAGGAAAAAGATAGGTTTTAAATATTAAAGTAACAGATTATGTTTTTATTTATTGGTCATCTAATTAATAAATTTTAGAAAATATATAAAATGTTATTAATCAACTTTTTTTTTAAATATTCAGAGACCGCAAATTCAAATGATTTAGGATTAGAATTCATAATGTCAACTTGAGAAAACCAAAACTATGGAGTTTACTTAAATATAAACTTAAGTATTTATGATACTTTCAAACATTAAAGCTAGTTATTGTCTAATAAGCAATATTATAGAAGGTGCATCTAACAATGTCTAATAACTTAGAAGACGTGAACAAATTGATGTTATAATTAATTGTGTAGCCGCTATTCTCAATGCTAATAACGGTAAAACAGCTGATTATGAATAGCAAATAACGACGATGATAGGCTAAATGATGGCAACGTCCGTGAGATTCCTTAATCACCAGAGATAATATTATGAATCACCTATTGAGACTTTAATGTAACAAAGTCTAGGAACAAGTCACGGACATACATAATTAGGAACGGAATGGCAATCTTAATGGAATCTAGACAGATAACGTCAAAGAAGGCTATAAAGCAAAGTTATTTTTCAATATCTTACAGTGATATTCAACAATCATAATTTCATATTTAAAAAATAGCTCCGTGACTTAAGAATGGTCTCAATTTGAAATATGGACATAACATTATTATTATACCAATGATTTCACGCCATAAATTGGCTAATGAATATTAAACTTCTTTATCTCTAGCCTAATATATCGCCTCTCGTCTCAATGAATTTCTATAACAAGAGTATGAAATGATTATGTAGGTATGCGTTCGTCATATTAACATAAACATTCATTCTTACATCATTCTATGTATGAAAAGAATACCTGTGTCATTAAATCACGCCTACGATTAATCAGCCAAGTTGCAAAAATCAAAATTTGCATGACACTAAACAATAACGTACAGCAATTTGCTATAACAAATATGGCAGGACCGGTACCACTGTATGTTGATGATATATGCGGAAAAAACTCACATGATTTTGAATAAAGATCTGATGACCAGTCATTTCACATTGTTAGCACAAAGATGTGAAGAAAATAAGAGCAGATAATTTCACTAATGAATTACCAGTTGAAACACTTATAAGACGCAAAGACAGTAAAAAAAGATTCCCAACATTTACAAAATATTAAGTAAATTAGCCATACCTAACCTTAGACACCCAAAACAAGTCACACAAATTAGTCCAAACTAAAATAATAATGACATGGACGATTTTGAAGCGAGTAACAGAAGTATTGGCGAAACATTTACGAAACCTCAGGCGTTCTCCCACGTTCAGGCACGCGAGTTAGAAACACGTGTAAACCTTAAACCGGTCATTCCTTGGCTTTCTAACATCATAATAAGCGTAAGCGACAGGCTGAAACTGCCCCCAGCTAAATCCCAGGCTGTCTGCCAGTAACAACAAATTTTGGAATTCCTCCTCTTTAGTTAGGTAATTGTTGGAAAGCCTGAGGGCTTCTTCCAAAGCGTAAAAGGTTCAGTTTTGACTCTAAATAGCGTCCCACGCTTTAATGGTAATAATGTTTTAATAGTTCCTTTAAACGATAAATGCCAGAGAAATAATAAAGCAGAATTGGGGCAAAGCACGCAATTTAAATAATCTGGGAATGTGCAATCAGCTTTAGGACTATGTTTACATTTTCAAGAATTCAGAAATTGAATTTGAAAATCCATGTCATATTTTGCATTGGTAATACGAGCTGCGTGACAAGCAATACCAACAGATTTTATTTCTCAATAAATTCAGAGTAAGTCTCGGTTACTGGGACATTTGAGCACAATACAATTTATTCACTCCTTTAATACACCTATAAAAATTTGACGGCGGTATAAACTGTATCGTAAAGGACAAGATCGGATCGTCGGCGTTTGATTGTGGCATTACGAACATGATCATATATTAGGCGATAGTGATCTTTACAGGACACATTACAACGACATACGGACCGCCGAGGAGCATAAAGAGATGTAAGAAGTACAGCCGTTGCAAATATTGGAATAGTGCCAATGGGATGTAAAATAAATGCAATTCTTAGTATTATTTAGAGAATAATAGTGAATAGCAATGCGTAATGCATTAACAATTTGCCAGGTTCATTCCCCTCAAACCTTATTTGCAGTTTGACCGTAATTTTATATTATAATTTGTTCGTATATTTATCGCTAGGGGATTTTAAAGTCCGTCATTGTTAAAATCCTTTACAAAAACTAAATATAAAGCGTTTTCTATCTGATCACGTTAATGAATACCGAAATTGGATATACCAATCAAAGTTATCATTATTTATGACAATAAAACTACCGTTACAGGCGTTGATTCCGAGGTGTCAGATTAAATTTCAATGGTAATATGATCGTAGGCTCCTTTTATTAAGAGTAGAATAACATGTTTATAAAGACTTGAATGACAATCGGTTGCACGAATGGGCATATTATATTTAGTGTTATTGGTTTCTTGTTGGAGTGGACCTAGTTTTATTAATTTAATGGCTATCATTAAGGCGTCATCATCTCAGTCTATTCCAAATGTGTTGAGGTCAGCTGCCAGTTCAATCAGCTGCGTTTAGAACCGCTTTTTAGCAATGATCATTAAGTTTATTCAAATCAAAGTTTAAATAGTCACAGATTCATGAATACCGCTATTTTTTGCTTTAATTCTATAGGTCTTTGTGATAGGTTCGATTCAAAAGCGCACACACACGTGCCAAGCAGATGTTTTAACGCAATCCATCTGCTATTTATGCACCCTCGGGAATGTCAATGCAATTTATTGAAGTGTTTCAAATTGCAGGGGCAACTAAAGGGGATGTTTTAGAATGTATGATAAAGGTATTTTGGAGGATAAAAAACTGCGGATGAAATTGAATTATTATTATGAGTGAATGCAGTTTCCGATGAAAGATGAATGTATAGTGGAGAAGATTAAAATTTTTGGGGCAAATGGTTTTTTGAAGTTTACAATTACAAATAATAATGAGCAAAATATTTAAAATCAAAATCCCTCGTGGATTTGTATTTTAAGCGTCAGTAATCTATTGTACAAAATCTATTTTTAAACACAAGTAAAACTGTCTATATCATTAAAATAAAATAGCATTCGAGCAAGTCACTGCAACTGAAAAACTACACAGCATGACAAAAAAAAAACAAGAAAGCTGCCGACAGTAGCAGAGAGATAACTAAAAAAGGAATATAATTTGATACTTAAACTGAATCCAAAAGCGTGTCCTTGCAAAGCAAGCACAAAGCGTTTTCCATTTTATTACACATTCATCCATATAAAGAATGGAGCAGTGGTGGAATAAGGTAATGCAGGGAGCGCCGGTGGCAGTAAAGAATTGCGACAAACAAACAAACTTTACGACTGGTAATAGATGTTATTCATCAACACTGACACCGAATTTACATAATTATGTTTTAGTGAATTTTTGTTGATTCAAATAACTTCTCTCGGACTTTTATTAACCTGTGTTTTATCAGTTGCTTTTTGCGTTCCAGGGCCGTAGTCAATCTGTTGAACAATCCCACAGCCCTGGCCAAATATTATTGCAACACTTTGTCTAGGAAACTACTAAAATTATTTTTATCTAGATATGAAATACAGAAGTCGATTTTGACATTTATAAATGCGAGTATTTTTGCTTTCATGTCACCTTTCTCATATAAATCTTTGGGTATCTCTTCACCCATCAAAATGGCAATCTTCAGTTGCTTTTCACCATCGTCGTAACTGATGCGATCTGTAGGTACAGTTTGTCAGTCTACTTCGCTTTCTTCCTCCGTACTTTCAGATCGCATATCTTCACCGTCAATCTCAACACTGTACACCAAATGTCTTATAATTTCAATATTCTCAACAAAAGAAATTTCACTTTTACGACTACGAAACCTTTTATCTTTAAACCTTTGTTCTCCTTTCTCTCAATTACTTGATTGATGTTGCGAGTATGACGTTCAGTCAATAGACGAATTATTTCAAGACGATAATATTGATGAACCTTACCCTTTGATAGATAGATTGACAGTGAAACAACATCCGGTTGTAAAACTTTCATACTAAAGTTTCGCACAAAAAATATACACTATTTCGAAGCTGTATATCTTGCGAGATATTATTTGAACACAATTTGAAACTATTTCTCTGACAGTAAAAGTTAATTCAACAGGTGTGCCCGCATCGTGAACGGAATTGTAAAAAAAAACCTTTGCTGCATTGAAAATGGATATTAATATCGAGAGCAAAAGTACCAATTAATATTCGACAGAGGTTTGATAGTTATCATAATTACTCGCGGACTTTGATGGAAGTCTGTCGTTTTAAGATACAGTTTTTCGATCGCATAATTAATATTATCGGTATCTAAATTACAGGTTTGCAAAATAAACTGTTGTTTAACTTAATAGCAGGTTATCGGCTTCGAATATTGGTGATTCAGCAAAAAATCTATTAAATTAGTCTGGGGTGTGTATTGAGTAAAACGTCAAGATTTGATTCATCGATAAAATCAAACACAAATATCTTTACATCACTGCCCCCAGCGGTCAGTGCGTAATGCGAGCCATGTAGAGGTGTGTATAATTTTACAAGCAGCACAATAACAATCAATAGATGGGCAGAACAGGTCCCACACTTGCGTATCAACTTTTTTTGTAGGCTGGAGAAAGCGAGTCGCCGAAACGAGCCAACGAGACGCCAACGTATCGGAAAGATTATCGAGTAAGATTTATGTCGAATATCGATATCGGAAAAGTCACGATTGGAAATGGAACGACATGAATGCCGTATTCGAAAGGTGATTCCCGTCGCAATTGTTATCGTGAAGTTTGATTTGATAGGTAGGTATATATGTAAAGTATACAGGTCATCAACCGACTGTTATTTATGACACGCAGTCGTCTCTGTTGACTGAAAAATTAAAGTACATATGTGAAGTTGAAATTAGCGATGTATTTAGAAAGCCTCACGCACATTTACCTAATCCGCAAAATCTTAGACACGCAGACAAAGAACTATCGTACATTATGTCGTTTAGTGGTATAGTCTCAGTTCACATTAGTGAAACACTTGGGACCTTGGCACGAATGTGGTGCAACTCGTGACGGGAGCACGAAGTAATCCGATTAAAGTAACTCACGATGCTCGTACATAATGTTATGACTACCGCAAATTGGTAAGACCCCAAATATAATAGCGTTAAAGTAAGCGGCCTAAATAAGAGCGTTTTGAAATGGTGCTCATGAGGTAAATGGTGGTAACGTAATGGTAAATAAAAAAAAAACTGAACCAGGCTGAGACTGATTGAAGTCGACATATAAAAACTAATCTGAAATACACAACAACACAACCCAGTAAATCATAAGAATGAAAAGACAGAAGGAATTTGTAAAACTATTCAGCAAAATACAGAAACTGCTAAAACTAATCATACAATACAACATAAAGAAACAATCCAAATATAGAAACACTGCCCTTTATGTACTCTATAGGACATAAACATACTAGGTACTCAAACAAGAGCTCATTACCAATGTCACTATCACTAATTACTGTCTTTTAACCAGTAGGTGAATGTTGATATTTAATAACATAAAAAGATGTAATTAATACACTAGTTTCTATTCGTAATTACATATTAGATCCCTGTTTGGCCTCCAGCTCACTACAATTTAGTGAATACGCGACCACTTTTACTTGTAAGGATAATTATATTGTAACGATGTAATTTTAGTCTTTTAATAGATTTTTAATTTCGCGTCTAGAGTTAAAGACAGTTTTTAATGACTCACCAAGTCAAAAATATTACCATCTGGACGAAACTAAAGATGACCCACAGATGTGATACCGGGGAATAACGCTAGTAAGTTCTACATATGGTGCTTCGTTGTCACGATGTTTGTTCACATGTTCTATTGTCGTGTGTGTTCCTTGAATAATAATATAATTAATATAGAGGATGACACATGTGCTTTCCGAAGATCCACATATAATTTTATGGGATTAAATATAATGACCACCATAAAACACTTTGGTACCCTTAGTTCTTCTGTTAAAAATATATTACTTGACACCAAAAAAATGAAATCCTAAAATCCTAAAGTTACAATAGTATTTTAGTTACGACTGTACTTTAAATTGTATTCGAACACCAAATGTAGTAAATGATAACCAAATCTTAGCGAGCAAATTAATGCGCTCTTTTTAGCCCCGTAGAGCAGGATGATACTTTGTCTAATCAACAATCTATCTTAGTGGAATATTAGGGCACCCCGGGTCGGATAGATTTAGGTTAGAAGAAGGTGGCGGGGTCGTAGTGAGCGAGCGAAGCGAGCGAACACAGACCCCGTCACCTTCTTCGAGGTTATTTTTTTTAAACCACCCAGAAGTAGGAGCCTCGCGTAGTGGGGCTCCGTCGAGCTCTCTTGGCAGGTAGTTAACCTAACCTCAAAATTTTAACTACTGATATCTCCGTAACCATGGGGTTCTGCCGATGCTTTATTTGGATTAATTTTGCTTAAATAGGATAGCGAGATGTTAAAACTTTGGTTATAATTTTACATTAAAATGTAGGTTTAATTTTGGTGATCATTTACTATTTTTGTCTTTTATATGTTACTATATCTGGTGGTAAGTTAAACATAAGCCTAATTTTATTAGCTCACCTAATACGAAACATATTTAGTGCAATAATTCCATGGTGTTATTGTTTTTATTACAAAAATGTTTGTACACTGCAATAGTTATAACTTTGTTGAAGATATCGAAAGTACTAAACGACAAACACAAGAGATAAAATAAGTAACCTACAAAAATACAATCTCCACTGTCGTAGAGATTGTAGTTATTATAATCATTACAATATCAACCATAGGAATCTAAATAGCTTCAGCCATTAAAACAGGCATTTAGACAACAAAGACACATATAGTCCTAGATGCTGAGATAGCCATAATTTAAGGTTGGTTAAAACGCATAAGGGTAAAGATTGTCGTAAAATCGATAACCTTTAAGATTTCCAACTCATGAGATAGGAGGGTAGTAACGCAGGGGGCCTTCCGGACTGCAGGCTATAAGTCCAAGATAGCCATCTATTTGATAGCATACTGTGTCTTTTATTTTCTTTGCCGGTAAGGTTTAATGGCCATCAAGGAATTCTCATTCAGTATTATTATTGTGTGGAACAAGCTTTTTACTTTGACCTTTTCAATGGTAATTACGTGATCCAATCAGCTGTAACTGAATAATTAATTATTCGTCGATAGTATGTGTTGCGTATCGAGATGAGAAAGGTTTCTTTGGGTGAGTAACCTTGGTAATGGCAATTGTTATTGTGATCCTCTTAGAACGCAATGATTTTCAAATAGATCTGTATTTCAGGTGATCAAAGCTCTCCGATCTTACATAACTGTAAGTAACTATAAAAACATAACTGTCAGATGAAATTGATTTTACAAACTGTATAATACTGAAAATGGTTCGTGATTACCGTTTAACGTTCAACTAGCGTCAAAGAGCTAATCATTTTGTGCAATGAGCACCTGAGACTCAGATAATAAGTGTAATATTAGCACTAGAAGATCTGAACTCATTGTGAAATATTAGGCTACTGATTCTAACGACAGTTAATATTGAAGATAACTATTGTTGTTTTCTAAAGACTTTTCATTATTATGAAAGTTTAGAAAATTGGCAAACTTACCTAATTTTTTAATAGTACATGCGAATAATTTATATAAAAATAAATCAGGCAGGAATTTGACCACAAATATAGTTTAATGCTAATAGATATTTCAATATTTCTATACAAGGTATAACAGAAATGGGTTGTAATATTTTAAATACCTATTAAGACTTCTTCTGGTAACATTAAAAAAAAAAAATTTACTCCCTATTCCAATTTTGATCATCTGAACTTTGTACATACAGTAAATTTTTTTAATGGGAATTTATAATAACTTCTTTGGAAATAGTTGTTGGTTTCCACGGGCAGAAGCAGTATCTGAAATTATGACTGCCCATTTCCATTAAACCCTTTAGAAGTTAAATCGATCAATAAAATCAAAGAAGCATTGCTCAAGCTAACATTAAAGCACAACAGTAAATAAGCTCTTATTAGACAAACATAAACTGATTTAACAATAGCTCGATCCGAAGCTAATGATGGTAAAGCAACGCGCAATGTTTTGCACAACGCAACATCATCCATCAATTATTGTTTAGAAATAGTAGGCGTTTATCTGATAGTTATCGCATCTTCAGTCAAAGCATCGTCTAACTCCCACAAGATGTGGGAAAGTGAACAGGAGATGAATATGTTCAAGTTATAAGAGGATTCAGTATTTACAATTATATTCAAAATAATCTCATAACAGGAAGTTATTTTAATGTTCAAAAAAAACTTTAAATGATGCCAAGAATAGGTTTGTACCTAGTATCAACTAACGTAAATATATTTTGTTGCC
Organism: Mythimna albipuncta; assembly: GCA_929112965.1. NCBI lineage: Eukaryota > Metazoa > Arthropoda > Insecta > Lepidoptera > Noctuidae > Mythimna > Mythimna albipuncta. Next base: position 19,135,415 of record OV815967.1, read on the forward strand.
AATATACGGAACTAACTTTGACTAAAAAGCAAAATTTTTCTTAATACACAATTTCAAATGAGTTGCTGATCTTTTTTCTTTTTCATTAAATTACGTGATTTGTCCTCAAAATATCTTCTGTTAAAATCGCTGCAACCCAAAACCTCAATTGTTACGTGACGCAACACCAATGTCATCCTTGCAAAAGACATCTTTATTTTCATGAAATCTTATATACACGGTCCAAGCCCTTTTACAGATTTCATTAAAATATATTTTATATAATATTAGTATTCGATTTCAATAACCGCTTGTCACTTTAGCCGTAGCATCTTCCATTTTACAGATTACGAAGTTAATTGCATTTCATTTCACACATATGTTGCTTAAAGTAACAATAGTCGTTTGAGACTGACAACACACCTCCGGATTGTTTTTAAAACAACAGAGCGATGAGTAATTGCATTTGAAACAAATGATCAACATTATTGCTAGAATAATATCGCGTGGGATGAAATCTCTGTGAATCGTGAAATGCAATAGTCATTAACAATAGACAGTTAATTGATTTAAACTAATAAATTTAACCAAAACAATAATTTATTGCTAACAATAGAGCTAATTAGGTCAAAAGCAATAAAAAGACTTCGATTTAACGCAGTAAGTAAATGATTCATAACAATAAAACTTAACGAGATATCGTACAGTTCCAAATCTTCCAAACTAAAAATGTACAGCATTCGGAAAGTCAACAAATCAACAAAAAGTGGAGCATCGCGTGGATGCTCAAAATGTCAATTAAGATCCAAACTCGTTAAACATGTAGAAAAAATGGTTCAAAAATGTTAATCGGTTATTTCAAATTCGTACTGGCATCAATAAATTTCAAGTCAACAGACGCATTTAATTTGCAATACCATACAAGAAGGATTGAATTGTCAACACGACTGGCAATAAGCCCCGGGTTCAACCGCCACCAATCAAGCTTTACTGCATTATAATCACGCAACGGCAGACAGAATTTTAATGACACAGCCTACGCGAGAGAAAGCGAGAGTGACATACGAACCAATGTAATAAACATTTTTGTTAATGGACTAACTTAGAATGCCAACGAAGAAAACGAAACCTAAGACATGACCGCATACATTTTAACTTTTAAGTCGTGACCAAATTGTGTTTCAAATGTTAATCCCACGCAATAAATGTACCTACTTTCTAGCTATTGATAGAACATTTTGTAATCTTAAACATGAAATTGAGAGCAGAATCGATCACGCTCAAACAACATTTCTAATTTTCAATGTAAATAATGTAGACACCAAAGAGCAGATAAAAAGTGCACTCCAATCGTACATCTGGAATATAATGAACATAAAAGCTAATGATATAGCCAGAGACTGCTAAAGTAATTCATAATGAAATTTGAAATTCAGATACAAAACAACAAACTGCTACAGCAGTGTTACAAGAATATCTCAGTTCAGTTTTAGTTAATCAAACGAACAACGCAGCGCCAGTCAAACAAATAGACTTGTCAGCAGATAGTTTCTTAATCTAGGAGGCGTAGGCGATGCAATCTTAGTACGGCCATCAACAGCCTACATATCGGACAGGCGTGAATAATCCACCACGTTACACATGTTACCAACATTCGTTCCTACAGGGCTGCCAGGCAACCAGCAATCCTCTCAACATAACATTTAAAACAGATATAAATCTATTTATAAATGTAATACTATTATGAAGAAATCCTACAGCTTTATACTCGTTTTAATGGGATAAAAGGATAAGTAACGTCGCTCAAGACAACCCTGCAACAATTTTGAAACGTTAACGTATCGCAAACGTCTAGATTATTGTTGCTAATGTATAATGTCTTATACAAAGTAAATTACGGGCATTTGTCACACTGAATGTTGATAAATGTTTGAGCCTAGGTGATATTAAGTTGTCACCGTATTTTTCTAAAGTTTTAGATTAACGTGTTTGTCTTCTTACTGATTTAATAATTTCGAATATTTATGACTTTTAAATACTGTAATCAAAAGAACCATGCATATTTTGGAATGTTCCATGTAGCGGAAGAGGAAACAATAACTGATAACAATCAACGCGATCATGTTAAGGATATATCTATTGAGAATGGAATTCGCAAAGCCGTCATTAAAACGAAACGTGTGTGACCAATCACCAATTACAGTAGTGGGTTATTAACTTTTATTCAATGATAATAAATAATCAGAACAAAATAGCCATTCCTCAACGATACATTGACCGGTACAGAAGAACGAGACTAGAATAATGACGAGAGATATTATCTTGAACATGAAGATAGGTAATAATGTTATAGTTACATGTGGTTAAGCTTACGGTGTATCTTCAAGATAATAGGAAAGAGAAACATGGATAGTGATTTATGTACCAAGTACCAACTGTTACACGTTCTCAAGCAAAGCAGGTCGGCAGGAGAAAATTATTAAATAATTGTACGAGTATTAATATCAAAACAAGCGAAATAGTAAGTCTTTGTAGAAAAAATATAATAGGAGGTGTAAATAGCTGTGAAGGTTAAAGTTACTAGCTGTGGCATTTTTTCTTGGAAAAGTTACCGTGACACAAATAGCAACTGCAGGAATACAGGCTGGTTTTAGTTTGTAAGCTGTACCCATATTATGATTTTAACCCATAATATGATTTAAAAGAGTGTCCTTGGAGTTTCTTGCACGTTCTTCTCCATAGAGATCTAATCTTTGGAACGTGCAATATAGCTTCACTTTTCTTGGACTGACCATTTAACTATTCAAAAGTGCCTGTAAATGGTATATTTGAAATAAATTACTTGATTTGATTAAGTCTAACACGTTCTCTCGCTCCAGAGAGAACATGAGAAGTTAGCCTTTTATTGATTAAACTCTCAAAGATAAAGCAAAATTGCTACGGAAATTCGCGTTTAGTGCTGTCTAAAGTTTAAAGCGTCCACAAATATTGGAACTTCCAGTACTGATATGTAAAAAAGGAATGCTATTAAATTAATTGATTCAAGCTCAAATAGAAAACCAGACGAAGACTTAACAATACAAAAAGATTTCGAAGCCAAAATAAATATTCAAGAAAGAAATTCCAAATCCAGTCAAGACATGAAACTAGCTAAACAAAAAGCTAGTCTAGGAAAAAAGGACGTGGTAACGGTTAATTAACATAGATACTAGTACGCAGTGTGCAACAGGTTTGCGATGAAGCGAGCTCCGATATGCAAATGTTCTTAGCCGGTGGTCCTAGATGCATCGCGCTAGATATTACACTGCCTTATTCTGATTTAGACTTTTTATTCTTTCGTGTACGCTTTATAGCGTAAATACATATGTAGTGAAAGTGTTGTAAAAATATTTTTGATAGTTCTGGCACTTGTGTAGAATATACATACAAAAAATTACTTGAACATTTTTAGCCAGTACGATGAAATTAAATTTGAAGCCAATGCCAAATGAAATTCTTCATCAAAAAGAATCCTTCTCACCAAAATGCCTTTTGTTGCACAATAGCATTAATCGGTTCGTGAGTTTAGTTCAGACACTGATATACTCAGCTATTTTCATTAATGTCTCGTGCTAAAAGGTCAAGAATAAAATATTTCATTTGACAATTGAATTCCCTGACATTCACTATGTCCTTTAAGACAACACCAGTGTTTAAGCAGATACAGTTACTCGAGTACAGTTATCTACGCAACTGTTATTAGAACTTCCTGCACAGAAAGAAATGGGAATGCAAAAAGTGCAGGAACTATAACCGCGAACAATAATTACATTAATGCGCTTATGGAGCGAACAAGGCATATACAGCAGCTACATGACTTCTGAGAATCGTCACAAATATACCTCGACTATCTTTTTTATTCATGAATAGTCAAGTGTACTGCAAAAAGCTTCACAAAGCAGAGTCCACACAATGGGGTTGATTAATAAAACATTGTGTACGGGGCCTATCTCGTATTCACTATCGTGTACGATTGGGTCGGCGCGTGCGCTTTCAGCCCGCCGAGCTGCAACCCGACCCGATGTAGGTCACACGAACAGCTTTCAGATATTTGCATATTATACACTTGTATGTTGATATCCCATCACAGGCGTATCCGTAAAGGTACAGCGCATCTACGCTTAAAAGGAGAGAAATTATAAACACACTACGATGGAAAGAACTAATTGGGAGGCTGTAGATGGGAATATGTAAGTGGGGGTATGTAAAGCATACACGACAATAAAACTGTGACGCCAGATCAAACAGAGCATCACGTAAAGCCCGTATTTAAACACCAATTGCAATGTTATGAGAGAATAGTTGACAAAATATAGTACGTAAAATATTTGCAATAAGATGAAACGAGAGATTGACTCACACTATGCAATTCCATAAAATCGAAATTAGTTACGGTGAACGGCCGATCGCGTTCGTGACCGTGGACCGCTCAATCGTTCACAAAACAAAATAATTCGTAAAATTTCAACCAGGTGAATTGTGAAGAAGTGTCATGAGCCGAACTGATTTTGTTTCGAAATATTACTTCCAAGATAACCTGCTAAACAATTTATAATCTTTTTGTTTGTTGAGAGATTTCGATTGCACTTTTATATCTACCTTAATTGCCTGAATGTAACAATAGGATAAAATGTGGATACAATATTTGATCACACTGCTGAGTTCAACGGCAGAACAAATGTATTCTACTCTATTTTATACTGCCGTAAACCATATCAATATGGGTCGGTTTAAACAAGGCCTACACTGCACGGATATTAATTCTCAATATCAGTTTTATCACGAACCTTTTGCGGGGTAGCAGGACAGCAATTACGAGTATCAAAGATTTAAGTAAGGCTCGAGTGAGTCGTGACCACCGGATCTCAAATCCGTAATCGGTGGCTAACCTTGGACTATTTCCACACACCTTTGTGTCGAACTGCAATAAAGGTCAATTGGAAAGTCTGCGGTTAGCTATTGTTGCATGCATTGATAATAATGTATCGTATGATCTAGTTCTATCAGTGATGTAACCTAATGGATTTACAAGGTGATCAATTGCAGTGTACGAGACAAAGATGATGTTCTTTCATTGGAAGGCGAGGCTGTGAGCATTCTATGCAAAGTTGACATCCCACCATGACCATACACGTGTGATGTAACGAGTCAATGGCGCACAAGGTCAAGTGCAATGCCAAAGCCACAGAATCGATTATGTGCGCCGTATTAAATGACCAACGTAACAGTTTACCACATAAATTCTCAACATCCGTAATAAGCTATTGTTTAATTTATATTTAGAGATATCAGATAATTCATGAATAAATTAAGGTGTAACCGATCTCGTTTGAATGGATACGCGGCGACGGACCGTGGCGGAACAGGCCGTTGGCTATCTCAATCGCCTCGCCCCGACCGGCTCCGTTTATGCTAATAATCTGGAATTTCTAAGATCAGAACCACGCTGCGAGTATTATCGGTATCACACAACTGTGATTTGTGGGCGTTCTGCTGTCCGGAAGAACGATGAGCCCAAAATTTTCGTTTTTTTAATCAGCGAAGGCGAGGTCAATCGGTCTCGGTTGCCTATAAAATTTCTCGCCTATCAAATGTGGTGATCGAGATTAGTTTGTGGGCGAAGTAGGTGCGAAGATGCTCATTCATTATCATAAAAAGCAAATAAGGCTACTGATGGTATGACTTTTATCTCAATTGGTCACATCGAAAATTAAACGTTAACGGAACACCAGTGGCCTTTCTCACTCGGTTCCAACCCGAACTTCCTCTAATTAAGCAAATGATAGTCCATTGTTTGTCGGTTGGTTTTTAAAATCTGATTGCTTCACGGTGCACAGTTCATTAATTTGTTTGTAATTGGTAACATCAGTCAACCGTCAAGAGGACGCACTCCCACGGTCGATCTTCACGCAGACGACACAATTTGTTCCCAGAAAGGTAAACTTACGTTACACAATATCTATGAGTATAATTAAAAAGTCAGGGACATAGTGAAGCTCGATAACAATGTTTTCAATTGAGGATTGCGTCAGGTATCTAGTTAAGGTACGATTGAATGCAGAGACTTCTGATTTCGGTTCAATATAGATAAGATATGTATCGAAACTGAATCAGATCCATACCTTGCAACAACACTATTATTATCTAGCCTTCAATGACTCACAGAGTGATCTGCTCGAATTATTTCTAGCTTCACTTTTTGTCCTGTTTTTTCCTTGGATAATCGCAGCAATCATCGAGCACTTGTTTTGTAAGGCATCAAAATAATTGCTTCGAGAAAAATAATGCGGAAGTCAACACCGAAATTACAAAAAGTTGCTAGTCATACATTTCCATTTTTGATTGTGCGAAATAAGAATAATATGAGTATCATGAAGATAGATGGTGCGATTCAGGGGCCTCTTGGCCTCGTACACACGAATGGCGTGACGAAAGGACATACAAAGAGGTAAAAAAACAAGACAATGTTATGAATTGAAGAATAGGCACTTGGGAGTAGTTGAGAGTCTCACATGTATGAATGGGAAGACAGTTTTGCTTTTGTTCAGTGACATTATTACGGTACAGAGTCACGGCCAGCGGAAATAAGTGCGAACTGTAAGCGTGGCTGAGAGGTGAATCACTAATGAATGCATGGCAACCAAAATAAAAGGTGAAACGTTTGCGTGCGACTTGCACGCAAATTTTTTGTGGTAGTTGGTTGTGCATGTATGAGATACTAAGTTCTGACTGCAGTATCTCTCGCGGTGTATGCTGATAAAAATATTGTGAGTTCTTCTCCTGGTTCTAGGCTTTTTCTATGTAATATTCTAATAAAATCGCATTAGCGGCTTAGTAAGCGTGACAAGGTGACAAACAAACAGTTGCATTACCCATATTAGCACGGTTAGGTGCTACGGGATTTTTCCAAAGAGCAAGAGAACATGGTGGGTTATAATTTAAAAAAAAATTAAAAAAAATGGTGGGTTCTAATCTGTAAAATTCTGACACTCCTCGCTCCACCCAGAGTGAGGGCGAGGGTATTTGAAGATTTTCGTTGATCCACAGAAAAAGAAATAGCATGGTTTACGATTTTAGCGAAATTACTTGATGACGATTTATTCCGGTTATTTTTATTTCTATAATTTATGTGAATCATAACTTTTAGAGCTTCGTCTAAACGTCTTTATATTTTAATTATGTCATATTTTATAGTTATTTGAATATCTCTCTATTCCGATAGGTGTGGAGAGACGTAGTTTTATCTCAATTTATTTAACTTAATAAAAATGTGGTGCAAATTATGTATTTATATCCCAGTAATATATTATTGTATATTATTAATTTTTAAGGATACCTACATGTAAATTATGCATGCTCGTCGTGAAAAAGCAGGTCTTTTCTTCTAACATAAATAAAGTGATTGATCAAACATTTTTGGCAACATAACCGTTCGAAATTAAAACCTGATATAATAAACTTCATTTATGTTTTAAATTTTCAAACACTTTACAAATAAATTTAAACACCATGGTACGGGAAAAAATGGCAAACATGCAGTGGTGCAAAAGGAATGATCTCATTGCATTTCTGCAAGAGAAGGGTTTCTCATTTATTTATTTAATCGCAATTGATGCATATATGTCGTAACGTTTAAAACGATCTCGCCAGCTTTACTTGGCCATATCATCATGAAGTGATCAATTTCTAAGATCTAGCCACGACCTATACACATACAATAAAAAGACAAGAAGAACTAAACAGAAAAATAGGTACTGTTGCCATCACGGATCTTGAACACTTGCGCAGAAGTCAAATATTCGGTCTCTTTAGTGGTGTGAAATGCGACGCGAGGGCGGGGAGTGCCTGTGATTGGCTGGCCGCGCCATCGCGTCATAGACGTCATTCCACATTCGTTCACTGCGTTGCTGCATGTATCTAACAACGAAGACGATTGGCTCACCAATGTATGGAATGCGCAAAGTGATCCCCACTCTGATGCCGAGCGTTCAAGATCTGAGATGGCAAGTAATGGCAACTGTACACGGGTGATGCTTATTTCTATCGAAATCTCTTCCAGCAACCTGCGAAAGGAGAGTGGGAAAAAGCAGAGAGAGTAGACACATTGTGTAACAGTAATAGGAAAACAATAGTTATCTTACAAAGATATAAAATGCACTCCATCCACACTCACTTCCACCCTTGACCTACAAAGGGAATATAAATAGAAATATTAATAGTGACTCACACCAACGCCCCTATCCCACATAATTAACGTTTAGACAAGGGGATAGTTAATTTCCATTAGTAAATAGAACATATTGGATGTGTCAGCCATCGACCATTGGGCCGTTGAGCCCAATTTTCATTTGTAACTAAATCCCACTGACCCGCGCTTTATAAGTTATAAACTTATAATCAATGTTACTAAACCGGCTGCGATGCGCTTCCAAAATTGAGGTTTCTAACCCAAATATTATAAAACATTTAAATATTGTTGAAAGGCATTCTCGCGTACTTAAAACGTTATAACTAACAAATGGCTTCCTCTTTAGTGAATCGTGTTGATGTTAATGTAAAAACTTTCATTCAATATATCGTATCAGGGTCAACGTATTGTCACAAAAAAACTCAATTGAAAATAATCTATAGACTTTATTGTACGCCAAAATAGTAACAAAAGTTTGACACAAACTTAAATCTATGGTTACAATGGCGGTCTTATCGCTGACAGCGATCGATATCTACTAGACAATCTTGGGATGGACTTTAAGAACTTAAAATAAAAATTAGGTGGTCTGTGGTGTACTGCTAGCAAATTAATGAAGTATTAAGTTTTATATTAAAAACTGTAATTCGATATAAAATCATTTCCAGTAAAAAATTGATGGTCAGATAATAATCGGTACTTTTTGGTATCTCTATTGACGTCATGTGACTGTCGCTTCAGTCTGACATTGATTTGAAAAAATAATAACACTGAAATTATTTATTTATTTATTTTTATTTAAAAAACTTCATGCAACACAAAGGTACAAAGGCGGACTTAATGCCTTAGGCATTCTCTACCAGTCAACCTAGGGTGGTGAAGAGAAAACATGGCAGGTGCATAAAAAAAAAAGAATAGTTTTATAAGAAAACAAGTGTACAAATATTTATATAATAAACATACTTAAATATTCAATATAATATAAACCTACATACATACAAATATATATAATTTATATAAGGTAACGAAAGGATTTTTGAGACTACTCCGCTATTTCCGTTGAAAATGAAGCCGCAACTTAATTATCCGATTAGATAGCAAAAATAGATTTTAAAATAAATGGTATCATTATTGATAGATAGGTACAGATACTGGCACGGATTTTGGGTGCTGGCTTCAAGCTGCACAGAAGTCAAATATTCGGTTTCTTTAGTGGTACGAAGTGAGACGCGGGGGCGGAAAGTGTCAGTAATTGGCTCGCCGCGCCGTCGTCTCATAGACGTCACTCGTGATTCGTTCCCTGCGCTTGCTGCGTGTATCGCGATCCCCACTCTGACGCCGAGCGCTCATGATTCGTGCCGGTACCTGTACGTGTATTGTTAAGGAAAAAATCTCAATAGTATACTAAATATAATTATGTACAATGAAGCATAAACATTACTTAAAAGCATTCGCCAATTTTATATTTTAAAAAAAAACGAGTTATATTTTTTTTTGTTTCGTCTTGCTCTTATTGATGAGTGTTCGATTTTTAAATAAATAAAACTCTGTAAACACTGGTTGACTATAATTTAACCGCCAAAATTAAGATATCAATATACCTACCATCCCAAAAAAGACTATGAAAAATTAATCACTAATCGCGTTTGATCGAAATCTGCTATAAATAATCTCAAGTAAGGACTTTGTGAATGGGAGGCAGACATGGCTGGTCGCCATTATGAGTCACCGATGTAATGACGTCATCTCAACGGCCACCATAGACTATGCCTCCTGAACGATATGTTAATATGGACGTGCGGGGAATGTTAAATGACGGTTGAGATTTAACGTAAATAAACATTGAATTAACAAAAACAAAAGACAGTAAAAGTTAAATGGTTTGAAATGGCTTAATGGAACATTATGTAGAGATGAGTTTATTGTAGACAATCACAAAGAAGCTGCTGATGTGATAATTTCAATGTTTCAATTTAAATGTTGCCCACTAGGAAGGAGACATTTAACCTAAATTATATTTATACAAGCTTCTGGCAGTAGCTTCACCTGCGTGAAAGTAGAAAATTATACCAAGGGCTATTCGAGAATCTTTACTTCCCGGATTATGATCCAAATCCGGAATAATCCCAAAAATTGAATCCTAATCCGATTCTTTTAATCGGATTATGATTAAAAGGTGGGTTTGTGAAAAAGCAAAAGTTTATCTGTGTGTGTGTATACACATATGTAGTACCTACATACAAACTTTCGCATTTATAATATTAGAGTACTTATCTCAGATAGATAAGAAATGTAGTTAATGTAGGTATAGCAGATTTACTGATCAAAAGTTACTTTTAGGCCTTTGTATGACGGATTGGTTAACTTCTTCTTCCTGCCCTTATCCTATATTACTTGGGGTCGGCGCAACACGTTTTCTTCTTCTCATCTTCGTCATTCTGTCCTGTCACCCGTCAAACTATCACTAACTCCCTTTTCTTTCATATCACTTCTCACACAATCCTTCCATCTTTTTTTCGGCCTTCCTCTCCCTCTCCATCCATCCACATGTATGATGGATTGGTTAACTGATAGAACCACCCGTGTTACCCGTTACCCGGGGTTTATTGTATGTGTGATGAATGCGATTGTAAAATATATGAATAATAAAAAATATATTATTGTTCTAATGTTACGTCCGTATCATATCTACCCACTGAATTGTTTATTATACCGTTAGAAATCCATATAATTATTATAATAATGTAAAATTAGTGCATATTTTTATAGCTTTGTATTATGCAAAGCTAATTTAATTGATAAAATCTTTAAAAAATACAACGGCAATAAAATATTTTTTATTTTATTTATAAATGCATGACGAAGCTAATATAAAAAAACTGCTAAAGCAAATAAAATAATTCACGAAGAATTTTATGACTGCATATCTAATGATATGCACATTTTGTTCCTTAATTCAAATTAAGAAATATTGAGTACTGCACGCACATTAAACCATATAAGTAATAACATTATTTATATGTTAATTTATGTAAATAACAGCCGACTATTTGAAAACAAAAACCCGGTAATGGACTTTTTATATAAAAAAACAAAGTAATTATTTCCATTTGTGTTCAAAATAAGTGTTTCTTAAAAGGATGAAAACGATTCAGAGTGCAGTCCATCGTAAAATATTACGCCATCAAATCGATTTTGTTTTAAACAATAAATTCAATTGAATTTATCGATACTTTTTATTTTTATAACACTTTTGACACTTATTACCTAATTCTGTCATAAAACCAAAATGGTTTCTAAAACATGACTTCTAAATATAAAAATCGTATAAGAAACGATTTTAAACACGTTATCAGGTAGTCTTATAACAATATCAATAAACATTTTAGAAATAAAACTGGCTATCTAATCCTTCTATCTGTTGAATGGCTGTCCGTCTGAATATAATTTAGACTTGGGTCACAGTTCAAATCGTTAGTCGGATGATATTTTATATAATAGGACTATCTTTTTACATAATAGGACTATCTCATTGTTGCAAGTCAGTCCGTTTGAGGTCCTGGTCCGCAGTGAGTTTTTCGACTTTGGAACACAAAGGGCAATTGAAGGAATAAAAGTGGGTTTTAACCAGTAAAAGTCTGGCAATGCCTCTCTCTCTCTACTCAGGGAACGAGTAGTTATGGCATACTAACGATTCGGACACCACCAAATTTATTGAAGCAGTTTAGTACAGCTAAATAAAAACAGCTTTAAATATGCCAATTCGGATGTTGTGTCCGGACATACTGTGTCCGAAACGTTAGCAACTCGGAGTTATTTGATGATTTCTTACTTCAAAACAGAAAGGTTGGAGGTATTTTACCGTTCGGCTAGAATTTCAAAGAAGTAGACAGGAGTAGTTGAGAGGATGCGTGCTTGGTTAGTGGTAATAGTTTGACCCTTGTTAAATGGAACTTAAATGATGAAGATGATAATACGAGACTTAAATAAACTGGTGAAATGTGTGTGTGTGTGTACTTTAGACAACCCGCTTAACCCTTTTTGAGGAAAGAAAATTACCAAATAACTGGCTCCAGTTTTAAGTGAAGCTAGAGGGAGTCAGACTTTACTGGCCCTTACGTTCCAGGACCACTGAGATTCATCTGCCTAGCCTTTCAGGGGATACGCACGTGATCTTAAGTTATTTTATCTAAAGAGAAACTTGAAAGACGATGGATCTTTCTGCCATCGAGGCGTCTGATATGAAAATAATGGTCAAAACAATGATGCTAGCAGTGAAAGCCACAAAGTACCCGTGAACTATGTAATGACGGGTATCGCACACATTATCACTGTTTTGAAAGCGGTTATTCGGTGAAAGTTATCTAAATACTGTTATTTGACAGTTAAGCTCGTTGATTACCAACATTATAAATCATTAACTTTGGATAATTTTATTAAGTGGAAAAACATGTTTCAAATGTGGACTCTACTGGACTACTACTGAAAAATTACTGATGAATAAATCCAGTAACATTTTGGTTGAACAAGAATTTAACCTAAGACCTGAAGATCGCTGGCGTTCGCTAAACCATTCTGGTACTGTGAGGTAACTTCCCATCCTCCTTCAGGAAATAAATCTAGTACGCTGTACAAGAAGTAAATAGATCTGCAGTTGATACATAAATAAAACCAAACTAAACTGGAACTGGGAACAAGAGGTAAACAATTGGCCAGATGAAAAACAGAACAACAACAGTAGAAGAAAGGAAGAGAGACCTCCTGTAGAGGAAGACAACAGGCTCATAAATAGGATACATTGTTCTTTCAGCACAAGACTTCAATTGCTATAGATCCCGGCCTCCACTAAGTGTCACCATTATGACCGTTCCTGTGCTTTTCTCATCCATCGGATTCTCGCAATCTGGTCATACGTCCACTTTGTGAAGGCCTTCAAACGCTGCGTTTTATAGTACGCGGTCGCCACTCCTGAACTTTTTACCCTCATCGACTATCTGTTCTGCGAGCAATTTGCCCCACCCACTGCCGCTTAAGTTTGGCGATTCTTCTTAATCGATACAATAAGTCTACAATAAATATAGGTTCAGAACATTCTATGTTCCGGGTCCGGGTGTTTTTGTGTGTGAGTTTTACATGTTTGTGAACGCACTCACGATACAGGTGTCATTGCTAGTGATGTGCAACGTTTAAAAAAAATGTCTCATCATAGAAATTTCTATAGACACATGGCAAAAGAATATTTTCAAAGCTTATTCGTTATTTTCAATGACGCAAAACGATGGCGATAAGCAGAGCTAATATTTTATTAAAAACGGTCCGCAGATTGTGTTGATAAGATAGCGAAAACAAACCATAAAAATTCAAATCACATCTTTAGTGTTTGCGTTGAAATAATAATTTGTAAAAAAGACGTACAATTAGGAGTTTTTTTTTTAATAAATAAATTAGCAGGAATAGGTAATTTGGGTCATAGAAAAAATAACAGTTTTGGCTAAATATATTCTGTAGTAGAATCGACCTAAAGAGTAAAGCATGTTAAGTGTTGTGAATGTACCACAAAGCCAAATGACATGAACAGCATGTTGTTCAGTATGTTGCTTATTTACGTTACTATTCATGTAGTTTAATTATCTTTCTTGAAAAAATGCTTCTTTTTACTAATCGTTTTCTAAAATCCCTTTCCTAGTTATAATAGAAATGTGGTTTTAAAGCTAAACTAGACAATATTATGAAAAATGCTATGAATGTCTTAAATATTTCGCTCTCATTATTTTCTACGCAATGATTTATGATATTTATTACATTTTGTATCTAGGGGCACTCTCTCAATAACTTCACTTGCTATACTTTATCCTCCTCCTTGCGTCGTACTCCTCAATGCTGAGGGTCGTGACCTCCCCTGCTTCATCGCTTTAGCTTTACTATACTTTTTAGCATTTTCTTACTTGAATCTAACCGTTAATAATGTCTCTATTTCACTCTGAAATACTTTTCAGTGATCTCAAAACGGTCAAGACGAACCAATAAGGATTGTCAAACAGTTTAAAATGTAAGATTGACACTATCGAAGTGTCATGTGGTCTATGCTAACCATTTTAAACTATTGATAGAAAAATCACTTTGACTAAATCATCTACGTTTAAACATGCCTAGGTCAATAAGAAACCAAAACCAAACGAGGTGACAAAAGCATTCTGACATAATTATGTAAAGACTGACAAAAAAGGACCAAAAAGTCTGACGAGAAGCAACCACACACTAATTGACTTGGCAGCTGCGTTAACAGTCCCAAAAAAAGATTCCAACAGACCATAAATGTAAATCTCGGAGAGTTTCTGGCAATTGTAAACAAACAAACAGCATAAAGTAAACATCAAACAAGCTAGGCGATAGCACGTTGCGTTGCTTGCGTTCCGTTGCCCGAGCAAACAGATCAGCATTGATAATGTGCTGGGTAAACATTCCCTATTAAGTGTAGACATGTTAATATATGTACAACATGGGTTCTTGCAAGTCGACTGCTTCGTGGGTCATAAGCCCAGATGTTATTGTCGAACTTAGGAGTGTGGAAGTTCTAGACCACTGGTCCTCAAACTGTCATCCACGGACCACTGGTGGTCCGAAAGAGCTAAAATAGAATAGAATAGAATAGAATAGAATAGAAAAACTTTTATATAAAATAAGAGCCAAAAATCAACAAACTAAAAAAAAAATATGGCGAATTTCGTTCCTGACCAATTAGGGCGTTCAACAGATTGAGTGCCTGGGCTTTTGGGGCATATCGAGCCGTTAGAGTACGTGACTGACCGTAAGGCCCTTGCTCCCATTTAGTGTCATAAAACAGTAACTTTCTGAAGCCTACCCTTCGGTAACGGCTGGGTAGATTAAAAAAAAAATTGTAACAATAAAAAAACCGGCCAAGTGCGAGTCGGACTCGCCCATGAAGGGTTCCGTAGCAGCAAGTAACATAATATAAAAGTTCTTGTAATGTGTTGTAACTTTGATCGATGTTTTAATAATAGTGTATTTTTTTCGGTTTATGACGCATTAAAAAAAAACTACTCACTGGATTTCGTTCAAACCAATTTTCGTTGGTAGTTTTTATAGTAATGTACATCACATATTTTTTTAGTTTTATCATTCTCTTATCTTGGAAGTTAGAGGGGGGGGGACACACATTTTACCACTTTGGAAGTGTCTCTCGCGCAAACTATTCAGTTTAGAAAAAAATGATATTAGAAACCTCAGTATCATTTTTGAAGACCTATCCATAGATACCACACACGCATGGGTTTGATGAAAAAAAAATTTTGAGTTTCAGTTCTATGTATGGGGACCCCCAAAATTTATTGCTTTTTTTCTATTTTTGTGTGAAAATCTTAATGCGGTTCACAGAATACATCTACTTACAAAGTTTCAACAGTATAGCTCTTATAGTTTCGGAAAAAAGTGGCTGTGACATACGGACGGACGGACAGACAGACAGACAGACAGACAGACAGACAGACATGACGAATCTATAAGGGTTCCGTTTTTTGCCATTTGGCTACGGAACCCTAAAAACAACCAACTCAAATATCAATAACAATTCAATATAACATTATCAATATATGACTTTTTCGCATGACATACTTTTGCCAAAAAAAATATCAACGTGACAATTTTTAGCTTGTTTTTTCTTAAATAAGGGCTTTACCACGACGTCTTAAAATATCAAGCGTCTGAGCGAGAAAGAGGGATGAAGCTATACACCCTATATAGCTCTGTCTCTTTAACAGTTCAGTTTAGGTCGTAAAATGGATCGCGTTAAGAGCGCAGGGCACTAGGGCCTCTGGTTCGTTTTATACTAAATTGGACAGACGGTTGATGCTTTCCGCTTCCCAATTAGATGTTCTACTCTTTTGGAAGTCATAAGATATGCTTGTATGCATCCGGAACTATTTACGTGTAGGATGGTATAATGGCCGTGTAACACAACCTTCTGAATGCGATATGACGTGTTGATAATAAAAAAAAAAACGTGTTACAATGAGCTCGGAGACGTGTCTAGTGTTCTGCGAATGTCATCGGATGCAAGTGTTGTCCTAAGATAAGAATGGGGTCAGAATGCCGTGAGAATATGTGTGGGTAAAAAAATACAGCTATCTGTTCTAGGGTTCCGTACCAAAGGGGACCAACAGGACCCTGTGTTCATCATCTGTCTGACCGTTGACCTGTCAGCGGGCAGTATCTCATAAAAAATAAGAAGTACAGAGTTGAATTTTTCATAGAATGTGTATTTCTATTGTCACGATTACAACAAATAATAAAATTATAAATTAAAGGGGGATCCCATACAAGAAACTTTATTTTTATGACGAAACGATTTTAATATTGTAGTAGATACGGAACCGTTCGTGTTCGAGCCCGACTCGCACTTAGCCATTTTATCGATCAAACAGATATGATCGATTTATCTTTGCTGAAAACTTTTTTAAAAATATTGCACGTTACACGTTATCTTATGTAAACTGTTCATGCTCATATCCTATCAGAATACTTAATTTGATAAATTATTAACGCACACATTACTAATATGGACATATGCTAAGCAATGTTGAACTTACGCTGCCTGCTATGGGTGCAGTGTCTAAAATAATATTTACATTGTCACATTACTCTGTTTTCGTCTACAAGACGACGTAATTTGTAATACAAAAACATATATATTATTTTAATCAGTCCACATGTGTTCAAAATATTGATTAAATCGTCTCATGTTTTATTCTTCTATGAATGTTTAATTAGGCCTGAATAATAACGACTTTTGCCTATTCAAATTATATGCTCGGCCATGACACTTGAACTTGACTTTAAAACATCTAAGTAAGAAAAACAAATTTTTCTCTCTTTTACAAATTCCTAAATGCCCTGCAATTTGGACTCATAACGTTTAAATATCTAAATAAGAAAAAAACATAAAAGGTCAACAACGGTGGAGTCCAGTTTGCGAAGACAATTACTTAACAAAAACAACATAATGCCAAGTGGGAAATGTCGTGCACTCACCTCATGGTACACAGACGTCATCATTTTGAAACACTTTGTTTTGTTTTGCAAAATTATAGCTTCACAGTCAAACACTCATTTCACTATAAAATAATTCGTACAATATGGCTGCCACTTTTTTTTCTAAAGTTCAATATAAAAAAAACTATCTGTCAAACTTCCCGCCAAGCGTGCGTAAAAAAAATAAAAGGCAAAGGCACACTGTTACGCAGCCTACGTTGCTGGCGCGTGTGACGCGTTCCGTGTTTAGGATCGGCACTGAGCGGCGGCCGATAGCGTCGGCTGAATGGATGACGATGCCGCTCAGCTGCTACACTCAATGAACCATTTGAGTTCGGAGGTCACCTTTCAACGCGACCCCATGTTTCTGCTCAAAGTTTCTCTATTACCCTATAAACCCCAAATTCTGTATGCGATGAAGTTATTCTGGGACATTAAACGCAGCAAGTTTTATGTTCGGTTATTTACATAACAAATACTGACCTACATTTTAATGTATCCTATTGCTTTGTGATTGGATTTGTTGCTATAATAAGATCGCTTTTAATTACATGTCAAATTTTAAGTTGGTAAAACTTTTATAAAACTTGCATCGTTGACGAGTTCGGTAGCAAAAAGCCGGAGGTATCGACCCGTTACTATCGTGTTTAGTGTGGCCAGTCGAAATGTTTTTACCAATGACAGGCAGCCATCGGAGTTCGTCGACAGTGATCATTGAGATTACTTTGTCATGGAACCGGTATTATCGCCTGAGTCTGGAGCTAATGCGGAGTAAAACACGAACACTGAGGTTATCACTAATCCATTACGTTAGTTCTTCATACTCAATTTGCTAAGTTGCTGGAAAAATACAAAATTAAAAATAATCTGTGTCAGAAATTCACTTTGTACACTTTTAATGGATTTTCTACACGATTTCGTTCGGTTCCTTGCGGTACTGGTTGCACACAGTAAAATTGATTCCCAAAATTATAGACTATGTGTAAATTTTCGATTGCCAATAGATCGACCAACGGGTTTCTGATGGGAAATAAATTGGTTTTCGGACGTTTCGGCTGACGCGTGACCGTACCTTCAATAAGAAATACAAAAATATTAATTTCAAAAACGAACGTTTCACTCCTTTAGGATATACAAACGACCATCGCTCACCCACAATACACAGTTTGACCCCTTTTCATATGGAAAGGGGTCATCACAGCATGTTTGACTTCCTAAAAACCAGTTTTAGTAAACTTCCGACCGACATAACACTTATAAGCAGCACGCTTCAAACCTCAAAGCTTCACCGGAAAAAGACATTATCCTACTGAGGAAAAGTAAATTAAGATCTGTTATCACCTCGCCAAAAACAATGTAGCTCACATACACACCGTTACCAGAGTTGCCATTATAACAGTTGCAGTAACGCTTAACGAGTCTACGTTACGTGTGGGTTACCACACTTAACTCCATTGTTTGAGCAAAAAACATAATGTCAGCGTTTGTTTACGTTATTTAAAGTGTAACATAACAACCGTTGAGGAAAAAGCAGGTGGGATAATATGCAATAAAATGTTTTTGTAAAGTAGGTCTCTTTGACAGTTTAGCAGAATCGTGAAATAGCAGGAAAGGAATGACTTGATGTTGACATTATTTTGGTCAATATGATGCTGATCTTTAGATAGACCAAAATTGCACCGATGACAGACTTGTTTCCAAGAAGCTTGAAGTTCTTTGCAAGGTGCAATACGCTTGTGTGTGTAACTATAACTGTAAGATGGCATCTTTTCCAGCCATAGAAAAATCTTATGGGCAGATTAAGGAGGAGACTCGCATTTAAAATATAATTGCAGTAAATAAATATTTAAAACTAAAGTAGAAACCAATGGATGCGGTACGCACAGGGACTTTCGATGTGGCGACGCTTGGGGGAGGCCTATGTCCAACAGTGGACGTGTATCGGCTGAAATGATGAAAATGGTCGTTGAGCATACAGTCAAAGAATGACCAAATTGACAATCAAATCACAATTAAAACCAAAATACTATTAAGGGTGAGTTGTACCGTTTAACTATAACGATAACAATGCCGTTAACAGTTGTCAAATCGTCGAATTGACCAATAGGAGGCCGTTTCATGACTGGTTATCGTTAAAGTTAAATGGTGCAACTCACCCTAAGAGCAATTAACTTCATGCGTAACACAGTTGCAGCAGCAATAGTCCATAAAATAAACTCAAAGCGAATAAAACTCTACAAACCAAACTAACAAATTAAACAAACAAGTAAGAACAAAGTTCAATCGCCATCAGACGTGGGAACCCAGTACAAAGACGACCGCTAGTTTATAGCCAATGTCCTCGAGTATCCATATAAATTGTACGGGGAAATTCAACGGCCATCTGAAACGGATAGCCATCTTGATGGATAGATTATAATGGTACTCGCACTTAGACTTGCGGCTAAATCGAACGAACAAACAACGTGTACGAATAATTGCTTGGCTGAAGGTAGCTAATTGAATGCGAATTTTTGTTTGTAATGGTGACGAAGATAAAATGGGGACTGCTACATGGAAACGATAATCTCCTTTCGAAATTTGATATTTAATTAATAATGATACCCATAGAGGGAATATTGATTAAGACATAAACTTTAGAGGATATTTGGTAACATAATGTATAGATATCCCTTTCTGAAGCAAAAATCTGGCAGCAAAAACACAAAACAAGCCAGCTAACACAAAAATTAGTCGGCATCTTTTGACCAAGAACAAATGTCACGAAAGAATTACAACATTGTACTCTAAGATTCTAACATCGGAGAACAACAAACGCTTCGCCGCGACTGCGCGTGCGTCTATCTGCGATCTCCGAGCAATATGGCGCCACGGACCTCGGCGCCGATTCTAAATCACAGTTTTAGACAAAAAAAAACAACTCATTATCTATAGCAATTCATTATTAAAAATCGATAGGACTCGGAAACTTGTTAAGAGACCGAAATGCTGTATTTCATTAGACGTCCATTTGAGGACGCAAATGTATTTATCAATATTACAAGATTCAGGTATGTCATAAAGAATTTTTCTCTTTTTTTGCAGGTTTTTTATTGGAAACTTCGATATTTATTAGAATTCGGCGGTTTTGAATAAGAAATTGTGTGTGACTAATATATACGAATTTCATAAAATTTTATGTTATATGTTTCATGATAATTATTATAAATGTTTATATTTTTAATTTCATAGTTGACGCAACGTTTTATACGGGTCATACACAATCAATAAACTTTGTCAACTGTACCGAATAGCCGTTAAGCAGCACACAATAAATAATAATAACTACCGAATTATATACATTAGCACTTCTAAGGGTACTTAACGCGGTGGGAATCTCTAGAAAGTTGTCACGAAAACCGGCTTAAACCAGAGTCGAATTTGCGAGAGAAACCCCGCAGGCCAGCACGTGTGCAAGTGTCCTTAATTATAGGTATAAGTGCGTCAAATATATTATGTAGGTACCTCTTCTTGTATAACCGTCACGCAAGGAATTTCAGGGGCAGGTCGATGTGGTTTGCATGCAGTATAACTGGGTTTGAAAGTTGTAAATGTTGGACGAGACGCCAAGAAGTAAGGAGTAGGAGCCTCCTTCTGGATCTTCATAACGTTAGTAGAAGATGAACTATAAACTGACTTAAGAATTTTGTCGCACATTTCTTCAGAAAGAAATAGCACCGACATTGAAGATTTCACTATAACTGTTGCTGTGAACAAATCACGATGGATACTAAATTACAATCAAATCTTCAAAAAACAATTAAGCCTAGATTAACATTTTTAAAAGAGATGATGACAGAGAAACCAATGATATGCGTAAACACAATAGATTAAGTACAGAAAACAATAGTTGATTGTTAGACAAAATTTAACGACTATTGATGGATTAAAACCGTTGATGACCTCTTGTATTACGAACGATAGAAATTACGTCATCTTTCCACCATACACCATTATGTAAATAAAACAAATCAGAGGCATTAACGATATCTACAATTTGGTAAGGTAAAAGTTGATAGTTCAACAAAGATTCGTAATGACCTTTATGTATATTATGTAATTCCTTTAAAAATAAATACAAAAGAAACCATTGTACAAAGATAATAATGAGAACATTCTCTAGCAGTAATTTCAAATACCACGAGCTCTCGGCTTATCGCTGTAAACCCATCAGGTAATAAGGGACTGTAATGTCCTACTATTTTGTAAGTATTTTGATGGTATTTTATAAGCCGTAGCAAAGAGATTCTCTTTGCAAAGCGTCTAGTTGCATTGTTGGCTATAGTGTCTTGCACGAAGTACAATTATAAATTATACTTGGGGAACTTCGAAACAACGTTAACACAAACAGCAATGGGAAACAGAAATTCCGAAGCTATATTCTGGTCTTCTTGATTGTAATACAATCGTGTTGCAGAAAATTAAACCTGAGAGAATCCTTAAATAGAAAGATGACTAGAAGATTCATCATAAGCTATATAAAACTCAGATCAACGACCAACGCCTTTGTCACTTCAGTTATTGTTCAATATTTGTTCTAGCTTATTCAGTAGGATATAGTACAATGGATCCGGATGTAAAAATATATTTACCCGTTCGGTTTTCCCAGACAATATAGGTGTTAGATACCCACGCAGTCTTGAATAGGACACAAATGGAAGATCTATGTAGGTTGACGTCGTTTGTCATAAGATCAGACAAGCCTATTGTTATTTGATCATTGTTATTGGATCATTCTTCCATAATGGCTATTTAGTCTGATTCCTTAATGTGATTCTCTTGTGTTTTCTCTATCTCTATGTCAATTATGAGTTATGGGAATTAATCTGTAGAAACATTTGTGTACCTGTATTTGTTGTTATAATTATTACAGTATATAGCCTGCACTGTCTCAGTGCTGGAGAAATGCATCCATCTATTGTTCCCAGGCCTAGGCCACTTCTTGTCAAATCCTTAGGAAGACAACTGAGAAATACCGCCATGTCTTTCATGGCCTGCCGCTACTAGCATTAGTTAATATTATTTAATAACGGCCTTTCCTCAATTCACTTATGCTTCTGTTGCGATAAGATCCGCAGCTGATACCTGTTCCTTTATGTTGCAACATCTTTCTTTTTTTTCTATATTGCAAATTGCAATCATACGTTCACTACAGCGGTCTTCAGAATCAGAATCAATTATTTGTTAAACATTAAGGATCCTATAAGTAATTTGTACTTGTGTACTTGCTGTCTTGTGATACTACCATGCAAATTAAAATATAAACATTTCAATTGAAATTAAAAACATAAAATGACCGGTATCCGTACATTTTACTTATTATTATTATTTCTAAGACATATATCTTGTAATAGATTAATTCCTACAAGGAGAAAAGCAATTTAATCCAGTTACTACTTTATTTAAAGAAACCAGATTACATCCAAATTAATCTCAATAAACAGGCTCGTAGGCTGGCTGTCCAATAAATAACATGAGTGGGCCACGCGGGCTATACATCGTGTAAGTGGGCCGCCAACAATCGCCCAATTTTGCCCAAAGTGTCACACAACAGCTGATCACCACGCGCCGTGAGCTTGTACTAAAAATTCGTGACTCCACCTCACGATGTGAACGGAACCTGTCAACTGACATGTATTGTTCGTTCACCCTAACATTGTCCCTATTGATCTGCGAATGTCGATCTTATCGTTTAACAATCGGGGGGAAATTAAGACCAGATTTGTGTGGATCTGAGTAGTCTTGACTCTTGCTTCGTGTCGTGTTTTCAGCTTATAAGGTAAGCTCAGACCGTACATATGTATGTACTAATTTGCAGTCTGTTGGCGGTGCGAAGCTTTGTTCGCTTTTAAGTCCAAAATGGTAAGTACTTGTAAGTTGTAATTGTTAGGCCATAGAACTATAAAGTGTAGTCTATTCTTCTACAGCGCTGCCTTTTAAAGCTCCTATACTAAAGTTAGGATTTATGAGCTTTGAAACATTGTCTTTATATATTTTCCTGGAATATTTCCAATTGCGAACAAGTCTCTCATTATGAATCATTTCTATAGTCTAAAATAAACATTTATTACAGTAACAACTAAATAAGCCATTTCTTCATCATTTACAAGATTTGAACCAATTAATATGAACAAGACTTTAGTACTCCTTCTATAACCGTTACAAGATTTCAAAATAAACGTAAACCAAATCCTCTGATTGCACATAGGCACATTTATTTCTAAGATAATGGCTTATAAACAAATGGATCGAGATATCGGTTTGCTAGGCTCGCTACACACCCTCCTTTTACAAGATGCAATCTTACAAACAAATTGCATTTGTGCCTGCCATCATCAATTATTTTTATCATTTCGCTCACGATTAATTGTGGTCATTGGATATTCTTATCGATAAATTTTTCTACTACAATCAGAGCCTTGGACACCCCAAGGATCGTAAAAAATAAAAATCTTAGATCTGAAGGCTCTATCAGCAGAATGAAATGAATGGTTCTGTTGCTCTTACAATGTCTAAAGATTATCGTTGAATCTGTGGTTGCATGCAAATCGTAATGCAAAAACTATCCAGAAATAGCCATTTCGCAATATCTGTCAATTCGTTACACAATTTTTTATCAATCAAAATCCATTTTTTGACATAAAAAGTGCAAACCCGTGAAATATAATTTGCCGGATCGAATGTCGCTATTGTATGAAAAAAAGACAAGTTATTAAATTGGTTCCTTTTTTTATGAAAACTGCTATAAACTTTTTAGGTTTCTTTTTTTGGAATCTAGAATTACTGAGAACCGTGGAATTATTTTTTCTTGTTATGAAGTAACTTGGAAATTGAAAGACAGTTTATCCAATACCTTTTAAAATAAGCAACCCAATGTACCTATCGCTATTGTAAAGGATATGAACTAAACAATTTTAGAGGAAACAAAAATTACGGTAAAAACACCGCTACCTCTCTATTCTCTATTCTATTATGATGTTGTCGTCATCTGAAGAAAATATGTACACTATAAATTGATATGCCTACAGTAAAGTCCAGACACATAAAAATCTTTTTAATGGGACAAATTCGCTCTTAATTTATTATTATTTTAAATTTGTTGAAAAAAAATCGATCTCATAACCAGTGGGTGGCCTAGCATGAATATATTTAAAGCAATTTAAATTTTAATTAGTACATTATTTTCTATTTATGATATTCGTCCATAAAAATTAAACATGAACGAATTTTTAAAATCGTAATTCACACAAAACTTTTTCTTTTAAACACGCAATCTTTTAATTTGCTAATTCGTTCGATTAGTTTTTATTGTATTAACTCGTTTGATGAACATAATAGCCACACGCCACCAATGACTTTTTTAATTGTATATCTTAAAAAAAAAAAACTAAAATACTTAACCAAAAAGTAGCAGAAGATCTATTTGTCACAATTCCTATCAAATTCTTTCAGAGCCTTTATACGACCTAAACTGAAGTATTAAAGAAATAGAGCTACGTAATAGGGTGTATACTTCCATCACCTTTATCGACATCCACCTTTCTCGCTCGCACGGTTGACATTTTAACACGTCATAATAACTATATGCTCTGGTGTCACTAGTAGCCTGAATACGACCTTACAGGAGAGATGTTACCGAAAGTTCGGAACCTCCGATTGATTTTATACCTTCGATTCTGATATCGGGTTCATCGGAACTTATATTATAAGTACAAACAAGTTTGTACTTGTCGCGCTCGGAACCTACTGTGCCTTCTGTCGAATACTCTTTCACTTGTTGTTTTGTTTCGTATTTAGAGTGTTGTGGATACACTCTTCATTTATACTTACCCGAATTTTTTATTAATGTTTCATTTGAAGCTTCTGCCTCCACCTCTGCCTCCGATTTCGGTTCCGATTCAGACAAACCAAAGACTCCGGTTTCGTATAAATTCGGTTCCTTTATTACCTCTTCCGTTACATCCCTACCGTACAGCACGCCTTTTTGATCTGCTTTTCTATACACATAAATTCTTTTAACCTTCGCTACTGGTACGACCTAGCCTGTATCAATCACTATTTTTAGATCAAGATTTATTTCTTTAGAACGGTTACCTACCTACGATATACAAGTAATTTCACGCCACACCTGAGCCTTGGCGCCAAATAATAGCTTAGCTAGTAAATCAGCTCATTCATTGTTTATCGACTATGATTATAGCTTGTCTCACTAAACCATTTTGTTTATGTTTTGTTAGTTTTGCCAAATTACGTGTAATTTGGGTTACATTGTTTTCCTTACTAGGTTTCTCGCTACGGTCCAGATTTTCGGTACCACTATTGCTGATATCTTGAATTAAAGTGTCCAGCGATAAAGTGCAAGTCTAAATCAATGTAATATTAGGACGAGTCAAAGCAACCTCAACACAAGAGACATAAATAAATCGGAGACGAACAAACAAAATGATTTAAACACAACAATTTATTATTATATTGGCAGAGCTGACTTCAAGAGCCGACACTTGACTTGCGATCCCATCGAGAATCAAACGATCAATGATAGAAATGTCCGTGAGAATATTATCGATGTCAGTAGCATGAAACCACACTCACAAATGTAGGTTTAAAAAAAAAACTGGGTTATTCTCGTTAACTTTATATCTTTAAAAGCGCTAGCAATTTGCACGCGCTACAACTTAACTACCACTAAACGTTCTGATTTCACCAATCAATTGATTTTATTATTTAAAATTACATTCGTTATTAAAGAATAACCCGATTGGAACTTCTTTTTATGTGTGAGTTAAGTGTTTTTTATAATTATAATTACGGAAGTATGTTATGTAAAAAAATATTTGGTGCATTACGCTTCGATAATTATGTGTGTCATGTTAAATGAGGTTTGAACACATTTGAAATTGAATTTAGAACACTATGAGTTCAGGTAAAGTATTGTTCGGAATTTAAAAAATCATTGGGTAATATGACACAACCCACAACTGCCAACAGAACAACAATACCCAATTTGATGACAACAGAGTAAAATACATCATTAAAGAGACTGACAGACATCTTGACAACAATCTGACAACAAACCGTATCTCGTCAAGATTATCTCGTGAAGAAGTGTTCTCTCAAGTACATCCCAATCACGGAGATCGCGCCTCACAGGCCGTTCCCATGACCCATGGTTTCTGCTGATTGGACCAAAAGCTCTTATTTATGGGAAACCATTATGGCGCCATGGTATTAGAGTTTTACGACAAATAATTTCTGGGATAATCATAGATCAATGCGAGATTGTCTTAAATGTCGAGGTGTATTGTTGCGAAATTGTCAAATTGACAATTTGTTGGTTGGAGGAATGCCTTCAAATAAACATATAACGATGCAAAGTAAAGGGTTGTTTTAAAACGACAATACGGTCTATTAAATAATTTGTAATCTTTCAGAGGGTAAGAGTTTGTTTAGGTGTTTCTTAGGGTAGTCAGCTAAGAAACACCGGCCTCATCAGTGTTTTTTTAAACCTATGAGTAATTGCAAAATACATTAGGAAGACATAACTTTTAAAATAAGCAGTAACTTAACACTAATATCTAAAATGTATTATTATTTTCTGTTTCTTAGTGTATACCTTCATAAATTGTAAAAATAAATTACTAATAATTTAACAATTTGATTGTTATAACATCATCTGTGTAGAAAAGACAAAAGATAAAGCATTTTAGAAGGTTACTGCTTTTATAGACTTGCCTCAATTTTTCTTTGCTATAATTTTCTTGAAACCCTGTCTTTCTCATGCCTGCTAAACTTCGTTTTTCTAATTAATTACTTTAGCGTCTCTAACCAATAGTTCTCGTCGTATCAAATAGATTTCTAATTAATTGAAACTGTTAGAAGCTAATAAAATTAACAGTTTAAGTATCCATTCGTATAGTTAAAATTGTTGTATTTCCTTTTGAATCACACAGAAAATTAGTTATACCATATTGACATTTGCTATAACACAAATTCGATGTAGCTTTTTGATATTGCACATAATATAAACACAATTACAATCAATGCTAAACTTAATGAATATATTACCTTAGTAGGGTGCAGCAATCAAATAATAAAATTAGTAATTAGTTGATTGCTGCGCCTTACTAATACTAATTTTATTATTATAAGTACGTATTTAAAGAACCAAGATAATTTTAATGTAACATCAGTATGTTTTTTATAATAGATAATAATATTATATTATATATATTTTGCCTAGCGGCAGAAAGTATACCTATAAAAAGGTGTACTTGAATGTAGAAAATTATCAGAAGGGAATACTCCCGGTAAATGGATCGGTGGACAATTTAATCCATTTAAAACCCTTCAGCAGTTTCAGGAGGAAGGAGTAACCAAAAAAAACATACACCAACTTCCGCATTATATAATTAAAAAGAGTAGGTAACCATGGAGTTTCTCGCCGGTTCTTCTCCTTTGGAGACGACCAATTTGGAACCGTGCACTAGCTTCTAACGTTTTATTGATGCCCATGTAGGCCTATGTGAAATAAAATCTTTTGAATTTAGTTTATTTTATTTTATAATATTAATTAGTTTAAAAATTTTACTTTCAGAAGGCACAGCGACCCTTTGGATAAGGACGTTTTTGCAACCCTAAAAAAATCTTCCTAATGGATTTTTACTGTTTCAATATTTGTAGAAGACGCAAAAACATCCATCAATGTCTCTTTTAGCTCATTAATTATAGAGAAAAGTTGTTTTTAACTCATTTCTATCGTTATCCCAGCTGTGCCATAATTATAGTTGAGTCGTAACAAGATAATTACTACAGAGTTTAATGTGTAACTACCATCTAATTAGAAAATAACAGCCGAGCGTCGAAGATTGATGACCTGAGGAGTTATGTTATGGTGTCGGTGTTTGGCCCAACATTTTCAACCGTAGGTACACAAAATAATAATATTAATATATTAAAATTATAAATGATAAATAAATGATAAATGATATTTATTTTATAAATAGGTTTAAAAAACACTTTTACACGTCAATTTTTTTTTCGTCAGTTTATGCTAGAGGAGGCCGGATTATATATTATACATAATAAAATATTATATATATATTAATTTAAGTTAACAATTTTTAAGTAGTTACTTTTTATTTTATTGTTGTCTGTCCTGTGCGAGTCTCAAATAAATGTTTTCTTTCTTTTTAGACAAATCTGTAGGAGACTTAAAAATGATACCTATCTAATTAATTTTGAACCAACCACTATTTTGGCCACTAATTTAAATTCAAGATCTCACAGGGAAAGAGCAATGTTAAATGCAATAACCTAGGTAGATTGGCCAAAGTTTGAACATAATTCATT
Source organism: Mythimna albipuncta (assembly GCA_929112965.1). Classification (NCBI taxonomy): domain Eukaryota; kingdom Metazoa; phylum Arthropoda; class Insecta; order Lepidoptera; family Noctuidae; genus Mythimna; species Mythimna albipuncta. Next base: position 19,164,057 of record OV815967.1, read on the forward strand.
TTTTTTTGTTTATAATCTTTTCTCAAAATAGATTTGATTTTAAAATGCCTTTTTTATATATTTATTTTTGTTTATTTATTTTGTTTTACTGTTATAATTTAATTATAATTATAACTATTAGACATTTTGATTCCGTAATAAATTTAAAAAAAGAACACACAGACAAAGTAAATGGTTTTTACTTTAACTTTACGATTGTCTGTAAGTATTGCAGTATTAGAGGAGTGTTAAGATAATGTTTACAATATTCTACTGTTTGTAATGTTTGATCCTAATCAAATACACTTTCGATTATTACAAAGCCTTCCAAATCCTCCTGAACAATGAAAAATAACCTTGATTACTTCACAAAATTAATTAAATTCAGTTTTGCAATGTTAATAACTTTATACAGGAAATATGATTTCCGTTATTTAAAGAAAAAAAAAACTGGCCAAGTGCGAGTTGGGCTCGCGCACTGAGGCTTCCGTGCAAACTTACTCGTACCTATGAAAACAAATCAATTCCCGAATTGAGTTACGAAAATTTTTTAGAATCGCAAAATATTTTATTTTTTGTGACGTTACTAGAAATTTACAGTTGTCAGATCTTTTCCTATACTTGTGCTATAAAACTTGCTTCATGCCAAATTTTAGGATTATAGGTCAACGAGAAGTACCTCATAGGGTACTTCTCTCTATTTTGATTATTTTTCGTTAACTTAGAAGTTTGATTTTTTACAGCTTCATAGGACCGCAGATCTGAGTATATGGTTTTAATTTCAACTTGATACCTCCACGCGTTCCCGAGATAAACGATCATGACAGACAGACAGACGGACGGACAACAAAGTCATCCTATAAGGGTTCCGTTTTTCCTTTTGAGGTATGGAACCCTAAAAAACATACATTTTAACATAAGGAAACGCTGCTTCATACAAATAATTGGGCAAACTAAAGATTAATTGAAATTCAAAAAAGAAACAATAGATCGGCAGCATGGTTTGGACAAATTGATTTTCTCATGGAAACAATAATATCTGTGGGAAGTAGAGATAAAATCTCAATAAATTATTTGTAACGGATAGTAAGAACTGCTAAATGTAGATTAACATCAAAAATCCTATTCGGTCTATTGTTTTATACAGATCATTCGTAGATCGTATCAGTTAGCATTATTATTGTTATTACTAGTCCGTGTTGTCCCACTGTTGGGCTAAAGCATCCCTCCATTCCTTCCGACAATCACAATTTCTCGCTTCGCTTTTCCAATTCTTATAGGTGAGTTGGTTTACTGTTCACCCATTTTTTTTTTTATGGTGGGAAAATTCATGCATTGACATCCCCCGCCCTTGGGCGGAGCGGGAGATAGTGTCAGACTCTTACTGACTAAAAGACCCACCCCGTTCCTTCTAGCCTTCATACCGGGGCTCGAGCGCCCTTTCGGATAACCCTGGCCCCAGTAGGCTTCGACTCGGCTGGGTCCCTGCTGTTGCTGACAACTCCTTGAGGCGCGCGGGAACAGTGCGCGCCGTCGACGACCTGGGCTTGGTCCGGACAGTTACCGGACGGCCGGACAGCGAGCTACCCATTGCTCACTGTCCGCAAGCCCGCGTCTACGTTGGCCGGAAATCGGGATCTGAATCCCGGCGACGGCGGCACTGTTCACCCATCAACCAGCATCAAATATCCGTAATGAAAAAAAAAAGAAAACTTTTATTTGCCATACACACTCGAACTCGTAGATACATAGACTGTAGTAACAACATGTAGGCACTAACGATTCTAAAAAAATGAAGCAACTAACACTGTGTCTCTCACGGCTGCGCCAAATAGGTCCAGTTCAGCAAAAATGCCAGACTACGTGGTAGTTGCTTGATACTGGTTTCCAATGATGGGTCTAACGTAAAAGAGGAACAATAGTCTTGATTGCCCCATATTACTTACAATCCCTCTCTTTTTACTTTGACCTCCTCTCCACATTGATAAGTATTCACAATTCTTCCTTTTATTATACGTATTCTCTCGCTATGGGTGGAGCCAGAGGGAATAACAGACTGACTAAACCTCACCCGTGTTCCTTCCACTGTCAAATTTTTCAGTGACCTGATTTTCATTTCATCCCTCATCATCATCACGTAGCCAAATTGAGACACACTGACAGGAGTGGAACTACAAGACGATAAAACTCCATCGTATATGGACATGCAATAGACACACAATCTTTTAACATCATCCAATTTGATAGAATGATGTCTGACGATGGCAGTGGGCCCCGACCTACAAAATATAATCAAGTGTCTATTGTTAGAGTACCAGAAAATATGGATCGCTTCAAGGAAAATCACAGAAACGATAGAAAACGAGGCTGGATAAAAATATAGGGCTATAAGATAGTTCAATATAATACCTGTGTGTTATATAAATGGTGTAAGGGACAGCCCTTCACAAACTTTACGAAAAAAAAATCCGCCTCCCCATACAAAATTATTAACTTGATTGGACAGTTTGTATGGATAAGATGAATTTTTTTTTCGTTTCCTGAAAAAAAAAATTATGGTGGGTTGTTCAGTTTCGTCTACTGTGCAAGCCCTTAAAGTTTGTGGAGGGCTGTCCCTTACACCTTGTATAGCGGCAATATAGCATTCGACGGCTATAGGCGGAGTAATGCCAAACTAACTGACATTCATCGTGAAAATTAACTTTTTGATCACTTTGAAATTAAAAACATTTTTCATAATTATGTTTTAGTGAAAGCTCTGGAGTGTATAAATAAAATGGCACTAGGCGATGGGTGGCAAACCTGAATAAAAATAATTATTATTATAAAGCAACATGACCTACGGCATGATCTCATCACAAACCCAATAATTACTACACTGTTATAAAATATCGAGTCTTTCTATTTTAGGGAGAACATCGTAAGCGAGAGTTTGAATTTTTTGCAGAAAGGGGAATTTTTCTTTAATAAAAAGTGTTTTTTGTAATATGTTTTCTCCTGTTTGTCGTAGCAGCCTTTAATTAAGGCTACACTATAATAATATAATATAAGAATACTGAATCTTTAGTATGTTTAATGCTGTATGCTTTGTTGGTTGTCCTTACATAAACAAATAATACGATAAAATATCATTCAAAAAAACTAGAAGAAGTGATTCTCAATGACACCTAAATAAATTAATTTTCATCTATTCCAAAAATTGAACGTTTTCTTGTTTTTGTAAATTCTTTTACTGTAAATTTATGAATTATGGAATTTCGCAGTCTATTAATCGCAGTTTATGTACAAGAAAAACGAGCACTACTGGGCAGAAGAACGATTAATATAAAAAAAAAGAAAAAATCTCAAACTCACCATCCGGACATCTACAAAGCTTTTAGCGATCAATAAACATTTATATAACAACCTCGTATAAGAACACTCTCAAGCGTGAAGACCAATCCCTTTCTCAGACAAAGACATATCTAACCTAGAATCGCTCTATTTCTAACTCACGCATCACGGAAACGCGGGCGTCCTCTTAAGGATATAAACGATGCTATCTCCGAAGTAAACGAAACAGTTTAATGTTCCCGAAGCCGTTAGTTCAAGTGCCTATAAAGAAGACTCTATGTCCTCGTCTGCCAGGGAACGTGTGCCCGTGTGTTTGTAGTAAATTAGCTCCGATTTATGTTGGAGAGACAATTTGATGTTGGAGTTTGGTGGGAAAATTCGATCAGAACGAGGATTATACCCTAACTCAACGGTTCTCAAACTATTTTTCCACGGAACCCTATGGGAAGGCAAAATATTTGACGGAAAATATAAAAAATGAGTTTACGCGACCCATTTGACGACCTAAACTGTACTGTTAAAGAGATGGAACTATATAGTGTATAGCTCCATCCCCCTTTCTCGCTCGTACGCTTGACATTTTAACACGTCATGGTAAGGTCTTTATACTTTTTTCCACATTACGAGTATATCTAGTATTTACACGTAGCCTCGAAAGAGGCTTTGCGAAGCCCTAGGGTTCCGCGGAGCACACTTTGAGTATGACTGCCCTAACTTTTCAGAAAAAAGAAAGAAATGCGTTTATTTGAGACTGACACAGAACCAAAAGACAGAATAAAATAACAATGTTAACTAGTAAGAAAAAAAAAATTAATAAGCACAAAAAAACCTGTGCCCCAAAAAGGCTGCAATCTCAGTATATGCTACGATATAAAAAAAATATAACGCAGCGCTGGTATTCTGTTAGGGCCTGTGATGTGGACACACTCATGGAACACAGACTGAAGGAAATTAAATAATAATGTTAATTATAAATTTAAAAGGCAGAAGTTTAAAAGAAGATTTTAGTAGAAAAGGTTTAGATAAGCTAATATTTTTTTTTTGTAATTTCAATTTATTAAAATCTATACATTGCTTTGGGAATGTCATGATCCTAAAAATATCTGAATTCCTGAATATTTCCTATTAAGATTTGTTAAAAGGTGTAGTACCTATATGTACACTTTGCTTATGATCGTCCTTAGTCGTCGTATTTATATTCCCATCATACACTGTCTAGTTAACTGCCACATTGAAGATAACTGTATTTTACCCTAATTAAACTGAATTGCATACAACTCCATTAAACTATTTTTTGCACGAAAGATAATAAAAAATGAACCAACTAATTAATAACTACACCCTGGAATTTCTTGTAATCTTTATTTCACGACAATATCTCTATCAATTAATAAATAATTGCTTCTACATAATATTAATTGCGAACGACTTTGTATACCTGCCTACACTGTTTTTTGCGTCACATTGTATGCATATCACTTCATTAGTATTACTCGCGAGATCCTCTCGACAATGTAAACTATTTACAGTTTACACGCTTTTTAAACCCTGCACTATAAACAATAGTACCAACTAGTATCTTCCAGGGATGTTATCTATATATTTCTTCATTAGATCTGGATACGGATAGAGACAGGAATAATGTTGTACTAGTTTCGGATTCGGATATAAAATCATTTTATCCGCTACTTTCGGAATTTCGAGTTACGGTTATTAGAATTTTAAAATCATTATCACCTATCTATCATAGAAGTAAAATATGAATAGCGAGATAGGACTTTTATTTCTAGTCTAGTTTATCAATAGTTTGGGCGGATAAAACAAACAAACCTGTCGTAACTTGTTACTTAGACTCTGCTTTAGTCCTTAAGTACTTACTAACACTCGTGGTGGCGTGGTGGATTACGGCCCATTCCCTGTCCTAGAGAGGAGGCCTGAGTCCCAGCTGTGGGAACATTAAAAAGGCTGATGATGATGACGACTTACTAACATAAATATGGATCCGTATCTTGAGATCTATAATAAGATTATTATGAGGATGAAATAATCTAAAATAAGATTATTTTTATTTATTCGAATCTATCCGAATTTTTTACATCAGTTTTAGTTTCGGATATTGTTTCATTTCCGATATCCAAGTTTCGCTTACGGTTACGGAGCGCCATAACATCCCTGGTATCTTCTTATGCTAAGTGTTACAAAATATTCCATAATGTTAATGTATTGTTAGACTACAGGTTACGTCTTGTTTTTCTTGTAATTATGTTAGATTCTTGTCACACCCTCAGGTGTGTTGTCATGCGGAAGACGGAAGACACGCGTTCAATTTCGCTTCCTTGTGTCACAGGGATGTGAGAGAACTGGATGTGATATTCTGAAGGAATTGAGTTATTTGCAGTGTAGGTACTTTTTTGCGGGATTGTTGAAAAGAGTTACCGTGGCCCTGAACCGCTGAGGGCAAATAAGGAAAATAGGTTTAGAGGGATACTCTCTCTCATTTCACCCAGAGCGAGAGGAGTTAATTGACAATTTTCTATTTATAAAAAGGTACCTCTACCGCAAGGGATTCTTAATATGTTTTGTATAATCACGCATAAAAAAAAATTGTATATGTTTAAGATCACACAATAGAAATAAAAACTTCATCAAGGCGTGGTTAAAAATAAAAAATACAATTATTTTATCGTACATTTATAAAGTAGCTAATAACATTTACAGCGAACTTGTATAGAGCAGTGACTTAACAATATCTTTTTTACTCAATTGGAACCGACCTTATCCGAAGTAGCGACATATAAGTACTCGAGCGTGACGGCTCAGTCTTATTTAAAATCTACAAAATAAAGTGTTCAACGTGCCTAAAAAAATAAATTTTAACTTCAATAATCTTATAGATTAAAATAAACTGTACATCAAAAAAGTAACACAGCAATATAATAGTCATCATCATCTTCTTGCCTTTGTCCCATTTTATTTGAGGTCGGCGCAACACGTTTATTTCTTCCATTCTGTCCTGTCACTCGTCATGCTATCACTAAATCCCTTTTCTTTCATATCACTTTTCACACAATCCATCCATCTTTTCTTTGGCCTCCCTCTCCCTCTCCATCCATCCACTTTTTAAAAAATAATTAAGTACCATCGCGTTCATTTCTGCATGACCACTTAAAAAAATTCGCTTGAATCCTGCGGCGCGGCGTCAAACCAAACCCTTTGAAATTTACGTTTTGAGTGCAAGCAAAAATTAAATTAGCGGTGGTCAGGCGGAAGTATCTGTGATAATACTTGCAACATTCTGTCAAAGCACGGTCGTATGCAGACTACGATGTCACATCCAGCGACTCGACCTCCGCAACTCGTCTAGACAATGCACATTGTTATTTTTTTTGCAACTGTGCAAGTTATACAGCACGTTTACACGTATCAAGTTGAAAGGTCGTGGGACTCTGTCTAAATACGAGTATCTAGACATATTTACGGCAAACGCCACTATAAAAAGAGATAATAATTAACAGATAAAACAAAGAAGTTTGTTTAGGTAAGTCGGAGCCGCAATTTCATTGATCCATTTTCTCTGCGAAATATTGACATATGCACACATACTATTTACATTACGATTTACGATTTACATATGTAAATTCTGAAGAACACTTAACCAGCTATTTTTTTGTGTAACCATATTTCTAAAGATCAAAGTTAGAAAGGACATGAGAAAACAAGCGAAAAGATATCATGTTGTTAAATATTTTTTTTTAGACAAAAGTGTTTATCGAAACAATCATATGTTAATAATTTTGTACATGTATCTATGATATTTTTTTTCAATCTATTAAGCTAGTCGTTCTGTATTCAAACATAACTTTTACCAAACTAAAAATATTATTTTTTGAGGAGTATTTTGGGACCACAATTAAAATAAATAACGTTTTTGGTAACTTTACTTTAATTCTGCCTTTTCCTTTGTGGTCCCAAAATAACACAAAAAAAAAAATTGGTGGAAGTTGGGACCGGGATCGCGGTCCCAACTTCCATCAATTTTTTTTTCAAAGAGTTCCACGACCCTTTAAATGAGGTGTCTGTCCAAACAAATATGTTCCGTACAACCTGACTATCGATGCCATACAAAGCCATATAAACAATGGCCATAGCTATAAACAACAATAAACCAGTCGAGCGTAAATCTCGGAGGCCTTTTCCAATTAAATTGAATTATACAATTAAGGGACGCGTCATTGAAGTGGAGATGGACAAATGAACGCTGATGGACGTGACGACCTTGGTTGGAGGTAGGGATGGCATTCCAGGTGGTGGCAACCTTTTTGTTTTGAGGATAGGATAAAAAAGTAGGAGGGGTAAAAGGGTTGTCGCGTGGAATAGGCATGGTTGGCGCAATAGTTGAGCTATAGTCTGTCTAAAAGTCAACCGACTTGGAAATTTTGTATAATATTTAATTATTTAAAAATACTTAGGTATATTCGATACTTATTATAAGGTTCTTCTATAAGTAAACAATGATCAATATCTCTTAATCAACATTGATTATTGAACCAGCGTTGACTACATCAGATTTCATTTTACTCTAATAATTACCCAAGTCGGTTGACTAGACAGACTCTATACGCTGTTTGCAGATGGCAGATTTTTCCGAATCAATTTTTTTTATTTTTTTGTAACGTAACAAAGTGGAGAAGAGTTCCGTTTTTTTCCTTTTGATGTACGAAACCTTAAAAAGAAATTCTATGGTTCAGTTCAGTACCTATATAACTTGAAATATAATTCGGCACAAACAAATAATACCGATATATAACAAGCTATCATCTTTCAGTGCCCCTGAAAGGCTTCGTTAGTGCGTCCACAACATTGCCAAAGAGGCGACGACCTAGCAGTGTTCCAAGGAAGCCTTTGCGGATTCTATGACATAAACAAACAATCAATATTGTACTTGCCCCTGAATAATGCTTTGCTTAGTTTTTTACGAAATAAAATATGAAAATCTAGCTTCTGTCCGGTGGGTTTTTCTGTACAAATTTTTGACTCCCGTTTTATCCCTACGTCATAGAAGGAAACCATGTGCAAATTTTTGACGCTCCTAGTCCCAGTATGTCATGACCCAGTATGTGATATGTCAGTCAGTTTCTCCACTGACTGACTGACATATCACATACTGGGTCACATCACACAATGTATGACTCTGCGAAGCGATGCGATACAACGCCGCATCGTAGCAACCTGCGACGCGAATTGCTGCGATGCGATTTTGTGCGGCAAAGCATCTGTTCAGGTGACGCTACAATGTGCGATGCGAATCAATATCAATTCACAAGTTCTTGTGGTGTATCGTTCAAGCTCATACAATCTTGTTTTGGCCTAAAAGGCAGAATTAACATTCATTTAATCGTTTTTCAATAACCGAGGAAGTGTCAGACTATTACTCACTAAACTCATTTGTGGTCGTTCTATTGTCCTTTGCGTGTCAGGGCCACAGTAACTCTTTCAAACTCCTCTCGAAATTCCGCAGCCTATGTTTTACTTATCAGGCGGATATCAATGAAGATCACATTAAGCGTGGGCGTGCGAACGGCAAGCAATGGGTAGCTCGCTGTCCGACTGTCCGGTAACTGTCCGGACCGAGCACAAGTCGTCAACGGCGCGCACTGTTCCCGCGCGCCTCAAGGAGTTGTCAGCAGCAGCAGTGGTCCAGCCGGGTCGAAGTCTACTGGGGCCAGGGTTATCCGAAAGGGAAGCTCGGTCCCGTTACGATAGGCAAGAAGGAACAGGAGTGGGTTAGTAGTCAGTAAAAGTCTGACACTATCTCCCGCTTCGCCCAGGAGCTGGGGATGTCATTAGATGATTTTCCTACCGCGAAAAAAAAAACCAATGAAGACTAAATAAGGAAGTAACAGAGATCATCAACTTTTATCAAAATTTGTCTCTATAAACATAAATCAAAACAGCAATATGAAAGCATACAGCGAAGCGGCCAACCCTAGTCGCGTGTTTCTTTGAATGCATTGTAAACATCTCAGGGGACGGCCGTGAAAGCTCAGCACACAAAAAATTGTAGTTGTATCTACCAGAGAATGTGTCGTTTCACTTGTACTTGTTTACTAAAGCCGTGTGTACACTGCGCAACTTAATACTGGCCTGCGACATTGCGCTATGTTGCGCGCGGTGCAACAGAGAACTAAAAAAAAAAAAAGTGTCAACGCATGGCAATTTGACTGTCATAAACGGCCAGTAATGTCAGTGTGGCAAAGGATAAGGTTCTGTCATAGTCAATATCTTTATTTTTTTTTCTTAGAAAACACAATAACTTATTTGAGGAGATCTACAGGGAATCACAATATCGGTCTGACATAGAGATGTGCCGTTGTCGACAATATTGACGTGAAGTGGGAATATTGCCCGAAGTATGAACATTGGTGGCAATATTGCAGCAATATTCCCATATTGCCTGCAACGGCAAGTCTTACAATGCAGTGTTGCTGGCAAAGTTGAAACATCGAGCAACCTAAACTCTCACAATATGTAGCCTCGTAAGAACGCAACCTTAGTACTATTAATTGCTTTTTCCACGAAACAAATAATCGCCATTAATTTGTTAGCTGATTCGAGAAATAAATACAGATAAAGTTAGTCTTATCTTAGTAAGAGTAAGTCTAATGGAAATGAATTGCTTCAGCCTTGTCGCTTGTTGCTGCAAGTGATTGCGAACTTTCCAGATTGATATTAATTGCTATTGATTCCAACTGCAGTGGAGGAAAAGTTAATGAATTAAATACGAGATAGTTAAATGAATGAAATAAAAGAGAAAAGTGTGAAGGAAAACTTCACACTTTCTACGGTGAAAATTCAACGAATATGTATGATTTTTAAAATGTTTAAAAAAAACTATAGTAGGCTTGAAAACGAAATTCAGTTATGTTTTCAGGGACTACAGGGTCGGTTAAAAGAGTTACCAGTTAGAAAGAGCGTTCACAAACTGGCAGTTGCACCCAAGTCGTCGTCGACGCGTAGTGTTCGACGCGCGCCTGAAGAAGAGATGTCAGCAAAACCGTAGTGGCCTAGCAGGGCCGAAGCCCACTGGAGCCATAAGTTTGCTCCCGAAAGGGAAATCCGGAGTCCTGAAATGTATGGTAAAGAAGGAACATAGGAGTGGGTTTTAGGCAGTAAGGGTTTGACACGCTCTTCCGCACAAGTCATTGGATGATCTAAGAAAAAACCTAAGAGTTGCAAAAAATCGGTTAAGATACCAAATATTCCATATAACTAAAATTCAATTGGCCATTAGAGTAGGCTTGTAAGGCCTGCTCATACGCCCACTGTAAGAGCGTCATAATAATGTGTTAATCTTAAAAAATTATTTGTTCAATGTTTAGTTCCCAATTTGTAGTTTGACGTGTCAATTAAATTGATTAATCAAATTGGTGTAGTTCGATTTTGGGAGTTGTGAGTTGAGAATGAGGTTTTTTTTTTATGGATTTGTGTGCGTAGGATATGTTAACGATTATTTTTGAATTATGCTTTCTGTTTCAGGGTAGATGATGCTTGCACAAAATAGTGAAAATAAAATAAAGTGATAATTAAGGCGGAGAAGAGGCTTAACAAGAATTAATCTGTTAGGAAACCCAATTGCGGGTTAAGCTTTTCTACAGTAGGTACCAGAACAAGCCAGCGTGAGGCTTGTGGTGAAGTCTTTCAAGATTTGCCCACTACATCATAAAGAATAAAACTTCTATAATTTATGTTTTCAAACAGGCCGCGAAGCCCTTAGGTGGCGAGTCTATTTGGGAGTTGTTTACATTGTCGTTATGGCAAATAGATAGATTGATTTAGATATATTTAAGTTTAAGCTTCTGTCCTATAATAATTGTAATCTTATTGTGTGTACCTGTGTGCCAAATAAACTCATTTTCTTTCTTTCTTTTCTTTCTTTCAAATCCAGAAGTCGTTTGAATTCATCTACACTAATATTATAAAAAAGCAGTTTTTTTTTTGTTTGTAAGAGGTAATCTCTGAAAGTACTGGCCTGATTTCCAATTTTTTTTCTCCTATAGAAAGCTGCTTTATTCCTGAGTGACATAGACTATATTTTATGTAGATACGGGGGTAAAGCCGCAGGCAAAAGCTAGTACCGTATATGTATCTTGGTTTTGTACGTCCAAGCGAGCGGGACCCGTAGCATTTATGCTACTTGGCTAATTGAGCACTACTCGCCTTTGTAGGTACTACAACTGCTAATTATTTTTAAAAAGCTTCGTCTACTCTACACTAATATAATAAAGAGATAAAGTTTGTTTTATTATTTTATATGGTTTAGAAGAGGTAATCTATGGAAGTTCTGGTACGATTGCTAAATTTTTTTACCGATAGAAAGCTGCTTTATTTCTAAGAGACTTAGGCTATATTTTATGTAGGTACGCAGGCGAAGCTGTGGGCAATAGCAAGTTTACTGCATAATAAGCATTATGCAGTTAAATTACAACTATTCAATAATGTATCAGACCACAATAAAATAAAATCAACCGCAGAACCCACTTCATCCCATTCAACTATCCACTCCCATAGAGATACCTGACAGACCATGAACAAACCTATAAAGCTCGAAGCTCACATACTTTCCTTGCACTTGACCGTCCCAACAACAATTATACCATAAACTTTCGCTGGTGGCGAGGTATGCAACTGACCTTCATCGGCCCAGTGTGCCACAGCCCGCGGCGCCGACTTTCACGACAAATCTGACGATCGATCGCGAGACAAATCGATATGTCGATTCTAGAAAATCGATACCACAAGTGTAGTGACCGTGGATGAGTTGGAACTGTCGCTTGGGCGGATCGTATATGCCGCGGTTGGTATATAGATGGGTGAGCTTAACGTACTTTTCTATCTCGGAACTCGACTGCGGATTGTTTGAAACAGTTAGGCAACTGAAGGAACATAGATTTTTTTAGATGGAAAAATGATAATAATTGATATGATAATTTTGAGTATATATTGTATAATTGTATTTTAAATGTATGGTTATTCCAATGTCTATTCTTGTATTCGTCTTCTCTCTCTCGTTTATTGCACCTTCCACTAATTTTCTCTGCATCACCCAAAGGTTCACTGGCAGAAAATGCCTATTAAGTCCGCGTCTGTACTTTTTTGTGCATAAAGAATTTAATAAATAAATAAATGATTTCCCATGTAAAAAAATACAGAACAACGAAGTCCATGACTTCAGCAATGACTTCTCTAACCTACTCTAGGGAGGAGCAAGACATTTACTGACTAAAACCCAACAGTGTCCTTATTTTGGGTTAAGCTCGCCTGTGTACATCGGCTTTCTTACTGTGTATAATCTGTAAATTTATGTAGACTAAAGAATATAAGAATAAGTTTCCTTCAGTTGCCCTTTACGTTCCAGGTTCCAGGACCACGTCATCTCTTTCGAAAATTCCGGTGGCTGTCTACAGCCACCGGAATTCTCCGGGAGTCTACTCCATCAGCCCTGCTGGTTTTGCAGCTGATGGTGCTGCGGTTTTACTGACACGTCTTTGAAGCGCGCGTGCAACACTAGGTGCCGTCAACGATTCGGGCTCGGTCCTTAGCGGTCGGCCGGATGGGGAGTTACCCATTGCTCGTCGGCCTGTAAGCCCGCGTCTACGGTGACTGGGAATCGCTCTGCGACTCCTGTCATTTAGAGATATTTGACAGTTTTGTGGTAGTTCGACGCCAAAAATCTAACACCAGTTTTTTTTTTTATGGTGGGAAAAATCATGCATTGACATCCCCCGCCCTTGGGCGGAGCGGGAGATAGTGTCAGACTCTTACTGACTAAAAGACCCACCCCGTTCCTTCTAGCCTTCATACCGGGGCTCGAGCGCCCTTTCGGATGCCAAGAGGTGTCCTGATACACAGTTACTGGGTTGTCTGTAGAGGACAGGAGGTGGAAGCAGTCGATTAGTGTAATATGCTGGTATTTAACTGCATACCAGATGCAAAGCTGCTGGTTACCAGATGAAAAAATCAAAAGTCCAGAAAAAAAACCCCAATTTCAGTTAAAAAATCCTGAGATTTTTTACAGTTTGAGAATTTTTGACACTGCGGATCTAACTCATGCGTTGCACATCGCACTCGAAGTGGTGGGGGTGGCAGCGGAAGATTAATTTTAGTTTATTTAACTTTTTATCAAGTTTTTTATTAATTTGTTTAAGTTTGTTTATCTTTAAGTGTACCTAAGCTGTATTTTATTGAAAATTCTAAAAATCCTGATATTTCATAAGATTTGGAAAAGCCAGGCGCAATCCAGAGAAGAGTCCAAAAATCCTGAAATCTTAGGACAAATTCTGTGATATGGTAACCCCACATCCGGTTAAGCTAGAAATCGAACCTAACACAGTTTTTTTTTTTTTTTACAGTTGAAAAACGTAGTTAAAATCAGTCTATTGACAGAGAAATCAGCAAATACTTAAATAAAAAATACATACAGCCGAACATACCTTTTCTTTTTTTAAATTCGGTTAAAAAGGCGAGGAAGATTGATTGAAAATCGATACCGCAAGTGCTGAACTATTGTTTCATGCGACTACTCGATCATTTTTATCGAACATTCGATTTTACAGTTGGAACTGTAACAAATCCGTGTTAGTATTGATTTGTTTGAACAAATCGATTTTTATTGTTATATACTTCCGTGTGAGAACTGGTTGTTAGCCTTTTTTCTTGTTTTGCTACGGTGCACATTTATTGGAAGTTTAATGGGAGTCTTCTATCCAAACTATTTTTAGTTTTATTCAAAACAAAACTAGTTGGAACCCGCGACTTAATCCGCATCAAATTCGTAAAACAGCACAATGCCATTTGACACTGCGACACACTCCGTTTTGCTAGGACGTGGCGCAAAAAAATTTTTTGTTATTTTTTTTTTATTCAATTTTTGTTTAAAAATGTGTAAATTAATTAAAAAAAAGTAAGATTGTCTTAAGTTTGCGCCTTTTCGGACAAATAAAATGTTTTTCTTTCTTTCATTTGGTTACAATTTCGAGAAGTTTTTTTTTTTGTGCAGAACCCTGATTGCTTTTCTAAAGTAAAATTAGCCTTAGTTACTGCTTACAACATCAAAATCGATTCAGCCGTTTCGGAGATTAAACTAGTGTTTCACTGTGATCCCATCTGATGGTAAACAGTGATGCAATCGTTGAGGGTGAGGCACACTAATTTATTAAGAGCCTCTAGCCTTGAAGACACCTTGGATCGCAGTCAAGCACTAGTTCTAGTAATCAGACCGTAAGACCGCAGTAGGCAAATTGTTTCAGGCCTTCGATGTACGCGCTATAAACGACGAGGCGAAACGCTTAATTCTATTTTTTAGTTTTTTTTTGTAGGAATAGGGTAGTTTCCAGCGTCAAAATAATTACATTTTATTTAGTCCGTATTTTAGATTATAAAAAAATATTGGACACGTATTTTTTCTTTTATCGATTAAACCAAAAATTACAAAGATATAGTCCATTAAAGTTACGTGTGACGTCACCCCATGCGAAAAAATGCAGCACGGCGTGATGTTACACGTAACTTTAATGGGCTATATTTTTGTTATTTTGGATTTAATTCATTAAACCTCAAGCGAACGCCGGCGTTCGCGCACCTATTGTCTTTCAATTGTGTCTGTAATTATAACGATTGAAAGGTTAATTTACAAATAAAAAATACGTGTCCCTTATTTTTGAATAATCTAAAAGACGGATTAATTACATTTTTTACGGCAACTAGCCTATTGTATAAACTTTCATATAAATTTCAATTTTATTTATAGGTATGCATAAATAAAGACAATCTATTACTTCGACACATTCTAGCTTCGCACAATTGTTAATTTTATTCGAAATTCTCGTTATTTTTCCTAAACTTAATGAACTTACTGAAAACCGCATGAAAGTACTGTCGATAGTTTTCGAGTATACCACGAACAATATAGACAGACATACGTGCGGGAGACTTTGATTTATAATATGTATGGATGTCACTATGATTATGCAAAGATTTAACATTGTGGTCATATGTCAATCTCCATTGCAAACATGTCAACAAACTAAGTTCGTCTGACTCCAGTCTTGACATGCGACAAAAGAAAGCAACAAATATGAGATGAAATTGCATATTAATCAAACGATGAATTGCAAAGTGTATACGTGCCTCAATTCAAGAGGTAAGTAAATATCTTTCTTTTTAGGGTTCCGTAACTCAAAAAGAAATTCCTTAGGTATAAGATCACTTTGTTATCCGTCCGTCCGTCTGTCTGTCTGTCTGTCTGTCAAGACCCTATATCTCGGGAGGGCATGGAGGTGTAGAGTTGTTCTCTTGAAGCTGTAAAAAAATCAAACTTGTAGTTAATGAGAAAAAAAGATACTTCGGTTTATGTGGTAAAAAACGTACATTTCGATGCTCTCGAGGTATTCAAAATTCTGGGTACTTACTTCCCATTGACCTAGAATCCTGAAATTAGGCAAGAAACAATGGTCTTAGAGCACAAGTATAGGAATAAATCTGAAACCTGTAAAGTTGTTACTTACGTCACATTCTTTTTTGCGTTACGGAAAATTCTTCCGAGAATTAAAATATTTACATAGATATATTTGTACGAAACCCTCAGGGCACGAGTCCGACTAGCACTCGTCCAGTTTATTTTTTTCTTTTTGCTTATTGAACAAGTACTTTCTTCTTGACAAAGCTTCGTTACATAAAATAGTATGAGTTTGTTGGCATTGCATTGAATGCCTTGGGCAATCATCAATCGCAGAGACAAACAAATAAGTACCATGAAATGGCTCTTGCGCCTACCATTACATAAGTAATAATCTCCCAGCAATATTGTAGAATCTCAGTGTCTGAGATAGCAGTAATAGCTCGTAACTTAAGCGCCTACCACTCGATATTCAGACAGTCTTAATTTAGTGTATTGTAATAAGGGTCAGACTGCCAGTAAGACAATCTGTATATCGTGTGCTGAATAACGCGTAGTGTAATAGGCGCTTTACTCCTTCACAAAAAGCTCTACGACACTACTACGATTCAAGAGCATTTTCTCCTCTAAACGGATTTTTAAGGTGCCGTACCCAAAAGGTAAAACCGGCCAAGAGCGTGTCGGGCCACGCTCAGTGTAGGATTCCGTAGTTTCCCGTCCGTCACAATAAGTGTACCCACTTATGAGTTTAAAAAAATGCTTGCATATACGATTATACTACAAACTTAGTCCAGAAATTATTTTGTAGAACCCTTTTGTCTTTTTTGTACAAAAACTGTTCTTTCCATCAAGTTCAAAATATTTTTTCTAGAAAGTCCTTATAAAATTATATATAGTTAAGTATTTTACCACTTTGTCGGCGTGATTGATACACATGTTAGTACCAAATCTCAGCTTTCTAGTGTTAAGGTTCACAGAGATTAAGAGAGGACGGACAGACGGACAGACAGACAGACATGGCGAAACTATAAGGGTTCCTAGTGACTACGGAACCCTAAAAACGGGACCCTATTACTAAAATTCCTCTGTCTGTCACCAGGCTGTAACTCAAGAACTCAAATAGCTAGACAGTAGGTACAGAAATACATAAATTATGTATTTCTGTTGCCGCTATAACAACAAACACTTAAATCAAAATAAAATATTTAAGGGGGCTTCCATACAACAAATGCGATTTTTTGCCGAATTTTTCTAAGGACGATACGGCACCGTTCGTGTGCGAGTTCAACTCGCAATTGGTCAGTTTTTTTTAATAACATAGGTACAGTAGGCACAATGGACTTTGAGCCGTTGCGCAGAAGTCAAATATTCGGTCTCTTTAGTGGTGCGAAGTGAGACGCGGGGGCGGGGAGTGTCAGCGATTGGCTCGCCGCGCCATAGCGTCATAGACGTCACTCCTCATTCGTTCCCTGCGTTGCTAAATGTATCTAACAACGACAAGGATTGGCTCGCCAATGTATGGAATGCGCAAAGCGATCTCCGCTCTGACGCCGAGCGCTCAAGATCCGTCGTGCCTACTGTAAGTCCATAAACCTGAAACTTCTACACAACTGCCGTCGCAAATTTCTACGCCAGTTACCTAGTTGTCCTCAACACTCTCACTGATCGACAACAAAGCTAGTCAGGTGTAAACCCAAATGTCGAGAGAACTCGACCACTTTCATTGGCACAATGGACTCGCCCACTGCTTTCACTGCCCAATTGATTGCCGATACCTGGCTATCTTGTAGACAAGACATTACATTTACATTTTAGTTGCATGCGTGGGTAGCCAGTTTCGAACTTGACCGCTGTGAATGGGTCACCTCATTTGTTCGAAACTACTTTGCATAGAATAAATGTAAAAGTGACACTATTTTTTGAATTTGGAAAATCATTTTCAAATTACTTTTCCCGCTGTAGATAGAGCGAAATAGTGGATTGTTCGAAAGAACTACCGTGGTTCTGAAAGGGTACTGAAAAAAACACACCTATTGGTCAATTCGACGATTTGACAACGGTTAACGGCTTTGTTATCGTTATAGTTAAATGGTGCAACTCACAAATTCTTAACTTCATTCATATTCACAATTCACAAAAAGATCTTTTTCCGAGATACCGCGCACCAATTTTTTTTTAATGATCCAATGGATTTTTCCTTTGCTACTTCGCTTAATAATATCGATTTAAGTTATATTAACAAAGAACACAAATTCAATTTAGCCAAATAATTTCTAGATTTCTAGGCTTAGTAGTTTATGTCCCAAATCGTTACATAATTTTAAGGATCCATAACTTTAAGTTAGTATGGCGCTAGTAGGCGATGTTTAAGTAAGTTGTCACTGTTTATGGCTTACAACTTATTTAAGTTGGTTTCCAAGAAGCCTACTCGATATTGGTAAACTTTATAGATTTGGTGTCGATTGATCAATCGATTAAACGATCTTGAAGAGAATGTGTTGGCTGCTTCAATGTTTTTCAATAAACTTTCTATACTTCAACGAATTTCGATTATAATTATTTATTGAGTAATCCATGAATAAGCTACTTTATTAATTATTACAATTGCTTTTGCCTGCGTTTTCGATCATGTTAACGAAAATTTTCCGAAAACATTTCTTTTTATTTTGTATGAAATATAACCTACCAAACCTATCCTTTTTTGTAGAACTTGTATGACGAAATTTCATGATACAACAACAAACACAAAATAACACTATAAAAAAATACAATGAATATTATTTAAAAAAAAACTATCAGTCAATCCATTCCGATTTCCTATTAAAACAAAAGAAATATGATTGCAAAAAGAATCAGCAAAAAGTTTACTACTAAACCATGTCATAGGCGAACGTCATCGCTCATTTAGTGTGTCCACACTTCATATTTGGAACGTCAATACGAACGTGACATTTTCCTTTTTTAAATAATTTTTCAAATGACAAAGAAAACGAAAGTGCTGCTCCACAATAAAGCTTTTTGAAGCAAAGGTCATAAGTTTAAATGTCTCTTCGTGAATGATTTTTCATTTGTGGATACCGCATTCAATTTGTGAAACCAACCGTGGTCTGTTATGAATATAGTTTTGCCGCCGAAGATTTATTTATATAGCAATCTTGTTAGAAATATTGTCCGTTTACATTTCACCTTTTTTGTAGAATATTTTTTTATGCTTTGACAGCTGGCGAAGTTATCAATGTCAACGCAATTTGTTGACAGTTGACGATCACTCATTTTTTAGCTAGAAACGGGTCGATTTCTTTAGTTTGTTAGATTTCTTTGAAAGTCGAGAATATAAAGATATTTGCTAGTTAGCGGATGGTGACCATATTTAAAAATCTAGGAGCTGAAGACTAAATCACACTAATATTATAAAGGCGAAAGTTTGAGAGTGTGTGTGGATGGTTGTTACTTCTTCACACTCGGACGGCTGAACGGATTTGGATTAAATTTGGCGTACGGGTAGACCATATCCTGGAATAGGACATGGAATACTTTTTATCACAAGAGTATGTGGCCGGCCTGTTGGTGTAGTGGTTAGTGGCCCAGACTGCTATGCCGGAGGTCGTGAGTTCAATTCCCACCCAGGGCAAATGTTTGAGTGATGAGCATGATCATTTCTTCTGTGTCTGCCTCTGGGTGTAATTTATCTATAATATGTGTATGTGTTTAGAAATATATATGTATGTTTATCAGTTGTCTAGTACTCATAACACAAGCTTTGCTTAGCTTGAGACTAGACGGCGTTGTGTGATAGTTGTGGAATATTATATTATTATTCCATTAAAAAAAAATGTTTGTATATATAATGTGAGATACCGCTAGCAGCTGCAGTTAATAGTAAAATAAATCTTTGAAAAGATCTTTTACGTCGATAAAATTTCGATTCCAATTTCCTTTTGTTTTAACTAGTACCTACTTAGATAACCAAATTCAAACGTATAAAAACTATACAAGGCGCCAGATAAACATAATATAAAGTCTACTGACCTTTTCCTACTATCTCCAATATCAAAGGTACTCGAAAAACCATCAATCAACTGTTCTTCAGAAGAAAAGGTGATCACGATTGATGTTGATTCAAGACAGCTTTGTCTTTAATTCCAATTTTGAAATTAAGAATGTCAGTAAATGTAGGAGGGTCACCCAGACACAGAACAAATGATCGTGCTCATCACACAAACATTTGTCCTGGGTGAGAATCGAACCCACGACCTCCGGCATAGCACTCAGGGTCACTAACCACTAGACCAACAGGCCTGTCAAAACGATAACAAAGCCGTTAACACTTGTCAAATCGTCGAATTGACCAATAGGCAACCGTTTCACGGCTGGTTAAGGTTTGGTTATCGTTATAGTTAAATGGTGCAACTCACCCTTAGTTAGGTCCCTCGTGGGGGTGATCGGCGGCGGAGACCTCTCGCGCCGGGCCCTGGTCAAGGCCATGGTCCGGAGCGAGGAAGAGTGGCAGGCGGTCGCCGACTTCTGCGAAGCAGTAATGCTCGCTAAGGAGGTGGCCGACCGCATCAGACAACGGCGCTCTCGCCGCCGCCGCCGGGATTCCGATCCCGATTTCCAGCCACCGTAGGCGCGGGCTTGCGGACAGTGAGCAATGGGTAGCTCGCTGTCCGGCCGTCCGGTAACCGTCCGGACCAAGCCCAAGTCGTCGACAGCGCGCACTGTTCCCGCGCGCCTCAAGGAGTTGTCAGCAACAGCAGGGGCCCAGCCGGGTCGAAGCCTACTGGGGTCAGGGTTATCCGAAAGGGCGCTCGAGCCCCGGTACGAAGGCTAGAAGGAACGGGATGGGTTTTTTAGTCGGTAGGAGTCTGACACTATCTCCCGCTCCGCCCAAGGGCGGGGGATGTCAATGCATGATTTTTCCTATCGAAAAAAAAAAAACCCTTTTTTAGGTATCCAGAAGCTACAAGAAATCTAGTAATTGCTAGACCAAGAGCTTGCGTTTGAATCGCTCATTGTATAAAGAACAAGTCTAGCTAGAAAGGTCAGCGTGTTGATAACACTATTATGTGGAAAATGGACGCCTGCACTCATTTCTGCAGCCTTCACCCACGAACAGATTTACTGTACATAGGGTCATCGGAATTTTCACAATAAACCGTGATGAAAATTGAGAAACAATTGTATTCTAATGAGCACAGATTGAGGCATACTTAGCGGTTAAAAGACAAGTAATTTATTTTTTAATATTATAAAGCTGAAGAGCTGGCTAGTTTGTTTGAACGCTCTAATCTCTGGAACTTATTGTTCAAATTGAAAAATTAATTTAGTATCGAAGATGGCGGTGAAATATACACTATGACCCAGGAGAGCGGAGCACTAACCAAAACCGTGGATGAAACCGTGTGGGACAACTAGTCCGGTACTGCTTCTTTTGGGATAGCTAGCTATAGAGTGACTTCGATTATTGTGCGAAAGTGACTTTGTTTGTTACGTCTTCACTCCTAAATGGTAAAACCGATTTTGATGAATTTTGGTACAGAGATACTTGGGACCCTGGAGACGGACATAGGCTAATTTTTTTACGCGGGCGAAACCGCCGGTAAAAGCTAGTTAATCATAAATTAAACTTTATTACTTCTTAAGAAGACATAAAATTCATGTTTCAATCACCAATACAAATAATTTTTGGTACCTCTAACACAATATGCAGCCATAAAAAATCTATTATACTGTTTATACGACAGTTAAAGTCTATAAAGTTATAGGCGGGACAGTTGGTAATGTAGCAACCCTATTAGGAAGTGTGCCAACAGGTTCCAGCGGTCAGTCGACCTACTTCTAAAGAGGCTATCTCACGCCAAACCGTACACATACTACATTTATACAACCGCTATATCGCTATATAGTCACTACTTTGCATTTTGTTTCTGGGGCGGCAAGTTTGCCCTGAAATCGATTAAGGTGAGGTTGCACTAATTTCGAACTTTTTTGAACCACTGGATTTTTTTTATCTTTAATAAACTAGTGCTTGACTAAGAACCCACCTGATGGTAAGCTGTGATGCAATCGTTGATGGTGAGGCGCACTAGTTTATTAAGAGCCTATTCACTTTAGTCTTGAAGACACCCAAATTATAATCGGACGAGAACACCATGAAAATGTACTTTATTAAACTTGATCATATGACCAACCGCGGGATAATAATTAAGACATGATGTACCTAAATTAAATGGCTCGACTGAAAAATCACGATTCTGACCCTAATTTACGATTTCAAACGTGAATTATCTACGAGATTACGTCAAGGAAATATTTGAAAATTACATAAAACAATAAAACTTATTTTTAAAAAAGCTCTGGCAAAAATAAAAATCTTGAACACTTAAAAAGTTCTTTTTTTTATAAAAATTAAATAGCTAGACATAGACCCGGGCCCGTACCTACAAAATGCTCTGATCTGCAACCGGCTCTTAAATGCAGTTTTGTGGGCCGAAGAGATAAGACTACGTTGTTTCATTAAGAAGTTTTGATGGTAGATACGGTGCATACTGGCCACTGCACGCCGCAACTGCAGCTATTCGAATCAGCTGCGATTCGAAGAAAAAAATAATGACGTGATCATTTTGAATTTAGAATTCAATGTTCCAATTTTAAAATTAAAGAAGTGTTGATTTTTCCTGCTTGTAAAATGTTGTGTTTATGGAAAATCCAGTCATTTTAAACAGCTGAAAAGGAAACCCGCGGTCCTAGAACGAAAAGGGCAACTGAAGCACCCAAGTGTGATTATAGTCAGTAAAATCTGAAACGCTGTCCCATTTCAACCTATAGCGGCAAAAGTCATTAGATGACGTACCACCTCAAAAAAAAAAAATTTAAACATCTAGAGCAAAGCAGTCCTGGCTCTGTCCTAGGCATAAAAAATCAAAGATATGTGACATCCAGTCATCCGTCATCCACCAATGCTCACTGGGTCTGCGTAGTGGACTACGGCCCGTTGCTTCTAAAGAAGAAGCCTGTGAGTCCCAGCAGTGGAATATTATACAAAGCTCCTTATGTTAGACAGTTAAACTAACATAAAAATCATGCTAACAATTAACGGTAAAAAAAGAAATAAATCAAGTCAACAGGTATACGTTTTCGGAACACATTAATTGTGCGTACAGCTAAGGAGTGGAATTCCCTGCCGGAGTCTGTATTTTCTGATAACTACAACCTGGAAATCTTTGAGTCAAGATTGAATAGGTTACTTCGAGGCAAGCGTTTTATCGTCGGCCAAATCGTCGATTTAAATCAGATGAGATAGTGGCCAAGCGTGATCCTATCAGAAATAAAATAAGTAATCTATAATTATGGAGTTTCTTGCCGGTTCTTCTCCATAGGAAACGACCAATTTGGAACCGTGCACTAACTTCTGACGTTTTATAAGTGCCCATGTAGGCCTATGTGAAATAAAAATATTTTTGATTTTGATTTTTGATTCTTCACTAATATAATAAAGAGACCGATACCGATACCGATGGATGCGGGACGCACAGGAACGTTCGATGTGGCGACGCTTGGGGGAGGCCTATGTCCAGTGGACGTGTATCAGCTGAAATGATGATGATGATGGTAATAAAGAGGTAAAGTTTGTCATTTTTGTTTGTAGGAGTCATAGGAGGTAATCTCTGAAAGTAGGTACTAGTCCGATTACTATTTTTTTTTTTCACCAATAGAAAGCGACTTTATGCCTGAGTGATATAGACTATATTGTATGTACGCGGGCGAAGCATATAATACACGTATATGCGCTCTAGATTCTCACATTGTCAGTACAAAAGTAAATCGAATTAACCCTGCCACTGCCAATTAAAGTTGCAAAACTCACATTGATGCGCACCAAGCAATAAAAAGTAAAAACGTATGGAACTCGTCCGCAGTCGCACAATGAGTCGCAAATGTTGGAAATCAACGCTTTAATGACGTCACATGCACGCGGGCTTGACAAGTGGTGGCAGACGATAGGCGTATGCGCATGTCACAGGGTTGAACCGACAACTTTTTAAAGATATTTTTATTTTTAGATATGTGTTTTTTGGTTGACAGGGAAGAATGGGAGAAGAAACCGTGATGCATCGACTCGTAGTGACCCTAAATATGTAAAGGAAAAAAGAAAAATATTAGATACTTGTAATAATAAAATATATCTACACTAATATTATAAAGAGGTATATTTTATTTTTTTATTTGATGGAGGTAATCTCTGAAAGTACTGGTCTCTGAGAGCAGTGGTGGCCGAATGGTAATTTCTCTGACTTACGAGTTGTAGGTCGCGGGTTTAAACCCTGCCAGGCGCATTACTTTGTGTAATTTTATTTCATTACTACTGCTCTCAAAACGGTGAAGGAAAACATCGTGAGGAAACCGGCATGTCCTAGAACCAAAAATTCAAAGACATTTTACATCCACCAACCCGCACTGGGCCCGCGTGATGGATTACGGCACATTCCCTCTCCTAGAGAGGAGGCCTGAGTCCCAGCAATGGGAACATTAAAAAGGCTGATGATGATGATGATGATGAGTACTGACTGGTCTGATTACAAATTTTTTTTCACCGATAGAAACCTGCTTTATTCCTAAGTGACATATGGCCCGATCACTATGTATTTTTGCTGACATAACAAGCCTGTAACTTTGTGATTTTTCATGAATTGAAAAATATTGTACATACGATTCTTTACATTAAAATACTACACACGAGTATAACGTGTTTCAAACTCTAAAAGCTAGGAGTATTCTAAATTTCTTGGAAGCCTCCGGGCTAAAAGAGTTACTCTAACAAGGTGGCGAGTCACAATAGATCTTTTAGGTCGCAGTGACTACATCCCCTACACTATGGGTGATGCATAGCCCCTTATCTTCTAAATAATAATAATAACGTGTTTCAGGTTTCGCATATATTAAAACTAATATTATACAAGTATATCTAGGCTAAAGGCATATAGTCTCTATTGGACGACAAAAAAAATTTGCTCACAGCCCTAACCTACTACAGAAAAGCAACAAATGATCGACATTGATGGATGTACGCTCCGGTGGATAGGTACTAATTGGAGATTTGCATATCCCCCCCGCCACTACTTGGACCCCTCAGCTTCGCTTAATTAATACCTGCATGGAATCAGTTCCTATTGAAGAGTTACTGTTAGATGTCTTGTGTGTGGTCCGATGGTGAGATCTTAGTGGCTTGGTAACGGGCCCTTTGAGTTATTCTATGTAGATGTCATGGCCAGATCTTAGAATTGATCAGTTCACGATATGGCCAACTAAAAATGGCTATCGATAAAACGTTAACATTTGATGATATGTCAATCCTCGTTTGGATTTGGATTCGTTGGATTTCTATGATAATAAAAGGTCCAAACGAAGGTTAACATAACATCAAACTTTGAACGCTTTAAACGATCTAGTCAGTTTTAGTCAACCATTTCATAAAGCTTACTATTCTGTGGTTATCCCCCAGAACTATTGAGAAAAGCTATTATGTCCCATATTTGGACAGTTAATAGAATAAAATAAACCATGAGAATTGAGGTTTTTAATAGAATCAGTCAGTGGAAGATTGAGCAGAGTGATTGAAACAAATAAATTTATCAGTAGGAACGTATATTTATAATATCGTACTGATGTTTGTCGTTATAATATCTTTTCTGCTCAAGCCACATTATCCTGCACATATTGGGCTTATACTGCTTTGATCTGCATAGTGTGACCAGAGTGCCTAATGCGAGTTTTATCAACTCGTAATAGGCACTCTGGTCTCTGGTCACCCGTCATTAGAGTTAACTCAAACCTCAAAGTTGAACACGGGGCTGGAGTTATACTTCTTCACCTCAATTCATGTATGACAGACCATAGAGTGGCGGTCATCACTGCCCAAGTGCCCACGCGAATGTCACGTCGTGAATTATTGCGCCCTCCCCTCTCCCCGCGCTCTACATCCCAACAAAGTGGAACGAAAGCTTTCCTGAACTACAGATGCAGTTTAACGGTTCAATATTGCATACAAACAACTTGATTTACTGCCGACACTTAGAGAAGAGCAAATAGAGATTTCGCGCTCTGGGATTTGTTGGAAAGTTTTAGATTTATTTTCAAAGAAACGGTTTTGTCTTTCAATAGAAGGATGGTCTAGGTTAGATGATAGATGATTGCTGTTTTCCGTCTAATCTAAACATTTTTCATCGACTGACTGGTCGACACTTTGCGTGACCTGAGCTCCAGAGCTCTAGGGCCCAGGTCTACTATTTTTATAAAGTCGTTATTCTAACACGATCTCATTGTCATTTTGCTAAAAGTTCCTAATCTGCTAATTCATAATGATCGATCATTGATCAGTCAATGGTCTCGTAATAGAATTGCGGTAAAATGACAATATCGAGCTTATTAAAAGCAATGACTGCACAATGAGGGTCACTGATCAAAAGAACTGTCAAAATTGTTGCAGATTACCGCTTAAGTAAGACATTCATTTGTAAATATTTACGAGATTATTACCATTCTATCACACTTCTTTCAATGGTATGTCACTGGTTGATCATTGGAAAGTCATAGTGACGCCATTATATTAGTAGATTATCAAACTTACTTAAAATCAGTTAGAGCGTGAATGACTATACATATATACAAACTTACGCCTTTATAATATCAATGTGATATAATCTAACACCTTAGAAACCACAATTAAGAAAGTATAAATAAATACTGTGCCCTCTAAGGTCTAAATTGCCAAGGTGTTCCATCATGAACCTTTTCATGATGGAATATCTGCGCTACTATTAATACATCCGGCCATTTTGCGCAAAAAGGCGCATATTGCTTGCTGCAACATCCTGGCTAGCGAGCCGTTTTCTATAAAATAAAAAGTATAATCTTGCTCGTGGAGGGGTCAGGCGTGCAGTGCCCTTCATTGTCTCGCTATATTACCGACCATAATGCCCTTTCATAGCCCTTAACATTGAGGACGAACAAAGCAGGGGGAGCCACACTAAAATTGACAATACGAAGGTAACAACATTACTTAGCTATTGTATGCAACCTTGTAAGGAAAATGGAGGCTCAGTAAAAATAAATGACGGTGTTTTTGTTTGGAGCCTGTAAGGAAATAAGGAGAGTAAATTGTCTTGGCATATCATGAGGTCTGATGCCCTAGCAGTGAGAGCACCAAAGGTAATTTGGTCCTTAACAATTCAGTCAGAGCTTTTCTTTCATTTACTAAGATTCTCAAAGACTTAGCAAGGTTTAAGGTAATATATTTGTCACTTATAGAGTGCCCTAATTATTTTTGCTATTGATTAATTATCTCACTTACTGAGACTATTGAGTTAAAAAGTTTCAAGCATAGAGGTTAAGATAGAAATAGTATCAGAATGCAAGTGTTGGGAATTCAATAAATTATAATACTAGCCTTTGCCCGCAGCTCAAGAATAAAGCAGCTTTCTATCGTTGAAAAAATTTTATGAATCGGACCAGTAGATACTTCTAGAGATTACCTCCTACAAACAAAGAAACTTAAAAACAAAAAAAAAACTTTACCTCTCTAATATAGTGAAGTAAATATAATATTCATATAAATATTAGTAACAGACTTTTTGCGCATATCCGGGGACAATCACTTAAATCTCGTTCTTATAATTTTATTTAGATGATATAAGTAGTTCATTAATATTGAATTAATGATTTTTTCAGTTTAAATGTACCTTTTCTGATCATTGACCTCTTTCGATCTACATCTGTCTTTAGGGTTGACACACAAAATTATTTAAACTTTTTATTGCTCGATTAACATGCAAAAAAAAAGTCGTCAATTTGTTTACATTTAAAACTGATAAAGGTCGCAAGATATAGAAAGTAAAGGAAGTTAATGACTACAAAAATAAACATTTAGGCGTTTTGGGATGTCGGTCACGGCGGGTGCATCGCGCATCGACGCAAGAGTCGAATAACGGTGGTGCAGTGGCCAATTAGAGTCGCAGGTATAATGCCTTCTAAAGGTTCCCTTTACAAAGCGCGACAAACTTTGCGACAACGCGTTTTATAGAATTGATCGAATCCATAGAAAAAGAGTGTCAGAGTGTTCTATGGCCTAGAACTGCGAGAGCGTTTGAAAGAGTTGCCATGGCCTTAGAACGCAAAGAGCAACTGAGACACAGGTTAGTAGTTAGTAAACCTCTGATACATCCTCTCAGTCCACCGATGATTTCCCACCTCAAAAAAAAGTGGTCTAAGGCGCTGTTAAGCAGATGTCACACTTAGAGGGCTGAAAATTCTTGAGTGGAATCGCGTTCGGTGTTGGACGAACGGCCTTCCGTAAGCGGGACCGATAATCTTCTGGTTGACGCTTGGTGGGAGGTCACTGTTCATTTGTTTCACTTGACGTAGGTATTTTGGGTGAAACGATGATGTGATAAAATGTGGTCCAGTTTGTTACTGAGTCTGATAGAGAATGAATCGTCTCTGATTTTAAGAAGGACTCCATCCTTTCGAATACCGTAATTAGAGACACAATAGAAAGACAATCAGAGAACTAACTCAGGCGTTCGCTTGGGGTTTAATAATTAGATCACATGCTAAGGAGAAAAAAAAAAATTGTATTGTTTTTCTTTACGTATAATAGTGCACTCATTGTTGAAGAGCCAAATAAAAAAAAAAAATAAAAAAAAATCAATACAAACGTAGTCGTAATGTCGCACTGTCGCGTCGCGCCTGTTTGCTTTTAAGCCTTTACGTGCAACCGCGATTAAGTAACATCATTATGATGAGAAGCGACGTGGTATGGTTTAATATATAACAATAGAATGAGACAGGTATTTAAATATTAGTTCATATGATTCTATTGTAAGTTGTAACTTCGAGGTATTTTATTATTAGTCTTGAATGAAATAGGCGAGTAAGTAGACCGAAACTTATCATTATTATTTCTTTGCCAACTTCCTAAAAAAGAATTAGGTTATTATTACTCTAGGTCTAAAATATATAACACTAGCATCTACCATTGAGTAAATATATAACCTATATCACTAAGTGATATAGTTAGTGTTGTGGTATATATAGCTGGTGAAAGAATTCTTAAACTCGGACCGGATCGATTACCAACTTCGTCGGTATAATCTGTCTAAAAAGTCAAACCACTTGTAAATTTTTAAAAGAATTAACAAATCTGTAATATATATTACATACAATACTTTTTATAAGGTTCTATTAGTAAACAATGATCATCTCTTTGCAACCTTGATTGTTCAACCAGTGTTGACTACATCAGATATCAAGAATTCGATTAAAGGGCGCTCGAGCCCCGGTATGAAGGCTTGAAGGAACGGGATGGGTTTTTTAGTCAGTAAGAGTCTGACACTATCTCCCGCTCCGCCCAAGAGCGGGGGTTGTCATAAGATGATTTTTCCCATCGAAAAAAAATAATAATATTTGATTGGATTACTCAAATCGTTTGACTTTTAGACAGACTCTAATTATGTTACTATTGTGGTGTACAATAAAGTTTTACTATGTTCTTTTATTATTTATTACAAATATACTTTATTTTACATCTCATAATGTGGACAAGATAAACATTATACAAAAACAAAATGTACAAAGGGCTGTCTTATCGCACAGAGCAATCTCTTACAAACAACCTTATGGAATTTGACTAAAAAAAGGTGTAACCATCCTAAGGATTATAGTACAATTCATGAATAATGGCGGCCGTGA
Organism: Mythimna albipuncta; assembly: GCA_929112965.1. NCBI lineage: Eukaryota > Metazoa > Arthropoda > Insecta > Lepidoptera > Noctuidae > Mythimna > Mythimna albipuncta. The sequence continues at coordinate 19,193,569 of OV815967.1, forward strand.
AGTTTGCGCTGAAGGCTGCGCAGTAACGTGTTTTAGGAACCAAATGACGTCGTGCGTGTGCGAGAAGAGTGTGGTATGCGCGAAAGTTCGCAAAGGCTAACTTCACGCCCCCGCCATCATTCGTGAATTGTACTGTACACCTTTTTTGAGTCAAATTCCATAATTCTCTTGACAACTGAAACTCTTCCGAAATCTAAATTTTTTTAAAACTGTCGGAATTGGTAAGTCCCCTGTTGTTTCCAGCAATGATACAGACATTAGTTTTTGAGTTTATTGTAAGCATATAATACAAATCTTATTATATTATATTGAAATATCTAAAAATATTATCAATGCAATATATTTTAGCATAACCTATTTTATTCCGCTTTAGTAGTTATTTAACTAATTACTTATTTATTAATCCAATTTAGATATAAATTTTATGGCGGTAATTGAGGACCTAATAAAAACTTTATTAGGTACTACTAAAACATTATCCGTCAAATTAATTTATGTAATCAGTAAGTAATCAAACCAATATTATAAAGGTGAAAGTTTGTGAATGTGTGTGTGTGTGTTTGTTACTTCTTCACGCTTGAACGGCTGAACGGATTCCGATGAAACTTGGTACATGGGTAGGCCATATCCTGGAATAGCACATACGATACTTTTTATCACGGGAGTATGTTCCCTTAGTTTTTTTTTACTATCAAGCAGGCAAAGCCGCTATCAGCAGCTAGTAGTCAATAAATTATAGGGCTGTAAACGGAAGCAATCAATATAAAAGTTTAATACATATAATATAAATGTACCTATCCAGTCATTATAATCGTATTTCTTTCAATCGCTGCAGGCGAACCAGGGCGGCAGAGCGTAACGCGAGAGGAATAAAGTTAATAACATAGATAGCCGTGCATCCGTGCAGTTTGTAAAAGCTCATTAAAGCTCTGCAGTCGGCTTATTATATGTCTGACTAAGACTGACTAGTTGGTGCCCGCGACTTCGTTCGCGTTAGATTCGTAAAACAGCACAACAATTTCAAGATTTTTTTTTTTAATATGCAACCCTATTTCTTTTTCTAAATTAAAAGTAAAGCCTAAGTTGCACTTTATAACAATAAGTGAAAATTTTGTTAAATTTAGTTCGGCCGTTTCAGAAATGAGCCGAAACCAACAGACAGACAGACAATTTTTTTTTTTTTTACTATAGATACCGAAAACACTAGATATACATTTGACAAAAAAACTACTTTCGTATGCATTTGGCGAAAAAAAAAAAAATATTTTGATATTACAAACAGATACATTTAATTTTATTTTTATGTATCATTTTTTTTTCTCACAAAATTCTTTCTCGAATTTTTTCTAGCTCACGCTTCCGTTCAGCAGAACTGATAATATACCATATGCGAAATCCCGCAACAAACCTTAATCTAAACGCTAAAACTTACACCGCCTAATCCTAATTTATTACGTGTTTGCAAACAATTCAAGTTGTTTCGACGTAATTCAATGGGGTCTTGCCGCTATTCATCGCCTTTTGACTGAAGGAACTTTATAGATACAAGCTCTTTTATGTAACTTGTAGTAGGTAAGTTAGTATAAATGGTGTAGTTGACCAGTTTTCTTTTTCTATCAACTTATGATTAACTCTTTGAATGCCGTAATTAGAGACACAATAGAAAGACAATTGCTTATGTCGAACTGTGTAACGTAAGACATTCAAAAGGCTAACAGAAAAACCAGTCAAGTGGGAGTCGCACTCGCGCGCAAAGGATTCCATACTATTAGATGTGTAAAGATTTTTTTTTTACACAATAGTGTCCCGGTGTTACCTTTTGGGTTCAGAACCCTTAACAATTAAAATAAACTGATAATGCTCTCTTTTAAAGATAAGGGTATTGTTAACATCAGTGGACAACCTAGCCCTTTTTTTGAGAAGGAAATCATGAAATAACTACTCTCTGGGTGGAGCAAGAGGGAGAGTGTCAGATTTTTAATGACTAAAACCAATCTGTGTTCTGTCTGTCCTTCAGTTCCTCGTTGTATCCCAAGGCCTTGGTAACTATTTCAGCCTATTTAGGTCTAAAGGCAAATCTGGTAAAAAAATCATATAGACTGTTTGTTGACCATTGAGCTTTCTTCAAATGATTTTTCTTTTACGCAACGGTAAGCAACGCACTGGGCCTGCGAAGTAGATTACAGCCATTCCCTCTTAGAGAGGAGGCCTAAGTCTCAGCAGTGGGAACATTATAAGGCTGATTATGTTACGTATTCAAAATTCTAAATCTTTTTATTTCTCATAGGCCTACATGGACACTTAGGAAACCTTAGAAGCTAGAGCAATGTTTTTTTTTTTGATGGTGGGAAAATCATCTAATGACACCCCCGCTCTTAGCTAGTGTAATGGCCGTTTCCTATGGAGAAGAACCGGAAAGAAACTCCATGGTCTTTTGAAAACAATAATTGCTTTTACAATACTTCTATATAACAATATTAAGTAATAGTTTTGTTAACGGTTAACTAATACTAAGTACGTACTACTAAGTTCACCTCAACCTTAGATAAAACCGTAAAGGTATCAAGTATCTTTACACTAGTACTGTTCCAAGTATATACTCCATCGTTACCTAGATACCTAGAGGTCCTGCCTACCCGCCACTCACTCTTTGTTTATGTTTGTATGCCCTACGGTCACTGTCAGGTGTAGGGTGGCTAGGGGAATGGAAACAGTAGGACATAATAGTGGCCATTTGTATGTGTTATACTGTAAATGTAGGGTAAATTAATATTTCTTAAGGTAGTCCTTTATTACATGCAAAGTCTTCAGTCTCCATCGCGGCGGTGTCGGCCGTGAGAACACTAAAACTAGTGCATATATTTTCATGCACTTTTCGCCAGTAGACAGTGATTACTGAAGAAGGTTTAGGTGTATAGTACATGCATATTATAGTAGAAATAGCCGAGAATTCCAGAGATCTATGATCGATTTTTAAATCAATATTCAAATCAAGATTCGAAATTTTTTCTGCAGAATGCAGCCCTTATCGTTATTGAAAAATGTTCAAAGTAAAAACGAAACGAAACGTTCAAATTATCACTTTTTTGTGCACAGTAAAATATATTCTATTCTATATTCCTCAAGCCAATTTAGATTTCGATTCGAATCGATTCAAAAAGCCATCCCTACGTAACGCCTTACACACTGAACTTCAACTTTTTACAGCCACTAAACTTCACTCAGAAAAATCCCGCCAAAAACCCAATGGCTTGAAGTGCTTTCAATTCCCATCAAAACACAGCACCATGGTTTCCCTACATACCGTTCCTAATAAGAGCTCTAAGTTCATTGAAGGTAACCAAGCAATTTATGTCTGCGGGAGATTGCTTTGTATAATCTGTTACATAGGGGCCCGGGGGCCACGTCATCGTAAATAGGGGCCTGGAACAACCGTGGGGGCTTATCCGATGCTTAGAGCCTTATAGTGATGGCCTATTATGAATTTATGAGTGAGGTGCTGTTAATAAGATGGGGTTTTGTTTCTTTAAAAGTTTTTTCAGGAGATGGCAAGCAGGCATGGACAAGTGGCGTTAGCGTTCCTGTCACCTGTCACGTCAGTTGTCACGTGACTTCTCCGCAGGTAATGTCATTGCCATACATTTTGCACTTATCGTTTGGCTTGAACGCTATTAGAAAAGTCATTTGTCTAACCATCCGGGCCCGATAGAGTAATGCGACAACCCTTATGAAATTAAATAAAATAAAAAATTTTTTTGACTTTAAAAAATAGGTAAATCGAACCTTATCAGGAAGAACCTCATAAGCGACAATTTTTATTTGTATTTTTTTTTTTATTTGTATTTTATGCAAGAATGGGTTTTTTCTTTCATGATTAAAAAGTATTCATGAAAATATGGTAATAGCAACTATTCTTTAAGTCTAATAGAACTAGAATTACACATTTTCAGTAGTTATATGTGAATAATAAATTAAATAAATACTTATTAAACAAGATGTTTTATAGACATAATATTATTTTTAAATAATATTATCATGAAAAAAGACAAAACGCATTATTACAAAAAACGAAAACTGTCACTTATGTTGTTCTTTCTAAAAAGGGTTTTCTAACGCGACAATCAAAAGCTTCAGCACGCACCTTTAAAGAGAAGCTTGTTTCATTAGCTTGAGGGCATTGCAGCCTTAATAAAGCCCCAATTTCGAGTTCAAGACCTTAATATCAAAAAGTAATTCAAAAAGTAGCCACGCAAAATAATACTCTGTACTTAACATCAATATATCATCGGACAACTAGTCCAATTTCCACATAATTCCAGCACACGATATAAATGGTCGCGGCCATCCATCATGCGCTTACGCACGCTGAAAGCGACAAGGCCGGGCGACTACATTTTGATTTACGCATCACTTTCATCCCAATACCGTTAAAACTTTTAAAGCTGATATCGAGGAAAGTCGGTAAATCAAGACGGATGGTCGTCTCTTGCTTAATTTTATGCTAAGCTCGTGTGAAACGGAACGAAGCTGCGCGGACGCATTGTCGCTAGGGATTTGTAGCGGAGCGCTTTCGTAACAATCGGTGTAATGATGAACTGGCTTTTGCTAGCGACTTCGCCCGTTTGATCGTTGGAAATTATCCTATGAGAACACCCTACCCTGCTAACCATGGTCCATCAGTGTTCCTCGTTCAAATTGGTTTAGGCGTTGGTGATAGTTGTTGGGAATGTATTAAAATGATAGATTCAAAGCAGTTTATTTCAAATAAACCATTTGCAGGCATGAAATTCAAGAAGTCAGTCAGAGAAAAATATATGTATAATACAAGCGAAGCGCTGGTGGTCTTTGATACCTGGATTTAGGTAAGCGAAGGAGGCCATACTATATCTAAATAAAACCCTTACTAAAAGCCTAATGCGACTGGATAGATGCAGTCTACGCTTGATGGCGGGGACCATCACTGGACACGGCTTACTGAACAAATACATCCACACAATGGATAGTCCCTTATCGATGTCCATGCTTGGAGACGGAGGAGACATGACCGCATGTGCTCCTTGACTTCACTGATACCAAATACGAACGCCAGGATCCTCGAATTTTCGCTCAGACGCCCTGAAAAACCTGGGAACCCTAATTTGCTCTTGAAGAGAGGTATGCTTAGTAGAATAAGCTTTCCAAATGATTGACGCCATGGTCCACCACAGATTAAAGCGAACATTACACGGTAGGTTTTGCTGTCAGTTTTGCCATTGACGAAAACCCTACTGTCTAATGCGTTTACGTTTTTTTAGTACTGATTGACAACCATCATTTATGATAAATTGATGGAATTGATTGACGCTTGCATGACCGTCTAATGGTCGCCTAAGTGTGGAAACCAAATTCTAATAGATATATAGAACACCGAAACATACAGACACTTCTAATATTAGTGCAATGTAAAGGAAATGTGCGTTTTGGTTTATTTAATTCAAACGTTAAGTGGCTACTTAAGCTGGTTTATTTATTGTATTCAGTATAATAGTGCGTTTAAAGCTGAGCGGTTTTACTTGACTATATTATGATAAAAATTTATGTCTGATGGATTTTTAAGTAGAGGCTCTTTCTGTACTTACTCTCCGTGACATAGCTTTTAAAATTTAGGTTCTTTTGTTAAAGCTGTTACGCTTTCCTAGCACTTCTGAATAGGCAGAATGATCTTGTTACCCTGAAAAATCTGAAAAGGGAACAGGGCACAAAAATCATAACTACCTAATATATGAACATCATGTGTTAGATCCAATGTGAACATAGTTTAATGGTAGATGGAGGTAGATGTAATTTCTGTTATTTTGTAACTTAAATACTAAATCAAGAAAAATAAAATCACTATTTAAAGAATTGACAGGCCTGTGGGTCTAGTGGTTAGTGGCCCTGACTGCTATGCCGGAGGTCGTGGGTTCGATTCCCACCCAGGACAAATGTTTATGTGATGATCATGATCATTTGGTCTGTGTTTGGGTGTAATTTATCTATAATGTGTATGTATTTAGAAACATATAAGTATGTTTATCAGTTGTCTAGTACCCATAACACAAGCTCTGCTTAGCTTGGGACTAGACGGCGTTGTTTGATAGTTGTGGAATATACATATTTTTATAATTATTATTAATTATAGTTAAGCGGGAACTACATTAGACCGACGCAAACGTAATCAACGTCAGATTTGTACGTAGAGTCGCGACGCGTGGCGTGAATCATATGTAGCTCTACAAGTCTAGTTGCCATAAACATGTGTGAAGAGCGACGCGCCCAGATCATTACGTGGCTCCACGTTTACCCACCCACGAGCTGGCTTTTACCTCGTTTAGAGATTAAGCATTGGCGTACTACGTAGCACTGCCACCAGTCTTTTGGGCACACTTCCAGTCAACAGCGAAGCAGAGGATTTTTATTGACGCTATGTTCATGATTCGCTAACAAACATCCGTCCTGAAAAGTCTTGACAATTTCTGAAAATCGAATTACCTCTATCAAGCAACTGATCAGTGGTGTAATTGCGTTACACAAAATGTAATTGATCAACATTCACTGCGTCATATACGTTTTGGAACAGACGAATTCTTCAAACACATGAAGAAATGGATTAAGAATTTCTTTTACAATATTTTCTTTTCAGAATCCATACACTAATATAAAAGTGAGTACTCACGTTGCCGAGGAAGCCGCTGCAGGGCTGTATCTGTGGTGGCAGCGGGGGCAGGTCCGGGGAGCGCCGCGCCCGCGGACTCGCGCGTGTGTTCCGCGCCTGCTCCGACTGGCCCATGGCTTAGTTGTGGTGCATCGCTGGAAGGACAGATGACGGTTAGACGGCTTGAAGGAGAAAGTAGCTGAAGAGGCTGCTGAAGTTTCTACTAAAGACAAATGTGTGTGTGTGTGTGTGTGTGAATGAGTGAGTAGTGAGTGAATAATTAAGACAAGTGAGTGAATAGCGAGTGAATGACTAAGACAAGTGAGTAAAAGACTAAGACAAGTGAGTAAGTAGCGAGTGAATTACTAAGACAAGTGAGTGGGTAGTGAGTGAATGACTAAGACCAGTGAGTGAGTATCAATAAAGTTTATTCTATTTTAGTCTTGGGTATATCCTACAACTATCTGTTATAGAGCTTCATTACATATGGAGCTCCATAACAGATACTTTACCTGACATCCAAAGTAAAACTCAGTAACGGAGATAATTATAAAAGTTTCAGATAGTTTCAGATACGGGCGGAGTCTAAATAACAAGCTATAAAAAGTGTTTTCACAAAACAAAATCATCAATCATCACCATCATTTCTGCCATGCATGCCTGCATATTTTGACTGGTGACAAGACAAAATGGACGAAAAAGTCGTGTTTCGCCGACCCCAAGAGATATGGGATAAGGGCAGGAATAAGAAGAACAAAGATGCATTATTCCTGAGTGAGATTGGCTATTATATTTTACTTACGAGGGTGAAGCTGCGGGAAAATGCTAGTAAGCTAATAAAAGAAAAGGCGAATCAGAAGTTGGTAGAACCTAGAACCTAAACATATCTACAAACTAAACATGTAACATTTTCGGCACAGTATTCACAGGATTTTATTTCGCCTATAAAACCACACAGGCTAAAAGGTCATACAGATCTTTCATCTACTATTAAGACTGACATTTTGTCATTACCTACCTAAGGTTCATTGTAATTAACCTGCGGGGTCGTAAATCACAAAATTTACCTCATCTAAGATAAAATAAAATGGTGTCTCATACATGTTTCTCATAAAAACTGCAATTTGCAAGAGATAGATTTTATTGGTTAAAAAGTTGATGTCAATTTTTTTTTATAAGACTTTAGAGGTAAAAGCGGAACCGGGTGTAAAGTCCCACTTATAATAATAATAATAGCATAATCAGCCTTTTTAATATACCCACTGCTGGGACTCAGAACTCTCTAAGAGAGGGAATGGCCACGCGGGCCCAGTGCGGGTTGGTGAGTGTTACATGTCTTCGAATTTTTGGTTCTAGAACATGCTGGTTTCTTCACGTTATGTTCCTTTACCGTTTTAAGAGCAGTGGTAATGACATAAATTCATCATCATCATCATAATCATCATTTCAGCCAAAAGACGTTCACTGTTGGACATAAGCCTCCCCCAAATGCCACCACAGCGACCGATCCTCTGCGTCTCGCATCCACCGCATTCCCACGACTCTCACTAGGTCGTCGGCCCTTGTGCCCTTCCAACGCTACGTTTTTCAGTGCGCGGTCGCCACTCTAGAACCTTTCGGCCCCATCGACCATCCGTTCTACGGGCAATGTGCCCTGCCCACTGCCACTTTAGTACGAATTAAATTACACAAAGTAATACGGGCTGGGTTTGATACAATTCGTAAGTCGGGGCCGTTACCACTCGGCTACCACTGCTCTTCCTTAAAGTCCCACATACGTTGAAAAGAGATGACTCTCCGAACACACTCATTCTGTCTGGTCCGGGCAAACGCCAAGAAGTTGATTTCGGGCTATTGTATTGTAAATGTTCCAATCACGCGGAGAACTAGATTACCGCGATAATTTTAGTCTATATGACGTCAAAGATATCTCCACACAACAGTAAATTATTCAAAGTGATAATCTTAAGTGTCTTTTATCTAACAAATCAGTTATCTCTGAGCAAACGATCGTAAAAGCTAAGTTCACTAGTTTTAAAGACAATTTCATCTAATTTAACGTGCTTTAGATGTATCTGTATATTGAATTAATGTTTCGTCTCGAAATGTCAGCTTTTGATATCTTAACTTTTCAGATAAATGATTAGATTTTGGATGATTAGATTTCACTCACACCACCTTCGCAACGGTCAACCTCGACGGCATCGACCTCCTTCTGGCGTCCAATGAGTGACAATCCTCACCCACTTGTCCGGGTGCATTCGTGGACAGCCCACTCCCACTTCAGCCTGGCTGTTTCTTTCCCCGACATCTGCTATTTGAGTTTGGAGCGCTGCGTGGTATTTCTAACGCGATACTGCGCTCCATTGCCTTTTGACAAATCTTTGACGATCTGATCATGTTTGCGGGGCAACCTTGGCCAAAGATCGCCCTAGACAGAGCAGTTTGGAAGGAGAAAGGGGAGACCTTTGCCCAGCAGTGGGACTAAGGTTGTCAGATGGTCGGGAATCGTCTGAATTCTCCCGACTTTTTTAGTGATCTCCAGACTCCAGAAAAATCTCAAAATCTCTAGAAAAACGGATATTTCTAAAATACCCTACGAAAAATAATTTAAAATTACCGCGCTTCAATTCCTGTAAGCAATGCTAACTGTGAAAGGGTGTTCAGTTTGCTAAATAATTTATATACCAAAGACCGAAATCGCATGGCTTTCGATTTAATTAAAGCTGAATTAGTATTTAGGCTAAACTTTGAAGCAAACTTTTTGACATTCAAGTCAGTTTTAAACGGTGCTAAAGGTTCAAACAAGACCCTAAGCCTGCCTGCTTATAATTGTCATGGTGTATTGTTGTAAATTTAAAAAATAAATATTTTTCATATTAATATGTCTCCTGACAACAATCCTCAAATCCTGACTATTTGAGTTTACTTCCAGGTATTTTGAAATTCTTATTTGAAAAAAACGATTGCACACCACCCAGAGAGGGAGAATTAATTTGATGATATTTCTACATGAACCGGACTGGGCTGATAGGTCAATGATTTATTGGCACCTGTGGTGATGATCTGATGACACACATGGGTAGGTGCAGACACTACCAAAGTGGGTTTTGGTAAATAAAAATCTAACATGCCCTCTCGCTCCACACTAGAGCGTGAGAAAGTCATCAGATGATTTCCTAACCTCAAAAAAAAGGCGTGTTACCTACTTTACTAGCCAATTTGCAAACGATGCCCATACATATCGCGATTCGTGACTTTACACGACATTTGCCACATTTATCATTTCACATCCAATTCGATTTTAAAAACTCAATTAAAACACGATAGTGTGTCAAATTGGTTCTATAACTAGCGTAGAACAGGGAGGTCAACTAGAGAAAGCTGTATAACAGTGAATTTACTACTGTAGTAATTAACACACAGAGTACATATTCCTTTGTCGTTTTTATAGGTTTAAGAATTGACGTTCTCGATAATCTAACGTTATTTTTGTATGAAAACGAGAAAAACATGATTTTGTCAACAGGATTGCGGATGTCTGCGATGTATTGTGTGTGTGGTGATTAGAAACCAACGGTTGCTGCTCGAGGTCGTTTGTTCACCTCTGGTTATGAGCTACTACCGTTTATAAACTCGATTGATACTCGATCTTACGAAGTGAGTAAACTAGTACGCCTCAACATCAACGATTGTATCACTGCTTACTATTAGGTGGGATCGCAGTCAAGTATTAGTTTACATCAAATTAAAAAAAAAAAACATCTATTGAACCTATTGTATTTTTGTGTCCTACTAGGATCGTTCGAATGAGTTACCTCGATCCTGGAACGCAACGGGCGATTGGAGGAACACAGGTGGGGTTTAGTCTATAAAAGTCTGAGACTCGCTTCACCCAGAGTGTAAAGAGTCATTTAATGATTTGCCACCTCAAAAAAGGCATCAAACATCCAGAGCAAAATAAAACTTAAAACTATATTGCCTTCAGGCATAGTCATAGGTAATATTATAAAGGCGTATGTTTGCGAGTGTACTTCTTCACTCCCGAACGGCAGAATGGCATTAGATTAGATTCGGTAGACAATTAGACCATGTCCTGGAATAGTACATAGGATACTTTTTATCCCTGGAGTATATTCCCTTGGGACAATTTTTAGGGTTTATAATTATGCATAAATCCAAGTATATTATAGTAGAGAAAACCAGAGAAATAAAAAAAAACTTAATAAAATAATTCTAGTTATATGATTCAATTTAGTATCGACTTTAGTTTCTTGTAATGTTTTCATATTAAAACAGCCCTAAAAAGTACCTATTTGTCTTAATGAAATTGGTTTCTTTTGATATGAATGTGAAATTTGAAAATAATATCAAATACAAAAATAAATATTGCTACACAACTGTCAGTCCATCTCGCCTTTCCTAGCCATGTTATGGTCGGCTTCCAGTCTGATCGGGTCCAGCTGAATACCAATATGTTACATGAAGTGACTGCCTACCTGACGTCCAAAATACCCTTTGACAAGACTGTGTCAGAATTTCTGACTTCAGACCATAGGCACATATCGAAAGACTGTCAAAGATCTGCAAATCCTATACACAGCTGAGCCCAACGGCTTCTTAAACAAACGAGGCACGGAGAAATCTTGAGATGTAAAGATGGACACCCATACACTACGGACCGTCCTCGATAAGCTTTGCGTAACATAAACAGCCTTATAATGTTCCAACTGCTGGGTCAGGCCTCCTCGCTAGGAGAAGGAAAGGGCCGCGCGGGTCCAGTGCGGATTGGTAGATGTCACATGTCTTTTTTGATCTATTACATGCCGGTTCTCCTTCACCGTTATGAGAGCTGTGGTGTTGAAATAAATTACATAGAGTAAAGGACCTATTACACTACGCGTTATTCAGACTCGTTTTGTCTATGGATCGACGTATCTAGTCTATGGTTCGACGTATCTAGTATATGGTTCGACGTATCTAGTCTTGGTTCGACGTATCTAGTCTATGGTTCAACGTATCACGCAGTGTAATAGGTCCAGACTGTCTTTCTATGAATGAAAAATAGTACGAGTCGGAATATCGCACGCGATATTCAGCGCAGTGTAATAGGTCCCTTAATATGACAGCAATGTTTGAGCCCGCTACCTACAACTTGTAAATCGGGGCCGTTACCACTCGGCCACCACTGCTCTTTCCCAAAGTCCCCCACATACCTCTGTTGAAAAGGGAGGACTCTCCGACTATTTAGACGGGTATTTTGTCGGGTCCGGACAACTGCTGGATAATTAATTTTGGGCTATTGTATTGTATGGGTTCTAATAGCGCGGAGAACTTTATACCTGCATATGCTTATATGCTGAGTCGGGTTTAAACCGGTGAGCTAGTAAGTTGGAGTCTTTACCAAGACCACCACTGTTCCCAGCATTGTTTGACCTAGTAAATTAACCAGCGTAACAAACATTAAATTAGCCACGAGCTTGCAACACTATTACCAGTAAAAAGGGCACCTTATAAAAATCGTAGGTATTCGTAGTATAATTCCACCACAGTATTATTTTGTTCTGGTAACTAGTTACAATAAATAGAGGACCGGTAAATATTTCTAGCAATTTTCGCATTATGCGTAATTCCACTTACAATTTCATCCGATTAGAAAAGTTAACGAACCCCAACCGACGGTTTCTTTTATTCATGAGTAGATTAATGGATACAGACAAAGAGTTATACGTATATTACGTTTGTTATTTTTTGTGGAATATGAGATACAAGCAGAAGCATTAACACATTGAATGACGACTACGAATATATCCGTATATGGCTGCAAACCAGGACGCCCGCTACGGGTAAATACATACGTCTACTGTATCAGACGAAGAAGTTTGCAGGGCGGTACCACAGACTACGAGTATATACGTAGGGCTTTTGTACGAGACGAGGAAGTGTGCGAGGCGGATATGTTCCAAAGATGATGAATCTACAAAGTTATACGTACCTACACGTATACTGACATCCAGGGTGCGTTTTTTTCGCTGATATCGCACGCACAGTCGGTTGCAACCATATGATAAATATGGTTGCAACCGACTGTGGTCGTGTAGGTTAAAATAGCTTCCACAGTTCCACGAGTGGTGATACATCTATCACCACTCGTGGTCATCACCTTTGACCAATCTGCACACATACCTGCACATTTGCTCTTGGGAAATCTTCAGCAATCACCCATATTATTGGCTTATTTCAATACGCTCTGTGTGAGCCGATACTAGATAAAAAATAGGGCTATGTCGTTCACCGCAACAATACCTTTTTTGGCAACCGTGAAAGCAAACAATGTTTTTTTTTAGTATTGATAGGTTCGCGCTTAACTACAATAACCACTGTCTCTTCTGATGGTAACCGTTAATTTAGTCAAAGATAGAACATACTTGCTTAAACGTAACCTTTTCACTCATGACTTTAGAGGACACCCAGATTGTGGCTATCAGGAAACATAGACCTCGGCAAAGAATTCCACTCCTTTCATCAAAAAAGATTAGAAATTGATATGCCATATGGGAAAATAGCACTAATCAATAAAGTATTCTTTGTACGTCATCATTGATTTATAACAAGCTGCCTGACGATCTCAAAAAGTTACCTGTTCACCAATTCAATTCGAAACTGCATAAATTCCTAGTGAAAAAATGTTATTATAATGTCAAAGAGTACTTACAGGATAATAATATAGATATTGACTTACAGTAGGGCTAATTTAGGGTGAGTTGCACCATTTAACTATGACGATAACCAAACCATAATCAGCTGGTTATGCAACTCACACTGAATAATAGGATGAAAAAAAAAGATAAAATATAATTTAATTTGACATGTCTATCTGGACCAATATTTTAATTCAATTTATTTCACTGTTAAGTTTACGACATATTTATGGCTCATCTGACAATATTTTTAATTTCAAATCTTTGAGATTTGTAGTATTCTAAATCTATTTAAATTTAACTTGACGTAGGTAATCATATTTTTTAAATTTTGCAATGTAATGTTAATAATTATGTATTTAACTGATGATATGATTAACAGTAATGACTATAACATTTGCATACCTTTGTGGTGTCCCAATATTTATATTGTAATAAGCATTATATCAAAAATCTACTCTATGGTTTTTGCTCTTATTTTAACACTTCACTTTTGGCTGTGTTGAAGAATACATTTTTCTCAACAATACACGACTTTTATTTTCAAGTTCGCAAGTAAAATTAATCGGCGGTAAACGCCAAACTTAATTTATTTCATCACCACTGCTCTCAAAACGGTGAAGGAAAACATCATGAGGAAACCGGCGTGTCCTAGAACCAAAAATTCGAAGACACATGTGACATTCACCAACCCGCTCTAGGCCCGCGTGGTGGATTACGGCCCGTCCCCTCTCCTAGAGAGGACGCCTGAGTCCCAGCATTGGGAACATTAAAAAGGCTGATGATGGTAATGATGATGACGATGATGAATATTATAAAGAGGTAAAGTTTGTTTTTAGGAGGTAGGAACAATAATCTCTGAAAGTACTGGTCCGATTGGGAAAAGAAATTCACTGATGCTTTATTCCTAAGTGACAGGCTATTTTATGTATGCGGGCGGAGCCACGGGCAAAAGCTAGTATTTTATACATCTCATGGCCATTTGTAACTCAAATGAAACTGGCCTGTTCTGCCCAGTTTCTGCGTTTAATATCTAATTATTAGTTCGTTTACATGCTAAGTATCTTGTTCGTCAGTATTGCAACAGGTCGGAATGAAGACTCGGTGATTCTGAATAATTATGCGAGGTTACCTATTTACCTGTTCTTTACAAACTCGAGTTGCGCAAGGGAAGGTCTCCGCATTCAGTTTTCTTTGTTTCATTTTGCTTAGTTTACCTTCGTTCACTTATGATAAATAAGCACCTTGTTACTGTTCAACGCTATAAAAATGTTTTTTTATTTGTCAGGAATTCATCAAATGACTCCTCCCGAGACTCCACTTTCTAGTTGCAGTGAGAGGAAGTTTCAGATTTTTTCTGATTAAAACCACCCGGTTTCGGGCCCGTGGTAACTATATCGTACAATCCCTCAACCCTGACAGGTATCAGACCTGGCGGGTCCCGGTAATTTTGCTAATCTCTTTGAGGTTTTGAGTATTCCGGGAGTTTTAGGTAAGTTCACAGGCACACTCCTAAAACAACCGGAATACCCAATTTCATACACCACAGGCTGGCCTCTTTTTATTCTAAGATCTTTCAGTTCATCCAAAGGTTGTCTGATAAATATCGCTGTCAGCGATGAGACAGCCATTGACTTGTAGATTTGAGTATATGTATCTAAGTATACCTGTTCTATTTAGGTAACTGTTTTGGTTTACAATAAATTTTATTATTAAACTATTCTATTTTAGAATTTTAGCATCCAGCTGATTCTCACAAGTTTTCAAAAAGTCGTCGGCTCATATGGCGTTTTACGGATTTTTTTAAATCATTTCATGATTAAAAAATCCGTGTAATGCAACCACCAAAATGAAAGTCTTCAGTTTCTGCCGATTTGACGAAGATAGAAGTAGTACAGCTTATACCGTGGTGAAACAATATTTATTCCACCTACCTATACTCTTTTCGCGATAACATTAGACAGAGGTTAAAAAAGGTTATTTTGTTTGTACTTTTATTACAAACCAGACTGTCCGGTCAGGTTTATGGCAAACAAATTATCTACACTTTGTAATAAAAGTACATTATTCTGTCTAATGCAGAAGTGAATGGAGTATAAGCTCTTGTTATGACTCATTCATTTGTTGCGTTTAATTCTTTTTTGGTTTTGTTAATTTAATAATTATGTAGATATGTGGTTTTTAGATAGTTTTTGGCCAATCCTAATACTTTAACAACCGAATAACTACACCATAATTTTTACAACAAATATCCAAAAATAGACAAAATTTATTAAAATATCTCCATGTTAATGAATTATACGACCTTGTATCGTTAGCGTAATGGGTACCTATCCGTTGATTAGGTTTCCTTTAATTTTATACCGGTCTAACGGGCATTCATCAATCAATATCCTTTCAACTATTATGTGAAAAACAGACCGATAAATTGAATTTCAAAGGAGGTTTTTGATTGTAAGGAGGCCGTTACAGAAATTTATTATACTGTTTATTTGTTTAAATAACTCAGTGCAACCTACTAGAGCTTCGTTAGGTTCCAATAAAATTTGAAAGTCCTCGATAAATTATATATCGATTTTTTCAAGAACTTAGAATAATTGCTAATTAAAATAAATGAGTTGCCAAACAAGCGTCAAAACTTGAGTCTCACTTGAATTATCTGGAAATAAATGTTGTGCCTAGACACGCCGACACCAAATTCCAATCCTTTATTTATAAAAGGCCCGTTGCGCTAGCGCAGCGACTTAAATTATAGAGGGTGAATCGTCTGCAGTTAAACGAACCACGACTCATGAAGTTGTTGGAGCTTTTTGTACTTTTTACTGGCAGGCATTAGATCGCAACGTCTCGTCGGCCATTATTAATGCGCCGATAAAGACCGAACGGCTTCGGTTGAGCTCGGCCAAATGCGCGGGCGTCGATCCATAGACAGACAGTCCCTCGCTATTATAAATTTATTGATTTATACCACTATACAGGTTGTCTCCAACAGCTATTTTTATTAAATGACAAAATTATCAACGTTCTGCATATTATTCGCCTACGCAGCCGGAAATGGTTTTGTCAAAATTAATTTACACGATCCGATTCTCGTCCATATGGCCTTTGGGATAACTAGTTCCATTTCTAATTGCATACTTAAAATTCTGATTTTCGAATATTTATTTGCTGGTCGTGCGTTTGCCGTGCCATCTGTTCGGCCATAAAAAGCGGTTTAAGTATTTCGATCGTCGTT
Organism: Mythimna albipuncta; assembly: GCA_929112965.1. Lineage (NCBI taxonomy): Eukaryota > Metazoa > Arthropoda > Insecta > Lepidoptera > Noctuidae > Mythimna > Mythimna albipuncta. The sequence continues at coordinate 19,210,178 of OV815967.1, forward strand.
TTACGAGTGACTCCTGCAAGTCACGGCGGCAGCGAGTAAAGAGACGTAATATAGCAGGAACTTCAGTACTTATTGGGGGCCCAGATGTTCACGGAGCGTCATTACCTACCTCGGTGGTCGCGGCGTCGTCGTATAGGTGATAAATAAATGGTTATCTGACCGGATCGACGCATGCGCCGCCCGCCGCGTGGGAACTACGGCTCGGTTTCAAAACAACACGCCGCACTTATGTTACCAGCCGTATAATTGTTACAAGTGATACTAACTTTCTAAAAAGTTGTATAGAGTTACTTGTTTTATGATAAAACTTATAGGTTTCTCCTGTCGTTACTCGTGTGTTAACCGTGTTTGTTTCCCGTTGGGGCAGTAGAAGCTTTAGAGATCGGATGATCGTGAACATAGACGTGGATGAATATTGGAAAGCTGATAGGTAGCGACCAAGTCAAGTGCAGCTGATGTAAAAAGGACACACAACTTGAAACGTTACAACTTCTACAGATTTTCTTAAGAGACCACCTGAAATCCTAGCTCACAGTCACAGATAATCCGACATCCGACTGTCAAAAACCCGAAATATGACATTGACATTTGAGGCAACGTATTTTACGATCCAAACATAGACGCTGAACTATTCTTACAAAATCCTCGAGTTCATTTCTCAGAAAACTCGCGCACGAAATGTTTTCAAAGTTTTTATTATATTTCGCCAGAGAACGCCGTGAAATGCTTCGGATTCTGTACCGCACGAGTTTTGACGGCGCCCGCGTTGCTGAGACGAATAAAGCTTTTTGCCGGTTGACCGACCACCAAATACTACAGACTTCTTTCAACTACCATGACCTTTAATAATTGGGTCCTAAGATCGAAAATCAAAAAGATTAGTAGTTGATAGAGATCAAGTTATAGTGGTACCATAAGCCAGCGGTTTGACAAAGGGAGTCAATTTGAACGTAGATATCCGAGGATCGTTCGTGACTCATCTGTCTATGGTGATTATCTCGAAACAATATGGCGGTGAACTCGTGAGGTTTGCTATTCTGTCGTGGAAAGAAAATTGGGAATAACTAGATGAGATTTTTGTTCTTTATTGATATGCTTATCAAGTTAATTATTTTTTTAAGATAGAGACATATCATAGCGCGTTGAAGTCTTTTTACCCGATTGCAAGAAGGGTTAATTTATTGATTTTTTTAAGTAGACAATTGACAATAGAATCTTTACGAAAGCGAGATGGGGTGGCAAGTTTTTTGTATTGTTATCCAAATTACAGTTCGATAAATGTTTACTTGACTTGAATAGAGAAGTTATTAATGTGTGTGTATGTATGTGTGATCTCTCTCTGTCACTCACAGGTTTTCTGGGAGAAAACTCATTGCGCTATGCTCATCTTTGTACATGAATTGTCAAATCACTATTAATATTATAACTACATCTACACTTATAATATTATAAAGAGGCAATGTATATTTTTAATAGGTTTTTTTTTGTTTGTAGGTATGTACCTAATCTCTGAAAGCACTGGTCTGATTGCGAAAATTTTTTCACCGATAGAATGTTGCTTTATTCCTGAGTGAGATAGGCTATATTTTATGTATACGGGCAAAGCCGCGGGCAAAAGCTAGTGTACAATAAATAATCTAGAACATAGTGATTAAGAATAAAATATGAACACGGATTAAAATATTCTTTTTACGCTAGGCTAGAGCATGTTAACATTTGAGACACATTCAAGATACCTGATATGTACTGGAAATATGACGCCAGTGTCGGAAGATGATTTCTAATGAAACGGAATCATGTTAGAAGATACTTGGCTATTACCATGTAGAAGGCAGATGTACTTTTTCGAAATCTTAGAAAAGAAATGAGTCACATAAAGTGAGGACGAACGAAGGAAATGCCATGAGGAAACTATTGAGTAGGATATCACTCTACTTATTTTATTTTAAAATAAAATGTTGCTCCACATTAGGAATTACCTACTCGTGTTTCGTGGGTGCGTTCACAAACATGTAAACTCACACAAGACACCTAGACTTGAAACATCTACTCGTGGACCATACAAATATTTGTTCAGTGCGGGAATCGAACCTGAGATATGGAGCAGGTGCCCGCACATACACACCGTGCCAAGTGTGCGAGTCCGACTCGCACTTGGCCAGTTTTTTTTTTAAATAAATGTATGATGCTTGATCATATATCTCTTCTGATGTTACAATCTTTCATTCTTTATCATACAGCTTAAAAAGTTACAATATTTATGGATAGATAACAGACTTCATGTACCTAGGTATCTACATGGGCGAGCTCAAATCAAAGTTGGTGACTCAAGATGTATTCGATGATGGAGCACGTTTACTTAGAAGTAACTTACTTACTCTTGAATTAAAGACCCGAGCACAGCACATTACATTGAATTAACAACCCAATGCCCCTTTACATTGGATTGTTAATTCAATGTACTGCGCTCACGACTCGTCGCTGTGCCAGCGCTGAGCTCAGGGCTGTTTTCTTAGAGAATAGCACCCCTGGTTATAGCTATCAGGAAACAGATTCTGACAGAAATTCTACGGACAATGAATGTGACTTAAACGTTATGGGAACAAAAAAACAAGCAAAAAGGGACTTATAAGTAGGTGCCTATTAATAAAAAAAGATCTTGTTAACCACAAAATAACCACAGTGTTTCATAAAACATCGTAGAACAAGAACACAGATTATAAACATTTAAAAAGATTTACCACAACTTCGATCACATCAGTAATCCGATAGCTTACCGTTTTTGGACAAAGAACTTACGAAATAAACGAAGCATCTTGAAATTTAAGACGTCAAAATTTATTGGTCCTTACCAGTTGTTGTTAAGTAAGCTATTTAACACTGATAGGTACAAAGAACCAATTATCTAAACCTCTTAAGAAGTATTAGTACTTACCGTGAAACATGATCATAAATATGGCCCCTCAATATAGGGTTACCATATCTCAGGATTTGTCCTGAGATTTCAGGATTTTTGGACTCTTCTTAGGTTTGGATTTTGCAAATCTCAAACATTAAGGCCTAAGCGCCCGAAAAGTGCCATAAAACAGTGAATTTCTGAAGCCTATATGTTTATTATAGATTCATGAACAATATTATCAACATTTGATTTTTCGTGGTAATAAAACTTTTGTCTAAAGAAAATATTTCGAAACGGCCTTGATCTTTAGAAACATTTTTACACATAAAAATTGGTGGTTAAATATTCTTCAAAGTGAACATTGCATATGTAAATCAATCAATATTTCGCAAAGAAAATGGATTTAAAGGTCAGCTGCGCGCTTTCCGGGCGCCGTTGGCCGTAAATAAATGCACAGATTTGCGTACTGCCGCCTAGGCGGGTGCGAGAGGTGCGTCCACATAATTTTGGCCAGATGGTTCAAAGGACTATAAGCCTTAATCATTGTGCGTTCAGCAGCTGGAAGCACAGTGGAATTTCTTGCCGGAGTCTGTTTCCTAATGGCTTCAACCCGGGAAACTTTAAGTCAAGAGTGAATTAGTTTTTTCTAGGTAAGCGCGTTCCATCGTCGACCACATCGTCGCTTACCATCGATATAGAGCGAAAAAAATAATTCATGATTTAAGTATAGAATTTTCAACAAAATACTTGATAAAAAGTTAAACAAACTAAAATCAAACATCATTTTTAAGAGGGGAGGAGGGGGGCAGCGACACTTCCTCTTCCCTGAGTGCGATATGCAACGCGTGAGTGAGATCCTCAGTATAGTAGTAACAGAAAAGGCGTACGGTAGGTAAGGCTTTTCGAAAATGCTGAAAGTGTTAAAAATCTCGGAATATTTTAATGGAAATCAGGCCTTTTCTCCGGACTTTTAATTTTTCTCACCTGGTAACCCTACTCAAGTGACGTAACCGGCTAATCCCAGTTAGTAGTGAAAGGATAAGTTGGAGGCCGAAAGGAACGCATAATGCCCAAAACACGACCGTCTTACACAAGCAGATCTTTTGTTCGACTAGAGATGTTTCGATAACCATCTAGACAAAGAAGTTCTGCTACAAGTGATGGCCGATAGGAACATTGACAGGAAAATAGATCGCGGTTACGAAATCAGTTTGTATGCAAAATTGTTTTGCTTACAGCATGTTGCAATTGTGTAAAGTAAGTAATTGTAAAATCTCAAGAAAAAATGTTAACGTAAATTTTACACATGTTGCATTTATAGGTGGTAGGAGTGATTTATGGATATATCTTTTTTTACTATCGCTAAATCTTTCAGCTATAATAAAAACATCTGAGGATGATATTCACAGAACACTAGTGTGAAGCTAGGGCAGGGCGCTAATAATTATAATAGATATGTAACTAAATGTTGATATGACTGGCTTCAGTGTCTTCCAAAGCTTTTTGAACCAACTTTCATTATTTCAGGAAGTATGCACGCAGTCTTTTTAAAATACCACTACATATTTCCATGGGACCATCGCACTGTCTGACGTCTGTCGTCTATCGAGAATTGAAAAGAAAAAAAAAACCATAGATATTATATCTCTGATCTTAGATAACATGTGGGGAAGTTATACCGCTGTTTATGGCATAGCGTGGACAATGGGCCCGTGGCCCGGTAATTACTGGTAGGGCGTGGGCAGGCGATAGCGCCTTCAGGACTATTGTGGCTATCTTGCCATCTCACTCTGCTAATAAGACTGGCTGATTTGTGCCTCTTCAAGCGACCATTAACTAGGCTTTGTTTGTTTATATAGCGTGACCGTAAATTTGGTAAGGAAGGAAATAAGAACCGTTAGTCAACTTTGGTGCCTACTAAAAAGTTTTCTATAGTTATCTATCTTTTATAGATATAAAAGCGAAATACCACTCACTGAACAATCACGTAATCTCAGAAACTAACACCTACAAACTTAAAATTTGGTATAGGGCCTTATAGGGTGTAAACATCCGCTAAGAATGGATTTTACGAAACTCCACCCCTAAGGGTCCAAAACGGGGGTCCAAAATTTGTATGAAGAAACCTAGTTTGACGTGGGCGAAGCCGCTGTAAGAAGCTAGCATCTTATATCGATACGTAAAAAAAAAGAAACAAGGATTTGTTAATATTCGGCCTTTAGTTTCAAGCATTGTCAAAAGAGGACAAAAACATGCTTAGGTCTTGAAATTAGACCGTTAACGGCAAGACTACGTAGGTATATTTACCGACTTATTATCTAGACCAAGAAAGCCACGATTATTAAGTAGATGGGGTAAAGGTGAAAAAACGGAGAAATAGTTCTCTTTAGGAGACAATTTTGCCAATAGTAGATGGGCACCACGAAAAATAGGTAGGTATTATAGCGTTAAGAGAATATTTTGTGGCAGATCCCATTTTAACTAAGTAATATCACGTATTAGTGTTCATTGATAGTCAAGTAACTTACCTACCTACTTAGAGTTACCTACTCATAAATTATGCACTGCACTGCACCCTAAACTATAGCATATCTATTTTCTATAGCTACTACCTATAACTATTCAGATAAAATCCATTTTTGAAACATTTCGACACTCAAACAATGAACCACATTAATGTATTCAAGCCCAACTTGGTTGATAAATGTCACAGGATAAAATTGTAAACAAATCGATACCTACATAACAGACCATTTACGAACAGAGAGTAGACAGCAAATAAAAATATAAAATAAAATAATAATAAAAATCACGTAAGTAGCAAAATTTTTTAATTTTTTTTTAATAAGTGCACAAAATATAGATATATAGATTATGGAAAGAAATTAATGAAAAAAAGGAAAGGATGAAAAAAAATAGAAACGACAGAAAATAACGAAAACAAAGAAAAGAACGAATACAAAGAAAAGAGAGTAAGAAACTACATAAAATAATAAAAGAAGAGAAAGGAGAGGAAGTATGTAACTGGGTAATACGTTAATCCTTGGCAAGAATCTGACTATCTGTAACGACTGTTAATGATACAAGGTTCCAACAAATTAGGTAACGTTTTTGTGTTTAGGAAGAATCTAGGCCAATTTAAGATCGTCATCTATCCAGACTGACCTCGATAAGCATTGCTTAGCCTTGGGAAGGATAGCTCGATCGAAGACACACAAATTCATTGTTTTCTTTTTTAATACGTATGTCCGTGTTGTGCCTACGAAATCCTCTGCGTCTCGTGTCATATAACAATTTTCTTTAACATAATAACTAGCTAGATACCTAGATGTTTAAGTAGGTAGTGCTAATTCACAAGGTTTTCAAATATCCGCTTGAAAGAATTATTTTATTCAGTTGTACAGCGACCCCCAAATGAATCTTGGCCAAGGGATATGAGAATCCCGACATTTTCGAGGTGGCCTTACAAAATTAACATACACGGCCAATGTTGTTATATACTTTTTTTGATTAACAACTTCTATGCTATTATTATAAAGAGGAAAGATTTGTATTTTTCTTTGTCTACAATAATATATTGTTTGATTGTAGGACGTAATCTCTGAAAATACTGGTCCGATTGCGAACATTTTTTCACCAATAGCAAGCTGCTTTATTCTTCAGTGACATAGGATACATTTTATGTTTGCGGGCGAAACCGCGGACAAAAGCTAGCAATTAATAAACTCAAAAACTAGTGGAACGAATTTAAAAATTCTTTCACCAATAGAATGCTGCTTTATCAAATTATCACAATGACAAGCTATATTTTTTTCCTTTCAAGGAGGCGATGCCGCTAGCAGACGCTAGCATATCTATAAAAATCAAGTGCTGTTAGTCTCGCTGAAACTAAAAAACGGCTTAATCAAATTGAATATTTTTTGGTTTGTTTGCTGTAATACATAAAAGCAGATGAAAAATTTATAATTTGGAATGGCCTCTTCAAGGTAGAACTAATAACTCACACTCTTAACATTATGTAGAAAACAGGAAGTACCGTTTATGCAGCTGTTGAGATCTTCCTCTTCCTAAATTCTAGATTCATTGATAGAAGTCATAGTGAGATGCCCAGTACGTACCCACTAGTACTAATTTTTTTCAAATTATAAAAATCGAATCAGTTCAATAAAAAAAAAAACAAAAAAAAAAATGAAACGGCCTCTATTTGACGCTAAATAGTCACTTGTCACTCCATATTTCAGAGTGGACTAGTACCTAGTAAGTTAAACCAATTCGTTAATAACTGCAAATTTTCAGTTCAGGAATCCTTATATGGGGTAGAATGTCTAAGCAGTAGGTAAGCTTGGAAGCTCTGCCGTAAATAGTGTTTTATGACCAGACTTTCTTGTTTCTACGATGCAAAAAAATAGTCATCACAGTCATCTAACGGTTTGGTACAGATTTGTTGTATTAATTAAATCCCAATATTAATATAAAATACGAAAGACCTACTTTCTGCTTAAATTGGTCGACTAGTAAATAAGTTGATTAAACGGTTGTGAAGAAAGGCTAGCTTTTCAATTATAGATTTTTGTTTACTTGGGTAGACATTGCTTAAATGTAAACCCAGTTTTCACACATTTCTAAGAAAAATCTACATGAAACTACTTTTGTAGATGAAAAAGCAGTTCATTCAAGTTTACTAGAAAAATAAATAAAAGAACTTACCTTTCTCCGAAAAACAAAAAAAAATAACAGACGTCGTTTACAACAGTTCAAACACTAACAGCGTCCAAAACACAAGATCACACGTGAAATCAGTTCGTATCACTGTAACGTCCGTTTACTTTTGAGTTATTATTTTAGTTCGATAAGACCGGACGGTTCACTGTTATTTTGAACCGGCGTCTCGTTCGCAACGAAGCACCGCGTGCATTTCAATGGATGAAAGTGTAAACCGTGGTTTTTGTATAGCGCCTTCTCGTTTGCGCCAGCGAGCGCGAAAAAGACAGAGACAAGCTATACTCAAGTTTGGCTTTTTGAGTGGAGCGACAACTTCGCCCACTATTTTATTGTTATTCTAATTTTTTACATCTCGAGACTTCTTACCGGCTGTGGTAACTTATAAAGTTTACAGAATACCAAGAAAGATGGGTTTTCTTTTTTTCCTCCCGTATTTAATATATAGGGTTTTTGTATTGGTGTAAAAATAAAACTCTCAAAGGTGGATCGATTGTTTATTTTTATTTTCTTCCCACAGGTGGCAAGAACCAGAGTAGCGAGCACAACCTAACGTAATTATGAAAATGGTAACTATTTTCAGGGATAATCACTTCTAAATCAATTAACAATTTTCAAATAGGTATAATTTGGTACAATCTAATTTTAAAAGCTCATTCATACATGTATGCTATCGTCGTTTATTTTTGCTATACATTGCAACAGAAAGGTGCCAATTTTCGCAACAAGTAGTAAATATTGAAAATTCTTAATTATTATTCGTGAGAAAAACAGTAGTGTTATTAAGTTATCGAGTTGTGTAAATTTTAATAGGTACTCTTAATTTGCAGTGCAGGTTTTTACAGTTTGGCGCCCAAAATAAAGATGTGAAATCCCCGTGTACTGCTCCTACCCCGGCCTATAAGATATTTTTTTTAAATCTCTAATGATCTTACGAAACTTCAAAAGAAAATAAAATGATATAAATTGATATGAAATGTAAACAAATATGCATGTAACCAAGGCCACTTTTTAGCTATCGGTTACAAGCCGACTTGTCTCTGATGAGAGAGCTTTACAAGATTTGGAATTTTTTGTCTACATTGCAAAATTAATTGTATTTTTTTTTAATACGCATGTGCTGATTTGCTACGTGTCCAAATTACATTTACACAGAAAAACCAAGTTTGCTCTCAGTAAGAAATAGTATTGTGTAGAACAAATATTGGTTACTTGGTGACAGTAAAAAAGTTGAAATACCAATAGTTACATATATTATTATTATAACGACGAAGTTCATGCCACTTACGAATGATCATGTGGCTCATAAAGAGTTGTGATTGTGGGGGACTGGTAACCTATTCATCATAGGCTCACTTGCGTCAGCTTCACATTGGCACAGCAATAAAATGTCGTGGAAACTTTACACGTAAGCTGTCCACAAGTGATTCTAAGTGTTCGGTTATTAAAACGGGACGTTGATAAATCTATCGAACTAAGGAGCAATGGACAGATGTCATAATTATAATGATTGTGGTCTCGATAGCTTTATTCACGTCCCATTCAATATTTGAGGAGTTTGCTCAGGTCTGGCGTACATTTGATTGTAATAAGTCCCCGTTACCGAATACCGTAACAAACTCCTTTGTTTTCCATCAAACGTTCAAACATTCCTTCAACATTTGATGAAAAACATTCTTATCCTCTGCTGTTCTGGATAATTTAGACAGTCAAGTGCACAAGCACATTACATTAGATTAATGTCTAATCAAACATAATATTATATGCGAACTTGAAACTAATACACTTTTTTTTTTTGGTTTTTCAAATATTTTTTTTTTATCGAGGTATCCTTTAGCGAATATCGTTAATGGAATAAGTACAATATAATATGAACTTATGACAGAAAAAATGAAATACATTACGTGACACGAGAAAATGAATGTGAATTAATTAGTTGAATGAGTTTAAAAATACCCAACCGCTCTAATAACGTAGCTTTAGACAGTACATGAACATTTCAATATCTGAAACATTGTAGTCGTAAACTGATGTACTTGTCTACCCGCATGAACATAAACATCAAATATTTCAGATAAAGAAATTGACAAAAGAATTAGCGAACATATAATGATACATCATTCAAAAGAACAGAAAATGACTATACATTAAATTCACAATATACTAAATATATACAAGGATAGCCTTCCTGATGTAAATTTTGCAATGACATTTTTTTTTACATTTTCCGTTTTCAGTTATTACAAACAGAAGTAAATCACACTACATAAAAATAAATATATAAAACACGACACATAAAATAGAAAATTATGCACGAATATTAAAGTCTTATATGAAATTGTAACTAGGCAAGGCTTTCAAATGAAATAAATATAAGTTTTGGGGTCGTGTGCAGAGCGAGCGTGGAGCGAGTCGCCAGGAGGCGTCCGTCCGGCTGTGCTCTGCGCGACGTCTAGCACGCCGCCACGACACCCCGTGTAAAATGAAAATATACGAAAATATAACATATACAATTCTTATGTTTATGAACTATAATAACAGTTATGCCTATATGAACTGTTACAATCCATACTTGGAGCTGTAAATTATGTTACAATTGATGGTCATCGCTGCTCACCGTTCCGTCGTGCCACCAACCACCGTGTACCGCAAGGCATGCCGATACGTCTTATAAAAAGTTAACCAACCGTCTTCTGAAAGAAAACGTGAGTCCGTAAACGGTGAACAGCGTCGGCCGGGCATATATCAAAGAAGAGCACGACACATAGTTCATCGTATCCGACGACACTCAGGGGGCTTCGGCCCCCCACTAACATAGTCCAGCTTCATACAAAACTGCTAACACCTCCAATAACCACTATCCGGCAGAACGCAACGGGCATCACGGATCAAGAATGAACACAAACCCGCGACGCGTTCGCCACCCTACATTATATAATGCGGCAAATCAATAAAATCGCCGCGTGTAAAACTTATTCAACATGGACAAACCATAATGTCCGCTTCCGATATCGTTCGAACCTCGGACATGAGCCGCACCTCGACATGTTCGGCTTCAGACAGTTACAACTGTGGGTACATCTTTCGCGAACAACGGCCGAAAGGCGTACCCACTGCTGGACAACGGGAGACGCGTCTAATCATCTCCTTACATTAATGTTCGCGTTCAAAAAGTTGCAAAAGAAAACAGAACAATTTACGATATAAAATTTTGAATGAATTTAGATCGCCTGGAAACAAACGAAAAATACTAACAAAAATAAAATACCTGTTCTACTTATATTTTATATTAACAAATTATTAAACAAGTCGGGACGATATTATTGTAAGAATTATATTAGAATCGTCCTATCATGTTTGCTATGGAATGCTATCGCCTCGTTTCGCGTTATGTAATTTTTGAACTAAAACAAATAAATATATATTTTTCCCAACAAAACATTTAAAATACAATTATAACGATGCAGAAATGCTGCTTATTACTTCAAGGCCATAGTTATTTAATAATACGAGTAACGCACAATACCGACCACTTTCGCACATTAATCAATTTCCGCCGAGTATCGACTATGAAGCGACAGCATTCCATCAAACATTCCTACATCAATATGAAATCTCTAAAAGAAAACATTGAACTAAAATTAACGTTACATTATAACTCCTCCTTTCCCGTCAATATCTACAATCATAAGATATGTTAGCACTTCTAGCCTTCCACTTTGTACCTCATCAACCCTACACACTCGGAGAAAGTAACGTTTAAGGCTTCGCTAATTAATCCTATTATTATTGCTAACTTTTTCAATCTAATGCCACTTGAAAGAGCTATCGAGCCACTAAGGACACCTTCTCGAGACCGATCACGGCGGCACGTCGTTTTCGAATTTGAAAAGCTGCGATTTCTTATTTTCAACAACAATAATACGCTCGAAGAAAAAGGGGGTGATATATACAGATCGGGCGATGGAACGGGAAAGGAAACGATCGACACGAGAACGACCGCCGCAGTGGGTGTGCGGGCTTCGAGCTCGGATACTAGTGGCTCTCTGTGCCGCGCGCACACCACCTCGTGCGCGCGGCAGCGTGCGGGTGAGCCGCGCCCACTGCGGCGGGGCCAGCACACTACCTAGCGCGTGAGCGGCCGGTCCAGTGCCAGCGTGCAGCACGGCAGGAAGCGCGCGTGCGGGTGCGTGCACTGTGCCGCGCAGCGCAGCGCCGCGCTGTGCCGCCGCTTGCGGTCGCCGCGGCCCTCGTCCGGCGCCTCGCCGCCCGCGTACTGCGCGTGCGCCGCGCTGATGTCGGACAGCAGCTCCTCCCACTCGCGCGACAGCTCGTCGGGCGGCGGCGCGGCGGCGGGCGGCGCGGGCGGCGCGGGCGCGCACACGCGGCAGGCGCGCTGGCTCCAGATGGAGCGCGCGGCGCTGGGCCGCATCTTCTTGGCGGCGCGGCCGCACTCCTCGCACGGCGCCCAGGCGGCCGCGGCGGCGGCGGCGGCGCTGGCGGGCGGCGGCTCCGTCTGCACGGCCGCGTCGCACTGCCGCAGCGGGAAGCGCAGCCGCAGGCCCGGCTCGTCCAGGTCGGGGCAGCGCTGCGCCGGCGTGAGGTTGAGGCGCCCGTAGTCGATGCTGCGCACCGCGCGGTACTCCAGGTAGCGTTCGACGCCCGCGCCCAGGTACAGGCCGCCCGAGTCGCTGCGGCGGAACTCGACGGTATCAGGGTCACCGCAGATGTCAAAGGTGTCGCCGTCGGCGTAGCGCGGCGGCTCGGCGTCGGTCTCGCGGCGTATGGGGCGGAAGTGCGTGCGGGCGGAGGTGAGCAGGTCCTCGCGCGGGCGGGAGGAGGGCGGGCGCGCGGGCGGGTCGCGCGGCGGAGGGCGAGCGGCCCGGGGGCGGCCGCGGCGCGGCGGCACCTCGACGAAGCCGCTGCGGTCGCGGCTGTGGTTGATGGCCGTGAAAGAGCGCATGGTGTTGGCCACCGTGGTGAGAGCGTCGTAGATGTCGTCGCCTTCGTACAGCGCGAAGGACTCGAGCTCGCGCGGCTCGGGCTCGGCCACGTCGGCGAGGTTGAGCGGCCGGAAGCGGTCGTGCAGAGCGTCGGCGATGCGCGAGGGCGAGTCTCCGCGGTCGAGTGGCGGCGGGAAGTCTGCAGCTTCAGTGGACCAAATGCTCTCAGTGAAAGATATAAGACTACACTTCTCGGCAGACGGATCGGCAAACAGACGGTCGGAGGGAGATGACAGCAGATCTTGGAAGTCTATCGGAAGATCCTGGTACTCGTCATCGGGCGTGTTCTGGTCTTTGGACCACAGAGCTTCAATGCTACGATCGAACTTAGCCTCGAACTTAGCGTAAAGTTCCTCCTCCATGGGCGTGCGGACGCGCGGGTTGAGGTCCTCGGTGATGACCCAGCCGCCGTCCAGGTCGAGGCTGTCGTCCCAGTCCGGCACCATGTTTTCGTTCATTCCGATTTTGCCCCCAGTTAATTCCTTAATCTCGTCTGTGACGGTGTTCTCGCACGTACCGTAACCTTCGTCTAATGCTATGGCTCTAATGAACTCCTTCACCGGGTCTTGTGTTTCCATATCCCAAACACCCTCGTGTGTAACCCACTCTGGCAATATCTCTTTGCTGTCAAAGGACCTACTGTAGCTGTTGCAACGTTTCTTGTTGTTCTTCTTTTGACCGTGGTACGAATTGCGTCGCTCCTTGCCTGAAGTTAGTTTCTTGTTTTTAGTATTCCAATCTTTAGACACTGATAATTCGCTTTGCATTTTGATCTTGGAATCTGGCGCTGACTTACGACACCACGCCGGCGGTGGGAGATAATATGGTAGCGGCGACTCTCGACCTTTCTTTAAAGCCGGAAACGCAGCGTAATATCGACGAACAGCCTCAGTTTCTTCTATAGAACACGTGGGCATGCCTACTCGTGACGCACCTTCTTGATCTTTGATGTCCTGGAGTCGTGTGCACAGCTGATCAACAATGTTGTCAAGATTAGGTTCCTGAAAACAAACAATACAATATTGTCACAAAACATCCAGATAAAAATGTCCTATTTTACTTTTTACTACAAAAAAAATAGTACTACAATAGTACAGTAGCTGGTTCACATGCATTCATTATATATTGGTAACTGCCTGGGAGTCTACAAGCCCTAAGTAACTAAGTAAAAAAACTTGAGCTAAGACCTGGTATGGTGCATTGCTTGGATAGTAAAGATTTTCTTCTTGAAGACAGATTTGTCTTAGTCTATAAAACCAAGCACTCCAAGTTTATGAACACAGAAAAGTGAATGTGAATCTATACACATATTCAAGACAAACCTGTCTCAGTGAGATACAAAAACTAGACCAATTTCTTGCACTTTTGGCAGCTTATCACTATAGCTGAAAAGTCTGTCCAAACGTGGAAATGCCATGTTTCAAATTCTGAATGTATGTAAAGCAGCTACAGTAACACAAATTCTGGGACAAAACTACAGGATTAACACTTTCGGTGCCAAGAACTTTGATCATACAATACCTAATTAAAAAACTTGGGACTTACTGATCGGGTGCACATCCTGACATAAGCGTATGTGGGAAATGAACACAAGCCAGCAATAGCTACCTACATATAACAAAATAATTTGAGAGGTAGATTGTGGGCAAATGAATGAACTAAGGTACATTGTTAGCACTGAAAGTGTTAAAGAACCCACCAACTGTACTACAAAATGAAAAATACACTGGAAAAAAAATTATGTACCTACCTACATAATTGAAAATAAAAGTCACAAATGGGTAATGGTAACATCATAAAAAAAAATATTCTACCTCCTGCAAATGCACTAAAAAGGTAGATGTTCAGTAAAATAAAATATGCATACAATGACAATGCAAACAATTATTACAAGTAGCTTTTAACAATGGAACAAAGGAAGAATGCAGCGATGCTCCTTAACTAGAGTGCAAACCAAGGGGGACATCAAAATACAGTGGTGCGGTGCTTTCATAGGCAACAATCATAATGAGGAAACATCCTCTATGACCAGGCAACAAGTAAAAACAAAAATACACTAATCACTCCCACAAGGAAAATGATAAAAAATACATTTGGGTTACATAAATAACCAGAAAAAAAACATAGTGTCATGTTGCCTATAAAAATAACATATAACAATGGAATAGATGCAAAACCGACCTTTTTGTAAGGATTCTTATAATTGTTAATTGTCTTCATTTTTACATTCCCACTGTTATGGTCACTTTCCAGTGTTACTGAGCACTGCATGTCTTCTTGACAGTCGAAAAAACAATAATTAGTTCATACTGATTATTATTTGATCACTAGCAAGTTGGCAAATCACTATTTGGTCATTACTTCAATCAGGTACTATTTGGTAATGGTGTTTAATAGCCTATGTACCTATCATTAACAGATCATGCCAAGATACTTAATGATGTTGAAGCTAATTGATTAGAAAATGCTTCTGTTCATTTTTGTACTATGTTTGTTTATGATAATCACGGAGCTATTTGGTGATGTTTATTGCCTTGTTGGTCTTGATATCTTGCTAAATTGTTGCCTTTAACTGAACATGATAGTGACTACAAAGAATATTTACATAGAATTGCAATGATCTGTGATATGTAAAATAAATTGTCGGAGCGACTTACCTGTACCAAGTGTGTGGGTATCAGATGATGGAGTATGGAGTTTGATGAAGCTCTCTTGATGTGGCAGGCCAGCAGGCAAACGCCTGGCTCTCTCTCTTATGCTTACGCATCCTGTCCTTGATAGTGTCTGCCGTTATCAAACACCATCATCTTGTATAATAATCGTGAGTCCATTTTACAATCGCCGTGGGCCGTGTGATATAAATCGATCCTTTAATTCCTCCGTTACTAATACATTCTTAATTTCTTTGGCCTATTCTTTGCTAGTGGGTCAGTTTTTTTCTAATGCAGCGCTTGCTTCAATTTTTTTGCAATCGCATGGTCACTAGCTAATAACAAATGACGCACTATGTGCACCCCTAATTTCTGCAAAATAAAATTGTTTAATTTTACTATCATTCAATGTTTTGATACAAAGGTCATTGAGATGAAAGCCAGCACAAAGAATTGGTGTGCCGTGAGTATCATGCCCGCCCCGCCGTGCTAAATGGGTCGATGGCGCCAAAACGTCACCCGAGTGAGGGTGAGCGCGGACGAAGCCTTCTCGCATTCGCAACGTCACCCACACAACACTTTTTGTTACACATCAACAAAGAGTAGTATCACGCGCGTTACGGCAAATCTTTTATAGTCGTTTTGCT
Source organism: Mythimna albipuncta (assembly GCA_929112965.1). NCBI lineage: Eukaryota > Metazoa > Arthropoda > Insecta > Lepidoptera > Noctuidae > Mythimna > Mythimna albipuncta. Next base: position 19,226,097 of record OV815967.1, read on the forward strand.
CTGAGTCATACTCATTCTACTCTTTTCATCTACGATACGATGCAATTTCACAAGAAGGCGACAGTGTTACATGATGCACTTTCACTGAGGACGCGCCATGAACCTACTTCCGCATTGGCACATGAAAACAATCAGAATTAATAGAAATTACTCACCTGTAACAGTTTATACGGGGTTAAACTATCATGTTATATCAATACACACACACCCCACATGAAAAAAAACATGGCAGCCGCAATGAGTGAGTGAGAGTCACAAAATTATTTTATTTTGCGCAACTCCGTCAAAAGATTGAAATGACGTCTTGTTATTGACCAATCACATGGCTTCGCTTTTCAAAATCATTAAAAATGGCGGCCTAGCAGCCCGTGAGTACACTTCATACACCTTGTGATTCGTCGAAATATGACTATTGGCTAATCTAGTACGTGGATTTTAAAATCTGTCCAATGAGCATCTAGTATTAAAAACCGGATGTTCGACTTTCACGCCACCTAGAGGCGGCAAATTTAAAAATGATTACTTTTTTCTAATAGACAATGTACGAGTAGTTCCACCAGCTACTTCTCGTCTATAGTCTAGTGTATTGTAGGTTTACTTCACGGTCATAGTCCAAAGATTAATTTATTCTTCTCCATACATTGCAACTGCCACGTCTCGCATCGATCGATTAGGTCACAATACGCCATAGCAACCGATTGTACCTGTAATATCTACCAAGGTCGAGTGTGGCGTTATTGCAGAATGAAACAAAATCATTTTTATCGATCTCTTTATTCTCTTACACTTTATAACTTTATTTTTCAGTACATCAAATAGCAGTAACTGACTCGTTGGAAAAAAATGTTACCAATACTGATGGTAATGCAATTAAAATGGATAAACAATGCAGAAACTTTATCTCGGGTTTGTAGGAATAAGTATTTAAACTGATGCTACATTATTTGCAATAAACAGTTGGGAATAGTTTTTTAGAAAAACAGTTGAAACTCGTATAATTAATATGTGTGCTTTAATTGTTCTGAGCGTAATTAGATTCAACACTTGTTAAACATAAATAAAATAACATATTGCTAAAAGTAAATAAAACATATATCTGAAAGTCAACTTTTGTAAACGGTACTCTGCATTAACAGTTAATATACATAATATACTCATTTAATTTTGTTTGAATCTGGTATCGACGAAAAAAAAATTAGCAGTATTAGTAATATCCATTCATTCCAATTCACAATTGAAAAGAAGTAAAAGTGCACCGCTCCACAATTTGTGCGCAACATATTTTTGATATAACCACTATAATAAACTAAAATAAAACTTAAACTGAATAGTGATCACAGAAATGCATCAACATAATACACATGAAACAAAAAAAAGAACCAGGAATAAATAAAATCTTGAAAACAAACGAACAACTTTGTACGGCTTGGAAAGTTTAGGTATATTCAATAATAATAATAATACATATTATAAAGTAAAACGTTATTTACATATTCATGTGTGATTGATTACATGTTACAAAATGCTTATTGTCATATGGGTAACACATTCATTACATAAATAATATTTAATTTCTTCTACATAAATATGTATTTCGTTACTCTAGTACAACAGCTATGCTATAATGCGGGTATATAAGGATCATTCAGAGGGTGCAACTCGGCTGTGATCAAAACGTTACTGTAAGCTGCATGCCACGTATATTGGACACTAGCTTCTACCAGCGCGTGAAAGTAGGTTTGTCCATACAAACTTCGGACCGCAGTTTCATAATTCGGGAAATCCTTTCTTATTCTTCGTATACATCACTAAAGGAACCTCTGTGTAAAATTTCAGCGATCCAGGTCCAAGGGTTTGGGCTGAGTGTTGATGATTCAAGGCTTTGACTTTTAAACATATATACAGATGTAACAACAGCAATCGCGGCAAACCAAGGTGGAGAGATAAACTGATCTACCGGAGGGACTGGTCAGCAACGGCCGAGAACAGACGTGTGTGAAAAATTAAGAGGAAAGCCTTCGCCCAACAGTAGAACATAAATGGGCTAACTAACTAACTAGTAATATGTTGCACGCATCCGAATGAATCTTATTTAAATACAAACGCCAAGCGCCATCTGTGCTAATTTATCGTCACCTAAACCAGCATGAAGGCGTAAACATGAGTAAGAACCGTCCACTAGTATAGTTATTTACACCTTGACTAAGTAAAGCTAAATTACTCAGTGGCTCTGGGGCCGTTTACAGCTCTCCTCGGTTTTTGTGACGATACCTTCGCTCTTAGCAAGCGCCTCTTGTTCGGCGGCTCTCTTCTGTTCCCGCCTCTTCTGGGCTTCTCGTATTATGTCGAATAAACTCTGTAACAATACACATACATTTACATTAATAACTTAGCACATAAAACCGCCTCAGATGGTATGGACAAGTTCGGAAAAAAAGTGGGGACCATTCGTAAAAATTGGACAGACGGCGCCCGCTTTTGCCCTGGGGGTCTAGAATCGTGAGGGATCTCAAGTTAGCCCAATTGCCAGAGCCGATCACAAAATGATAGAATATCCTAGCGCCAAATACTGAGGAGCCCCGACCCTAAATAATGGGATTCTTGATCCTAAAGAGAGAACAAAGAAGAAGAAAAATAACTTGGTATACATCTGACAATGATAATAATTATGCACTAGTGCAATAAAAACGAGACAGGATTTATTGATTAGGCATAAAAAAAAAGTTCACATAGTTGTCAATGCAGAAAGTGCTCAAAACACTGACAGCATTGCCATAATGACACTGATACTATTGCCGAAGAAAAGGTCAGCCATCTCACACGCAGTCGACGAACTTTTTGTAAAAATATATATTCAATACGACTTTATGTGCTACAAAATAAAAACATTGTTATCTTTCGAACAGCTGACTGAGATAAAGTTCTTATCCTTCCTCTTATTACGTATCGGCTAGCAAGTGTACGATGTGTTTTGATACAAACATCAAATTGTCTTTGTAGTTTTTAAAGTGCTTTTAACAGCCTAAGTAGTCGTCGTCGTAACACTCTCGCGTTTATTCTATCAGGGTAGCATCATCATCATAGGCCTCCCCCAAGCGTCGCCACAACGAACGATCATGTGCGTCCCGCATCCATTGGATTCCCGTTACCTTCACCAGGTCGTCAGTCCACCTTGTAGGAGGTCTTCCAACACTGCATTTTCCGGTACGCGGTCGCCACTCCAGAACCTTTCGGCCCCAACCCCCCAGGGTCGCATATCCAAATTGTCTTGGTAGTTTTTAAAGTGCCTATCCTTTTAACCGCCTAAGTAGTCGTTGTCGTAACCCTCTCAAGTTTATTCCATCAAAGTCACATCATCATCATTTCAGCCGATAGACGTCCACTGCTGGACATAGGCCTGCCCCAAGCGTCGCCGCAACGAACGATCATGCGCGTCCCGCATCCATCGGATTCCCGCTACCTTCACCAGGTCGTCAGTCCACCTTGTAGGAGGCCTTCCCACGTCTCACCATTCTCATTTTCTATCTAAACTAGTGCTTGACTGCGATCTCACCTGAAGGTAAGCAGTGATGAAATCGGTGAAGATGAATTGCACTAAGTAATTCATAAAGAGCCTTTTCACTCTAGCATTTTAAACACCTAAATTATAATCACACGGGAAGACCGCTGCAGGCAAATTCAAAGCTTTCGATGTACACGATATAAAGGACGAAGCGAAACGCTTAGTCCGGACCGTATACGTGTTAATAACGTAATGGTCCACCATTACGTTATTAACTCTCACTCGTCCTTTTTATATATAATTATTTTGGCGAATACGTATTCTGAATTTTTTCGAACATGCACATAGTTCGGAACGCCTAACTTCAAAGTGGCCAACATATTTTGAACTTACTGTACTCATTTGATGCCGCCCTGAGATTGCATCCTAAGCAGATGCCAACTCTTCTTCTTCTTTTTGCCCTTATCCCATATTATAATGATAGGCTCGCGTTTGACCACCATCTCACTTGATGGTAAGCGATGATGTGACCGACGATGGAGCACGCTTGACGATTACATTACGATTACTTGGGGTGGGCGCAACACGCTTTTTTCTTCCATTCTATCCTGTCTACTACTATCATTCATACACTTTTCTTTCATATCATTCCTCACACAATCCATCCAGTTTTTCTTTGGCCTCCCACTCCCTCTCCATGCATCATGATCCCAAACTATCATACTACAAATCTTTTTATTTTTTTATTGTTGATAGGTTTGAGCTTCACTGCTATCTCACCTGATGGAAAGCAACGACGCGGTCGACGATGGAACGCGCTTGCCTAGAAGTAACCTATTCACTCTTGACTTAAAGATTCCCGGGTTGTAACCATCAGGGAACAGAGAACAAAACACATCTAATATTCGGGTAGATATTACCTTCCCCTCGGAGTCGCTAGGCTTGTCCTGCTCCTTCGCCGCGATGGCCGCCTTGTCGAGCGCCTTCTGTATCTTGCTCTCAACCTCGAGGATCTCCTCCTTGTCCAGTAGCTCGATCAGCTCGGCCATCTGTTTCTCTGACAGGTTCACGTTTTCGTTGCCAATTATTTCGAGCATCTGGAATGTGACGGCAATAAAAGTTGAGTTTAATGCGAGATGGTAAACAAAATCGAAACAGCACTCCATTCCTCTTCTACATTATAGAATATAGTGCCATATCATTAAGCACAAATTCTGAAACTAAGGCGCCGCGAAGCATTGCCACAATTTGGTTTCGCGTTTCGTTTAGTACCAAATTGACGACCAACCAAGAATTAGACGAGGTTTTTTTTAGGTAAGATATCTTTTGACTTAGCACCAGCATTACGGTGGAACGACTGTGTCATACTTTTCCTGATACCTAAGGATACATGTTCCATACCTAAGGATTGTCAATATTATAATGTTCCCACTGCTGTTCCACTGCCGACTCCGGTGAGGGAATGGACCATAATCGTTGGTAGATATCAGTCTTCGAATTCTATACTTCGTATATAAGTCTACTACTGTCATTAGGTCCCTACGTGAGCAGGTCACAGGGCACGTAATTCAGGACGGAAGGTGGGACATGGTCTGCGTAGATACGCCGCACAAACACTGAAGATCGGAACCATCTGAGAACCCCCACATGAGGAGATTGTCTTTGCTGCGCCCAACTTGGATGCGGAGTCCGTTTATAGTTTTCCAAGTTGGCCAAGGAGGTGGTGTTGCTTTGAAATGGACCAGAATTCTAGGCCAGGCAAGTAATTTAACTAATTTTGCCATCGATACGCTAAGAAGAAGTCTACTACTCTAACAGAGGCTGCCCCTACTGCACCATCTTATAAATAGCGTGACTTTAAACAGTATAAGAACTCACAACTCTATTTTTAAAACTATAGGTATAAAGTAACTCAGATGTTTACATTTAATAGCCACTTCAAGGACGCTAGATTATCGCAATTGCCTGCAACCGACACTAAATGATAAACAGGTGATATGCGATTCTATTCATCTCTCACACATGAATAAACACCCACATTAAAATAAAAAACGCCACTATTGAAACAGAAAATACGTCAGACAGAAAATATTAAAACAAAAATATTTGCAGTTCCTAAAGTCATGAGGTCAGTGACCGATGCAGACGCCTGACCTTTCCACATTTTCTAAAAGTCAATAACATTGCTTGTTTATACATATAAAAATATGAACAACTACTTTGTTTATACCACAGAATAGATGAAAGAGGTTAGAATAGCCTTGTGGGCGGGACAGGCGTGCCACAGAGTAGGGCAATGCTCATAGTTCAACTACTAATAGCAAACTTGCGATCCGAGTGCGTGGTCTGTTAGTTACGTAATGCGCGTTCGTATTGGTTTATTGCCTGTAGTGGAGTTAAAGGGTGTGAGACAAGCGGCGATACTCGTTGTGTACTAAGTACACAAATCGGAAAGTATTTCCTTTCTAACCGCTTTCATCTTTTCTGTGGTTTATACCACCCCTAATTCTAGGAATGGAGATGAAAGAGATTCCCCCTTTTGATAGTCTAATTTAAACTTAGGACAGTGATCTTTAAAAAGATAGTCCGGAAGTTTCGAGAACTTGAATATCTCATAAATAAACATTCACAAACAAGTAACATTAATATTCGTTCTTTGAATTTCGTAACAAAAACATTACATAACCACAAACTGTTTAGTTTTTAGGATTCCGTACCTCAAAAGGAATAAACGGAACCCTTATAGAATCACTTTGTTGTCTGTCTGTCCAAGACCCTTTATTTCGGGAACGCGTAGGAGTTGAAATTAAAACCATATGGTCAAGTCTACGGTCCCTTGAAGATGTGAAAAAATCAAACTTCTAAGTTAACGAAAAAAAAGATACGGCAGTTTATGTCGCAAAAAACGTATATTTCGACACTCTCAAGGGAATCAAAATTCATGGGATATTTTCCGTTGACCTAGATCTCTGAAATTTGACATGAAGCGAGGTCTTATAATTATCACAAGTATAAGAATAAATCTGAAAACTGTAAAAAAAACTTCTTTTGATTCGGAAAAATCTTCAAGACTCGATTCGGGAATTGAACTTATTTACACAAGTTTGTACGGAACCCTCAGTGTGCGAGTCCAACTCGCACTTGCCCAGTTTTTTTGGCAAAGGAACGAACCACATCGAACCGTAAATGTCAAGTTTAAAAAAAAGAAAACTTAATGTACTGTACATTTTTTGTACTGACCGTGAAGATTATTATTAAAGTAGTGATAACACGGAAGTCTAGCGTTGTGCTCAGAAACAGGTCATGTAGGTACTTACTACGTTATCGCGTTATAATCACTCGCGGAGTATTTGATACGGCCAGTCACGTGTTTGGCAGCGTGGTGGAAAGTTGACAATGACATTGCCCTTGAGGCCTTGATACTACAAAGGTCATTGTTGCACCTACCTCACATAGTGATTGGTCCTTAATCGAATAAAGATTTCCTCTAAAAATCTATACAAGCTCTTATTAAAGTAGAATACGACAAAATATTTTAGTAAGTACATGTACTACTTTAGACCGTACTTTGAACTTTGCATGACGTATCATAGGCACTGTGCACGGCCTCGTAAGTTTGACGTGCTAAAGCTAATATGGCGATTGACCTTGAGGATTTTCTGTTGTGACAACGGAATGATGCAATTTGGGTTGTTCTAATGTTCTAAATGATTTTCTTTTGTTAAAAATAGTCTACTTGTGGAGCTGCAACACCATCCTTTTTAACCGACTTCGAAAAGGAGGTTTAATGTCTGAGGTGTAACGTCGACTGAATGTGTGTTTTTTTTTAAAGAAAATTATCCAGTGACATCTCCCGCTCTATAGGTGGATAGGGTAGGGTAGGGACTATTGCCCTTTAAGTTCTAGAGTCACGATTCCACAGCCCTTCCAACCATCTCACGCTACTGAATCTCTACAGTTTTGCTAACACCTATTAGAGACGCATGTGGAACACTAAAAGAAAAAATCCTCGCCGTCGACTCGGGCCTGAGGCTTATTGGATGGGCGGGCGAAGACCTACCCATTACTCGTCGTCCGCGACTACGGTGGCCAGAAATCGCCATCGACACGCCAAGTAGCTTACACTAAATGCAAACATGATACTAATAGGTACTAACCTTCAATACATCATCAATCTTCAACTGGCCATCAAAGTCATCGTCCAGCCTGCCAAGCACGTCCTGTATGAGCTTCAGTTTGGCCTCATCCGGCACCTTTTGTAGGCTTTTAATGGAATGCATCAGTTCATCAATTTGGATCAGTTGTTCCTTCGCCTTTTGCGGTTCAGACTTGGACTGCTCCAGCGTGGTGATCAGGGCTTTCTCCTTGGATTCCAGCATGGCTAGCGCAGCATCTAGTTTGCCAATCATGTTGTTCACCGCCTTGTATAATCTGTAATAATGCGTGGAAAATGTGAGTGGTTTTCTGATACGATTAGTCAAGGCTTACGGCCTGTTCACGGCTTCGGTCTTAGCGGCGTGGCGCGGCGAGCGGCCATCAATACTGCACGCGTTTTTACTATGAGCGACGTCTCGTAGCATACTTCCAGGGGATGTAACGGAGGTAATTATATCGGAACCGAAGGCGGAGTCGGAGTTTTTAAATTTGATTTATCGGAGTCGGAACCGGAAATATCGAAGCCGGCGGCAGAAGAGGGCCAGAAGTGGTGGCAGCAGAGAGATATAAAGAAAACGTACGTGTCGTGTGCAAACTAACAACAAGTGAAAAAATAAATGATAATAAAGTTCACGTAGCGGGAGTCAAGGGGATCCCGGACCTCCGATTAAAACCTCCGATTTAAAAGTATCGGAGCCGAAGTCGGTACCGAAGGTGTAATAATATCGGAAGTTCCGACTTAACGGAATCGGAGCCGAAGCTCCGTAACATCCCTTCAAACATTTACATACTTTTGATTTACCGCTCGCCGCCCCGCATTTAGCTACCGCTCACAGCGGCAAGGTATGAACGGGCCGTAAATCGTGAGTGAAACCCAAACAAAGATGACGTCAATTTAAAAAAAGTTGCGCACTAATTCAAGGCTCTTCCATCATTTGCAATAGTTACGGTTTATAGCATAAAGTGTATTGGTATAATTAAATTATGAAAGAGACTCGAAATGTGTCCTTTTAAATTGATGCTTGTGTAGTTTGGTAGAAGGAATAGCGATGGAAAATTTAATGGAGTATTTAATATAGATGGCCTATATATAACGTTGGTAATGGTAACCCAGTTTATTTTTGGATTAAATCAATCAATCAAACAATGCTGCAGCGGATTATAATTCTGATAAGAATCTCGATTACAGCATGTTAAATTGATTATCTAAACCGTTATCTTTTTTGGCATGTTTAAATACTTTTTTAAACATAAGTACAACTATGCAATATCAAAAAAGGAATTGAAGTGATGCTGTGTAGGTAGTACCAAACAATGAGTTATTAAAATATAGTTTTTATCATCGTAGTTCCGTTTATAGGAATTCAGATTCTCATATTAACAAATTAAGAACCACATAATTGTGAATATTGGTCAAGTAAAGAGGAGGCATGAAATGCATGTCACATAAAAAGTTCTGAGTATAATTTAGATGGATGGAGATGGAGGCCAAAGAAAAGATGGATGGATTGTGTGAGGATTGTTAAGAAAGAAAAGGGAGTTAGCGATAGTGTGACAGATGACAGTACAGAATGGAAGAAAAAAACGTGTTGTGCCGACCCCATGTAATATGGAATAAGGGCAGGAAAAGAAAACAGAATTGGGATGTTTCAATCAGCATATATAGGCACTAATAATGCGAAATTCGAATGATAATATAGTGTCCCCGCACATGGGCCACAAACTCCGCCATGAGAAGCTAGAAGCGGCCACTAGCCACTTGTGTCTGGTAAGATGCTCTTTTTTTTAACATGGTTTTTTTTTGGTGGGCAAAAATCATCCCAATGACACGCGTGCCCCAGTGCGCGCCGTCGACGACTAGGGCTCGGTCCGTACAGTTACTGGACGTTGGACAGCGAGCTACCCATTGCTCGCCGTCCGCAGGCCCGCGCCTACGGTGGCTGGAAATCGGAAACGGAATCCCGGCGGAGGCTGGGGCGCTGTGAGCGCCGCTGCCGCCCATGCGGTCGGTCTTTTTAACATGGGTTAACGCGTATGAACGCGCTTATCATAATGGATTATAACGAAGAAGATTTAAATGCGCAAGTGGTTTTGTATTGGCGTTTAGTGGTCAGGGTGGGCTACAAGAAGCGAGTAGCGACGTTTTGAAGCGTGTGGTGGCCACCAGCTTTAACTGTGGGCGGCGAATCCATATAAAATGTATGAAAACTATAGGAAATATGCCGTTGGTGACGGGGTCATCACTTACGTAGAAAAATCATTTTAAAAACTTGTACAAAACAAATTAAGACAAATTTTACGTCCTTTTTAACTTATTAACAGGACTACAGGACCTTAAGCGCGGTCACTCTCAGACTGCATACAAAATAGAATATGTATGTGTAGTGTGTGTAACTTTGAAAAAAAGAAGTAGCACAATACCTGCGAGCACCCTTCGACAGTTTGAGGTCGGCCTGCTTGGTTTTGACGATCTCGTCCATCTCTTTGACATCTTCGCTGTAGTCTAGAAGCTCTCCCTTGAGTTCCTGAATACTCTCCTTCTCAAGAAGCAAGGATTTCTTTTGTTCAGCTGTGGGTGGTATGAGATACAATTAGTGGACACTCATGTACTCTTAGTTCAGTATGTTCGCTAATGCTTTGGACGCTACTATCAACATTACCATTGTCAAAGAATTTTCTAACATTAGCAACCTAACATTTTTTTTTTGTTTTCGTTGTTAGTAAAGCAAAAGGCGCCTGGACTTTGGCGATAATTCCGGGGAGTGTGCGATTTTTACCACACTAAAACCACTCCGGTGATCACCATCAGCACAAAACCTCTATGAACCATTCCAGCACCCTCTCTGTGCAACGACTGTTACGGCACATGCCTGAGGAGACTGTATAACGGTCTCCCCTGAGCATCATTGTACACAGCAGCACAGTGATCACTGTGCCACCGTCTTCTCTGGAATCATTCGATGGGCGAACAGAGACCCAACTCTGAGCGCCAGTCCCGTCAAAGTCTCCATGTATCGGATGATGCAAACGGGGTTCCGGTATGTTAGGCATCGAGGTGGTTACCTCCCTAACCTAGCTTCGCACGAATGTGAAGTTCTTGGCTTTTTTTATAGTATAATATTCATCTATACTCATATCTTCCTCATGAATAATTCTGTGTATTAAAATCTGGCACAGAAAACGGTATTTCTCAGTAATAATAATAAGATCGTACGACGGTAACTTTGTAAAGCCAAAATCTCCGTCAAATCAAAGGTGAATGGACGACCCCAACAGCTAAACGGACCTTGGCAATAGTCCAAGACAATAAACACAACAATACTTAATAGGGAAAACGTTGATTGCAGATGGAAAACGATCTTTCTCACAATAATATTAGTTTTCCGGCATCATCTTTGAAACTGTTTCAAATCTAGTGTTATTGCACAAACATGCAAATGCGTTCATATTTATTTTTGTGCTAGGTTTGTTTTTTTGCCGACCTATTTTTGTATCACACTTAAAGATATGGTTTTGACAATTAGATAATGGTTTTGACACTTTACAAAAGTAGTGTCTTGTAATCTACACATATAGACAAGAGGTAAAGCTTGTTTTTTTTTTTGTTTGTAGGAGATAATCTTTGAAAGTACTGGTCCGATTGCTAAAATATTTTCACCCATAGAAAGCTGCTTTATTCCTGAGTGACATAGACTATATTTTAAGTACGCAGGCGAAGCCGCGGGCAAAAGCTAATATGGTAATAAAGCTGCTGCCAGCTTGGTCCGCGTAATAGCAGAATAAATTCCCAAGGAAACATACTCTCGTAATAAAGTGTCCTCTATGTTCTATTCTAGAACATTTTTTTGACCACCATCTCACCTGATGGTAAGCAATGATGTGGTCGACGATGGAGCACGCTTGCCTAGAAGTAACCTATTCACTTTTGACTTAAAGACCCCTAAGTTGTAACTATCAGGACATGGTCTAGCCGCGTACCAAGTTTCATCGAAATCTTTTAATCCGTTCCAGTGTAAAGAAGTAACAAACATAAACTTTCGGCATTATAATTAACCCTTTAAGGGCTCGGGTCAAATTGGTTCGACGAGTGTTTTCGCGCCTATTCGCCAGGGTCGAGTGATTGCAATTGGGTACTTCATCTCGTTTAGCTCTTAAATCCCCATAGGAGACAGAAGAGCTGCCAAGATGGAGTATTTGTGTCGAGGATGTGCGACTCTAGCGGAACAAAAGCGACAGTGTCTGTCGGATTAATAGTAGTGCGAGTGTAAAGTTAATCACTCTTTAAAGATTTAAAGTTTGTTTTTTGGCGGTTTACCTCCATAGAAAACGACCAATTGCAACTAGAGATGGGTTAATGCCCTGGCATATTGGGCGCATTGAATAAACGCCGCATAAATGCCCATAAACGCCCAATAAATGCCTTTGGCCTGGGCAAAAACTTTAACAGAACTTTTTAAAATTTTTCATTCAAAAAGCTATATTTGAGTGTGCAGAAAAGGTAAATTCACGAAAACATATTGGATTATAGCTAATATATCGCAATAAACCAGAAATTGATATAATTAAGGTAAGAGTATGCTTTACCTGTTAAGCGGGCGGGACGTATAAATACGTCAAACGTAAACAATAGCGTGTACGGGTTAATCTGTGGTACGGGTTAGGACTTAATATTATGAATACGTCCTTGAAATATATGTTGCGCAATTACGTTCTCCGGGCGCGCGCCCGTTATATGCAGCGTAATTATTAAGGGAATTCCCCGTATAACTAGCTATAATAGTAACATTTCGTTTCTCTGGTCGGGTTGACGCGGGCGCGTCAACCCGACCAGACCCAACCAGACTGAGTTGCTCAGTCCCGCACTCCCGCAGTCCAGGGAGTGCGGGACTGAGCAACGGAAGCTAGAGTTCACGGGGGAAGGGGTAGGGGAATAACTGCCACCGCGCCCCGTCGCCCGGCTCGTTCGCCCGTTCATCACATCGCTCTACGCAGTTGCTCGGACGCACGTCGTTCTGATTTTTATTTTTCGATCTACCTACCTACCCACTACGATTCAGTTTTCTGTTTGTTGACTATTTGGTAAAAAGTTGGTAAGTACATCTAATCATTGCTAATATTGTGTTGTTTAGTTATTGTGACGTGTGTTAATGTGAACATTTTTAGAATGCTTGTTGTTGTTGATGTCCATAAGAAATCCAAGACACGGACTCGGACGGGTATCATTGAAAAAAAAAATCGTCATGGAGATCGTTTTCGCGGTATTTGGGGGAGCTGATTAAAATAAAGACATCCATTTTGTCTGTATGTCCCTAAAATCTACTTAAAATAATGTAAATATATAATTTTAATGAGCGAACAAAATATTCTAAAGATACTCATAAAAAATGTTTATTTTATTTTAGATTTACAATGGGAAGACCGAAGAAAGAAGACATTTGGAAATATTATCAAGATATCGGAGATAAATCGATTAAGTGTAGTTTCTGTGAGAAGACACATGTCATTATAATGGCCAACCATTTGTTGGTTTGTAGTAAAGCTCCGATTATTGTCAAGAAGCAAATAAATGATATTAATAAAGAAAGAAATTTGACATCCGAGTCAAATGAAAGCACAATTCCTGAGCCTGAAGTTTCTGTCGCAGAAAAAAAGGGAAATTTAAAAGAACATTTCGCTAAGGCCTTATTTATCTCTGGAGTTCCAATGTCCATGGACCATGGTGGACCATCCGCTCTGGAAAAGTTTTTTCGAAAAATTAAATTTTAAGCTACCAACTCGGAAAGCTCTTGCAACAAAGTATTTGAAAAAACTTTACAATGAATTGCAAAAAGAATTATCTGACGATATAGCAAAATCACCATTTTTTCATGTTCAGTGTGACGGATGGAGTAATGTCAGAAATGAGGGAATTATAATTTTTTTAATATGTAAACCAGAAACCATATTCGTCAAGAGCTTAAGCACGGAAGATAATCGGCACACCAGTGAATATTTGGCTACAGAAATAGAAAATGTTATTAAAACTTGATGAGAAAAAAACTTTCGTTGTAATTGGAGATAATGCTAGGAATTTGCAAAAGGCTTTTGAAATTTTGGGAAGAAAATATCCATGGATAGTGCCTCTAAATTGCGCAGCACATAGCCTAAATTTACTGTGTGCAGATGCCATGAAAGTGAGTGTCATTAAAGCTTGTATTAATCTTGCAACAGAAGTTATAAAGTGCAGTAAAAAAAGTCAAATTTTGAGCGCACTTTTAAGCAAAATTCGGAAAGACAAAGAAATTCATAGTGAAACCTTGAAATTACCATGTAACACTACATGGGGGAGTCATGTGGCGGCTTTAAAAAGTCTGAAAGTCAATAAAGCTGCACTTCAAATTCTCGCCGTCCATGAACATACCCAACCTACGTCAGACGTCAAAAGTAATATTCTCGACGATGGTTTTTGGACTATGGTTGATCAATATGTTAGTATAATGGAACCAATCACACAAGCGATCTTTGAACTCGAGGGTGATAATTATAACATCAGTAAAGTTTATATGACCTTCAAAAATATCTTATCAAAATTGCTATTTGCTTGCACTTCGACAACTATTCTGGAAACTTCTGATATGGAACGTTTGAAGACTGCAGTGGAACATAGAACTACACAGGTTCTCAAACCCATACACTACGCTGCACATATGCTGGACCCTAAAGCTGAAGGACATGAACTCACTCAGTATCAAGAGATGGAAGCGATGGAGTTTATTCAGAACATGGCGGTTTTTTTGAATTTAGATTGTCTGGTTGATCTTGCTCAATATAGAGCGAGAGATGGTATATGGGGAAAAGAATTCATATGGAAAGCTACAGAAAAGGTAGATGCCGTATTGTGGTGGAAAGGAATTTGTGGTTCCTCGCCGTTAAGTAAAGTGGCACTTCGTATCCTGACTGCACCTTGCACATCTGCGGCTACTGAACGCTCGTTTAGCATCCATGGTTTCATACACAGTGCTAAACGAAATCGCCTTACTACAGAAAGAGCAGCTCAAATCATATCTTTGGCATACAATTGGAATTTAAAGGAAAATAATGATCCATCTGAAAGTATCCAATTGTCCAATGCTAACGATTTTGATACGGACATCGAAGATTTTTTAAGCGATGATTATGATAGTCAAGATGAATCTAATTCGATTCAATACAATACGCCTGAGGATTTTGATTCCCGCCCATCAACATCCACTTCAACAAACCGAAACCTAGAATTTGTTGATGTTGCATCTAATATCAACTTTGATGATGATGATGATGATGATGACTGAAGCTATCTACATTGTATTGAGCGATTTCATTACCTATTATTAGTTTAAGTAATAGACATCAAAAACAAGCCAAAATTTTAGGACCACGATGATGGTAAAAATTGACAAATATTTATTTTATTCGGAAATCTTACAGCTTACGAACATACATACTATATTACTTACTTATGATTATTGTAGTATCAAAGCCAATTATAAAATTTCACTTCATTTTCACTTTTTACGAGTGTTAAAATTATATTTTCTATAATTACGTATTCGAATTTTCGACTGTGATTTTTTTAACAAGACTGATTATCTTATGACTGAATATTTAATTAAGATTTTAATTTACAAAATACCTACATTAAGTTTCATTTTAAGTTCCTGCTTTATTTTTTACAAAACAAAGTTATTCATTTTTATGCCCAGTGATCGGGCATTTATTTGGGCGTAAACTCATTTATGCCCAATATGCCAAGTTTATGCCCATTTTGTCCATATTTGTTTTTGCCCTCGACCCATCTCTAATTGCAACCATAATTAATACCTCTTATAATATATAATAACTATTGCTCAAATAATTTCAATTATTTGTGAGAGCGAGTTCAATGACCTGTAGTTAATAGTCGGCGTTGCGTACAAACTACCTACAGGTCATTGAACTCGCTCAGCTGATGTTTTCTTAAAGAAATTAATTTCGTAAATTAATACGAGTTTTGAAAAAAAGGTACTTTATTTTTTAATTTTATCTTTACGAATCGATAGTGTTTCATGTACCGGATCGACCCTCCACGAGATTAAAACGATTAAAATTTAGCGGTGTATATAAGCTTGGAGTGGAGGGAGGCCTTTGCCCAGCAGTGGGACAATACGGGCTAGACATAATATAATAATAATAATATAAGCTTAAAACACTTGGTACAATATTCTGACAAATAAATGCATTCTATTCTGTTCATGCCAAACCATAGAAGCTAGCGAGTTAATGACGTATTACAAGTGCCCATGTATACATGACATAAAATATATTGAATTAATATGTATCAGTCAACAGTTATCTACACCAGCAATCTGTATTTTCCTATGGAACTAATTATGAACAATGTATGCTTTGTATATCACCATGTAACATTCGAGAAGTCTGTATTTACAAACAATATGAGTCATTGGTCTGCATTCATGCAACGCTCTGAGTTTAACTGCGTACCTTCCTTCCTACTGAAATATCTGTTTTATTCCGCGAAAGAATGCTACATGTTGCCAAAGTAATATAAGCTTAGAAATGCTATCTATACTAATATTAGAGAGAGGAAAAGTTGGCTTTTTTATGTTGTTTGTTTTTGTGAGGTAATCTCTGAAAGTACTGGTTCGATTGCTGAAATTATTTCACCGATAGAAAGCTGTTTTATTCCTGAGTGACATTGGCTATATTTTGTGTGGGTGAAGCTGCAGGCAAAAACTAGTTAGCAATATTGTTACGTGGTTACTGACATGATTTTTTACTTTGGAAAGATTTTTTTTTTGTTATAAACTAGTGCTTGACTACGGTCCCATCTGATGGTAAGCAGTAATGCAATCGGTGAGGCGTGATTGTTTGTATTAAAATAATGCTGCATATTGTATTTAATAAATATACATATGAGTGTCGTTAAATTTTTGTTAAACCAAACGAGGATATCCTGGATATCAACTTTTCCATCGTTAGTAATGTTATTTGGAAATGATATTTGCCGTACCTATGTAGGGTTGTCTTAAAATTGCAAAGCCAGATAGACCAAAGTAAAAAAGGTCGGTAATCATTCAACATGAAGCAACAATAACTTTGAATGAAATCAGTTTTGCTTATTATTCATCGTTAAATAAAATATAGATAGGTACATTAATATTAATTTATATAGCATAGCATAGTCGGCCCTATAATGTTCCCACAGCTGGGACTCAGGCCAGAGAGAGGCTGTCTAGTAGGGAATGGACCGTAATCCATCATGCGAGCCCAGTGCGGGTTGGTGAATGTCACATGTCTTCTAATTTTTGGTTCGGTTCTGGCATGTCCTAGCTGATTTCCTCAGGATGTTTTTCTTCACCGTTTTGAGAGAAGTTGTGATGAAATAAACTACGCAAAGTAATGCGCCTGGCTGGGTTTGAACCCGCGACCGACGACTCGTAAGTCGGGGCCGTTACCTCTCGGCCACTACTCAAGAGCAAGATGCCATGAGTTATCACTAAAGAGAAACCTACTTAACTACAAAATATATAAGACGCGTCTTTAAAAAAATATTTTAAGATAGCGCACACACATTTTAAAATTAGGGACTATGTTGACTCTATTCCAATATAATATATTACAAACACGCTAGTGCAATATTTGCATGATAATCAATAACTGGTTTATACCGGAAACGTGTTGCTGCCTACCTAACTACCGACATGGATCATTGAAGGGAGATAAGGAAAACTCTAACACACGCTATGGCACATGATAAGGCTGTTTTTCCATCAGATATGTGCTATGCAGATATGCTCATCATCATCATTTCAGCCGATAGACGTCCACTGTTGGACATAGGCCTCCCCCCAAGTGTCGCCACAATGGACGATTCCGCAACATTCACCAGGTCATCGATCCATGTAGGCCTTCCAACTCACACTCTATGCCAAGCCATCTGTTCTGCGAGTAAGTGTCCGTCCACACGGTGCGGTGCGGCTCCGGCGCGGCGCCTGAGCGACGAATCGGCGGGCCGTACGAGCAGGGTGGCGTCACTCGTGTGCCCGCTGATTCGTCAATCAGGCGCCGCGCCGGAGCCGCACCACACCGTGTGGCCTGGCCCTAACGTGCCCTGCCCATGGCCACTTAAGTTTGGCGATTCTTCGTGCTATGTCGGCAACTTTGATTCAAGGATGCTATGCTGCGAGGATGTTACAGCTAAGCTGTGAAACTATGTGACCGTTTCCACTGATACTAAGCTATGTAGCGGTGCGAGTAAGACGTGCTATGAAGATGCGCCTCCGCAAATTAGCTGCGCGTGGAAGATGGGCAGTTCGAGCTAAGTACACGATGTATCGATGACAGGGAAGCGGCAAGTTCTGCACATAGCTCTCTAACTCACCACCATCCATATCAACATAGCATAGCGTGCGGTATCACTGGTAGCACGAGTCATTGCTAGCCCTAACAGAGTTCTGAAGATGATAGTTGACAGAATAGACTGTCCATACATGGTTCACTGCTGTAAATTATATGTACCTTGCCAGAATTCTATTTACTAATTGTTACCAACACTATATTAGTTTTGCTCGAATTAAAGATTTAATAATAGATCAATATCACGACAATGTTACTTGTAAACTAAAACCCACATAAATAAAAGTTCCATACGTTATCTATGATGATCACAACACGTTTCGCGCACATGTCACACATACATAAACTTATTTTTGTGAATGACACAATGCGAAGAATACGTAATTATGGAGGCAACAATATGAACTTGAACTTCCGTACATAGAAAAAAAACATGGAAGTTTGCCAATTTTTTTTTTATTAACCTGTAACCGCTCTGGGTCCGTCGACCAATGTCTGTCTGTGGGAGGACCTTCTTAATCTCTCTCTCTCTTATATTTTAACGTAATGATTTAAGACTCAGGAGTAGGGCCGGAGTGGGTCCACACCACAGGCAAGGAGATACTTTGCAAATGCCTCCCCAACATCTTCCAGGTATTGTTTTCGTGAACCACTTCCAACTAGTATTTGTGGTAGATGACCTAGATTTCGCCAACTCTTTTCAGGTGGACCGTAAAAAAGAGACTAACAAAAAAGCCACTAAAGGTTATGGCGTACATACAATGGTCTGCATAGGGCTAAGTGTAGAAACCACATTCAAACTGAACTGAAGAGACTAACAATACTTTGGTTGCCAATAAGCACTTACCTAATTTCTCTAAAGCGTCTTCTATAACTTCAATGTCTTTGCCCGAGAGGCCTTCTTCAGGTTTTTGTTTCGATGACTCAAGTATGATTACAGGAGCTTGGTCAAGCATAGGGGCGATGCCTTCAATGTCAATGATTGGCGCTTTGTCCTTAAGCTCTTCCATCTCCCTCTCTCTTTTCTTCGCTTCAAGGATCTGTTTCTCTCTCTCTGCTTCTTGGTGCTCCTTCTGTTCTTCCTTGATCTTCTGAACTTCTAATTTAATAGCTTCTGCTTTAGCCTGGAATTTTACAAGTACAATAATAAAAAATTGTATTGTCCTTACAGATACTAATATTGTAGATCTATACCACAGTGCAAAGTTCAACAGTTCAGGTGATGTCAGTCAGCCCCATACGGTGACCATCAAACTCTGCATTACTAAAAGACACTGGCAGAATAGACCACACTGTCTCAGTTTTCAAAGAAAACAAAACATTGGGTTAAATAAAGTAAGTATAATTGATTCTAATGCGTTTTTCCATATTTCAATCACATTCACCATGAAAGAATGACTGTTAATCAATTTATAATATCCCTTTGTTTACAGTTACTCAAGAAGAATGTACAAGAATAACGATTCCGGTAATTGAAAGTCATAATCATAACATTTGAAATCATAAAAAAGAACAGTACAATTACGAAGTACAATTGAATTTAGAATGTCTTCCTTTTTTGAAAATCAATTAAAACACAGTAATCTCAATACATTTTAAACAAGCTTTAGCCTAAAAAAGTGTTTTACCTTGAAATCCAATTTGCCCTCTTTCTCTCCAATAGCAGCCTTTGTCTGAGTAGCAACTTGCTCTGGCAAAGCAGATATGGTCGCTTTCAGTTTATATGTTGTTGGTACATGTTCTGGTACCATCAAGGCTCTCGACAACAGCAGCAAAGAGGGTGGCACCTTCTCATTTAATGACAAGTCAAGCCAATTCCTCAATTCCTTTTTCAAACGCTCTTCAGACACACCATAAGCCCTCATGCCTCTTGCTCTACAAGCCTGCTGTAACTCACTAAAGTCCAAACTCTCTACGCCCTCTTTAGCAATCACTTTATCATCAGCTGCCAATGACCTCAGCTTCATCTTAAGATTAAACCGTAACATGGCACTGGTACCAATAGTCGTTGCGTTCACCACCTTACACAAAGCAACTAAATGCGGCCTCTGCAATGAATCTAATGTGATCTCATCCTCAAATAACTTAGAAAACTTCATGATCTCTTCACTGGTTGCAACGTCTCCTGATGTTCTAATTTTACTAAAGAAGCTGGAGAACTCTCTGGCCAGCTCTGAATGCCTGTTACTGGCCTGTGGAGCCATCTGATCTAAGGTCTCCTGGAAGAATTTTGCAATCTCCAACTTGACTTTTAAATGTTTCTTTAACTTAGCTTCTTTCTGATCACTACTTTCAAATGTGGATGGCAATGCATTTGGAAACAGTTTAATATAAAAAGGCAGGAAAAATTCCAAAAATGGAACAATTATAAATACAATAAATGGAACCATTCTAAACAGATCACCTATGGTTGTGACCAGCAGCCTATGTTCTCGTCGGGTCAGTGTGTCACCTTTTAAAATTTTAAAGAATAAGGATATTGAGATCCTTATTTCAATGAAAAGCAACCTGAAGCCATGATAGTAATGTTTGAGCTCATTCATAATGCGTTCTTTTAAGGGCTTTTTTGGAGGAGCTCCTATTTGTGGGCCCTTTAATTTGTCTTCTATGGCTTTCTTTATAGTTTCAACAGTAGCTTCAACCTTTGAGGATGGTTTTAAAGGTTCTTTATCAAAGTAATATCTGCTGGTTGAGAAAGACCTGATGGACTGTGCGTGACAGTAAACTCTTGAATTGAATGGTTTTTGTGTAATGTCATAATTCAGTCCGATAGGCTGGATTGTATAATATGACAATGACCTTGAAAATGTTATGTATGGAAAGTTTTGGTATTGCCGATTCTCCCATTGTATTGCTAGAAAAATAAAATAAACATTTTATACAAATAATTCATTAAAGAAAATAATGTACCAGTACTACCAGTACATATTTTGAATGATTATCCAACACGAAAATCTAGTTGGTTCAGCTTATATTTCTAAGCTGTAAGGAATTAATTCATTCTAAGGGAATATCCTTTAATTTTCTCGGTTTAAAACTAATTTAATAGAACCGCAACAACCATGTGATGGTTATACTCATGATGAAACAAAAATACTAATTAGATAATTCAGATAGGTATGTAGATGATAATATTTTTAGTTATTTTTGCAGACTTTTATTAATTGCTTTTACAAATAAATGCGCATGATAGTTTAACGTAAAAATAACAGTTTCCACGATGAAGTCATACATAGATGTACATAATAATCAATCAAATTCCGCTTTAGGTTAAGGTTTAGTTATGACATTTGCTGCAAAAAATTGTTTACTTACTCGATTTCTTGATGCAACGACATTGGTTAGTAATTAGCCTGATCATATTGGTCGCTATTCACAGGGCTTAATCTACAGGAAATATTGAAAATATAACAAAAACAAAATCAACCCCTAGTACACCATGACAATCGTAAAGAATCACAGTCCACAAAGCACAGATAAAAAATATAGACTGGATATTTGGATAAGATTATGTACTTTTCTTATAATTATTAGTTTATGGTAGGGTATGATGTAAAATTAAAATAAGTTTGACATGACAAAATTTAATCGAATAAAGTTCAGTGGCTGTTTTAACTATTTGCAAATTGATGGTGGAGACTGTGATGTAAAATTGGTCGGTCTGTGCAACTCGACCGTATGTAGAAAGATTGAAACATTAATTTTGGTAAAATGGAACCGATGAGAAGGTTGACATGATACATTTGTTTGCTGTTAAATACAACAAAAACATAGAAACCTATTCATACAAAGACTAGCTTAAAAACCTTAGTATCCTAGCCAAAAAATATTAACAAAAAAAATCAAATTTTAGTTTATTGATTGCCATACGTCAAATTGTTGTTTGCGAGCATAACCTAAATGTCTAAAATCAATTAATTGTAGTTTCTGTAAAAAATATACATCATCATAGTAAGATTAAATGAATATTGTACGTTGTTACCTAAGATCTAGTTTTGTTAATTTAACAAAACCTCCTCTTAGGCTTCTTTCTACCAGTGAGTATGTCGAATATTGTAACCTAACCATAATTTCTGATCACGGGATGCAATAGAACGATAGACTTAACATAAGTTTACGAACTTTTCAGGTTCCAAATTGTCCAGTGTTATGGCTTTATCAGCAGTAAAGAATGCAGCAAAGAGAATAGTTTGGGTAGACCTTGAGATGACTGGCTTAAACATTGAAAAGGACCATATCTTGGAAATTGCATGTGTTGTGACGGATGCGGACCTAAATGTTATTGCTACAGGGCCGAACATAGTCATCAATCAGCCAGATAGTGTTCTGAACGAAATGAATGACTGGTGTGTTGCTCAGCATGGTGAGGTATTGATTCCTTCTATTTGATATTAATTATTAACTTGTTTTTTTTATTGGGGACAAAAAAACAGTTACATGCTAGAGAAAATACATAAAATCCATAAAAGTAGATGCACAATCGTGTAACACACTCCAATGTCCACATCATAACATGAAAAACAGAATTGAATGACTGTGTGTGTTCAACTGTTAATTTTGTAACTGTTCGTTTAAATTGTGTGTACAATAAAGAATAAAAAAACTGGTAAGAGTTTACAGAACTAAACTCAAACGTAAACTCTTATGGCTAAACTGTACAATACTGGACAGCGACTTTTGACCTCATAATTTTTTGTTGAAGAGATTTAAAATCACCAATTTTTTGTAACTTTGATGCCATTTTGACAGATGTCATTCGCTTTTTACCTTTCCCACATTCCGAATTGTGTCAAAAGCAATTATATCGCGAATCCGACCAACGCAACATCACAAATAGTACTCAATAGTCCTTAAATTTTTAGCAAATAATATTTGTAGACACCCCAACCAATGAAATTAATTTTATTTTAAGTTCATAAAAAAAAATGGGTCAAGAACTACATTTTCTGAAAATAAACATTTTGCAGCTGCTAAAAGATATGTGTGATGTTGTGTGATTTATATTGATTTTATTACCATTTCAGAGCGGACTGACGGAGGCTAGTCGCAAATCAAATGTTTCACTGAAAGAGGCTGAGAAACAACTCCTGGATTTTGTCAAATCCCATGCACCGGAGAAGAAGTGTCCGTTGGGCGGTAACAGTGTCTACATGGACCGTTTATTTATTAGAAAATATATGCCAGTACTTGACAATTATTTACACTATAGAGTAATAGACGTCAGCACAGTAAAGGAGTTGGCGAAGCGATGGTACCAAAAAGAGTTTTCGCTTATGCCGCAGAAGAAGTTTAGACACCGAACTCTGGATGATATTCTTGAAAGCATAGAGGAATTGAAGTACTTCAAACAGCATATATTTAAGTCATCAATGTCGAAACTTCAAACAGAAGTTTGAAGTTTCACAGGACTAGATACTTTACGGGTATTTTTAATTTAAATAATTACAGTAGAATCTCACTAATTCGGCACTTAGACCAACACATCTAATAATTCCTCGGCTCTCCCTATGCCACGCGCAGCGTATGCGCTCGGTCGTCGGTGTTGCAGTCCAACCTCAGAACAAATTTTAACTACATAATCCTATTCCGAATAATTCAGCTCCTTCTGGTTTTTAATAGTGCCAGATTAGTTGAGGTTCTTCTCCAAATGAATTCTGTTATGTATGTTACTGTTACATTCAATTCCAAACTGATGACTGTATAGTGCAGAAGTCCACAATCTGCAAAAGTATTATGTACAATTATAGTATTAATGGGTACCTAGATGAAAATAAAAAGTAAAATAAAAATTGTCTTTGTTTATTTTGTGTGAATGCACCCTCTTCCTTTTTCGTTTATCCTCAATGCTGAGTGATCTCGATCTCGACGAATATTTTTTTGTCGACTACCTATATTTCGCTATGTTGTCATGTCTTAGGCGATTTGGATGATGTCGCAGATTGGTTTCCAGTATACTGGATGCATGGATTTTGTTTGACCAACGCATCGGACTCCTGCCTCTTGGTTTTTCCCACCGTCATTTCCTATCAGCAATAGCTTTTCCAGGTTTTCGCCTCTCTGATAATGTGGCCAAAGAATTTAAAGATTTTTCTTTGGCACATCATGTGGAATACACACATTTTACAAACATATTCGGCTTTTTACTTCGAAGCAAAAGCTCAACAGGCTGCCAAAAAATTGGAATACTTAGCTAAGGTGAGACAGTACTTCACGCCGCAACAGCTGCTTTACCTTAATTAAGCGCAAGTTCAATTGTGTGTGGAGTAGTTACTGCTCTTATCAGCTTTGATGGCCTGGAGTCAATTGAGAAGCTAGCCAAGAGTAGGTATAGGTATTCTGTCTAATAAGTCAACCGACTTGGGAATTTTGTATAATTAATCATTTAAAAAATACTTATATTCGGTACCTTTTATAAGGTTCTTCTGTTAGTAAACAATGATCTCTATCTCTTAATCAATCTTGATTATTGAACCCGTGTTGACTACATCAGATTTAATTAAATCCTAATAATTACCCAAGTCGTTTAACTTATTAGACAGACTCTATTTATCATCGGTGATGCACTTATCGAATCAAAACTTCAAAGTCTTGAACATAGTCATACCTTTATAAATTATTTCTAAGATTTTATGTTACTATTTTACAAAACTTTAACTCTGAATAAATATTATTATTATTTATTATTATCGACGCCAATTTCAGTTGCTGGCCTGTCGGTTTTCTATCGTTTACATTTCGGGGAGTGTGCGTTGGAATTGCACAATTTAATTCCACCAAGTCCGTTTCATCATCGGATCACTAGACGTACGGCGTTGCGCCATCGGTATATGATAGACATTAATTTCGTCCATTTGGTACATACAAAGCGTTTTGATACATTCATTACATATGCGTGCAGCTAAGTAGTGGAATTCCCTGCCGGGGTCTGTTTGCTGATACCTACAATCTAGGGGTTGGTGGAACTTATGTGTTCGAATTTTGCGTTCTAGGATACCTATGCCGAGTTCCTCACAATGTGGAAACCATTATAAGCAGAAGGGAATGTCAGATTTTGATGACTAAAATCCGCCGATGTTCTTCTAGTTGTCCTATGGTGTGCCAGGGGTGCGGTAACTCTTTCGAACGATCCTGCACCCCTCGCCTAAAGTCACCTTGTCATCGCTATGTCAATATCAGAGACCAAGAACGGCCTGCTCACAATTCTGCCGTCCTCTAACTAAAAAGCAGCTAAGTGCATGGTTTTCTGAGTAACTTAGCTGCTTTTTAATTAGAGGACGGCAGAATTTCTGTTTTAGCGGCGAGTGGCGCGGCGTCGGTAAGCGGCGTCTCGTACTTCAAACATTTGCATACTTTTGTTCTTACGCTCGACGTCCAACGCTTAGATGCAACACACGGCGGCAAGGTCTGAAGAAGCAAAGCATGAAAATTAAAATCTACTGTCGTCATATAATATCAACGACAACTGAAAACGTAGATATCAATTCTATTCTCATGCTAGTCTCCGTCAATTCAATTACAAACATAATGGCCAATGGCCATCTCGTTTGCATACAGCTCCAGTCTAGAATTCTAGATGCAAATGTAGCCACCACGGTCAAATGAATTTGCCTTTCAGATGGGACAGTTAAGCTTCTGCGAGTTAATTAGTTGCCGTTTCATTTGTCGAAATAATTGAAAATTAGCTGAAGTAGTTTTTTTTCATGTAGGCGGGAAAATCGTCCAATGATATCTCCCGCTCTTGGGTTGAACGAGAGGGTGTGGCAGACTTCTACTGACAAAAAACCCACTCCTGTTTCTTTGTTGCCTTTCATAGGAGACCCTTGGCCCCAGTAGGCTTCGATTCTGCTGGGCAGGGGCCGTAGGGACGTTTTGCTGACATCTCCTTTGACGCCGTTGACGACTTGGGCTCAGATGGTCGGATGGAGCTACCCATTGGTCGCCGTCCGCAAGCCCGCAGCTGTATCTAAGCAGGTAGGATTTCGGCGACATACCTGTTCCATCATTATCAACATTTCAACCGAAAGTCGTCGCCTAAGTGTCCTGTGCGTTGCGTATTCATTGTATTCCCACGACCCACACCAGTCATCGGTTCACATTGTGGGGTTTAAGGTTGCGTCTTCTGATATGCGGTCGCCGCTCCAGAACTTTTCGGCCCCATTGACCATCTGTTCCGAGAGCAGTATGCCTTGCTCAAGTCGGTAACATTGGTTCTCCTGGGGTTCGCGCAAGGAATCTCCAAACGTAGGTAGCCTTCTCTATAGCTTTATGGGTGACTTTAAGCCTTTATCATCTGTCCGTTTAACTGAAAATAGAGAAGAAAAGCTCTGCTGCGCTGTGTCGCGGGTTCGATTCCCGTAGGCCGTACGGAACAACTATTCGTATTAGTCGGCCGTTAATTATATCTAATAATTTTTAGGGTTCCGTAGTCAACTAGGAACCCTTATAGTTTCGCCATGTCTGTCTGTCCGTCTGTCTGTCTGTCTGTCTGTCTGTCCGTCCTGGCTTAATCTCTGTGACCGTTAGCACTAGAAAGCTGAAATTTGGTACCAATATGTATATCAATCATGCCGACAAAGTGGTAAAATAAAAATTGGAAAAAAATGTTTTATTAGGGTAGCCCCCCTATATGTAAAGTGGGAGGTGATTTTTTTTTTAATTTCAACCCTAACGTGTGATATATCGTTGGATAGGTATTTAAAAATGAATAGGGGTTTACTAAAATCATTTTTTGATAATGTCAATAATTTCGGAAATAATCGCTCCAAAAGTAAAAAACAATGTGTCCCCCCCCCCCCCCTCTAACTCTTGAACCATAAGTTTAGAAAATATGAAAAATATCTGAGAAGTAGAACTTTATAAGGACTTTCTAGGAAAATTATTTTGAACTTGATGGAAAGAACAGTTTTTGTACAAAAATGACAAAAGGGTTCTACAAAATAATTTCTGGACTAAGTTTGTAGTATAATCGTAGCAAGCATTTTTTTAAACTCGTAAGTGGGTACACTTTATTGTGACGGATGGGAAATTACGGAACCCTACACTGAGCGTGGCCCGACACGCTCTTGGCCGGTTTTTTCTTAATGTTCAGACATTACCCATTAATTTATAAAACTTAGCACACAGGTGGACCATATCCTAGAATGGGACATACGGTTTTTTATCCCAAGAGTAGGTAGGTATACTACATTAGTTTTAGTAGGTAGATACAGTACAATTCACGAATGATGGCGGCCGTGAAGTTTGCGCAGAAGGCTGCGCAGTAACGTGTTTTAGGTACCAAATGGCGACGTGCGTGTACGAGAAAAGTGTAGTATGCGCGAACGTTCGCAAAGGCTAACTTCAAGGCCGCCATCATTCGTGAATTGTACTGTACTTGACGTGAAACCCGAGACACGTGACTAGTATTTCTATGTAAAGAATCAATGTACAAAATTTCACCGTATCATGGAAAATCACAAAGTTATAAGCTTGTGATGTCAGAAAAATACATAGTCCAGGTCATCAGGCGACTGAGTGAGGTGTTTTGCACTTGCATCTAGCTGTTTGTTGGCTCCTAATGCCCGCTATGACCTGCAATGACCTGTGTTATACTTAGTGTTGGTGGTGTCCAACATGTTACCTTTTTAAGTATTTTTGGTAAAAAAATAACATGGTGTAAAATCTATTGGAATCCATTCAGTTACTGATTCTGAACAACCTGTATACAGGTTTCGTATAAACTACAAATAATGTTGTAAATAGGTTTCTTGGATTCATTTCAATAACCTTTTGGCGGCAAATGTGAAGTACTCGGACATCCGCTACTTTGGGTTAGGTAGGCAACCTACTATCACAAAATAGATAGGTACCGTAAAATGGGGTGAATAGACTGAGGGGTGAATAGAGACAAAACTTTAAAGGGTATTTTCTCGATATTTGAATATTTTTTGCAGCATTTAACTACTAGCTGTTGTCCGCGGCTTCGCCCGCGCGCATAAAATATAACATAAGTCATTCAGGAATGAAGCAGCTTTCTATCGGTGAAAAAATTTTAACAATCGGACCAGTACTTCCAGAGATTACCTCCTACAAACAAAAAAACAAACCTTACCTCTTTATTGGTAGGTATATCTATTAGTATAGATTGTTATTCTAAAAAATCGATGCTTTGTTAGAGCTCGATATTATGTTATCAAAGTGAAAAACCAAACCAAAGTTTTGTCTCTATTCACCCCTAAGCCTCTATTCACCCCATTTTACCCGGATAAAATGGGGTGAAACAAAACTTCAAACGGAATTTTCTAGATATTTGAACATTTTTTGCAACATTTAACCACATGAGTAAATAAACCGTAAGGTTTATCTACTCAAATACCAATTTATATAAATTAATAATGAATAATATCAATCAATTATATCAATTTATTAATGAATTGTTATTCTACAAAGGCAATACTTTGTTAGAGGCTTATAATATGGATCAAAGTGCAAAACCAAACCGAAGTTTAGTTTCTATTCACCCCGTTTTACGGTAGGTACTACTTACTGTTGCACTAATTGTGCCTTCAACCACAAAATAGATAGGTACCTAGGTACAGAAGACAATCTCATGTATGTACTTCACTTTTTATACTTACGCTCGGTGGACGCACACTAATGAGCGTTTGAGCCGGAATTGTTCGACGAGTGATCCGAGACGCGACCGAGACATCGTGCCTATGAGCGTTGTCGTTGTGTGCGTTGCTCGAACGCGCTTTGTATGTAGATTGACTTCTGTACCTATATATTTTGTGCTTCAACGCTTCAACCTCATTAGGGGATCATAAGTGTACCTATACCTGCTGGATACGTATAGTTTTGCTCGGGTTTGTGTAAAGGTCAAAGGGAGTAGGTAGCCGAGTATCGGGTTTACTTAATAGTTTTCGAGGGACCGTGTAAACTCATACTGTTTAGTCATTATGTGCCTCTAATGTGCCCTTTATGACTTCAAAGTTCCGTGTATCTATCCCTCGTATACGTGAGTTATGTAGGTTACTTAACTGAGTACCTTATTCAGAGGCGTAGCGTGGATGACCGAGCCCAAGTCGATGGAGCGCACTGTTCCCGCGCGCCTCAAGGAGCTGTCAGCAGCAGCAGTTCCCAGCCGGGTCGAAGCCTACTGGGGCCAGGGTTATCCGAAAGGGAAGCTCGGTCCCGGTACGAAAGGCAAGAAGGAACAGGAGTGGGTTAAAGAGACAATTCCATGTCGTGCCATTTCTATACCTATATTTAATATAAATTATAAGATACCTTATTAATTTTATAATATGTATTTTTTTTTTTTTAAAGAAAATATGTTTTATTTTTCTTAATAGGTACTTTTATTCGTCCAGGTAAAAGAACTTTAATAGAAAATCACCATATAAAAGATATAAAATTGAGAACTTTGCTTTAGAGAAGGCAATTGACCAGCACCTATGATGTACCTAAGTATCTTATAATCTAAATAAAAAACAAAAAAAAAACCTCTTCTTGTGGCTTATTGACTATTTTTTTAAATAATAAAGTTTTCGGAATTCGGGACAATAGATGAAATTACTAGACACGAGACAAGACAAAATAAAAAAAAAAGGTAAAACTACGGGACAATCCCGGAAATCCCGGACAGGCCCTTTGGGTGCGCGGCCGTGGGCGAGGGGCCTCTTCGCCCATGCTTAGCTACGCATCTGCCTAAATTGAACAGAGTTGAATGATTAGAAACTGGGGCCTTACCATAACGCGTGTTAAAATTACAGGCGTGCGAACGAGAAAAAGGGATGGAGTTATATAATATATAACTCATCCCTTTTTCCCACTCCCAATTATGCACCCTATAGCTTTATAGCACAAAATAGATAGTTATAGAAGTCAATCACCGCTCACGGACACGATATCTCGGAACGCCTCGGCTCGCTCGTTGAACAGTTCCGGCTCAAACGCTTATTAGTGTGTGTCCACCGAGCTTAGGTGTGGCACAGGTCTGATCGTGTGTGGAGTACTGTAGCCACATATGGGCTGATGCTTCAAACTGCCATCTGGCAGCTTTGGAATCACTGGAAAGGCGTTCGAAGAGGCTAATTTGGTGTTCCAGAATTGGTTAACACCATCTACTAAGTCATTATAGCAACACTTTGGGGAGGCCTATGTCCAACAATGGACGTCTTTCCGCTGAAATGATGATGATGATGAATCTACTTAGCCTGGAGTACAGGTGCAGAGTAGCCTTTCGGTATTCCACAGGATGCATTTTAGAGACTGTGCGGGAATTACATGACTTGATTCCGCCATCATCTTTCATTTCCTAGTTCGGACCGCAGAGGTTTCAACAACGTACGGGTGGCATTTTGCAGCACTAGCCCATGTGTGGCTGCAGTACTCCACACACAATCGGATCAGTGCTTTGTATAACATTAAAAGCAGTCCCGGTGTTAAGTACTTACCGCCGGATCTTTGCAAGAACACCGAGTTTACAAGATAACTTGGCTTTATTATTAGATTTATAATTTTTTTCCGATATTTTCGAGCATAAAAACAAAAACTTAGTCCCTTTGCCTAATCATACCATAAAACACGACTATTCCACAGTATAAGTAAAGTCATTATACTTCAACGACCTCATAATCATAAGTTAGACAAAATCGAATGACATTACTCTTGATGGTCAAATTACGGCCGTTCACAAATTAACCTTGGACAAAATGTTCAGGCTCAGGGGATGACCAAATTGTCTTGGCACACGCGACGAATTTAATTATGATTATATGATAAAATATGAAGCGTTGTAAAGGCTCTTGGTGGTGACAATTTGTTGTCGCTGAATTTTTTGCACCTTCGGGTTAACGCCTTTGACTTTTCTGTTTGTGTCGCGTATTTTCATGACTGTTAGGGCCTTTTGTACCTTCATACGTCCATGTATGTAGAATAAACGTATTTTTTTTTCTGGTCTTTTGAGAATTGGAGTTTTGATTTGTGCGGTAAGGGCCGGTGCTCAGGATTTGTTTAAAGAGTTATGAGCAATTGGAGAAACACTGTTGAAAACAACACCCTTGTTCCTTTTTTGCGTACCAAGACCCAGGGTTTCTCTTTTGGAAATTAACCTATGGCATCAGTAGGTTTCGACCCGGCCGGGTTCATACGTTTGAGCGATAGCTTGCTGCGTTGCGTGTCGTGGCTCGATTCCCGCACGGAACAAATATTTGTATGACCTACAGATAGTTCCGGGTCTTAGTGTCAAGTGTAGGTATGTGTGTTTAAGCATTTGTGAGCTCACACACGATACAGAACTCCTAAAGTGGGGCAACGCCTTTTTTTTAATCTTACGGTGCCGAAGACCGAGCTTAATGCCAGACCTATAATGGGTCGTACAATAATTGAAGAATCTAAGAACACACTATGAACTCACTAGTCGAGTACTGAGGCCTTATCATGACGTGTGAACTGAACATGTCAGGCGTGCGAACGAGAAAAAAGAATGGAGCTACATGTATATACACCCTCCATATAATAGCTCCATCCCTGTAACCATTTAATCGCCTAATGCTGTCTACACACCGAAGCCCCGCCCAGGCACGAACCCGGCGGCTTTAAAAGTTGCAAGCCGGACAATTTTTCCGGCGGCACGACAGTCGCGGCATGCAGGGTTCACAAAAAGCCGGCGGATAACTGAAGAGCGGAAAGGCGCGTGCCGTGGGGTAGATCGCGCGAGCGCAAGCCGCCGGCAGGATCGTTAAAATCAGGCCGCCCGGCGGGTTCGTGCCGGCGGCGGTGCGGGCGACTTCGGTGTGTAGACACCTTATGTTGGACATTACCGACAAGCTTTCTCGAGTTTATTCCACCAGGGTCGCACATCCACTACCAAATACTTCATCTTGTCAGCTCGTCTGTCATCTATGGAGACAAAAGAGCTAAACGAGATGGAATACCCAGTCGCAAATCACGGCCCTGGCGACTAGGACATGAAACCGATCAATCCGACGCAAACTGTTAAAGGGTTAATAGTTCAGTTTAGGTCGTTAAATGGATCGCGTTAAGAGCTCAATGTAGGGCCTCTGGGTATGAACACAAGTTAATAACTGCTACCTATAACAATGACTCGAGAAGTGGTTTTTGGGCACATGAACGAATTATTTTACGTTTTAGGCACTGAAAGTGTTAACCTACATCGATTCGGCAACTTTCGTCTAGCTGTTACGGTGCTGTCAGCCATCCTGCAAAAATCGTCGCTTCATGTTGCCTCAAGGCCCATCATGGGTCATCCGAATGGTAACACCCCCAGGGTTAACCTCCTGGAACGCAAGGCAAAGAATGAACATAGGAATGAGTTTTAGTCAGTAAAAGTTTGACACACCCTTCCACTCCACCCTAGAGCATGAGAAGTCATTGGATGATTTCCCACTTTAAAAAAATCTAAGCTAAGGGCGTCCTTGCTTACGCTAATGCCCATTATTGAAAATGGTAGGAGTGTCTGCACTTACAGTCGATTACCTTTCTCTAATGGATTACTGGCCACTAAAAGAATCGTATCTAAAAATAGGCAAGTATTTCATGGTATACCGTAATGAGAAAAAGTTGGATATTAGACCATATTTTAGTTTGAATTGTAAGAGTTATGGTTCAATAAACGTTAACTTTTTGCAAGAAACCAGGGGCGTAGCTGTAGCAATGATACGGGGCCCCCATGCTACAGGGTCCCCGACTCGAGCAATAAAAGTCGTAACATGTTATCAATTACCTCAAATACTTCTAGGGATTAGATAATGAAAGACAGAAAGAAAAACAATTTATTTACGCGAAATGATACAATCTTAGGACTTGCTTACAAATTGTAATCTACATTTCTACACTCAAATATTATAAAGAGGTAAAGTTTGTTTGTTTTTGTTTGTGGGAGGTTTTCTCTGAACATACTGGTCCCACTGCAAACATTTTTCACCGATAGAAAGCTGCTTTATTTCTGAGTGACATAGGCTATATTTTATGTATGCGGTCGAACGAAACCGCGTGTAAAAACTAGTCTTTATTATAGGGAACACATGCGAATATGAAAACGACCGAACACTCAGTATCAGTATAAAACCATGGATCTGTGCCTAAAGCGACGAGACACACACAGCAGCGCTGGTTTTTAACGTGGGCCATTAACGGTGTGGACAGAAATACGTTGGAACAACTGTAAGGATGTTCCTATTTTATAACACACTCCGGTCGTTGTAGCATTCTCTACAACTTAATCTATCCTAGTCCACATGCTCCAATGAACGAGCTAATTTTCACTCAAAACTTGTCGTTTCTCTGACAAAGAAATTCTAGTGTCAAGCTCGGTCTTATACCTATAATGACAAAACCACTTCTTCCATCTTTGGACATAATAATTTTAACTTATTTTTAAAACGCGGCTCCTTTCTAGCTACGCCACTGCCAGGAAACCACACGGTTACAACTTTACAAGGTACAACAGTCTATTCCTAGTCAAGGCCAGCACGCAAAAAACTTCGACCATTAACCAAAAGCTCCGACGACCAATAAATAATTTTCAAGTCATAACAAATGGTTTATTTTGACCTAAACTTTATGATGGATCGTCAAAACTTGGAAGCACTCACAACTTGTACAGTAAAATTCTAGAGGGTAGTCGGAAGTTCGTTGATGTGGATTTTCTCTCCATTTTATTGACACTCGAAGTCGTAAACGGATACGGACAGAGCCACCTGTCGCGTAGAAGAGAAACTAAAGGATTATTTAGAAACGACTTGCAACGCCATGTAAGGAAGTTAAAGACATACTTCGATAATATAATTATATATGTACACCTACCGGCATTTTTACCTAAAAACTAAGGGCCGATTCACACTAGAATAGCAGCGGCCGGCAACGACTCAAAGAGCCCTCCGGACTCGCACACGGGCGGGCGGCCCCGGGCGGCCGCTTCTGGCAGGACCACTAACAAGACGCGTCACGCACGTGGCCGCTTGTCTGCTTACGGCACTGATGAAGGCTGCGCACCCTTTTTGAACCTTTCTAGCGATACTAGTCTCTTATAGAAGTAGATAAAGTTTAAAATTATTTCACTCCGAAAGTGCTCACCGTGCCGCTGCCGGCTGCTGCCATTTCGGTTTAAATCGGCCCTAATATATCTGTATTTGTCAAACTTTGGCATTTAAAAGACAAACTTAGGGTTTGGTACGTTCTGAAATTTAAATATAGATATAGATAGATAAAGACGATTTTCTTTCCTTGTAATACTAAATTAACTCTCTACAACACAGTGTTATGTTGGTGGGCTGCGGGATTATTCGAAAGAGTTATCGTGGTTCTGGACCGCAAAGGGCAACTAAAGGAATAAAGGTGAGTTTTAGTCAGTAAAAGTCTCTCGCTCTAGACACTCTCTGCTCTACCCAGAGACAAGTTCCTATCTTCTACGCACCAAGAGCACCTCCCATAGATCTCTCTACCATCCCTGTTTGACAGTTTGTAGACAATGCCAAAGGCATGGTCTTTATATAGGTACCTCTAATTTGCATGCATTTTTATAAATTAATATTGAAAAAGTAATCCAGCCATGTCTTTTATCGAAATAATTATCTAAAAAATTTATCTTAAAATGTTTCCAATTAGGTTTTTACCTAAATCGATGTTAAGTAATTAACTAAATTTAAATGGATCGTTGTAGGTATATCTTTTATACGATTTATTTTAAATAAAAAGACCATCAAGATTGTTTACCTTTAGTTAACTACCTAAACAGATGGAGTATCGAGGTTTATTTAACATGCCTTCAAGACATAACTCTTCTAAAATTCACGCATTACTATCTCATGCAAGTAAATGAGTATCAAAAAACTTTCTAATTTCCATAATGTCCGCTCACGTCGAGGCATAACACATATTACGCCTGTCTGGATAAAATTCCATCTAAACTTTTGAACCAGGCGCGCGTAAATAGGTCTAAGATAGGGATGGCGCACCTTTGTTGGAGAGCGGGCCACTAAATATATAAAAAAAAAATATTGTTGTCATGACGATGACGTTCCGCGATAGAGTCTTGACTTTTGCGATTTAATGGATAAAAAATTAAACTAGACACTTTAAAGGCGTGCTGTCAGTTCACGCAGCCAAGAAAATGCACCTCACTTGGCCATTTTTAGTCACGCAGTCACCCATAATTTTTTTTACACCGTACTGATTTCCTGGTGAACAAGTTAAGCAACTCGACATCCGTATAACATAATGATAGATCGAGGTTATTCGAGGTTCCACTTTTCGGAATCCTGTAACGCACCCATGATAGATAGGAGTAGTCAGCAACAGCAGGGACCCAGCCGGGTCGAAGCCTACTGGGGCCAGGGTTAGTTTCGAAAGACAACTTGAGCCCCGGTATGAAGGCTTGAAGGAACGGGGTGGGTCTTTAAGTCAGTAAGAGTCTGACACTATCTTCCACTCCGCCCAAGAGCGGGGGTTGTCATTGGATGATTTTTTCCCACCATAAAAAAAACCCATGATAGATAAACAGATATATTCTTTATTGTAGGTACACCAAAAGTAAAATTACAATAGGAACATAAAATTAATGGGACGTCTTATCACTAAAAGCAATTTTTTATAGACAACCAATTATTACACCACTAGTTAATGTTTACAGTTGTTTTTTTTAATTAAATAAATGAGAAAGTTAGCTTGATTACAGCTGTTTCAAATTATTTAGATGATTAATATCTTGCTTATATTAAATAAAATAATTATGGTAAGCCAAACTTACCATAATTATTTTATTTAATAAAACTTCATGCAACACCACTAAGTTAACCAAGGTTGGCGAAGAGAAAAATTGGCATGTGCATAAAAATAAGAAAAGATTATTTCCCTCCCTTTTTTTTTGGTGGGGAAATCAGACAATGTCAACCCCCGCTCTTTGGCGGAGCGGGAGATAGTGTCAGACTCTTACTGACTAAAAAACCCACCCCGTTCCTTCAAGCCTTCACACCGGGGCTCGAGTTCCCTTTCGGATAACCCTGGCCCCAGTAGGCTTCGACCCGGCTGGGCCCCTGCTGTTGCTGACAACTCCTTGAGGAGCGCGGGAATAGTGCGTGAGGTCGTCGACTTCGGCTTGGTCCGGACAGTTATCGGACGGCCGGACAGCGAGCTACCCATTGCTCACTGTCCGCAAGCACGAAGATTATTTCCCCTCATGTCACTACCACTGTCCCTCGGAATGCAATATTATTAAAAACTTCAATTCCGCCTGTATAAGTAATCCCGCATTTCCGATCCCACAGACAAGGTGCGGGAAACCGCATTTGCGGGATCCCGCGTCTGCGGGATTGGAATCCCTAGTTGGGTATAAACAGTAAAACGAAATAACAATAAGAGATGAACCTAGAGTAGGTAAACTTGTGATCCTATTGGTTCAGTGGCATTCATGCTGATTTAACAAAAAACACGACTGTGCACTTTCGTTGCTGCAATCTTTTACTCAACTCACTAAGTCCTAAGTCCGACTCCGACTGTCAGGCAATGGCTGTACATGTAAGCAGGTAGAGTCGTACCTAACTACCTATAGAAAATCATGAGGGCGCTTTCAATTTATACCTACTCTAAGCTTTTAATAATTTGTAGTTTAACTAAACATAAACAATCTTGATACTTATATGTTGTTTTAAAAGACATACAAAGATTATTAAAATTTAGTTAATTACCTTATATGAGTTTAGGTAAATACTTAATTGTAAACATTTTTAGATATAATTTTTAGACATTTTTTTAGATAAGAGATATGTTAATGATTGTTTACATTTAGTTAACTACATAAACAGATTATAAACGTTTTATGTCGGACCGCTGCCGCACGTTAACCGTGCTGCTGGTTATATTCCGCAATCAGGATGTCGATGACGCTATCCGTACCTCATTATCATCATTTCAGCCTATATAGGACATAAGCCTCCCCCAAGTGTCGCCACAATTAACGATCCTGTGCGTCTCGCATCCATCGGTTTCCCGCAACCTTCACCAGGTCATCGGTCCTCCTTGTAGAAGGCCTTCTAACGCTGCGTCTTCCAGTACGCGGTCGCCACTCCAGAACCTTTCGGCTCCAACGGAAATCTGCTCTGCGAGCAATGTGCCCTATCCGTTTGCCAATTCTTCGTGCTATGTCGGCAACTTTAGTTCTCCTGCGAATAGTCATTGTCCGTAACTACCTTTCGAATATTTTCAAACAATTTTAAATAGATAATATTGATATTATTTACTAACCTCACTTAGCTCAGTAGATATACGGATATTTACAGCACCAATAAAGAAAAAAAAACAAACAGATTCAAATTCAAAGAAAATCTCCCATTCCAATTTCCAACTTCCGTTCCTATTAGTTTCACAGTATTATACTGCAAGTCTTTTAAAACTCATAAAGCAGCTTATGAACTCTGTTTCAAAGAGTCAAGATTCAATATCGATAAGACTATTTGCATAGACTATCCAAGCTCTGCCGTTTCGCAATAAAGTCAAGTCGTAAAAACTGTGCCGACCGACTTTTGCTTTGAGAATAAAACATTTCTATGTTGATTAAAGACAAACGTAAAGATGGGAGTCCACTGTTTTGCACTAACTGGGTTACGTTTAAATAGCATAACTCTTTACGAATTCATTTTTTTTTTAAGTCCATAAATCAATCTTGAATTATTTTTTTAAGGTGCACACACAACACAGCTGATATTTTTTGATTTGATAGTCAATTTGTCAAAGGTATAGTCTACATAATCCCCGGGGCCCCTTGATCAAATTTGCTACAGACCTCGCCCTGGCTCAATCCGGCACTGCATATTGATTAATTCTGCACTATAGTCTGTCTAAAAAGTCAAACGGCTTGGAAATCTTGTATAATATTTAATCATATAAAAAATACTTATCTTCGATACTTTTTTAAGGTTCGTCTATTAGTAAACATTGATCTCTTAATCAACCTAGATTATTGAACCAGTGTTGACTACATCAGATTTCATTTTGCCTTTATAATTACCCATTTCGTTTGACTTTTTAAACAGACTCTATTCCCGGATGTTTTCAATATTTCGCTCTCAAGGCCATCAAAGAATGGGGTACCTTATCCTTGTCACCATTGAAAACATTTAAAGGCGGCCATTAATATTTTTACTGTTTGTATGAACAGCGCTGTTAATTGCATAATCGTTAATTGTAAGTTTCATGGTCGATTATTTTCTATTATGTAACTGCTTGTTAGACCAAATAAAAAAATTAAACGCCCCGAACTATACTAGGGCAATTTTGAATAGGTCTAGCATTGGATGTTTTTCTGATGATATGGATACTTCATTATCATAAGAGAAACGTCCACTTCTGGACGTTACGCCTCCCCCAAGTATCACTAAATCGCTCATCGACCGTTCTTGTGTATCCCGCATATAGCAGTGAGCACATATATACCGTTAAGAGTCTAAGAGGCGTTCCAACGCTACGTCGACATAAGACAACCCTGTTCATACTTACCTGTCTTTGTTATGACGGTAGTTTTTGCTAGGACTTATGACGATATGTGGATATATCCAGTGGACTCTGGAAGGGAAACTCGCGGTCCTAGAACGTAAAAGGCAACTGACAGATCATAGGGGTTTTATTCAGTATAAGTCTAACTGGGCAGGCCAACCATTCACCATCATCATTTCAGCTGAAAGACGTCCACTGTTGGACATATGCCTCCCCCAAGTGTCGCCACAATGAGCGGTCCTGTGCGTCTCTCATCCATCGGATTCCCACAACCCTTACCAGCCACCATTGATGTACCAAAAACCCAGGGTTTGGTACATCAATGCTTCCCATCTCAAAAAAAATAAATCCCCAGTGAATATCCAGCTCAACATTTCACTACCTACTGACACACAATAGACTTGCAAAATAAGGCTGCAATATATTCACAGTATATATCAGAAAAGCCTAGAATTTCATTTAGAAGTAGGTGCCTAGATAATGTAGCTAGATACTTCGAAAATGGCACGTTACGTACTTTATAGTTCCGTGCGAGACGGCCATTTCTTTCATTATTATGAACGTTAGGGCCTACCTGGGTTATTTTCCTGAATCTAGCATAAAAGCTATGACTATGCTTAATCTAGGTAGGTGGGTAGACTGGCTGTTTCAGGTTATTTACTGCGTGTAATGGTGGCTTTTATTTCCCCTGTAATAGGTATATTTAGGTCACCTACGATTAGTATCAGTAGCACGATTCACGTAATGAAAACCGTAACGATATAATAGCAATTTAGTCGTTTAGACCATTTCCGTATTCACATCCATCAATCGAGTTTGAACGACACCGATTTTAAAGTCGTTTGAAATTCGTCGAAATAAAAAAAATCTGTATTATATTATCCTGGTAGAATACTTATTAATGTAACTGGAAATAAGTCGATAGATCGTGAATACCGCTTTTAGATAGGACTTCGATCGAACGACTATAAAACTTCAACGATATTTGGCTTGTTTGATTTTAAGTGTATCAGGCTACTGGTCGATAAGCAAATGTCTTTTCGAAAAAAACTTAGGAGGAAATGTCTATTTGAAGTTCTAGCATTATAAGGTTTTTTTTTTAAGTCAGAAATCATAAAATGACTTCTCTCGCTCTGGGTGGTCAAACTTTTATTGACTAAAACCACACGGTAACTCTAAACACGATAACAATCTCACAACCTTTTGTTTGAGGTAGGAAATTATCTTCTTTTCTTCTTCCTTTTCTCCCGCTTTAGTGTGGACCGTGAGGGCATGCCAGACTTTTACTGACAACACCACGGTAACTCTTCGGAACAATCCCGCAGCCCTTTACTGAGCTATGTTTTTTTGAGGTAGGAAATCATCTTCTTCTCTTCTTCCGCTTTTCCTGCTCTAGGGTGGAGTGGGAGAGTGTGTTATACATACTGGTTACTGGTGCTAGGTCCACGGTTTCCTTTTTAAAATTCTCCGTGTCCCTAGCAAGCATGCCTATGTGGCATTTGGTACTTACCTTAGGTTGCCATTACAATTGCCGAAACGGATCTTGAGCGCTCGGCGTCAGAGTGGGGATCGCTTTGCGTATTCCATACATTGGCGAGCCAATCTTCTTCATTGTTAGATACTGTCATCAACGCAGGGAACGAATCAGAAGCGACGTCTATGACACGATGGCGCGGTGAGCCAACCACAGAGGCTCCCCGCCCCCGCGTCTCACTTCGCACCACTAAAGAGACCGAAAATTTGGCTTCTGCGCAACTTGAAGCCAGCGCTCAAGATCCGTGACGGTAATGGTACCAGCTAAAAGATTCTCTTTCCTTTTTAGTTTTTCACGGTTCTGATTGAATCTGCACGATATTACTCGATGACACTGGTCTCGTTTATTCTTGAGCACGTGCTGTTAGTTCCCAGAAAACTTGTATGTTGTTGCGAGAAGAAACTGAAAAGCTGAATTTGAATTAAGGCTGTAGACGCACCTCTCGCACCCGTCTAGTCGGCAGTATGCAAATCTGTGCATTTATTTGCGGCCAACAGCGCCCGGAAAGCGCGCGGCTGACTTTTAAATCCATTTTCATTACGAAATATTGATGAAATGAAATGAAAAATGAGAATGATTGAATTACATATGCAATGTT
Source organism: Mythimna albipuncta (assembly GCA_929112965.1). Taxonomy (NCBI): domain Eukaryota; kingdom Metazoa; phylum Arthropoda; class Insecta; order Lepidoptera; family Noctuidae; genus Mythimna; species Mythimna albipuncta. The sequence continues at coordinate 19,266,753 of OV815967.1, forward strand.
CACTTTGAAGAATATTTAACCACCAATTTTTATGTGTAAAAATGTTTCTAAAGATTCAAGCCGTTTTGAAGGAGTAGGGGAATGTTGCGAAATTGCGAAATATTTTTTTTAGACGAAAGAATTAACAGCACTAAAAAAATCAAATGTTGATAATGTTGTTCACGAATCTATAATAAACATATATTTTTTTCAAACCTATTAACCTGGCCGTTACCGAGGAGTAGGCTGCAGAAAGTCACTGTTTTATGGCCCTTTTCGGGCGCTTTGGCTTTAAATCTGAAACATAAGGGTAAACAGTTGTAAGTACGTTCATCATAGTTCATCGTCATCATTTCAGCCGAAAGACGTCTACTGTTGGACATAGGCCTCCCTCAAGCGTCGCCACAACGACCGGTCCTGTGCGTCTCGCATACATCGGATTCCCGCGACTCTCACCAAATCATCGGTCCACGTAGTGGGAAGCCAACGCTAAGTAAGTTATTTCATTGTTTGAGATTTGAAATCGTATTTAAAGAGTAGTTATTATTACCCACCGCCACTGATATTATTTTGATTTAGAACGCGATTGAAATATTCAAAGGGCTTACTAGGTCATTGGGGTAGTCAGAGGCGCAATAAGTTCGCCATGAAACACTAAATGGGATTTTTGCCAAATCAAATTTGCCACCTATTTGGGTACCTCACCCCGTCGAAAAGGATCAAGCCCGCGTCGACGCCCGACGGCGTTACACGTACAACATAATTGGCGGGGCCCGCTAAGTACGGCCCTGGGTTCTATAAGGAACTGAAGGAACACAGGTGGGTTTTGGTCAATAAAAGTCTGACATTCCCTCTAGTTCCACCAAGAGTGCATGGAGTCATTTGATCATTCCCAACACCTCAAAAAATGAAATTTTCAAGTGGCTCTAAATGTAATACCAACTGAATATTTTCACAAAGCCTCTATTAACCTGCGAGAGGTCTTAAATATGTCAGAAGTTGCTTACTGAGGTAAACTCGATCCGGTTGTAACGTGTGAAACAGGAGCGGTCGTAATTTTAGGAAAACATTCCCCTGGCTGGAGTAGAGTGGGCGATCAAAGGGGTGTATCCAATGAACCCTGTAGGTAAGTGGGTTTTATATATAAACTAAAGATATTAGTAAATTTGCTTATATTTGATTTACTTAGGTTTATAAATATCTAACCCTAAAAAAATCTCTCTCTCTGAGAAGTGTGAATAAGAAGAATTAATAATAATAACAAAAAATAATGATAATAATAAAAAAAAATGATAATAATATATAATGATATAATATGTTAATTAATTAATTATTATTTGATATAGTGATGTCTAGAAGATAGTATTGGTCGTATGCCACCTCGCCGTATAGATTGAATACTACAGGGGCCTTAAAAACTAGAACTACATAGACCGATGCAGTATGCACACGTGTAACCCTCCTGATTTGTACGTAGACCGTCGTCGTGGATCTAATGAAGAAGATCGCAAGAATGTGGCCTCCCTATTAAGCAGGGTTCGTGCGAGCAGCAATGGCATTCTGGCGGTTGTTGCTAATAAATTTGACTGCCCTTTACTACAGCATCAAATTAGGGTGCCGACTGAATGTAGAAAGTGACAAAGTGTGACATTTTTAATATTTTAATTTTACTAACACCTAGATGATAAGTTTGCTACTAACCATTGGATCAATGATATCTGAATAAATAAAATTATTATTATTATTCCATTTATTATATATATATACATATTATTTACATTTTTAAATATTTCTTAAAAAGTACATAAAAAAAACATTTAAAAATATAAAAAATAGTAGCCCACCGGCATCGGGAACAGGGTCCAAGCTGCCGGTGGTCAGGGCTCCTGAGAGAGGAATCTCCTAACTATACGCGCCGTGTCCAGAAGTACTGCTTTCTGGATCAGGCCCTTGATCCAGCTGCCTAACGAGAGCCTCCTTAGATGTTGTTCGAGGCTCTTAGCTATTAAGCCATTGGCCGTTACGACTATCGGCACAATGATTGCTCTATCCACTTCCCACATGTCGACAACCTCGCGAGCTAAGTCAAGATATTTGATCTGCTTATCTTTCTCAGCTTTCACAAGGTTCTCGTCATGAGGGACCGCTATATCAACAATCATTGTGCGACGCTCTAGTCGATCTATCACCACTATATCAGGTTTATTGGCAACAATAGTCCTGTCAGTGATGATAGATCGATCCCAATATAACGTGATACTGCCATTGTCGAGAACTGGGTCGGGCACATACCTGTAGTACGGTACTTCTGATTCTACAAGATTGTATTTAAGAGCAAGTTGCTGGTGAATAATCCTGGCTACGAGGTTGTGTCTATGCAAATAGTCTCCGTTAGCCAGACGAGAACACCCAGAAATAATGTGACGGATTGATTCTCCGGGCCGGTGGCATGCCCGACAGATGTCAACCGTACCATCCTTCACAATGTATTTCCGGTAATTGTTCGTCATCATAACTTCGTCCATAATTGCAAAGACAAAACCTTCGGTTTCCCCGAAGAGGTCACCGAAACGTAGCCAAGATACGGACGCTAATAGGTCTACATCGGGCCCATGTAAGGCCCGGTAAAAGCGTCCGTGAAGCTCCTTGCCCTGCCATACTTCCCTGCGGTCATTAGTATCCATTACTAAAGGTTTGCGCCAGTTCTCGTTAGCTAAGGAGAGCGGGGTGAGGCCCTTGTCCACCGCCACCACATCTCGGTGCATACCCACGTCGACGGCTAGGAAATATTCCCTGAGACTGCATACCTCGCGGTTGTGCAGGGACTTAGCATTTAAGAAGCCACGACCCCCACACTTCCGCGGGATATACAGTCTCATCACCGATGATCGTGGGTGATGCATCCGATTTGCGGTAAGTAGTGTACGGACCCTCCTATCCAGGGCGTCAAGTTCTGTCTGAGTCCATTTGAGTATGCCGAAAGAATACATCAATACTGGCATGACCCAACCGTTGAAAGCACGCACCTTGTTTCCGCCTGACAAAAGACTATTCAGTACTTTATTCAGGCGGCCAAAGAAGCGCTCCTTCAACGATTGTTTCACGTCATCAGTATTGATGCCTAACGCTTCCGACATACCCAAATACTTGTATGTTTCGGTTGAACTGAGGGATCTAAGGTGTATGGAATCCGAGAGTTGAATTCCATCGGATTCCATAATCTCTCCTCGCTTTACATGTATGACTGCACATTTGTCCACACCAAAGTCCATCCTGATGGCACTACTGAAGGTTTCAGTTACCTTCAGTAGCTCAATCAGTTGCAAGTTGTTGGGGGCAAAGAGTTTCAGATCATCCATGTAAAGAAGGTGAGATATGACCTGACCGCCTCTTTTCAACCGGTAACCTAAGCCAGAACCCTCCAGCAGTGTGCTGAGAGGGTTCAAAGCCAGGCAAAACCACAGTGGACTCAGACTGTCACCCTGGAATATGCCACGCTCAATCCTTATCGGTTCGCTGTTCTCCCAAATCTGTCGACATCCCGGATAGTGAAGGACTGTTCTCCACTGCCCCATACATGACATCAGGAAGGTGCGCAAAGTTGCATCAACTTTATACAGTTCTAACACCCTCATGAGCCATGTATGAGGAACAGAGTCATAGGCCTTCTTATAATCTATCCAGCATGCCGACAGATTCTTTCGAGAACGTCGAACCTGTTGGCTAATGGCAATATCGATGAGGAGCAGCTCCTTAGTACATACACACAGTACTACATCCATTCTAAGAGACAGACATGATAGAATTTGTTTCAATATGACTATTGATTTTAGCTCTCAGAATGGATGTAAGAACTTTATAGACCGTCGGCAAACACGTAATTGGTCTATAATTTTTGGGTTCCGCAGTACTACCTGATTTATGGAGCAGGTGGGTTATTCCTGTTGTTAGAAACTGGGGCAGCGACCCTGACTCTAAGGCAGATTGGAACTGAGATGCCAAGCGAGCGTACGACCCTTGAAACCATTTGAGCCAGAAATTGTGCAGCCCGTCCGGCCCTGGAGATTTCCAGTTCGGTAACGGACGAACTGCACGGGCTACATCTTGGGGGCTGATGATTATTGCCCCCATTTCTGGTAAAAGATCGCATGCGCGCTCGACCTCTCGAATCCAATCACCCTCGGTGTGACTGACAGGCGCCGACCAAATGCTGCGCCAAAACACATGGCGTCATCATCCGGCAGGCGCGTATCAGTCACACCTTGGTCCGGTCGCTCCCAAGCCCTATAAACCCACCTTTCATTGCTTTGGAATGTACGATTCTGAGTGTACCGCTCCACTCGCCGCTTGTACCTACGAATACGGTTTGCCCATGCATAGATCTTCTGCTTCAGGAAGTCGATACGCTTTGTGACGCAGGGCAGATAATCTCGAGGACTAATATCAGTCCCCGAGAATGCCCGCTTCACAAAGCGCATCACCCTAGGGCGAGTGTTGCCCTCCCTGAAGCAGATAAGCTTGCCGATGAGTGCTCTAGCCTCACCGATACGCCGCTCTATCCTGCACTGCCAAGCAGGCACAGCTGGTCGTGTAGCTCTGTTACAATTAGGAAATTTAACGTGAGCTACACGACATGCTGCTACAGCCGCACAGTACAAGATCGAGTGGGTATCAGCGAGGTCTTCGCTGCTAGGTATCAGCGAGGTCTTCGCTGCTAGGTATCAGCGAGGTCTTCGCTGCTAGGTATCAGCGAGGTCTTCGCTGCTAGGTATCAGCGAGGTCTTCGCTGCTAGGTATCAGCGAGGTCTTCGCTGCTATTATTATTATTAATGTAGCTCTACAAATCTAGTTTCCATATAAAATGTATGGACACCGACGCGCCCAGATCGGCGTGTGTGGCACACGTGTGCGCAGTGTAGTTCTAACTTTAGTATATCGAAGGCAAAGTCGGGTTGTGGGCATGTCGGAAGAGGTCACCGTGGTTCTGGAACGCAAAAGGCAACGGAAGTCTTTTAGTCAGTAAAAGTGACACTTCCTCTCGATTCACCCAAAGCAGGAGTCGCCTGATGATTTTCCTGAAATAATAATAACAATATAATATAATATCGTTTATTTGCGTAAAATGTGGTAGGTACAAAATATGTTACATAAAAGAGACCAGTGAAAAGACACATTCCGCCATTTAATGACGGCATGCAAATATTTAGTCGATAGTGTTTTAGTAACATAAAACAACTCACAACTATCTAGAGTTCTATGGTTAATAAAACAGAATTACAAATAAATATTCACCCAAATTATTTAAACTAGTTATTATTTACCAGGGAATTAGGTAAATACTTAGAATTAGGTAAATAAGGTTCATTTCTCCTTCAGCCCACACGTTTTCGTAAAATAGTGTATATTTAATGAGCAACATAGACCTGCCTAAATCTATACATATAATAAATCTGTAGAAGCTTTTGTTGTGCGCACATCCAGTTAAATTTATACGAAATCGATGTAGATAACTTTTATGCATTAAAATGGTGTGTAACTTGATGTATTACTTTGGCTTTGTTTCATCGAAATCAGTTAACTATATCGAAAGATATACTACTTTAATTTACTGTTAGGTGGTACGAAGTGCGGGCTTGCGGACGGTGAGCAATGGGTAGCTCACTGTCCAGCCGTCCGGTAATTGTCCGGACCAAGCCCAAGTCATCGCCGGCGCGCACTGTTCCCGCGCGCCTCAAGGAGTTGTCAGCAACAGCAGGGACGGGACCCAGCCGGGTCGTAGCCTACTGGGGCCAGGGTTATCCGAAAGGGCGCTCGAGCTCAGGTATGAAGGCAAGAAGAAACGGGGTGGGTCTTTTAGTCAGTAAGAGTCTGACACTATCTCCCGCTCCGCCCAAGAGCGAGGGATGTCAATGCATGACTTTTTCCCACCATAAAAAGAAAAAAAAGTTGTTACGAAGTTCGTCGGGGTCTTCTTCTTCCTGCCCTTGTCCCATCTTATTTGGGGTCGACGCAACACGTTTTTTTCTTCCATTCTACCCTGTCACTCGTCATGCTATCACTAACTTCCTTTTCTTTCATATCGCTCTTCACGCAAAGTTCGCCGGGTCTGCTAGTTGCTTAATAAATTCACATCATAATCGGTTTAACCAAAATAGATTGCGGTAACTCTCCACTTACGTAAATCTATAATTTATTGCCCGCGACTTCGTCCGCGTGTACTTCGGTTGTCGCACACTAAACGTGTTTTCCCGTAGGAATAAGATGTTTTTCCGGGATAAAAAGTAGCCTATGTTCTTTTCCATGTCAAAGGCTATATGCATGTCAAATTTCATCCAAATCCGTTCAGCCGTTTTTGCGTGATTAAGTTACAAACGTCCAAACATCCTCACACATTTATTATATTAGTTAGGATTGGCAACTCGATTTATATCGTCGTCGTGTAAAATCAGAGAACAGTTTTAGCTTAATAAAATATTCAGAGAAAACAAAAGGTCGAACAATTTTACTGAGCTGCGTAGAATAGCGTGTAGGTACACCCGTCGATCTTTGTTTCAATAAAAACAATATGTTGTTTGAACAATATCGGACAAATTGCTTTTTTTAGAGTTCCGTGTGGAAATCAGCAAAAATAGAACCCTTTTAAGATCACTTTTTTGTCGTCTGTAAGTACTGTTTTTCTCAAGGACGCGTGGAGGTTTGTAGCTGAAATTATATCAAAAACTCAGTCTACTGCTATCCTTGAAGCAGTGACAATGTCAAACCTCTAAGTCTACACAATCTCAAGATAATACCGTTTAGGCGCTTATTTTGATTTTTGACACTCGCTAGGAAATCAAAACCATTCTGTTGACCTAGAATCCTGTGGTTTTTTTTTGATAATTGATATAAACTAGTGCTTGACTGCGATCCCACTTGATAGTAAGTAGTGATGCGCCTAAATTATAATCGGACGGGAAGACTGCAGCAGGTAAATCGTTCCAGTCCCTCGATGTATTCGATATAAACGACGAGTGGAAACGCTTGGACCGGACCGTAGAGGTTTTAACAACGTAAGGGTGGATACTCGCCGTTCGTCAGGTTGTATGAAGCAAGGTTTTACAGCACAAGAAAGATTTAGACATTACCTGAAAACAGTTTGTAGATAGAGTCTGTCTAAAAAGTCAAACGATTTGGGTAATCTAGTCAAATAATCTAATTCTTGAAATCTGATTTAGTCAACATTGGTTAAATAATCAAGCTTGCAAAGAGATGATCATTGTTTACTAATAGAACCTTATAAAAAGTATTGTACGTAATAAATACTACAGATTTTTTAATTCGTTTAAAAATTTCCAAGACAAGGCTTTTTAGCCAGACTACACGTCACAAAGATTCAGTAAAACTTTCGAGACTCGATTCGGAAATTGATTATTTTCATAGCATAAGTAAGTTTGTACGGAAACCTCGCAACACGAATCCCTTTCGCACTTGACCAGTTTTTTCACATCGCTATAGGTAAATGAAAGGTCGCTGAAGTTAGTATATTACAGCCTTTATATATAAAATATTCCAAAGCCCAACCTGAATTTACCTATCAATCAATCAAAGTCGATCGCAGGACCTAAAGACTACAAAGGTCTAACTTCGGTTGAAGAATTTAATACTCGTAGGTACCTTATACCTATATATTTAGATTTTGATATATGCAGTATCAAAGTCTAAACAGACTTCACGATCTGAATACTAAATTCAGGCTTAGGTAGGAAGGCTCACAGGTTGTGAAAGAAAGAAGAAAAAGTTTTTATTCACGTCAAACATGGCGTACACCTTAAAACAAAATAAATAACAATATCGACTAAAAGTAGCACGTAAGTAAGATATGCGTCACATCCGCGCAAAACGGCCAGCGCTCAGCAAAATGCTGGGGCTCATGAAAAACAGAGCCACAGCGCTGATATTCAGCACCAGCCGTCGTCGACGATGAGACGCCGATCGGTCAGCAAGGATTTATTATACTTACAAACAATTAAAAATAAACAAAGTAAAAACATAAAATAACAATAGTACGAAACTGAAGCTCGGAGCCCTGAAACGAAGTCAAAGAGGGAACCCCCCTAGCCATGTTACAACCGTTTCGTTTCGATTCTTTTTCGTCGCTCGTCTCGAGTCAGTCACGCCTCCGATTTCTTTGTTTTGACATCATCTCAACGCTCAGTTACGTGGTCAGAACAAAGGAATAGGAGGCGTGGCAGACTCGAGACGAGCGACGAAAAAGAATCATGCTGCATGTATCTAACAATGAAGACGATTGGCTCGCCATTCGATCCCCACTCTGACGCCGAGCGCTTAAGATCCGTTTCGGCAATTGTAATTAGATGATTTCCCACCTAAAAAATAAAGTACGGACTTGGAGCTAAAGACTACTCAGTAGTAACAAATCTACCAAAAATAAAAATAATCAAACGTGTACAAGTAACACGTCCGGCCAGTTTTTTCCCGAAATACTTTTCTTGGAAACCTATACGCGTGTATTCGTTCACCTTCGGATCCGTTTAACGAAACTACAATAGTACCTATTTTGTTTTATAGCGCACTACATTTTACTCTGTCAGGTATTATTGGACAACAGGGATATAAATCAGCCCTGCGAGCTAAAGAGGGGGATGACAAGGGTTACGGGGTCCTTTGTCCTTTCCGCACTTAGTTGTCATGATGATCGACTTAAGGGCGAGTAGATTTGCAATTAAAGGGTTTATGTTTGTGTGGTGCAAAGGAGCCGGTTTCCGAATTGCCCGCGGGTGTTGTATGCTGTGGGTAAATCTGCCGAGTTCTTAAGAGCGTCCAACCCGACGTACATTGTCAATCCTAACTAATATTATAAATGTGAAAGTGTGGATATTTGGCATATATAAAACGACGATATAAAACGAGGTGCCAATCCTAACTAATATTGTAAATGTGTGTGGATGTTTGGATGTTTGTAACTTAATCACGCAAAAACGGCTGAACGGATTTGGATGAAATTTGGCATGCATATAGCCTTTGACATGGAAAAAGACATAGGCTACCTTTTATTCCGATTCCTTAAGTACCTAATGCCACGCGGGCGAAGCCGCGGGCAAAAGCTAGTGTTTTTCATATAACTAACTGTTCTTACGCGATTGTGACGTTATTACACCATTTTCTTCAGATATTTTGGAAACGCAGACATCTTGTGGATATTATCTAGGCTTCTATTGAAATCAATTTCTAAATTTTTGTAAACTAATCCTACTGGATTAGTTTTACACCCTCACACACTTACACAGATCTCTGAAAATCTCTGCTATTTTGTATGAACTTTGACCCTTCATAATGTACTCAAAAATTTTAAAAGTATAAACAAAGAAAACAATAAATGCCTTGCAAATTAAATTAAAATTCTGAATGGCGAAAGTTTTGTACAAAAACTTTAAAAAATTAATTAAAAAAAAGCACGTATTTCCTGGGACTAGTTTTGTGAGAAATACGAATGAATGACAGTATTATCGAGAGCCAGTAGAGCTTTCAGGCATTTTCTCTCTGTTTTCACCTTGTTTTTTTATCAAACATTGCGTTGGATTGATTAGGATGAACCGGCAAACTTTTAAATCATGATCAGATTGGCGATAGACAAGTGGGGAAGGAGCCTCTTAAGTGCTCGCGGGCAAACGGGCCTACTCCGTTTGTATTACAAACGGTTGCCCTTTTTCAATCACACTTCACACTAATATTATAAAGGCGGTTTTCAATCACACTTCACACTAATATTATAAAGTTTTTATTAATGTGTGCGTTTGTGTGTTTGTTTATTTTATTCATATCCGATCTGTTGAATTTGGCACATAAGTAGAGTATGTCCTCGAATAGTAATTATATGTCTCTGGTGTATGCCGCTTCTTCTTCTTCTTTCTCGTGTCGAGTTGACTCATTTTTAGCTAGGTACCTGAATAGCTCTGTCATTGGCTTCGTTTAAGTCTTGGAGGGTGGAGATAGTTGTGCATGCCAGGAAAGGAGGTGACACATACCTATACTGTGTATGGCTGGCGTATGCCTAACATGCATCTAATGTTCTTTTTCTTAAAAACTTTTTGGACAAACATAGATCGACCAACCTGCATTTCCCCATAATTCTTTGCGGCCAGCGCCTGGGCCGACTAAATATGAATGGGTAAGTAATAAAGTATGTTGCTAATTTAAATAATTAATGAGGTTATAAACTCACGACTAAAAGTGACCCTAAGCTTTATAGACAATGTCTCTTTTAACAAAAAAAAAAAAAATACTTAACAGCCTATACTTAACCGGCCTCATCTAGTTTAAATTGACTGAAAAAAAAAATGACGTGTAAAGGTGTTTTTAGGGTTCCGTAGCCAAATGGCAAAAAACGGAACCCTTATAGATTTGTCATGTCTGTCTGTCTGTCTGTCCGTCCGTCCGTATGTCACAGCCACTTTTTTCCGAAACTATAAGAACTATACATTTGAAACTTTGTAAGTAGATGTATTCTGTGAACCGCATTAAGATTTTCACACAAAAATAGAAAAAAAGCAATAAATTTTGGGGGTCCCCATACATAGAACTGAAACTCAAAATTTTTTTTTTCATCAAACCCATGTGTATGGGGTAAATATGGATAGGTCTTCAAAAATGATACTGAGGTTTCTAATTTCATTTTTTTTCGAGAGACACTTCCAAAGTGGTAAAATGTGTGTCCTCTAACTTCTAAAATAAGAGAATGATAAAACTAAAAAAAATATATGATGTACATTACTATAAAAACTACCAACGAAAATTGGTTTGAACGAAATCTAGTAAGTAGTTTTTTTTTAATGCGTCATAAATCGAAAAAAAACACTATTATTAAAACATCGATCAAAGTTACAACACATTACAAGAACTTTTATATTATGTTACTTGCTGCTACGGAACCCTTCATGGGCGAGTCCGACTCGCACTTGGCCGGTTTTTTTTTTAAATCTATTTGCAAAATAAAATATAATTTTTTACAATAATAATTCATTTATTGCAAGTTCCATTGACTCATAAGAAAAAAAACAACTGTTGTAACCGTCACAATTAAGGGCCAAGCGCCCGAAAAGTGCCATAAAACAGTGATTTTCTGAGGCCTACTCCTCCGTAACGGCTAGGTCAATTGGTTTGAAAAAAATATATGTTTATTATAGATTCATGAACAATAATATCAACATTTGATTTTGTCGTGCAATTCATACTTTTGTCAAAAAAAATTATTAAGCAATTTCGCAACTTTTCCCTACTCCTTCGAAACGGCTTGGACATTTAGAAACATTTTTACACATAAAAATTGGTGGTTAAATATTCTTCAAAGTGAACATTGCATATGTAAATCAATCAATATCTCGCAGAGAAAATGGATATTTATAATAAAGCGCTTTCCGGGCGCTGCTGGCCACAAATAAATGCACAGATTTGCGTACTGCCGCCTAGGCGAGTGTGAGAGTTGCTTTCACATATTTACGGTCAGATGGTTCACGGGACTATACGCCTTAAAATCACAATTTGTAAAGTTAAAATTAATCAACTCATATCGGTTTATGTACAATTCATTAAATTAAATTGAAATGATTTATATACAACTAGCTTTTGCCCGCGACTTCGTTCGCGTGGAATAATGACTTCCGGCAGCGGCGGTGAATTGATGCCGACTCTTGACCAATAGATGGCGCTGTATGTCCGGAATAAATTTTATTTTTTATTTTATTTTATGTAATAAAAACTATCCTATGTCCTTTCTCAAGTTCCAAACTATGTCTGTACCAAATTTCACACAAATCGGTTCAGTAGTTTAGGCGTGAAGCAAAGACAGACAGACAGACAGACAGAGTTACTTTCGCATTTATAATATTAGTTTGGATTAATAAAATAAAATTGAAATTAGTGGGCGTGATATTAATTGGATTCTCATTGAAGCCAATGCGTGCATATCAGTTACGCAAATCGACTTCTCTATCCATGCGTCAAATTGCTTGTGTTTGAAGCTTCGTCCATAACCTGTTAAAGCCAAAACTATAGTGGTTTAAGCCATTAGCATAATCAGCCTTTCAAAGTCAGGCCTCCTCTCTAAGAGAGAGAATGGGTAGTCCACCGCGCGGACCCAATGCGGGTTGGTGATTGCACATGTCTTCGAATTTTTGGTTTTAACATGACAGTTTCTTCACGATGTATTATTTCTTCACCGTTTTGAGAGCAGTGGTGATGAAATAAGTTACACAAGGTAATGCGCCTGGCTGGGTATGAACCCGCGACCGCTCCACCACTCGGCCACTACCGCTCGACAGAGCCCACTAGTTAGTTCGCTTTGCATTTAATTTTTACCTATAGGTATACCTAGATAGAGCCTTCAGTCTTTGTTTAGTTTCTGTGCAGGAAACGCTTTATATTCTGACGGCGACTTCCCCTATCGCAATGCTAGATATGTATCGCTGTTGCAGACCGTTTTATTGTGAAATACATAATAAACAAATAAATATCGTAAAGTTGGAATTCTGTGTTTGTTGGAGTAACCTCTAGATGATCTGATTACGATAGTTCTTTTATTGTTGGAAAGCCAACAGGGTTTTCTGAATTGAAAATTTGGAGTAAATAACATGGCACCAGGGGTCCAAGTCTGCTATGTTTATAAATTTGTCATTCCAACACAATCCCATTGTCATTTTGCTAAAAGTTCGTAATCTGCTAATTCATAATGATCGATCATTGATCCGTCAATGGTCAAGCAATAGAGTTGTGGTAAAATGACAATATCGAGGTTATTAAAAGCAATAACTGCACACGCTGACGTTCTAATTGTAGTGTAGTGTAGTACCGTAAAACGGGGTGAATAGATAGGTTTTCGATCTTCGGTAACGATTTACGTAATGTTTTAGAATTGATACCCATTTTTTAGGGTTCCGTAGCCAAATGGCAAAAAACGGAACCCTTATAGATTCGTCATGTCTGTCTGTCTGTCTGTCTGTCTGTCTGTCCGTCCGTATGTCACAGCCACTTTTTTCCGAAACTATAAGAGCTATACTGTTGAAACTTTGTAAGTAGATGTATTCTGTGAACCGCATTAAGATTTTCACACAAAAATAGAAAAAGAACAATAAATTTTGGGGGTCCCCATACATAGAACTAAAACTCAAAAATTTTTTTTTCACCAAACCCATGCGTGTGGGGTATCTATGGATAGGTCTTCAAAAATGATACTGAGGTTTCTAATATCATTTTTTTCTAAACTGAATAGTTTGCGCGAGAGACACTTCCAAAGTGGTAAAATGTGTGTCCCCCCCCCTCTAACTTCTAAGATAAGAGAATGATAAAACTAAAAAAAATATATGATGCACATTACTATAAAAACTACCAACGAAAATTGGTTTGAACGAAATTCAGTAAGTAGTTTTTTTTTAATGCGTCATAAACCGAAAAAAATACACTATTAATAAAACATCGATCAAAATTACAACACATTACAAGAACTTTTATATTATGTTACTTGCTGCTACGGAACCCTTCATGGGCGAGTCCGACTCGCACTTGGCCGGTTTTTTTAAGGATGCAATTGTTGAGTCTTAGGCCAAACTATTGAAATATATTCATTTCTATTCGGATATGTTTATAGTTAATAAAAAAAACTACAAAATATACGTGATTTCTATTTACCTCCCATCAGGGGACAATAGATACACCTGAGGGGTGATTAGAAAAAAATCGTAGGGCTGCCTCATTGTAGTTTGCCTGAATATTGTTTAAGATAAAGGCAAGCAAATGAAACTCGAGTATCTATACAAAATCATATAGGTACAAGGTGCAGTTTTAAAACTGCACAATATTTTAGGAGGTTGTAATAAAACTCATAAATAATCATGTGAAAAACGATACCTAATAATCAGTAATACATATTTCATATTTTAATTATACTAAACTAATTCGATTGATCGATGGCAGCGGGGGCGTGGCTAGGGTGTAGCGTGCGGGATGATGATTGGATGATACATTATTTATGAAACTATCGTTGCGAGTTAGTGTGTGTGAAAACGCCCTTTATTTTTCCGTGTTTGTGTGTGTGAAAGAAAGCGCAGTTATAAGGCAGGTATCAGACTGGCTGCTGCTTTTTAAGAAACGTAGTTCACACATACCGATTTCCAAAAATAAGAAAATAAAAATACCTACTCATTTTATTATTGATTCGGGTCGAGAATCACTAACATAATTACCTCCTGAAATATTTTGCAGCTTCAAAACGACACCTTGTATTTAAAATCAACAAAACAAAACAAATTTAGAGTGTAACTCGAAAACAAACCTAAAAAATAGTGTACCTTAAAAATTAATAAAGATATAATCAATATCAATCAAAATCAATAATTATTAATAATGACTAAATCAACAAATTCTAAAAAAACTTAAACTTCTAACTCGAATTAAAACAAAAAATGCACTTTGCCTTTAAAATAATATAATTTGAAATTTGAACCGTAGGTAACCACTACCAACGGTGCTTTAAACTTAGTGGCAGCCCTGACATAATCATGTTTAATCACCCCTCTTTCGTAACTAATCACCCCTTTGCTGTGTCTATTAACCATATTCGCATGTCCATTAACCCCTCAGGCGTGTCTATTCACCCCTTTCGTGTGTCTAATCACCTCGAAAAATTAAAGAAAATAAGGCTTATGAAATAAGAACAATTTAATATAATAATGTATATTCTTTTCTCAATAATTATAGCTCAATATATTTATAATTGCACTGGCCGTAATTTGAAGAAATTTTAAACTAATAACACCAAAATTCACCGAAATATGGAGATTCAAACTCACGTATACTTTACCATTTGTTTTGTTGTCAACTTTGACATTCAGTTTTGATGTTTTTTAGCGATGTTGCCACAAATAAAACATTGCCAGACTAAGAAAAATAATACCACCAAATTGCTTAAGATGCGGTTTTTCTACTGGGAGCACCGATTTTGCCATATAAAACGTTTGAAATTTTCCCAAGATTTTTTTCTATTCACCCCGCGAGTTCTATTCACCCCGTTTTACGGTAATCAATGATCAAAGGAACTGTCAAAATTTTAGTAGATTGCCGCATACGTCAGATATTAATTTGTTATTTTGTTTTTTTTTTTTAATTGATAACCATTCTATGCCATTTCTTTCAATGGAGTGTCAGTGTTTGACCAATGGAAAGTCATAATGACGCCATTATATTATGTTGTTGTGTTGTTTTCATAATGGTTGATTTTGACAAGTATATTACCAAAACTTTTCAAAATCAACCATTATGAAAACAATGATAGACCATTCTGACACTATTGTAATAGCAGACTTGAGGCCCAGAGGCGTAGCTACCGCAGTATTAGCCGTATCAATGATACGGGGCCCCCATGATGCAGGGAGACCCGTGTAAAAAATTCGTACCTACCATGTTATCCACAACACACTGCCGGAGAGACGAGGAACGTTCTTTTAACCAGTCTTTGGACACCACTTCGTCACTATTCAGAGGCCCTATTCTTTCTGCAACTCTCTTCCTGCTGCATATTAACGATCGGTGACGCTAGGTATAGATAGATACGTGCCAAGCGCTCGGCCTAGTAAAGAGCTAATCCAGCCTGAAAGAGAGGCTACTTATATATAGTTTACCAAAGCGTACGTATGTGGAATTCAACGTCCCCAAAACATTTATGCGTGTCTGTCCACCTCCAAAAGGAGTCCGCGCGTCCACCTTGGCTCCTGCTTTTCAAAGAGTGCACCGATCACCTTTAGCTCTTGGGAGTTGAAACCTCAGACCTTAACTTTCAGACCTTAAAGTTCATTGAGTTCAAAGCCAAGGTAAGATAATTCGGGGTTTTGTAAAGGTCCAGCGGTACTCCACATCGAGACATCTTCTAATGTTATACAAAACATAGGTCCGATCGCAAGTGGAATACTGCAGCCACACAGGGGCTGGTGCTACAAAATGCCATCAGCTTTGGACACAGTAGAAAGGCGTACGAAGAGGTTATTTTTTTTTTCCATAACTACTACACAACGCCGTCTAGTCCTAAGCTAAGCAGAGCTTGTGTTATGGGCACTAGACAAATGATAAACATACTTATATATGTACTTATTTCTAAATACATACATATTATAGATAAATTACGCCCAGACACAGAACAAGTGATCATGCTCATCACATAAACATTTGTCCTGGATGGGAATCGAACCTACGACCTGTGGCAAAGCAGTCAGGGCCACTAACCACTAGACCAACCAGTCGATTGGTGTAATGTCGAAATGGTGTGGTGCGTGTCGAATTGGTGGTCCAGACTGGGTTAATTTCAATCTAAAAAGCCTGTTGTTGAAACCTCTATGGTACGGTCTCCGGACTAAGCGTTTCGCCTAGAAGTTTATACCACGTAAATCGAAAGACTGAAACAATTTGCCTGCTGCGGTCTTCCCATCCGATTATAATTTAGGTGTCTTCAACTCTTCAAGGATAGAGTGAATAAATTAATAAAGGGGGCTTTAATAAACTAGTGCGCCTCACCATCACCAATTGCATCGCTGCTTACCATCAAATTCGCAGTCATAAAATAGATAAGTACAGAAGTCAATCTCATGTATGTACTTCACTTTTTATACCTACGGTAGGAGATCGCACACACGTCAGCGCGTTGTGCCGAATTGTACGAGTGCGGCCGGGCGATTGAGCCGAGGAGCGGTGTGTAAGGGTCAACTCACACCGAAAGAGCGGCGAAGGGCAGCGACCCGTTTACCGTTCATAGAATTCGCTGGAATTCCCGCGGCGCCGCGGGCATCCGTGCGACTCGTTCGAGTTTCTCATGCAATAATAAGTACCTATTATAGCAATGAAAATAAAGTTAAAACTCATATGACACTGAAACTGCGATCCGCTTCGCTGCGCTTCGACGCTCTTTTGGTGTGAGTTGAAGTTGTTTGGTGTGATGTGTGCGTTGCTCGAGCGCGCTTTGTATGTAGATTGTCTTCTGCCCCCCTAGCCAAGTTACAACCGTTTCGCTTGCGCTGAACGCTTCGAGTTGACCTTGCCGCCAATTCTTTTGTTCTGACCACGTGACTGAGCGTTAAGATGACGTCATTCCCGTACATTTGAAGCTTTCTACAAGCGTTAACTATTGCAGATTAGCAACTTGGCTAGGGGTGCTATACCTATTTTGTGACGCAGTCAAGCACTAGTTACCAAGAAAAAAAAAATATAATCTTTTTTTTTCATACAACAAACTACTAATTGATTGTTAACTTAATTGATCGTTGCGATTTATCGCGCGTCATGTTACTGTATGCGTGAGTGCGACAGCCTATGCTAGGCTTCGCACACATTCTCAATGCTTTTACTGATTTCCGTAAATAAATATAAAATACTTAATAAAAAAATACCTACCCACTTTATTGTTGATCTGGATCGAGAATTACTAACAACTGAAACTTTTTGCAGATTCAAAACTGCATATTTTTTAGGTGAGAGTCATCCAATGACTTCTCCCGCTCTAGGGCAGAGCGAGAGGTCGTGCCAGGCTTTTACTGACTAAAACCCACTTCTATGTCCCTTCTTTCCCCTGTTTTTTCAGGACCCCGAGTTTTCGTTTTAGAAGCGAACACATACCCCCCAGTAGGCTTCGGTTCTGCTGAGCCTCCACGGTTTTGCTGACATCTCTTTGAGGTGCACGTGCTACGCGTCATCGACGACTCCTGCTCGGTCCGATGATTGCTAATGAGTACTGCTATCTTCACGTTGATTGTGAACTGCCGCTTCACATTACAATTCAGGCAAGGTGACGGAAAAGTGCTTTTTTTTCATGGTGGGAAAAATCATCCCATGACCACCCCCGCTCTTGGGCGGAGCGGGAGATAGTGTCAGACTCTTAGTGACTAAAAACCCACCCCGTCCCGTCTAGCCTCGAGCTCCCTTTCGGATAACCCTGGCCCCAGTAGGCTTCGACCCGGCTGGGCCCCTGCTTTTGCTGACAACTCCTTGAGGCGCGCGGGAACAGTGCGCGCCGTCGACGACTTGGGCTTGGTCCGGACAGTTACCGGACGGCTGGACAGCGAGCTACCCATTGCTTACTGTCCGCACGCCCGCGCCTACGGTGGCCGGAAATCGTGATCGGAATCCCAGCGGCGGCGAGAGCGCCGATGCCTGATGCGGTTGGCTTCCTCCTTTGCCAGCATAAGGTACGGGCTTCCCAGAAGTCGGCAGCCGAGGTGACGGAAAAGTGTTGATATATGTTTTTGCAGCCTTATCAGCCAACTCTTTCTAAGGCTGCCCGCCCACGTCAGACTTTTTGTAGTACAGATAATCGGGCCGACTTTGTGAATTATTTGTAACATTGTTCTGTATTTCTGACCAACTTTTTGTAGGACGTGTGCGTTGAACTATCGTCCTATTTTTTTTTCTCCTACAAAAAATCGGTCACCGATTAACGGACGTGAGCGGGCAGCCTGAACCACGTAACGGATTTAGATCTTGTCTTCACTAATAGAACGAACAATAAACTAGGGAGGTATAAACTAGTGACCCGTCCCATTTTCGCATGGGTGTTAGGTTAACTTTGTATGGAGAAATCTAATATCACGTGGGCAAAGTCGCTGGCAGAAGTTAGGTGAGGCACTTATAAGTACTAAATAAAGAAAAAGCCCTAACCGTAAGTCAGTGAGAAAAACGTTCCACAATTTATTTAGTCCTCATTAAATATGAACGGTTAAAGCTCTTCCTAAACAACGTTTTCCAGTCTCATCTGGATGAGCAACAGGCTTATAATTGTTTAATAAATAAGATCACGCAACGGGTAACCAAGTACACTCAATAAAGGAGATAAGTACCTAAGTGCGGTCGTCAGATATACCTACCCAGTTAAAGTTTTCATGGAAACCGATGGATGGATATGAATAATTTTTTATTTTATTACCTATTTTGGGGTCCGTATCCAAAGGGTAAGAACAGGACCCTATTGCTATCACTCCGCTGTCTGTCTGTCTGTCACCAAGCTGTACTTATCTCAAGAACAAGCTAGATAGTTTAAATTTTCACAGATGATGTATTTCTGTTGCCTCTATAACAACAAATACTATTATTTATTTCATGTGCGACTATGCGAGTCTGACTCGCACTTGATCGGTTTTTTTTCTTAGCCTGTTCTGTCCTACTTCTGGGCAAAGGCACCCAGGACCCTACTTCTTCAATATTTCGCCGGCTTGCGCTTCCTTCTTCCAGCTCTGGCGAAATCTGTCTAGTTCGTCCTGCCATCTCTTTCGTGGTCAAACGCGACTCCGTCGCACTGTTTCGGGGCACTAACTGCGTGTTACTCAGTTCCACAGTTTTTCGGACACATGTGTCAGATAAATGTCCATTAAAGTTGGGCATTTTATTAATGAGTTGTTTATTTACTATGAATTTAATTAAGTATGTTTAATTTATGTCCAATATGTCCATCCATCGGTTTCCATGAAAACTTCAACTTCATCTGGCGACCCTGTCTACTTACCTCCTTTGCTGACTGTACCTAAACAGAGATTTTCTCTGAACATTATTTTTTATAGCCGAACTGTTGAAAACTGTTTTTCACTCGTTCAACGTAAGAATACGTTTACAAGATTGTTTAACGACTGTAAAACACTTTTCTTGAGGAAATATTGTTTTCGTTACACATAATAAAATATTATAAAAAAGGCCTTTTATTTCTTTGCAATATTAAGTATTTTTGTTAGTATCAAATAAAGTAGTAGTTTATGATTTTAATGGGGTTCCTTCTATTTGGCAGAATCTTGATACTCCGATTTTTATTTGGCATAACTCACATGGCATAATCTTATTTAATCGAATATTTTTAAGGCATAAAAATTATTTAGCATAACTTTTGTTTGGCAGAATATTTACGTGTCCGAATTTACAATGGCATACTTTTATCTTGGCAGAATTTTGTTTCGCATAATTACCTTTGCCATAATTAATATTATACATAATTTTGTTTAGCATAACATTTATTTAGAGATACGATTATTTGGTATGGGTGCATATTTGAACATCAAAAATTAAAATAGATGTATCTTCTTGTAAAAATTAGTGTTCAAAACATCAAAAACTTATAATATATGGAATAAAACTGATAATTTAAATAAAGTAAATTTATGCTGTCGAATGGTTAGATAACCTACGTGCAATGTATTTAAAATCGAATGGTCTGCAAAAGTGACATAGAATGTTCTAAATATAGCATGTATTGGTAGCATTTTCAATATTAAATTAAATTTGTGTCATAAAAAGTCAGTACGTTGTGCTGCAAAATTTTGTGACAGAAACGAATCGCTGCGAAACCGACTTTACGCAGTCTTGTCTGCCCTACCCCTAGAGTGTAATTTAAACCCGCGTAGGCGCGGAGGGGTAGGGCGGCCCGCGAGCTGAGGAGCAGGTGGTTTGAAGGCCCGCCACCGCGGCTGAGGCTGGCCGGCTTCGCCGAAGCTGCGGTGGTGAGCGTTAAAACCATCTGTGACGATAAGCTCGCGTGGCGCCGCCCAAACCCCGCAGCGCCGGAGCCGTGACAGAAACAGTGCTTGCTGCATGTTGCATGCCTGCTTGCATGCCTGCTGCATGTTGCATGCCTGCTGCATGCATGCTGCATGTTGCATGCCTGCTTGCATGCTACATGCATTTTAATGACTATCGATATAAAATGTATGCCAAAAGACGATTCTGACTGTGAATTTTCTGCAATATGATGGTTCTGCTTTTTAATTATTATGGATATAAACATTATGCCTAAAGATGATTCTGACTAACAAAATTATGAGTTTTGAATGTATGACAACTGAGTGTATGCGAAATGATTTTCTGCGAAATGAAGTTTATGCTATCCGTTGTTATGCAAAACAATATTATGACGTAAAAAGTTCTGCTATAAAAGGTAGACCCATTTTAATGGTGTAATTAGTACTTAGTTATAGTTTTATAAGAATGAATTTTAGATACGTCGATTTTCTTGTCGAACTCCTCTGCAGGTAAAGGCATCCTCCTTGGGCACGCCACAATCATGGCGGTAAGTCCCCTCTTTGAGGCGTGGCTGGAAAGGCCTCACGGCGTCCTTACCTTCCGCATGACGCAGGTCCTCACCGGACATGGTTCGTTCGGGAGTTTCCTACACCGGATTCATGCGGAAGTGACGCCCGGGTGTCGCCACTGTGCGGAACGCCCGGAGGACACGGTGGAGCACACAGTCGAGGTGTGCCCTGCTTGGGCGGAGCATCGCCGTGCCCTCGTGGGGGCGATCGGCGGCGGAGACCTCTCGCGCCGGGTCTTGGTTGAGGCCATGGTCCGGAGCGAGGAGGAGTGGCAGGCGGTCGCCGACTTCTGCGAAGCAGTAATGCTTGCAAAGGAGGAGGCCGAACGCATCAGGCAACGGCGTTATCGCCGCCGCCGTCGCCGGGATTCTGATCCCGATTTCCGGCCAACGTAGACGCGGGCTTGCGGACAGTGAGCAATGGGTAGCTCGCTGTCCGGCCGTCCGGTAACCGTCCGGACCAAGCCCAAGTCGTCGACGGCGCGCACTGTTCCCGCGCGCCTCAAGGAGTTGTCAGCAACAGCAGGGACCCAGCCGGGTCGAAGCCTACTGGGGCCAGGGTTATCCGAAAGGGCGCTCGAGCCCCGGTATGAAGGCTAGAAGGAACGGGGTGGGTCTTTTAGTCAGTAAGAGTCTGACACTATCTCCCGCTCCGCCCAAGGGCGGGGGATGTCAATGCATGATTTTTCCCACCATAAAAAAAAAAAAAAAAAAAAACCTCCAAATTGACACACACAGTTTTCTCTGGGTTGCGCTGTTTGCATCCAGGTTGAACCCGCTGTGCGTTCGATAAACATAATTATAGTAGCGTAATACAATTGCCGAAACGGATCTTGAGAGCTGGCTTCAAGTTGCGCAGAAGTCAAATATTCGGTCTCTTTAGTGGTGCGAAGAGGGACGCGGGGCTAGGAGTGTCAGTGATTGGCTCGCCGCGCCGTCGCGTCATAAACTTTACTCATGATTCGTTCCCTGCGCTTGCAGCATGTATCTAACAACGACGACGATGCGATGGGCTCGCCAATGTATGGAAAGGAATGCGCAAAGCGATCCCCACTCTGACGCCGAGCGCTCAAGATCCGTGACGGTAATTGTAACTAGTCTCAAAATATAGAACAGTATTGTAATTTAATATCTTACAGAATTTTCTACGTAATTCTGAAGAATATAAGTCTACTTTGGTATTATAAAATCGACTTACAATTTTCCAAGACGATGGCTCGCAGTATTTTTCTGTTTTTATAGTACCTTTTTAAGTAAACTTAATTGTAATAAAGCAATTGCTTTTGTATAATTTCGGAAATTATATAAACGCTGAAATATGGAACGAAATGTATTATATTTAAATTCTATGGCAAATGTCTAAAATTTAAAACAGGCTACTTTTTCCAATATTAAGAATGATTTTTTTTTAAACATTGCACTACATTTAGAATTACTCCTGTCTCGTGGGTGCGTTCATAAAAATGTAAACTCACGAAAACAAGACAACCAGACCCAGTAAAATTATCTGTAGGTCATACAAATATTTGTTCAGTGCGGGAGTCGAACCCACAACACGCAACGCAGGAGCCAATCGCCAACCGGGCCGTCAATGACTGATATAACTTTTATATTACAACAGTAGATTTAAAAACTGGATCATGGTATTAAGAAAACAGTAGCACATACGTTAAAATATTAAGTGGGTGGATTAAACTTAATCTGATGACGTGCTAAAATGTCAAGCGTGCGAGCGACAAAGTAGAATGGAGCTATACTCGTACATACACCTTATATAGCTCCTTCCCTTCAGCAGTTCAGTTTAGGTCGTCAAATGGATCGCGTTTAGAGTTCGAGGTATTCCTCTAGATTTAATAACAATGACTAGCTGTCGCCAGCGAATCCGCTCCTTATTTCTCACCTTTCAGTCAATTTAAAAACTGATTTATTCTCTATTATTTTTTTTCTTTCTTTTAAACCACCACACAATAAAACAAACAATAGGGCAAACCATTTTTGAGTTTCAGCTAGGCTGGCTACTCTACCAACAATAATAATCGTTTTTTTTTTTGTACAAGAAGAAAACTATGATTTGTAATAAATCATATAAAAGGCACACTGAGAAAAATAATACAAGAGATTATTTTTTAACTAAATTTATTCTCAAAACTATTCTTTTAGAAATCCTACAATAGTTATCGAGTCCAGGTCCAACACTGTTTTTTCTCCAGACAAACAAAATATAATAATTATAATAACAATCACAACGGATCCTCACAGTATCCATTACATAAAGGTCAAATAAATAATATTTATTATATTTTCTAATATTAACTAATTCTTCTAAACACAATAAATATTCTTCTCTAACATAATTTGGTACAATTACTCTACTTATATTTGATTTCGGTTACATTCATGACTTTTTAATAAAAATATAAGTTTACCTACTTATTAATAATATTATTTAATGAATTTTAGTAAGTAGGAGGTACAATTTGTAGTAGAAAATTTAAAATATTTTTTTCACATCGTACAGTAAAATATTAACAATAAAGTCAGTTTAATATTATGCCACGTAAATAATTCCTGAAGAAAAGGATTCCCAATACTTAATTTATAAAAAAAAACTTATTAATAAAAATTATATTTTTATTACGAGACAAAAAAACAAAACTCTTGAAAAGACTGAAATAATCAGTTTTATTAACGATTATAATAATGGCATCTACTTATCTATATTATTATTAAGCGCATAATCAACGCCTTAAATGTTTTATGTTGACACTTGTAACTATTACAAATATTTGACTCTATACATCAGAATTCAGCACACGGGAGTCGCAAACATACCTTTTGTATCGGTTCTCAACCACATATCCACACTGAGGTATTTGGCTACGGAATATGGCGACCTACACATTTAAGCAGGAAGATAATTATGGAAGGTCAGCTTAAAATATCTAGGTAATCTAATGATATGGCTGCGATCGCTTAAATTCGACATGGCAACGTTTAAAAAACCGAGGACTGCAAGCAGTTTTTGAAATTGAAACAATAATAGAGTACTTAAATAAATTCATATGCTAACGATCAAAGTTCTCCGTGCGCGCGGCTATATTTTCCCTAAATTTTACTCTGAACTGCTCTGATACTGAACTAACTTATAATTGCGTCTTTAACTTGTTACATAAAGTTTCTCGTCCCTATGCTCTCGCTACAATCTTAATTCTCTTGAGATGTAAATTTTTCAACTATTAACATACTATTTTTTCAAGGTACATTTCACACGCGCTCACTTTGCATTATTATTTCTACACTTTTGAAATCCAATTCTCTTAAAACTACATGACGAGGAAGGGAAAACGTATCATCACAACACATCACTCGGTACAACGGTACCATGAAGTAAATTAGAGATAAGATAAGATATTCAACAAATTATATAGGAAGAGTAACTCAGAGCTACTGTATCAAATTCGTTATACATAACGCTCATATCATAATTTGGCATATTTATTTTATCAAAATCGATGGCCCTCGTATTCTCAAAATACATCATTAAACATTGTTTTATAAATCGATTATAAAATAAATTTAAAAACTTGATAGAAATAGGTACACAGTACACGAAATTAGCCCTAAAGGAGATTATTAACAACTATTTTATATTTTTACATTTAACACTACCTATTTGTTACATGATTACAGTTTAAGTTTCATTATCTACATAATAATTAAACATTTATATACTTGAACTTTTTCATGTTACTCACCAGCATATCGCCGATATCTATGATCCTCGTTACATGCCAATCATTTAAGATAATCAACGGTCATGAAGTCAATTCAAAATGACTAGAAAAGTTTATTTTAAGCTTCATCCGGTAACGCAAATATTGCGAACGACTTACGAGAACTTCAAAGTTATATTACTTCTAACTCCGGATACAAGAGAGATGCATTATGAAAATAATGCTCTTAAACATTCTTCTAACGACTGAAATATTATTAAGCCTCACTTCGATCAACAGCAGATGATTATCACATTCTGAGACAGCGCAATATTTACTCGCGCGTAAATACAAATTCGTTGTAGTGGTTCCAACGATTTTCCTCCGAGTCTACTCCCGGCTTGAGCTCAGCAGCCCCGCCAGCGGTGCCGCTGCCACAGCTCGCAGTCAGCTTGAAGCCGTTCTCACACAACATGTCAAAGGCTTGCTCAATGAACGAGTGCTTTAAGAAGAAACGAGAGGTGTACCTGTCAGCAAGGCCGTGGTCCGGGTCTCGCGACTCGTTCAGGGTTTCTCCAAACACGTCACGGCAAAGGTTCACCTTTCCACAGACGAGGATACGCGATAACTTGCGGAACTTAACGTCGGCGAGTCCGTCGCGGCCGAATGCAAAGCTTCCTCGGTAGCCGACGGTGATGCACCCTTTCTCGCGGTTCGGAGGACGCGGATCAGCATCCCGCACAGCGCTCTCTAGTCCGGCAAGTCTATAGTGTTTTGCTTCACGAGCCAGTCGCTTGTGTTCCCTGAAGCACTCCGGAAGAACGAGCCCGCCGTCTCGGAGGTAATCCAAAACATAGCGGAAAAGAACTCCGTCGCGATCAAAGAAAATACGTCCGCGGGCGTCACGCGGGTGGTCGGCGTCTTGCAGTGCGACAGCGGGCAGCGAGTCGGGCTCGCGCATCAGCGTGTCGCGCGTGGTGGCGTAGTGCACGCCGCCCACGTTGAGCTCGAGGACTTCGGGCGGCGCGTCCGCCATGGCTGAGGGTTGAGGGCGCAGTGTCGGAGCGGCTGCGCGTCCCTCGCTCCTCCCTGACCCACTTACCGCGCGTCTCGGCGCCGCCGCGCGAGCCCATCAATAACGCACGCCCGGGTTACTGACTCGAACGTAATTATTTCCTACCCTTTCGAGGGAAAACTCCTCCGTAAAAGCCTTCAAGGTCGACGTCTATTGTTAGCTAACAGATGGTACATAATTCTTTGATTCGACGGAATGCTATATTTGCTTTGCTACTTTTATGGTCTTAATTAATTGGGTTATTGTTATACGACTCGGTGCGAATTACGACTTCGCGTTACTGCGAGGGAATTCGTCATCTGCGAGAAGATCCATCATGTCGTTAAAACATATTGGCAGCCATCACTCATATCTAAATGAAAGCAGTTCATATAAAATCCAACAGAGCATAAACCTTGAAAGTCTTTCAGGCGTTAATGGGATGCTTCCCAAGGCACATATTTCGGGAGAAACTTTTTCATTCAGCCCGCGACCCCAGCACATTATTTTTAATACATTCTCCCACGCTTTTCGCATGACGCAAAATTATAAGCTTACCTCCCCGGCACCCGAGTGACATATTACAGTGTTACCTGTGGCTTAGCATAAAAATAACTCAATCAAGAAATAATACTTGTAACTATGAAACAAAACCACCTGTAGGTTCTCTTCGCGGTCTGTCGGTTATTTTGTTATGTCGATACAAGTTACTGACAAATTGCGTATTCAGCAGAATAAGATAGACCTCGACGCATTGTTTTCCTTGCCAATACATCACTTTCCACGTGTTTCACCGTCACCAAATTTTGTTTACTTTGGCGACTAAATTTGACCTTCGTCCCTTCGCATAATGCGAGATTAGATTTTCCCGGAGTGGCATCAGCATTTGATAAAATGGAGTTTACAGGGAGCTGAGAGTTTTTACTGATTACTGGAGTAATGAGTGAGAGGAGGCTTTTTATTACGGTCTCGGGAGATACGCTTTTGTTTTCTGCACATTTGCGAGATGGAGGTTGACGCGAGAGCTAAATGTAATTAAAAATTCCCGTCGACTTTTTGTTCCATTTGCCATGTTGTACTTGGTATAATTAATATAACTTTATTGTGTATATGAGTGTGAAGGTTAAAATTAAAACATTTTGAATTGCGGTTACATCCCGAGTGTATTTTAACAAACCAAATAAATTACTAATACTATTACAGTCATGGGTAGTCCCAAATATCACATGGAAATAAATACATTATACACCAGATTACAAAGTAGTTTCGTAAAGTACACCCAAGTTAATCTTTGCGGATGTTGAAATCCGCAAAACTGTAGTCATTGAGTTCCGCTTGATTTCTAAATTCGCATTTTTCTATTTTGCTGGCGGGGCTCCCTGTGGTCTTCAGCCACTGCATCCTGCAAAGACAGTGCAAATTTCTAGAAATTACGAGAAAACTAATTACAAAGTCGGCGAGACTTTAATTTGCACGCTGGTCTCACTGTGTAATGAATCGTGGTTCGTATTCATTACGAGTTGCGAGGTTTCTCTCTGACGCCGGCATTAAATTGTACAGAGATAAAAGTTTAACATTTAGTCTACATTTCGAATGTATTTGGACCGAGCTGTAAATTTTAGGGGCCTCCGTTAAGAGCCTTAAGACAGTTCGATCGTGATTTTTGCATTAAATGGCCAACTTTGGCGTTCCTATTCAGAGATATTGAAACACTTCGATAACTGTGATTTATTGAATGGTGGAGGTTATTAGGATAGTATTTACACATAGCGGCCATGATTCTTGTTTATTTTTTTCTTCTAAACTATTTATATCTCCATAGTCACTATCTACATCTGTTTGTCTCTCTGTCTGTTTATCTGCTAACTTTTCTTTATATTAAATTTTTACATTTTTGCAATGATTTTACACAGTTTAGAGCACTCTGACTAACTTCAGTAGTCCGCCTGCCATACAAAATTATAAACTTGAAGGGACAGTTTGTAGGGAGAGGCCGACTTTTTGTTTGTTTCCTGAAAAAAAAAGTTTGTTCAGTTTCCTCTACTGAGCAAGCCTTTTAGAGAACTTACACCCTGTATAGCAGGCGGTTAAAAGGTTTAAAGATGAGATTCGTCGCAGGGCGTCAAAAAATTGTGGATTGCATTTTTTTTTTGCTCTGCGGAATTAAAAATTCCCGAGAGTTCGGAGAGCTACACTACACTATAATAAGTATTTTTGTGTCGACCATTACATGTTTACTGTATGGAATTTAAAAAGAGACTTTGACCCTTCAGTTTAGGGTCGAAGCCTACTGGGGTCAGGGTAATCCGAAAGGGCGCTCGAGCCCCGGTATGAAGGCTTGAAGGAACGGGATGGGTTTTTTAGTCAGTAAGAGTCTGACACTATCTCCCGCTCCGCCCAAGAACGGGGGTTGTCATAAGATGATTTTTCCCATCAAAAAAAAAAACCCTTCAGTTTGTTTCGGTGTTTCTTCTCAGGGTAGTCAGCTAGAAAACACCGACCTCATCTAGTTTAAACAGAATAAAAAATATTGACGCGTAAAAGTGTCTTTTTAAAACTTATTTACAAAATAAATACATTATTTTATTTATAATTTCTAAAAACCATTGATGTTGGATATTGTCAAAGGCAGGTTTTAATTATCAAAGTTATTCTGTTTTCTACGTATTGGTAGAAAGCCATCTTATATAAATAAATAAACGATCTTCAAATTCTTTATCAGCTGACGGATATCAACAGCTATAAAACTGTCGGTTTTCATTTCAAAGAAATACCTTATGAGTTCGCTGTTTCATCGTAAAATAAAGTTTTGTTTTTGTTGTCGATCAAAATGCTTTGGGAGAAAGCTTTAGGTATAAAATTCCTACACGTCAAGTGTCTCTCCCGTGTGTCGCTACAATAAACGATCCTGTGCATCTCGCGTCCATCGGATTCCCGCAACCTTTACCAGGTCATCGGTCCACCTTGTAGGCCTTCCAACGCTGCGTCTTTTGTTACGCGGTCGCCACTCTAGAAACTTTCGGCCCCAATGGCCATCAGTTCTGCGAGCAATGTGTCCTGCCCATTGCCAATTAAGTTTGGCGTTTCTTCGTGCTATGTCGACAACCCTGGTTCTCTTGCTTACGAAGCCTTATTCTAATTTCGATAGCAAAATCTGCGTGTATTACTCAAATCGTCAATAAGAATATAGGCTCGCACTTAATAGGATCTACCCACGCGGACCCATAATGGATTGGTAGATGTCACGTCATGTTGTCGAATTTCCTCGCAATGTTTCCCTTCACCGTTTTGGGAGCAGTGGTGTAAAATTAATTACACAAATTAAAGCGAATTCGCCCGGGTTCAAATATATGAATTACAACACATAATTCGGGGGCGTTACCACTGGTCCACCATCGTCTTGGGGCTTTTGAAAGCCTTACAAAAATACGGAGCCTTCTTTCAATTCCGATACAGCGCAGCACTTAAAAAAAATAATTGTTGCACCAAGGAAACGGCGGGACGACCTGAGTGCTTAGCCAAGTTGACAATCTACAAACGTTAACGCTAGTAGAAATCTTCAAATGTATGGGAATAACATTACAACGTTAAGTCACGTGGTCAGAACAAAGGAATCGGAGGCGTTACCGACCGTAACTTGTGTTGGCCTGCTGGACTGGTAAGTCTGGCAGTATGGAATCGTGACCTATGGAAAATATGGGGGACGGTTTTGCCTAGCTGTGAGACAATACGGGGTAATAATATTGTAACAAACAAACACCCTGTCTACATCTCTCACCCAATTCTCTAGTCGCAGATCTGCTGGAAGAAATTTCATTTGAAATAAGCAGTACCTTTGTGCTCTTCTATCTGTATTCGTTACATTTTTAAGTGTTTATGTTTACTATCGCGGTCATTTCTGCCTGACCACTTAATAACATTTTCGCTTGAATCCTGCGGCGCGACGCTAAACCAAACCCTTTGAAGTTTTCGTTTCAAGTGCAAACAAAAATGAACTTACCGGTGGTCAGGCGAACGTGTCTGAGATGGTACCTACGCAGCATTATGATTAGGCAAAATACGACTCACATGGTCTCGACTTTATCATTTGGTCCCTCCATGTGGCCCAGTACGGTTCCCTGCGCCGTGTTCTTGCACCAGCCACGAAGACCCAGCTTTTCTGCCTGCTCCTTGGTATGCTGCAAAAAAAAAACATCATGCTTGTATTCCTCAAATGAGTAGGCAGTGTTGAAGATACCTCGCCGGACCTGGTACATCTACAATATTATTTATATAAAAGCGAAATACCACTTACTGATTAGATTAGTGTGAGAACTTGAGAAGTGATATGAAAGAAATGGGAGTTAGTGATTGTTTGACGGGTGAAAGGACAGAATGGAAGAAGAAAACGTGTTGCGCCGACCCCAAGTAATATGGGATAAGGGCAGGAAGACCATTCACTGATCAATAACGAACAACCTACAAAGTTAAAATTAAGCAGGTAGGTTCCTTATAGGGTGTAGACATCCGCTAACAACGGATTTTACGGAACTCCACCCCTAATGGGGTAAAACGGGGGTCCTAAGTTTATGTGGAGTAACCTACTTCCAAGTGAGCGAAGCCGCTGGCAGAAGGTAGTCTTACCATATGTACCTCTTATATCATACAAACATTTGTTTTGTGCAAGAATCAAACCCACGAACTGATAAACGTAACTTACCTGAGCTGAGAAATGTTTAGCCACTGCTTCAATCATTACGTGTAAGTTACT
Organism: Mythimna albipuncta; assembly: GCA_929112965.1. Classification (NCBI taxonomy): domain Eukaryota; kingdom Metazoa; phylum Arthropoda; class Insecta; order Lepidoptera; family Noctuidae; genus Mythimna; species Mythimna albipuncta. Next base: position 19,297,346 of record OV815967.1, read on the forward strand.
TTTCGTTTGGTTTGAAGCAAAACATAAGTTAGGCAAGGTACACCATTTAACTATAACCATAACAAAGCCGTTAACAGTTGTCAAATGGTCGAATTGACCAATAGGCGGCCTCATTTCCGACGTCTGGCTCCCAAACTCAACCGGACTGGGGCTGCGCTCAAGCGGCTCCTGCCCAACCTTGGGGGTCCAGACGCCGGAGGTCCTGCCGGAGGCTCTACGCGGGGATCGTTCGGTCCATGGCCCTCTACGGGGCGCCGGTGTGGGCGCCGTCGCTGAAAAAGCAACCGGCGGCCATACTGAACGCCTGCCAGAGGGTCATGGCAATTCGGATGGTGCGGGGATACCGCACGATTTCCCGCGAAGCGGCGAGCCTTCTGGCTGGCCTACCACCGTGGGATCTGGAGGCAACAGTCCTTGCACACATGCACGACATGCGCGTGGAGATGCAACGCCGGGGTGAAAGTCCTCTGCCGCGACAGGTCGCGGCATGGCGGACAGAGCTCCGGCGGGATCTCATGGTGGAATGGCGTCAGCGATTATCGCAACCCCGTCATGGGCACGCCACAATTATGGCGATAAGTCCCCTCTTTGAGGCGTGGCTGGAAAGACCTCACGGCGTCCTTACCTTCCGCATGACACAGGTCCTCACCGGAAATGGCAAGTTCGGGAGGTTCCTGTTCCGAATTAAAGCGGAAGTGACGCCCGGGTGTCGCCACTGTGCGGAACGCCCGGAGGACACGGTGGAGCACACAATCGCGGTGTGCCCTGCTTGGGCGGAGTATCGCCGTGCCCTCGTGGGGGTGATCGGCGGCGGAGACCTCTCGCGCCGGGCCCTGGTCGAGGCCATGGTCCGGAGCGAGGAAGAGTGGCAGGCGGTCGCCGACTTCTGCGAAGCAGTAATGCTCGCTAAGGAGGTGGCCGACCGCATCAGACAACGGCGCTCTCGCCGCCGCCGCCGGGATTCCGATCCCGATTTCCAGCCACCGTAGGCGCGGGCTTGCGGACAGTGAGCAAAGGGTAGCTCGCTGTCCGGCCGTCCGGTAACCGTCCGGACCAAGCCCAAGTCGTCGACGGCGCGCGCTGTTCCCGCGCGCCTCAAGGAGTTGTCAGCAACAGCAGGGGCCCAGCCGGGTCGAAGCCTACTGGGGCCAGGGTTATCCGAAAGGGCGCTCGAGCCCCGGTACGAAGGCTAGAAGGAACGGGATGGGTTTTTTAGTCAGTAAGAGTCTGACACTATCTCCCGCTCCGCCCAAGGGCGGGGGATGTCAATGCATGATTTTTCCCATCGAAAAAAAAAAAAAAAAAAAAAAAAAACCAATAGGCGGCCGTTTCACGGCCGGTTATAGTTTGGTTATCGTTACCTATAGTTAAATGGTGCAACTACCCTTAGCGTGCAATCTACGGGAATATTTTCTTTTCAAATTAGAGTAGGGATAGACTTTGGGGTGGCTAAAGAAACCTGCCCCCGTAGCCAAGTTACAACCGTTTCGATTGCGTCGAACGCTTCGAGTTGACCTTGCCGCCAATTCTTTTGTTCTGACCACGTGACTGAGCGTTGAGACGATGTCATTCTCGTACATTTCAAGCTTTCTACAAGCGTTAACTATTGCAGATTAGAAACTTGGCTAAGAGTACTGGCGCCATTTTATAATGTAGGTACCTTTAATGGCCGTAGAGATTTACCACAAGAAGGATCTTCACGGGTTCATTTTTTCGATAGAAATAGACTGTGTGGTAGATATGGTACCATGAACTTATATCGGGTACCTATGTGGAGGAGCACTCTGGGAGCGCTTTTCTACGCAGTCGTATTCTTAAATAGGTACTTTAGCCATCTGTATAATGTCGACGTGGAAGGGTCAAGCGATTGTTGGCAAAATAGAAAATGACGAATTAAGGTGTTTTTAATATGGTGCTGATTTCAGGATCAGGATCACGCATGCGGGATTGCTCCGCATGCAAAAAAACTTCAAAATGCAAAAAAAAACGCGTCCCGCGTGCGTATTCCATCCATTAAAATAAATACTTGTAAGAAATGGACATTTACGCGTGAGGAAAACCGCATGATATTAAAACACCCTTTATGTGCATCATAGAAATAATGTCTTTATTTAACCTTTCCGAAACGGTCAATCTGAGACACAATAGTAAGAAAATAGATGCGCGAACGCTTGGGGTAATGAATTTGAATAGTAACGACCAGGATCGCTTGAAACTTTTTTTTACGTAAGTATTAACCTTTCAATTGTGATAATTACAGACACAATTGAAAGACAATAGGTGCGCGAATGCCGGCGTTCGCTTGGGGTTTAATGAATTAAAAATAAATGAAAAAATGCGTGACGCAAAGGACCGCTTGTTTGAAAACATAGTCTTGTATTTATTTATTTTTAATTGGTATAAACTAGTGCTTGACTGTGATCGCACCTGATGGTAAGCAGCGATGCAATGTTTGATGGTGAGGCGCACTAGTTTTTTAAGAGCCTATTAGTATTCATAGTCATGCGTCTATTTCAGTCAAAATGTGAGTCCCTTTGGTAGTTTTTGTTAGGTGGATGGCATTTAATTTTGTAAGCCACTGGATCAAGGGTTACATGCAGAAAAACTGCATGACAACCTGGATTTTTATGCGTTTCTGTTTTTGGAGCCATGCATTTATTTTTATAGTTCGTAATAGGTAAGTAGTTATTTATAGTCATAAAAAAGAAATTAAAGACAGGAAATATTCATTTCCTCCTCCTTTCAACCATTAAAAATGTAAGCATTAAATAATTTCTTATTACCTTGTTATAACAATGAAAGGGTCGAACATCTTCTAAATGGTTTGAAGAAGATGGTACTGCTGCGCCATCTTGCTTGATTTGGCGGGGGTACCGCCATGCCATACCACCAGATATTAATAAGATAAAGCTTTAATGGAACCATTAAAGTTTAAGTATATGCAAATGCATTATCAGAAATCATGACAGGCAATACAGGCATGACAGGAGAACCAAGGTATGGTAAGCTTGGTTCTCCACAGAGTATCTTGGGCTATGTATGTTAGTTAGCACATAGCCCAAAGAATTGCCAAATTTAAGTTGCATTAGGCAGGACACATTTCTCGCAGAACAGAAGAACGATGGGACCGAAAGGTTCTGGAGTGGCGACCGACTACCGAAAGGCACAGCGTTGGAAGGCCGCCGATGGATGCGAGACTAATAAGACGTGTCGTTGTGGCGACACTTTGGGGACGCCTATGTCCAACAGTGGACGTCTTTCGGCTGATATGATGACGATGAAATGAATTATTAAGCGATTATTTACGAAACAGAGTATTTTGTTTTACCCTTTCATTGTGTTGAACAGAATTTCCCAATAAAATCAATTGCTCACTTTTAATTCTACATAGGGTTATTTGCAAATGATTGAATATTAAATGAAAACAACAATATTTTGCTGAAGTACATTTTGTTCTCTATTACCATCCGAAAATAGACACCTTGAACAGTCCCAAAGACTTCAAAATCCACAGCTTGCATGGGCATGGCACTCCTGGCAGGAGTTCTTCTTGGACAACTTTTTGCACAACCCGTGATTTTTCTCAATTTACTTAATTGTTGATCTATTGCATCAAATGACAGCCAATTTATTGAAAGCGTCATGCGTCATTATGGTATAGATAATAACTATTAGGTTTTGTTAAAAAAGTTTGGTTATGCACAGAAAAAGATTGAATCAATAAACCCGCCCTTTGTAACTGAAATTGATTCATCATCATCATCAGCCTTTTTAATGTTCCCACTGCTGGGACTCAGGCCTACTCTCTATGAGAGGGACATTGATTAGGGCAGCTAAAAAGCCTCAGAGGGAACCAATACCAGACACTGCTTGCTAAATAAACATTTCCACACAACAGTCATCATGGATAGACCCTTGCAGAGCGTATGGAAGTCATCAATATGCACATGAGAACTTTAGGATGACCAAATTCCCTCATAGGTGGCTATTAGATAGTATGGGAGATCTAATTTGCTTCTGGGAGGAGTTTGACAGTTAGAATTCACTTTCCATTTCCATTCTGAAATTAAATTTTTAGATTGTACAGCCATGTTTCAATTGATGGCTTCTGCCAGATAAATCTCTTCACAAATGGCTATGGTCTGTATTAGCCAGCCCACTCAATGGAATGAAAGCCACAACTGCCTACATGCAATGGCCCATCGTAAACTGAGTACCAAAACCAAATATAAACTGGCATAAAAGCTACCAATATAGTAGCTTTTACGGATCATTTTATTCTGTTTTTTTTTTTTTTTTTTTTTATTGAACAGTAAGCAATTCAACCTTTCAAATACCATAATTAGAGACACAATAGAAAGACAATGAGAGAGTAAATGTTTGCTTGGGGTTTAATGAATTAAATCCCTGTCTACAGGACCCATTACACTGCGCTGAATATTGCGTGTGATCTTACTATTTTTCATTCATAGAAAGACAGTCTGGTCTATGGTTCGACATCTATGAATGAAAAATAGTAAGATCGCACGCAATATTCAGCGCAGTGTAATAGGTCCTTAAGGACCAGTGTCGCGATTTCTGAGTAATTTGTTAATTAGACAGTTTAAGAAGTTCAATTAAATAAAGCCAAGTAGTAGTGTAATGAGAATGAATGGGACGGTCGTAAATTGGAAAGAACAACCCAATCTGAAGCTTCTAAAATATTATACTGTATATTGTATTGTAGAAAAAAATTAATTTGAGTCGAAGAACACAACACCAAGTACCGCAGTATCAATATTATGTAAAATTAACACCATTTTTAACTCTTCCTTCTTTGCAATAATAAGATTTTATTAAAATATATTAGTCTTCTATTCTAATTGATTCTATTAATGTAAGTAAAAATATGATAAAATACATAATAATCACAATGTTCTCATTCGATAGACGTCATTACAAAATCTTGTTATTGATTCAATAATAGCATGGAAGCTAGACCAGTAACTTTTTTTCGATAAATATTTAAAACAATGATGTTGGATTACCAGGACCAACTTACGAGTTCTAAGATCAAATTAGTGTCTTGCTAGATGAAAGTATATAAGTTGTTAAAAAATAAAATGTAACAGTAGTTAGTACTTTCACAAACCTTTCGGAAGAACACTCCTTGAACCTTGCCAAATACTTCGAAGTCAACAGCTTTAGCAGTCATTGCGGCGGTTACAGTTGTGAAGCTGCTCCTAAAAGCAGTCGACACCACTGATAAGACTAGTAAACGTAACATTTATTTATTTAATTAAATAAAACTGTAAGACGTGCAAGATTTTGAATTTTATGTTTCGAATGAAAATATTACCACCACTTTTTTTCAAGTTTTATTTAGATTTGGCTGACATTTACGATACTTTTGACGTACATAACGCAATAAAATTTTTGGTAGGCGTTTTTCATTCAATAAAATTAAAATTGAGCTGTAATCGTACAAAAAATACGATAAATAAAATAAATTCCAAAATTTTGACCTTAACTGAGCCACCTCGCTACTTGCCTTTTAAACAAATTATCAATTACAATTTAACAGTTAGCTGTTCGCTTCCGTAAACAGGAACGTCATTTATTTACAGAATGTTGAAATCTTATTCTATATATGTCGAATTTACATGATACCAGATCAAAATCTGAAAACAAACCACTGGTTTTTGATATTTGACAAGAGCAGGAAGAAAAATAAGAAATATTTATATATTTTTCTGATAATTTTCGTAAAGCTGTTTTATTTGAGTCCCATATTACCTATATTTTCTAGGCCCCCGTTTATAAATTGAGAATTATTTGTTAAATAATATTGTTGATTACTTTGACGTGAAAGAGTCAATCAAGAAAAGAAATTCCGAAATATTGAACCGCCGACTGTCATGTTGCTGTCACTGTCATAGTCAGTTATTGTCATTGTCACTGTATAATCGCTCAAATCGTCAGACTCAGCGGTGAGCGTATTTTGTTTTGTTTTTTCGTTATTAATGCGAAAATAAAGTGTTTTGAATAATTTTAAATATTCTAATTTTTTGCAGAAGCCTACGAAAGTGTCAAATAATTTGTATCGAATAAAATATGGCCCTCTTTACTTGTAGCAGGTATGTTGTCAAATTATGTAACAGTGGTTAGGTTTGTGTAAGTTGGCAGTGTTTTTTAAGTTACACGTATTATTGCACTATAATGTTACAGATTGGGCAGCCGGTCGCTGCTAGCGAGTATAAATAAGGTTCCTAGTGTTCTGGGTTCCGTAAATTACGCTCAAGCTGCAGCGCCAAAAATCGTGTTTAAGAAATTCGAGGATCCTAAACAGGAGCCCCATGACGATAGGAACGCTCGTCTCAAACGGCCCATGTCGCCGCATCTTACCATCTATCAGCCACAGCTGACCAGCATACTATCTATAACCCACAGAACGACAGGTACTCATTTTATTGTCTCATTTAGTTTTTATTTTATTATTCATACCTAACATTTAAGTTGAATCTCAATAAAACTACTTGAGTGAGAAAACCTGCTGTATGGTATGTTAACCTTTAAATGCACAATGTCGTATGGAAAATAAGTTTTAAGAACTGGTTTAGTAATTTTGTTACTTAATATGATTTAGAAGCTTAATTTCTATTACTATCGAGGCGCTTACATACAAACATTGTTCTAGGAATGATCCTGTCGGGTTATTTTGGAGTGCTGGGCATTGGGGCTCTGGTATTGCCTCATGATATCTCACACTACATTGCCATAATTGAGAGCCTCAATTTGTCTGCGGCAACAATCTTTTTGGCAAAGTTCGTACTGGCTGCTCCAGTTGGGTACCACTTTGCTAACGGAATCAGGCATCTCTTCTGGGACATGGCTAAAGGACTCACAATCAAGGAAGTTTACTCATCTGGCTACGCTATGCTAGGTCTGTCCGCAGTTATTACGCTGATTTTAGCAGCATTATAAATTTCTCATTAGGACCAGAATAAAACATGAAACACTGTTGGGTATTATTTATTTATTGTCAATGTGATAAGATGAAATAAAAGTTAATCAATCAGACTTGTTTTTGAGACCTCCTTTTACTTTTGTTAGTTTCTTTACAACTATTTTACTGCTGTTTGAGTACTGTCAGTAAAACAGGTGTCTTACAATAGACCTAAATGTATAAAAATAAAAACCCTCAATAAAGGGAAATAATAGTCATCTTATAAACAATCTATCAGGCTACGCCGCATGTAGAAATAACATCATGAATCTGTTTGAATTTCTCAAAGTCCAATTTCTCGGTGGTCGCCAGTCCAGTTGCAGTGTTCTGAAAGAAAAACGAATGTTATATTTATGGTTCAAAGAGAGATCCCATAGTTTTTTTTTGGTTTGAAATTGGAACCTACACTGAAAATGACGTTATTGTTCTTGAGGAATTCTCCATAGATGTTGAATAGGTCTGATCTGGTGTCCAGTAGCTGGGCCAGACTGAGTGGTGTGTGTGCGATAGAGACGTCCGATAAGAAGTCTTTAGCAGCTAGCCATGTGCGAGAGGGAGCCATAGCTATGTTGCAGGTTGTGTAGCTGGCGAGGGTGTCGCGTCCGCCCGCCTCGCGGTTTAGGCAGAGGAGTTCGTACTGGGATGCGTCGAAGTTTGGTAGATCCGCACCTGGTGAAAGGTAATTAAGTGTTTTATGACGACTAATTATTATTTAATAGGCAAAAGTAGTATGTACGTATGCATACTAGAAACTTTATGAGTTCGCAAGAGTTCCGTGGCCCTGGAATGCAAAGAGCAACTGCAGGAAAATATGTGTAGTAAGTGACGCATCTCGCTCCACCATAAAGCTGGAGAAGTCATTTGAAAAAAAATCTCGATAGAAAAAATATTGGACAGTCGGACACATGGCTTGTCCGCAAGCTCATGCCGCGTCTTCGAAGACCGGGACGTTTCAAACGCTGCATTAGAAAACATCCTTGGTTGGGGCCTGAGCCTGGCTCGCATTACTTGGAAGGAGGTGATCGCTTCCAATTTTCACTCACTCCATACCATGGCTTGAATCAGGGGTGGACGCTAGAGGTCGCCGCCACTGGTTGCCTCCACGAAGACAGCCAAGCGAGGTAGAATTCCACCGTATGCTTCACCGAGTCCTCCATGCGATCCGTACAATTATTACCCGCCATTAGGCTTGATTCTACCAAACGAAGGAAAACATCGTGAGGAAACCGCTTGTCCTAGAAACAAAAATTCGAAGACATGTGACATCCACCAACCCACATTGGGCCCGCGTAGTGGATTAAGGCCCATTCTCTCTCCTAGTGAGGAGGCCTGAGTCCCAACAATGGGAAAAGCCGACTATGCTATGCTAATTACCAAACGAACATAATTATGAATCTAGTACCTATTTAAGAAAACGTGTCTGCACTGTAGACATAATAATTTTAATTAGATAAGCACGAATTAACTTGACCCCTTGTAAGGAAAACAATTATCTTTCCTTTTTTATATACCTAAACACCTTTAACGTAATGAAATATAATATTAGCTCAAGGAAAACAACTATTTGTTTAGTCATTAGCTTCTCGACTTCACCTGTTTGAAAAGTGTTTTATTGTGCCAAGGAAAGTTATTTACCATGATGAAAAATACCTACCGACTATGACCTGGATTATGACATCATAATCCAGGTCATAGTCTATCTATATATATATATATGCCAAGTATCCTCAAATTCATTTAGCAGTTAAGGTGTGACGCCACATGTCTTCGCATCGCACTCATCCATTACCTTCTCCCCTCTAGTGCGACGCGGGAGGGCGTGTCAGACTTTTACTGACTTCTACTCCTTCTCCAATCGATGGTTTTCTCTTCCCTCTAAGTTTTAGGGCAAATTGTGTTGCCACGTTTATAGCAGCGTCAGGGTCGTTTTAGGTCCTCTAAAGTACAGATGTTGGGACCCTTTGGGCACTAATAAGTGGGCCACCGTCTGATCAGGAGCACTTGCACTGGGTATTGGAAGGGTCTATAATCCTCCATTTTGCCAGGTTATATTTGCAACGGCCTCCCTGGGTGCTTAGTCTATTGATTGCTTTTCATACAAGCCACTGCAAATCGCGTCCGGGTGGTTGATGTTCCTGTAGTTGAACGAAGTCGGGCTGTGGTAAATGATGTTCCTACCACAACTTACATTGAGATGTAAGGCACGGTGAGCCGTGAATGGTCGGTCCTGAATGACTAAAACCGCACCTGTTTCTTCTTTGCCTAGAGTTCCAGGACCCAGGTTTTCCCATTCGGAAGTTAACAGTAGGCCTCACCCTTGCTACGGCGAGCTACCCATTGCTCGTCGTCCGCCCTCGTCTACGGTGGCTGGAAATCGGGTTCGAGATTTCGGCGGCTGGGACGTGAGGATATCCGTTCACATCACGCGTGCGGCCGTCTCTTTTGCTAGCACTACTGGGTACTTCGCAGAAAACTTAAGGAGGCGACCGCCTGCCACTCCTGGCTCCGGACCAGGGACCGGCGTGAGAGGTCGCGTCCACTGATCGCCCCCACGAGGACATCAATACTAGGCGAAAGTGTGTTGTGATATGCCCATGTTTGTTACTGTTCACCCCGGCTGAACGGTTACGATGGACACGTGGATAAGTAGACTATGTTCTGAAATAACTCTCGCTGTCTCATTTTTATCCCGGGGGTGCCTACCTATGTTCCTTTGGGATAATTTTCTACTTTCCGGCAGAAAAGCTGGTTTGAAAACTAGCAGCTAAACGTGTTTTTTTTTTTAATGAAAATTATCGAATATCTTCTCTCGCTCTGGGTGGAGTGAAAGGGATTGTCAGACTTTGACTGACTAAAACCCCAATTTTTCTCCCTTTGCATTCTAGGGTCGCGGTAACTCTTCTAATAATCCTACATCCCCTGGAATGTATTTAGACATAGTACCTAAACAAGACGTAGTGGTAAATCGAACAAAGTTTGATAACTTTGAGCAGCTGTGAGGACAAGTATCCTGTCGGGAACACTTAACTAATCTGTTGACTGTACTTGGAACCTTTTCATTTGCCAACAGCCTTAGGTATAAACTTACTTGAAACAAAGGCCACATCTCCGCGGTTTTCCTGAAGGCACTTCAAGGGGCTGCTGTCACCCGAACACTGCTGGCGAAGTTTTGACACGTCATCGCCTGAAACAATGCGTACTTATTAGGTACTTATGAACTAAGTTTAAGAAATAAAGTTGGGTTAACAGATTCTTCGAGAATCAATATTGACTGAAAATATAACCTTAGTACCTAGTACCTAGGTATAAACCAACCACGGACTAGAAAAAAGAAGGTACAAGAGGTATATTTTAGATTTTATTTTAGTTTTTATTTCTTTAGAGCAGTGGTGGCCGAGTGGTACCTAATGGTTCCGACTTACAAGCTTGTAAGGCGCGGGTTCAAACCGTACCAGGCATATTAATTTGCGTAATTTATTTCATTACCACTGTTCTCAAAACAGTGAAGAACGGCATGTCTTAGAACCAAAAACTGGAAGACATGTGTCATTCACTAACCCGCACTGGGCCTGCGTGGTTGATTATGGATCATTCCCCTCTCCTAAAAAAGAGACCTGAGTCCCAGCAGTGAGGACATTAAAATAGCTGATGATATTTAGGTAACCTTCCTTTTTCTGGTTGGCCTTGGTAATAGTAGCGTCAGTTGCTTGTATCAGGTTCTCTAAAGTGCAGGTGTATGACCGAACATAATGAACGGTCCTAACGTCCTGTGCGTATCGCATCCATCGGGTTTCCGCGACCCTCATCAGGTCATCGGTCAATCTGTCGGAGGTCTTATAAAGCTGCATCTTGCAGTATGTGGATCTTGGAAAAAGTATCTACCTACTCTTTTATATTCTTAGTCGGCGTGAGTATACTTTTTCCAGAGTGGTCGTAGTCATCATTGAGAATCACCGATCACGATGAGTGATGATCTCGGTAAAACGGAGCCATTCGTTGCAGACTGCCGCATTCCAGTTACATTCGTATACCACAGTGCAGTCTCGTCTCGTAGTGCAGGGAAAAGTTGAAGGCAAAATCTCTTAAACTTAAAGTAAATAGGTATCTCTCTTGCGTACAGTCTGTTTGCAAAAGGATTTAGATAGGTACTAATCGGTGAAAGGGCTAACATTGTAGGTTTTAATAAGAACCCCATTTTGTTTTGGATTTCATATTGTTAAACAATAAAATTGTTAGCTCATACTAGACTGGCGCCATTACCGCCACAGTAACAAAATTTTTAGCTCCGGCTTTATCAAAGTTGGTTTTTTATTACGGATATCTATTGTTTTTTAATAAGGGTCAGTGCACACCGAGACGTGACACGGCGCTGTGCGAAGAGCGACTCAAAATGTAAGTTTATAATTTATATTACACGAAAAGATACACATTTCAGATCGAGATGCCTCGCGGTGCAACGCTGCGTGGTTCAACGTATTCTGAGTTCTCACACTGACTCTTCGACAGCGTCGCGTCGCGTCGCATCGCATCTTAGTGTGAGCTGAACCTAAACCAAGAAATTGTTTTGCTGAAGATTCCGTTCACTTACCTCTGGGGTTATTTTCCGGCTTGTCGACTCCCGGTATACACGAGCCTCCCGAGAAGAAATCGCTAAAGTGTTTGATGCACTGCAAACCAATATGTTAATGTAAAGAATATCCCCACGAATGTCTAGATTCTATCGGAGTCTGATTTCCGCATTTAGATCTATGTGAACCATAGTGCGTGCGTCTGATATTAGGATATACAATATTATTTTTAGACGCGAAACCTGAATACTATATACACTTCTGGACACATCTATTGGCCCACCTTGTATTTTCAGTTTCGTTTGGTCCTAGCTAAAATTTTATATTAGGTCGAGCAAAAAGTTTTTATGCAGTTTTGAACCTGGCACATTCACAATTTCATTCAATAGTCTTTTTTTGAATTTCGAACACAGAATTTAAAGAAACAAAAGACAATTTGGAGCCTGTTTGTTGATATCAAACAATCGAATACTAAGAAAACTTGGTTTTATTGGTTTACTTGGATTTAATTCTTGAAAAAGTGATTGATATCTTTGGTTTTGCAACAAACATTACTTATTCTTAACATTAAGGTGAGGTTCTATCAATAATCTATGGATACTTCACCTGAAGTCGCCGCCCAAGCTGTGGCACTTATTCAGGCCGGACACAGCAAAAGAAACGTGAGTGCTCAACTAACGTGAGGGCTTTGTTCGTCGCCAAGGAAGGCCACGATCTCGGGTCACAACTGAAAGGCAGGATCGATTCATCGTGACGACCAGCTTGAGAAATCGTCACCTTACCTCCATTGAGACACAAAACCAACTTCGCGACTTCCACGGAGTATCTGTGAGCGCTCGAACTGTTCGGAGAAGGTTAAAAGAACGCGATATGGTACCACACAAGCCAGCTAATGGGCCCAAACTAACGCGAGCCCACCGAACAGCGCGCCTTCATTTCGCACGCAGTCATTTAAATTGGACACAGCAAGATTGGAGCCGTGTACTCTTTTTTGATGAGTCTAAAATTGTGTTACATGGCAATGATGGAAGGAAGAAGGTCTACCGACGTAAGGGAGAGCGTTTCGCACAATGCTGCTTTGAAGAGAGGGTTGCTTATGGCGGTAGCTCATGGACTGTCTGGGGCGGTATATCCGCAAGCGGCAAAACTCAACTTGAGGTTGTTACAGGACCACGGCTGCAACATTAAATGCTGAAAGGTACATTCGTGAGTGCTTAGAACCTCACGTGATACTATACGCGGACTATGTGGGCCCAAATTTCCTTTTTATGCATGATAATGCAAGAGCCCATGCGGCCGGCATCGTCAGGGAATATCTTCGGGATGTGAACATCACAGTTATGGACTGGCCAGCCAGAAGCCCAGACATGAACCCCATTGAGCACATGTGGGACGAGCTAAAAAGACGTTTTAGGGCTCGTCAGCCAGTTGCCCAGACGATGCAGGAGTTGAAAACTGCCATAGAAGAGGAATGGGAGATGATCCCTCAAAATTTCATAGAGCGGTTGATAAACTCTATGCCTAATCGTATGAGAGCTGTGGTAGATGCCCATGGAGGCAACGCGCGTTATTAAATTAAAACTTTATTTGATAAAACAAATTTTTTATTCAAAAATCAATTGCCTTTAACAAGGCGCATATCCGACTTGTTAGGCGTAGCTCCATATCGTATGGTATTCTGAATTCAATTTTAAAACAATACGATCGAAAAAGATGGTAAAATGTATCAGGTTTAAAACTGCATCAACAGTTTTTGTTCAATCTAGCAATCATATTTCGGTAGGGGCCATCGAAACCTAAACTCTAAGGTGGGCCAATAGATGTGTCCAGAAGTGTATATAGGTAGTTATATAGTTTGTTCAGAATAAGTAACTGAATAGATTTCAATAGATTTTACACCATGTATTATTTTTTTCCCAAAAATATTTAAAAAGGTCATAAGTTCGACACTACGGACACTAAGTAGGTACAACACAGGACACGGCAGGTCATAACGGGAATCAGTAAAAAACTCGGTGCAAGTGCAAAACAACCCCTCAGTCACCTGGATGGCCCTGTGACTACATATTTTTGCTGACATAACAATTTTATATCTTTGTGATTTTTTATTATTCAGTTATGAAATTTTGTACCTAGATTCTTAACATAAAAACACTAGACTCGTGATTCGGGTTTCGCATAATTATACTAAAACTAATGTTGTATATTAGGTCCGTCCTACGAATGTATCAGGTCCTTACGTATAAAATTGCGGTTTTTTAAAATAGGTTATTTTGAACTGGGATGTATTTTTTTAAGTTATGTAAATTATGCTCGACTATATCATCGTGTGTATAAGTATACGAGTAATTTTATCTTTGGATTGACTTGGAATAGGCTAGTTGCCGTAAAAAATGTAATTAGTCTGTCTTTTAGATTATTCAAAAATAAGGGACACGTATTTTTTTATTTGTAAATTAAACCAAAAATGACAAAGATATAGCCCATAAAAGTTACGTGTAACGTCACGCCGCTCTCTCTGCTGCATTTTTGCACGGGGTGACGTCACACGTAACTTTAATGGGCTATATCTTTGTTATTTTTGTTTAATCGAAAAAAGAAAAAATACGTGTCCAATATTTTTTTTAAATCTAAAATACGGACTAAATAAAATGTAATTATTTTGACCCAGGAAACTACCCTATACTTTTGTCGCGAGAGTACCTATGGTATCTTGGGATAGTTTTCTACAGTCACGCGGGCGAAGCCGCTGCAAGCAGCTAGTAAAGATAATTTAGGTACCTATAATATAAAATTTGTTTTAACTTAAAATTCCAAGAAGATACCACAGGTCCAAGTCTAATTAACCCGTTTAAAAAAAAAAACGCTTATTTCGTAGAAGACCTAATAAAAATATGTAATATTTTATGAGACTAAGGGTAGTCGACGTTAACAATGTTCTACGAATATAAAAATAAGTTGTTAGAGGCATAAAGTGGCTCTGGAAAATAGGTCACCTAGTAACTTCATATCTTGTTGGAGTGGCAATTAATATGGATAGAAATAATGCACAATGCATTTGTGTCCAGCAAAATGAAAAATGTCTGGTCACTGGTCCTCATAAAAGTCTATGGACCAGAAATTTTGCTTTTTATTTTTAATGCTTTTAGAGTTTCTAAATAATTTGTTGAATAGCTATGAGCTTTGAAACTCCAGTATCTACAGTTATTTTTTCATAAAAAAATCGTGTGGTGCTTTTTTACCCGACTACGGCAAAGTCAAAGGAGGGTTATGATTTTGACAGGCTATGTATGTATGTATGTGAGTATGTTCATTTGTTCCCTCATAGCTTCTAATCATTTTATAATGCTCTGAACAGAGGTCGGAATTAGGTACCTATCTAGACTATTGTATTTAGGTACTTAAAGTTTGTGTAAGTAAATAAAGCTGAGTTGATAAAGCCTCTTCTATAATCTTAATTGGCTGGCCTGCTGGTCTAGTAGTTAGGTGGTCCTCCTGACTGTTATGCTGGAGGTCGTTAGTTCGGTTCCTACCCAACACAAATGTTTTGTGTAATGAAGTGGAATTCTGGGTGTAATTTATCTATGTATGTATTTAGAAATATATAATGAATGTTTATCAGTTTGTCTTGCATTCATTGCACAAGCTCTGCTTATTATAGTTTGGGAGTAGATTGTGTTGTGTTGTGTGATAGATGTAGAAAAAAAACATTATCTGTAGTCATATCCACTCTATGATGCCTACTAAAGGGCCTTATTACACCACTCGATATTCAGACAGTCTTAGCCAATGTCGCGTTGTGTATTAAGGGTTAGACTGTCTTACACAGAATGAAAAATAAGACGAGTTTGAATATCGTGTGCTTAATAACGCGTAGCGTAATAGGCCTTTAGTTCCACGAATTTTAGGTAAAAATACTCTTAAATTACCTATTCTGATCTCTGGTTAAGCTTCAAAGTGGTTATTGATTTTAATTACTCACCTGGCCGTCTGTGATAATCCTCTTATTGATAAGATAATAGAGTGGAGCGTCTAAACCGCTGAAACTGCCGTAACTGTTGTGGCAAGACCTGAAAATACAAATATTTGATTAAAAACTTCCGCTTTTTTGTGGCTAGCGTTCTATTTGTTTATTTTATACTATTTGATAGGCTCACGTTTGACCACTATTTCACATGATGGTAAGCGATGATGTGGTCAACGATTTTTTTTTAAGGTTTTAAATTAATCATCCAAAGTCATCTGTAAGAAAGAAAAGAAAAAGAAAGAAAAATATTTCAATAAATAATAATAATATTTTTTATTTATTTCTCTCGCTCTAGGGCGGAGCGAGAGGACGTGTCAGACTTTTACTGACTTAAACCACTCCAATGTTCGTTCTTTGCCTTGCTTTCCAGGGGGTTCCGTTTCGGACTACCCATGACCTTCATAGCTTCGACCCTGCTGGGCACCTACGGTACGGCTGACATCTCTTTGAGGCGCGCGTGGAACACTACTCGCCGTCAACGACTTCGCCTCGGTCCAGGTGGTTACGGTGGTTGGACGCCGAGCTACCCATTGCTCGTCGTCCGCAAGCCCACGCCTTCGGTGGCTGAGGCGTGAGGAAATTGTTCCTTCACACGTGTGGTCGCCTCCTTCGCTAGTACTACTGCTTCGTAGAAGGACGCTTCGTGGAATAAATTACACAAAGTAATGCGCCTGGCTCGCCCAACTCGTAAGTCGAGGCCGTTACCACTGGGCCACCATTGTACCTAGATAGGATATCTACTAAAATCCAAAAACCTAGTTAAAAGTTGAATCAAAGGAAAATGTTCATTAAAACTTGCTTCGTAAAGTCCAAAAAAGAACTTCGATGAAATTCGCTGGTCCTAAATTAATAGTCGGCGTGAGGAAAATCAATAGAAACTGTCTCTAGGCAGGTGATTGGCCCAGATTTATTCGACAGCCCTAAGGGCTGGATATACAGGCTGATTTTAACTGAGACAATGTGGGGAAATCCGAATTTAATATGTAAGTTAGTGAAAATTACATCTGTACTATTATATGAAATGAAGTACCTATGGCAAGCTCTTTACTTGGTAATTTTTCTTTCATAATTTAAGTCTTAATGTTGATCAAGACATTCAAATATGGGACATTTCCCATATTAGCTAATATTATTTCTTTGGCTAAACAATGCACTGCTAAAAATCTAAAAATGTTGAGTTCAGCACCATCTACGCCATCAGACTAAGCGTTTCGCCACGTCATTTATACCGCGTAGGTACATCGAGAGACTGGAACAATTTGCCTGCGGTCCTGTCCGATTATAATTTTTGTGCCTTCAAGGCTAGAGTGAATAGGCTCTTAATAAACTACTGCGCCTCACCATCAACGATTGCATCACTGCTTACCATCAGGTGGGATCGCAGTCAAGCACTAGTTCATATAAAAAAAAAAACAAAAAAAAAACTGGCGAGAACATGGACCTTGAGCTTTCACCTGAAATGCTAAAGTTTGTCAGGTTTAAAAATGCATTCGGTTTAGATTTTACAACACACAAAGAACTCATATTATCAATTCCTAATTCAAAATTTAGGGAACAGTTTTGCCCTATCTTTTAGATTCGGATTTCCCCAACTGTCCTAGAAAGAAAGAAAACATCCTGTATTCTTGAAGCAAGTAGGTACAATAAGCAAGAATTACTTTGTGTAGTGATCCGGATATAGGTAATAGGCACAGGTCGATATTTTTCCTTTTTTCCTTGAAGTATTTTTCGTATAGGAGGGTAGTTCGTTACCGATAGAGTAGGGACTTGGATTGAGTTAGTTTTCGTTTCTGTTGATTGGTTTCGTCAGTTGAGTAGGTATAGTTCCTAAGTTCTTTTTGTACCTTTCACGAGTACATAGGTACTTACTTCAAATATTTAGTATTACTAGGTATTTAGCTGTAGGTAACTACTTATTATGCGGAGTTAGGGTTCATGAAAAATTCTTACGGAATGAATACCTATTTTTTGGAGAAAACAAATGATACTCAATTGCAGTGCTGGTGGCGTACGTGACCAACTGCACGTAGGTGCGGTGCTGCGGCGAGCGAAGCGATACGGTCGCAATCAGTATGTTTGATGGTTTCCCGCGAACTCTTGCCTTACGGTGACTTTATTTTATACAAGGTTATTTTTAAAACACTAACAACCTTGCAGGATTGTATTACTAACATCATAAACAACAACTTTTGTTTTATGGCTTTTTTACAAAACATTATTAATTTACCAAAAACAAACCTTCAAGATTTTGTTGTTCTATCAAACACATTACGACTCTGTATTTTGTTATACCAACCTAGGTCTGTATGACGCGACGTGAGCGCATCAAGCACCCCGACCGCTCGATTCCACTACCTTCCATTATTATATTATAGCTTGCTTCACATAGACTTCATAATATTTAGAAAGTTCAATTTAAATATTTTTATGAAAATGACGTGTTTTACAAAAAACCCTGCATGAATGCCGGTTAAAACGGTACTTACCTTTTACCCCTCAAATCCTCCATCGTCTTGAAACTGGTGTCCTTCTTCACGACGGTCACAGCGTAGTTAGGAGTCTTGGCAGCGCCGTACACCTCGTGGAACACGGGGTGCAAGTTGTACTTGTTGGCGGCCGACGCCACGCGCATGTCGTCGACGCTCGCCAAGTCTGAACCGTTGTCTTGTACCTGAGTGGTTTTAAGTATTTTGTATCTATTAACCCGTTGACTGCCGGAACGCAGGTCTATGCGAGTCACAATGGCTTTTTAATTGTGTCTTTAATATTACGGCATTCGAGAGGTTAAGGGCATTTGTATTTTCTTCTCATTTGGATTAACCTTTCGAAACCTAACCTGACCTTTTTCCTGAGATAAGATAATTAGAGATAAGTACAATAGAAAGACAATGAGAGAGCTAACGCCGTTCGCTTGGGGTTTAATGAAATAATGAAGTAAGTAATCCTGTTTCGACACTAATTATTTCAGCACCTATGATTTGCCCAATAGGTGTGTAAGTTTTTGAGTATAATTGTATTATAAAAACAGTAAAATAAATAAGTATTAAATAACTATTTCTTATTATACCCCGTGTCTGATACAGTGATCTTAAACTGTGATTACATAATGCAAAACGGTTGTTTAAAGCATTTCTTTTACTTAAATCATTAACAATATATAAACTCTCCTGAAAATATGCACTCACCTATGCGTAGGAAGTACCGAAAATGTCACAACCGAGTTAAATTGTATTTTTTTTTTTCAATATTTTGGCGTTACCTAGTTAAATATTCTGGAGAGTATAATTTTTATCGTTAAATTATTTAAATAGGCACCCAGTAAACATTCTAAAAGTTTTTAATGTCCTTACATAATGAAAAATAAAAAGTCTAAATTAAAATCAATGTTTGAAAGGTATGAAAAGTTTAATTGCAAAAGTGGTGTCAAAGTGGATTGATAAATATGTTTGTGTTTCCCGCGAAAGTTGATCTACCAGTTAATCCTTACCAAACAACTTGTAAAACTCTCTCCCAATATTTGAATATAAATACAAAGTTTGAAATTAAAGATCGTTGCCAGAGAATTACGAAATTCACAGAAAATTTGAACATAACCAAACGGAGTTTCCGAGCAAGCGGAAATTAAAATCAATGAAGCCCAAATATTTTCAAACACAACAATCGTAACGGCCAAAGTTTCCGTGAAATGAGCCAATTAAGAATAGCTATGAGTATGAATATGACAAGCTTTTCCTCCAGTCCGAAGCACTTACTGCAAGATAAGCATAATTCCTTGCAAATATAGACGCAGGAAATTAAAATACATCGCCTCTTTGCTTCGACGGTAATTCCAATAATATGGAATAACAATATGGTTGTTTGTTTAAGTATCTCTTATATTATACAACGTTATTTTTAGTTTATGCGAAACCTGAATAGGTATAGTTTGTTCAGAATCAATAACTGAATGGATTCCAATAGTTTTTACACCATTATATATTTTTCCCAAAAAATATTTAAAAAGGTCACAAGTTGGATACCACCATCGACTTATATTAGTACATACCTATATATCGATGGATACTACCGACACTGACCGACACTAAGTACAACACAGGTCACGGGAGATCATAGCGAGCATAACGCGCTAGCAGGCAGTTGGGTGCAAGTGCAAAACAACCCCTCAGTGTCTGGATAGCCCGCAGACTCTGTATTTTTGCTGACATAACAAGTTCATAACTTTGTGATATTTCATGATATAGTTATGAAATTTTGTACATAGATTCTTTACATAAAATACTAGACAAATGTTTCAGGTTTTGCATATACTAAAAATAAGGGCGTAAGTATAGATACTTAAGTAATGTACTGTCACACCAGTGACAGTCCTATTTCTTGTCCAGACAGTTACTGGTCATTCCAGGGGTGCTATTCTCTAAGAAAGCGCAGCGCTGGCACAGCGACGAGTCGTGAGCGCAATACATTGAATTAACAACCCAATGTAAAGGGGCATTATGTTGTTAATTCAATGTACTGCGCTGACGACTCGTCGCTGTGCCAGCGCTGCGCTTTCTTAGAGAATAGCACCCAAGGTTGCCTCGGAATGCGGTAAGGCCGCTCATTGTAAGTATTATTTTTTGGGACATATCACGTTGTCGCAGCAAAGATATGACATGTTATCTAGCTGGTATTTTGTGAGGAACCAGCCAATTTACAACGAAAATATTCATGCTCAGTTTTATGCGGGATTTTATCGAGTTTTCATTGGCTGGTTTAATTACATATGTGCAAATTGATTCCTTGTGGATACTGTGATGTAAAATTGGTGAATTTTTGTATTTGCACAACTAGACAATATGTGGAATCGTTAAAGTAAGCGTGATATCAGGGAAAATGGAACGGAAAATTTCATTGTAGTACTGACTACCTCAGCGCAGCTTGCCGAAAAGGCTGACTGGATACATTTGTTGCCAATAGCAGTAAAAGCATTAGAATGTGTTACATTATTGAAGTGTAATATAACGTAAGAGCCTGGTTCTCACAACACAGGGAATCCTAGAGTGAGTTCCAGGAAGTCAACCCATAAATGTATGTTTTTTTGGTCAATAAATATTCTTATTCTTATCCCCTTTCTAATGAAAAAAGTGACTGTATTCTGTATCAAAAATCTTTATAAACTTGATACTGTTTCAATGTTTAAATGCTTCTATGAAGGCTTCAATCGTGGAAATCTCAGACACAATAGAAAGACAATAGGTGCGCGAACGCCGGCGTTCGCTTGGGGTTTAATGAATTAATGAAGATAGAAGTTGGTACAAACAACGCTATACAGTTATGAAGTTCCTATCACACACTTGAAATCCATAAAGTTACTTCAGTTTGTCTCTATTATACCTATTCATAATGCTGCGTAGGTATTATCACAGACACGTTCGCCTGACCACCGCTAAGTTCATTTTTGTTTGCACTCGAATCGAAAACTTCAAAGAGTTTGGTTTAGCGGCGTGCCTCACAATTCAAGCGAATTTTTTTTTAAGTGATCTGGTAGATACAATCACGATGGTACTTCGTGTGCTTTGGCTTGCCTTTATTAATACTCATAGTGAATTCCTGGCATACATATCTGTCTTTAGCAAAGATTTGTGATATAACTGGAGTGGGTGAACTCCAAATCCCAGTAATGATGGTCCTTATCTAAAAATACTTACGCTCTTGAGGCAGTCGGCTTCAGAGGCCTCTTGAACGCAGTCGAGACGCGGGCGGATGTCGCGACTGAACGCGAACACGGCCATCTGGTGACACTTCGCGAGCGCTACGTTTGATGTCACGCATAACCTGTGGGTATATGGGAATCTAAATATATAGAACACAACATAAATATCCTAGATATAAACATAGGTATGTCCGCTATAGAAATCAACCAACCAAAGGGGTGACGTACATCGTTGTAAACCAACATCCCAACCAAGGTGACCTTGCTAGTTTCAATCCGTGTAAACAGCAGTTGTAATCCATGACCTTCAACGCCCTTGGTTGGAAGGCGCATTTTCCCAACCACCGAACGTGTTGGCGCGTAGTTTACGTCCATGTAACCGCAACACAAGCCAAGGTGACCTTGGTTAGAACGCCAGATTTCATCCATAGCTTTCAATAGAAAGGCAAGGTAAATGCGAAGATGGACCTTAAAAAGTGCCAATTTTCTCTTCTTCTACAAACAAAGAAACTGTAATTAGCATTGCTACGCTAAATACATTTTACCTCCAGATACCACCAGCTAGTAGGCAGGCAGCAGCTAATCCATACATCTATATATATAAATAAAATTGTAGTGTCTGTTTGTAATATTGAAATAACCGCTTTTTATATATATATATACGGTACATACCTACTATACACCAAAATTTTTTTTAATATTTTTTGTCTGCCTGTCTGTTTGTTCCGGCTAATCTCTGAAATGGCTGGACCGATTTTGACGGGATTTTTATTGCCAGGTAGCTGATGTAATAAGGAGTAACTTAAGCTACTTTTATTTTAGAAAAAATAAATTCAAAATCCTTTAGTCCACGCGAGCAAAGTCGCGGGCATAGCTCGTATTAAATAAATGTCATATAATTTGTACCTACAGATTTATACAATAATATAATTCCTGTGTAAAAGAAGTAAGTAGACGAAAATAAGTGTATAGGTACACTCACTTCCAAAAGTCGATAGGAATTCTTAAAACGTATTCGTTTGACGTTTAGTTTGACTTACGACCTTTTATTTTCAAGTTTCGCCAACAAATGATTGGAATTCACAATTTCATCAACTTAGCATAAGTCAAGATGGCCCAGTGGTATAGGCACACAGATTGAAGCGCAAATCAGTGTGCCGCAAGTTCAAATCCCACGCAATTATTGACTTTTTGTAAGTTCTTACCCGATTGGAAGTTATGTATTTGCATTACATATATTAAATTATTCTTTAACTTGTTCACACATTTCTTAGAGTTAGAAAGGTAGATCACAAAAAAACTAAATAAAGAATTAGATTTCTGCGAGGTAGACGAGGTTTATGAGTTTTAACTTGACCGAAATGAACTGTCGTTTGGTTGTAGTTGTTGGTTAGTGACGTGTGGTTGACAGTATTGTAATATTCGCAAAATGCAGGCTAATATTAGGCTGGGCTGCATAAAAGTGGTTTTAATAAAACACAAATATCTGAACAAACCGGACTGAATGTGAGTATAATAGCTATTAATGAATTGTAACTTTATTACAAATTAATCTTCTAATTAAAACGTATGCCATTTATGAATCCATTCATCGTATCTATAAGAGGTTTAGAAGAGAAATACGTAAATCGTTGGGTTTATTGGATTGGTTATTGGATTAATAAATGCAGTTTTATTTTAAAATTATATTCAATAATTATGATTATTAACATTTTATATAATGAAAATGAAGTGAAGTAGGTATAGCTGCCTAATATATATTTTTTTTTATTTTAGAAAAAAACTGTAAATCTTTGGCTAAAAAGATATGAGGAAGAAGGTAGCCTTGCTAGTCGAAAGAGAAGTGGGAGACCGAAGCTTATTAGCGAGGCGCAGCGACGACATATGGTGGACGTATACGAAACGAATGGTTTCGCACCAACGAGACATTTTGCGGAATTATATGACACCTCGATGGATACTGTTCGCCGTGCACTTCACGCTGAAGGCGTGCATCACAGAAAACCTGCTAAAAAGCCGTACTTGACAGAGAGGCACAAACAAGAACGATTTCAACGAACGTTTCGCACTAAATGTTTAATGTTAACTAAACTAAAGGGCCTACCATTTTATTTTAACATATCTGTGATTATTCGTTAACAAACACTGTATTATATTGTGTTTACTTTCGTTTAAAACAGCTATATCTTTTAATTTGTGCCATCGCCTCATCTTAAGAATGCAGTGAACTCGCTATCAATTTTGTTGACAATAATCATGAGTCTATTTCGTTTTTTATTCTTCTACCCGCACTGTTATAACATAATATTATAGTTCATTTTATTTTGCTCATCTTGTGAGAACTAAAGTTCTTTTAACAGAAATTGAGGTTTAGTTTCAATCTTCTTTTCGTCAAGAAAATGAACAATTAAGCTATGACCTCAATACATTAATTGTGACGTTACACAAAAATAAAATGTTTACAAAGTCTAAATCATAAATCACTTTTCAATAAATAACTGGATATAAACAATTACCTATATTTTATTTTATTAAAATTTGAATATCCGTTCATTGTTACGTTATTCATAATATGAATGGTCTAAGTGGGTATACTTCCAACAAACAATCTTACGTGTAACATAGATGACGGTTACAAGATAACTTTTTGCTATTCGACGTCACAATTCTCATAAATGTTTAATTTGTAAATATAAAGCATAAACATTTTTATTAAACACGTCTTTTTATTTCCACCTTACAACATCGAAAAGATGTAACAACTAAATAATTGCAAATTACGAATGTGATTCTTCTTGTGGTTAATAGATCACATTCGTAATTTGCAACTATTTAGTGCAAAAAATGCAATAGTATTTTTCATAGAAATTTAAAAAAAAAGACTATATCAATATAGATTGGGAATTTTCAAAGTAAGAAATAACTGCAACGGACCGACCATGATTTGAACTCGGGTTACGTGATTTGCGAATCCAACACTTAGTTCACACGGCTACCAGCACACGACGTATTTGCGCGAATTTTATCAATGCTATGGTAAGAACAGAAAAATAATAATGTTTTGCTCAGTGCGACGACAGTTCCTTAGTGTGTGTTATCTGTGGAATGTGGATACTCATACATGCGCACACATACGCATCGCGCTCGCTCGGTTCATAGCAATGTAATCTTTAACGTTCCTATGGACTTTTGCCTCCTTACTGTACCTACATTCTACACACTACACTAGGTACTCCCGCTTTTCGCTAGTTAGGTAGTAAATAAATTGCATGAAATGGGAAACGAGTCTTTTGCTATTTTCCGCTCTGTTATCTATACTCTGGGCTGATACTTGATATTCCCTAATGGGAAATCCGAAAAGCACTTTGTGTTTGCCACCACTAGTAAGATATTATTATTACTAGTAAGATACTATTTCTGTTCGTGTATCAGCTGTGTGGATCAATATGAGAGCTATTAAGTAACCCCTCTCATTTGCACTAACCGGTCCGGTAGAGAATGGTTTTGCGGATGAATAGATATTTCCGACTGGAGTGGCTTACACATAGAGCTTTCAAGTCACTCGAGCCTCAAAGAGTATGAAAGGGAATACTAAAAATGGCTTTAGTGGTTTACAGGTGTCTTGTCAGCCAGGTGGTCGTTGCCTACTGGGACCAGGGTTATCCGAAAGGGAACTCGAGCCCCGGTATCAAGGCTAGAAGGAACAGGGTGGATCGTTTAGTCAGTAAGAGTCTGATACTATCTCTCGCTCCGCGGGGGTTGTCATTGGATGATTTTTCCCACCATAAAAAAAAGCCAGGTGGTCGTTCCAGGTAAAATATTGCTATGCCTTTTTTTTTTTTTTGGTAAGAATTCATCTCCCGCTCTGGGTATAACTAAGAACAGTGGTGGCCGAGTGGTAATTGCTTTAACTTACGAGTTGTAGGTCGCGGGTTCAAACCTTGCCAGGCGCATTACTTTGTGTGAAATAAGTTTTTCATCATCACTGCTCAAAACGGTGAAGGAAAACATCGTAAGGAAACCGGCATGTCCTAGAACCAAAAATTCGAAGACATGTGACATTCACTGGGCCCGCGTGGTGGATTACGTCCATTCTCTCTTCTAGAAAGGAGGCCTGAGTCCCAGAAGTGAGAAGATTAAAAAGGCTGATGATGATAATGGGTATAACGAGGAAGAGAGTCAGACTTTTACTAATTAAAACTCATCCGTGCTCCTTCAGTCGCCTTTGGCAAATATTGCCCAGCTGTCTACATTTGGATAAATGGTTCAACTCAAAGTCAACTCCAACAGGACAAATCTAGGGTGTCGATCAGGCAACTCCTTCTGCTAAGCGAACAATGGAGGAGGCTGAAACCGTGAGGGAGAGGACATACTCATTCCCAGTCACCGCCATAGGAGATATATATTCCCAGCCACCGTAGGTGCGGGCTTGCGGACGAAGAGCATTGGGTAGCTCGTTGTCCTTTCCATGCGCGTTTCAAAGAGAACTTCTATATCTATAAACGCTAGAGATATAGAGTACAGGTACACACTGTACATATGTATCTACAGACTAGTATAGACTGTCGAACAATAGTCTGCCAACGTGTACAGCGGCGGTTTTCAGCCTATGTGAGCGAAATTAAAAAACGGCTTGGGAAGGTTTCGCTTTGTCTCGCAAAGTCAACGTAAATCCGGCTTTGAGGTTATGTGACCGACTTTCAAAAAGCCGATAGAGTTGTACATTCTTGTTTTAGAGGTTCTTTTTTGTTTGGAACCGTTACTGGTGGAGGAAACTAGTTTTGTTTTTAGTTTTGGGATTATTATTTTTTGTGGGACAATCATCCAATGGCTTTTGAGCGTAGCGGGATTTAGTTTAGCCTTTTACTGACTGAAAGCCCACTCCTGGTCCTTCCTTGCCTTCGTCCCAGGGCCCCAGGTCTCATTTTCAGACTGCTCGTGGCCCCAGTAGGCTTCGACCCTGTTGGGCACCTACGGTTTGCTGACAACTTACTTTAGTTTTGGGATGCGGTTCTACACCTATTTAGTTTCTATGTTTCATTCTATCATAAGAACTAGAAAGATGTGGAAAGAGATACTTAAAAGATATGAATGTACAAAAAGTAGTAGTGTTGTGTGTGTGGCACCGCAGCTCCCAGTAGTTACACCTAAGTTGTTCAAGACGATGAGTTCTAAGTTGTGTAAAAGTTTGTACAGTCGATAACCGGCCAAACTATTCTAAATAAAACTGGCCATCCTGTGATCTGTAATATATATATTATGGCATGGCCAGATTTTAGAATTAATTACTTCATGATATGGCCAACATAAACTGGCCAGATCGTGTTTATGTAAACGTTAACATTTGATAATATGTTAATCCTCGTTTAGACATATCATTGATATAGGATTTCTATGACAGTAAAAGCACAAAATATATAGGTACAGAAGTCAATCTACATACAAAGCGCGCTCGAGCAACGCACACATAGACACCGCTCATGGACATGACATCTCGGAGCTCCTCGGCCTGCTCGTCGAACAGTTCCGGCTCAAACGCTTATTGGTGTGCGTACACCGAGTGTAGGTATAAAAAGTGTAAGTACGAACACGAGATTGTCGTCTGTATCTATTTATTTTGTGGTAAAAGGTCTAAAGATTACGCCAAACAATGATAATCGTCAAACTTTAAGGACTATTATCTGGTCAGTTTTACTTGGCCATATCATGAAGTGATCGATTCTAAGATCTGGCCACGACTTCCACATAGAACTCATCCAATAAACATTACGATATTTTTTGGTCTAACTAACGTTCTTCTGTCATAGTTCATCATTTTGTGCAAAGTGATATAACGATGTATTCTTCATAATGACATACTCTTAGTTTGCATGGCACTCGTTAGCTAGAGGTTAGTACGCACTACCTGTAGGTCATAAGGTCAGTGTGTCAAATGTCTTTCACAGAAGTAGGCCGCGCTTTCAGCTCATGAGGGGAGATTAAAACGAGGGTAGGGCTAGAGGAGGGTTAGCTTGTTTCAGTGTAACTGTATTTTTTTAAAGACAGGTGGCTATTTTGGACCTCTATATTATACCACATTATTTTTAGTAGTTTATTCAGAATCAGCAACTGAATAAAATCTAATAGTGTTTACACCATTTTATATTACATTTTTTCCCATTTTTTTTTTAAAGTCATATGTTGGACACTACCGACACTAAGTACAACACAGGTCACGGCAGGTCATAACGGGCAATAGGCTCCAGCGCACAGCTGGGTGCGGAAGCAGAACAACCCCTCAGTCGCCCGGGTGGCCCGGTAACTACGTATTTATGTCGGCAACCAGGTGCGATAACGGGTTTATAACTTTACTAGACAGAAAATTACTAGACAGGTGTTTCAGGTTTCTTCTTCTGTAACTAATGTTGTATATGGTTGGTTAGAGATGGCACAAGGAAAGAGAGCCTTGAAAGATGTGCGGAGGTATTTGTGCAGCGGAGGAGCATCCGGCAAAAAATAATGCGGAGTAGAAATAATACAACCTATATAATTTTGCTGCTTGCTACCTAGGTAGTAGACCTATGTAGATATGTCAACTCAGTTATTAAGTTCAATTTCAAGTACTTACTCAATTTGATATAAATTAATTTGTGGTGAAGTGTTGAAAATTACTTTACTTTGAGTATAAAATAAGTTGCTATACGACACAAATTCTTGATTATTAACTATGTAGATTATAACACCTACGCATCTCGGCTCTTTAGATAGGTAAATATTTATAAATACCATCCAGTTCCATTCACAAATATGCATAAATCCGTAAATCCCACTGACCTGACAAGATAATCTGTCTCACACCGCGCAAAGCCGTCCAACATAAATATGGATGGTACGCAAATACCTCCTCAATAATATTTACCTGACGATCAGTTCTGGCGGGCCGTGGCCCCTCTCGATGACCTCCGTGTAGTTAGCCTTGTTCAAGTAGTCCACCGGCTTTATGGGAATGTTGTCGGCGACGTGGTAGATTTTGTCGGAGAGGCCTAGCACTTGGGTGAACCAGGATGGTTTTTCTTTTGCACCTGAGGAGAAAGGATGTATTGTTTAAGGAAAGCGTTGGTGTCTCGTGGGTTAGTTTTCAGGGGGGCTGACATGTCTGATTTTTGTGTATTTTGGCGTCCATCATAGAATTAAAAGAAAAAACCGAAATGGCGCAGAAAATAAATAACTAGGTACATACTTTTGAACTTTTGTTCTAAAGTACATATGTATGTATGTAACTTTCAATTATAAATTCTATTTTTTAATTAGTTTATTTTTTATTTCTTAACTACATTATTCTCACATAATAGAAGCGGCAAGAAACAGGTAACCAAAGAGTGTCCATGGAGTTTCTTTCACATTCTTCTCCATAGAGAATTACGCTTTGGAACGTGCAATTTAGCTTTACTTTATGACTGACCGTCATTTTGACAATTCAAAAGTGCCTGTGATTGGTTTATTTGAAATAAACGTTTCTGATTTCTGACTAAGTTTTTTTGAACTGCTTCTTTTAGCAGAAAGGTAGGAACTAATCTTTCAGGAGGCCTTGGAGTTTTCTCCAAGGCGCGTTTCGCTAAATAAAAGTGCTGCGCTGTAAATTCTATCCATCACGATCATGAAGCAAGCGACAGAAATGAAGATAAAACTTTGAGCGTGTTAATCCGATTATAATTTTTTGCTCTTAATTTTTCCATTTCACGAAAAAGTTTTTTCTTTGTTATCAGTTTAACAACTCCGCAATTTTGCGTTTTAGGGAAATCATTTTCAGTGATAGGTAAGTTTGTTTTTCATTATGAAGAATAACAAGTGTACTGTGAATTCTTTTTTAAAAACAACTTGTCTTAAAGGCCTATTTTAGTTTTTTTGCTGACCTTCAAGCTGAGTAGGTCAACCGCCTGTCCTGTCCAAATAAACACCTTAACACCTTTAGGGTCGCATGATAAGTGTTCTTCGTACCATCTCTATATGCCGTCATCTCAATAGTGACCGCCTTTCTATCTTTATCATCTTTCAATTAATATGTTTATTGTTTCTTAAGACATTGTGTGCGAGGGTTGTGCGAGAATGGTCACGACTAATTCACTTATCACTACTACACACCTAATGTGATGTTAGATTATACTTATAGTTGATGAAAGCATACAGCATAATTTTTAGTAAATACTGAACATGAATATAGTTTGTTCAGAATTTTTAACTTTTTTTTTTCCAAAAATATTTAAAAAGGTCACAAGTTCGACACCACCGACACTGTGTACAATGCAGGTTACGTAAGGCCATAGCGGGCATCAGGTGCTAACAAACAGCTGGGTGCAAGTGCAAAACCACCCCTCAGTCGCCTAGACGGCCCGCAAATTATGTATATTTACAGACTTATCAAGCACAAAATTTTCTTTACTTATAAATACTAGACAGTTTCAGGTTTGTGCGGCGTTTCTCCGCAGACCATGTCCCACCTTCCGTCATGCACCACGTGCCCTGTTTCCTGCTCACGTAGGGACCTAATGACAGCATCAGCGGACGGCATTGCCGTGGCCGAATTCTGGGCCAGGCAAGGAATTTAACTAAATTTGCCATCGATACGATAAGAAGAAGTTTCAGGTTTCGCACGCAGTGTTTACCTTGCGGATGACTGATTGATATGATTCAAGAAGACTATCCACGAGAATATAGCCGATAAACTGTTCTGCAGTTTAACAGAACAATTAAAAAATATACCTCCTTGAACTCCTAACAGATTTAATAGAATCAAAATCAACAAACTTACCGATCACAGACAGCTGCCTTATCTTTTCTCTCAAAGGAGACAACTGGGCTAGTACATCATTGTGTCCAAGAAGCCCTTGCCAGGGTCTCGCTGCCCAAGAACAGGCCTTGTCCTTCACAGACACCTTGGATCCGTCCACACAGAGGTAGCTGAAGCCATCAGGGTTCTGTTCTGCAGTGCCAGCTGGAGTTCTGCCCACTGGGAGCTAGAAAAAGGGAAAAATATTATGGGCTGGCTTTGGCTTACCTATGTCATCATCATCATCATCATTTCACCCAATATAAGTCCACTGTTGGACATAGGTCTCTTTGTTCTTAGGTAGGTCACTCAGGAATAATGCAGCTTTCTATCGGAAAAAAATTTAGCAATCGGACCAGTATTTTCAGAGATTACCTCCATCGAACAAAAATACATAAAACTAACTTTACTTTTTTTATAATATTGGTGTAGATACACCCTGCATACATGCCCCAGTCGGTAATGTGCACCTCTTGCAAAACTAAGACAGGTATTTAAAATTTGATGCAGTTTATAAGTACCTAGTACAGCGATGTAAACTATACGTGTTTACAGCGCAAGTTTATGTAACTTGCGTTGTATAGTTTAAATAATTTTAAATGTGTGTCTTAGTTTGGTAAGTGGGGCACGTTACTGACTGCCTATCGGAGTTAGCTAGAAGAAAAGAAGGCGTAAGTTGGATGAATTTGGCAGTGTCAAAAATAATGATTGTTGAAAAATATCAAACACGGAAATTGAGCTTTCTATCAATTGGATAAAATTCGAGTTGGATTGACAGATATGTATCTAAAAGCGTCTCCTATTGTCTTTATTTAAAGGCCAATAACATATATCCAACTAATATGTTCATTATTGTACAAAGGACTACTTACCTATTGTAATATCGGAGATTTTTGCTAAATAGGTAGCCTAATATAAATATATAAAGTCACAAGAACGGAAAAGATACATTTGTAGAACCTAAGAATATTTCGTAATTCTTCATAGAAAATCCAATCCATCAAATCAGGATAAACCCACATACTTTTCTGAGTATCAATCATATTTTGGTAAAGTAGGTAAACAAGATATTGGACTACTCCGCAATGCTTTGCGCAGCAGATGAATGACTACCTCATAAAAAGTTTACGAACTTTATGAATACAAAAATAATGCACCACCCTGAAAAAATGTGTATCATGTCTCAACGGAAAAGAAACTTAGCGTGATGAAGATGATGATATTATATGAAACTTGGATAGACCGTGTAGGTACTTGGTGATTCCAAATTCAAGTAAGTACCTAGAGTAAGTCCGCTCTTTGAGGCGGGAACATTATGAAGCTGAAGAGTTTGTTTGTTTGACCGCACGCTGGAATCCTGAAAATAACCTAGTGAGGGCCGCGAAAATCCGATGTATGCAGATGTACAGGATCGTTCGTTGTGGTGACACTTAGGGGAGGTCTATGTTTGGACATAGGTCTCCCCTAAGTGTCACCAGCATGTCAACAGACATCTTTCGGCCGAAATGATGTGATGATGAATAGATTTATCGAGAAAAGTTGTATAACATAACATTACGACACACAGGAGGGGAGACGAAACCAAAAAACGCGGATGAAACTGTGGGGGACTGCTAGTTATCTATGAAAAACCCACTCTGTCTGTTAGTTACCGTTGTGTGTAGCGACTGAACGTATTTGGATGAAACTTAGCACACTATGGGTAGTCTATATCCTAGCTTATGACAGGAAACTTTATATCTAGATATCTAGATAGTATGTACTCTTAGCTTGATTTTCGACTTTTGAAAGTGAAGCTGCTAGCAAACTCTAGTGGATAATAAATAGAGTTGATATGAAAAATCTAGAAATTAGATAGAACTAGTAAAATAAATAATGCAGCTCCAATCAACAGAAACTGCCAAACAAATGTACTAGCTACTCATACAAATGCCGACATTAATTTAGACTGGCTGCAGAAATGTTCAGTTAAAGCTCACTGTTGTTTCATTTTCCATTTCGAGTTTCGACGCAACCGTGATTTCCCCAGAGGAGTAGGTACGAGTAGCTACCTACTCAGTGCATAGACGGGGCTCAATAAAGCAAAGAATATTTAGTAACTAGCTAATGTCCGCGGCTACACTCGGGCATAAAACCTTTTCCCACCTAAAGTGTCCTAGAGGTTTGAATTTAGTAAATTCGTCATTTATACCGCATACATCGAAGGACTGGAACAATTTGCCTGCTGCGGTCTTCCCGCATAGGTGTCGTCAAGGCTAGAGCGAATAGGCTCTTAATAAATTGTGCGCCTCACCATCAACGATTGCGTCATTGCTTACCATCAGGCGGGATCGCAGTCAAGTACTAGTTTATAAAATATATCATCAAATAATTCTTCCCGAGCGAGAAGGAGTGTCAGACTTTCACTGACTAAAGCCTTCTTATGTTCCTTAAGTTGCCATTTGCGTTTCGGAGGTGGCGGCATGCGCGAGTGAACGGACCTTCTCACGCCACTGTAGGCGTGGGCTTGGGGACGACCGACGAGCTATAAGTAAGTCGCCGTCCCGCCATTTGGTAACCGTCCGTACTGAGTCCGAGTCGTCGACGGCAGGTAGTGCGCGCCTAAAATATATGTCAGCAAAACGGTAGGAACAATAGGAGGAGTGGGAGAAGTACCCCCATCACACTTTAAAAAAAAAACTCTTTTGAACAATCCCGCAGCCCTAGCAGGCATCACCTTGTGTTCCTTAGCGGATGGCGAGTTACCGATTACTCACCGTTTGCAAGCCCTCGCCTGGCGGTTGCTGGTAGTCATTATAACGAAGCCTATTATGACGAGGCCGGGATTATAAATAGGTCTCTACATATTACATTTTTGTCCATTGAACGGCAATCCCAATTTTCTGAAGACAAAAGCAGGAATGTATGAAGCCTTTTGTTGGACAATAACGACGCTATATTGGTTTTGTGGCTTTTTGTGTTTCATCAAAGCTTTTGTCTGGCTATATCCTGTATTTATCCTAAAATGATATATTAAAAGCGGCTTAGGGATAATGTGAATTACGACGTACTTTTTTTGATTTCTAAGAATATAATTAGATCTATGTATTTTTAATTGGCTGTTAATAAACTATTGCGCCTCACCATCAACGATTGCATCACTGCTTACCATCAGGTGGGATCGCTGTCAAGCACTGGTTTAAGTCTTAAAAAATCTTTTACGTGTGCTGGATTACAACCCATTCCCTCTCCTAGAGAGGAGGCCCCAGGGTCCCAGCAGTGGGAATATTAAAAGGCTGATTATGCTAATTGTATCCAGGATCGTTGTTGGTCTTCAAAACATAGGAGTAAATGAGTCATATCCAGAGGTTAGAATAAATAGATAAAACCAGGAATCTAATCGTCATGTTTATGATTTCCGGATTTTTGAGAAAGACAGAAGGAAAACATGTTTATTCTGCTCCAATAGACAAGGTAGAGGAGGTATTAATAACTCTGTCTTGGTCTTGTGGAAAAGCGTCATGAATATACAGTAGATGGATGGACAGGCAGAGAGACGCCAAAGAAAAGATGGATAGATTGTGTGAGGAGTGATGTCAAAGAAAAGGGAGTCAATGATAGCGTAACTGCTGACTGCGCTGACCACAAGTAAAATGCGTATAAGGACAAGAAGATGATGTTATAATTTATTATTGACTCTGTGTTACTTCTACAGTAGCTTAGATAGCAGGGCGAAGTGGGTCCTCGCCCACGGCCTCACACCCAAAGGCACCTCGCGAATGCGAGGGATTTTTAACAACGAAAGTTTTGTTATATCACTCCCGTTTGACCACTATTTCACCTGATAGTAAACGACGGTGTGGGCGAACACTGGGTTGCGACAGTTGTCATGTTTTGTTTATTTATTTATTAAAACTTCACACATATTTAATTTAATAAAAAAAATATACCTATATATATTTGAAGTGGAAATGGGGTTCTGAGTCGACTTCACTATTTGTGCAGAAAATAATTCCGCAACATCCGCTTAAATGCATACAGACTGCGTTTCCGAATTTATGAAAGAAAAAGGTCTCACTGATGCGCATTCGCCCTCGTCTAAATTAGTCGAAGATACACTTCTTTACTTTTACGAACTTTCAGTAAATATAATCTACATATTCCGATTACTGGTCATAACTTACCACGTTATATTTTAACATCGTAAAAGTCTCATACAATAACCCATTTCCAATATATATATATGTTATATTCCCTTGATAACCTCGCTAAAATCCGCTCTATCCTAAAAGCTATTTGCATTTCCGGATTTAGATAATCCAATCTAAAAGGTTTACAGGTGACTGAGTCGCTCCGCATTTTGAAAGTCAGTGTACATTGAACGGGCCAAAGTGATTTCAGGGAATCCGATTCCCGGATTAGTTTTGAGGAAGGGGATATAGGTACGTTGCGAAAACAAGTTAAGCTTTTACCTTTTGAAATTGAACTAGAATTAAAGGTTTGTTATTGAATTTGAAAGCTAAATTGGTAAATACACATTGGAGAAGCTAATGAATTTAGTATAGTTCCCGAGAAGGAAATGAAATTATTAATCTTGCAAAGAAAAAAGGTACACAAGAGAGACTAAGACCAAATGTACAGATGAAATTACTTGAAGTCGCAATCCCTTAGGAATACAACAGCAACAGAAAAGTCTCAATTTCTTTTGCAAACATTTAAGTACGGCTTTCCACTCAATTCAAAAACGTTGGGTTCGCTGCCAAATAAACGCTATTCTACTTAACTTACCCCAAAGAATTTCCGGACGTAAATGACCTTAGTAAAGGCGACTTGGCCGCCATTGCTCGCCAAGCACCTCAACGCCCCCTCGTACCCGCTGTAGTTGTCCGGATAGTCACAAACGTCGGGATGCTCGCACATATCACATAACTGCCTGTACTGGCTCTCTGGAAATATATCCCTTATAAAAACAACCTTTTTCGACGAAACAAGGCCAGGGAGTTGGAACTCCCTGTGGACAAAAATGATTTCGACAAGAAAAATTGTTCGTTGAAAACTAACAAAGGTTAGAGCTTGTACAATTATGTAAATCTTTTTCTTGTGAATTGCTTGAATTTAAGATTTATTATTTCAATCCGAACAGCTTACGTGTTCTTTGCGGTGTAAGGACTTAATGCGATTTAGGAAATCCGCTAAGATTTGCACGAATTGTTTTCTTACATAAACGTACGTGTTTAATCCTCGAATCTGCTGCTTTTAAGGGAAATCACTGTAGAAATGTTCAGAGAACATAAAGAGGGAAAAATACTTTATATTTACTTTGTGTCGAATTGTCGACTAAACATTTTTCCGTCACAGAAAGGTCGCGAACGCCTGACCAAATTTTGTTTCCATTTATATTTCATTTGTGGGAACATTTTCCGCAACGATATCTTTGAAAACTTAATATTCTTTCGGCAATGTCAATATGGTAATTTCTTTATTTTGTATTACGCAATCTACGTGAACATTACCGCATGGCCAAACTTTGATTTATGAGAAAACAAGTTCTTTCGCTGACCTTGGAGAACCAATCTAGGAATGAGAACAGTCCCAATATTTATTCACAACACAATGTAAGGAAATGGTTTTAATGATTAGATTACTTTATAGTTAAGAATACAAAGTTAGAGAACACAATTGTGGGTACTGTAGATACGTCTTTCTACATAAGCTGTCCTACTAGAGAATTATTTTCAACCTTTGGTCTTTTAGGGTTTTTGGGGGCGCGAAAGGGTCTAACAAAACCTCACCTAATCTGATCTAAAGGGTAGTTTTGAATCTCGTTAGCCTTTAGTTTTGAGAATAAACATTATCATACATAACAAATTGAAACAAAATCAAACCCGATAGACAACATGGGTTGATGAAAGTCTCACGAACGGGAGAAATAAAATTTTTAAACATAAAAATAAATAATTTTTAGATACTTAGTACGTTTGGTTTCTAGAATATAGTACTCTAGAAACCAAACGCATCTAATAATCATTTTATATAGGAACAAACATACCTATAAATGTATAGGTCATTAAACATATTGCCATCCTTGCGTCGCACAGTCCGGTAAAAAATACCTATCTAATTACAAAGAAACGAATAAAAACCTATAAAGAATAAGTATAGGTCTACTTACTCCAGAAAGAATTGGTCTTAGGATCCGGCGACCATTTGCCCACGATGCAAGACTTGGAGAAGAATGTTGAGAGAGCTTTGAGCTCATTCTCCTTCGGCGATATGTTGTGGTCGTTCATCTTCGGGAACACTGAACGCTTCTGCAACATCGTTAGAGGTATCTGTGGAAGAACAGACAGTTTAACATCTTTTTTCTTTTGGTGTAATAAAATGAGTGGTTGATAGTGGACGATTCGGACTCAACATATTCGGAAATTACCAAATTTATTGAAGCTGTAAGTTCAGTATCTACAGTTAGATAAAAAAAAAATGTGCCAATACGAATACTGTTTCCGAATATATTGTGTCCGAATTGTCAGTCAGCCAATAAAATTCTATTAATCACTAATATTGTAAAGGTAAATGTTTGTATTCGTTTGTGTGTATATTTGTGTGTATGTTTGTAACTCCTTCACGCTCAAACGAATGGATGTCGTTTGGCACACGGGCTAACTAATTGGAACATGTGATACTATAATGGCCTGGATAAGTATATAGGATAGGTACTTTTTAATTTGGTCGTTAATTCCTTTGTTACATTTCAATATTGACACGATTGAAGATGGTAGCAAAACCAGTGAGTTAGTGGCATTACAATCTTAAGAGGCATACCCAAAATTAAATTCTCTTAGGATTACTTTAGTATAAAGAAATATTTATTTGCAAGCCTTGTCAAAAGAACATTGTACCTAGTCGTTCATTAGCGTCATTTAGAAGAACACTAGTCATCCCTCAACAAAATATGAACATTTTTCTATTGTGTAGAGACAGTCCAATTACCGCGCGCGGAATCTAAGACCAGAAAAATTCTGGTCACAAAGCCCTGTTGACGCTAATGTCTTTGTCATTGTTACCTATGAGAATATTCTTTCGGGTTTTCCTGCTCAGAATTAGTAGAATGCCCACGTATACTAGTGGCGAATAACGTTTAAGGGCCCCAATTGCGAGCTCCATAAAAACATATTTCTCACAGCTGACACGTACTATTTGAGCTGAATTACAAGTAGTTGTTACTTTAGGAATTCTTTTGTTTTGGGAATTAAGAAGCTTTTGCAGTAACTAAGTAATTATTTTTTCAATACTACTCGAAAACCCGCTCTTATTCCATCGCTTTTCGGCACGCAATTGACTGTTTTTTTGCACTAGTACGGAAAAGTACGCGTGCTCGCTCCCGCCACAATTTTATTACATTTATCGTATCATGCTGGGCGCGCGTTGGCTCCCACGAGTTGAGCTTTAACCCCCGTTTATTTGTCTTCATAAGTGTATTGAGAAATGTCGTTTGATACACGTGGGAAAGTTTCACTGTAGCCCTGAGCTCCATAATACCCTCGCCAAGGTTCAGGTGACTTCCGCCACGGACAAAATGACAAACTTTCTCCACTTGTATCAAAATATACTATTTTCGGGATTACAGACCCCTCCAACACCCAGTGCAAGTGAGGTGCCCCTGACCAGACGATGGACACCGATTAGAGTGCCCTAACTGTCCGTACATCTGCACTTTGGAGGCTCTAGACGTAACTAACCGCCACTGACGTTGCTATAACCTGCTGTGCCCAAAATGATTGTAGGAAAAGAAAACCATCTCTTCGAGAAGAAATAAGCGTTATTTAAAATAAGTTTTCAAAGATAAACATTTTTCTTATCAAGCTTTTAACACGCACGAGTTTTTTTTTTTGAGGAGGGAAATCATTTAGTGACTTATCCCTCTCTAGTGCGGAGAGGGAAGCTGTGTTTGACTTTTGCTGATTATAACCACATCCATGTTCCTTCACCACGGGTTACCTATATTTTTATTATTCTAAAATGTAACGAGGTGTTAGACAAAGAGCTCAAATACGACGGTGTCTTATATATATTCCCTCAATAGTTCCTATAGCTACTATCCGACTCCAGCATCAGAATACTTCCATGGTATTATATTAATTCATTAAACCCGAAGCGAATGCCAGCGCTCGCGCACCTATTGTCTTTCTATTGTGTCTGTAATTTCCACGATGAAAGGTTAATGAATTATCATCTAAGTTTCATAAGTTTACGAATTTCCAGCTCAATTTGTTAGGGGTTTTAAACAAACATCATCGTCACCATTATCTTTCTGCCCTTGTCCCGTTATTTGGGGTCGGCGCAATACGTTGTTTTTCTTTCATTCTGTCTGGTCACCCGACACGCGATCACTAACTCTTTTCTTTCATATCACTTCTCACACAATCCATCCATAATTTCTTTGGCCTCCCTCTCCCTGTTCATGCATCCACTTATATTCTCATAACTTTTATATTAACATGCGTTTCACTCCATCATCCCTCCTCTTGACACGGCCATACTAAGACAAACGATCCCCTTTTAACTTTTTAGTCACAGGCACCAGTTTCAAACTTATTTTTATAAGTTCTCACTAAATCATATTAGACCATTGATATACAAAAAACCCATTCAATGTATTAGACATAATATTATTTAAAACAATACAAGCTTTTGTAATAAGAGAAAAGTTATCGCGATGAATGGAGCTCCTACCAGAATAAACACAAGTAGATACCGAATTGAGAGAGATCTCTTCGGCACTACGGAGATTAAGTTATCAAAAATTGTGGATTTTCTTTTTGTAACGCTTCGTGAAGTTTAATATCTATCTATAAAACAATCTTTATGATGATTGTAATCGATAACAATCTATTCCAGTGAACGAGGAATTCAGCGTTTGCTGTTGATTTAGTAACTCTACCTTTTAATTTCTTTCATTGGATCCTTATTCGAGAGACTTATCTGTTCATGCGTAAGCATTAACATAACAATACGTATAAAAAAATTAAAGTGTCTGTTTGTAATATAATTTTTTTACTATATGCATTTTTTTAAGTGGGAAAAGCATCTAATGACATCCCCAGCTCTTGGGCGGGGCGGGAAATATTGGCAGACTTTTACTGACTAAAAACCTACTCAGCTTGTAGTTTCTAAAAATGTAGGTAGCTCTATATCTCAAGCTACCTATATTTTTTATTATAAAATTTGTTTTACTTAATATTCTAATTTAAACATACCCTCGTCTTCTTGTAATACTAATGTGCTCTGCCAGACATTCGCCGCCTCGACATAATTCATGGAAATACACGTCTGAAAGGTTCTATTTGCATACTTTTTTGTTTATACAATTTATTTGACATTCTATTTGTCTGCCAGTTCGTTGTAAAAACTTAAATAATTATTTGTTTTAACGAAGTTTATTTTTGAGTAAGAAAATACGTGCCGACATTGCTTGGAGGCCATTATTAAAATACATATATACTTCTATGCACGTCTTACCAAAAATTCAAAGGATTCGATTGTTTCTTGAAAGAGTAAGAATGCGGGTTCGAAATTTGGCACAGCCCATTTTCCTGCCCTGGTCCCATATTACTTGCTCGATGCAACCAATTTTTTTTCTTCCATTCTGTCCTGTCACCTGTCACACTATCACTTAATCCTTTTTCTTTTATATCACTCTTTACACAATCTATCCAACTTTTCTTTAGCCTCCCTCTTCCTCTCCATACATACTCATAATTATTTTTTCAGTAACATGCTTACATGCTTTTGATCACTCCTCTACACATGACTGTACGAAGACAAAAGATCTTCTAAAGTCCACATTTCTCACTTTATCCATTCTCGTCTCACGACAAGACACATCTATCTCAACATTCTCATGACCAAAGATTAGAGTCACATTAGCCGCATGCTCGTTGACCGCTGTGCAAGAGTTTCCACAAAGTGGGTGCCTGAGGATGGACGACGCCGCCGAGGTTGACCTGGGAAGAGGTTGCTAGACGACCTAGACGCCCACGAGCTCGGCTCGACAAAATAACACCTGGAAGGATTTAGGAGATCCTTTGCCGAGCAATGGGAAAGAATAGGCTACAAAAACTAAGTGTCTACGTCCTGCCTCCCTTGCCAAGTTACAACAGTTTCTATTCTGTTCTCTTGTGTCGAACGCCTCGAGTTGGCCATGCCTCCGATTCCTTTGTGACTGAACGTTGCGATGACGTCAGAACACAAGAATTGGAGGCGTGGTCAACCTGAGGCGTTCGACATAAGAAAATAGAATAGAAATGGTTGTAACTTGGCTTGGGGGGCTAGTGTCCTAACAGGAATGTAAACCTCTGCTTTTCTAACTGTGATGGAAATGGATGGCATTTATACTCGTGCTTTCTTAGACTGGCCTGTTGGTCTAGTAGTTAGTGGCCCTGACTGCTATGCCGCAGGTCGTGGGTTCGATTCCCACCCAGGATAAATGTTTATGTGATGAGTATGATCACTTGTTCTGTGTCTGGGTGTAATTTATCTATAATATGTATGTATTTAGAAATATATAAGTATGTTTATCAGTTGTCTAGTACCCATAACACAAGCTCTGCTTAGTTTGGGACTAGACGGCGTTGTGTGATAGTTGTGGAATATTATATTATTTTATTATATTCTTTTGTATGAGAAGCCTTAGGCCTGGCGGTAGGATAATGTCAGGCAGACATTTTTCTTCCAATATTGGTATGTATTCAATTTAGGTGTTTACGTCTCGTTTGAAAGGAAAACCCTTCTATATTCTTTTGTCGTCTATTGTTCGACGTATTTTTTAATAATCTCCGGTATCGAGTCGAGTTCAATTCGTATTGTGTTGCCGATTGAATTACAAGTAGCTATTGAGAAGCACAGATAAGATATACGAGACTGAAATGAACAGTTTTATGTTGGGTATAATAGGTTCTCGAAGAATGAATATTGGCTTCGATAGAATTGCGAATACGTATATTTTTCTGCCCTATTTTATTATGGTTCCGAACGTCACAAGAAAAATAACAGATACCGTATAAAATCAAGCTAATCAAGTCAGTAACAAAGACATGTAGATAAATATTATTGACTCACACATATGAAATTGTATAATCGGATATCAAGTAATGATTTCGGGAGTCTCTGCCGGGAGTAAAAAAAAGGCAACTGAAACAACACAGATGGATTTTACTCAGTAAAAGGCTGGATTTTTTTCTAACTCCACCCAGAGCAGGAAAAGTTATTTGACAATCTACCAAGAAATCTAATCCAGAAAGACGTCCTTTGCGGTTAATTCTTGGCCAGCCATCTACCATCTGATGGAAAGCAATGATAAATTTGACGATGGAACACGCTTCCCTAGAAGAAACCTACTCACTGTTTGCTCAGTTAAAGTCAGGATAGATTTATCTATATCTCGATACATACTCATTTATTTAAAGTTTGTTTAGCTAAGGTACGTTCTGCGTTTAGTTAAATTACCAAATCTACTGACATAATTTCTGAAACCAACTTATAATTTCAGTGTAGCAATTTATTACCAAACATTCTAATTGTGTTTTTGAGCGATGTTAAAGTGAAATAAGTTTACGTGTCTCAGGCGCTAAATAACGTTTTTGCTGGAACTCTTCAAGTAATTACTTTTGACGCGTCTACTTAGGGCGCAGCTGTTTTTAGCATCGGCGATTTTGCGACTCTATGCGATCGATTACGACTTCAATAGCGAAATCGCGAGTTCCAAAGATTTCATTGATGCTTTTGCTTTGCGAAGACTAGGTTTTTTGTTTCGGTGGGTCAAATCATCCAATGACATCTTTAGTCATCATCTGTAGAGACAGTTTCACAATTTTACGGGCAAAAAAACCCACCCCGTTCCTTCTGAGTCCATCATACCAGGGTCGTAACTTCTTTTCAGAAACCGGTCCAAAGCCCTAGTAGGCTTCGGCCTTGCTGGGCCCCTACGGTTTGCTGACAAGTCCTCGAGGCGCGCAGGAAAAAAACGGGCTGTTGACGACTTGGGCTCGGTTGCTCGGTTCGGACGGTTACTGGACGGTTGTCGGATAGTGGCCAGAAATCGGGATCGGAATCCTGGTGGCGGCTCGGGCGTGATGGCCGTTGTCTCACGCGTGCGGCCTCCTTCTTTGCTAGTATTACTGCTTCGCAGAAGGAGGTGACCGCCTATCTCAGGCCCTCCTCACTTCGGACCATGGCCTGTACCAGGCACGGCGCGAGAGATCGCTGCCGCCGCTTCACGAGGACACGGTAGTGCTCTACCCAAGCAGGGCACATTTCAACCGTGTGCTGAGAAGACTAACTTTGGCGTTTGAGTAAAGTATCGACTTAAAAATACTTGTCTATTAAAGCAGTACTGGCTGATTGATCTGCAATATCGTTGATCATCGATGCGTAAAGTAGCACGTCTGTTAAGTTCCTTACTCATACAACACAGAGGGTTTATAAGGTAAATTAATTCATACCTGCTATGTAACTACTTACCCCTGTGAAGTCACTAATGTATTCGTTACACACCCTCATTTCAGGATGGTTTGGGAAACAGAAGGCCTGTTGGCGATATAGGACCTAAGGGTCCAAATTAATTATTCTATCTGTTAGGTTTACGTAAGAACTAACTTGGGAATTTGGGTTTTAGATTTCAACAACGTTTTGTATAATTTGTTGACTGTGTTCGACGATTTAGATTTATTAATTCAGTGACCTTGAATCACTTTTAAGTAAGTCTGGTATAAGAAGACTCAAGTTGTCCAAAGGGAAAGGGCTGTGAGTTTCCTTGCGTGATCACATCAGAAATGAAGATATCTGCAGGACCCCGAAGAATCGCCAAATTTAAGTGATAATGGGCTTATATGGCGTTGGAAGACCTCCGGTAGGTCCGAAGGTAGACCGATGATCTGGTCAGGGTCGCGGGAATCCAATGGATACGTGACGGACAGGACCGGTCGTTGTGGCGACGCTTGGGGGAGGCCTATGACCAACAGTGGACGTCTTTCGGCTGAGATGATGATGATGAAGTCTGGTACTGAATATCAAATTATACACTTAAGTAAAAATTACTTACCTATCTATAATATTATCTGCTTAACTATCCCCTTCTTAGCTGGGAAGATTTTTGGTTGGTATTATTTAATCAACGTTTCGTTCGTTTATGACTCTAATAAAAGGGGGGATTTGCTCTCATAAGTAGCTAAGAATCAGATTGAAGCTTTATTATTTTCATAAGATCTTGAAGAAAATTCGAAGACGTGTTGCGTCTATCAAACCCAACAGTGGAAACGCAATGGTCGAGTTTTTATTATGCCTATGTGTGTTGGAAAATCATTATAAATAAAGCATTTCTTTTCAAAACATAGTGTTTAGAG
Organism: Mythimna albipuncta; assembly: GCA_929112965.1. Lineage (NCBI taxonomy): Eukaryota > Metazoa > Arthropoda > Insecta > Lepidoptera > Noctuidae > Mythimna > Mythimna albipuncta. Next base: position 19,340,803 of record OV815967.1, read on the forward strand.
AACCTTGTTGACCGTAGCAGTATCATTAAAGTCTGTAGGCGTATCAAAGGAAGGTGTCCTTTCAATACTTAAGTGTTTTCTCTTTAAATTTGATCGATAATAAAGTTTACAAAGGTTAGATATTTATAACCTGTTTGCTTCTTTTTCTGTTTCCTTTACAATGTTTAAGCTGTATTTATATATGTATATTTATTTTACTCCGAGAGTTTTTAATGTGCACATCTTTCTTCATTGTTTGAAGAGTTTACGTGTAGTTTCTACTACGTTGCCATGAACATGCCAGTGTGAACCTTCATCTTTTTGGCTGACCGACCTTGACAACTCAAAAGTGCCTTTAAATGGTTTAATTGAAATAAAAGCTCGTTCCAAATAAGGAATCTTGACGGAAATATTCCATTTATTCTTTTACCTTCAGATTCAGAAGCTGTGCACCATTCAAGTTATTTATGTAGTCAACATAAAAGCCGTGAATAATTTAGGCTTTCCAGCAAAAAGAGTGAAACTGGTTAATGACAAGGTAATACTAGCTGCTCGTAAAGACGATACTTACTCGATTTCGCCTTGAACCTATAATGCCATTATCAGCATTCTGCAAGTGAACTCCGGTTCTTGCATAAAAAAGTAAGGCATACTCGATTGATATGTGCATAGTAAGCACTTAATAGGACGAACAAAGACGTTAAGGCTGTGATAGATAGGTTTATTGTGTTTATCGTATTTTCCTGGTGCTTTTCAGGGCCGCAGAATCGAATATAGATGAACCGAGTAGACCTACCTACATTATGAGTTGTTTGTTGGAAAATACAAAGCATTAAATATTAAGGACATACTAAAAATATAAGATTAGTACTTAGCTTGGTAAACGATGGTTGGCCATATAAATTTATCGAAGAAAAAAAAAATAAAGGAAGAGGGTGATAAATAGCCTAATGTTGTTTCAGACCTACCAAATGTAAGTACACAAACATAAAAATCGGCCAAGCTGTTTCGAAAATTAACACTGTGATACGTGAATTTTACAAATAGTTTTCTTCTTGGTTTTTTTCACTACACAATAATCGATAGTGCTTATTTTCTTTAGATTTCCGAGTATCATAGTGAATAACGAACTGTGCCTAAAACCGTTCGCTCTCTCATTGTCTTTATATTGTGTCCCTAATTACGGTATTCGAAAGGTTAAGAATAAAATATATTATCTTACCTTATATCCAACGTTCCTGTTGACTCCTGTGTGGCAAGACTTGAGCCCCTTCAGTTGATCCAAGTTGTTGATAGGCAGATCATTGTGCACTACGATGACAGCTTCATATCTGAATGGTGCTAGAATTACAAAGAGTTGTTTAGGGTTAGGTATGAGAGAAGAATGAGAAGTTTACTTGTGAACATAGATTTATTTATTTATTATATTCTTTATTGTACAACGCTTGAACAAAAAAGATACAGGACAAACATTATTCAAAATAAGTGTACAATGGGCGGCCTTATCGCAGAGGGCGATCTCTTACAGACAACCTTTGGATGGACTGAAAGAGAGGAGAAAGATATAGGGTTGTCAGTGTACATCAGAACAATACAAATATGAAATAACAACACAAATACATACATACATTACAAAAAATATACTAATAAATACTAAAAATGTAATCAAGCCAGGAGAAGACAAAATCAAAGTGAAAGGTAATGCTCCTTCACCATTTTTTAAACGTTGGTAGCGTTTGAGCACGTCTCACTTCAATAGGCAACGTATTCCACAAACGAGCAGCTTGGACTGTAAACGATTTGTCAAAAAACGATGTGGAATGCATACGAATACTTAGTTTCAGATTTTCCGACGATCTCAAGGACTTATGGATTTATGTTTTTAAAAATCTATGCTTGTGAAGTAATGAATTTGTTATCGGCTGGAACACCGTTCACGATCTTGCCGCTGTGAGCGGTAGCTAAGCGCGTGGCGGCGAGCGGTAGATCAAAAGTATGAACATGTTTGAAGTTGACGACCAAAACACGCCGCTCGCTCATAGCGAAAACGATCCATTTACCGAAGCCGCCCCGCTCGCCGCGCCGCGCGCTTGTCTGACCGAAGTCGTGAACAGGCCGTAATAGAGGCTGAAGAAGTAAAAGATGAATAGTGTGAAGAATTATATGAAACAGAATGTTCTGGGAAGACAAATAACATGCAACACGGTCATCTCAACGCTCAGTCACGTGGTCAGAACAAAGGAATCGGAGGCGTGGCCTACTCAAGACGTTCGACGCAAGAGAATCGAAACGAAACGGTTGTAACTTAGCTAGGGGACTGATGTATGCAAATATGCTTAAGAAGACAAGTAATTAATATCCCGTTTTGTTTGATGTCACGTTATCAGGCTGGAATACCGTTCACGATCTTGCCGCTGTGAGCGGTAGCTAAGCGCAGGGCGGCGAGCGGAAGATCAAAAGTATGAAAATGTTTGAAGTTGACGACCAAGAGACGCCGCTCGCTCATAGTGAAAACGATCCATTTACTGAAGCCGCCCCGCTTGCCGCGCCGCGCGCCTTGCTGACCGAAGTCGTGAATAGGCCGTAATAGAGACTGAAGAAGTAAAAGATGAATAGTGTGAAGAATTATATGAAACAAAATGTTCTAGGAAGACTAGTAACATGGAACACGGTCATCTCAACGCTCAGTCACGTGGTCAGAACAAAGGAATCGGACGCGTGACCTACTCAAGGCGTTCGACGCAAGAGAATCGAAACGAAACGGTTGTAACTTGACTAGGGGGGCTGATGTATGCAAGTATGCTTATGAAGGCAAGTAATTAATGTCCCGTTTTGTTTGATGTCACTTTATCAGGCTGGAACACCGTTCACGATCTTGCCGCTGTGAGCGGTAGCTAAGCGTAAGGCGGCGAGCGGTAGATCAAAAGTATGAAAATGTTTAAAGTTGACGACCAAGAGACGCCGCTCGCTCATAGCGAAAACGATCCGTTTACCGAAGCCCCGCTCGTCGCGCCGCGCGCCTTTCTGACCTAAGTCGTGAACAGGCCGTAATAGAGACTGAAGAAGTAAAAGATGAATAGTGTGAAGAATTATATGAAACAAAATGTTCTAGGAAGACTAGTAACATGGAACACGGTCATCTCAACGCTCAGTCACGTGGTCAGAACAAAGGAATCGAAGACGTGGCCTACTCAAGAAGTTCGACGCAAGAGACCTTAGCTAGAGGGACTGATGTATGCAAGTATGCTTATGAAGGCCAGTAATTAATGTCCCGTTTTGTTTGATGTCACGTTATCATGACATCACCACCTTTCCCTAAGTTACACAATTTACGGGCAAAGTAACTAGAGCCATCTTTATCCTACATCTTTTGTGTAACGACTTGCAAAAGTAACATTTGTTAACGTTAAGTTCGTGTTTGTCATTAGTTTAGTGTTTACTTTGTGTTAGAAATGATTTATTATGAATTTACTGAACATGTTTTTGGCCTTTAAGTTTTTAGGGTTCCATAGCTAAAGGGTAAAACGGGATCCTACTAAGACTGCGCTGTCCATCCGTCTGTCTATATGTTCATCTGACAAGACGACGCGCTCCTCAAAGAGGTGTCAGCAAATTGTAAGAATCAATACTGATGGCTGCTGGGGCCATGGAATCGGTTTTGATAAGGGTATACTCATGATACAGGAATGCAAAGAGCAACTGAAGGAACACAGGTGTGGTTTTAGTCAGTACAAGTCTGACACGCCTTCCCGCTCCGCCATAGAGTGGGAAAAGACATTAGATGATTTCCCTCATTAATTTTTTTTTCCGTCAGTTCTAGGGTTTAAATGGCGCGGTGATTCTTTAAAACAACTGGCAGACATTTGCTATTCATATTAGTACCACCGGACCGGTGTCTTAAACCTGAAGTTTGAATTGAAGTAGACTCTTTAACATTTTTGTTTGAAGGTATCCACGTTGATACTCAATAGGTATTGCAGAGTGTGCGCAGGAATGTCCACCCTGCTTTGTTAACGCCTCTTCGGCCCGGACTAAGCGTTTCGCCTCACCGTTGCCTGCGGTGGTCTTCCTATTCCATTATAATATATGTGTTTAAAGTTTAGAGTGAATAGGTTCTTCATAAACTACTTAGTGTGATTTATCTACTATTAACGATTTCATCACTGCTTACCATCAGGTGGTATCGCAGTTAAGCACTGGTTTATAATAAAAAAGGTAGATACATCTAAATATTCCTGTTCAAAAGAATTTATTATGAAATCAGCGTCACAGAATAAGTTATCTCACTATTCAATGTTTCTACTATCTCGACTGTTATTATAATGGAGCCAGTAAAATAGTTTCGATGCCTAGGGACATATCATTTGAAACTTTCTCTCGATCAAAAGTTACGTAACCAGAAACATTATTTGAATAAGTACCGATTCCATTGAAAGTGTTTGATAACATTTTATCTGTTTGAATAATTTAAACCTCATTTTAAAAGTATCTTTTATTTATAGTATATTTTATATTTCGTAACTGTAATTATGGTTCTATTAGTTAGAGTGACTGAATACGTATATCTCATCAGATTTTTTACGCCATGATTTTGATTTTGTTCGTTTGTTTCCATATTCTGTCTGTTAATATGTCTGACGCAAAATTGGTGCTCTTAACTCGTATGGCGGGGTCGCTTTAGACCAAGAAGGAGACGGCGGGACGAATTAGAGGTCTTCCTTGGGAATTGCAAAGAAGTGGCTTATAACCGGGAACATTGCAAGGAATGGACAGAGGCCTTTGGCCAACAGTTGGTATGGGCTAAATATAATAATATAATATGTAATAATATGTCTGGCTGGACAGGTCCACTCAAAACTGTTTGTTAATTTTTGCTGTATGGACTTTATATAGAGACTTTGACCCTTGAGTTTGTTTCGGTGTTTCTTCTTAGGGTAATCATGGTAGGAAAAACCGGCCTCGTCTAGTTTAAACGTGTAAAAGTGCTTTTATTTGAAATATAAATATCATTTATATTTTCTAAATAAATATTTCTGTAAGTAGTAATATTTCTTTATATTAAAATATACAGATTGCATTTTAGAAATTATTTCGCAAGATTCGCTATCCTAGACACCACATGCGATCTCTAAAATCCAGTATTGTTTGTCTAGCAAATTAGCAAAAATTATTGTAGACTCGACTGCGTCAAGGTAGAACGTTAAAAAAATGCATAGTATTGTAACGAAAAGCATAACTCTCTAGAAGAATTGTAATATTTTTTGACGGTTTGCATGGATGTATGTTTGGTTGTCTATTTCTTTGGCACGCACTTTAGAACGTCTATATCCTAAACGGCTAGATTATGGGCTAGATAGATTTTTAACAAATGAAATATCATTCGCTTAAGTACCGCAATGACATAGGCTAAATAGGAAAAAAATGGCGACTGTTATTAAGTTAGCGAGCCGTATTATATTGTATTGGTGAAATGGTCACGTTAGGTATTAAAATAAAGGTCTGCTAGAGGTAATTCCTATATCTGTGAATATTAAAAAATAATAATTAGTGCAATATGTTAGAAGTTTCGAACAAAGTTCTCTTTTTAAGCAGTTTGATCAATAGATTTCATGCCAATTACTACATCAAACTTTGATGTAGTACCTAGGTAATTGGCATGAAATCTATGACTGAACTAAAATAACTGCTAAATTAGACCGCTTATTTGGATTGTTTTAAGATGTTTTTGCAGTCGAGCTTAAGATCTAAAATGATTATTGTACCATTACATATGATCTACAGAAAGCTGTGGTTCAGAAATGTTTAAAGAAATATATTGTAGCTATTTTTCTGATCTAGGATTCACTAAAAATCTTCAACACCGACGTTTACACCATAAAGATATGTTTGTTAGCCTTTTTTGCCCCTAAGTATATACCGAGACGGGGTAGGGTTCATACATATTTCATGACATAAGGCTGAGGGTGCGTAAGTGCCCTGACATAGAGATAGATAACCATCCTCTATGTATATTTCAAGACTGTCTGATAGCATAGATTTCAGACGAAATCTCGACCTTTTCCCTTTTTCAGAGACCTTTCGTAACTTTTATGGTGTTAGGTTAGGACTTTTTTATATTTATAGGCCAGTATCCGAGCTACAGGTATTTTAATAAAATATGTGCTGGAAAGGTTGCTCGCTTTACCTTAAATCTGAGATAGGATCAAAGATAGTAACATCTTAGAAGATGTCAATCAACTTTAAAAGTAGCCTTGTACCCTGTATTTAACATTCTTGGCGTTCTCTAAGCCACAGTAAAAGTAAATCTACATTTTGTTATAAATATGTAGTTCGCGAACATTCATTTCAATTCAGTTTCCGAACTTGTACAAGACATGGACATAAAACTGTTCAAAGTTAACAAATTAAAGATCTTCACGACTTTGTGATACTCGAGAAATAAGCGAGAAATGAAAATACGAAAAATTTCGCCTAAATCAGCTTAATTAGAGAATTGGTCGTTCAGAAGGAAAGCTACTTAATGAACTTAATTAAAATACGGTTCTTAATCATTAAAAGTTTTATGAGTAATCAATATTTTTTGCAGTTGATGGTGGCGCTGATTGTAAAGAGGAGTGTCAACAAAACTGTTAAATTTAGTACATTAAAACTTAGTTCCATGTTTCACCGTCTGCCAAAATATACTTGGTCCTTTATAGTTCTAAAAGCTGAGACTACTTTTGAGCTTTGGAGTTTCAAAGCAAATAAGTTTGGAGTAAACTCAAACAGTTGGCAGTCAACCGAGCAGACTTTAGTGGTTTTCATTAAAGTTTACCGTAGCGATCTTTTGAAGAGGGTTGTTAATGAGGAGTTCTAACTTGTGAAGTATTTTATGAAAAGGATTTTAATTATGAAAATAAAATATGAAAGAACTGTAAATTCTGAATGGAGCCGATCTTAAGACAAGTGAAACTTAATAAAAGCTTTTAGCCAGTGGTTGGTATTAATTTGGTAGTCTTCAAGAAGCTGGAGTGTGTCTTTTAAACCAATGTTTCTTTTAGTGGTTGGAAATCTTTAAATTACTTCTTTCACTATAGGGCGAAGCGGGAAAGCGTGTCAGACTTTTATTGACTAATAATACCCACTCCTATTTTCCTTCTTTATCATGCGTTCCAGGACCCCGGGCATCCCTTTCGGAAGTAAATTCATGGCCCCAGTAGGCTTCGGCCCTTTGGTTTTGCTGACATCTCTTTGGCACGCGTGGAACGCTACGCGTCTACTACTTTCTCTGCACGAATCTGGTGCAGAAACCTCCTCAACATAACATGTCCGGTGACGACCTGCGTCATGCGGAAGGTGAGGACGCCGTGACGTCTTTCCAGCCATTCCTCAAAGAGGGGACTTACCGCCATAATAATGGAATAAAACCTATGATGGTAAAGTGATTTGAATTATCATTACGAGGCAAAAACTCAACTGGTTGCAAAAAATTGGGGATCCTAGCTAAGGTGATACAGTATTTCATGCCAGAATAATTGCTCAACCTTTATCAAGCGCAAGTTCGATTGTGTATAGAGTATTACTATTAGTACTGTTCATATCTTTGGGATAGACTTGTTAACAAAACCGGCCAAGTGCGAGTCGGACTCGCCCATGAAGGGTTCCGTAGCAGCAAGTAACATAATATAAAAGTTCTTGTAATGTGTTGTAGCTTTGATCGATGTTTTAATAATAGTGTATTTTTTTCGGTTTATGACGCATTAAAAAAAAACTACTTACTGGATTTCGTTCAAACCAATTTTCGTTGGTAGTTTTTATAGTAATGTACATCATATATTTTTTTTAGTTTTATCATTCTCTTATCTTGGAAGTTAGAGGGGGGGGGACACACATTTTACCACTTTGGAAGTGTCTCTCGCGCAAACTATTCAGTTTAGAAAGAAATGATATTAGAAACCTCAGTATAATTTTTGAAGACCTATCCATAGATACCCCACACGCATGGGTTGGATGAAAAAAAAAATTTTGAGTTTCAGTTCTATGTATGGGGACCCCCAAAATTTATTGCTTTTTTTCTATTTTTGTGTGAAAATCTTAATGCGGTTCACAGAATACATCTACTTACAAAGTTTCAACAGTATAGCTCTTATAGTTTCGGAAAAAAGTGGCTGTGACATACGGACGGACGGACAGACAGACAGACAGACAGACAGACAGACATGACGAATCTATAAGGGTTCCGTTTTTTGCCATTTGGCTACGGAACCCTAAAAATCAGATTGATGCGCTGGAGTTGATTGAGGAGTGATTATGTTTCATTATGTCACACACACTGCACAAACTGTTTGATAATCTTAGTGATTACAATAGTTCCAGGAATGTAATGGTTTACAGGGAACCCCATATTCAGTAGTTGAAGATCGAGAACTCTTCTGATGTAGCGTGAGAGTAAAACCTTCCTTCTAAACATAGACTCACCATCAGGTTCCTCTTCGGTCCTATACTCCTGTACTACCACGAAGTCCTGGTTCTGTATTTTTGTGGCACAGTACATATCTTCAGGGTCGACAGGGACGATGTCTGCTTGGCGTTGTTGGACGAGGTTCAGGCAGTCCACTCTGAAATGAATAGTTTTTTTTAAGGAGTTTCTTATAAAGTGGAAAGTGGGGTTGTTAGAATACCAAGTTATTGATTCCACTACGTTGTCCATGGTACTTCCTTTATTTATTTTTTTAGCGAGGCAAATCGTCAAAATAATAACTTCTTCCGCTCTTAGTGGAGTGAGACCGAGTATCAGACTTACAAAGAGTAACACACAGATCTTACAGTTACTCTTTGTATTCCAGGACCGCTGTGAAACAATGCTTTTAAACAATGATGCAGCCCTGGCAATTGCACATCCTTACTATCCTTAGAAATATAATACACATTCAATTGCTATGGTGATTTGCAAGATGTTCAAAATGTATAAGATAGACCAGCTCTCCCGAAATGTCATTTCGCTAAATTCTTTACACTTTGTCTTTTCGAGGACCGATAATGCTGATTGGAGATAGGTATAGGTAGGTCTAGAGGCTCTTCAGTAGTGAAGAATATTTGAAACAAAAAATCTCTTTGTGTACTAAGGGAATTATGCTAGGATGATGGATTTTCCTTGTTGCTACTATTTCTGCCATCATTTCAATTTCTTTGATCTTGACAGTCCATTTATAATACATACGAATCCCAAACATTAGTAAGTAAAAACCTATTTAGTCAACATCATGTAGTCGAAACAAGTACCTACATGCAAACAAATAAAGTAGGTACCAACATGCAATGTTTTTGTGTTCAAACTTTTAACAATGAAACCGAGGCGTTACGTGAATACTGAACTACAAAATGACATCTGCATTGTTTTGTTTTTTCCGTTAGTTTTTTGTTTCAGTATTGCGAAGTCGGTAGGTATTGTTTGGACGTTCGCGTTGTTTTAACGGTGGAAAATATCGTTTTGGGTGGAGCGAAAGGAAGGACCAGACTTTTACTGACTAAAACCCATCTGTGATCCTTCTGTTAAACTTTGTGTTCCAAGGTCATGGTCACTATTAAGTACAACTACGCAACACTAAAAAGACACTATTCCCTGGGTATATAGAACGAAATTTACGAAACCAGCCGTGAAACGGCCGCTTATTGGTCAATTCGACGATTTGACAGCTGTTAACGGCTTTGTTGTCGTTATAGTTAAATGGTGCAACTCACCCTTAGAGTAGGTGCAGATAAACGTGGAATAACCCGTCATTGATTTTCCTACATTTGTTGACATTCTTAATTTCAAAAACTGAAATAATGACATAAATCAGTCTTGAATCGACATTATCGTAATCCTTTATAAGATCTAGTTTTTCGTTACCTACTCAGAGATATTACCAAAAGGTCAATGTACTTTATTCCATGGTTATCTGGCAGGCGCCAGATAACCATGGAATACCTATAGATTTTATTGATGAATGTTGCTATCTTGACATTGAGGTAAAGAAACATTTCAGACCATACTATAGTCAGCCACCAGAAAATCTGTCATTGCCTTACTGGTCTTGAAAGGGGTGTGAAGGAATGGCTTGTGATGGTCAGGTAGTCAGTCACTCCATGTAAAATGCTGATATTTTGGTGCATCAGGTTTGACTACAAGCTGATCTCTACAAAATTGGGAAACGGCTGCACAGATTCGGATTCATTCCGGCTCTGATAGGCGTTCTATATTATATACTCGTATTATGATCATATGATCCATTATGATCATCTAAGATGCATCGTTTTTCACATGCGCTTTAATATGATGTCAGTAGGTACCATAGACGTGGTCCACTAGTGTCGATGCCTGCGAGGGGCATCAGGATTGTACGAAAGAGTTACCGAGGCCACTGAAGGAATACAGGCTGATTTTATACATAGCATGGAATGGAAGATGATGATGGATGTATGTTATTTTTCTGTTATCGTGTTTTTATTAGCTGTAAGTTTTCCAAATATATTAACATAAATAATGAGGACGAAAATGTAGCTACGCAGACGACACGCTGGTTCTAGCGCAGGGAGAGTCGTACCAGGCGGCGGTCGCTTTAGCGACACGCGGGGTTGCGATAGTCGTTGGTAGGATCCAGGAGTTGGGACTCGAGGTGGCGCTTCACAAATCCGAGGCCATGTGTTTCCACGGTCGCCGGTCTCGGAACGCGCCGCCATTGAGTTCCCAACTAACGGTAGGAGGAGTTCACATCGGTGTCGGGTCGACGATGAAGTACCTGGGACTCGTCCTCGACAGCCGGTGGAATTTCGTGGAGCATTTCCGACGTCTGGCTCCCAAACTCAACCGGACTGGGGCTGCGCTCAAGCGGCTCCTGCCCAACCTTGGGGGTCCAGACGCCTCCTGCCGGAGGCTCTACGCGGGGATCGTTCGGTCCATGGCCCTCTACGGGGCGCCGGTGTGGGCGCCGTCGCTGAAAAAGCAACCGGCGGCCATACTGAACGCCTGCCAGAGGGTCATGGCAATTCGGATGGTGCGGGGATACCGCACGATTTCCCGCGAAGCGGCAAGCCTTCTGGCTGGCCTACCACCGTGGGATCTGGAGGCAACAGTCCTTGCACACATGCACGACATGCGCGTGGAGATGCAACGCCGGGGTGAAAGTCCTCTGCCGCGACAGGTCGCGGCATGGCGGACAGAGCTCCGGCGGGATCTCATGGTGGAATGGCGTCAGCGACTATCGCAACCCAGTGCTGGGCACGCCACAATTATGGCGATAAGTCCCCTCTTTGAGGCGTGGCTGGAAAGACCTCACGGCGTCCTTACCTTCCGCATGACACAGGTCCTCACCGGAAATGGCAAGTTCGGGAGGTTCCTGTTCCGAATCAAGGCGGAAGTGACGCCCGGGTGCCGCCACTGTGCGGAACGCCCGGAGGACACGGTGGAGCACACAATCGCGGTGTGCCCTGCTTGGGCGGAGCATCGCCGTGCCCTCGTGGGGGTGATCGGCGGCGGAGACCTCTCGCGCCGGGCCTTGGTCGAGGCCATGGTCCGGAGCGAGGAGGAGTGGCAGGCGGTCGCCGACTTCTGCGAAGCAGTAATGCTCGCTAAGGAGGAAGCCGACCGCATCAGGCAACGGCGCTCTCGCCGCCGCCGCCGGGATTCCGATCCCGATTTCCAGCCACCGTAGGCGCGGGCTTGCGGATAGTGAGCAATGGGTAGCTCACTGTCCGGCCGTCCGGTAACCGTCCGGACCAAGCCCAAGTCGTCGACGGCGCGCGCTGTTCCCGCGCGCCTCAAGGAGTTGTCAGCAACAGCAGGGGCCCAGCCGGGTCGAAGCCTACTGGGGCCAGGGTTATCCGAAAGGGCGCTCGAGCCCCGGTATAAAGGCTTGAAGGAACGGGATGGGTTTTTTAGTCAGTAAGAGTCTGACACTATCTCTCGCTCCGCCCAAGAGCGAGGGTTGTCATAAGATGATTTTTCCCATCGAAAAAAAAAAAAAAAAAAAAAAAAAGGACGAAAATTTAATTATTTAACATGAGAGAAAAGGATCGGTAGTTACATTGAATGAACCCAACAGCTGTCACCCACACCACACTATAGCGATTATGGAGTAGCTCGCTCCGCTCAAAGTGCCCTGCGACACCATAGTCTCCTCGCCCGAGCAGAGCGAGAGAGGATTTTATGATTGTTAGTTTTACTTTATTTTTATTTTCTTACCTGTCTCTTGCCGGTACACATTCTATTTGTGTCTTGGACTTCGTTGGTGCGTTCGCCATGTCCTGGCATGCTGTCAGGAACTGCGACGGTACGCATATTTTAACTAAAAAATAATAGTTCACAGTTCAAATAAGTATTCGACTCATTACCTACATTATTATATGAAGATTTTTTTATGTGTGACCTATATTTTTTATTGTGTTTATCAAATATCCAGAACCTACAACAACCTGAGGGTCTGTAAGTCAAGAGTGAATAGGTTGCAAACGTGTTTTTGAGTATGATGAAAGACGATGCGTTGACCACATCATCGCTTATTATCAGGTCATAAACTAAGGTAGAGCCTCGAAATAAAAAAAGGCTGCTATTATTTTTCACTAACTAGCATTTTTTTACTAGTCATTACTCGCCCACTGCTGGGCAAAGGCCACCCTCAAGCCCTTTTAATAATAATTATTCATAATTTTTTTCTAACAAAAATAACAATCACTATTTCTAAATCGGGCTGGTTCTTAATTTTATTTAATATTTAACAATAATTAATCAATAAAATACACTCAAATAATTAAAAATAATATATACACTAAATACTTAGCTAAATATTTATTATTGTTTTAAGTCAACGAACTTATGTTTATTTTTAATCTTTTAATAAATGTGTTTATTATGTGATTAACTTGCTACTTGCTTGACCTTCGCGTTATAAAAACATTTCCAGCATTTTAACGACCAGTGCATAGGTATTGTTTATATAAATTGAACAGTATGATATAATACTCTATAAGTTACTTACAATCGTTACACAAAGTAGAGATTGTAAAAGTGAGATTTAAAAACCAGTCTTTTTATATAATCATTGCAAGAAAGATCTCTAAATTAAGTCTTACCAGACTCCTAAATCCTAGACGATATATCGACATAGTAACTTACACACATAAATCTAATAATAATCGATTCACGAAATCCGGGATTCGCATCGAATAAACATATCAGGAGAATGGTTTCCACTACAATTTATAGGCTATTCTGTGTTAGAAATATTGAAATCTGAAATTTACTACTAAAACAAATAATTTGCAGATAAAAAATACTGCATTTCCTTGTATTCGTATTGTAAATGTACTTCAACTGCGCTAACTATCTATCAAATTGGATATTTCTCAACAAAAACTTACGAAACGCGTAAATATTTGCACATATGTACGAGTCGGGGTTAAATGCCAACGATTTCGCATCTTCACTAAAAACATAGAGTCGACCCAAGATTACTAAATTCGTTTACTTTTATCACTTCGGCTGAAGTCTAGCTATTTATTTTTTTATTTGACACAATACATTCTTTTCCATTGCTATATTCTTATTCATTATGATAAACAAACACTATAATAAAACACCGGAAAACTTTGGTCACAACACTCCATCGTCACAATTTCCCGCCAAAATAAAAAAAATATTCTTCAATTATTGCGATTTAAAATTCGAATTCCATAAACCATAAACAAAACACAATGTTCTCAATTATCGAGTACCGATTAAAAAAAAAACATTCCAAATACAAAATGCCATGCTCTTAAAAAGAAAATAGAACACTAAAAATAGAACATACATGACGATTTGCTGTGCACACAAACACATGTCAGGGCTATCAGATATATGTATTTTAATGCCATGGTCAAGGCAAGCTCGCGCGCAATCGCCTTACTAGCACAGTCCGTCCAAGCAACTTCTTTTATATTCTCACGTTATCTTTAGTGTGATTGTTTCACCATATATTAACGAACACAGTGGTGGACACTGCATTTGACTTGTGAGGTTTGCATGGTACAGTGTCACGCGTGTGGCTAATTGGAAAACGGTGCGCGATGCAGGCTTAAGATGGTATAGATAAGATCCTGAGATTATCATCGGGAAGTTATCAAAAAAATCTACTAGCTTTTGTCCTCGGCTTCACAAGCGTACATAAAATATAGCCTATGTCACTCAGGAATAAAGCAGTTTTCTATCGGTGAAAAATTTTAACCTTCCAGGAATCGCACCCTTGCGTAGTTGCATGCGGTCTGTGATTCCGCAATATTAATATTTTATGGCATTGTTTAGCATTTTAATCAAAAGAATTTTTTTCGCTGCATTATTTGGACGAGTATATAAGTAAATTTAGGCAATCTTGTTAATTATTCTTTATTTATAAATAATGCTGTTCGAAAAATTATGAATTTAGCGTCTCTGCGTCTCTCTAGTATTCACATCGTTCTGTAATCTCGAACGACTTGCAAAAGTCATCGCTCGCTGGGGACCATGGGTTGATTAAATAATACAATACGATGGCGAACGTAGTCTTACTGCCTCTTATTTTAAGATTTATTTTCTTCCTTATTGCCATGAGGACTTGAAAGACATAAGTAAATGCCAAATAAATAAAGAAAAATATCATTGAAATAACTATCCATGTCCGTTCCTATTATAAAAAGTATTTTATGGTTAATCCAGCCAAGAAATGGAGTTTTATCACAATGATAAATTATTATATTATTATTATGTTGTGAGTAGTCTTTTTTATGGTTCTCATTTTAGTGAAGGTCAATTTAGTTATTTTCCGTCTGTCTTCTATTTTTTTTAACATCATGTATTCAGGCTCAATCTGCATGGTTCTCATAATGATTTGACCATTACATGTTTTGCTGTACATATAGACTTTTAAAGAGACTTCGACCCCTGAGTTTGTTTCGGTGTTTCTTCTCAGGGTAGTCAGCTAGGAAACACCGGCCTCATCTAGCATTAATTGACGAAAAAAAAAATAGACGTGTAAAAGTGTTTTTATAAAACCTACTTGCAAAATAAAAATTATTTATCATTTATATTTCTTTTTGTTAATGTTCTTGCCTTGGATACTAAGTCCTTTAAGCCATGTCATGAAAGAATAGTTCATTAGTTTACGATTACAATGCACATTCTAATGTCTTTGTAGTATTTGGCAGCAAAATGAGAAGACTGCTCAGCAAACTTCGCTGAGATAGCCAAAATTACAATAAAATTCACAGCTCTATTTTACCGAGGTCAAGACTGTTTCAATAATTTCACAATATTCACTAGGTATCAATTTGCGAATAATTAAAACAAATCCCGTCAAAAACGCATATAATTTTTATTCATGACCATAGATAAAAGTCTTTTAGTTGGATACACAGATGGGTTATAGCACAATTTGAGCACAATACAACTGTTATGTTTTCAATACAATACCTAAAATTATGGAAGGAAAAACAAAAAAGAGGTATAAAACCTCCGTCATCATCTAAAAAAAAAGTGAACTAAATGTGACTTTTTTGAATTAGGTACTTATTTATGTTACGCATTGAAATAATGAATTATACGGATTGTAAAATACGTTGATGATGTTTATTTGTTTTAATTTTGTTTTTTGTTTAGTTATGTCTTTTAATTTTATTAGGTAAATTAAATTATGTTAGTACATATTTAAAGTTTTTTTTTTCGCATGAGATTAAATATAATACCTAAACCATTGCACAACATATGGCGGAATTAAAAAAAAGTTTTGAAATGTCAAAACAATATAATTATGATAGTGCGTCAATCATTTAGCTTCATCAAAAAGATAATAATTAACAATTATTTAAGTATGGACTGGATTCATTGCAACAATTGTTTTACACAGTTAGAACCAGGAACTACTTTGCATTTAACATCATGTGGTCACATGTTCTGTAACAATTGCTTAGAGAAAGGTAATTTTATAGCTAAATTACCGATTTTATTTATACCAGAGCGATATCGATAGATGAATTAAATACTAATAACCATGTAAATTTCTTGTAGGCGGTAAAGACAGTACATGCTTGATATGCCGAGCACCGTGTTCCATCATGAAACTCGTTCCAGATGTATGTAATTTCGCAAAATGTTACCTACCAACTTCTTACTATATCTTGTAATGTAACTTTCTCATTCACGATTTAATTTTAAGATGAAACAAGAGATTCAAGATTACTTTACCGATCCAGAGGAATTAATTAAAAAGTCCTGTGAGGTGTTACAGTTTCAGAGGCAACACAGACGGCGGTTGTTATCTTATTTATTGCAATCAGTAAGTAATTTTCTTGATTTTACCTGTCTATTTAATTAAATTCTGTAGATTATATTATAGACTTGCTTTTTACCTTTCAATTTTAAAAACAGTGTTCATATATTTTTATATTTTACAGTATCTATTTTTTTTGCTAAGTAATAAATCGGTAGGTACTTTCCGTAACTATAAATACTTAAACTTTTTACGGTAGTTATTTACGTATATTTGTTTATGTCATCATTATAATGTGAAAACCATTATAAGTCGTTAGCTTCCCCCTGTAGACGTTTTTAGAGCTATGGTTCTCAACAAAGTGACATTTTATGAGCAAATACGATTGTCAAAGTCAAAAGTCATAAATACTTGAAGGGAATTGATCACGTAATGTACATGTAGATATCAGTAAAGCGGATGATAAACGCATATATTTTAAACTTTGTGGTGACAAAGTGATCACTCACTTCTCTTAGGCGCGCCTGGAACACTACGTGCACGCGCCGTCGACTCGGTCTTACCGTAGGCCGGACGGCGAGCTACCTATTGCTTGTCGTCCACGAGCTTTCGTCTATGATGATGGGTGATGTGAAAGAGATCCCCGGGGCCTTGGAACAATGGCAAAGAAGGAACAGGAGTGGTTTTTTAGTCAGTAAAAGTCTGACACTATCTGTCACTCCACCCAAGAGTAGGCGATGTCATTGGATGATTTTCCTACCTGAAAAAGAAAGGCTTCCGTCTACGGTGGCCGGGAATCGCTCTGAGACTCCCGACGCCAGGACCATCTCCTACGGTGGCTGCCGGGGCGAGAGAAGTCCGTTCCCTCACGATTGCGGCCATCTCCTTTGCTCTAGTAACTGCTTCGCAGAAGGCTCTGACCGTTTCCCATTCCCTTTTGCTTTCGACCGTGGCCTGCCTGAGCCATGACCGAACGCAAAAGGTCACTGCAGCCGAACCGTGATTATTCCTGGCACAGTTTTTAGGCGTTTCATTTTTAGGTTAAAACAGACATTATCGAAGACATGTGAAGTCTGTTCGTATCGGGCCCGCGAATAATGAGGCCAAAGCGAAGAATGGCTACTGACTGGTACTTTAATGCGTCTACAGACTGTATCTATTGCAATGTTGTATGAAAATGCTTATTCTCAGGCCAACATACAAGCTATCTCTTGGGTCACGAAAAGTGTCAACTAGGCTTTGGCTTATGGATATTTTTTCTTTGTGAGCACCCTTCTCGAAAATTTTAGAAGGTTATATTTCTACCGCTTGCGTTTTTCCGCAGCCGCAGAAACGTGGATTTTTTTGTTTGTTTATGTAACGTTGCTCCATACAATAAATTAATCATGTCCACGACACATTTAAATTCACGCTGTGCGTTAACTGAGGTTACCATGAGCTCTCAACGCTATCCTTTTGACAAGCTAAACTGAACTGTCAAAGGGATGGAGTTATATAGGGTTAAGCTCGCCTATGTACACGAACTCTGATATCCACATATTTTGTTATTTATCATGGTGTACAATCTATACACAGGACAGTAAACGTAGGTTTCATTTCTTCCGAAAAGAAAAAAGTAAATTATTTTTGAAACCTACCTATCACAATTCAATTGTTTCAGACGAAGAAATTCTATACGGCACGGACCGAGTTAAAACGCATGACCGAGTTATGTCAGAAGCAGCACAACCAACTGAAGGAGTATCACAGAACTATCCGGAGTTTAGAAGCGCAGTTGGCGAACCAATCCAGTAACAGACATGAACTAACTTTAACTTTGTTGTTTGAATTGCTTTCTATAAGATTTATCGTGTTTCTTCAGTTGCTTTTTGCATTCTTGAAAAGTACCAGTTCCAATCACCATGATTAGCATTCCTATATCTATGTACAGTTGGGTGTTTCATGATTTTTTTTTTATTTGACTTCGCTCGATTTCTTGATACCACTACACATGTAATGTATTTATTATATACCAAAAATCATCATAAACGGTAATTATTAAGAGTTTGCATTTCGCCAATAAGTACATCACGAGTGAAAATTAAATTTTTAATATTATAATTTTTTACAGAGGAATAGAAAGTAAGTTTTACTAGACTTATCAGCACATTAATAACACTTGCGGTCCACTGTAAAAATAATAAAATTAAAAAATTAGCTTACTCTGTTTTTATTTGCTAGCATTACTGCTTCGCAGAAGGAGGCGATCGCCTGCTAGCTGTCCTTGCTCCGGACCATGGCCTGAACCAAGGCCTAGCGCGAGAGGTCTCCACCGCCGATCGCCCCCACGAGGGCACGGCGATGCTCCGCCCAAGCAGGGCATAGCTTGACTGTGTGCTCCACCGTAACTTACACTGATGACGTACTAGCTATATGAGAAAACTTCATTGGTGTTGTTCAATTTCTAAATATTAACCGATTATGGTGATTTTTGGTATATAAATAAAACCCTAAAGTACAAGTGTTCCTTGCCTTTGGCATATTCAAGTCTATAACAAGTATTGTGTCTACTCTGCAAGACATAGCGACTGTTTGGTGCCGTAAAAAAAATGATAAAAGTAATTTTACTGAACCTTTTTTCAAAACCTTTCGTAATTTTAATTTCCCAGAAATTCAACGAACGATAGATTCAAACAATATTTTTATACTCCTATGGGAGCCCGTAGCAACCAACAAAACAACACATAAACCATTTTTTATCGTCCAAAAATTAAAACTCCGGAACGTATTTTGATACCCTTTTATAGGCTGCTCCCATATTATGTATGTACGCAAAGGGATTCATTTTCAGAGCAAATATCGCCGTTCAACATCCCCATATCGCCAGGGAGCAACATATCACCGAGTTTCGTGCAAACCACCCCAACTTATAAGCGTAATGCGAAAAGTACGCCGTTTGCGGTAAGTCACACAAGTCAATTTTTAAACCTATTGAACGTTAGCCTATTTATTCCCATTGCTGGGACTTAAGCCTTTTCTCTAGGAGAGGGAATGGACCGTAACGTACTGTGTGGGCCCAGTGTGGATTTTTGGATGACACAGTCATGTCTTCTAGTTTTTGGTTCTAGGAAATATTGGTTCACTCACGATGTTTTCCTTCACCATTTTGAGAGCAGTGGTGATGAAATAAATTACACAAAGTAATGCGCCCGTGTAGGCTTGAAGCCACTACCTACTACTTGTAGACAAGTCGGCGCAATTACTATTTGAACACTGCTGCTGCATTGAACGTTGCTTACTTAGTCATAGACGATATCAATGACAAACCTTAGGCTAGTTTGACCGTGCCTAATGGGGCCGTGGGTGATACGAAAGAGAACTCAATACTCAATACTTTATTGCAACCCCGGGGCCCTGGAACTGGAAAAAGAAGCAACAGTAGTGGGTTTTAGTCAGTAAAAGACTGACACGCCCTTTGCCGGAGCCACCTAAAAAAGCAAATATTTCTGTTTAAGGGGCCGGCGACAGATGAATTTCCATACAAACGTAATATCACGCTCATTTGCAGTTGGAGCATATTTCCAACATATTGTGATGATATTCGGCTATAGATAATATTTATCTAGGTTCCTACGTTGAGAATATTAGAAATATTGTTATTTTTAATACAGGAAAAGCCAAATGGCATGTTTTGCCATTTACGCATTAAAAAAGTGCGAAATACAATTCACTTAAATATCATTTTGTTTTTTTTTTTTTAAAAGAATACGTAGGAACCTAGGTAAATATTGTCTATAACCAAATATCATAATAATATGTTGGAAATATGCTCCAACTGCAAATGAGCGTGGTATTACGTTTGTATGGAAATTCATCCGTCGCCGGCCCCTTAAGACGGCTGACCGTTGTAAGGGGCCGACGACGGATGAATTTACAAAAAAATAAGGCTTTAAGTCTGAACTGAAAACAGAAATATTTGCATACAAGTTTTCATAATACAGTGTCGTTGCGGAAAATTGAGTTGAGTAGAATTACATGACGAATTAGTGAGATTGCATGATTGAAAGGAAGGAACCTTCAATCATGCAATCTAAATTGAACAGTGGGGAATACCTGGATGGTATTGGCAACGGGAAAGGAAATGGTTAATTTAGTTCAATTAGGTGTGTCTGGTCAGGAAAACGGTACATAGCGTGAAATTCATTCAGTCACAGTCAAACTGAGTCACCGTCTTTATGATCTTTTTTAATTGTTGACTAGCTTATGCCCGCAGCTTCGCCTGTATACATAAAATATAGTCTATGTCACTCTGGAATAAAGCAACTTTCTATCGGTGAAAAAATTATAAGTTTTTCTTTGCAATGTTTTTTTTTATTAAGACTTTACCTCTTTATAATATAAGTGTAAATAGGCTAGCGTTTGACTACTATCTCACTGATGGTAAGCGATGATGTGGCCGACGATGGAGCACGCTTGCCTAGAAGTAACCTATTCACTCTTGACTTAAAGACCCCTTAGTTATTGTTGAACTTCTTATTCTTTTCCTCTTTCTTACCTATAAGGTTGATTATACTTATGCTTATGCAAGTGTTGAATAGAGTCGACTGAGTGTGGCCACTAAGATGAGGGCTAAGAGAGAAGTGGGATACAGGTACCGGCACGAATCTTGAGCGCTCGGCGTCAGAGTGGGTATCGCTTTGCGCATTCCATAAATTGGCGAGGCAATCGTCGTAGTAGTTAGATACATGCAGCAAGCGCAGGGAACGAATCATGAGTGATGTCTATGACACGATGGCGCGGTGAGCCAATTTTTGACACTTCCCGCCCCCGGCCCCCGCGTCTCACTTCGTACCACTAAAGAGACCGAATATTTGACTTCTGCGCAACTTGAAGCTACCGCTCAAGATCCGTGCCGGTATCTGTACAAGTAGTAGAACATTAATAAATTAGGATAAAACAAGAGAATGATGACCATTAGAATATGCTTTTATAAATACTTTTACCTCGTGTGTCCGGCCGCAACACGAGAATAAACAATCGCAGTCAAGTCTCTAAAAAAAAAGAATGAAACTGTTTTTTCTTGTCATTCCCGCGCAAAATCCATTCAGTAATGGCCGCCCGAGACAGATCAATTGAGTACACTTTCGATGTAAAAAAGTAGACCCAAACATCCTAAGTAATGTTCAAAATCTAGTTCAATGTGGTTCCACGTTTACCTACTAAAGCAAGTCGTACGTGCTCATTTATTTTCAGATAGTTACAATTTATTTTAGAGTTTAATAGTTCTTACCACATGTAGGTATTTCCCGGGTCTTATCATACACACAATATAAGGAAAATGAGTGACTGAGATAACGTTTTAATTCTTAATTTATAAGTATTGTAAACACATCTTATTTTCGATTTTAAAATAATATTCCGTGTTCTGAATGACGCAAGATACAAACTTGCTCTTGCAATCGACTGTTTTTCGCACTAGTGCGGAAAAATGGCGAGCATTTTATTACATTTAGGTATTGTATCAACAACAGCGTAGCATATGTCCAACAGTGGACGTCTGTCGGCTGATATGATGATGATGATGATCGTATCAAGCAGGGCGTGCGTCGACCCCCACGAGTCGCGCGTCAACCCGGTTTATTTATGTCTTCGTAAGTGTATTGAAAAACGTCGTTTTGATACACGTGGAAAGTCACTGCAGCCCTAGTCTCCATACTGCAGTCCTCGCCAAGGCTCGGGTGAACGCCGCCTCTTCGGTGACAATGACAAACTTTCTCCACTTATATCATAATTTACAATTTTTGAAAAAAAAAAAAAAAAAAACTGAAGTCTGAAATGAGAAAATGCTGGTTCTTTTATTCACTCATTATGTATTGCACACAACACATAACAACTGGTTGTGTTTAGAGATAAAAAGTAGGCACCTCTCTAGGTCATATTTTTTGTTGCCATGCGCAAAAATGGACTTTTGTTATTACTGGCTGAAGTAATTGAGGTTATCTTGACTTGAAAATTATTATCGACTTTATATTTGTGTTGTTGTGTAAGTATAGGTAGAAATAAGGAGGATAGAAACTCAGTTCAAAGTTTTTTCGATATTTTCATGTCTCGTATAAAATCAAATTATATTTTGTTTTGTCGTCCATACCACATAATATAATAATAATATTCCACAACTATCACACAACGCCGTCTAGTCCCAAGCTAAGCAGAGCTTGTGTTATGGGTACTAGACAAGTGATAAACATACTTATATATTTCTAAATAAATACATATTATAGATAAATTACACCCAGAGCATTTGTTCTGTACAAATGATCATGCTCATCACATAAACATTTGTCCTGGGTGGAGATCGAACCCATGACCACCGGCATAGAAGTCAGCGCCAATAACCACTTGACCAACAGTTCAGTCAATATGTAGATACAGAAGTCAATCTACAAACAAAGCGTGCTCGAGCAACGCACTCATAAACACCGCTCACGGACACGATATCTCGGAGCGCCTCGGCTCGGTCGTCGAACAGTTTCGGCTCAAACGCTCATTAGTGGGCGTCCACCGAGCGTTATAAAAAGTGAAATACATACATGAGATTGTCTTCCGTAACTATCTATTTTGTGTCCATACGTAGTTGACTTACGAGTTGTAGGTCGCAAGTTCAAACTCAGCCAGGCGTATTACTTTGTGTACTTAATTTATTTCATCACTGCTCCTCTCAAAACAGTAAAGGAAAACATCGTGAGGAAACCGGCATGTCCTAAAACCAAAAATTCGAAGACATGTAATATTCACCAACACTCACAGGGCGCGCGTTGTGAAGTACGGCCCATTCCCTCTCCTAGAGAGGGAGCCCGAGTCTATGATATAAAAACTGTATATACTACTACTATGATATAAAGTCCTAGCATTGGGAGCATTAAAAGGCTGATTATGCTATGCTATTATGCCATACCAGGGATGTTGTGTAGCAACCGTAACCGATACAAAAAATATCCGCAACCGTTATGAGTTTCAGAAAATGGCGGAGTTTAAATGGATAAACCATCCATTTATTTATTTATTTATTAGAATCTTTATTGTACACCACATAAACAAAAATACAGTACAAACATTTTTTTTTTTTGTGTTTGTTAAATAAAAGTCAAATTCTATTTGTATTTTACTTTCATACTTTTAAAATTCAAACCGAAGCTATCCGACATTAACGGATATACTATGTATATCCGTTAATGTCTATGTGTATCTAGTAGAAGTTTTTAGTTGTGCGCGCATCGCGTAAAATGTGTATGAAATCGATGTGGATATCTAGATAACTTTTTTAAATTAAAATTGTGTGAAACTTGACATATTACTTAGACTTTGTTTCATCGTAATTGATTGACTGTATCGCAAGATATACTACATACATTGACTATTAGGCGGCACAAAGTTCGCTGGGTCAGCTAGTTGGAAATAAAAGTCTAATTAATCTATCTAAATTGCTATTTATTTTTTACTTTTATGTTTTTATATCCCCAAAATATTAGAATTTTAAAAGATAATCCGAAATATTTTCATAACCGTAAACGTATCTGAAACCGGTATAATATTATTTCTATATCCGTACCTTCACATTAATAAAATTGATTATAAAGGGAAATGATTAAAAGCTAGGTGTCGAATTTTGATACGAGTTATTGTAGATGATGTTTTTTGTTTACAATTCATCAATAGTTTATATAACCTCTCCAGATATTTTATAAACTTACGACGTTTCACTATTCCGGGAAATATTCAATACTTAAAATACATATTTAGATAAGCCAAGGGGTTACCCTATCCCAAGAAGGACAGTCAACGTCAGACTGCCAGGTTACTCCCGTGGTATCAGTTCTTGTGGTACTTTTAGTTCAGTAAAGATAACTTTTGACCTCAGGTTCAGCAGTATCAGTCAAACCTCGTGACTCCAACACGGATAAGTAAGCAGAGGTCTGCGAACATGAGTGCTCACAGTCAGGTGACTAAATCTTTTCTTTCTAACTATGCTCGTGGCAAAGTAGCCGTGTATGTTGGTCTTCAAAGTTATGCCATGCTTGGTGATGTAAATCCGTGGATGGGTGACCATTCTTTACATACCATACCCCCCACCTCCTCTTTAATCCTCCTTTTATTATTTCTACTACATACTTAGACCCGTAAGTATTTAATAAATTCGTACATCGGAAAGTAAGTCAAGCTAAGTTGGTTCCGGCCTATCGTATCAAAGAGTGCCATAAACAATACCCAGAAACTGGGTTGTAAAGGTTAGGTAAACATGTATTATTTGCTCCAAATACTGGTAAAATGAAACGGGGTGAATAGACAAGCAGGGGTGAATAGAAACAAAACTTTGATGGGTATTTTTACGTTTTGAAATTTATTTCTGAAATGTTTAATGCTATGCTGTATTGAAACTAAAATAAAAACATGGTATCAAAGTAGAAATCCTAATTAAAGTTTTGTCTCTATTCGCCCCTGCGTCCTGCGTCTCTATCTAATCACCCTGCTTCACTTTAGTGGCGTGTCATCTGATTTGACTGGAAGCCGACCCCAATTGTTGGAAAAAAACGAGGCAAATTGATTGAATCTATACGACTGCAAAAAGGAACAGTCAGAAGAGGAACAGTAAAATGCTCTGAAAACTAAACTAGCTGGATTCGTGATCGCAGGGTAAAAAGCGATTACATTCCTAGGTTTTCTTTGTACTGGCGAATAAGAAACAAAGAAATCAAAATAACTTCCGAGCTCTAATAAAATTGGAAACAGTAGTAGGTAACTGCAAAACCCGTCGCTGATAAATTATTTATCGTTTTTAATACTAAATTAGTTAAAAAATAAAGGACCCGTTTTGACATTTGAAATACCCTAGAATGCTACTTGGAACAAAACTGAATGAAACCATAATATAATAATTGATTGCATAAAGCGTTAAAAAATACACTCGCGCGTTAAATAATATGATGAAATATATTACTAGTTAACCGATGACCTTGTGAGGGTCGTGGGAAAGCGACGGATATGAGACGTACAGGACCATACCCGACACTCCCCCAAGTGTCGCCATAATGACCGGTCTATGCCTATGTCCAACAATGAACGTCTTTGATGATGATATTGCGAGTATTCTTTTCGCGTATTTAAGTATTCTATTTCTGGCCTTTTATTTTTGTCAACTTTATTTGCATTTTCTGTTTCCTAGCCACCTCCATCCGAGATGTTATCCGTGCAATGCATTCGTATAGTTTCACATTTTCTCCTTTTTATTTACAAACCCCTGGGATTTATAGGAGAGGTTTGCAGCTTTTCAATTCAGCTGAGCCAGCGATCAAAAGCGCTTTATGGGAACCTGCACGACACTACAAAGCGCCTTTCCCTCTTTTCCATTTTATTGTTGTCGAGACGATATTTCTTGCTATTAACCCCCTGCGAACTAAATATTCCGAAATGTTTGACGTGGTTTATTTTCAACTATAGATTTGTGTTTATTGTCCAAATAGTTGTTATATATCACCAAGACGGGTTGATCTTTGATGTGTGTGTAGGTTCACGTACACTATATTTTTCTGTGTGTGTAAACTATTTTCAAAAAAAAGAAGTGTAATAAGTGTAATAATATTCGACAGTTGTACATTAAACATTAGTTTATTATTAGATCAAGTGATCTAGAGAAATATCCTATGTGGGTACATACTGGCATCGGGATAGCTCTGCAATTCCCGACCATAGTAGTAGCGGGCTTGCGGATGACGAGCAATGAGTAGGTTGCCGTCCAGCCATCCAGTACAGACCAAGATCAAGTTGACAGCGCATTGAGTTCCACGTGCGTTCCACGAAATTTCGGCAAAATTGACGGGGTCAGTTATGCCTACCAAGGCTTCGTAAAACAGGTCGAAAGAGTAACCATAGCCCTGAAACGCAAAGAGTACTCGTAACTGAAGGGACACACAATTTTAAACAGTAAAAATCTGACACGTCGTCTCGCTTTACCCAGACCGGGAGAAATAATTTGACGATTTTGCACTTCAAAAAAATAAAAAAATCGGGCCCAAAATTTATACGAATATGATCAGCCGCTAAGGCGTGATATGGTAATAAACAGAGAATAAATTTACTTTCACAGTTGTTATATTAGTACGGATAAAGTTACGAACATATTTTATGTTTATTGTTTTTTTTTTTCAGCGTTCGAACACCTCTAACAAGATTTCATCGACCGTCTTCACACCACCGACCCCCGAGTCCGCTGGGTACTCCAACTTTTTAAAGAGCCTCTAATGGTATTCAGAACGCAACCAAAAATTCGCTCGCGAGTGCCAGTGCGAATTTCCATAAAAAAAAATATATAACTTCATTTATTTTTTATTACCAACTGGCGGCATTCGAAAACCGAATTATTCAGTCTATTTTCTTTAGGCCTGTGTTTCATTGTGACAGCGCGTTTTACATGACACGAATATTATATTATTTTACGTCAAGACTCGAGATATGGGGATGAAATGGTTTGGGAAAAGACATGTGGGTTTATGATAATGTTCTGACTCATACTTACGTTATTTTACGCTCAAAATAATGCCTCACATCTAAGCCTGTTTCGGGATTTTGTTTAGTTATCCAATATCGTGTAAGCTTTCTTCAGACAAAAGATTTATTTACAGTTTTATGTTAGGAATATAAAACTTTGACATCAGCACTTCATAGTTCTCTAATTAAATATGTTCTTTATTTATATTAATATATCAAATGATGTGCTCTAACTTTTAATTACGTTACATTTAACTCAAATTGAATTTCAATCATCGCACTGATTGAGTGAAATTACGCGTTCTAAATTTGAAATTAAGCAGCGTTTAAATTAAATGATATTCCATAGACACATCTTTTATTATAATAATTCGGTTTTATTTAGTCACTGTTTTGTTATTGTTGTAAGAGTGAATGATTTTCTTTTACTACACAAAAAGTTCCTAATTGATGTTATGACTCCGATTCAAATCAAACCTTCACGGTCAATAAATCAAATCAACTTTTTCTAATCACACAATTGTTTCTGCCAAATGATCATAACAAATCAATTACTATTTTAATTAATATTTCGTAAAAACCTTTATCAGGTGATTTATTTTCTAGGTCTTTCAGTGGCAGTAGTGAGTCGGGCTATATGTCATATAGTCCATTATCACCAGGCATCTATTGTAATGGCTACGGAAAATGTCCGTTCAATAAAAGAACGAAGATTATGAGGTTTGATTAGAGAATATTTTGTTTTTTTTTCCTATTAGGAAAAAAGTTTTTATTCCATTTCTATATTTACGTAACCATAGGTTGCTTGTTTTTTATTATTTAATCTTCTTTTTTATGGCTTATTGTCAAGGTTATCGAAAATGTTTCTAAGGGGATGCACTTCGACACACATTTTCACTGTTTTTCATACAATCGCTCTTACGCGATTATGACGTCATTTCACATTTTTCATAAGATATTTTGGAAACACAGTATCTTGTGTATATTAGGTATCTAGGCTTCTATTAAAATAATTTATAAATTTGTGTAAAACTAATCCAGTTAATCCTCTGAAAATCTGCTATTTTGCATGAACTTTGACACTTTATAATTTACTCAAAAATGAAAAAAGTACAACATACAAGACTAGCAAATTTTATCAAGATTTTAAATAATGACAATGTTTTTCAAAAACTTTTGAGAGTTTAAAAAAAAAACACGTATTTCCTGGAACAAGTTTTGTGAAATTTTCGAGTAAATCACGGAATTACTGAATGCCAACAGAGTATTCAGGTATTATCAGTCTTTTTTCACGTTGCCTTTTCGTCAAACATCACGTTGGATTGCGTTAGATGAAGTAACAAGCTTTTAAACCATGTTCGATGTTAACGATAGGCGAGTGGAAAAGCAGCCTCTTAAATATGGAAAACTATTGCCATAGTGTGTGTAAATAATTTCCCTGCTTTGAAATATTTTAATTACCGATCTGTGTAATTTAAGATTCTTAATTTTATGCTAAATACGATGACTAGTCTACAATATAGTCATCTTATTTACTAATGGAACAAAACTGCATTCCTACAAAATGGAAATGAGCACTTAGTGTATTAGATTACTACAGAATGGATTCTGCATTCTCTTATAAAGATAGCTTTTAGCATTTCAATTTAGTATTTTTGCATGTTAGTTTATAATGAAAATACAATTTGCATGTTTCTGTTAAGGTATTTTTAAGGAATAAATTAATTTTGTTGTTTACTTGGTTTATGATTTTATTTTTAACATTTTCATCTAAATACGCAAGTACACTGGATTCTGTCATTCATATTTAGCATTGAGAAATACTAAATCTAGGTAACTACTTTAATAAAATACTGGCTATGACTGTGGCTTCGCCTGCGTATATAAAATATAGCCTATGTCACTCAGGAATAAAGCAGCTTACTATCAGGGAAAAAAAATTAGCAATCGGACCAGTACTTTCAGATATTACCACTGCTTCTCCACTGCTCCACGGCTAGTCTTAGTACTTGCTTAGATTGTAAATCTACATTAATATAATAAAGAGAGAGATCTTCGCACAGCTTTAAAATATATACAGTCTACTGCCTCCTCCCCCATTTAACGGAGGTTGTGGAACCTTACCCCTACTTATAGGCAAACTTATTAGTTATTCTAGTTAGCCTTTTAATCGTGAGAATTACAGACACAATAGAAAGACAATGGGTGCGCGAACGCTGGCGTCCGCTTGGGGTTTAATGAATTAATATTCGCTTTTATATTTTATTTGCTAGCAAGGCAGATAGGTTGAACCCATAATTGTACAAACGAAACTACGTAATAAATTAGTTATAGCAATCATAAAAGCGAGTTAATTAGAAATTACTATGGTTTCATTAATTTTCCACGAGCGAGTGATTTTAACTATAACTAAAAGGTCAGGGATCTAAGCGTAAAGAACCTCATCATCTTCATCATCATCGTCATCATTTCAGCCGGAAGACGTCTACTGCTGGACATATGCCTCCTCCAAGTGACACCACAACGAACGGTCCTGTGCTTCTCGAATCCATCGGATTTCCGTACTCTTCAGGTCATGGTACATATGGTTTTGCATTGTGTATCTATGTGTGTCAAATTAAATATTTTTCTTTCTTTCTTTTCACCCTTTTTTATGGTGGGAAAAATCATGCATTGACATCCCCCGCCCTTGGGCGGAGCGGGAGATAGTGTCAGACTCTTACTGACTAAAAGACCCACCCCGTTCCTTCTAGCCTTCTTCCTTTCTTTTTACCCTGTGAGAGGCCTACTAACTCTGCGTCTTTCGGTACGCGGTCGTCACTCCAAGACCTTGGTAAACTTTCTGCTAAGGTTTATGGATTGTGGCCAACACAGACTAAGCCTTTGTAAGTGTTGCCTAAACTCGAAGTTGGACTTCATCATCAGCCTTTTTAATGTTCTCACTGCTGGGACTCAGGCCTCCTCTGTAGGAGAGGGAATGGGCTGTCATCCACCACGTGGGACCAGTGCGGGTTGGTGAATGGTTCTAGGACATGCCGGTTTCGGAATTTGGACCTATTCTGCTGTTATTTTGGCCTGTTGGTCTAGTGGTTAGTGAACCTGACTGCTATGCCGGAGGTCATGGATTCGATTCCCACCCAGGACAAATGTTTGTGCGATGAGCATGATCATTTGTTCTGTGTCTGGTTGTAATTTATCTATAATATGTATGTATTTAGAAATATATAAGTATGGTTATCAGTTGTCTAGTACTCATAACACAAGCTCTGCTTAGCTTGAGACTAGACGGCGTTGTGTGATAGTTGTGGAACATTAATATTATTATTTGGTCAGGAGGACTACAAATGTGCACCAGTTTTCAATTGAATTGGACTAGTAGATTATAAGGGCGGATACTCCTTTGGTACACGGTGGGCATGCGTATAACCATAATTGAGGTCAATAGGCTGAATGCCAATGATACTCCTAATTAAAAATTGGTCAAAGGAAATGCCTGTGATGGAAGGACAGATCTGTCCTTCCATCACAGGCATTTCCTTTGACCGAGTGTTCTTCAGAAGGATTTTAATTTTTCATGACCTTTACACGTTTACACCTTTACAGTCTAAAAGATACAAACTTCTGAAAGTTATATTACAATTTCTTGTGTATCTTTTTGGATGTTTGTTGCATTTTTTTCATTTTTTCTGCGAATTGAAAAGATCATGAAGTACCTAACGGGTTATATGCCTTCATAACGTTCTTGAGATGGACTGTCATAAAAACTAATAGGTGTAGTCCATTTAACGTTATTACAAACTGCAAAATACAACTGGGATCTAATCGTGTTTGAACCGCTTCTAAAGATAATAAAACCTTACAAAAAGAAAGAAACGCCAAGATAACGAGCCTTTCTTTCCTTATCTTTACACTCCTTTTGAGATAGTAAAATAGCCTATAAACGGAAATATATTTGAACATTTATTAGGGAATCTAAAAGTAAGAGAAAATAAGCGAGTCAGAAGATTTCAAAAGAAAGGTAAAAAATCTTAAATTAAAAAAGAATCAATAACATCCATTTGTAACTTTTGTTGAGATGGAAAGTCCATATCAAATCGAATTCGTAATAAATGAATGTAGTTTACCCTAAATTTTCAAATAACTGCTCCTTTTCTAGGTGGAGCGAGAAGTAGTATTGTGAAAATTGTGATTTTACAGACTTATGTAACTCACATGTGTTAGTTCAGTTGTACATTGCGATCCAGGGGCCTTACCGTGACGTGCTAAAATATTAATCGTCCAAGCGAGAAAAGAGATGGAGCTATACACCCTCTACATATAGGTCTATCCTGTCTGTCTGTTCTGTCAAATAAATTATTTTTCTTTCTTTCTTTCTTTCACAGTTCAGTTTAGGTCGGTCAAAATGGTACGAGCTCGTGGTAGGGCTTCTAGGTCGTGGTAAATCTTTCAAACAATCCCGCAGTCCAATTCATAAATATGGTGATGTATTGAAGTGAAACTAATTTCGAGCTCCCGAACTATTTTCGAGCTACCGAAATTAGTTCGGTAGCTCGAAATTAAAACATATTTGACATACGCACTTACTATCTAAAGGTAGCCATACACGCTTAGGGCTGCCTGCACAGTTATACCTATCAGGTAAGCTTGTATGGAAGCCTACACATTTGTGCAACATACACGCTCCGGTTTACTTGCACAACTCCACTGTACAGGCAAACCTATCAGGTATACCCTAGCGTGTATGGTGGGCATTAGTAATGTGCTTTATGCTACACTTTTCACCGACGAAGGAATTCAAATAAAACAATAACCAAGCTTCAAAAATTCTCTTTATTATCGCCGTTAATCAGGAGGAATAATATTTAACGGTGAATGGGGAGGATGCCCTTGTTCTGCTGGTATCCTCCGGTGGCCTCCTGGTGTCCATGCACTGAATGAGCTCCGAGGTTGTTGAACTTCTCCAGAACTTCGGCACCACCTTTGTAGCCTTTCTGTAGGTATTCGCCCTGGAAAAAGAGAAGAGTTAATAGGCATTTATCATCATTAACATCATCATCATCATTTCAGCCGAAACACGTCCATTGCTGGACATGGCCTCTCCCATGTGCCCTCATAATCATTTGATTGAGATTCCTGTGACCCTCATTAGGTCATCGGTACACCTTGTGGAAGGACTATCAATGTTGCGTCTCCCAGTACGCGGTTGCCATTCAAGAACCTTTCGGCCTCATCAACCATTTGCTTTGCTGTGGACCGATGCCCTTGGTCCACCTTATGGTTGTCACTCCCGGATCTTTCGTCTCTCCATCCACCACCAGTAACAATAATTAATTAAATTAGTAGACATATCTCGAGAATAAGAACAAAATAGAAGTGCTAAGAGAATTATCATGATATGGTGAGTAAAGCTAAGTCTCTAACATTAAAAACGTACAAATTCAACTAGTAAAATTTTTGTCAAAATGTGATACGACAAAATACATTCAGTGTATTGATCTTAGCTCAGAAGTAGAATTCCCGGCCGGAGTCTGTGTTTTCAGATAGCTACAACTTGGGGATCTTTAAGTCACGAGTGAATAGGGTACCTACTTCTAGGTAAGCGTGCTACATCGCCGACCATTTTATCGCTTACCATCAGGTGGTGGTCAAGCGCGAGCCTATCAATAAATTTAGGGAAATAGAGGTGTTTCTGACTGATTGGGTAAAAGTTTCTTAGTAATTTGGGTATTTCCACTATAATGAAAGACGTGTCTGGCCTAGAGATAGTAGAATCTGATCATTTTAAAACTAAAGCTCGAAATGGGCTGATTACCATCACTTTCAACTGTTCAATCTATTGTAAAAGGAAAATTCTATTCACAGCCACAAAGGGCGATAAAAGGAAATCATTAATGAAAGCTATTATCAAAAACAAAGGTCTGGACCATTGTACTTTTTCAGCACGATCCATTTTGCTAATCCTAAGTGAGGTTAACGAAACAATTTAGAACAATTTAATTTCTACCATTTCACACGAGAGCCCTAAAAAGTAGCTCAAACATCTGGTGGTTTTATTCAATAGCTTTTACCCACAGATGTTTCTGTTTAACGAGCTATAAGGCAACTGTTTTCAATTTAAACAGTGTATAAACTAAAGTAACATTTTATGTGCCGTAAAAGTTGGCATTTGTTCCTTAATAAATAAGTTGTGTGTTTAATTTTATGCTTGGCTTTTATGAACATTGTTTAAGTGATACTTCAGGCTTCTGTAATATGGAATTTGTTAAGTAGTTTTGGCGATAGAACAGATGTATCTGTCTTATGTTACTAAGATTATGTTGACCATGAGCGCTACCAGGACATTAAAATGGTCATAATTTCTGTGACAGAGAAAGACGGAGCCATACAAGCCAGATAGTAGAAAGGGATAATACTATTATTATCTCTTTCTTACACCGTATTCGCTTGATTGAAAGCAGTCATATAAAACTAGTTTACAAAAATAACAAGCTGTTGATTAAAAGAAATACCACAAACCTTATTTGCTTTCGAGTCGTCAATCTTTTGTTCAGACACATGATGTCCTTCCTTGCCTTGTGCATTAGCATCCAGAATCTTCTCTTCATGAGCTCCCTTGAATCCTTGTTGTGCGTTCTCCCCAAAGGCATTAGCATTATGACCGTTAATCTTGTGATCAGCTTCATCATGAGCCTCATCATAGAAACTCTCCGATTTCTCCTCCTCATTCTTACTACTGGAACTCTTGAAACCCTTACTTACATGACCTTTCTTATGACTCTTAGCCTTTTTCACTTGTTCTTCATTAGCACCTATAAGTTAATTGCAAAATTTAGAAATAACTACAAAAAACTCATTTAGATAAATATTAATAGATTTCTATTTACTGTACGTTTACTTAAATATTAATTTATTAGACATTCAGTTTTTGTGCTGTTTCGCCGAATAGCTTGATAAAAACTTGTTGATTGACAAGTGAGCGTGAAATTATAACGAAATAATGAGTTGTTTGGAAAAAAGTGCTCTATGCGTGAGCAATTGGTTTACTTGGGAAAAAGTTTGGATTTATTGTAAACTTACCGTGTTTATCCAATTTCTGGTTGCCTTCGTAGAATTTCTCATCACCGGCAGCTTTTTTCTTAGCTTCTTCATCTTTGTAGTAACTCGAGTCTCCCTTTTCGGCTCTAGCAGCAGCAGCACCCTGTTGGAAACCTTCTTGACCATGTTTCGCTTCTTCTTCAGCCTTTTTCTCGAATTTTTCTACATTTTCACCTGCTCCTTTTTTCTGAGCCGCATCGTAAGCATTCTTGTCAACATATCCACCACTAACTTGTTGTCCGATCAGCGGGTGGTACAGCAAGCCATTTCCAAGACCGATACCGCCTACTCCCAAACCACCAATTCCGGGGTGAATGAGACCAACTCCGTTACCGAAGCCAACACCTCCCACACCAACTCCAGCACCACCAACGCCCAGCTGGCCAACACCACCAACTCCTCCGAGACCAATTCCCAATCCTTGGCCAATGCCTCCTAATCCGATGCCACCGTAGCCCAGACCTTGGCCTATGCCCTGGCCCAGGCCTATTCCACCAACACCAATACCACCCACTCCACCAACACCAGAAACTGTATTCAGAACAGTAGACGCGGCTCCTTCTATTTGTTCGGGGTAATCCTCACTTTCTTCCACTTCGTAACTGTTTGATAAAGGCAATCCAGATTTCGCGTCAGTACTGATGGCGTCCAACCGTGCTTTCACATAATCGTAAGGAGTTTTCTCGTCAGCCAGCTCGACTTTGTTGAGCTGTGCTGCAGACAATGCCACCAAAGCGAGGGTGAATACTTGTGTCAACATCATTGTTGATGTGATCGTTACCGACGTTCCGAGACTGATGTCATTTCAGTATTGCACTGTTATTTATACTAAGGTTAAATTCGGTGGAACGGAATAGTTTTTGTATAAGCCGTGTGATAGTTTTCACAGGGTGTCTGGGGGCCCGCGTCCGGTCGTTTCCTTCCTGTGGTATTGTTTCGACTAGTCCTAATTAGAACGACACGGCTCAAATAAAACAATGTGGTCTGGTCGAAGACCTTGCTTTCCAGTTCATTGGTGGCGTCAGTGGGGCGTTAGTTTGCGCAACCACTGAACCGCTATGGTAACGCGTTTTCTACACAATTTCTTGTAAATTCTCCCGTGTTATCTCATTTCAGGTAATCTTTGTTCGCCAATTCGTGACTCTATAATACTACAGTTGAATTTCAGTCGTTAATCCGGTGATCATTTTTAATCTGTCAGTTGCAAAGTCTCGCTTGCCGATTAATCTGTCCGAAGCATAAAGTGAAAAGGTTAATTAATAGCAAAAAATGGCAACATTTAATAAACAGGTGATTAATTTCCTCTCTGCATTATGAGCATAATGGCCTTGGTTCAGATCGGACGATTTCACGTCATTGTTTTCTTATGCTCAAAATATATGTCGAGGGCTCCACCAAAGGTTAGTTGAGTATTATATTGGATGACTATTGAAGTATTGACTCGCCAAAGCTGGCCTAAATAAATCACGGTAAGATCTGCAAGGTGTCAGAAATAATTTGTAAATTAAATGTTAGTTTTCTGTTGTTTTGTACTCGTATTTTGAATATTGAACATCTAACTGCAGCTATACTCGTATTGTCTACTAATTTCTGTCAGCGCCTTTACCCGCGTTAGGTTTCTCTATACAAACATTGGACCCTCGTTGCATCCTCTTAGGGGGTAACATAAGTATAGCATAGCATAATCAACCTATTAATGTTCCCACTGCTAGGACTCAGGCGTCCTTTTTAGGAGTGGGAATATACCGTAATCTACCACGCAGGCACAATGCGGGTTGGTGAATATAACATGTCTTCGAATTTTTGTTACTAGGACATGGCGGTTTTCTCACGATGTTTTCTTTCACCGTTTTTAGAGCAGTGCTGATGAAATATATTACACAAAGTAATGTGCCTGGCTGGATTTGAACCCGCGGTCTAAAATTCGTAACTTAGGGTTGTTACTACTTGGCCACCCTCCCTTAGGGGGTGAATTTTGGAAAATCCTCTCTTAGTGCTCGCCTACGTCATAAAAGCCAACTTTCTGCAAAACACCACGTTCTTACTCCCAGTAGTTTCGACTATGCGTTGATATGTCATATGTCAGTCAGTATCTTCTCTTATATTTATAGATTGCCAGGCTTCCAGTCCTTACACAATTTTGCTCATTTTCCGTATGAGGGATGCCTTTTCCTGAGGCCCTGTGATGTCGTTTGCATATCATAATATCAAACGATGCTATAATAGGATGTGGCTGGAAAATTTCCTTTTCGAGTATTACCATTTTAAATATTCAGTGGTTTCCCTTTAACGGTTACTCAGTCAAAGAATTACTTGAAAACCAGAGAGTTTGGAATTATTTCAATGTTTTTGGATCACGTTTTTTCTAGAGAATCTATTGAAACCATTTTTTTGTATAGTTTTTTTCGCATAGAAAGTAGAATAATAAAACGGGTTTACTTATATGAATTTATTATTGGATACATTGAAGTATATTGTAGGTAAATATTGAACAGATCATTATTATTTAACGCCTCATTTCAGAAACATAAACAATTCATATAGATAGGATAATAATCTTCTAATAATTTGTTATTTATTGACGTTAGTGACAAAGATAAAACATAATTCTGTTGATACATGAACGTATTTAGTTAACAGTTTTCCTGTTCATTTTGTAACTTTTAATCTATGAGGAAGTATAGCCTAATATTTATTTTACCTTCCCCTAAAGGTAAATAAATATAATAATATAATACTCGTATATATACGTTTACTATAATACATTTGCCTGTAGCTGGCATTAAAGCCTGCAAGTAGCTTGCATGCTTGCATGTCACTATGGCATGCTAGCTATTTGCATACTTTAGTGCAAGTTACAGGTTATGTGTACCTAGCTATTTAGGCCTTTAATTGAGGCATAAGAAAAAAACTATCTTATTTAACTCCTGATAAAAACTTCTGAATGAATTTGAAGCTTTTCACTCAAACATCTTGCAATGATAATATTATTATTATTTGTTTAAAATAATGTATTGCAGTTTCTCGCATATTATTCTCCATAGAGATGCAGGTATGCTTTCAAATACGCAAAAATAATTTTATCTTTTGTGTGACTGACTGACCTTGACAATTCAAAAGTACTGTAAAAATGCTTTGAGTTCGAAGTTTATTATTTGCCAAATTCTCGTTTTTGGCTTCGCACGGTTTGTGCATTTAGCCAGTGTCAAGTGTAGAAAGCATTCAGTTTTAGATACACAATACAGTCACTTTGTTTTTCATTAAAATGCAAATGCGAATGTTTTTGCAGTATTTGGTAGCATTGTCTTCTCGGTAAGTTTGGCTGTGGTAAAATAAAATTCGAGATAGAGATCGCACTTGTTTCAATGATTTTACGTATTGTCCAGTTGCATAGAAACTTGAGATATGTATAATACCAATTAGAAAAGTTCTAACCGGAATCTATTTAAGCCGCTAGAGCTTTACACGTTCCGTTTCAAATTCAAAACATTTCATTGAGAAACTAGCTATCAAGTTTTTTCTTGTGATATTTTTACATATAATACTGGAGTTTTAGTATCTCCGCACACGGGCCACAAAAAAAAGCTTTTTTTGTGGCCGCTTTTAGCTTTTTTTTTGTGACCGCTTCTAGGTTTTTTTACGGCCGCTTTTAACTTTTTTGCGTTCACTTCTAGCTTTTTTTTGTGGCTGCTTCTAGCTTTTTCTTGTGGCGGCTTTTTTGTGGCCCGTGTGCAGGAACACTTAGTGTATGCAAGACCAACACTGCATCTCAATAAATAATTCCATAAACTCAATTAAAATTGATCAATAAATTACAATAACAAAAGTAGTGCCAATCGCCATTTTGTATTCCAACGACAGATATCTACAGGCAGAATTGATGAATATTTAAATTGGAATCAGCAAAATATCACTGAATAATGTAGGAATGTAAATCAAAACCCTGTCGATCTGTAAATTATACAAAAACAAAATATGGACTGAATGTAATAAATACATAATTTACGCCTACCCACATATAATGCTGCTTATTTGTTCCGATAGGCCTAAAACCCTTTTTCTGATATTTTGTAAGCACTCGTATACAAGTTGAAATATGTTATGTGTGGTTTTTCTTCTAAATTAACTGGCATTTGGAGTAAAGAATATAAACATATACACCAAAACATATTTTTTTTACTTACATAACTATAATCTACCGTTACATAACTGTAACCTAGGGGTCTTTAAGTTAAGAGTGAATAGGTTACCTCTAGGCAAGCGTGCGCTATCGTCGGCCACATCATCGCTTACCTTCAGTTGAGTGAGACAGTGGTCAAACGCGAACCTATCCATAAAAAAAAAGCAGCAATGGAAGTTTTTTCGCTGACAGCGATGTTTACCAAACAACCTATGGATGGACTGAAAGAATTTCAGATTTATGTATCTATTTGGTTACTGCTCCGCTAGGGTCGTAGCTACTATTCGTCATGAACCTGGTTATTCCACACAGATTTTTTTTCGAATCTGACTATGTGTTTCAGAGATTAGCGCGTTTAAACAAATATATATTATTAGTATTAAATTTTAGACATTATAAAATATTTATAGACAAAAATAAAGTAACTGTAGTTTATTCCATTCTATCTACACTAATACAATAAAGAAGTAAAGTTTCTTTTTTGTTTGTAGGAGGTAATCTCTGGAAGTACTGGTCCGATTGCTAATTTTTTTTCATCGATAGAAAGCTGCTTTATTCCTGAGTGACATAGTATATATTTTATGTACGCGGGCGAAGCTGCGGGCAAAAGCTAGTTCTATATAAAAACAATTCAGAAACAAAAATAAAAGAACAGAATAAAGGTGAAAATGATATAATAAATGAAGGGATTCCCTATATTTCAGGAGCAAGCGTATCAAAGACATTCAAAAGAAAACCTTTTGTGTAGCTATACAAAATATATTTGCATTGGTTTATACAGTATCAAACCGGTACAAACGCTTGCACGTTCCGAATAGGGTTGACCCCTCAAACGATGGCCTAACCTGGCCCATTGTGAAAATGAACGATATCAATATTCACTGAGAATATAACAGGCTTTACGAAGATTTATTTGCCGACATATTTCAGTCTCAGATTCATCTATATGTAAGTATGCTGACACATTTTTCTCTATTATTCAACCTTCTTGGTATCTAGATGGAGAAATATTATCTCAGTTTCCCTTATCGCAGTCTTTGCAATATGGTTTAGTGATTCAGCCTCCTTTGCATGATTTATTTTTGCCTTATATTTTTTTATAAAAGGTTACACGAAATATTCTCAGTATTTTTCAAGTCTGTTTATGAATACTTATGTAAGGATCACGATCGAAATAAAATCTTGTGAACGTGTTATAAGTAATACATTTTCAACTGTCATAAGACTCCTCTAAACTTTATCTCTCCAGAGGAACATCTGTCAACTGGACAGAGCTGTAAATAGTCGTTTATACGCCCGGTGTGAATCTCAGTTAACTACTCTGCGCACTTTCAGAATAAGCCCTCCTGGTAGGGTACGTCTATAACCGTATTACGAGTAGGTATATGATCCTTAAACAATTGTCAGCACCTCAAGGAGTTGTCAGCAACAGCAGGGGCCCTGCCGAGTCGAAGATTACTGGGGCCAGAGTTACCCGAAAGGAAAGCTCGGCCCCGGTACGAAAAGCAAGAAGGAACGGGGTGGGTTTTTCAGTTAGCAAGAGACTGAAACTATCTCCCGCTCCGCCGAAGGGTGGGGGATGTCATTTGGATGATTTTAACACACCAAAAAAAAAGTAGGTAGGTATATGATAAATAATGAATGATTCAAAACTTGGCCCTAGTTTGATCATTTCTGCTTACCCTTGGGCCCAAGGCCAACGCCAGGGCATCGCTAGACCTGTTACGGCACTGCACTTGGACAAGATCTGTATTGGCCAATCTAAAAGTCTTCGAACCGGTTGTGGCCAAATGAGGTATCATTGACCTATAATGAGGAACCGCTTCTCAGGATATGTATCACTTTCTTTCCTGCTCGGCATGTATAACCACCAAGAAGCCATCGACAGAACTACCCAAGTGGCGACATCTATGAAACTACATAGAAACTAAAATTAAAATAATCCTGCATCGTGGGAGTGTTCCGCACAATTAGAACATAATACAAGTCTGAAATCAATATCGGGCAGATGCCCGGTCCAGAGAACTCCCGTTTAAAAGTCTGATACTCCCTCTCGCACCAACCAGAGTGGGA
This sequence comes from Mythimna albipuncta, assembly GCA_929112965.1. Classification (NCBI taxonomy): domain Eukaryota; kingdom Metazoa; phylum Arthropoda; class Insecta; order Lepidoptera; family Noctuidae; genus Mythimna; species Mythimna albipuncta. The sequence continues at coordinate 19,380,889 of OV815967.1, forward strand.
AAAGATGAAAATTACCTGCCATCGAAAAAACCTAGCTAACTCTTTATTTGTAATTCTTCTTATAACGGTATACGTGTGATTTATTTACTGATCTAGATTCTAGTTCATCTTTTATGTAAATGTAGGTAAGTCCTTGAAGCCTTAACCCCTCAAGCGCCGATTGTACATACGTCTGTACAACTTCAAGACCTTGAAAAATGCTTAATTTTCATTTTGTACACACGTCTGTACGAAATTTATTTGGCCGAAAATTTTAGTTTCTATATTATATTATTCCATATTTATTATATTATTAATTTTTCCTAGAAAAAATTAAAAAAAATTATTTTTTATTTATTTATTTATTTTATTGGTGGTTTACGTAAACACGGCAATTTTCCGGGTCATTAAACTCTGGCGCTCGAGGGGTTAAAGCTAACATATACAGTGGCGTAGCTAGATGACCAAGGGCCCTGGGGCAAAAACAAACTGGGGCCCACAAATTGACTAGGCTATATCAATAAAGCAACGCATATCGCTGCTTTATCTTTTATATTACAAATACCAAGTTATGATGATGAAGACATGCACACGCAATGATATGGAGACATGGTCGTCGTTAATATGATCGCCAACGAAATTTTTTATAGCTTAGTTACCGAATCTTCATGAGTAGGCTTTTCTACTAATATTGCAGTGGTCACATTATCTGATTCATTAGTACTATCAACAGAAATATTTTTCGTAAAATTTTTCCTTAATTAAATAAGCGGTTGGTTGGTCAAGTCTGGGGCTCCTCCGAACTTGAGGGCCCCGGGGCACTGCCCCGCCTAGCCCTTTAGTAGTTACGCCACTGAACATGTACAAGACATACATTAGACCTATCTCTAGAATCTACGTGATTCCTAAGTACTTATAAACGGAATGAGGGATGCTTATTGCCCTAGCAAAGAAATTGGACGAATTCTTTTTTTTGTTCGGCTACATGTTCTCTGGTAATAGATATTTAATGACCACGTATATCAATCTTACGTCTGTTATGGACTGATGTAGGTTTTTTGTGTGTTTAACGAATGTACTGATCGTCTGAAATGTGTACCTATTAGGAACAACAAATGTTTTGGAAATAAATATCCGCTGAAGAATTTTGACTGGTTTGAGGTATATACTTATGGTGAGTTGCACCATTTAACTATAACGATAACCAATCCATAACCAGGCGTGAAACGGCCTCCTATTGGTCAATTCGACGATTTGACAACTGTTAACGGCTTTGTTATCGTTATAAGTATTTAAATGGTGCAGACTTTTTAATGGTTTGTTTGTTTATTTCCTTCAAACTATGAATAACATTAAAAAGAACAAATGAACTTGAATTCATAATTACTTAGAACCAAAAATATTAATGATTTACCTGCTTTAAGCCTTGAAACATCTTGCGCCTTATAAAAATAAATAGCAAACTTGCATAAATACATTTTAGAATAATGCAACATTTTCCCAAAGAGTCACATGTGATAAAATCAAAATAAAACGCGAAATTATACATTGCTTGTAATACATGGGTACCATTTTGTACTAAGTTGACTATCGCGCGATGTTATGTGTTCATTGCGATGAAAACATCTGTTGTAACCATTTTCGATTCATTTTGTAAAATAACTTTGTTTATTATAGGCAGTTATTGTTTTTACCAAGAATAGGATATGAATTTAATTTCCAAGTCTATAAGGAACACCGTAGGCGTAGGCTTGCTGACGGCGAGCAATGGCTAGCTCGTCGTCCAATCGTCCAGTAACCGATATGAGTCAGTTAATATTAATACACACACCCGTTTTACAAACAGATCAAATATTAAAACAAAATAAAGCTACTTCATGTTTTCACAGAGGTGTTTAATACCATTAATGAAGTGAAACAACAAGGTGAACACAACTTCGTGTGTTCTGGTTTTTGCGCCTGTTTAAAGTAATATAGCAACAAGTTTTAAATTCAAGTATATGTACCGTATTACGGCAGGCGTTGATCAACTTTGTTGATACTTGTTACAAACAATTAAGAGAGTTTGGGAGAGTGGTATTATGTTCTATTAAGTGAAATAGGTATGTTTTTAATTTTGTTTTCTTTTAATAACATAATAATTGATGTTTAAGACGCGTTGCTTTAGCTGTTGCGAAACATATTATGGTCTAGCGATCAATTTATGGGTTGCTTAGTGTTACATGTTGGGTTTTAAAAGTACTGAAATAAGTATGGGAAGGTAACTTGACTTGCCTGTTGGTTTACTGGTTAGTGGTCCTGACTGCTGTGCCAGAGATCGTGGGTTCGACTTCCACTCAAGACAAGTGTGTGATGAGCATGGTCTTTTTATGTGTGTCTGTGTCTGGGGATCTAGAATATGTAGGTACCTATATGTATTTAGAGATATGTAAATATGTTTATAAATTGTCTGGTACTCTTAGCACAAACTCTGCTTAGTTTGGGACTATCTAGTTTCAAACTTAGCAGAGTTCTAATTTCTAAGCTAAGGCGTTGTGGAATATTATTATTCTATGTATAATGAATTTACACTGTTTACTCTGCCGTGTCATATGTGTAGTGTTATTACGTTAAATAGATGTAATGAAATGACCTCCTTGGAAATGACATTTCATGAATTTAATTTTTAAGCTGTGGATACGGGGTGACGTATGATACGAATGGCAGATGATGTTTAGATTATTTTGTGCATCCAATTGTTATAAAAACCATAAAAACTTGTAGAGAGATAAATAGAGGGATATAATTGAGGAGGCGATATTAGTGAACTTTAAATGCCGTTTCTTTGTTTTCAGGTGAGATAAAAGTGTAATTTTAGTTAAACGATAATTGTTATACTGTAAAAGCGTGTTGAATAAAACAAATCTTTGTTTTCAGAGAAACAATTTGTGGTTTATTTCGAAAATCCTTAATAATATATCTTATATAGATTCACATAAAAGGCAACAGTCGTACTGTGGCTGGATGTTCTTAAGTATTCAAGTAGCTACCTACAGAAACTAAGTTAACCAACATACTTACCGAGTTATCTACTCATTAACATTTGCCTTTGAACCCGCCGGAAACACGTAAGCCTCTAAGTATCAAAACACGGTCGGCAAAACCCTCTTATGATTCGCCATAGGGTCAGTTCACAAAGAGAAGCGACGCGAGGATGTGCGAAAAGCGATTCAAAATATAATTTTGTTTATTACACGATAGATGGAGAGGAGTTGTGGCCGAGTGGTAACGGCTTCGACTTACGAGTTCTAGGTCGCGAATTCAAACCCAGCCAGGCGCATTATTATGGCGGTAAGTCCCCTCTTTGAGGCGTGGCTGGAAAGGCCTCACGGCGTTCTTATCTTCCGCATGACGCAGGTCCTCACCGGACATGGTTCGTTCGGGAGTTTCCTGCACCGGATTCATGCGGAAGTGACGCCCGGTTGTCGCCACTGTGCGTAACGCCCGGAGGACACGGTGGAGCACACGGTCGAGGTGGCCCTGCTTGGGCGGAGCATCGCCGTGCCCTCGTGGGGGCGATCGGCGGCGGAGACCTCTCGCGCCGGGCCTTGGTTGAGGCCATGGTCCGGAGCGAGGAGGAGTGGCAGGCGGTCGCCAACTTCTGCGAAGCAGTAATGCTCGCAAAGGAGGAGGCCGAACGCATCAGGCAACGGCGTTATCGCCGCCGCCGTCGCCGGGATTCTCATCCCGATTTCCGGCCAACGTAGACGCGGGCTTGCGGACAGTGAGCAATGGGTAGCTCACTGTCCGGTCTTCCGGTAACTGTCCGGACCAAGCCCAAGTCGTCGACGGCGCGCACTGTTCCCGCGCGCCTCAAGGAGTTGTCAGCAACAGCAGGGGCCCAGCCGGGTCAAAGCCTACTGGGGCCAGGGTTATCCGAAAGGGCGCTCGAGCCCCGGTATGAAGGCTAGAAGGAACGGGGTGGGTCTTTTAGTCAGTAAGAGTCTGACACTATCTCCCGCTCCGCCCAAGGGCGGGGGATGTCCATGCATGATTTTTTCCCACCATAAAAAAAAGGCGCATTATTATGTGTATTTTTATCATCACCACTGCTCTTAAAACTGTGAAAGAAAACATCGTGAGGAGACCGGCATGTCCTAGAACCAAAAATTCGAAGACAAGTGTAATCCACCAAGCCGCACCGGGCCCGCGTGATGGATTATGGCCCATTCTCTCTAATAGAGAGGAGGCCTGACTCCCAAAACTGGGAACATTATAAGACCGACTGTTACAAGAGATCCTTTTTAGAATTCACACAACTAAATGTGTATCTTTTCATGTAGTAAACAAATTAATATTTCGAGCAGTGACGTAGTTACAGCAGTGCAAGCAGGCAGTACCCCAGGGCCCCCAAACTCAGGGGGCCTCTAAAACCCGATAAGCAAACCTCTCTTTGCACTACCGAAAAACTGTAACCACTCCCATTTTCGAACTTATCTAAATAAAACACGTGGTCTCGCTTGTCGTAGGTCTGTAGGAAGAAATTTCATTTGAAATAAGCAGTATATTTATGCTCTCCTATCTCTATTTTTTCTTTTAATTTTGAAGTGTTTGTGTGTACAAAAATAAATAAATAGGTTGCAACCTTATTTTTTTTTCAGCAAAAGTCTGACATTATCTCCCGCTCCGCCCAAGACCTATTTTAACAGTGGTAACCTAACCTAAAAAAAACCTATTTTAACAGTTGTAACTCGTTTTAGGCAGTAAAAATCTGACACTTCCTAGCATTTTTTTATGATATCTCGTGTAGAAAAAAGACCCCAGTTTTTTTTTTTTGTCCTGGGGTCCTTGGTCACCTACACCAGCGTAGTCACTGAGTCGCTCTTCGCGCAGCGTCGCGTCGCCTCGCGTCTTGGGTGTGTACTGACCCGAAATGGTTCCTCTAACACGTAACGAATGTTGGCTCAGAGGCAATTCAAATAACATCAAAGAATATCGAAATAGGCTCTCTAACTTCAACAGTATTTGCATGAATGTCAATGTTTGTTTTGACAATAATTACCGAATCTTTTTATTGTAATTATTCATCACGATATCGTAAAAGAAAATACATTGAGATAAAATAAACGCTAAAAGGAGTTCCGTATCTACTATTTATCTTTACAACTTAAGACACTACATAATATATTAAAACTATTATTAATATTGAGGAAAAAAACAGTAAAAAAACGATTGTACTAACATGTTTATTTTATTCTGTTTTTAATATATGTTGTGATAGTGGCAATAGAGATACATCATCTGTAAAAATTTCAACTGTTTAGCTATCACGATTTATGAGATACAGCCTAGTGACAGACAGACGGACAACGGAGTGAAAGCAATTGGTCCCGTTTTTATCCTTGGGTTTCGGAACCCTAAAAAGAAACATCATTGAGATTTGAGATCCTTTTGAGTTAGGTTAGTGTTTAAAGATCAATACAAAAAGATCAATTTAGTCATTATCGTAATTTCAGCCGAAAGACTAAATTGCTTAATAGTCTTTTAGGCCAGATTGTATTCAGCAGGGACCCAGTCGGGTCGAAGCCTACTGGGGCCAGGGTTATCCGAAAGGAAACTCGAGCCCCGATATTAAGCTAGAAGGACCGGGGTGGGTCTTTTAGTCAGTAAGAGTCTGACACTATCTCCCGCTCCGCCCAAGAGCGGGGGTTGTCATTGGATGATTTTTTCCCACCACAAAAAAAGCCCAGATTGTATTGTGAAGAAAAATGTTCTTAATAATAAAGTACGAAAAAAAATTGAGATAAAATCGCATTGTGTCCGCTCTCGTAAAAGTTTAATTCATTTAGGAATATTAAACGGTAATGCTACTTTGTTACGAGAGTGCAATCTAGATAAAATTAAATACTAAGTACGTTAACCTTATGCAAATATGCACCTTTTCTCTCAATTTATAGAATGCATTTTCCATCAGCACAACTTTTCCTTTCAACAGACTTGCAAAATTAACTTTGCAGTCTTCCTACGACATTGAAGAAGCAAATCTTTGAAATTAACTGAAAGATAAGTTTGTCATTAAGCAGTCATTATTTAATCGTCAATCACGAATGCACTTTCATTTGATCGATTGCAATGGATACCGAAAAGTAATCGATAACTTTCTCTATTAAAAGATTATCGAAGTGAAAAGAGATAAATCGAAGAATAAATTATACGATAAAACACTGAAAAGTTTTAAGATCAAATTCAATTGGCACGGTTTGTGCAGTGCCAGGAAAATGATAAACCATATTTATTTTGCAAATAGGTTTTAGGTCACTTTTACACTTTTTAACTAGATGAGGCCGGTGTTTCCTAGCTGACTACCCTGAGAAGAAACACCGAAACAAACTCATGGGTCAAAGTCTCTTTTAAAGTCAGTATATGTAATGGTCAAATCATATGAGAACCATGTAGATTAGTATCTCAGATGGTCTTTTGAAGAAAGAACCACACCGATTTGAGTGGACCTGTCTAGTCAGTGCAAGCATTTGTCAGTATTCGTGTAGCTCAAACTTAGGACTACTAAGGAGCTCAACAACTTGACGAAAACGAAACGTGAAAATCCCAAGCCGTTTTGTCTTCAAGATACTCTTTTACAGTATAAAAAGCCTTCTGGTGCTCAAACAGTTGCAAACCATCGTTCCAACCAATGTCACCTTGGTGTATGTGTTTGATTTGTGTTGTGGCTACATGGATGTGAACCTCGCGCTAACACGTTCGGTGGGTGGGAAAATGCACCCCCCAACCAAGGGCGTTAAAGGTCAAGGATTACAACTGCTGTCTACGCGGATTGAAACTAGCTAGGTCACCTTGGTTGGGACGTTAGTTTGCAAATATCTGGTCACTCCTTAGGTCGCAGCTTCGATTAGCAGTAATGCTATCGAAGGAAACCACGCGTCAGGGATCGTACATCATCGTGCCTCAGCTGCCACCTCAGGAGATGACCCGGGCGTCGGGAGTCGCAGAGCGATCTCCGGCTACCGCAGGCGCGGATTTGCTGACGACGTGCAATAGGTAGCTCGCCGTCCAACCGTCGGGTAAAGACCGAGTCAGAGTCGTCGCCGGCGCATAGTGTACATGGGCCTCAAAGAGATTTCAGCATAACCGTAGGATCCCAGTTGTCCACTACTAGGGCTAAAAGGAATTTCTGAAAGGGATACCGTGGTCTTAGAACGCAAAGGGTAACTGCGATAGACCCTCTCTCGCTCCACCCTGGAGTGAAAGAAGTCACTGGATGATTTCCATAGATATCCATGATGATTTCACACCTCAAAAAAGAGTATTCCATTAGAATGTAATAATAAAAAATTATTGGTAGCTTTTATTAGCCATACATCTAGTAACATACATTATTTAGTAAATAAGCTTAAGCATAATCAGCCTTTTAATTTTCCCACTGGTGGGACTGAGGCCTCTTCTATAGGGGAGGGAGTGGGCCGTAACTCACGGGCCCGGTGCGGGTAAATATGAAAAGTTTATTCTGCGGATATTGGACACGGTCCGGGTTCATGGCTATCTCTCTTCCACATTAGCCCCACTGTCGCCTTAAAACGTCATCGTCCCTCCTTCGAACATCCGTTCTTCCTTTTACTATCTCTTGTCTACCATTCGGCTACTAATTTACCCCATTTCTGTATTTTTTTTTAATTGAATTCATGTTATAAGAAAAAAAAGGAAATAGAAAAATAAATAAAATAATAAGGTACTATGTTACATACTAAGTTAATGGTCCGACTCGCACTTGCCGCTATTTTTGTAAAAAGTTTAAATTTTTCGCTTTTATGCTGTAGAAGCACAAGCTGAGTAGTGTAGTTGATGTTTATTTCTATAGAAATCTTTTACAGGACATCATTTTTATTCCTCAAGTTATCTGAATATTGAAAAATCTGCCCTAAGGTAGCTTGAATTGTACAGGTAAACCGGAGCCTGTGTGTTGCAAAACTGTTCAGCTTTTCACACATGCTTACCTGACAGGTAACTATGCAGGCAAAACTGTCACGTACACCCTAATGCGTATGGCTACCTCTCTGCTTTAATTCTGATTAAGTCATTAAAATATTACTAGGACACAAATGTTTCATTCGTCCATTGAGAATACAACTTTTATAGCCATTGTTAATATAATAACTTTTGTTAATGAGTCAGTCAGATTATAAAATAACGAACGTTCCAGATACGTAATATAATGAACATTACTAGTTTATGGCTTATTGTTCTGTTTACCTGGCGGGTTAGTGGTTCAAAAACGTAATTAGAAAGGTCAGCCTTTCTAGTGTTTATGTAGAATGAAAATTATGGGCTTTTACTTTCATAATGGATTCAGGGAATGAAATGACAGTTAGTAGTGTCTCTCAAATACAGCAAAGTCTGGATAACTGGTGACTCAAATAGCAAGGTTAAAGTGTTTTAACTTGGCTTCAAGCAGTGAAGTAGGTAGGTAGATCAAAGAAATGATGAACGAGTTGTGGACTAATAGAAAGTTTTCTTTGTTCATTTCATTAAATAATAATAATTTGTTTATTTTTCTCACCACAATATCACAGTAATTACAAAAACCAAAATAATAACAATAATTTTATTTATTTATTGATTAAATTGTTATTAATAATAATGTTCATAATTGTGTGATAATAAATAATTGGAGAACTGTTGGATCACTGTTTATTCATTCTGTATCAATTCTGTTTTTATTCTCGTCGACAAGATTGTTTTCCAGACACCTAACCAGATCGCGGAGAATCTCATTTGCGACTTATAAGATAGTGACGTAATTGACCAACACCATCTGTAGGTTTTTAACAGTATTAAGACTGCTCAACGCGGGACCGGTATACATCTTTGGTCAATAGATGTCCACCAAGGACAAATGTGAAACATTGTCCTTCATATGCTAAACAATACAAAATTCTGAAGTTATATAACACTAAGTTTGAATACACAAATAAATAATTCTTACACACAAAATAATAACATACCTAAGCTAAGTGACAAAACTAACATAAGTTTTTTTTACTCATAGTTAACTTAGATAAATGAATTCTTTATACAACAAGATATACATAACAAGTTTAGACAATTGGTAATAAACACAGTTTTGATGTTGGCCTTTTAAACGTCGAACCATTGCTGCGAAGTGTGACTACTCGGGTAAGATTGTCTAACCCTGTATGCTTTTCAACCACCCTGCCAAGAAGCCACCGAGAAGGAGGTAAATTGTCTTCTTGACCAAAACTATATCTCCTACGGCTGGTTCAGGAGTTTGCTTACTCCATTTATCCTTGCATTGACCGCATCTTGTTACGAACCTTTTAAAAAAACGCGGCAATGAACCTTTGGTTGAGAGGTTGCTTGCTACCTCAATGTGGACCGCTTTAATCGCCATGAACACAAATAAGCATATCTACCCCTTATACGCATGGTGACCCCTGCCCTTTGATGTTCTTAGATTTGTTGGACCTGCAAAGTCTGATAAAATCAATCCCAAAGAAGTACACTGCGCGACAATTGTACCACAAACTTTCTTCAACCCTTTTTGGACGATTTGACTATAAACTTCAGCTCACAATAACATATCTACTTTGTCAGGTTTATGATACATAGGGTCCACTAACTGAATATCGTTAACCTTTGCCCATTCTAAATATGCTGTTTCTCTCACAGGTAACAAAGCTGGTTTCTTGTGTAATCCCAAACGCTGAACTGTGTGTTTGGTGACGAAGGAAGCCCCATACCCATACCCGTTTTTCGATACAACTCTTACTAGAGCCGTGGCTAATAAAACTTGGTTATTAGCTATATCCTTCGAAAAACAAGCTACGACTTCCTGCTCACCCCCTACTCTAACCTTATGAGTATGTTCTGGCGTGTGAGAAACCTTTTTGTTCCACGTATTTCCCGATAACTGCTGGTCCCCATTGGGGTGCAACAAGCAGTGATGTCTGCGTCTACAGATGCAGCAAGAGACTGTACATTTTCAAAATCTGGCAGAGTAGTTGTGTCCCAAACAATTAAAGCACTATCTTTAACTTTACGCCGAGTATCCACATCTGCACTTACAAATTGCTTACAGTTTCTTTTTTAACTTAATGTTCAAACAAACAAATATCAAAAACAAAGTTCTCAAAAAAGTACAAGTCCTATAAATTTTACAACTTTCAAAATATTCTAAAAATTGTACAAGTCCCAAATCCAATTGAAAAAGTTAATGAAAAAAGTCATCAAATTTTTCCAAGTCCAAAAACACTTTTTAAAATTTGACAAGTCAATGAAGAATCCGAGTGATTTTTTCTAAGTGTTTAAAACTTGGAAATTCGCACGAAGTTATTTTCTTCATGGAAATAACGCTCATTTTTGCTTGGCAAGAATAAATTGCAAAGTACTCACTATTTTCGGCTCTATCACTCACTTCCTTACGACCGAAGTCGTCTGCAGCTTGCTTGTTGCTGTTGGCGCACTCCTGACTCCTGCCTCCGCACGTCCCGCCCCCTCTGGCTCCTACCGCCAGCACCGTCCTCATTCTGTGGGAGTATGGGGCTGATGCTCCTCCGTTCACATAGGAGGACACACCTGATTTCACAGGAACCGCCTTGCTTGCTGCTGTTATTGGCACTCCAGACGCCTGCCTCCGCACGTCCCGCCGCTGTTGGCTCTGGTATTGCTATCTCCCCTCTCGCTCGTACCTTCACCATCGTCTCCAGTCAACGAGAGTATGGGGCTGATGCTCCTCCATCCACATAGGAGGACGCACCTGATTTGACTGGAACCGCTTCTTCCGCTTCGCTTCGCTGAATCCGGCTCGAAGGACCAAAATGGAGAACTGTTGGATCACTGTTTATTCTATAAGTATTTAATTCTGTATCAATTCTGTTTTTATTCTCGTCGACAAGATTGTTTTCCAGACACCTAACCAGATCGCGGAGAATCTCATTTGCGACTTATAAGATAGTGACGTAATTGACCAACACCATCTGCAGGTTTTTAACAGTATTAAGACTGCTCAACGCGGAGCCGGTATACATCTTTGGTCAATAGATGTCACTAAACAAAAACTAAAAAGTTCGGTTAAACAATAATATAATAAAACAATAATTGAATTCATTCATACTGTGGGAGACTGGTGCCTAAACTAGACTTTTGGCCTGTATTTCAGGTCACCAGGTCTTCATCATTCATCATTTCAACCGATACACGTCCACTGTTGGACATAGGCCTCCCCCAAGCGTCGCCACATCGCACGTTCCTGTGCGTCCCGCATCCATCGGTTTCCTGCTACCTTCACCAGGTTATCGGTCCACCTTGTAGGAGGCCTTCCAACACTGGAACTTCCAACCAGGTCTTCCCCTCTTTTAATGGATGTGTTTATCTCTTAGACGTGTTGTTGTTGTTGATCAGAACTAAGACAATTTCTGCTGTGACTGGCCTATTGGTCAAGTGTAGTAGACTCGATTCCCACCCAGGACAAATGTTTGTGTGATGAGCACGATCATTTGTTCTGTCTTTGGGTGTAATTCATCTATATTATGTTTGTATTTAGAAATATACAAGTACGTTTATCAGTTGTCTAGTACTCGTAACACAAGCTCTGCTTAGCTTGAGACTAGGACGGCGTTGTGTGATAGTTGTGGAATATTATTGTAGAATATTATTATGTAATCTATATGTCTTGGACTGATCATAGAAATGGATTACTTCATGATATGGCCAAGTAAAACCGGCCAGATAATTTTAAACGTTAAAGTTTGATGATATTGCAATCCTCGTTTGGTACTTTCGTTAGGCTTTTTATTATCTTAGAAATCCTACATCAATGATGAGGCCTAACGAGGATCGACATGTCATCAAATGTTAACGTTTAAACGATCTACCCCTAGTCAAGTTGCTAATCTGCAATAGTTAACGCTTGTAGAAAGCTTCAAATGTACGGGAATGACGTCGTCTTAGCGCTCAGTCACGTGGTCAGAGCAAAAGAATTGGCGGCAAGGTCAACTCGAAGCGTTCGGTGCAAGCGAAACGGTTGTAACTTGGCTAGGGGGGCTGGCCAGTTTTAGTTGGCCATATCATGAAGTGATCAATTTCTTGGCCACAACAATATAATTATATACATATTATGTACCTGTATTGAATCCGATTAGTGATGAAGTAGGCGACGCTGACGGAGTCTGTCTAGATGTAACCTATTCACTCTCAGCTTAAAGAAGCCCAGGATGTAGCTAATATAAGCAAACACAGACGTTCAGGACCATCACAAAACTAATGCAAATGCACGAGATTAAATTCCTAAATACATGATTTCATTTAATCTAGCTACACAGACATATTTAAAGCTGAAAGCGCGAACAACCGCTCCGAACATTAACTAACATAACATTTAATGTAATAATAAAGGCAGGACAGGAATATTAATATGGCGGCTGTTGGATGCCATATCCTCGTTCTGCGAGTAATGTCACAGATTTGGAAGCAAATGGAGTGCTATTACAAAGGTGCTTATCTCGACCCAGAATCTAGCTCAACAAATTGAGGAGGTATGGAGGGACAATGACTGGAGAAAGACACATCAGTACTTTATTTCATAGTAATTTATTGTTTGACTTCGGAAATGATTAATGATTCTAAAGATTAGGTACTTGATGAAAGCTAAAGTTACAATAAGGACATTTTAAGAGGACACAACTTATAAGGGAAGTAAGTGTTTTTCACATGTATGTTTGAGAAAAACATTTACCTATTTCTCTCATTAAACATTAACTCTCTATCGTTGTGATGATTTTCCAGATCGAAACTGTTACATGACACGCGTACGTTGCCTTCGAGATGTTCTCTTATCTGACACTATGAGACAGCATTATAAACTCCAACTATTAAGTTTAAAGGGAAATGAAAACCTGCATTGTGATGTTCATCCTTTGTCACTGCATTTTACTATAATTAGGTTTGAATATTATGCAAAGCCCCACAAGGTGGACCGATAACTTGGTGAGGATTGCGAGAGTCTGATAGATGCGAGACGCATAGGTTTGTTCATTGTGCCATAAACAGTGGACGTCTTTCGACTGAAATAATGATGATGATGATGTTATACAAAGTCTCATTCACACATACATTGTAGCCTGTCACTCCATTTGCTATTCATTCCGTGGTTCACTTTAACGAACAAGATATGTTTTACCTTAACATTTGTCACAGAACATGTGTATAATTTAGGGATGATATTATAATGGAATGCGGTATTCACGAGGAATGCGACGCGGTACGGGGTCTGGAGCTAGTTATGTGAATACTATGTAGTATTTTAGTAAGGTTAGTGAGTTGTTTTAGTTTAATATTATGCGATTAGCGGCTTAGTCATTTGAGGCTTGGGATTGGTCAATTTGAACAGGTTACATGCCATACAGGTTCCATGTTGCTTAAATATCTTTAGGATTGGAAATATACTGAATATAATATCTTTAGGATTGGAAATATACTGAATATAATAGTTTGATAAGGTTGTATCTATAAATTACGCCACACGTTATGGACAGATAAAATGGAAGTTCAAGTGTGACATTATACGATATTCATTAGCGTCACGTGTCAAAATATCTAATACTAGCTTTTGCTCGCGGCTTCGTCTACGTACATAGCCTATGTCACTCAAGAATTAAGCAACTTTCCATCGGTGAAAAAATTTTAGCAATCGGACCAGTATTTACAGAGATTACTACAAACAAAAGAGAAACAAACTTTACCTCTTTACTATAATTATTAGTGTAAATAGTGTAGATTATATCGTATTTTTTTATGTATTAACGAAAAACATAAAAATATTTGAAGTGATTTTGTCGCTGTAATTTTTTTTTAACGTGACATTTGACGTTGGCATTAGAAATAAATAAGAATATTTTAAATACAAATGAAAATAATTTTGGGACTGCTGTTTTAATTTCATCATTTCTAAAGTCATTAGCAAAATTGAAAAATATGTGAATTCATACCAAGAAAAGGGAATTCTCACAAATGTGACAAGTATAAGAGGGGGGGGGGGGGTACAAGGAATAATTAAATTCACGTGACGTAATTAATAGCCGGCCCCTTGCAGGTCTATCTTTAATTAAGTATCGAGGTGGCTTTTAAACTAGATCTCGCCTGATAGATTATAGCCATGAATAAGATCTGCGATAGAACGATGCATACCCGAAGAAATATGATCCCACTTTATTCGAAGGCTGACGTGGTAAAGGTGTGCATAGACGCTGATAGGGAGTCATCGATCCTATCCTAACCTAGAAAATATGTTATAGATTTTATAGGGTAACGTCCGGTAACTGTCCGGACCGAGCCCAAGTCGTCGAAGGCGCGCCCTGTTACCGCGCACCTCAAGGAGCTGTCAGCAACAGTAAGGGCCCAGCTGGGTTTTTTTTTTGGTGGGGAAAGTCATCTAATGACAACCCGCGCTCTTGGGCGGAGCGGGAGATAGTGTCAGACTCTTACTGACTAAAAAACCCACCCCGTTCCTTCAAGCCTTCATACCGGGGCTCGAGTTCCTTTTCGGATAACTCTGGCTCCAGTTGGCATCGAACCGACTGGGCTGTTACTGACAAATCCTTGAGGTGCGCGGGAACATTGCGCGCCGTCGACGACTTGGGCTTGGTCCGGACATTAACCGGACGGTCGGACAGCGAGCTACCCATTGCTCACTGTCCGCAAGCTCGCGCCTACGGTGGCTGAAAATCGGGATCGGAATCCCGGCGGCGGCGAGAGCGCTGTTGCCTGTTTTGATGCGTTCGGCCTCCTCGTTTGCGAGCATTACTGCTTCGCAGAAGTCGGCCTGCCACTCCTCCTCGCTCCGGACCATGACCTCAACCAAGGCCCGGCGCGAGAGGTCTTCTGCGCCGATCGCCCCCACGAGGGCACGGCGATGCTCCGTCCAAGCAGGGCACACCTCGACTGTGTGCTCCACCGTGTCCTTCGGGCGTTCCGCACAGTGGCGACACCCGGGCGTCATTTTCGCTTTAATCCGGAACAGGAACCTCCCGAACTTGCCGTGTCCGGTGGGGCCCAGCTGGGCCGAAGCCTACCGGGGCCAGGGTTAGCTCCGAAAGGTAGCTCAGCCCCGGTATGAAAGGCACAAAGGAACGGGGTGGGTTTTTTAGTCAGAAAGAGTTTGACACTATCTCCCGCTTCACCCAAGGGCGGGGGATGTTATTTAGATGACCCACCAAAAAATAAACCTCTTAAAGGATCACTTTGTTGTCCGTCTGCCTGTCTTTCTGCCAAGACCTTTTAAAAAAGATAAACTTAGAAAACTACATTTGAATTTATTTTATTTATTTGGCTCACCAACAATTGACTACACATACTGTACGAGAAAACTTTAGCTTCACTTTTCTTGGACTGACCGACATTTGACTATTCAAAAGTGCCTGTAAATGGTCAATTTGAAATAAATGCTTTGATTTTGATTTTGAAACCCGTACATAGCAATTGTTTTAATTTTATGCTGACATCGACGCGCAGCGAACGAATAAAAATACACATTTAGGTAAGTAAGCTTTTCAGTAGTTGCTTAGCATCGATGAAAGACTCATTCGCTGCGGGTCGATCATTTATCATTTTCGGGCAATACACAAATTTAACTTAAAATCAGTTTATTATTTAAATGTACCTTTACCCCGTACACATACAAAGATATGAAATGCATGGAATAAACTTATAGACTAGTGCAGCAACTCCTTACAGGTAAGCACAACATGCGTAACTTTACTGTTAGTTGCATACTTAAAAGTAACTTACTCACCAAACATAATGAAATGAAAAATACACACTTGCCCGGTTTCGAACCTGTAACCTTACGTTTGAAAGGCGGGCACCCTAACGACTGGGCCAACATGACTGTCTGTAAATAAAACTTTCTAAAGCTAGAACTACATTAGACTGACGCACACGTGTAATGCGCTTGATTTATACGTAGAACGACGTCGCGTGGCGTGGATCAAGTGTAGCTCTACAAGTCTAGTTGCCATATATAAAATGTGTGGAGACCGACGCGCCCAGGTCGGCGTATGTGGCACACGTGTGCGCAGAGTAGTTCCCAAGTGTCCGAGCAGTGCCATAAAACAGTGACTCTCTAAAGCCGGTTTGAAAAAATATATGTTTATTATAGATTCATGAACAACATTATCAAAAATATTGATTTTTTGTGCGATCAATACTTTTGTCTAAAAAAATATTTAGCAATTACAGAACTTTTCCCTACTCCTTCGAAACGGCTTGGATCTTTGGAAACATTTTGACACATAAAAATTGGTGGTTAAATATTCTTCACAGTGAACATTGCATATGTAAATAAATATTTCGCAAACGGATTTAAAGGTCAGCGGGGCTCTATCCGGGCGCAGCTTTTTTTTTATGGTGGGAAATATCATGCATTGATATCCCCCGCCCTTGGGCGGAGCGGGAGATAGTGTCAGACTCTTACTGACTAAAAGACGCACCCCGTTCCTTCTAGTCTTCATACCGGGGCTCGAGCGCCCTTTCGGATAACCCTGGCCCCAGTAGGCTTCGACCCGGCTGGGTTCCTGTTGTTGCTGGCAACTCCTTGAGGCGCGCGGGAACATTGCGCGTCGTTGACGACTTGGGCTTGGTCCGGACAGTTACCGGACGGTCGGACAGCGAGCTAACCATTGCTCACTATCCGCAAGCCCGCGCCTACGATCCGGGCGCAGCTGACCGAAATTAAATGCACAGATACTCGATGTTCAAGGGCCTTAATGTGATCTATTTGCTTGCTTTGGGGTGCGGTATTTTAAAGCTTTTCTCGCTCGCCAGTGTCCAGTGAACTAGCAAAAGGCATCCGCATTTAAGTGGAAAGTCCAGAAAAAAAGAAAAATGCCAGCCGCGGCGCCGTCCTCTACGTCATGTATAATATATTAACCGTAATATTAATCGGGCTGCCACTTCAGAATTATCACACGGCCCTTTTTTCTGCTCTTGGGCAGAGCAGGAGGACGTGTCAGACTTTTTCTGACTAAAACCACACCTATGTTCCTTCAATTGCTTTTTGCGTTCCAGAACCATGAATATTCAGCACGCCGCGCCGTAATTATGGCGGTAAGTCTCCTATTTGAGGAGTGGCTGGAAAGGCCTCACGGCGCCTTGACCTTCCGTACGAGGCAGGTTCTCACCGAACATTGTCAGTTCGGGAAATTCCTGCACCGGATTCGTGCGGAAGTAACGCCCGGGTGCCACCACTGTGTGGACGCGGGCTTGCGGACAGTGAGCAATAGGTAGCTCACAATCCGACCGTCCGGTAACTGTCCGGACCAAGCCCAAGTTGTCGACGGCGCGCACTGTTCCCATGCGCTTCAAGGAGTTGTCAGCAACAGCAGGGGCCCAGCCGGGTCGAAGCCTACTGAGGCCAGGGTTATCCATAAGGGCGCTCGAGCCCCGGTATGAAGGCTAGAAGGAACGGGTTGGGTTTTTTGGTCGGTAAGAGTCTGACACTATCTCCCGCTCCACACAAGAGCGAGGGTTGTCATTGGATGATTTTCCCCACCATAAAAAAAAAATAAAAAAAACACTGTGGACTGATCGGAAAACACGGTAGAGCGAGATAAGACATGAGATGACTGCCTTAAAAAGGCACTTCAGAATGATTATCTATTCGAGTAGCGTCTATATCAATAAATGTCTACATTTCGATGAAAATAATTTTATTGTAAGACTGATTCAGATCAAAAATCGAGCTGCAACCTTTTGGTCGGTCGGTTTTCGTATACCTAGGTACATAAAAAATAAATAAAATAAAAATAGTTTATTTGCACCTTCAAGTTAACAAATTTCCAAATTACAGTCAATTAGGTCACAATGTATATTAATTCATTAAACCCCAAGCGAACACGACGATCGCGCACTTATTGTCTCTCAATTGTGTCTGCAATTTCCACGATTGAAAGGTTATACCTAAGCTAAGATAACTTAATATCTTGTAGTTATAGGGACATAAGAGTCTTGTTAATTTTTTCTATCACGGACACTCGACTGCTATCGAAATATGTACCAGTGCATGGCATCACATCCGTACTCACAAAACGTTTTGGAAACACATTCATTCATTGTATGTACAGCTAAGGAGTGGAATTTCCTGCCGGAGTCTGTGTTTCCTAATAACCTAGAGATATTTAAGTCAAGAGTGAATAGGTTACTTCTAGGCAAGCGTGTGTAGCGACATCTATGGCGCCACATAAGAACTACGAAGAGAATACAAAATCCTACATCGCGCAATCAAAGTTCTCCGCACGATTTGAACATATACGACAGCTCGAAATCATCTATCGGGCAGTCGCCCACCAGACTATAAACACCTGTCTTGTCGGAGAATACTCCCTTTTCAACGGAGGTTTGTGGAACTTTACTCTCTGTTCCGCAAACCTCCAAACGTGCTACATCGTCAACCACATCGTCGCTTACCTACTACTTACTTCATCTAGACTTCTACACTAATATTAAAAAGAGGTAGGTAATGTTTGATTTTTTTTTGTCCATAAGAGGTAACTCGGACACGAGCTGCTATAGAGGTGCTGATGAAGACTTTTAAAATTAATTTAATTGATGTTGGTGGTATTCAAAGTATACGAACTATCCGAACCCCTCTCTAACGCAGCCATCGCTGTTTATAAAATAGTGAGTAAGGTTGTGAGCCCTCATAGTTGATAAAGCTTGACTTGTATTAGGTTACGATGGGGCTGGCATGGTCGTACTGTGACCAAAAGTCCCTAAATTTATAAAATTAAAAAAAAAGGACTGACCCGATTGGCAAAATTCGTTTACCGATAGAAATCTGCCTCTTTATTCCAGAGTGACATAGGCTATATTTCATATACGGAGACGAAGCCGCGAGCAAAAGCTAGTTTTCTATAAAACCATTCTGCTGTTTGAGCGTGATCGAGTAACAAACATCACGCATGTACATAATAAACTTTCGTCGTATTAATAATCAATATCATAAATAGCCTTTCAATGTCCCCACTGCTGGAACTTGTATGATGCATGTCTAGTAGAGGGAATGGTCCATAGAAGAAATCTCTCGCGCTGACTGGATTGGTGGATGTCATGTTTTTGGTTCTCGTTCTTACGGAGAAGCCGGACATGCCAATTTCCTCACGATGTTTTCCCTCGTCATTTATAGGCCAGTGGTGACGAAATAAACTACACAAAGTAATGTACCTGGCTGAGTTCAAACCCGTGACCTACAAACTTTTAAGTCGGAGTTGTTATCACTGCGCTGCTACTCCACTACACCTTATCAATATTAGCGTGCTTTCTGCACTGTTCTCCACCTTATACGCTACAAAACCTCACCTTCACTCCGACAATTTCATTAATAAAGCATTTACCTTATTGACCCAATTTCCTTGTAATCACTTAATGCCACAATGTGTCACCCCAGAATATCTCATGATTGATGCCTGTCAGCTGTCGGACTCACGTCCACAGGCATGTAATGTAGCCGCCAATTATGCCTTTATACGTCGCTGAAACCAGTTGGAAATCAATATGGCTACCCATTACCATCTGTTGGAAACGGCCTTTTAAAAATACGAGGGGAAATTTTAGTAATATGTCATTATTTGTGATGAATACGTTGTTTTTTTTATTGTTGATAGGTTTGCGCTTGACCATTATCTCACCTGATGGAAAGCGACGATGCGGTCAACGATGGAACGCGCTTACCTAGAAGAAACCTATTCACTCTTCACTTAAAAAGATTCCCGTGTTGTAGTCATCAGGAAACACAAGAAACAAGTTGTTGTGGGAGATTGGGATAAATTAATAATTTTAGAAGAGTGAAAGTGAATTTAGCATTAAATGCTGTTACTTCAAAATGCAGCTAAATTACCAAAATGAATTTAAAGATCATCACAATGTTGTACCTATATAAGAGAATTAAATTTAACACTACACTACCTAAATAATATTTGATAGGTACGATTTAAATGAATTATTAAAGTTGCATGGAGCGATTTTGAGAACTCAAACAAAGAGCCTTACAAAAATAATGCGTAATCTAGACATGATTGTGAGAACTACTTCTATAAGTATGTGGTTTTAGCACAACAGAATTCAGATTTACAACAGTTTGGAATATTGATCATATAAATTATTACAAAATGAAAATCATCGTATAGATATATTCTTTATTGTACACCAAAAATAAAAATTCCATCTGGAACTTAAAATTAATAGATTGTCACAATGGACGGTCTTATCGCTAAAAGCGATTCATCATCATCATCGCCACATCGAACGTTCCTGTGCGTCCCGCATCCATCGGTTTCCCGCTACCTTCACCAGGTCATCGGTCCACCTTGTAGGAGGCCTTCCAACGCTGCGTCTTCCGGTACGCGATCGCCACTCCAGAACCTTTCGGCCCCAACGGTCATCTGCGAAAAAAAAAGCGAAAAGCGATTATTTACAAACAAAATCAAGGCAAGACAATAAAACAATCGCAAAATAGCCATAAAGAGGTAAATATTCAATCCTTTTCAGTTTACGAAACACTTAAAATTTCAAAACGTTTAAAACAAGCCTGTCTATATGTAAATAGTAACTTTGCTATTTCAATAGTACGTTGTATCCAAGCAAATTGACCTTGACACTCTCCTTTACAAATAAATCCTGCGGCCTGCGGTTTACTCCGACTATAAAAGTAGGAATCGACCCTTTTGGCACTTTGGTGTTGCCTGGAATTAGTCGTAGGCGTTCCTTTTGAACTGGGGTCTTCGCAATCGTAAATATATCTAGGTTACTTTGTAAAGAGCTGGATCTTTTGTAATCCGAAAACTAATTCGTAGTGTCGACTTTAGACCCTTTTGTAGGTTCAGAAATCTTGGTCTTACTGGATAATTCAGTAAGATGGATGGTCGGTATAAACTTAAAACTACCTGGATTTAAGCAATTTTGCTGGGACGTAAGACGAATAAAAATGTGGAATACTTGGGTTGAAAAAAATACTCAGATACTATCTTATAGTAGAACACACAGGCGTTTTACAAGTAATGGGAAAGGTAAATTATCATTTCAAAGTCAAAAAGTCAGTCAAAATATTTTATTTCGCATAGGCCTACATGGCTAAATGATAAAATGATCTTTATTTTGCAAGTAAGTTTTATAAAAACACTTTTACACGTCAATTTTTTTTTTCGTCAATTAATGCCAGATGAGGCCGGTGTTTCCTAGCTGACTACCCTGAGAAGAAACACCGAAACCAACTCAGGGGTCAAATGGGCTACATGGGCACTTATAAAACGTCTGAAGCTAGTGCACCATTTTAATTGAAAGACACTGCTAGACATGGGTCCAACAACGGATGTTGTAACAACCACGTCGTCACCATAACAACCAGTTCTGTGCTTCTCGCATCCAGCGGGATCCTACGACCTTACCAGGTCAAAAGTCTACTTTTGTGTTCCTTCCAATACTGGCTCTTAACTCCAAAACCTTTCCATTATATCTATCATCAACATCGAGCAGTGTTCCTTCCCTTCCAACACTGGCTCTTCACTACAAAATCTTTTCTCTCCATCGACCATCAACATCAAGCACCGGTTCATTTCCACTTCAATTTACTAATTGCTACCTCGCTTCTCCTGCAGGTCTTTTCATTTCTGATCATGACTATAGAGTTTAAAAGATAATATATTAGTAACTAATGGATGTTTCACTTTACAGCGTTTCCTATGATACGACAGTATTCAAATTTTACAATATAATCTCTGTTCTAATCAAACATTACTTTGTATCGACATCAAGTTTACAACTTTCAATATTAGTGATAATAATGATTACTATTTCCTATAGTAAAATAATAAATACGAAAGTTTAATTGTTAATTAAAGTATGAGTGGGTAAAGTTGGCTGGAGAAAGCGGAATCACACGGAAAAGTATAAGATGCAAGCTATTAGCTTGATTGCTATCGGGAAATGAACGATGCGCATAAAGTAAATAATCAACATTTTGTATCGACTCATCAAGTAAAAGTAGATTTGAATAGTCTTTAATTTTATATAGGTAGAAACGTTAGAAAACATATTTCCCGATTTGGGTTTTTAAATTGGCTATAAGGGCCGAACCATGCCGAAATTCGAGTAGCATAATCATAGTAATTTAATATTCCCACTACTTGGACTCAGGCCTTCTCTATAGGAAAGGGAATGGGCCGTAATCCACCACGCGGGCTCAGTGCGGGTTTTTGAATGTCGCACGTCTTCGAATTTTTGGTTCTAGGACATGCACGTTTCCTCACGCGAGTAGTGGTGATGAAATAAATTACACGAAGTATTGCGTCTGGCTGGGTTTGAACACGCGAATCTTTGCTCCAATTCGAGCAGTCACATTTAATGCAGTATAATATTTTTTTAACCAAATGTTTGCCCAGTAGAGATGGCCTTGTTGTATTAAGTTCACTTATGTACCCCTACTGTACATAAAGCTTGAATAAATAAATATTGACGATAATTCTGCAATTTTCACACGTGTGCCTAACACCTCGATCTGGGCGCGTCGGTCTCCATACAATTTATATGGAAACTAGACTTGTAGCTGCACTTGACACACGCAAAGCGACGTCATTGTACGAACGAGTACAAATTAGGCGTGTTCAGGCGTGCGTCAGTCTAACTTAGTTCTAGCTTAATGGTAATTAAAAACGCTTAGCCAGCAACAATTTCTCAACTCTTAACCACGATATTACCAGTCTGCCTGCCTCTGAGTACCTCAGGCGTGACAGTCCACGGTCAGTATTTAACCACAAGTCTAGGTAACCCAAGTCTCATCTCATGTAATATTCATTTCTCCGCTCACTTTCTTTGTTTCCTAGCATTTTCGCGGAGTATGGCTCTCGGCCGTGAATTCTATCGCCAATAGAATTGCACGCTTATAATTCTAAGATATTTTTACTACTAAGCAACGATTGTGTTTTCCCGTAAATAGTAAATTAAAAAAAAAAACAGTTTCACGTTGTCGTGGAGCGGTAGCTATGTGAAATTGTCGTGAGTGAATCTGAGATCTTCTGAAAGGAAGTTGGATGGTTAGTTTTAAAATACTTTTATCAAATCTTGACGATACAGTTGACGCGGTGGCTCAGTAATTGGCTGCTGCCCTGCGTATCGCGTGTTTCATTCCCGCACGGAACAATATTATTTATACAGTAACTGCTGACAGCGACTTCGCCCGCTTGAATGTAGAAATTTTTCCCAGTAGGACATAATCCCGGGATAAAAAGTATCCTATGTGATATTTCAAAACATGGTCTCCATGTGTACTAAATTTCATCCAAATTCGTTCAGCCATTCGAGCGTGAAGAAGTAACAAACATACATACACATTCACAAACTTTCGCCTTTATTGTGGTTATGGCTTACAGCTAGTTGTTACGGATCTGGGTGTATTTAAATTTGTATTTTGGCGAATATAACCTTTTTTTTTTATTGAATCTAATAACTTCTCCAGCATGGGTGGAACGAGTGGGCGTGTCAGACTTTTACTGACTTAAATCTACCTCTGTTCCTTTCTCCTCCTTTTCCATTTTGAGTTTTGCTGACATCTTTTTGAGGTGCGTGTGGAATACATCGCATCGTCTACCCAGGTTTGGTCCGTACCGGAGAGCCGGACAGTGAACTTTGCGTTGTTTGTCGACTGCAAACCCGTGGCTACAGTGATGGGAATCATTCTGCGACTCTCGAGGCGTGAGGATGCCGTCTACTTCACGATTTCAAGTATTTCAATCGCTCGTATATTTTTTTTTCTAAGTTGAAATCATCCAATGACTGACTTAATATAGTTTGAAAATTCGAAGAGCCTTTACTACTCATTTTGTGTGTCCCTTTCTAATGCTCAATGTGTTATATTTTACGAATGAATAGGTACCCTTCCTCTTCATTGCACCTCACCCAGGATTCTGTCCCGGGTAGAACAAAACCCGAACATAGTTGTAGATCTAGTCTTTTACGTATTTTTAAGGGTTCCGTATACAAAGGGTAAAAACGGGATCTATTACTAAGACTTCGTTGTCTGTCCGTCTGTCACCAGGCTGTATCTCAAGAACCGCGGTAGCTAGACAGTTCAAATTTTTACAAATTGTGTTTTTCTATTGCCGCCATAACAACAAATACTAATAAAAACCAAATAAAATAAATATTTGTCTAGCTCTTATACAACACACACGATTTTTTTGCCTAACTTTCCTAAGCATGTTACTGAACTCTCCGTGTCTGAGTTTAACTCGCACTTGGCCAGTTTTTTTTTTAATTTTGCACCACACTAAGAACTAGTCCTATCTTGTAAAAGCATCTACAAACATGTAAACTCACACACACAAGAAATCTAGACCCAGAACAACTATCTGTAAACCAGGAATTGAACCCATGAAACGCAGCGCAACAGCCAATCGCTCTAACACAGCGCCAACCGTACCGTCCTTTATTTCCCGTAATCCAAAATATCTCTCCACACATTTTTATGGATAAATATCACACATATCACATCAAATCAAAAAAGAAATGAGCAAATCAGCTTCCTTATTTCAAAAATTGAACAGATATTTCTTATATGTCAAATTATCTAAATGAGGTACAAGAAACAACTCAATATATGAAACTAATTGAGTGAGAAATTGCTTTTCGTATGTTCAGCTTATTTTCCTGTTACAGACAGACTCTGACAGAAGTAATGGGCAATCTAAATAAGAATCCGGTGATCATCGGGATGTTTCTCTCCTGAAAATCTTAGGTAAATAATTCCGAGAAAAAAATAAATAAGAAAAATATCAAGTATTGGAATGACAAGTCTAATTTATCATTTCATTTTTAACGTATTTTTTCCTGTTGGCTTTTTTTCCTGTCGATAATACCAATTACATTTTGATAGGCAATCGCTCTATGTAAAACACGGGTATTCAGCCCCATCTGGTACCACCGTAGGCGCGGGCTTGTGGACAGTGAGCAATGGGTAGCTCGCTGTCCGGCCGTCTGGTAACTGTCCGGTTCAAGCCTAAGTCGTCGACGGCGCGCGCTGTTCCCGCGCGCCTCAAAGAGTTGTCAGCAACAGCAGGGGCCCAGCCGGGTCGAAGCCTACTGGGCCAGGGTTATCCGAAAGGGCGCTCGAGCCCCGGTATGAAGGCTTGAAGGAACGGGATGGGTTTTTTAGTCAGTAAGAGTCTGACACTATCTCCCGCTCCGCCCAAGAACGGGGGTTGTCATAGGATGATTTTTCCCATCGAAAAAAAAAAAAAAATGAAAAAGCCCCATCTGGTAAAACTACTTTTTTATTTTGAATAGGCTCGCATTCGACCAATATCTCACCTGATGGTAAGATTTTTGGTTGTTGTCAAATGCTATTTTATGGATTTATGACGTACTAGCTTTTGCCCGCGGCTTCACCCGCGTACATCAAATATAGCATAAGTCACCCAGGAATAAAGCAACTTTCTATCTAAAATTTCAAATGTCGATTTGTTGTGTAATTATATTTTTTGTTAATACATTCAGATAGTGTCGTTGTTGCTGAATAAATAAAGCACAATACTTACAAAACTAGTATATACGGATTTAGTTTATGCGGAATCTGATTATAGTTTATTCAGAATCGGTAACTGAATGGATTCCAATAGTTTTTACACCATGTTATGGTTAAACATGGAGAACTTTAGTTTTCATTCAAAAAAACATCAATGTACATTTCTACCCATGTTTGCAAATAAATAAATGATTTGATTTGATTTGTTACATTTAATACCAAAAATATTTAAAAAGTTTACAAGTTCTTGTATGGATTATACGAAATCACCTTGGATAAGAAACTTTTTTTATTATTACTCGACATGTTACAGTAATCCACGCAAACATTATTAAAAAATAAAAACAAAAAACACCTTTCTCTGGCTCATTACCCCTCAAAAAATACACAATATACTGTTGCCGGCGTCGAAAATGTTTGATATTTCCCTTTACCATCATATCAGCCGACACATGTCATTATCAGACTTTAGCCGTCACCTGTCACGCCTGCGGGGAAGCCGGGGACTGACGGCTATTATAATAAGCGGGAAAACTGGCCCGCTTTTGATATTGAAACAAAATTTTACATGTTTTTGGGTTAACGAATTAAGGGGCTGGCGACGGTTGAATTACCATACAAACGTAATTCGGCGACGGTTGAATTATATATTCGGTTATAGACAATATTTATCTAGGTTCCTACGTCGAGAATATTAGAAATATTGTTATTTTAATACAGGAAAAGCCAAATGGCATGTTGCATGTGTGTTGCCATTTACGATGTAAAAAGTGCGAAATACATTTCGTTTAAATTTCTTTTTGTTTAAAAAAAAAAAGAAAGACGTAGGAACCTAGATAAATATTGTCTATAACCGAATATCATCATAATATGTTGGAAATATGCTCCAACTGCAAATGAGCGTGGTGTTACGTTTGTAATGAAATTCATCCGTCGCCGGCGCCTTAACAGGCTCCTTTTCTACTCGCCTATCGTCAACATCGAGCATGATTTAAAAGCTTGTTACTTCGTCTCCTCCTAATCATCATAATCATCATCATATCAGCCGAAAGACGTCCACTGTTGGACATAGGCCTCCCCAAAGAGTCACCACAACGACCGGTCCTGTGCATCCATTGCATTTCCGCGACCAGATCATCGGTCCAACTTCTTGTAGGCCTTCCAATGCTGCGTCTTCCGGTACTAGGTTGCCACTCAAAACCTTTTGTCCCATCGACCATCTGTTCTGCGTGTAATGTGCCCTGCCCATTGCTACTTAAGTTTGGCGATTCTTTGAGTTGCTTCATCTATTGCAGTCCAACACGATGTTTGATGAAGAGGAAAAATAAGAGAGATAACGCCTGAAAACTCTGTTGGCATTCGACGATTCCGTGATGTACTCGAATATTCACAAAACTTGTTTGAGGAAATACGTGTTTTTTGAAACCCTTAAAAGTTTTTTAGAAAAATTATTGTCATTCAGAATCTCGATTAAATGTGCAAGGCTATTGATCTATTGATGTAATTTTTTATATTTTTTATATATGAGTACATTATGAAGAGCCAAATTTTAAATAGCAGATTTTCAGAGGTCTTCACTAGATTAGTTTTACTGTTTTATGAAATTGTACTTTCCTTGAAAAGGAAACTCTTAAAGAGATGTTTATAAAACAAATATTCGAAGAAATGAACCATCTACCCACCCGCGCTGGGCCCGCGTAGTGGATTACTCCTCTCTAAGAGAGAGGAGACCTGATTCCCTGCAGTGAGGACATTAATAATGATTATGCATATGTTTATGCTTTGTCGGTAACTAAATGATCTCATATCACATGCAAACACACAATACACAATGTCCAACCTTACACCACAGTATTACAATATTCCCTACTTGCACTTTGTTCCATCATTTATTACGTCATTCTTACTTCAATACTATTCAAAAAAATGTCGTGAAAACTGCTTCAAAAGATCATTAAACGTCTATCTTTTACCTCGATCGTAATAAAAACACGTTCTAAGAGAAACAAATAGAAGACTTTCGTGACAACTAAATCTTAACTTCCTTAAATCTCAATTGAGTTTTTATAATCCAACAACAGTTGATTATCAACCCTAAGCAAATAAGACTTAGGTTTATATTCGAATGGAAGGTGTTTGTCTTAGAGAAAGCATTGCGTTTATGAATAGTGTTGCGGATGTTTTAATTAGTTGATAGAAATGGCGTGCGTATGCGCACTCGTGCACAGGGCTGTCAGTTGTTGCACACTGTTGTCATTACTGTTCTACTGCTGGGCAAAGGCCTCTCCCAAGTCGTCCAGACAGTCTTATCTCGAAGCCGACCCCAGCACAATTGGACATTGCTTATCAGATTAAATAAATGGTCCATTTTATTTACCAATTTGTAGATGTTGAAAGGATTGTTATGTTAGGTTATTCAGAGGTCAAAAGTGCAGTTGCATTCTATGAAAGCAACTGTCTAAATTTCCCTTCTAGTAGACGTTAAATGGTCGTAAAATTGTTTATTAAATATTTTAGATTTTATGCTGCAAACCCAACCAAGCCATAACCAAGTATTTAGTTTTTAACTGTACAAAAAAAAAAAATCGACGGAAGTTTGTGAAAACTTACCTTTTTATAATTAAAAAACACTGTAATTTTTATGACTTAAAATATTTGTTTTTTCACCTTTAATTGACTTATCGAAAAAGCACTCTAATTTTTAATAGAAAATTGTCACGTCAAAATATCTGTTTTTCAAACTTAGTTGTTTGAATTTTTCACATCAATTTTGAGGTTATGTGAAAAAAGTGGAAATACCAAAGTATCGTAGATCTTTTACTATCTAAAACTTTGCTATTTTACTTTAGGACTTGTAGTTTTGCCAGAATTCGGGATAAACTGTTTTTTACCCTTAAAAACGCAATCCACATCCCGACCTCAGATCGCCCGTAAATTATTTTTTCTTTCGTTTTTGTTATATTTTCTTCCTTTTCTAATGGGTTTCATTCTACTACTTTTTTTTTAATTCTACCATTTTCAAAGGTTTCAGCACTGGTATATTTGTCTAGTAGATGATTCTTGATTTGCCAGCCAGTTCTCACGAAGAGTTAACTAATTTGGCGCTAGAGACACCATGGCGTTAGAGTTCTTCGCGCGATAAAAAACATTTGCTTGGACCAGATACTACACCCGTCTGGTCATAGGATACCCCTTTTTAAAGGACGTTTGCAGGACTTTATATCCTTTTCCGAATACCCTCTAAATGTTAATCTCTCATCCATCAAAAGCACAACTTCGAAGGCTCAAAGACAACACTAATTTGTGTTCGAAATATCATAACTTCATACATGACTTAGTATTGATTGCAGTTTGCAATTAAAATATAAATGAAGTATGTGGCAACCCTACAATACTCCGGTGCTCTTGACATTGACTCGATTGCAAATTGACGATAGATGGTAATTACTAGTTTGTGTAGCGATTTGCCCTCGATGACAATGACTAAATTATTGACGGCCATTTAATAGTAGATTATGTGACTAGGGGATAAAGCAGTGTCTTTAAGTCGCGTTCGGCACGTTGAATACCGAACGGAACGAAGGTTGCTAAGTAAAACCCGAACGCAGTGAGGGATTTATATAATTAACTCCCGAGCAGAGCGAGGGAGTTAATAATGGTGATGATTATAACTCTACGTTAGTTACTTACTACCTCGAACTTTAGATAAATATACTCTGTCTACTGCTACTATATTTCGATCTATGCTTATCATTAATTCTTTAGATTTTGATTTTATTTTCAACCTTTTTGACCCATTTTCTCCAAGATTTTCCTTTCTTAAACCCCTCAAAATCATTCATTGAGATGATGTTATTTCCATACATTTGATTTTACTAGCGTCACCGATTGTAGATATCAACTTGGCTAATCCCTCCATCCCATTTTCTCCAAGTTTTTCCTTTCTTAAACCACTCAAAATCTAGTGTATACATCCATCTCCTTCCCAGCAACACACTTAGTTCAATGTATGAAGTGAGTCGCGAGCTCCGCTTTCTGCGCTGCGCCGGCGCCGATGTGCCGATAGCGAGCACGCGCCGCGCAAGCGCACGCTGACCACGATTACTAGGGAGCGGAGGTATAAGGACTGGATGTGGTAAAAAGTAAATGGCAAGGTTATGTATTTTGTTAACAGATAGACCCAAGGTAACAAATGAAGTCGCAAAACAGCCGCACTCAAAGACGTCCTTCAACAACTGATCACATACACCAGTGCATACAACGTATATATGTACATTAATCGATCGTCAGTCGCAAGCAACGCCTTGGAGAACGACCAGTTACATAGAGGACAAACACACTTAGTGTCACCCTCTGGAATAGTTGGATTGATGGTCTGGTGAAGGTCGCAGGAACAAACTGGATTCGAGACGTTCAGCAACCTGCTCTTATCCCACCGCTTTTAGGCATGCTATTGACTGTTTTCCGCACTAGTGCAGCCCTCGGCTCCACCGTATGGACAAACTTTTTTCACTTGTGTCATGAAGTACTAAATAGTGGCAAAATTAAGGAGATAAATTGAAATAAATTTCATTCGCTTTTCTGAGTCAGTAAATAAATAAGTACGCGGATAATGAGGGCGTGACAGACTTTTTCAGACTAAAACTTCACCACGTTCCTTCAGTTGCCTTTCTTGTAGGCCTACGAGTTTACTTATTAGAAGTATTCCCATGGTCTTAAACCATACAGGGCTAGTGCGTGGGCATGAGAGCCCAGACATCGGCCCTGCTGAGGTCATAATATGATTCCAGTACTTGCCAAGACAAACGGCACTAGCAAGATAAATAAATAACAAAGATAAATAGAACATAAAACAATACATAAGTCGCTTTGGCAAGATTTACCCTTCCTAAAACATCCACCATTATTACGACATAACATTACATGTTTCAGCAGCCGTTCTCAACATTTTGCTACACTTCAGTGCAGAATAACTTGGCAACGATACAAGTGTTGATTGCAGGCTCTAAGTGATTCTGTAACTTTGAACAGTTTGTGTGCTCACTGTGTATAACAAGTTACACCCGTTCAGGAGAACAAATATACACAGCATGCAGCTCAAATTCGGTAACAAGGGAGCTACATGTAAACATTGTTTGCCAACTAAAGTTACGTACTTTTGTTTGGTAGTTGTGTAGAGATTTTGAGGCGTACAGCGCGAATGAGTTTGAAATTCAAAATGGCGGCTGACAAATTTGAAATAAGAACATGGATGACGTTTAAATCAGTTTTGAAAAGCAATGACGGAACAATTCAGTGATGTGAAATTAGTGTATGATTTTGATATGTTTAGATTTTGATCGTTTATATTCTGTTTATACAAAATAAAACGGAAGTTTGATTATTATAAACAGAGCATAAACGGCCTTATATTTAGATTAAGTTGAGTGAGGAGTTTAATCTTCCGCAGCTCTAAGGTGTACATCTTGGACTGTAGGAACACCTCCACGTGTTCCTGAGAAAAGGGTCTAGACTGACAGACAGACAACAAAGTGATCCTATAAGGGTTCCGTTTTTGCGGGCTGAGGTAAGCATAAAAGCATAATTATAATTATTAGCCTTTTTAAAATATTCCCACTGCTGGGACTGGGGCCTCATCTCTAGGAGAGGGGATGTACCGTAATCCTTCACGCGGGCCTAGTGAGAGTAGATGAATGTCACATATCTATGAATTTTTAGTACTAGACATGCCAGTTTCCTTACGATGTCTTCCTTCTCCGTTTTGAGGTAAGATACCCTAAAAATGCATTCGAAAATGTTGTTGCTCATCAACTGCTACCTCACTCCCCTCTCTTACCCTTGTCTTAATTTATTCGGGGTTTGCATAACCTGTTTTCTTCCTCCATATTTCTCTGTCTGCCGTGTTCTCAGAAGTCTTTCCATTTTATCTTTCAGCTGCTGCTTGTCGCGTAAATGGTTTAGTACATATACATAATAGAAGCAACAAGTAATATGTAACCAAGCATTATATGTAACACATCATCATCATCATATCAGCCAAAAGACGTCCACTGTTGGACATAGGCCTCCCCCAAGCGTCGCCACAATGACCGTATATGTTACACATGATATGATTTAAAAGAGTGTCTATGGAGTTTCTTGCACGTTCTTCTCCATAGAGATCTACGCTTTGGAACATGCATTTCTTGGACTGACCGACATTCGACTATTCAAAAGTGCCTGCAAACGGTCTATTTGAAATAAATGCTTTGACTTTGACTTTGAGTAACTACTTTTTTTGAGGGTGGAAAATCATCAAATCCTTCCATTCCGAAAAGAGGTGACCCCACCTTACTTCTATGTCTTCTTTCTTCCCCACTTTCTTTTCTGCTTTTCAGGGTTACGGTAAGTATTAGGTTTTTAGGTATTATAATAAAAATCTAATGACATTTTTACTATAAATTTAGAAGTTTTATCCAATATTTTCTGCTGTAGGTACATTGATTGCCATTAGACAGATTTAAAAGAAACCTATTCAGTGCGATATTCCAATTATACTTTAAAAAATGCTATAAACAGACTGAAATATAAAAGGGAATTCTTTTAACGAGCAAAATAAATTGGTCCCGAGCTCTAGAATAAGTAAGAGACAGGATGTCCCATTACGAACAAGACGAAGAGAAATTGATCTTAGTAATAGAAATGTCTTTGTTCGGATTTACTGTTACCATATTTAGACAATTATGTAATTTTTCTAATCATACACCGCTAAATTTTGATCGTTTTGATCCCGTGGAGGGTCGATCCGGTACATGAAACACTATCGAGTTGTAAATATAAATCTTAAAAAATAAAGTACCTTTTTTAAAACTCGTATTAATTTACGCATGTACGAAATTAATTTCTTTAAGAAAACGTCAGCTGAACGAGTCCAATGACCTGTAGTTAGTAGACGGCGTTGCGTACTAACACGGTGAATAAGTGCCCTTGTCATTTCTCTTGCTCTTCTCTTGTCATTTCTTTAATCGTATAAAGGTTAGTCGAAGGTGAAAAATGTAGACGATCTCCAATACGGTGGAAGAACCTCATCAAATCGGTGACACACTGCAGCATTAATGACAACTCCCAAGCCATTAAGCACAGAGCTGCATGGCGTCGTATGGAGAGAAAATATAACACCTTTGTACATAATAATATGGAATGCAATAAAGTATTGAGAGGCGGTATCGCAGGGCTCTACCGCTTGCTATCAAGCGTTTTTTTCTTTCTTTTTTTATTATTGATAGGCTTGCGCTTGACCATCATCTCACCTGATGGTAAACGATGATTTTGTCGACGATGGAGCACGCTTGCCTAGAAGTAATCTATTTACTCTTGACTAAAAGACCCCTAAGTTGTAGCTATCAGGAAACACAGACTTAAGCAGGGAATTCCACTCCTTGTCTGTACGAACGAGTAAGAAGAGAAGTACCCTTATAACACGATACATAACTGCCTAAAATTATTAATGATAAATTCCGTAATATTCAAACTTATAAAAATATTATTTATCTTTAAGAAATGCACGGCACTGACTTCGTTAGAAAACCGTAGGAGCTCAATAATACCAGTCAGGGCAATTGAAGGAACAAGGATCGGTTTTAGTCCGCAAAAGGATCACACTTTCTTTCGCTTCACTTAGAGCAGGACAATCTATCTGTAGACACCTCATCCTCAAAACAAAAAAATACTATTGTAGTTCGTACCAACAAATAAAAAAGAATCTAGCAGCATTCATATATTTTTTTAAATTAGTATAAACTAGTGCTTGACAGCGATCCCACCTGATGGTAAGCGGTAATGCAATCGTTGATGGTGAGGCGCGCTAGTTTATTAAATTACTCGATTCATAAACAAAATGAACGAGTACAGTTTAACACAGCCACATCCAGTCCCCCTAACTCTTCGTCCATAATCATGGCCAATTAGCAATTCTCCTGAACTTTCATTGTTTCGCTAGATGTTAGATTGTAATTAAATATGTAATTTGTACTGTACCCACGAATAATTGCGCGGCCATTTCTATGGGATACCAGCCCATGGTGTAGTCAGTTAATGAAAGTTTTACGGAACTGTCCCGTAACCTTGTTTTATTGTTGATTCTAATTTATGATTGCGTGTGGTCAGGCTTTTATGTTTATACTAGCTGCAGCCAGTGACTTTGCCTGCGTGAAAATAGAAAATTGTCCCCAGGGAACATACTCCCGTGACATAATTACGTACCTAATTATACGTATTGATTCAGAAGCGCGATCGAGTCAGAAATGAAAGATATCCGCACGAAGACCAAGGTTGCCGACATAGCACGAAGAATCGCCAAACTTAAGTGGCAATGGGCAGGGCACATTGCTCGCAGAACAGATGGCCGTTGGGGCTGAAAGGTTCTGGAGTGGCCATTGCTTACCGGAAAACGCAGCGTTGGAAGGCCTCCTTCGATCTTGACTCCACGCTATACAATACCCTTCCCATCGCCAGAGACAGAAACAGATGGAAGAATAACATACGAATAAAAGTGATGAGGCAGGGAGGTCACGGATACGATGCAAAGAGGAGGAGATAATACTATTAGTAATCAGTTGAGCGTAGGGCTGGAGGAATTATGGATGGAAATGCTTTTAGTTTAATAACTACCATAACTGGTGTATTCAATTGTAAGCAAGAAGTTCTGATTCCCTTAAGCAAATTTAAGTACTAGAAATTGGAGGCCATATTTGAAATTAGCTTTAGTCAGCTCGTCCGCCTGCGAGAGAGAATTATCCCAAGAGAATATAGGCTCGGGTAAAAAGTGCCCTATGGCTTATTCCAGGATCTGGCGCTGCCGATGCATTGCTTTTCTCTTCACGATTCCATACCATAATCAGTCTTGTAATGTTTCCACTACTGACTCTCAGGCCTCGTCTCTAGGAGAGGGAATGGATGGTAATACACTATGGGGGCCTAGTGCTGGTGGGTAGATGTCACATGTCTTCGGATTTTAGGTTCAAGGACATGCCAGTTACTTCACGATTTAAATAGGTATTTCTTTAATTTAGTGGTAGACATTAGTTAAGCTAAAATGATTATTGTTGCTTAGTTACAGTAATGACTGAAGAGAAAAAAAAAAAGAAATTTTACAACTTTCGTTTAATGTTCCACATTTAAAATCGCATAAAACCATAGACAATGATTAAGTATGATTACGCAACCTCTTCACTTTTTCGTCCATTGTCTGTGGTGTATGGCAATACGATATAAAAAAAAAAAATGTATGTGTTTATAGTTTATTAGTATTACGGTTTAGATGTAATATTGAAACAGTAATGTAAAAAAAATGTGAGCTTGAAACGTGTTTCGTATCTACACGCTAATTACGAAAATAAAAACAATTGAATTTGATAGACAATAGCATACACATCTCGATCGTATAATCCTTTTGTTATAATTATAATACTATTATGGTTTTTTTATGAAACTTAAAACTATTAAATAAAAACGTATTTCACAGAGTATTTTTTAAATAAAGTTCTACATCGATTTAACTTGAAATTTAACCCAAATATGGTTTAAAAAGGTTAAGCTGATTATTAGCAAAATAATCAAATTGATTCTAACAACATCATTGTAGTTAGAATAGGTTTGGAGATATTATATTTTGATGCAGCTGAAAAATTTGTCATTATATCCGAGGCCAAATAAACGCCCGAGCCTGAGGCGAGGTCGCTTTAGAGCTGAAAAACTGCATTAACACCTGCCCACGTGTAGGAAACACATTCATCAACACCCTTACCTGAAAATAATATGTAAAACTTCATATAAGTACATAATATTAACCAATTATTGTGCGGATTTTATTTCAAGCCCTTTAATGAGACTGACGTGCGACTAGCCTAATCAATCACCAGCATGATATAATAAATATAATCAGTTGTGGGGGGTATTTTTCAACACTAGTACAAAAAAGAACATTGCAACCCTAAAAGCGAAATTGGGTATGAGTGAGTGGGTTTTCGAAAATGTGTGTTGAAAAAGACATTTCAACATATTTTATGATTTCTAAAAAAATTTTTGCATCGATTTTCCATTAGAACCAGACGTAGGTAGCACTCCAAATGCCTAATGGGTATCCATTAATGCCGTCTAAGTTACCTACCATTTAAAACAAAAGACCGGAAAGCCTAAATACCTCTGAATTTAGAGCAAAGCAACATTTAATATAATAGCTATATCTCATGCTAATATTGTTGTATAAATTATTGCGGTTCCAGTAAGCCGTTCTAATGGAGAGTTCTTTAAATAAATGGGATTCTAATTCCGTAAAATATGGGTCAAGGAACATAGAGTATGAAGAAATGGACTGCTTACAAGTTTTTTTTAAGGGTGGAAAATCATTAAATAACTTTTCTCGGTCTGGTCTGGTCTCTTTTCCTCAATTACTCTTTGCGTTGATCGAGTGCCGCGGTAATCCTGCAGGCATAGCATTCATGGTAGTTCTAGCAATGCCCCGTCACTCATACTGATATCTCTCTGAAGCGTGCTTGCCCGTGATACTGTTTAAGAAAATTTTGCAAACTGCCTTCTCGACCGTGTTATAACCTGGAATATAGCGTGTTTTAGATGGTGATCGTTTTGTTGTAACACGTTTTGTCACTCAGCCTAACATTCAACCATTTTATCAACGGTTAGATGAGCTAGTAAAATATTTAATACCCATTGCAGGAAAATTTTCAGGTGCAATTTTATACGGGATAGCTGAAAATCCCTGGCAGTTTCATTCTCTTTTTCCTGCTATCGTAATGATAATTTTTTAAACAAATTTCTATGTCTAATGTGAGTGCTCCATTGTCATAATTATACTCTTTGGTCATTTTATGAAAGAATGCCTCACAATAGCATGCGCGGCGTGTAAGGATCGTTATCTATAGGACCCTTTTCTTAGAAACCACAATGATGAAATTTATTGGTATAGCAGATATTTACCGGGACTTTTAGTGAATGTGTGTGCTGAATATGACATAAATGAGACTTGTTTATCTTTTTATATCTTGGTGTTTCTGATTGAAGTAACAATTTTGTTTCTTCTGTGGTAATATTGAAAGGAAAGTGTAGTCTTCTAGCCATCTAAATTTGTAGTGAAATTAAATAAGCGAAAGTTCGTATGTCTGTGTGATGGTAGGTTGAACGGCTGAACGGATTCTGCCAGAAGGTAGATTATTTTTCCTTCTTGCACTCTTGGTCGGGGCGGGAGAGTGTGTGAGACGTTTACTGACTAAAACTACAACTATGTTTCTTTTTTGCATGGGTTTCAGGATACTTTTCAGAAGTCAATCCATGGCCTCAGTAGGCTTCGGCCTCGGCGGCGGAGACCTCTCGCGCCGGGCCTTGGTTGAGGCCATGGGCCGGAGCGAGGAGGAGTGGCAGGCCATCGCCGACTTCTGCGAAGCAGTAATGCTCGCAAAGTAGGAGGGCGATCGCATCAGGCAACAGCATTCTCGCCGCCGCCGCCGGGATTCTGATCCCGATTTTCGGCCACCGTAGGCGCGGGCTTGCGGACAGTGAGCAATGGGTACCTCGCTGTCCGGCCGTCCGGTAACTGTCCGGACCAAGCCCTAGTCATCGACGGCGCGCACTGTTCCCGCGCGCCTCAAGGAGTTGTCAGCAACAGCAGGGACCCAGCCGGGTCGAAGCCTACTGGGGCCAGGGTTAGTTTTGAAAGACAGCTCGAGCCCCGGCATGAAGGCTAGAAGGAACGGGGTGGGTCTTTTAATCAGTAAGAGTCTGACACTATCTCCCGCTCCGCCCAAGAGCGGGTGTTTTCATTGGATGATTTTTTCCACCATAAAAAAAAGTAGTCTTCGCCCATAATAGGCCCAAACGGTTTTGCTGACATCTCTTTGAGACGCGCATGGAAGACTAACTGTCGTTGACGACTCGGTTTCGGGCCAGGCGATCGGACAGCGAGCTTGCTAGATGCTAATAAATCTATTGATAAGTATTTTTATCATTACCGTTTGCTTATAACTGAGCAAACTACCTAAACATAATGATTAATACACTTTTACCGGTAAGTCACCATGACAAACCAACGAATCAATCGATTATCCTACTTTTACAAACAAAATCTAGACAATATCCGAAAGTTAAATTCTTGATCAATTAGGTCCACCATTCTTGATACCTAATCTAATTTACGGAACACTAAAAATTAAAGAAAAATGGCGTCAAGTCAAGGTGATCACTTTCACCAAGCCGTGGCCAGAAAGCGTGATCCTAAATTAACTACGTGTAACAGAGATAGGCGTAGCATAAAAATGGTATTAGTTTATAACGTCCAAGATAACTTGCACAAAATAGATAGGTACAGAAGGCAATCTCATGTGTGTACTTCATTTTTCATACCTACGTTCGGCGGTCTCGCTAGGGTTGGCGTCGCTTCGTCCGAGCGCGCTCGGGCGCGGCGATAAATGCCTAATATAAATTGTAAAAAATTACATAGCCATAAAGACATGTACTTATCAACGTAAAAGCAAATGCCTAGCTAATTTCGTCTTAAAACTGGTAGCTTAAAAACGATAATTCAGAAATTATATTGTTGAATTTAAAAAATTGACCACTAAACAGTTAAGTATAACTTTTTTACTCCATTATTTTACAAAAATAGTTCACAGACGCGTGTCTCAAGCGGATGCATAAGCTCTCGCAATGAACTAAATTCAGCCGAGATATCGTGTCCGTGAGCGGTGTCTATGTGTGCGTTACTCGAGCGCGCTTCGTATGTAGATTGACTTCTGTACCTATCTATTATGTGTAACTTGCTCATTAAGATTGTTGCCTAATTAATTTTATTCAGAATGAGAGTTAGAGTTTAACTTTGTTTGTGTTACAGATAGCTGTTGGGTTTAACCGAGGGTGACGGTGATTATAGTAATCTTGCTTGGCAACACGTCGTAATCACTGTTGCGATTTTTTATGGTCTTTAGTGGGTAGATGGAAATTATGGTATATACAAGTGTTGCCGGCGGTTTCGCCCGCGTGAAAGTAGAACACACTCCCGAGATAAAGTTTCCTATGTGCTATTTCAGGAGATGGTCTACCTGTATGCCAACTGTCATTAAAATTCAGCCGTACGAGCGTGAAGAAGTAACCAATGTACACACACACATACACACATTGACTTTACATCTCTATATGCACGATTTTGACCTTTATAATATTAGCTTGGGTAGAGCATCGCTTTGTCCTTGGGGGGGCGATCAGCGGCGGCGAACTCTCGCGCCGGGCCTTGGTATAGGTCCTTCTGAGAAGCAGTAATGCTGGCAAAGGAGGACGCCGACCGCATGAGGCAACGGCTTGCCGAAGGCGATCGCCGATCGTCCGGTAACTGTCCGGACCGAGCCCAAGTCGTCGACAGCGTGCACTGTTTCCGCGCGCCTCAAGGAGTTGTCAACCGTAGGGGCCCAGCAGGGTCGAAGCCTACTGGGACAAAACGTTTTTATTTGTTTTGTTGATTTGAGCTGTAAATAAAAATATTATTACCAAATTGTACAGATGGCTAAATATAATAACATAAGTAGACCTTTTTGTGCCAAACCCAGGAAGTTTACTTAAGTAAATACTTATACCACCTGAATGGTTTCAAGGGTCAATCCCAAATGAATTCAGTCAGTTCACTGAACTGATTCGTTTACGACACGAACAGTTCCTTTGAGCTAAGCGGAAAATAACTTGAGACGCATCTAGGTGTTGATGATACAAAGAAAGAAAGAAAGGAAAGAAAATACGTTTATTTGGCACACAGGTACACACAAAGAAAGTCTAGATTCATTCAGTCGTTAGTAAAGGAAGATTTCATTTAAAAAAAATTGTGACGACAAATTTACAGTCTCCAAAATTAATTCTGTACTTGTGTTATAAGACCTTGCTTTGTGTCAAATTACAAAATTCTGGGTCACTATTTATTTACTTATTTAATTTAATTCATTACAACGGTTGAACAACCAATTACGGTAACTAAATGGAGGACCTAATGGGATTACGTCAGCGACCAATATTAAGTGTACCTTTCGCATCGACTAATTATGTGAAAAATGTCTTTTCAATAAGAAGTGCACTTAATTTTAACAGACTTTCTAGGGAACATGATATCGACTTGTTCTGCACCAGTGTGGCGTCCTTGCGGCGGCTAACAGCACAGACATTTTTTGATAATTACTGGCTTCTCTCATTCGTTGCTTCGAGAAAAAATAAAATAAAAAAAAACTTGTAATTAATTGTGACATGTACTTTCCATCACGATATATAGGATATAATTTTTTTTTTTTTGTCTACATGTGGAGGCTTGTAATTAGCGATTTGAAAATATCAAACTTTTTGTATCAATTATTTTGTTAGTCTGTAAGCCTTCTTTTAAATGGAATAAATAAATAAATAATAATTATAATAAACACAAAAAAAAAAACAAAAAGTATATGTAAGTAAAAGTATAAACAACACGTACATCAATCCCTCTCACAGTACTTCTGACATTCCAATAAAATCATCTTCCATTCATCCGCAAACAAATCGTTTGTTGGACAAGAATGCAAGAGATCATTTAGTGCAGCCAAAGTGCGAGGTATTGGAGAATGAATTTTGATTTCTCCGAAAGCGCCAAAATGTTCATTTTTTGCCACATAAACCGAAGAAGTCTTTTTAGGGTTCCGTAGCCAAATGGCAAAAAAAGGAACCGTTATAGATTCGTCATGTCTGTCTGTCTGTCTGTCTGTCTGTCTGTCTGTCTGTCTGTCTGTCTGTCTGTCTGTCCGTCCGTATGTCACAGCCACTTTTTTCCGAAACTATAAGAGCTATACTGTTGAAACTTTGTAAGTAGATGTATTCTGTGAACCGCATTAAGATTTTCACACAAAAATAGAAAAAAAGCAATAAATTTTGGGGGTCCCCATACATAGAACTGAAACTCAAATTTTTTTTTCATCAAACCCATGCGTGTGGGGTATCTATGGATAGGTCTTCAAAAATGATACTGAGGTTTCTAATATCATTTTTTTCTAAACTGAATAGTTTGCGCGAGAGACACTTCCAAAGTGGTAAAATGTGTGTCCCCCCCCCTCTAACTTCTAAGATAAGAGAATGATAAACCTAAAAAAAATATATGATGTACATTACTATAAAAACTACCAACAAAAATTGGTTTGAACGAAATCTAGTAAGTAGTTTTTTTTAATGCGTCATAAATCGAAAAAAATACACTATTATTAAAACATCGATCAAAGTTATAACACATTACAAGAACTTTTATATTATGTTACTTGCTGCTACGGAACCCTTCATGGGCGAGTCCGACTTGCACTTGGCCGGTTTTTTGTTTGATATTTTTACAGCTTCAAGAATCCGTAAACCTGAGTATATGGTTTTAATTTCAACTTGATACCTCCACGCGTTTTCGAGATAAAGGGTCTTGACAGACAGACGGCCGGACCACAAAGTGATCCTATAAGGGTTCCGTTTTTTCCTTTTGAGGTACGGAACCCTAAAACAAACAAAGGGTCTTTGACAAATCCAAAGGTCTTTCAATAAGTGGTGTCTCTAGTTTTATACTAGCTTCTGCAAACGGCTTGGCCAACTTTAAACTAGGTTTCTCCATATAAATTTTAGAGTTTCTTTCTTTTAGGGGGTAAATGCGCCTCAATGAGTTGTCAGCAACAGCAGGGACCCAGCCGGGTCAAAGCCTACTGGGGCCAGGGTTATCCGAAAAGGAACTCGAGCCCCGGTATGAAGGCTAGAAGGAACGGGGTGAGTCTTTTAGTCCGTAAGAGTCTGACACTATCTCCCGCTCCGTCCAAGAGCGGGGGTTGTCATTGGATGATTTTTTCCCACCATAAAAAAGGGATACATTTTATGGGGGTGAATTTCGGAAATCCCTCACTAAATGCTCGCCTATGTCATAAAAGGAAGCCCACAGTTAAACTAGAACTACATTAGACCGATGCACACGTGTAACACGCCTGATTTGTACTTAGAGACACGTCGCGTGGCGTGGATCAAGTGTAGCTCTACAAGTCTAGTTTCCATATAAAAATGGAGACCGACGCGCTCAGATCGGCCTGTGTGGCACACGTGTGCGCAGTGTAAGGGTAAAGGTCAAAGTAAAGGTAGAACACCTTTACTGTGACCTTGAACAGCAAAAGGTGACTGAAGAAACACTAGTATCACAGATTACTGAATAGTTACTACCTAGTATGCTATTCTCAGTAAACACTCTCTCTTGCGTCAACCAGAACGGGAGGAGTCAGGTAATAATTTCCCATGTAAAAACAAAAAAACTAACCAACTAAAGCGCAGGCCACACCGGCAGCTAGCGGGCGGGCGGGCTAGGCGGGCGAACATCGTTTCACCTCTTTACATACTTCGGTTCACACCGCGAGCTACCGACGAACCTAACGAGCTAAGCTAACGAAATATCCGACGATTCCAGCGAAGCTACTCGTTCGCCTCGTTGGCGCGCCCGCGCTTCGCTAGCTTAGCTCGCCCGCCAGCCCGCTCGCCCGGTTCGTTCGCCCGTCCTCCCCGTTTCGAGTAGACTAGTCGACGCTCGTCTTTCGAATAGCAGTGCAGTGTTTAGCTTCGCCCGCTTAGCCCGCTTCGCCCGCTTCGCCCGCTTAGCCCGCTCCACTGGTCGCTCGTCTTTCCGTAGTTTTCGGTGTGAACCCCATAGTTTAGTTCGCCAATATTTCGCGTAGTTTGTATAGTTTCCTTCGTTCGCTTCGCCCGCCCGCCTAGCCCGCC
Source organism: Mythimna albipuncta (assembly GCA_929112965.1). Taxonomy (NCBI): domain Eukaryota; kingdom Metazoa; phylum Arthropoda; class Insecta; order Lepidoptera; family Noctuidae; genus Mythimna; species Mythimna albipuncta. Next base: position 19,423,223 of record OV815967.1, read on the forward strand.
CGCCCGCTAGCTGGCGGTGTGGCCTGCGCTTAAGGTCGACTGGCAGATAATGCCCAAGGCATTAAGTCCGCCTTTGTGCAGTTTTTTTGTGCAAGCTTTAAATAAAATTAAAAAAAAATATTATCTCTTAGTCTCTTGGCAACGGCTGTAAACCAAAACCGCTTGTCGCTTCCGCGGAAAAATGCCACAGTACAGCACAAAGTGAATAAGTGCAGTGTGAAGTGTTACTAACATAGTCATAAGTTTTATTTACTAACAATAAATTGTATTTAATTCTCTTTATACATATGTTAGACTGCAAAATATGTATCTATGGGCCAAGATGCCTGAAAATAAACGATTTATTATTATTATTTTTAAACACATGCATAGTAAACTTCTCAAGATAAAACACAGTAGTAAATTAATATCATAAAACATAGTAATAACCGTCTAAACCAATCCTCACTTTATCTGCCACTTAAGCGTTCTGCTCCAGATTTTAATCCGTTCCGGTCAAGAACATACCTACACTACACATTTGAACCACATTTACTGTGTGTACGAGAATTTTGGGAACACATTTATTGAGCGTACAGCCAAGGACTGGAAGTCCCTGCTGGAGTCTGTGGTTTCTGATAGCTACAACTTAGGGGTCTTTAAGTCAAGAGTGAATAGGTTATTTCTAGGCAAGCGTGCTCCATCTTCGACCACATCATCGCTTACCAGGTGAGATGGTGCTCAAACGCTGGCTTAAAAAAAAAAAACACTCTAGGTAAATAAAAAGCAGTATCTATCTCAAAATTTTTGAAAACTATTTCTTTACATCGAGATGCATCTGCATTAAACTTTCTGCATCAGTTTGGATCACGTGACACGAGAGCAGTGGTGGCCGAGTGGTAACGGCCCCGACTTACGAGTTGTAGGTCGCGGGTTCGAACCCAGCCAGGCGCATTACTTTGTGTAATTTATTTCATCACCACTGCTCTCAAAATGGTGAAGGAAAACATCGTGAGGAAACCGGCATGTCCTAGAATCATAAATTCGAAGACATGCGACATTCACCAACATGCATTGGGCCCGCGTGGTGGATTACGGCCCATTCCCTCTCCTAGAGAGGAGGCCTGAGTCCCAGCAGTGGGAACATTAAAAAGGCTGGTGGTGATGATGATGATGATGATTGGATCACGTAAAACCTATTATGGATCAATGAAAAAAAATCCGACCAAGTGCGAGTGGGACTCGCGTATGGTTTCGTACCTTATCTGTACAACATTAGACACTAAGATTTTATTAATATCTCGCAAAAGATGGCAAAACATAAAAACGGAATTCTTGTTTGTGATCCTCACTAAAATATTTAATTTACTCTGATTTTAGGGTTTCGTACATCAGAAAGAAAAAACTGAGCAAGTGCGAGTCGGATTCGCACACTGAGGGTTCTGTACGAATTAACTTATGTAAATAGTTCTATTCCCGAATCGAGTCTCTTTTTTGATTGAAAGGTTATGCTTCCAAGTTGGTCCCATTAAAATATTGTTATGATCTGATCATGAACTTCGAAGATATGGCACAGAACTACTCATAGGATCACAGCAGAACTGTCGTAACAAGGAAAATTGCTTTGTTTATACTCGTACGTGTAGTCGATGACTGGCCGAAGAAAAAGGGGAGGAGATGTATTGGACTATAGCTAGAAGGTAAATTAATGTAATCTAACCGTGTTTGGGATTATTAGAATCGTTATGAGATGCTCTCTGGCTATAAGGTATTTAAGTTTAGCTGAGAGGTACTTTTTAGTGGCGGTAGGTACCATAACTAAAAAGTGTAAAATAAAACCGACTTCCATGTTAAATAAACACTGAAAAGTACAAAATAACTTTAATTTCGGAAGTCGGTATTGAATAACGAAGAGATAAAACTACTATAACCGACTTCCGAAATTAAAGTTATTTTGTACTTTTCAGTGTTTATTTAACATTGAAGTCGGTTGTATTTTTTTTGTAAAAAGTTTTTTTATGGTACACGTTTGTGCGCCCAATGTCTGACATAGTACATACATAGTTCAACAATGGTGTTTTAACAACAAAATGACGCTAAATGTTAAGAAATGCCAAACTATAACATTCACGAACAAAGTGAATTACATCAAATTTGATTATCACATAGATGGATCTGTTCTGTGCAGAGTATCTGTCATCCGTGATCTGGGAGTACTCTTTGATACTTCCTTATCCTTTCGCGATCATGTAGATGCTATAGTTGCTAAGGCTAAGAGAATGCTCGGCTTTATAATTCGCATGTCAAAGCCTTTCCGTAACCATAACAGCATTATTCTTCTCTATAACGCCCTGGTAAGGAGCTCCTTGGAGTATTGTTCTTCTATTTGGTCTCCCTATTACTCTACCTATTCCAATAATGTGGAATCTGTTCAGGCCCGTTTCGTTAGGTACCTCTGTATGAAGAATGGGATCCGAAAAGCTATACCTGATTACTACGATAGGTTAAGGCACTATAAGATGGTTAGCTTAAAAGAAAGGCGGATCCATTCTGATTTACTTATACTACACAAAATTATAAATGGTTCCATTGATGCGGAGTTGATTAATTATTTTAACTTTAGGGCTAGCCAACGCAGCAAGCGACATCATCGTATTTTTCAATTGCCTACATCCACTTTAAACATCACTTCTAATAGTCCACTTACACGTATGGCAAGGCTTTATAATGAAAGGTCCAACTTGTTGGATTACCCTATCGATGTCTTCTCGATGAGTTTTGCTTCATACAGACGCCACCTGTATAAACAGTGTGAATAGTGTACGTTTTTTTTATATTTTCGGTGTGTTTTGTCTTTAGTGATCTGGATCTAGTTGTACTGGACACACTATTTGTTATTCTTTGTCTCTAATTTCTCATTTTTCAATGTCATGCATACCTGTTATTTGCGTGGTTACTGAAATGTCATTTTTTAGATGTAAGTTTTATTTGTACTGTAAGTGATTGTGCTGTTGGTATGCTTATTACTAATAAATAAATAAATAAATAGTGATGTATGTCTAGTGTAGTATGTGTAGTGCTAATAAATGTTTCCAGAAACTTTGTGTCAATATTTTGTGCAGCCGGTACTACTGTTACATAATTAAATAAATCTCGATGTTATCTCGTGTTTCTAACACTAACGAGCGGGGAAAGAATCTAGATACACGGATAGTGTTCTAGATTAGAGCAATTAAAGCTGAGCTTCGGTGTGCTTTGTGCCCTCGTGATGAGCTTGAAGACACATCGCTTGTCTGTGTCCCCTACTAGGTTCTATGTAGACTAGTTGCTGTTATCGGCTTTGCCCGCATGATAGTAAAAATTGTCTTAAAGGAACATACTCCCGAAATGAAAATATTCGATAATAATAATAATAATATAATATTCCACAACTATCACACAACTTCGTCTAGTCTCAAGCTAAGCAGAGCTTGTATTATGAGTACTAGATGATATACATACTTATATATAAGGTCTACCTCTGTGGCAAATCTCCTCCGAATTCATTCAGCCGTTTGGGCGTGAAGAACAAACATACCCATACTCACGAACGTCCAGTGTGTTTTTCTTCCAGTGTGTTGCGATAACAGACTTTGTATTTTTGACAGGCCTGTTGGTCTAGTGGTTAGTGACCCTGACTGCTATGCCGCAGGTCGTGGGTTCGATTCCCACCCAGGACAAATGTTTGAGTGATGAGCACGATCATTTGTTCTGTGTCTGGGTGTAATTTATCTATAATATGTATGTATTTAGAAATATATAAGTATGTTTATCAGTTGTCTAGTACCCATTACACAAGCTCTGCTTAGCTTGGGACTAGACGGCGCTGTGTGATAGTTGTAGATTATTATTATTATTATTATTTATCGCATTTTTTATTTAAAGTTAAGGCGAATGCTTATGGGTAGCCCACAAAATTGTCGAAAGTGGTAACAAAAATTATATTTGCGATTACGATATCAATGTATTTACACAACAACACTCATTAAACCATCATCTTAACAGTAATTTAGAGACAAAGAAAAATGTATTTTTTTATTAAACTTTCAAATCCTGTAATTAGAGACACAGTTGAAAGACAATGAAAGAGCAAACGCCGGCATTCGCTTGGTGTTTAATGAATTAAAATAGCACACTTTAGTTCTTTTCTAAGTTAGACAGTTATGTTAATGGTTTTAATGAATATATTTGTGTAAATACGTGACCTTCCCACCCAGAGCGGGAGAAGTTTTTTGATGATTCGAATATGTTCTCTCTCTCTGTAACTCAAAGGTTTGTAGGTAAAAAACTATAGCATAGCATAGTCAGCCTTTTTAATGTTCTCACTACTGGGACTCAGGTCTCCTCTCTCTAGGAGAGGGAATGGGCTGTAATCCATCACGCGGGCTCAGTGCGGGTTGGTGAATGTCACATGTCTTCGAATTTTTGATTCTAGGACATGCCGGTTTCCTCACAATGTTTTCCTTTACCGTTTTGAGAGCAATGGTGATGAAATAAATTACACAACGTAATGCGCCAGGCTGGGTTTGAACCCGCGACCTGCAAGTACAACTCGTAAGTACCGTTACCACTCGGCCACCACTGCTCTAAAAAAAAAAAAACTTAATCGTTTTAATAATTACTAAACTTAATTCATTCTACCGTCTCATTTTAAAAGCCTTTTAAGTTCCACCGAGAACCAGTAGTAACATCAGCGATATAATCCTCGAGACAGATTGCGGGTACCCACTCGTTACAGATAAGGCGATTAATGTACATCGCGGGGGATGCGACTGACTGTACCTCTGCAGTATTTATAGTTCTCATTATAGTGCTACATGAGATACTGTGAGGGTTTTGTTGAACAGGTGCATCAGGACTATGAATTAGTGTCCAGGATTGTTAGTTACTTGCAATGCAAATGCAAGTATACCAGCCGCCAGATAAATCCTAACTATTATTATAAATGTTAAGGTGTGGATGTTTGGATGTTTGTTACTTAACCAAGCAAAAATGGCTGAACGGATTTGGATGAAATCCATTTAATTTATTTATTCATTTTAACAATATAAATTGTGTCTGAATGTTTTACAAAAAATATAATAATTAAAATAATTTGGCATGCATATAGCCTTTGACATAGAAAAGAACCTAGGCTACCTTTTATCCCGATTCCTTAGGTACCTAACAGGTAGGTGCCACGCAGGCGAAGCCGCGGGCAAAAGCTAGTTTAAAATAAAGTAAAGTAAGTAAATACATTGACCTTTTCCTAATATCTCCAATATATTGAAGGTACCCATAAAACCATCAATGAACTGTTTTTCAGAAAAGGAAAAGGATCACGATAGATGTCGATTCAAGACAGCTTTAAGTCTTTAATTCCGTTTTTTAAATTAAGAATGTCAGTAAACGTAGGAGGGTCAATGACCGTTATTCTACGTTTTTTTTGGCGCCTACTTTAGTGAGTAGGTTTTTTTTCAGGTGGTTAATCATCGAATGACATCTCCCGTCCTTGAGCGTAGCGGGAGGGCGTGACAGACTTTTACAGACTAAAACTTACTCCTGTTCCTTCTTTACCTTCGTTCCAGGGCCCTGGGGTTCACTCTCACACAGCCTATGGAGTAAGTAGATATTAGGTGGTTTCCCGCGCGTCATGATGGGGTATGGCATGAGTGGTTAAGGGATGCCTTTCTTGCATGAGGTTGCGGGTTCAAAATCGGGCAAGTACCAACGTGAATATTACCTGTGCGCGGTCGCCTGTCGGGTTATGTCGTCGACCTTGGTTCTCCAGCGGATATCTTCATTCTTAATATGATCGTGCAAGGAAACTCCGAGTATAGCTCTGTAGGGCCTATTACATTACATTACGCGTTATTTAGCACACGATATTCAGACTCGTCTTATTTTTCATTCCGAGTAAGACTCACACACTACGTGACATCGACTAAGACTATCGGAATATCGAGTAGTGTAATAGGCTTTATTTCTTGCCCTTTGGGTGTCTAAGTTTTCTCTATAGTCTGAGTAAATCACTGAGTATGTTACAAATTCTTAAAGTTTATTTTTAATACTCACCTATTACTTTCAAAGTTAGACTGGCCTGTTGGTCTAGTGGTTAGAGGCCGGGAGTTGTCAGCAGCCGTAGGAACCCAGCTGAGTCGCAGCCTACTGGGGCCAAGGGTCTAATTCCGAAAAGGAGGCTCACCGTATGAAAGGCAAGAAGGAACGGGGTGGGTTTTTTAATCAATAAGAGTCTGACACCATCTCCCGCTCCGCCCGAGGGCGGGGGATCATATTTGGGTGATTTTTGCCCACCGAAAAAAAATAATAATAATGTCAACAAGCACATTAAACGCACATTGGTGTATTGTTAAAACCAGATTAATTACAGTTTAGTTGACGACTCGACTAGCCCATAATAGTGCTGGAAGCCACAAGCTATCGTCAAGTTTACACTTTAGTACCGCTACTGAATTTAATGCCTTGTTTAAGATCTAGTTGGAAACGGGTGCTGTAAGTAAGGAGAGGTGGTTCCGTTGGTTTATTTAAGTAGCGTTACAGACAATTACGAAGGTATTCTGGACTTTCGTTGACGAGGTTCCTTCAAAGTAAATCTAAGGTGATTATCACACTGCCACGCATCGCGCTGCATGTTGCGTGTCAACGCACCGACGCGCGTATTTGCGGGTAGTGCAGTTCTGCAACAACATGCGGGTTTTTTACGCACTCCCGTGCGTAGTTGCGTGTTATGCAAGCTCAGACTCATTTCATCGAAAATCACAAACGGCACTGCGAGACTCAGGATACCATAGCTTGCGTCTCGCCCCGTGTCTGTGTTTCTCCGAATGTAGGCGCGTGATTTGCATCAACGCGCGTGGATGCATTTTCTGTGTGTTGGACTGAGCGTGTTATCTATACAAACGAAGATACTTACAAGTAACGTTAAAACACGCATTTACGCGCTACGCTGCGTGGTGTTTAGTTTAGTAAATCGATATTTTGTAATTATCATCATATACCATAACATTCTACTTAAGTGTAATTATACTGAGTTATACTGAACTGTCAATTGTAAAAAACTTTTACCCTGGAATCTTTACCTTAAGATATTTCCTCGAATGGTAGACGGATTTGATCAACACCGAGTTGAAATCCGTCACAGCTTTTAAATTCGTGTGCCCTGTTTATAAATTGGTATCACTTTTCACTTTGTGCGGTCTGTCAAGGCTACGGATTGTTTGAAAGCGTCACTGATCCCTCGCAAAGGGGAACTAAAGGAACACGGTAGGGGTTTTAGTCAGTAAAAGTCTGACATTTCCTCTTACTCCACCCAGAGTAGGAGAAGTCATTTTTTAAAAACGCATTAAAAAAAATCTTTTATAAAAAAAATCAAGTAAGCTATTGATTGGGTGTGTAAACCTTTACGACCGTTTTAACCAATCCCATTTAAGAGGACCCTTTCCAAGCCGTCTGTCGTCAACATGAATATGCTTAAACCTTATTGTTTCATCCAACGCAATGCAATGCAATCTACACTAATATTATAAAGAGGTAAAGTTTGTTTCAATGTTTTAATATAATATATTTTTATGCACGCGGGCGAAGTCGCGGGCAAAAGCTAGTGTTTGATAAAGTGGCAACAACATACATAAAGCAACAACAGCTGAGCGCTCTGTTGGCAATCAGTAGTTTCGTCACTCGAATATTTCACAAAAGTTTTAGGAAAGACGAGTTTTGAAAAACCTTAAAATTATTAAGTTGTCGTCATTCGGAATCTCGATTAAATGTGCAAAGTTTTTTTAGTTACTTTTCTAATTTATCAGTACATTATGAAAGGTCAAAGTTCTCGCATTATAGCAGATATTAAGCGGTCTTTAAGGGCCTATTACACTACGCTAAATAACGCGCGCGATATTCATAATTTTCTTCCCGAGTAAGGCAGTCGGACCCTTATTACTCTACGCGATACGTCGAACCATAGACTAGATACGTTGAATTAAAGACTGAAACGGTCTGAATAACGCGTAGTGTAGTAGGCCCTGTAATATCCGTAAAATATCTGTGTATACAAAATATCTATCAAAAGATGTGTAATAAGATCAAAATCATTTAATAGCGGTAGTATGAAAATGTGTCTCGGGTTGGTCGCTCTTAAGGCTTGACCAGAATTTAAATTTGTGTTCAATGTAAGTACTAATTTACTGTCTAGCGCTATAAAAATACCTTGACTTCGGTGGTTAAGTACATAGAAGGACATTAAGGAGGCTTGGTACCTTAATTAGTTATTAGAGCGACCCTTTATAATGGAGGGTTTTTTTTTCGGTCGGGAAATCATTAAATAACTTCTCGTGTGGGAGAGGGAGTGTAACATTTTTACTGACTTTATTGTTTCTAGTTGATATTGTCCCTGTCGTGTTTTGACATCGACTTCCGAGCCTAAAGTTATTTTACAAAATTACCTACTACTATTCTTTTTTTTAGATGCCTGCTGTAGCCAAGGGTCTGCTTCTGAAAGGAAGGCTCGGCCTTGGTATGAAAGGCAACGATGGAACTGGGTGGGTTTTAGTCAGTAAAAGTCTGATACTATCTGCTACGCCCATGGTGCGGGTGGGGGATGTCATTAGATGATTTTTACCCATCGAAAAATCTATTTCTCGCAAAAATCTTTTTGAATTATTTTGATGTGATATTCCTCAGCTGAATCTAAAAAAGTGAGCAAGTTCTCTAGAAAGGGTGTATCTGATTTTGTTTCTTAATTTTTTGGACACCGACTTCCAAAACCTTTTTTAATTTGTTTTTGAAGTCGATTTTTATGTTTTTGTAAAAAAAATAAAAATAATAGAAACCTCAATATCATTTTTGAAGACCTATCCATAGATACCCCACACGTATGAGTTTGATGAAATAAAAAATTTTAGATTTCAGTTCTAAGTATGGGGACCCTCAAAAATTTATTGGTTTTTTTTCAATTTTTATGTAAAAATCTTAATGCGGTTCACAGAATACATCTACTTACTAAGTTTTAACAGTAACTCTTATAGTTTAGTAGCTCTTATAGTTTCGGAAAAAAGTGGCTGTGACATACGGACGGTGTCTGTCCGTCCTTCTGTTCCTCCTTCGACATGACGAATCTATAAGGGTTCCGTTTTTTGCCATTTGCCTACGGAACCCTAAAAAGTATCCTCGGTCCTATTCCATTAAGTTTGAACGTGAAGGAATAACAAGCATACACACGCATACATACTAACTTTAAAATATTAGTGTAATATATATTTAATTTTTCTCATAGTTTAGTTTATATATATTTAACAAGATCATCTCCGACTTAAGTCAGACTCAATTCGCACATAATACGATTAAGACCCGATCTATTATGTATATCCTTTAATTATATAAATCCTCTTCATGCCTCCGTAAACATAACCTTCATCAAAGCTAAGACCGTAGGGCTCGCGATGATTCCTGACTCCATTAATATTTACTTATAATTCCCGCTTTCCAATCCTAAGTCGATTAATGGTATTAACGTGTGCCAGGTGTGACTGTTAGCGGGTTGGCATAAGAGGCAGCGGTAGCGGAAAAAGCAGATACGTTTCAAGCTTTACGGCGCTACGCAAATGTAGACATTTTTAGTTTTCAGTTACCGATAGCGAACACTTTTTGATTGTCATGAGTGTGTGTTACGCGCAACAGATGGTTGATGGGTACGAAAGGTTCTGGAGTGGCGACTACGTGCTGGAAGACGCAGCGTTTGAAGGTCTCCAAGATGGTGGAACGAAGACCTGGTCAGGGGCGCGGGAATCCGATGGATGCGTGACGCACAGGATTGGTCGTTGTGGCGACGCATGGGCGTGGCCTATGTCCAACAGTGGACGTCTTTCGGCTGATATGATGATATAATGATGATGACTATGTGTTAAGTGGAAGAAACTGGATACAAAAAATACGCAACGCAACGTACGTACGTACGTTACGTATGCGCAAGGAGTGTATGATTTCATACTGGTTCTATAGAAATCAAACATTTATTGGTAGCTTGTATCTGACACAAGATACATGTTTTCGCCCTGCTTAGATAAATATAAAGCAAGCAGCATCACCCGCGTGAAATGAGTGCTTCCTCCCATTATTAATTACTAGCTTCTGCCAGCGGTTCCGCCCGTGTGAGTGTAGAAAACCAAAGAGAACATATTCCCAGAATAAAAGTATCCTAAGTGCTTTACTAGGGTATAGTTATGTGTTTAGCCATTCAAACGTGAAGAAAATAACAAACACTACACACTCACAAACTTAACAGACAGAGCTGTAAATACTAGATTAATTGCAATAAAATAAACAAAGCGATGAATTCAATTAAAAAAAAAGTTGCCCTTCACTAAGAATTACTCCTAATTAATCGCGGGTAAAGCAAGAGCAGTGGTGAGCGTGTGATAAAGGCTTCGACTTACGAGTTGTAGGTCGCGGGTTAAAAAGCAGCTAAGGGCATTACTTTATGGAATTTATTTCATCACCACAGCGCTCAAAACGGTGAAGGAAAACATCGTGAGGAAACTGGCATGTCCTAGAATGAAAAATTCAAAGACATGTGATATTCACCAACCCGTCTGGTAGATTACTGCCCATTCCCTCTCCTAGAGTCCTCTCCTGAGTCCCAACAGTGAGAAAATTGACTGACTACGCTATGCTAATCGTGGTTGTGTTCATAAACATGTAATCTCACATTCACAAGACACCCATACCGTAACAACAATTTGTAGGTCATACAAAATATTTGTCCCGTGCGGGAATCGAAGCTGCGACACGCAGCACAGCAGCCAATCTCTTAACCACTGAGTCAAGTTTGCCATCAATAATATAATTAGTGTATTATGGCTTATATCTTCTAGTGCACAATATAAGAATCCCTTGCGGCCTGTCTTCGTACCCCCCGTAGCTCCCCACAGTCCGCGCATTCATATTCTCTAGCGTAATATTTAAAACTAAATTTGAAACGGTCGGAAAGTTGCTCTACTAAGTATTGTTCAATAGTAATTTATAAAACTGCTGCATAATGAAGCCTTTCATAAAATCGCTCTCAGTATAACCCAAGACTTACACTTTTTAAAGTATTCAGGGATCGTGCCACATGTTCCGTAATACTTCAGTGTCCTCCGCGCAAACCAGCGCCATGCTTCAGTTGCCTCTGAAATGCTTAGCTGAAAGATTAGCTAACGACCTAATTAACTTACATTACAAAAACGTATATTATTTATGTGGAGTTGTTTCGCTTGAAAGAATGACCCTCACGCCCTATCCGCTGGGATGCAGATTTCGATTTCCAACCACTGTAAGCGCAGGTGTTTGGACGGCGAGCAATGCTCGGTCGTCGTCTGGTAACCGTCCGGACCGAGCTCCAGTTTTTGACGGCGTGTATGTGTTCCACGCGCGCCTGAAAGAGGTGTCAGCAAACCGGCAGCTGGGTCGAGCCTTCTGGGGCCATGAGTTGTTCGAAAGAGAACCCCAGGGCCCTGGAACAAAGCCAAACAGGAACAGGAGCGAGAGAAATTTCCAATGACATGACTAAAGAATAAAAAAAAAACTGGGCAAGTGCGGGTCGGACTCGCGACTTTAGGGTTCCGTACAAACTTACCCATGTAAATAGTTTGATTCCGGAATGGAGTCTCGTAAGATTTTTCCGAATCGCAAAAATAAAATGTGACGTAACAACAAATTTACAGTTTTCAGATTTATTTCTGTACTAAAGCTACGACCTTGCTTTATGCCTTCTTCTCATCCAGGATTCTGGGTCAACGGGAAGTACCCTATGAGTTTTGGTTTCCTTGAATGTGTCGAAATGTACGTTTTTTTGCTATACAAACCGAAATATCTGTTTTTCTCGTTAACTTACAAATTTGATTTTTTCACAGCTTCAAGAGTCCGAAAACCAGAGTATATAGTTTTAATTTCCACACGAAACCTCCACGCGTTTTCGAGATAAAGGCTCTTGACAGGCAGACAGACAGACAGACAGACGGACGGACAACAAAGTGATCCCATAAGGGCTCTATTTTTTCCTTTTTAGATACAGAACTCTAAAATACATGTGGAATTGTTTATTCTTTATGTAGAAAGTTTTTAGCAGAATTTGGTTGGCTGTTGTTGAAAGTTTGGGCTCGGAGAATTTATTAACGTTGTGGTTTAAAATTATGTTTTACGTAACTGAAGTTGCCTCCAAAATTAGAGAAATTTTAATTAGTCTAATTTATAATTACAGCGTTTTCAAAGGGTTTTCCTTCACCTCAACACAAATTCTATAATCTTAAAATGCTTTCATAATTGAAACACGACTTGCTGTTCAGTTTTAATACTATATTGTTTCTAAATATAACCTTATATTTATTTAAATTATAAAAAAAAACTTCGTCCACCGCATCTGTTTAAGATAAACATAAAAATTACAAGTTAATTTTTTTTTGCGGTTTCACGAAGGTTTCGATGTATGAAACATTTTATTTTCTGAGGTGTGAAATCGTCAAACCACTTTTTTCGGTCTGTGGAAAAAGTGATTTGACGATTCCTGACTTTTACTGACTAAAATCAATCTAGGTTATTTTATTTGTCCTCAGCTTTCTAAGGTCATTTTAACTTTTTCAAACGTTGAACGTTTGATTGATGAGCGTTTGCAAAGATTAGCTTAGCATTAGCCTTTTAATGTTCCCATTGCTGGGACTCAGGCTTCCTCTCTAGGAGAGGGAATGGGTCGTAACCCACCACGCGGGCCCAGTGCGGGTTGATGAATGTCACATGTCTTCGAATTTTTGGTTCTAGGACATGCCTTACGATGTTTTCATTCACCGTATTGAGGGAAGTGGTGATGATACAAATTACACAAGTAATACATATGGATGGGTTTGGACCCGCGACACTATTATAATGAAGAGGTAAAGTTTTTTTTTTTTTTTGTAGGAGATAATCGCTAGAAGTACTGTTCTTATTGCTAAAATTATTTCACCAATAGAAAGCTGCTTTATTCCCGAATGACATAGGATATTTTATGTAAGCGGGCGAAGCCGCGGGCAAAAGCTAATAATACATACAAATACGTGTGTATATATATATATAGTATATATTTGTATGTATGTATAGCTATATGTATATTTTATTAAATATGCTTTTTTATATGTATGTTTGGTTTTAGCTTTATATATAATTCTATAATTCTTTTAAATAATATTTTCTTTATTTTTTATGCACCTGCCATTTTGTCTCTGCACTACCCTAGGTTGACTGGTAGAGAATGCCTAAGGCATTAAGTCCGCCTTTGTATCTTTTGTTGCATAAAGGTTAAATAAATAAATAAATAAAAATGTGCATGTTGTTATACTAGAGAAAACTCGAGAATTTCAATTTATATCACCTATGCCAAGTTGGGACTGGTAGCTAGTTGAAACTAAACTTAAAAACAACACCACAAAAAGAGTTGTTACATATTTTTATTTAAAAATATTTGTCAAGAATATGTAAGAACACACTCTGAGCTACATTCTTCAGTTGTATATTGCCAAATTATTCTCTTTAACATTCAAAAATCGTATTTATCTCGGACGAAAATTATTTGCACTTCGGTCCATGTACAGTGAAATTTTTGTCTCAGAAATTTTAAACTTAACGTATTTCTGGTCAATAAATAATTGTAGCATAATTTCCAACCTACAGAGGTAAATAAAGCAATATACGTACATACAGCGTTGCGGCTAATACGATAGGAATGCGTCATCCGGCGCAACGCAACGGGAAAACTCTGCGGTTTTGTGACCGGGGCTAATTAAACCACTGCATAATTAGGTTGCGTGCCGGGCCGTGGTAAGAGCTGTGGACATGTGTGTAGGGACTAGAATGTGCATATAGGTAGGTGAATAATAGGTACGTTAGAACATATGTTTGAATCATTACCTAACATGACTGTAATCCCCAAAGAAAGTTGGACAAAGGTAAGGGTATAAGTAAGAGTAAGATAAACTTTATATCTAAATCTTTTTAGTTCTAGTTCGAGATATCAGGATGTCTTCCAGTCAGGATGTATTTAAGCAGAAGTTGCAGAATTATTTTTTACATAAATAGCCGTGGTAGCTTAAGAACTCCTGTGCTTTACTTTATACATATAAATGTATATAGATATACCTGATTAGGGTAGCGAGAATCCGATTATGCTCTGTTTATGGCGCATACTTTGACGTTCATAAGGGAATTAAAACCTATAGGGGGCTTTGTGTTGGCTTAGAATCATATAATCATATGTCTAAATGATGCCCAGTTGACTTTCTGGGACAGCAGCACCCCGACTCATTGAGGCATCACCGCAGACAGTTCTGATTGAGCACTATGCAGTCCAGTATCCGGTTCCGATCCACCGCAACCAACCTGCACTCCACATCCGAAACCATTGATTTTCGGTCTCCGGAAGGTATGACATATATGACGTCACAAAGGAACTAAAAACTAAAAAATCTTGCATCGCGGTATCAGAGTTCACCGTGCAATTAGAACATATACAACAGTCTGAAATCAGCTACGAACCAGATGGCTGGTAATCAGACATACCCATCTGATTGAAGGGTCGTCTCTTTTCAACGGACGTTTGTGGAGCTTTACACCCTGATAACCTTTTTTTTATGGTGGGAAATAATCATCCAATGACAACCCCCGCTCTTGGGCGGAGCGGGAGATAGTGTCAGACTCTTACTGACTAAAAAACCCATCCCGTTCCTTCAAGCCTTCATACCGGGGCTCGAGCGCCCTTTCGGATAACCCTGGCCCCAGTAGGCTTCGACCCGGCTGGGCCCCTGCTGTTGCTGACAACTCCTTGAGGCGCGCGGGAACAGCGCGCGCCGTCGACGACTTGGGCTTGGTCCGGACTGTTACCGGACGGCCGGACAGCGAGCTACCCATTGCTTACTGTCCGCAAGCCCGCGCCTACGGTGGCTGGAAATCGGGATCGGAATCCCGGCGGCGGCGGCGAGAGCGCCGTTGCCTGATGCGGTCGGCTTCCTCCTTAGCGAGCATTACTGCTTCGCAGAAGTCGGCGACCGCCTGCCACTCCTCCTCGCTCCGGACCATGGCCTCGACCAAGGCCCGGCGCGAGAGGTCTCCGCCGCCGATCACCCCCACGAGGGCACGGCGATGCTCCGCCCAAGCAGGGCACACCGCGATTGTGTGCTCCACCGTGTCCTCCGGGCGTTCCGCACAGTGGCGGCACCCGGGCGTCACTTCCGCCTTGATGCGGAACAGGAACCTCCCGAACTTGCCATTTCCGGTGAGGACCTGTGTCATGCGGAAGGTAAGGACGCCGTGAGGTCTTTCCAGCCACGCCTCAAAGAGGGGACTTATCGCCATAATTGTGGCGTGCCCAGCACTGGGTTGCGATAGTCGCTGACGCCATTCCACCATGAGATCCCGCCGGAGCTCTGTCCGCCATACCTGTCGCGGCAGAGGACTTTCACCCCGGCGTTGCATCTCTACGCGCATGTCGTGCATGTGTGCAAGGACTGTTGCCTCCAGATCCCACGGTGGTAGGCCAGCCAGAAGGCTCGCCGCTTCGCGGGAAATCGTGCGGTATCCCCGCACCATCCGAATTGCCATGACCCTCTGGCAGGCGTTCAGTATGGCCGCCGGTTGCTTTTTCAGCGACGGCGCCCACACCGGCGCCCCGTAGAGGGCCATGGACCGAACGATCCCCGCGTAGAGCCTCCGGCAGGAGGCGTCTGGACCCCCAAGGTTGGGCAGGAGCCGCTTGAGCGCAGCCCCAGTCCGGTTGAGTTTGGGAGCCAGACGTCGGAAATGCTCCACGAAATTCCACCAGCTGTCGAGGACGAGTCCCAGGTACTTCATCGTCGACCCGACACCGATGTGAACTCCTCCTACCGTTAGTTGGGAACTCAATGGCGGCGCGTTCCGAGACCGGCGACCGTGGAAACACATGGCCTCGGATTTGTGAAGCGCCACCTCGAGTCCCAACTCCTGGATCCTACCAACGACTATCGCAACCCCGCGTGTCGCTAAAGTGACCGCCGCCTGGTACGACTCTCCCTGCGCTAGAACCAGCGTGTCGTCTGCGTAGCAGACCACGCTGACCCCGTCAGGGAGGTCGCCCCGCAACACGTAATCGTAACCAATGTTCCACAAGGGTGGCCCTAGTACCGACCCCTGCGGAACACCGCACGACATCTCCCGACGTTTCCAGTCTCCCTGGTGACCGGGGTAGACAATATACCTGTCCGACAGGTAGGCTTCGACTACTCGACAGAGGTATTCGGGCACCCGGTGGTACCGGAGTGCCCTCCGGATCGTACTCCAGGGCAGGGAATTGAAAGCGTTGGCAATGTCCAAGGACACTGCCACGACACACCTACCCTGGGACACCGCATCCCCCGTCGTGAGGGCTCGCACGCGCATGATGGCGTCTACCGTCGAGCGCATCCTGCGAAAGCCGAACTGTCCGTCCGAAAGGTCCGGCCCCACCCGTGAAAGGCGCGCGACGAGGCGGCTCGCAATCACTCTTTCGAAGAGCTTGCCCACCTCATCGAGCAGCACAATGGGCCGGTACGCGGACGGAGAGTCCGCAGGGCGCCCTGGCTTCGCGATGAGGACCAGTTTCCCCGTCTTCCAGCGAAGTGGGAACTGGCCCCTCTCCAAGCATGCGCTGAAGAGCCCTCGCAGTCGAGGCCCGAGAGCCTCCATGGCCAGGACCCAGGCTTTCCCAGGCAAGCCATCGGGTCCTGGGGCGGCGTTCTTGGCACTCAGCCTTTGCACCGCCACTCTCATCTCTACCTCGGTCACCTCTGGAGCATTATCGTCGTCGTCGCTATTGCGGTCCGCGTTAGACACCGCTGGTGGAGGCGGAGCCATGGGCGGGGGGGAGTGTTCCCCTCGCGCAGGGAACAGAGCGCTCACCACACCCTCCACGAGTTGGGGCCGGAGACTCTGAGTCAGCGGGGGAGCCCAGGGGCGCAGTTTCTCCCGTACCAATTTGTACGGGCGCCCCCACGGGTCCGCGTTCAGAGACCCCAGCCACACGTCGCGGGCCTCGAGTTTGGCCCGCTTAATCTCCGCTCGGAGGGTGTGTTTTGCCTCTCTATAACCTTCGTATAGCTCCGCCTCTCTGGCCTCCGCATCCGGCGGGCGGATGCGGCGCCTGCAGTATCTGGCGTACCGGCGTCGCGCGTGATTGCACGTGTTGCGCAATGCAGCGATCTCCGGCGACCACCAGTACACCTGGCGCTTAGCACGTCCTGGACGGACTCGGGGCATTGCCGCATCGCAAATTTGCGACATGGCCTCCCGGAACCACTCCGCCTCGACGTCGATGTCGACAGGCCTGTCCGGTGCTTGCACCCAGGCCTGTACCGTCGCGGCTTCCAGGAGGAGCTCCCGGTCCATCTGCTTAAGCGCCCACCGCGGACCGCAAGGGCTCTGTCGGACCGGCGCGGCCGAGGTTTCGGCGGAGACGTCCAACCGGATGTACCGGTGGTCGGAGTACGTCTCCACCTCCTCCATAACGCGCCAGTCGACGACACGCGGCGACACCACTGATTGACCCCGCCTCCGCACCAACGTGGGGACAGAACCCTGGTTCAGGACGACCAGGCCCAGCTCCAAGGCCCAGTCCTCC
Source organism: Mythimna albipuncta (assembly GCA_929112965.1). NCBI lineage: Eukaryota > Metazoa > Arthropoda > Insecta > Lepidoptera > Noctuidae > Mythimna > Mythimna albipuncta. Next base: position 19,440,867 of record OV815967.1, read on the forward strand.
ACCATCCGACCCCGTGTGTTCGTGCGCCGGGAACTCCAAGCCGTATTCCAGGCGTTGAAGTCCCCGCAAACGACCACGGGGAGGGTACCAAACCCAGCGACGACGGCACTTAGCTCCATAAGGGAGACATGGAGTTCGTCGGGAGTTCTGGTCGGGGACAGGTAGACGCCTACCACTGCAATGTCCCCGACCCGTGCTGCCACGTAACCCCGTCCCCTTGCAACAGCTTCGAGGGGCGGGGTACCGGCGGCGGCCGACGAAATTAGCGTCGCCGAGCCGTCTAGGTCCTGAACCCAGCGGGGATGGACGTAGTACGGCTCGGAGACGACGGCGACATTGATCGACCACTGCGCCATGCTCTGGAGCAACAGATCCTGAGCGGGGGCGCAGTGGTTGATGTTCGCCTGGAGAAGACGTAATGGTGTCGTTATTGACATTCCATTACAGTCTCCTCCTGAGCCCCCTGTGAGGGCACTGCCACGGCGGGAGCGGCGGCGACAGCGGCGGCAGCCAATGTGGTGGCTGCGGCGGTGAGGACGTCAGGGTGGATGGGCCTGACCTTGCCCTTGGCCTTGGCGGGGGGGTCACAGGACCTGCCCCCAGCCCGGTGGTCGGCCGGCTTGCCTGCTGCCGCACATGCGTAGCAGTGCGGCTTTGCACGGCATTCAACGGCCTTGTGTCCGGGCTGTCCGCACTGGTGGCAGCGGTCACTGCGGTCCTCTGCGGCGCAATAGGCCCCCACGTGGTGCCCCACGTGACAGCGGTAGCACCGCAGAGGTTTGGGTTCCAGCATCTTGACTTGGGCCGAAACCCACCCGTCTGGGTCCCTGCTGTTGCTGACTACTCCTTGAGGCGCGCGGGAACAGTGCGCGCCGTCGACGACTTGGGCTTGGTCCGGACAGTTACCGGACGGTCGGACAGCGAGCTACCCATTAACTTTACATCCTCAGTTGTTCCATAGTAAGAAAGAGACAAAAAAATAATGAACAGAAAAAAATAGATTGATACTCCTTGAAACCCTGATAGAACTCTCAAACACAATAACGGTATGGAACTTTAAAACGGCTGGTGGGCACCCCATTAGTCATACCATAGCCATTGGTAGACCGGAACAGTAAGCAAGCGAAGGTAAAATTAAATCAGTTCTTACTTAAAGTACGCACTTTTCTAATTAACTAATCAAAATCACTCCGTAATTAGCTGTCTGTCAGTGATTGAAATAACACGATACGCATGTGGTCTGTCAAACTCAAAGAGCTTGGAATCGACTAGAGTTGGCTTGAGACACGGAATGTGTACTTATCATGAGTTCTTTCTAACGTAGTCAGAATTGATTTAAGCATAGTTAAAATTGTCTTAGGTATAGTCAGAAACGTCATAAGCGTAGTCAGAATTGTTATAGGCATAGTCAGAATTTTCATAAGCGTAGTCAAAATTATCATATGCGTAATGGGAATTGTCATACGTATAGTCACAATATATTTTCATAGGCTTAGTCAGAATATATTGTGATGGGCATAGCCAGATTTGTCATTGCCATAGTAGGGAATGTCATCGTTAATATTTATATTTCATAATTAGATTGTCCAAGACGTAGTTAGAATTGACAAAGGCGTAATCAGAGAGATGAGAATTATCACGGCGTGGCGTAGGAAGAATTGTTAAAAGTATAGCCAGTTTTTTTAAATTGTGTGAGCCATAGTCAGAATTTTCATAGGTATAGTCAAAATTGTCACAACTATAGTCATAATTGTGACAGGCACAGTCAATTGTCAGAGATCATCAATTTCAAGGACTTAAATGTGACTCGATGACACGTTTGATTAGTAATGGCTTCTAGTAGCCCTAAAAAAATAATGATCATCTACGATTTATCAAATTAGCTTGGTGTCTGATGGTTAGACTTTCTGGCGTCTGACTTTCCGTAATGACTGTCAAAGATCTACGAATGACAACCGGAACCAACGGCTTAAATGATTTACGAGGTACGAAGTAGCCTATTTACTCTTGATTTAAAGACCCCTAAGTTATAGCTATCAGGATACTCAGACTCCGGCAGGGACTTCCACTCCTTTGCTGTACGCACAATTAATGTGTTCCCAAAACTCTTTGTACGTACGGATGGGATGTCTACCATGTACCAGTGGCGCATCGCCGCAGTGATACGATGATGGAACGGACTTGGTGGAATTAGATTGTCTATATATTCATTTCTCTGTGGTCATACTCATATTCACAGTAGCACCATAGTTAACGGCTTGTTATAAACAAACAGCAAACTGATAAATTAACTCGCATTGTTAGTTTAACATTGATTGGCATGAAGCTAATAATGTTTGCCGCAAATATTTGGATGTTTAAACAAGGTGTTATGTTTCGAAATTAATGTTTTAGGAGTTAATTAATATTAACTTTGGCCTGATTCTCTGTAAATTGATTTATGAGATCAAAAGACAACATACTCGCCCACTGAGTTTTAATCATCATTGCTTTAATAAGGCTAAGTAAACGCCATTGCTGAAAGTCGATACGCTTTCCAATTAACCAGAAATTTAACATTTACTTTCATAAACGAAGACACTTGTAGGAGGACGGTAACCCTGGAACTATGGGAAGAACTATGGGTGTCAGTGTGAGAGAACACAGAGGAGCACCGGCAACATGGATTTATCTGAACGCCTAGTTGAGCCAAATCCACCTCTTTTACCTCGGCGAGATATTAAGTATGGCCATACAATGTGGCAATACGTGGCGTGTTTGTTTGGGCACTCAGCGATGAAGAGGTTTTTTGCTGTCATAGATTTTTAGACAAGAAGTACAGTCAGTAATATTAATCAGATGTTTATAATTATATTATAATAATATGATTGTACATTAAATTAACACTTACTATATCGCCTAAAAAAAGATTACGCCACCGTTGTGCTAGAAAAGTTCCACAATGTAATTTATAATATTCCACAACTATCACACAACGTCGTCTAGTTTTTCATTACCATTTTTAGAGCTGTGATGACGAAAAAAAACTTTAGCTAAGTTTATCCATAGGCATATTATGTCGCAGCCTGCGTCGGCAACCCTATTTATGTTCGCCTAACCACAGACAAACAGTCACACACTAAACATATCTCGCAAACTAGGTAAACAACGGATTTCCCACTGCAAAACTGGGTAAAACCAGTAAAAAAGGGCCTACATACACGAGCAATAATTCCACAAGACACCTGTTCTCGTCAGCAGTTTGTTAACCCATCAACACGCTATAAAGGATAAGCAGAGGTTGTGGACATAAAAGTAGACGGATTTACGATTGACGGTGTCGCCAATTACGGTTTTTATTGTGTACGGTAAAATGGATGGCTGTTACACCGATGCGTAATGTCTTTTGGTATTTTTTTTAGGTGGGAAAATTATCCTATGACAGCCCCCGCTCTTGGGCAATGCGGGAGATAGTATCAGACTTTTACTGACCAAAAACCCACTCCTGTTCCTTTCATGCCATTGTTCCACTGACCAGGTCTGGTGAGGACCTGCGTCATGCGTAAGGTAAGGACGCCGTGTTGTCTTTCCAGCCATGCCTCAAAGAGAGAGGACTTACCAATGTCTTTTGGTATAATTTTTAATTATTTTTTTTCTAGTTACTTACGCTAAAAAATAAATAATTTTTGTTTATTTGTTGAAAAAAAAAAATGCATTAATATGCATTGTTTTAACCTTCCGAATACCGGAATTACAGACACAACGAGTTTAATGAATTAATAATCTAAAGCCATCTTCACATTATTGCTTTTCTATTAAAACCGATTGGCTGGTTTTATAGTCTATAGTGGGTAAAACATTTTTTTTTTGTGTTTTATATGTTTACTGGCAGTCCTGGTAAATATTGTTCTGCCATATCCTAACTAATATTATAAATGTGATAGTGTGGATGTTTGTTACTTAATGATTTGGATGAAAGGCATGCATATTGCCTTTGACATGGAAAAGAACATAGACTACCTTTTATCCCGATTCCTTAAGTACCTAATGCCACGCAGGCGAAGCCGCGGGCAAAAGCTAATAAATCATAAAAGAAAAAAAGTTATCCTCAGACCTACTAAAAATCTACACAGATATTGAAAAAAAAAATTCAGCCTGATAGCAATTTCCTTTTAATTTGCATGGTGTTGCGCTAGCGCCGGATGACACATGCTTCACACTCAGTTCCACATTAGGATTCCTTGTGACACGACGTCGTGCCGGTCATTATAAAAACTAATTTGTAGGACGTGCATGGAATATGAACTGCTTATATTGGTTTGAAATCTGGTTTTTCTTCTGATTTTATCGACGTTATGACCACTCCATTATATTAAACACGGTTATATTAGCGTTAGTTGTTATTTATATCAATATATAACAATAAAAATTTCGCTCTACAAAACTACATATATTTCACACTTGCTTCTGCCGGTGGCTCGCCCGCATTGAAATATTGGGAAAGTAAATCAATCATCCCAGTATAGGTAATCTATAGTGAATTTGTTCTGATGTGTAAGCTATATTACCGTAAAGTTTCGTCTAAATCTGTTTAGCACAGTGAAATTTTTTCTTAAGTCGACTGTTCACTTGTACTGTGAAAGTCACACTTACTGTTACTATATAATAATCATTTATTAAATATCAAATTATGCGATTTTAGATAATCAAATTCCTAAAATTTCCGATATTCATCAATGAAGGCTTAAAAACCAATTTTATTGCTGTTTTGCTCTCCGGTAGTAAATTGTCCCACTGCAAATACGGAAGACTTCAAAAAGATTTCTCCCACAAGTAAAGATACACAGTAAGACTTCATCCACGCCCCATACACTACTTCTGCAACACTTCTGTGTAACAACTCTTGACAAGTAAATTTGACAGTCGCCTGCTTTCCCGAAGCCACAGAACAGATGGGATGCAGAAGGTCAATTTCGTTCAACCAACGAAAACAGATACACACACTTATAAACGAGTGTGCACAAGCACGGTATATCAGCCGCATTTTGGGAGCTTGCTACACTTATCACTTTTGGCAAATAGCGATACAATCGCCTATACATATATTCTCAACTATCAATTCAGTATCGCTTTTGATTCGAGAAAAACGGATTGAGTATTGATTAAACGTACTATTAGACGCTTATTGTTACAAGTCACATCAAGTAAAGAAGAGACAGATATTTGAGAAACGAACCAAGGGAATGATGCATTCGTCGAGTTAAAGCTCCTAAATATTGAGCATCAACATCACGCTGAGATGCGTGTCGGTTTTCTACTGGTTGCATTTGTTTGTCAATAATAATAAAATATATTTTATCTGTACATCTGGTAGATAATGCCTATGGAATTAAGTCCGCCTTTGTACAGTATAATGTGCATAAAGCATTAATAAATACATCTCAAGGCATCATGTCTCTATGAATTTTGCGCATCTATACATATCGTGTGGCCCAATTAGCTACTATATAAATTGGGCTAATTTCGGTAAGATGGGCGATTTTAGTAGGATGGCTGGTAGTAATTGGATGAAAGATGTTGAGGAACGAGAGAAAAACATGTGACTAGAAGTTGAATGCTGTAAGCTGGTGGTGGTAATGCGGAATCCTGGTAACGCGAACAAAGATATATGTTTTGCAATTGTATCGTGAAAATATCGCAATTGTGTGGCGACTATTTTGCGACTGTTTCACGGCAATATTGCTACTATATCGCGTATTTTTGCAACACTATAAACGCTGCAGAAGTTTGACATGCGCTCGCTGTACGTAAGTCGACCTTCTGTCCTTGTCTCTTCTGTGGCAAAGCGACGCAAGCGCTGCAGAGATGCGGCTAATCGTTATAGCGTAGCTATCACTTTCACTCATCTCTAGGGCTGCCAAGGTAACGGTTATGGAGAAGACTCGTTAAGGTTTAATTAGTTTGTCAGGGAATTAATTGTGGTTTAATAAGGAAGATGTCTAGTTAGTTAAGATAATATGAATTTATTAACCTTTGAGAAACCGACCGTTTGTGTGATTTCTTTACCATACTTTTATACTGATAAATAATTGCTTTTTAAATTACCTTCTGATTTTTTGTGTTGTACGCTGTTATATGAGCGTTTTACTCCAGTTAGACATTACTTGTTTTTTAAATGTTTTCGCTCAGTGGTTAAGTTTTCAAACCAGCATTAGGCTAGTTGTGTACCTATCTGTAAAAAAATATGTGGTTTTAAAATGGCAACTTTAAAATATCAAAAATGCTCGTGCGAGTAGACTTTTCTTTTTATATGCAGAGGCATATAAAAGGAAAAGTGTTACTCGCTTATTGACTCAACAATAATATCAACACTCGACTCAAACCTTTAGACCTAGAACGCTGAAATTTTCTGAGTTTTCTTTTATGATTATTATATATTACAAAAAAAAAGATTTTTCAAAATTAACCCTCTAACTGATGAATTGGTAGTCTTTTTGTATGGAGAAACCTAACATAGTTATAACCTAAAATAGTTATCTTTGCTAGTAATTACATTTACTTTTTTTGCAACATAGATAAGGCCTTCCTACGGCCCAAAAATTTCCTTGGCCAAACAACAAACAAACAACTAAATGTAGCAATCGATCTTAACATCTGAAATAAATAAATATTCCATTTATATTTAAAAGTAATTAAAAATTTACACTATTATAATAAAGAGGAAAAATTTGTTTGTATGAGGTAATCTCTGAAAGTATTGGTCCGATTGCTAAAATTTTTTCACCGACAGAAAGCTGCTTTATTCCTGAGTGACATATGCTATATTTTATGTACGCAGGCAAAGCTGCAGGCAATAGCTAGTATTAAATATATTGGTTTATTACTAACTTTAGTTGTAAGTTTTTTTCTTGTAACTAACAATTTTTATGGACTGTTTTGTCTGGAACAAAAGATTTTTATTTTAATATAAAAAATATATAGGTATAACTAAGCAGTCCTTCCAGATATATTAACCTCTACAAACAAAAAAAAACTTTTCCTTTTTATTATATTAGTATAGATTCTTATCATCACGCTTAAAAATTCCTATAAAAACGTAAAGGTTGCGTGTCAACCCTGCACATCAAACCGGCAAGTCCTCGTCGCTCGTGATTTGTGACTTACGATCTAAGAAAGTTACGGGATTGATTTATTATTTTTTAACTACACCACATTCGAAATCACAAACTGGTTCACGATAATTTACTGGCTTTGTCGACTTGAAACATGACTGAAGTGGACTTTCCTATCTTTGTTTATAAGTCGGAAGAAAGATCACGTCTTCATCTTCTGAAGAGATATGTGATTGAGACGGATATAACGCAAGTGACGTGAAGATGGGTGATAAATAGATTCTACTTGAACTTCTTGGTATGGTCACGCCACAGTTTGTCAGCAATAGCAGAGGCCCAGCTAGGTCGAAGCCAACTGGGGCCTGGGTATGGTTCCGAAAGGCAAGAAGGAACGGGGTGGATTTTTTAGTCAGTAAGAGACATTACCTCCAGACATTGACATTATCTCCAGGATGTCATTTGGATAATTTTTATTCACCGAAAAGAAAAAAAAAAACGAGAGTCACGATGCTAAGTTCCATCTTTGAGGACAGAGCCCAAGTCGTCGACGGCGCGCACTGTTCCCGCGCGCCTCAAGGAGTTGTCAGCAACAGCAGGGACCCAGCCAGGTCGAAGCCTAATAAGGCCAGGGTTATCCGAAAGGGCGCTCGAGCCCCTGTATGAAGGCTAGAAGGAACGGGGTGGGTTTTTTAGTCAGTAAGAGTCTGACACTATCTCCCGCTTCGCCAAAGAGCGGAGGTTGTCATTGGATGATTTTTTCCCACCATGAAAAAAAGGTTACAAAAGCACCACGGTGGGTGTCCACATTTTGCACCTGACGCAAGTCTCCACCGAACACGGTTGATTCGGGAGTTTCTTGTTTTGGTTTCAGTAGGAAGAAACGTCCAGTTGTTATCATTGTGCGGAGATGGCTAGGGAAGTAGTCACTTTCTCTGCGGGAGGTCCCTGTTTCGAATTCGGTGGGAAGAAACATCTGGGTTTTATCATTGTGCGGAGATGGTTAGTCACCTCCTTTTGCGAGGAAAGAGATGGCGAAAACGTGAGACAGAGGACATCCTCACTTCCTAACCACAGCAAGAATGCTCAGAGTGCTGGGAGTTGCAGGGCGATTTCTGGCCACCGGTAGAGATATGAACTTACTCTTACTAGAGGGACTGGTCCGCTAAAGAAGAAAATAGACGTGTAAGGGAAAGGGAGATGAAGACCTTTGCTGGACATAATGGGCTTAATAAATAGTTAGTTCAGTCTTTTCTTTTTAATTTGTGTACTTAGTAACACTACCTTTTGCTAACGGCTTCGATCGTATGGAAATCAAGAATTGTCTAAGTGAACATATTTCCGGAATAAAAAGAATGGTTGTGTACTATTCCAGGACATGAACTACCTATTTGTTAAATGTCATCTAAACTGGTTCAGACGTCCGAGCGTCAAGGAGAGAAAAAAAACCTGTAAATGAGTAAACATCGATTGTTCCTACGTATAATAAAGACATGTTTTATCATTTTTTGCTTTTTTCATATTTTACTTTGATTAATTGATACTATCAATTAAATGATGTCTTCAAGGCTAGAGTGCATAGGCTCTTAATAAACTAGTGCGCCTCACCATCAAAGATTGCATCACTGCTTTCCTTCAGGTGGCATCGCAGTCAAGCACTAGTAAAAAATAGAGTAAATAATGTAATAAACTTTGTTTAATTGGTACTATCAATTAAACAAAGTAAATAATGAAATAAACAAAAAAATATATTTTGGACATGTTTTTATGTAGGGACCGTAGACATATGTACACACAACATAAATACATAGTATACATAGCTATATAGTTTGCCTGCCTTTTCAATACAATAGGTATAGAATCTGTAACATTTTATGCGTTTCACAACAAACCAGTGAATTGATCGTAATGCCTAAGTACTGAACGGATTGTAAATATACTCGCACGAATAATACACGAACTGTTTAACGAGTCGTAATTCTATCAAGCGTATTGAAAACAGTAAATTTGTGTAATTGTGTGGGACAATAGTTATTTAACGAACCGTTTCGTGTATACCACTATATTTGGTTCTACATGAAAGTAATAGTTTCTATAGTACATTTTTTTTAGGTGGGATAACATACAATGATATCTCCCGCCCTTGGTCGGAGCGTGAGGGCGTGTATGAGTTTTACTGACTAACCTTTTGAAGTGCTTTTTAGGGTTCTGTACCTCAAAAAGAAAAAACGGAACCCTTAAGGATCACTTTATTGTCCGTCCGTCTATCTGTCTGTTCGTCTTTCAAGACCCTTTATCTCAAGTACGCGTGGAGGTATCGAGTTGAAATTAAACCATATACTTAAGTCTGCAGTCCCAACAAGCTGTGAAAAAATCAAACTTCTACGAATAAAAAAGATACGGCCGTTTATGTCGCAAAAAACGTATATTTTGATACTCTCTAAGATCGAAATTCATAGGGTTCTTCCCGTTGACCCAGAATCCTGAAATTTGGCACAAAGCAAGGTCTTATAGCACAGGTAGGAATAGAAAAAAAAACTGAAAACAGTAAAGTTGTTACCTAATTTAAAAAAAAAAAATGCGATTCGGAAAAATCTTCGAGACCCCATTCGGGAATTGTAGTTTGCACGAAACTCCAGTACCTTTCGTTCCCATTGACTATCTGTTCTGCGAGTAATGTGCCCTGCCCATTGCTACTTAATTTTGGCTATTCTTTGATCTATGTCGGTAACCTTGGTTCTCCTGCGGATGTCTTCATTTCTGATGTGATCACCCAAGGAAACGCGGAGCATAGCCCTTTCGAGCATAATCAGCCTTTTATTGTTCCCACAGTTGGGACTGAGGCCTTCTCTCTAGGAGAGGGAAATATGTTATGCAATAGGTTATGTAGATGTTCGAAGGGACTTTACGCCTTTAAGTTGTGAAAATACTAGGCACGTTGAATACAATTACCGTTTCCATCCTACATCGTTAGATGGTTTGAAAATGATTTCCTTTACTCCTCTATACATCAACACCAACAGGTTCTTAGATTATCTAAATATAAATTTAGAAATTGAAAAAAGATGCTTGTTTAGATAAGACAGAGTTAGATACAGACTTTCAATGCGAGAGTGATAAGTAAACTTGTTGCGTGGCCTTTGTTTCTAGGTTAGTCAACGTGAAACCTATCGTGATTGAATAGTAATGGAATATGTTTTTTCTTCGAGCATGATTCTAGCTCGGTTCTGACTAGGACCAGTGTAAAGGACTCAGCAGGGACCCAGCCGGGTCGAAGCCTACTGGGGCCAGGGTTATCCGAAAGGGCGCTCGAGCCCCGGTATGAAGGCTAGAAGGAACGGGGTGGGTCTTTTAGTCAGTAAGAGTCTGACACTATCTCGCGCTCCGCCCAAGGGCCCCGCCCTGCATGATGTCAATGCATGATTTTTCCGCCCATAAAAAAAAAAATGTGTAAAGGACCCGACTTACGAGTTGTAGGTTGCAGATTGGAACCCAGCCCGCATTATTACTGTGTGTTATTTATTTCATTACCTCTGCTATCAAAACGGTGAAAAACAACAATGTGAGGAAACCGAAGTGTCCTGGACCCAAAAAATCGAAGACATGTGACATTCATCAAACTGGACTGGCTCCGCGTGGTAGATTACGGGTACTTTCCTGGAAAGAAGGCCTGAGTCTCAGTAGTATGATTCTAGCATTGGATTTTAATGTTTTTTTTTTGTTATTTCATAAAGAAATTGAGTATTGACTTTCATAATATATAAAAATCTCGTGTCACAGTGTTTGTTATCGAACTCCTCTGAATCGGGTTAATTGATTTTTATGTTTTTTTTTTTAATTTTTTTTTGTTTAGGTATATTGTTGTATATTTGGTAGATCTGAGAATAGGTTGTAGGCTATATTTTTATACCTCTAGGCGGTAAGTCTACTATAATGCGGGCGAAGCTGTTGGCAGCAGCTAGTATTGTATCATTTTTAAAGCTTCGAGTTACTGTATAACTATTAAGTTAATACATTAATGTTAGGCTATAATGTTAATCAATATCAGTTATATAAAATCTTGTCTCTAAAAACAAAAGAAATTAAAAATATTTTAACTTAAAGACAACCAATTTTATTGAACTTTGCGCACGCGCCGATGCACGCGTTGATGTCTTTTATACACGATACTAACAGAGAACATTTTTTTCTTTTAAAAATTTGTTTGTTACCTTAGCTTAGTTTATTTGGTACTAAGATTTTAGAATAGGTCATAATTGCCACTTAAAAGTCATAACCATAACAGGATAACTGTTCCTGCGCAAGATTAACTCCAAGACGTAAAGATACTACTTTCAGAATCGTAAAAAATGTGTAAATGCTAATTATGAACCATTTCTGTGTGAGTTTTAGCTGTCAATAATTACTTAAACATTCACCCGCGTAGAGTAGCGTCGTAAGTGTGCTTTTTTGCAAAATGTTAATTTAATGGGAACATGTGATTAATGACTCACCCATTATAAGACTAACTCTTTGGCGTTAGCTATTAATTTTATTTATCTCACTTATCTTAGCTCCGAGATTTAATAGATTAATATCTATTCTATTTATTTTTTCATAAATTATTTGCTAGCATTAATAACAGCAATCCATTCGGAAAACACAGCGAGCTTTGAAATTTTACGATATGTATTGAGGCTATCCGTATCTCATAGCAATTACTCTTTGAAAAATCCTTATTTATTACTTAAGTCGCTGACTTAACAAGACTAGCTAGAATACCGTGCGATTTATTACGTCGCTCCGCATAATCCGTGCGGTGTAATTATTTACACACGATTAGTACCACTTTTACGTTTACAACAACCTGTCCTTAATAAAACTGCAACAATTTTACTTATGCGATTTCGAGTGCTGTCTGATCATTTCTCCGGCGCGGGCGCATCGCAGCGATCAGTCGCACTCGCACTCGCGCCAGTCGCGCCCGCGCAGCCGTCCCGCACGCACGCCTCCCCTCGCTCTCCCGCGCAACATCGCGAACACTCGTCGCGCATCAAGTGCTACCGTAAACTAAATACATCTGTGACAGTGACATGGTTTTGTGCTTTAATTGGATACTGTGACGGTGTTATTAGAACCGTAAGTTTCCCATTCGACTTTTACTTAATATTATAAGATGTTGATCGATTCTGTCGAGTTCGTGCAGCACACGTCATAAATAAAACTAAGCAACAAATTAGCACGCGACTCGTACACACAAACCCAATTCATTGAATAGCAATTAATACGCGATCTGCGTTAGTGCGCTTCTGACTTCGTGCACGTATTTAAATTATTTAGAAATCCAAGTCGTCACTTGCAAAAAAATGCACGAAATCGTCGGAGCGGCGCGCCGGCGCCGGCGACACGATATGTGCAGCAACACACTGTTCTGATCCGTATTTTAAGATAATACTATTATTTTTCAGTTATTTAGCCATTGAAAAGTAAATTCTGTGGAAACTGACATATGCGACAAGTGCAGTTACACCGTTGTACTTTTTGAGCGCAATTTTATGCGAAGATTTTTATCAGCTGTCAAATTTTATACGCTTTCATCGGGTTTTTCTTGCTCACTAAATTCCTTTTAACTGTGACAGATACGATATTATGTTAGTAAATATGCCTTTGGAAATCTACAGGCGAATAAATGTATCAGCTTCTGAATTTTGAATACAGCTTGAATCTGCTTTCTCAGTTCTGAAAATCTTATGACGTATTGAAAGATTCAGGCCGGTGGAAATTCGTTCAGTTTCTTTTCTTATCCGACATCTATTTCAGTCTTAATTTTCTGAACTTGTCCCTCAAGAATTTGTTATGTCTGAAGTTATCGTAGAGTAAATTAATGCTTTCTTGCATAACAATAAGTGTTCCAGATAATATAGAAAGAAAGATATCTATACAAGCAATCATCTTCTATTTACTCCATTCAAGGTATGAATATATGAAATGAACTACATAAGTGCTCAACCCTCATCAATCAATCTTGTTCTATGCAAAATTTTACTTTTCTTGATTTAGTGATGTAGTTTATCCATATTTATCTGTTGGTAAATTAATCATTTTAAGAATTTCTATTCATCAAAAAAAAAAAATACACGAAAATAATGAATTCGTTATACTAAGACCGGGCCACATCAATTTGTTTCTGAAAAATCATAACACAGAGAATGCATCTTTTTGGTGAAAACGTGATTCATTTCTTTAACATGAGCAAATGAAACCGAGCTTCAGTGTCTGTAACTCTCACATACTTCATCTGAACTAGATTATATCTCCAAGACGCGATGTGCGACTGTTCCGATACATTGATCTATCTTTCTTCATTATTTCTGTACTGAAAAGTAGCTTCTGTCAGTAGCTAGCTTTATCCTCGTGAAAGTGGGAAATAATCCTAAAAGAACTCTTTTGTGATGGCCCGGTGAGTAATGGTGATATCGTCCTCGACGCAAACTCTTTACTTTGTATATTTCGCCCACTGTTTCGCCTGCATACATAAAATATAGTCTATGCCCAATTGCTGAAAAAAAAATAAGCACTCGGTCCTGTTGGTACTTTCAAAGATTTTCTCCTACAAACACAAAAAACAACTTTACCTCTCTAAATAATTAGTGTAGATTTTGTCACAAATGCTCTCAAAAGGATGTCAGAAAACATTGTTAGGAAACCAGCATGTTTTAGAACCAAAAATAAATACATCCAACAACACAAACAGGGATTACAGCTCATTTCATCTCCTAGAGAGGAGGCCCAGTAGTTGGAATAAGACAAGAAGACTGATTTGGCTTGTGATGTTTTAGAATAAAAAGTATATAGACAGAACAAGCTGGAAACAAAATTGATGTCTATCTCGAACGCTTGATCTGTCTTTATATTTGTAATCTACGAGTATTATTTGAAAATTCCATTCGATTTAACAGTTACGTGTAAAAACGAAACATAGAAATAAACAAAAGATAGATTGACAGTTATTTTTGCACTTATAATGTAAGTCTGAATGAAATTCTATCGAACACTACTTGAATTCATATTCGTGGTTTACGGAAAATGCGAAAGATTCTAATACATACGTGTTTTTACTTCGTGCGTGATTTCAGTCATTGGAATATTCATTTAGCTGTCGAATTGTGTATTTTTTTTTGTTAAATAAAGACCGCGAATTATGGGTCTGTGGAACACACGCATTTTGTAAGTATTTTTAAATACACAGAGATATTACTGTTTATTTCTTTGCTCTATTTCTAATCTAGTAGGAGAGGTAATGGGCTGTAATCCACCTCGCGGGCCCAGTGCAGGCTGGTGAATGACACATGTCTTTGAATTTTTTGTTCTAAAACATGCCGCTTTTATCACAATTTTTTTTTCACCGTTTTGAGAGCAGTGGTGATGAAATAAATTACACAAAGTAATGCGTCTCACTGGGTTCGAACCCGCGACCTATAACTTGTAAGTAGAGGTCATAAATAATCACTCGGCCACCACTGCTCTCTCAAGAATTAATTTATTTAATAATACTTGTAGAAATGTTTAGATACGTGTTTTTGCCATAACGTCAAGAAAATAAAAGTAACAAGTGCGAAAATTCTGAGGAAAGTTCTGAAGGACGATAACATCGCACTTTTTTTGATGTTCGGAATCATCGAAAGACTCCACTCTGGGGCGGGAGAACCGCCGCAGAGTGGATTGAAAGGGCGTGATAAACTTGTGCTCTCTTTGCGTTCTAGGTTCCAGAAATTCTTCGTGAATTTTCGCACTTAATAATCAAATATTTTCTCAAGCTTAGCCTTGTCAAAAACTATGTCAGCGAATACTTAAACAGCAAAGTAATTAACGGTCTGGGTAAACGTCTAGCCGAGAGACAAAATTAAATAGCTTGATTGCTACTAACGACCAATGGACGCGCCGAATTTTGATTAAGTGATAAGTTTATAACTTACCAAGTTACCACTTTACAATATTGGAAATAGCTGTAGCGTTAGCGGTATTGATGGTAACTTGACCTATTTGACATTATATACTTGTAACTTATTTCATAGAGGAGCTAGAATTCTCGGTAAATAGGTTCTTATTTTATTATACATTTTGTATGGAAACTAAACTTGTAGAGCTACACTTGATACACAGCACGCAACGCCATGCAGCGTCGTTTTACGTACAAATCAAGCGTGTTACACGTGTGTGCGTTGGTTTAGTGTAGCTTAATAGTGAAAATTCAGCTTCATAAATAAAAGCAAACTTTGTCCACTCGTCTATAACAGTAATCTACTCGTATGATTAGTCAAAAGATAGATAAGAAAAGGTATATATTGATTATGACTATATTAATATTGGAGAGACATAAATAAAATAATAATTTTTTCTTCAATATTAATAAACAAGCTTCTGCCTGCGGTTATTCCCACGTGAAAGTAAGTTTCTCCGTACAATAATTGGAACCCTTGTTTCATCCTTTTGGGGCTGAACTTTTGAAAATCCTCTCTCAGTATTTGCCTACGTCATAAGAGGAAATCTTAGGCAAAATTTCAAGTTGTTAGTCCCTGGAGTTTTGACTTCTCCTTTTATAATATAGATATAATCCATCATATATTACTTATATTTGTGTTTCCTCTCATTCGTTAAACATAATCCATTTCGACATCTCAATGAAGCATTACTTTTTTCTAATAATTCAATTAGCACTAAATACTCTTCTGTCGGAAACTTAACAAAGAAGAGTTCATTGGCCCATAATCACTGTACCTAGATGCAGCTTAAATAGATTTAGCTAAATGATAGTATTATTTGGGCGTGAGAACATTTGTAGGATACGTTGAACCCGGTCTTATTCTTGCAAACTGTTAGGATGGTGGATTAAGTTGTAAAAGCACTTAGTACGTTTAAGTTGCGAATTTGTCATGCTCACTCAAGTGTCTCATTGATGGTGGCGCGTTTGTTGGATCATTTGCATAATCAGTTTTTTTTTTAATGTTCCTTTATAGAAGTGGGCCGTAATCCACCACGCGGGTCCAGGTGTGGGTTGGTGGATGTCACGTATCTTATTGGTTTCTGATGTTTTCTTTCATCGTTTTGAGAACAGTGGTGATGAAATGAATTATACAAAGTAATGCGCTTAGGTGGGTTTCAATCCACGACCTATAACTCTTGAGTCAGGACAATTACCACAGGGCCAGTAATGTTCTCATCTTTATTGACAACAGTTGTGGTCCAATGGATCATTTGTTTCCCTTAAAAATGGTTTAGTTGAGCGTTGCTGAAGTTAGCGTCATGTTCGTAAACGGAAGCTGTCAGATGAGACTGACCATCTCTTGGCTGCCAATGGCTTATTTTAATTGTTTATATTTTGAATTGGTTCATTTTCATTTTTCTCATATTATTAGACACAACAAGAAATATGTTGCCGAAATATTTGTAATACATAATATGTTTTAAAAGAGTGCCCATGTAGTTTCTTGAGCATTCTTCTCCATAGAGATCTAAGTTTTATGTTTCAGTTTTAAATTAATGTTTTGATTTTGAAGAGCAGGATATGATTTGGTTCTTCCCTCGAGCGCCAGGTGATCACGTGACCCGAAAAATGGCACTGTTTACGTAAATCACCAAAAAAAATATAGAAAAAATAATGGATTTTAGACTATAATAGACTAATATGTATAGAAACCAAAATTTTCGGCCAAATAACTTTCGTACAAACGTATGTACAAAACGAAAATTAAGCGTTTTTCAAAGAAATCCAAGATGTACAAACGTATGTTCAGTCGGCGCTCGAGGGGTTAACTTCTTATAATATTATTAAGTTCTATATATAAATGTGGGTTTACGTATTTGACATGCGTGATGGCGTGAAAATAAAAATACTATCAAGAAATTGAAAACCCGTATGCAACTGTGGAATTATAACTTCTGCCAGCCGCTTCGCCTGCGCGATAATAGAAATTATTCGAAGAGAATATATTTCCGGGATAAAAAGTATCCTTTGTACTAAATTTCATCTAAGTTCGTTCAGCCCGTTTAGCGTGAAAGAGTAACAAACATAGACACACACGAACTTTCACCTTTATAATATTAGTGTGATCATAGAATTCTTAAGAACAATGTGGATTTTCCTAATCGATATGCATGATGTCGCAAAATACATGAATATTATAGAGATATTGAGGAAAACCCATATGAAATTATGAAATATTTCACTTAACTTTCTACTTATTTTTATCCTTATAAATAATAGGACGTGATTTTTATGGGCATCACGATTGACGCATAATTGTGTATCCGTTTATTCTTATGTAATGTGAAAGGTGATTCATTTGGTTTTGCCAATTGAATCGACCTTTGTTGTATCCTTGTTCATTGCTGAATGTGTCAACCTTAATATGGGTTCTTTAATTAGGTACTACTTGACTTGATATATCCAATGAGTTATGATTTCCACTTTTCGGTCTCATCTTTTTGTGACTCACTCCTCTAAGAGATGTCAGCAAACCGTAGGGGCTTGGCAAGGCCGATGCCTGCTAGCTAGGACCGCGGGGAATTTCAGAAAAGGAAACCCGTAGTCTAACGCAAAGGGCAAGTGAAGGACACAGGTGTGGTTTTAGTCAGTAATAATCCTATATTTATACCAACATGTGTTTAGAAATGTAATGTATACAAGCCGTACTTAATTTGGGACCAGATGGCGCAGTGTGAAAGTTCTGGAACATTAAAAAATCCTTGAAACTTGTTTTCTTTTCAAGATAATGTAAATACAGCTATCTTTACTATGTTGTAACATAATATGGAAATTACTTGTCGTAAAAAAATATCAGTTTGTTCAGGAAATTGTGAGCAAATCGCATTCATCCTGCAGCACATTGTTTCCTCAAATAAATCTACTTCTTCATGCTTCATTTCACATAATGTGCATATGGGTACCGCTTCCTGATTTATATTTGTTCAGTCTTGTAAAAAATAAACAATATATATTTGGCAAAAGTCTACTGATATATACAATTGAAATTAAACAATAAGGTAAGGAATAATGTGCTAATATATAAGAAATGGTAACACTAATAGAATATAGTTTTCTTTTTTAATTACATATAGTAAGCCACTAAAGTAAATAAGCAACAATCATTGAAAAAACAATAAAATATGGGTGTTTAATATCATACGGATTTATTCACGCATGCGGGTTTGCTCCGCATGCAGAAAATTTTAATATGCAAAAAAACGCGTCTCACGTGCGTATTCCATGCATTACAATAAATAATTGTATGAAAAAAGCATTTGCGGGGGTAATTTCATCACGCATGCGGAGCAACCGCATGCGTGATGAAATTCGTACGATATTAAAAACACCCTTAGTGTTCACTTCACGGCTGCGCTAATAAAGTTTATTTCAGCTATTAAATTACCTTACATTATTAATTGTAAATATACCTATAAGTATGAATGAAAAAACGGTAAAATAGCAGTAATTTTAACTGTTATAGGATACTGTGCGGAAATTCACACAGTTATCATAAAAACTAGTATTACTTCATGCATCAAATTATGTTAACATCACTCATTATGATACATACGAGTATATTGAGATAATTAAATACCAAAAAAATTGGATCATTAGCCAAAACTAATTAAGTCTTTAAATTAAATTTCAACTAGATTGAAAAGCTTGTTTCCGGTTAAATCGTTAGACTCTTGTAATCCTTGAGTCAAAAACGACATAGCTGCATGAATGTTTTTGCGTGTAAAGCCCGGTTCACATTATTGAGTTGTATTAAGTCGTGGCGCCTTTTGACAACATTGATTGGCTACAAAGTTTGTTATGTTGTCACGAAAGCTTCAACATATTCGTTTAATTGGTGTATCCCTCTCCACGACACACCACGAGAAAGTGTGTAACCTTAGCTTTATATCTGAAGATACTCTCATATATGTGACGATGATGAGGTATGAAGCTACCAGTCCTACAATATCGTGTCGTTTTTTTTTTTCGGTGGGTTTGGGATATCCTCATGAACGGCCAGGCTGCCTCACAAAAGAGCCAGTCGGGGCAGTGTTAGACTCCTAGTGAGTAAAACCACACTCCTGCCTTAGACCACAGACATGACGTCCGTGCTCTTGTTTAATAGTTGTACATTGTTTGCTTCTGGGCAACTCTACGTGCAAGTGGCGTCACTCCAGAGCACCTTCCAGTGATTACAATAAATATTGTAATATCGTGTCGTTATCGCTATCGCCAAATTTGAAATCCATTGATAGCATTTAAACCTCTACACTAATATCAAATACTTACTTGTTTATTTAAGGTTCAAAGATACATCACGATCATAAATATACTTAATATTATAAATGGGAAAGTGTGTGTATGTCTATTTGTCCGTCTTTCACGGCAAAACGGAGCAACGAATTGAAGTGTTTTTTTAAGTGGAGATAGTTGAAGGGATGGAGAGTGATGTAGGCTACTTTTTGTCTCTTTCCAACCCATCACTTACGTGAGCGAAGCCGCGGGCAAAAGCTAGTACTATTTACAATCTTATCTATTATTACACTAAAACTTAAAAAAAAATCGTAATAAAAACTCTTAATGAATTTAAACTACTAACATAGTGTCCCTGTATTTGTATGATGATTGATTGATTGATTGATTGTTTGATGATTACACAAACATCGATGATTACACCGGTAAAGTGCCCAAAAGCATGGTGGCACCATTCCATCAATTCTAAATTCCTTATTTTTTTCATATTTTATTACTTTAGAACCATCATAATTAAAGTGGACAAAACTAAATAGTAATTATTAAAATTGGTCTTGCCGTTTTGTAAGTTTAACGAGACTAACGAACAGCAATGGATTTTCTAAAATCTCCTTAGTGCTCGCTTGCATCATAAAAGGAAGTCTTGGGCAATTTTTTTTTATGTTTAGTCCCAGTTAGTTAGTTTGTTGATATGTCAGTTACAATTATATATTATCCTTTTATATTATATACATATACACTAATATTACAAAGAGGTAAAGTTTTTCGTTTTGTGTTTTTGTTTGTAGGAGGTAATCTCTGAAAGTAGGTACTGGTCCGATTGCGAATTTTTTTTCACCGATAGAAAGCTGCTTTATTCTTGAGTAACATAGGCTATATTTTATGCACGCAGGCGAAGCTGCGGGCAAAAGCTAGTATAGATGTATTAAAATTTTATTGACTCAAAAAATTTAATTTTTAAAAGTCGCAATCAATAATATATAAATCGATATATCACGTTTATGAATGGGTCTGTTGATCTGTATGTACAGTTACGATGCTTCGTAATTGTGCACATTGTGTGAAGACCACAAGTATGTGATAATTCGTGCACCGTTACTTCATGTTTTGCAAACTTTTTGGCGTGAATACAAAGAAATGTATTTTTTTTTGGTATATTTTAGTCACTATTTGACGGTTATATTATTTGTATGGATGAGTTAGATGACAGACGTTCTTTAAATTTATCTGCACTAATATTATTAAAGTATGTTTTTTTTAGTTATATGCTCTTGTGTTTGTAGGAAAGCCTATGTCAGTCAGGAAAAAAACAGCTTTCTATAGCTGAAAAAAAAATAACAATCGGATCATCGTACTTTCAGGAGGTAATCTCCTACAAACCAAAAAATTAAGTTTATATCTTTGTAAACTTTTTTTTTTTAATTATTAAATATATATTTTGATTAAATTATTATTATCTCCTTTATTTATATATGTATAAATTTAAATATTTCTTAAAACATAAATGAAAAACATTTAAGAATATGACAACAATATTATTATTATAACAGATTATACTTTTATCCTGGTAGTTTATTTCTTCTATATAGAGATCTAAACTTTGGAACGTGCAATTTAGCTACACTTTTTTGACCGACTGACATTTTGACCGTTCAAAAGTGCATGTATATGGTTTATTTGAAATATGTTTTAGATTTATATAATTTTCTACTTTCACACAGGCAAAGCTGTTGACAGAAGCTAGTTTTAATGTAAATTACTCAGTGAAAAAATTAAACAATCAATTAATCGTACTTATAATTTTGATGTATCTATATATTACAAGATCGTTAACATTTTCACTGATATTTTCTTTTTATCTTTTATCTCAATGAGCGACTATTAAATTGTTTAACTTCGTGTTTATTTCAAAGATCATATATGCGATAAAATCTTCATTTGATATAATAATTATATCTTCATAGATGTGAAAGTTTGTTATCTAATAAATCTTTGCATGGTGGATTAGTTTGATAATTTTAATTTGCGTGTAGCTAATTGTGTGACAAATTCATGCCATAATAATAATGCATTATGGAATGAATTTGTCATACTGATTTTGGTTATGTATTGTCTTGTCATCTATTGCACAACTTTTTGTTATGTAATCAATTTCACTCGTATTGTTTTGTTTTCTTGATGATAGTGAGTGATTTCTTTTAATTTCAACGGCATAACTGATATGGATGAAATTTAGTTTGTATATCCCTAGATGGTTTCAATTTTTTTTTTCTGACTATATGTCAGTATTCGGACAAGACAACGTCTCTCGGGACCGCTAGTAGTGTCATCATCATCATAATCAACATCAGCCTTCTTTAATGTTCCCACTGCTGGGACTCAGGCCTCCTCTCTAGGAGAGGGAATAGGCCGCAATCCACCGTGCGGGCCCAGTGCGGGTGAATGTCACATTCGAATTTTTGGTTCTAACACATGTCAGTTTCCTCACGATGTTTTCCTTCACCGTTTTGCTAGTAGATAAAAACTTGTTCTGTTATAATAATAGGTGTATGTATAAATATATTTTTTTTGTTGCTTCCCCGTTTCGATACCGTAAAAAGTTATTTGATTATATAAAGTTTATTTTGGGCACTTTTAAAAACAAGTTTATTTTAAGTCTCCGACTAAGACTAAAACAATACATTATATAGATCATAAATCAGGAAAGTGTTGCGCTTCGGTATTTGCCTCCATACATTAATTACTAGATTTTCACGCATAGTAATGTGTTCATGCAAATCTCTGGTCATATCTAGGCAGGCGGCGCGGGCGCATGCGAATAGGGTTACCCACCATTTAAAAATTTTAAAAGTATGTACCAAAAAACTTTATTAACAATTATTTACTCAGTTTTTTTTACATAAAACGTACGCACATATTATCAAGAGAGATAGTGGTCAAACGCGTGCTTATGAATAATTAATATTAATAAAACAATATTGGATTTTTTTTTGTACTGTTCATGCGTCATGCTCGTGAATGGGTGCCGTCAGATGGGACTGGTCATCTCTTAGCTGGCAGTGGCTTAATTCAGTTTCTATCTTTTAATTATTTTCCATTTTTATTTCATTATTGACATTGTGCTCACATTGATAGAAGCAACAAGTAATATGTAACCAAGCATTATATGTAACACATAATTTCTTGCGCGTTCTTCTCCATACAGATCTACGGTTTGGAACGTGCAATTTCCAACAAAGCTTCACTTTTCTTGGACTGACCGAAATTTGACTATTCAAAAGTGCCTGCTAATGGTCTATTTGAAATAAATGCTTTGACTTTGTCTGTAAAATAATTACAATGTAACGAGTCAAAATTATTTTTTTCCTAGTATGTACCTAATAGAGAAGACTATTACATTTTAGGAAAAAAAAATAAGTTCGGACAAAAGACAGGGCCAGTAAATATCCTGGCGTAGGTCTAAAAACACAAACTTCTCTGGACAAATCCGGACGGTAGGTAACCCTACATGCGACTGTGTTAGTAGCCCGCTCAGTGAGAGTTAGAATGTGTAGCGGCGACCCAGTGTGCACCGCTGTGTGCTGGCTGCTGCCGGAGGAGCTCCGATGATTTTTTTGCTTAGAGAACTGTATGATGCTCTGGTTTGTGGCTATTGGCGATACGCTTTGCTATAATTCCATCCTTTTATTTACTGATTTCTGTACACACAATCACAAAAATATTAGTTTAATACAAACAGAGGGAACAAGGGTGCTTTATTTTGAAACAAAATTTCTTTTACCAAACTTGCGGGAGGAGAATAAGATGGGAGATAAAAACACAGTGTGTATATTAGTAAATACAAAAACTTGTTTACCTTTTAATATATAATTTACCTGTATCAAATATTATACTTTACTAGCTTTTGAACACAGCTTCGCCCGCGTAAAATATAGTTTATGTCACTCAAAAATAAAGCAGTTTTCTATCGGTAAAAAAAATGGCAATCAAACCAGTAATTTCAGAGATTACCTCTTACAAACCAAAAAAAAAATCTCTTTATTATTATTAAGTGTAGACAACAGTAAATAATTGTACGTATACATACATAAAATAATGTATTTGCGCTTATTGAAATAATTATTTACTTGAACACATACGATGCGTAAGTTTTGTTACGTTTAAATTGCTCAAAATTATAAAAAATAATATGAAATGGTTTTGTTACGAATTTTGCATAAATGTCATGTTTCTTTAATTCTTTATTGTACACCATGATAAATAACAAATAAGTGATCAGAGTTCATGTACAAAGGCGAGCTGCTGGTTCATGCCAGCAGAATGAACCAGCACCATGCTGGTGGTGGTGAGGCTGGTTGTTTATTAATTTTCTTGCTTGGTTATTGCGAATGCGTAAACAAATTGTTTTTTGCATGAGCTTATGTACTCGTATATGTTGTGATCTCTTATAATCTTTATTATGAAACGTGAAAACGTTTTATTGAAGTTACAAAAACAAATCTTTATATAAATAATTATTTACATAATTAATTCTTTCTTTATCTAAACGTTTACAGATTTTTTCGAAACACTGGGAGACCATTCGTATGCAAAATAATCAATTTTATTAATTTGCACGGTTGTAATATGCAAATTGAGAATGTTTATTTACATCCTTTGATAAAGGAGTAAGACCATACATGCTGGTGATTTTAATGAGTTTAAAGATACCGATTTATAAGGATTGACATCTCCACGGGAGATAACACGACACCTTAGAATAGGTATTTTTATAACGTTAGCCTGTCCAAATAATTTCTGCCTATCAATTATTCGATTTGACAGCACCAAATTAGACATAAGAATATTGGAGAAAAATAAATACAAATTACATACTGCAAAAAACTTTAACAAGCATAATGATGTATGTCGCGGCCAACTAGCTTAATTCGTCATTCAGTTAACGGCCTAGGCTTTTTACTAAATGACGCCATTTAATAAACAACCCGAATGATATGCAGCCGATCAATCAAACAGAAAAAAAAGCAAACGAACTTGTACCAATAATATTCGTTTACTTGTCTAGCAATATAGGCAGATTTGAAAAGGATGTGACGTGTCAAAAATTAAATAATCAATTAACATAGCCTATTGACGGGCCTGTTGGTCTATGCCGGAGGTCGTGGGTTCAATTCCTGCCTAGGACAAATGCTTGTGTGATTAGTATGATCATTTGTTCTGTGTCTGAATGTAATTTGTCTGCAATGTGTATTTAGAAATACATAAGTATGTTTATCAGTTATCTAGTACTCATAGCATAAGCTGTTCTGAGTTTGAGACTAGACGGTGTTGTGGAATATTATGTTATTTAAGTAAAATTTTGTATTTGAATTATGATTGTAATTTAATTTTCTAATTGGGGTATTTAATGGTGTGTATTATTCTAGTGACATGTTATACAACAACATTGTTTTCAGAATCAATAACCGAATCGATTTCATTTTAGTTTTTTTTCCAAAAATTTTAGAAAAACAAGGTTACAAGTTGGACACCACCAACGCTAAGAACAACACAAGTCACGGCAGGTTATAGTGAACATTAGACACTAGCGCTCAGCCCTAGTCGCCCGGGTAACCTGGCAACCATGTTGCCAACCAGGTACCATATATTGGCTTATTACTTTATGATTTTTCTTAATACAGTTTTTTTTGTACATATATTCTTTACATAAAAATACTAGGCAGGTGTTTCAGGTTTTGCATATAATAATTCATTAAACCCCAAGCGAACCTATTGTCTTTCTATTGTGTCTGCAATTTCCACGATTGAAAGGTTAAAATAAAGTTATATAAGCTCCAAATTATTACCAATTATTAAACTTTTGTGGCTTAATTAAGTGGTTAAAGAAATAATAAAGTAACTACAGCCGAAAGTTTCGATAATTCCTTTCCAAATTATCCGCTTTCAACAGCAGGAAAATGTTGCAGACAAGCGATACCAACGAAAGTCTTTTATTTCTTTTAAAAGAGAAAGCTATTGTGTAAGCCTTTCATAATTATTCATTGTTAATTTTATTAGGGTGCTCGGTTAATTTCCATTGAAATTCATTAAGAAAATTTCTGTGAAAAGTATAAAAAAAGTATTTTGTTAAAATACGGGTTAATTAAATTTTGCGACGCCCATTAAAATGCCGCGTGAAGTGCGCCGAAAGTGACAGTTATTATAGTAGGCATTATTTTTAGAGTAATTTTTTGGGAGTTCTGTAATAGTAATTACTTTTTTTAACGATATTTTTTATTATGCGTATTAAATTATGGTTTTAATTGGAAATACTTCTTGCATTGTTCAATTTATAAGTATTGTTGTATTCAGAACCCTTTATTTATGAGTTATATCTTCTTCTTCCTACCCTTATCCCATATTACTTGGGGTCGGCGTAATACGTTTTTTTCTTACATTTTGTCCTCTCACCCATCACACTATCACTAACTCCCTTTTCTTTCATATTACTCCTCACACAATCCATCCATCTTTTCTTTGAACTACCTCTCCCTCTCCATTGTCTCTCTCCATTTGTGAGTTATATGTTATAGAATAAAATAAAAAAATAAAATAAAATAGTATATTTGAGAGCCATTTTTGGACTTGTAAAATCAAGCTGCCAGCGCCGGCTTCGTCTACGTGTCTATAAAAATGTCCCAAGGTAACATTTTTTTTTATCTGTTATAAACTAGTACTTGACTGCGATCCCGCCTGATGGTAAGCAGTGATGCAATCGTTGATGGTGAGGACCTTTATCATCAAAAGTATCTTGTATGTTCTATTCCAAGACATGAACTACCCGAGTACCAAGTTTTATAGAAATCTGTTCAGTCGTTCGAGCTTGAAGAAGTAACAAACATACTCACACCTACTCATAAACTTTTGCTTTTATATTTAATTTTTTCACCTAACAGCAGTGGTTAAGAACAGACAATTAATCTGCCTAGTGCTTTCCTAACTATGATTTTTTAGTGTCAAATAACTAAATGATTTCTCCCGCTCTAGTGTAGAGCGAAAAGGCGTTACAAACTTTTTACTAGCTAAAACACATCTGTGTTCCTTCATTAGCCCTTTCCATTCTAGGGTCGCGGTAAATCTTTCACACCTTCATTTGTCTTTTACATTCTAAGGCCGCGGTAAACCTTTCAGACGTTCCCGCAGCCCTTCATAACTACGCTGGGGTCGGTTTCCAATCCATCTGAACTGATATGATTGAACTGGAGCGACTGCCTATCTGATCTCCATAACCCAGTAACTGAGTATCGTAATTATAAATAAAACAAAATTATTTCAGACTAATTTCAATGACCATATTATGTTAGTGACTGAAACTTAAAACTACGTTAGTATAATAGTTTTCAAATAAATGCATTAAATTATTAAGTAGTTCTTAAAATAATAAATCAAATATCAAAGTCAAAAGTCAAAGTCAAAATCATTTATTTCAAATAGACCATTTGCAGGCACTTTTGAATAGTCAAATGTCGGTCAGTCCAAGAAAAGTGAAGCTAAATTGCACGTTCCAAAGCGTAGGTCTCTATGGAAAACAACGTGCAAGAAACTCCATGGACACTCTATTTAATACATAGATCTTGTTATCAAAAACACAATAATCATAATAACTATCAAACATAATACACAACCAAAACAAAAAGTTCATTTATAAGTTTACAAAACTGCATGTTTAACTTGCAGTATTATAAACTTATCCCACACAGGTAACTCGGGGCTTTCAGCGATCATCTTTAGGATTCTGTTATCACTACTCCTAATTCGATGCATGCACAAAATAGATAAGTACAGAAGACAATCTACATACAAAGCGCGCTCGAGCAACGCACACATAGACACCGCTCACGGACACGATATCTTGTTTCAATCGCCCGGTCGTGCTCATACGGAGTTCCGGTGCCTATCTTCCGGTTCCATCACCATCATCAGATCACTTCGATGATACCATTTTCAACATAACTATTCAGAACTATTCATTTATTTGTATTGTCATAGTCGCTTAACTATGATAATTGTGATCTGTTTGAGTATGAAGTTCCGTTGGCCATTTCTTATCTTCTTCACCAGTTCCACTACATCAAATGTTACTTTTGGACTGTAAATGCATAAGCCCTCAATGATAATACCAAAATAAGTCTAGCCTATAATATTTGAGGAGATGCCTCGATTCTTCATAGACCCCTTCATCAGAACGGGATAAAAAAAAAAATGGGATCAATCTTTAAGCATATCATGTGAGGGGAAAAACAATCTTGCAAATCGGTCCATAAACGACGGAGTTCTAACATAAAAAAAATACAACCTAAGTCGGTTAAAAGTCGGTTTTAATTTAATGAAATTTAGCATTTTAATTTAATTTAATGCATGTTTCTGCTTGTTTTAATAATGTATATGTCATTTTCAACAAATTGCCATTGTAATTATTTGATATATAGCATATATTTATTTATCCAGCGGCATTTACTGCCGGCAATCTTATTCGTCAATATGAGGATAATGCAGTGGGCTGCAATATTGTAAACTCTTTTGTACTGTTTTTTTTTTAATATGTTTATTGTAGCTGTTTATTGTCCCATAAATAAATAAATAAATAAATAAAAAGTGAAGCACATACATTAGATTGACTTCTGTACCTAACTATTTTGTGACGCATGTCATGGCATATTTATGCCTTGGCAATCTCTTCAGACTACGAGTATCGGATTTCAAAAATCTGTAATTGGCAGTCAGTTGGACCCGGTTGCCATTTACAGGTTTTTTCAATTCGGAGAAAGAGTCATTATAAAATAAAAAGTTAATTTTATGATTTGCTGCATAATATAGTGCGCATTATAAACGAAACTGTCGTTAAAACTGGTTAATGGAATATACACGTAAACAAGTAATGAAGTTATGATAATTGAAATACTTTCGCTGCGGACCACCGGAAAAGTTCATCGAGAAATTATTACCTTAATTGTTTTAAATTAACAAGTTCCTTTATTTACCGACTTCTAAAAAGGAGGTAGTTGTCAGTTTGGTTGATTTTTATGTTTTGTACCTCAGAAATTACTATATGATCCAGTGAAATCCAGTTCTGAGGATTGAATCCATGACGACTTGGGGATGCTGTTTAAAAACCATAGATGTTAACAGGGATGAAGCCAGAAGGTAGACACAATAACTCCTTAATAAATAAATGTATTCTAGCCATGATTGGGCTTGTTAAAATTGTTATAAAATACAGGTATTTTGGCTATAAGTAGTTGTAATGATTATTCTCTGTACTATAGAACTTGCTAATAAATGTTATAGGTATTGATTAAATTCATTTAATTAATAAATGCGTAAAAGGCATTTTTTTAACATGACCTTAAGATTAACGGAGCAATTATCAATATTCAACATTTTTATTATTCACTTGACATTTTGGATGGATGGAGGGGAAGAGGGAGGCCAAAAAAAGATGGATGGATTGTGTGAGAAGCGATTTGAAAAAAAAGGGAGTTAGTGATAGCGTGACGAGTAACAGGACAGAATGGAAGAAAAAAACGTGTTGCGCTGACCCCAAATAAAACGAGACTAGGGCAGGAAGAAGAAGAAGAAGACGAAGACTTGACATTTTGGAAGCACTGTCAACAAATGATGGGAATCTTTTAAAGAGTCAATGCTTGTCAGGGTAACGTGGTTATTCAACCGTTACTGCAGCTCTGGAACGCAAAGGGCAACTGAAGGAATATAGGTAATTTTAGCCAGTAAAAGTCTGACACTCCATCTCGTTCCACTAAAGCTGCAACTGATAACCTCCTTAAGATATTACACGAGCGAACCTACACGGTTGCGAGAACACCAAAGCAATATATATCGCTAAGCTACGTTAATCTAATCTTACTCCACCAATTATATAATAATTCAACTCGTAATTAAATACAGGAAAACCCGTTCCTAACACAGACTTTCACAGGAAGAAACATGTAACAATCTCTTTACATTAGATTAGCATAGAAACAATCTAGAGATTTTTTTAAAAGCATACAATAGTTGTTCAATATCAGATTATCTCATGGAATGCATAATGTTTTAATTAAAAAGTTCATCGACCTGCTTGAATGAAGTTCAAGGGTTATTCATTCATTCGGTCTTTTTTCTGTCATTCGTTTTTTTTGCGTTGCCAACTTAATGATGGAGCAAAAAGGTTGAATGTATAACGTTCTTTTTTTTTTTCAAATCTTTTGCACGTTCATTATAATTTATGAAGTGTTCGAATGCACGGTTGGTAGTCGTTTCTGCTTTCAAATGTTTGAAGTTTTTGTTTACTGTGATGAATGAAAGTAAGTAGTAGCGATACAGTTATTAAGAAGTTTGTTTTATGACGTTCTTTGATCTGATTTTGAGCGATTGTTTTAGATTTGACTTTGCTGGAATCTTTGTTTCAATTATTTAGGTGTCTTCAAGACTAGAGTAAATAGGCTCTTAATAAACTAATGTGATTCACCATCAAAGGTTGCATCACTGCTTACCATCAGGTGGGATCGCAGTCAAGCACTAGTTTATTATATATTGTTAAAAAAATCAGACTTGGAGATGTTATTTTAGTCAAGAAAATCTCATTAATAACGACCGTATTTGAATAATGATATCCAATTATTTTTACCATAATGACATACAACTGAATTCGTAATATCTAACCTTGAAAGACAAGAAAAAGGCTGTACAAAATAAAAGATTGAAATTATTTTAGTCTTTAATTGTATTTGAGTATCATTGGATATTCAATTCAAATTAATTATAAATTATGATATTATTAAGGATCTGATTTTTATTATCATTCTGATGCTGAGGTTTTAATAGTGTCGATACATTTTTGGAAGTTCACAAATAAAATTAAGACTAACTTTTTATTTTTGTCATTAATAGGCTTTATAATAAACTACGCGAGCTACTTCGCCCGCATGGCAGTCGAAAATCATCCTAAGAGAACGTACTTGGCAAGGCAGATTGATTTATTTGCACTCTTCCATTCGTTAGCGGAGGAGTTTACAAGAGTAGGTAAATAAAAGATTAATAAATTGAAAAAATAAAGATGTTTTAGTTATGTTTTCATTCATTTGTTATTGTCATGTTGACTATAACGCGTCAAAAGAGCATTAATCTACATTGCTTTGAAGTAAACAAATAACGATATTTAATTTTTTCTTAGATTTTTAACAAATTGTAAAAGCTTCCTTTTTTAAAGCTTATATATCAAGACTTCACAATATTATACCAAACGTAGCCTACCGTTAACTTAATCTAAGATAATTACATATTCTCTTCTTTATTTATTGGTCTTAAGTGCAAACTTAGCTCGAAATTGATTAAAATAATATTTATTCAGACCTGCTTCTGTGAGAAATACTCAGAAAAGATTTCTAGGTATGGATAAAGGCGTAAAACTTTGTTATCTTTTTTGCATAAACCGAGTTGTACAGTCGGGGAACGAAAAGGTTACGCAGTTCTAAAATAAGTTGCAATTCTCGCAATGACATTCTACATAGCGTATGTTGTGTTTACAAACTGGAAGTTTCAGATAAATTGGCAACGATGCTTAGTGGGAAAAAAAATGTGTCTCATGTAAGTTGTCAAGTTATTAAAATTGTCATAAAGTTTCATACAGCTGTCATTCCGACTGCACATCATTACATTGTACAGCGTTTATAAAGTTGGTTCTGTAATGATTTGAACTATATTATCAGCTCAATATTTTTTTATATGTTACATGCATACATGAATTAGGCACTAAGAGATTTCTAGTTTAGTAATAATTTACAATTAGGTTTGAATGAAAATTCTGGGACAGTAAATACTTTTTCTTTTATTCTGTCATATTTCACAACCAACCTAGATAATTATCACTTGGTAAATATTGCTATTAGTGATAACATCGACAATGACGGTGACAATATAAATAAACTTTAGATCTATGGGTGTCAATTTAAGTTTATTTATAAGTTGTGTAACTTTTTTGATCTACAATAAAGTTTTATTATGTTCTTTTCTTATTATGCCGAACCTTTTCATTCCACTTCTGTACACCTCCAAGCAAAAGTAGATCCTTTATTCCCACGCCATCCACACCCGTTAAGAAGTCTTATAAAGAGGCTTATTAAGCTGCGCAGACGCTGCGTGTTCAAATGATTTATATCTTAACGTCTCGCAGGGGACTTGGACGCGTATTTGCATATTCTGTATCAAGTATTTGATTGGCGTTTAAATGTAGTGGTTGAGCTTTTATTGAA